>OZ007597.1:306124589-307464589 GCA_963931845.1 Maratus michaelseni
CACGATTCTCAGGCAGAATCACTGACGTTTTGCTGTTCAGTGCCATCTGTCAGCCTTTTTCTTTAACCTTTTTTTGTGTGGTTACAATAAAACCCCATGTCATTCCAAGCATGTGTGTCAATTTTTACCTCTGTACCTACATTATTCCGTGAATTATTAATTTTTCAAATGTATACTCATTTTCTAATCACCCTGTATATATATATATATATGATCAGAAATTTTTCTTCTGGGGGAATGTGGTACCTCTTTAAGCATTGTTAAAAAGAACTTATGACAACCCATTATATAATTATCATTTCTCCAAATCCCCCCCGCCTCCCCAAAAAAAAAAAAAAAAAAAAAAAAGAATGTACTTTATGTGGTCTATCATGAAACATTAGTATGGATTTATGTTTTTAAAAAAAACATTCAAAAATATAAGTTGTAGAAATTTTCTCTGAAAACAAAATTGACAAGTTACAGCCATTTGTAAGTGTTGTAATATTGCTGATAATTTTTAGAATTATACATTCATAAATATCTTTTTTAAATTTTATACTCTTGTACATTTGTATCCAGTTTGAAATAAACTTTCTACTATAAGTTAAAAAGGAAATCCTTTTCTTAATAGTCTTTGGCTTAGTATCTGAATATTAAAGATAGAAATTAACTTTACATACCGTGCAATTTTTCCCAGTTCATTCTGTGACAGATGACTGAAAATGTTGATCAACATCTCGTCTGGCAAAGAGTTAAAATCATTTGATTCTGTAATCTAGAAATAAAGAGTATAAAGATAATGAGTGAAGCATCAAAAGGGTATTTGCATTCTATTTCAATACAAGAAAATGCAAGATTTTAGAAGAGATAAAATTAGTACTATAATAAATCCCAGATCGAACAGAAACATTGACCCAATATTGTCCAAGCAAAGCCATCATCAAAGGTCGAATTATTTTTTATTGATATTGGCTGACAATGACCATTCTGTAAACTTGAAATTTTTGAAAAGTTCAACATTTAGTTTTTAAAAATTAAAAACATTTAAAATGATTCCTAATTTATTACTAAAATAGTTGTAAAATGAAATAAATGTTTTAAAACATTAAAACCACTCTATAGATGTTAAAAAGTTTCATCGGAGTCCCACGTGCTTTCAACTAGAGCCTGGCCATCATCAAAGGGATGAAAATGAGAAAAAATTCTGTAATTTCCGGAATGCACACTGGTTAAATATCAGAAGGTGAAACCAAATCTTGAAAAAATGGGAGGGGGAAGGATGAGTCTATTGAGCGAGGTGGGTTATTCTCAAACAAATACACCAATGACACCAAGTAGATTAGATTAAACCAAATTTTTTATATATGGCAAGACTCCGGTGAAACTTTTTAACATCTACAGAGTGGTTTTAATGTTTAAAACCTTTATTTCAGTTTATACCTATTTTAGTAATCAATTATAATTCATTTTAAATGTTTTCATGCTTTTAATTATGTATACAAAGGCGAATTTAATGTTCCAACATAAGGAAAAAAAAATTCTATATATTTAATTTAGTTTTTTAATGTACATTTTATTTTTTCAAAAGGTGGAGGACAATAAACAATATTAGCACCATTTAAAATTTTCTAAACCTATGAATAAAAATTCGTACAGGCAATATCGGGCATTCTCAATAAACAAGATTTTGTGATGAACTACAATAGGAGGAACTAACTATGCATGCTACCTTTTCTTATTAAGGCTGCTCATCAGTGAACTTCCCGATTCCCCTTGCTAATGTTAATCCTATGGACGTAGGATGCATTTGTATTTTTTAAATATCTCCTCAGGAAATTAATATTTTTATCTTCTGTTTTCTGTGTACACTTCTTAAAGAATACCTTTTTTTTTCTTAATTATCAAAATAGTTCTAAACTATGTGCTTAATTTATATTTTTATGTGTTAAAATCTTAGTAAAATTGAATAAGATTTTAACACATCACATAAAATTAAGCACATATTTTAGAAATACTTCGATATCTAAGAAAGAAAAAAAGAGACATCCTTTAAGAACAGTACAAAGAAAACAGAAGTTAAAATTGTTAATTTTCCAAGGAGATATTTTAAAAATACAAATGCATCCTACATCCATAGGATTAATATTAGCGAAGGCAATCGGGAAGTTTACTGATGAGCAGCCTTACGCTTAATAAGAACACCATTGCTCACCATGTGATGAAATATTACAAGTTAGAGTTATCAATTTATACTTCTTAAATTTTTTTGCATTACATCTAAAGTAATCTGGAGCAAGTTCATTATTTTTATAATATCAATTCCATTAAAATTTTATATATTCTATAAAGGACTAAATTTACACATATTTTTGTTGTAACTCTTGAATGAAATTAGAAAAAAGTACTTTTCTGCAATTTTCGTTAGAATAGTAATAGTCCAGAAAGGGCCAAGAATTTGGAAGAAATGTCAAACTAGATTTGGCGATTTTTTTTAAAAAATTGAAACTGCGCCAAAATTCTGTGTCTGAGATCAGGATGAATACAAACTTGAGGAGAAAGAATCAAAGGAGTCTAGAAAAATTCTAAGGAGTACAAGAATTTTAAAGGACTCGTCGTATTAGTTCATGTAGGCTGTGTGCCCTCGTGTAATATAAACACACACCCTAATTTTTAATACTTCATTCAGAGAGAAAACAGATTTTATTCTACTAAAATCTAATAGCTAGTGCTAAAATTACAAAGTATTCACCATGCATTGCTTACTGGTTTCGTAAATTTGAATACCAAATTGCTAGTGAACTATTTTATGCAGTGACCCATGGTCATATATACAGAGGCCAGTGAAATTCTAATTAATCATCATGTATTACATACACCTACATTTTAAAAGTAAATTTTGGAAGGAAAAAACATGTGGCATATACAAAAAAATTACAGTAAGTTATTTTCTTTTTTTTTTTTTTTTTGAATGGCAGTAATTATTTGGATTGTATCTTTGTAAACATAAGATTTTTATTTTATTTCCTTTAAAGGTTAATTAATCTCTTCTAAGTTGTATAGGCTTAAGGCTGTTCATCAGTGAACTTCCCGATTCCCCTTGTTAATGTTTAAAAAAAATGGGTGTAGGATGCATGCGTATATTTTAAATTTCTTTTCAGGAAATAAATATTTTTAACTTCTGTTTTCTTTGTACGGTTCTTAAAGGATATCTGTTTTTTTTTTTTTCTTAGTTATCAAAATATTTTTAAAATAGGTGCTCAATTTATAATTTTATATGTTAAAATCTTAGCGAAACTGAATAAAATTTTAACACATCACATAAAATTAAGTATATATTTTAGAAAATTTTTGACAGCTAAGAAAAAAAAAAAGAGACATCTTTTAAGAAGTGCACACAGATAACAGAAGTTAAAAATATTAATTTCCTGAAGAGATGTTTTAAATATACGCATGCATCCTATGCCCATAGGATTAACATTAGCGAGGGGAATCAGGAAGTTCACTGATGAACAGCCTTAAGCAGTATTATTTATTGTGTAATATATTAGTTCCCTTTTTCATTTTCCACTCTTGTATACTTCAATTAAATCACTGTTCAATGCTAAACTATACTTCGCAATAATTTAAGGAGTTTTTAAGGAGTATTTTGTTTATTTAAAGAGTTCTAAGTACTGCTTAGAATTTTTTTTATTTCTAAGGAGTTTCTAAGTAGTAAAGAGTCTGTATGAACCCTGTGAAATTGATCACCTAGCTGAAAGTCATAGAAAACCCAGTTTGTCAAAATGATGATCACTTCAAAACTCTTAAATCTGAATTTTTTTAAGTGGAAAATAAAAACATAAAATATGCTAAAGAACAATTTTTCTTGTCAGAATCCACCTTTCCTTGCAAGGCAATTTTTAAACATATGAACATCAAAAGCGATATTTTAAATATTTTTAAAAAAGTTTCTACCTTTTTTCAAAAATTTTCAGGACACATATAGTGCAAGGAAAGTAACCAGGTTACAGATATTTTGGTATATTTTTACTTTGAGTTTTGTTAATCAATTGAGTTTTATTAATCAATTTTTGTTATCTTTCAGCCTATTACATATGCATGTATGTTAGAATTTCCTCACATTTCTTTAAAGGATCCTTCACAAAATTTTGTATCTTAAAACAGGACCCTTTACAAAACTTTTCATCCCAAAACAGGACCCTTCACAAAACTATTTATCCCAAAACAGGACCCTTCATATATTTGTCTTATAAACAGACCTTTCACAGAATGTTTCCACCTTCAAATTCCCCCTTTCACAAATTTAATCATTGAAAAATAAGATCTTACCTGTAACGAAACAACTTAATTAATCAAAGAACATATTACTTAGCCTTTTAGGTAGATTTCGTAAGAAATACTACCTATTACATTCTCACCTAAGTTGGAAATTTTGAAAAAATTTTGCAGATCTATGCCGATCATGACTCCCAGAACCCAAAACCACCCCTAGTTCAAAACTGTATCTATCTATCTATCTATGTCACTTTTTTATGGACATGATAACTGGAAAAATTCTGCATAAATCTCTTCCAAACTGATACATAAAATCAAGGGGCATAAAATCTCTGTCAAGTTCGTTAATGGGCAAAATTGAACCAAGGGGGGGTGGGAATGGGGGGCTTTTTGTGAAAACAGAAAAAAACCCATAATTTCTTAATTATTATACGTATCGAATCCGTTTAAAGTTATTATTACTTCTAGGAAAAAGACCGAAAATGTATGTATGACAGATTTTTGATATAATTAAAAATGGCCCCAAGGGGGGGGGGGGGGAAAAGAGAGGTTTTAGAAGAAAAAAAATCATAGCTTCGTCAATTCACAAGATATCAAATCCGGGTAAATTTATTATTAATCCTCTTAATATTATCTAAAACTTTTATATTGACAAGTTTTTTATAGAACCAACCGTTATAGCAAAAAAAATTAAAAACAAAAATCTCCCTGCCGGCTCCGCCTGCAAACAAGTTATTTTTCGAAGTAGGCAGTTCCAACTCCCGCATCTTTTCGAAACTCATACATAAAATCAAGGGGCATAAAATCTCGGTCAAGCTCGTTAATAGGCAAAATCGAACCACGGGGGGCTTTTTGTGAAAACAGAAAAAAACCCATAATTTCTTAATTATGGGGATAAAACAGATTTTGAGAGAAAAACGGGTGAGAATGTCAATTGGGCGACATTTTTAAAACAGCTGTTTTCAAAAGTATTAGATGAAGAATGATACATTTTTTAAATATATGAAAGGAGTTGAATAGTTTATTAAGAAAAAAGTCTTAAAACAATCTACATGAATATATTTTTTAATAAAAAAGGTGACAAAAACATGCAAAAAAGAAATATTTTGCGATTTTACATATAAGAGTTTCAATTTTAAATAAAATATACTGAAGAGAAAGATTTAGACATATCCATCTCCTTAAATAGTACATATTGATACGTTTCTAAGACAAATTCCAAAAAAATTGTATTGTTTAATTTATGAATTTCGAAATTATTGTTGTGTCACCCCATTAACAATCGCCCATTATAAAAAATCGACCCTTACCCATGTGACTCAATTTCGGTTATAGAAAGTTTTTTTTTTCTTTGTGTCTCACTTTTAAAAGGGAGAATTTTAGCGTGGAAATAATTTGGTTAGTACATTAACTGGCTTGAGTTGTTTGAAAGAAATTTAACCCATTAGTGTCAATACTGAGGTTTAGAAAAAGAATAATTTTAAATTAAATTATTAACTTTAGGGGGGGGGGTAACAAAAACATATATATAACAAAGTTATTTGTTATAAATATTCTGGCTGTAAAAAAACTCAATTTGATACTTTTTCCAGTACTTTTATGTGGACCGGGTGCCAGTGATATATATATATATATACACACACACACATACATATATATATATATATATATATATATATATATATATATATAGATAGATAGATATATCTGTATACATGATGTCCCAAAAACACTGACCTTGGCTTTTATTCCTCAAATACTGATCACAGACACATCAAATTACAAATGGTCTATAAAATGGTACAGAATTTTATGAAATAGATTAAAAATTTCACGGGATTAAATTTGAAGAAATACAAAACTTTAATTTTTATATAGTCCCCATACAAAAAATTTCCCACTGAGTAAAATGTTCCCCATACACTAATAAGGTCATGTACAAAATTTCAGCATTTTATCATAAAAAGTCACAGAGATATGTTTACACAAACTTGGTGAGCGGTTAATCAGAAATGAAAATGTAAATACATTTACAGCTAGAGTATGCATTCATTGTTTTCTTTCGTAATTTTTGTTTTACCCATGAAACGCGATAGTCGGACATGATCTTTTCACTTTGCGAACTCATATCTATGCATCGAAAAGTGGTTTAATTCAGCATTTATGTATTTTCATATCTCTTGACTTTTTATGATAAAATACTAAAATTTTGTACATGACCGTATTAGTGTATGGACACACTTTATCGATTGGGAAATTATTTGTACAGGGGCCGTATAAAAATTTCATTTTTGTACTTCTTCAAATTTAATTCCTTGAAAATTTTATTTGATTTTATAAAATTCTGTACCACTTTTTACGTACCTTTAAAATTTATAGTATACGTCTATGATCATTATTTAAGGAATAAAAGCCAAGGTCAATATTTATATTTTTGGGACAGCCTGTATATGTATCACTGGTGCCCAACGGCCCAAATAATATAAAGATATCCTTTTTCCTTTTTTTTTCAATAAATAAAAATATATTAGAAAAAAAAAAATACTAAGCAGAAATAGTACTGTAATTCTTACCTTGGTAATCTGACTGGTCAAATCAGTGTTACAAAGATTTAACTGACTCTGCTCTTCTATGTTTATATTTGCTGACTTAAGATCTTGCAAATCTTTCTGAAGTCTTTCATTTTCGATCTGAAGTTCAGCACATTGTTCTTCATATTTTTCAATTTTAGACTTCAGTTCACAATTTTCTGTCTCAAAATTTGTTTTATCATGAGCTCCTTCTGCTTTTAGTTGCTCCAGTTCAGCAGTAACCTAAATGAAATATATTTCAACACATTAATTTGTCATTACTATGCAATATGCATCATGCAAAAAGCAACGATATTTAACAAAGTATTAGGTTGAGCATAAGTTCTCTTAAAAATAAGAAATTATTTTACAGTTTTAAATAAAGTCAATCATGCATGTCTAAATATAGTAAACTCACTTAAATCCGCATAGCTTAAAACCAGAAGTTGTGCAGATTTTAGAATTTTGTGGATTTCTGGTGACTGTTTTGTTTACATTTTTAAAACGATAATTTGAATTTAATAGTGCACTTGAAGTTATAATGAATGCTTACAGTGTTATAATAAAGTAAAATAATAAATTTAAGAAAATTTAAAAAACATTTAAAATATTAAAAGTAAAGATCAAGTAAATAATTAATTATACATAACTAAATAGGCAAAATGAGATAATTTTTTCCTGAATTATTTAGTGAAACTCGCCTTATAACTGTACACTCATAGTTCACATCAAAATCTTAAAATAACAAAGTTTTATTTCATGTTTAACCATACTTAATAACCAACAAAGCTTGATTAATACATAAATGTATTTGGTAAAAATATCGCAATCGCCACTGATATCATAACTATCTCGAAATTTTTTCAAAAACAAATTTATACTTTCTACATGAGAAAACACGAGTTGAATCCTATTAACTAAAATTACACATTAAAATGTGTATAGAATGATATAAAAGTTAAAAAACTTGAATTGTACACCTACATCTTAACTGTAAATTTCATTGTTTATATCAGAAACAATGTGTGGATATTAGGATGGCAGGTTTGAAGGAGTCTACTGCATTTTGTTTTTCATTATTCAATTTGATTAGATCTGATAGAAAGATCTGATAAACAATTAATACATACTCTTTGTCTACTTGTAATTTAGGCATCTATAATACCTAATGTGCCATAAACTCATTAAAACTTTGAAAATTCATTAAAAAGGAATGTTCAGTACAATTAATTTAAATTTTTACTGTAATTTAGGATTTAGTTGCTCTGTTTGATAACAGATGGTGCCACTATGCTTCTCTTAGAATGTTATTAATTCAGAATTCTGCCAGAGTCAGATGAGCTTGAATTGGGAATTGGAAGTACTTGCAGAACAAAGAAGGTGTTCTTGTTTTCATATCATATTTCTTCAATTTATCTCGCCCAGAGTTGGCAGGGAGTTTTTTTTATATGTTAATTAAAGGCTTTTATGCAAGATGAAAGTATTATTTATTGGGAATTAATTTACTTGGAATTTGTTCTGAATTTATGAGTTTCTATTTGTGAAACCAGAACTTTGCAACTGTTATTATTTCTGAATATCAACTGTGAAGTTTACTTTGTGTTTGTCAGTTATGTTTGTGAATGTGCTCATAATAAAAAAGAAAAATTCAAGAAGGATTCCTTTCTTTTAAAATTCTCTACAAGGAACAAATAGTGTTAAACAATTGCTGTTTGCACGAATGGGCTGAGAGGGAGATCGGATTTTTTTTTTCTATAACAAAAAAAGTTGTAGTTCAAAACATTACTGATAGATGTTGCTGGCATGCATAATATGAAGCATATTTATGCAAATCAGGTTGTAAATAGAATACCTTGATGCACATAGATTCTTCATTCGATGCCAACAGTATGCTATCGTTACCAGACCAAGTATTGTAGGTTAAACACTTTTACAAGCATGGGGAATCAGCAATCGGCACATTGCAAAAATTCCGCACTGCAGGACTCAAGACGAGAAAAGGGCTAGTTTCATATGCAGGGATACTGAAGCTTGTCAGAAGTTTCTAAAAAATATTACTTTTACTATAAGCCTAATTTGCATACGTCTGCTTCATATTATGCATGCAGCACCATCAATCCCTAATAGGGAATATTCCTTCCCCATTACATGATTGATTTGCAACAGGCAGAGAAAATCAAATAGAATTGCTACCTTCTCACCCTACCAGCTATCGTGCATCCACTCCATTTATTTCTGTTTAAGAAAAGTAATTTAAAAATTGCTTAAAATTTTGAATTTAACTGCCTTGCATCTATCTATATTACATATGTATCCATTTATACATAATGTTCCCATTACAATTTTAAAAAAAAAAAAGTGATAAACTGTCACACTCTGCCCAAATTTCAGTGACACTTAAAACATTTGAGTGAGAACAGATTTTTTTTTTTTTTACACTACTGTTTTATTAAAAAAATAATTCCTGTAAAATCTCAACTGTAAGCCCCTCCTCAACTGAGTATTAATTTTACAATGAAATAACAAATAAAGAAGGAAAATAAATAATTAAACTTTGTTTTGGGTTTTTTTTTTTTTTTTTTTTTTTTTTTTTTTTTTAAAGATTTAATTGAGGGGAGAAGGGGCATTTAGATATAATATATATATATGCAGTAGAAGATCTTTATAACGCAATTCTCCATATAACGCACAACTTCTCAGATGTAAACAATGAATTTTACAGTTAAGAAACACCTGAATTCCCACATTATAAATAGTTGCTATTCTCTAGAGGACTAAATTTGATACATTTGTTCAACTTTATCTCCTCAATTCAGAGCTAATTACTGAAAAAAATTGCTATGATTTGATACAGGAATGTTTGGACAATGTTTATAAAGTAAATTTAACAATGTGTGGAATGATCTACATTATGCAAAAAATTATAACTCCTGGTAATAAAGAATGCAATATAAAGATACTCTAATGTATTTTGGTAAGTTTCACACATATTTGGCTATTTTTTACAAGCTAAATTTAATGATATGCGAAATGTGATCTATATAATGCAAAATTCTATATAACGCACAACCTCATGTTTTTAGGTTTGCGTTATAAAGATCTTCTACTGTATATATTTTAGAAAAAATCTGCCAAAATACACAATATTCTCATTCCTGTATTTACCTTTTTTACTTCAAAATTAATGATAAAAGCAGGTTTTTAATGACTTTTTATTAAAAAATCATTGATTATAAGCCCCCTCCCCTTCCAAATTTAACTGTTTCTGTTTTTGAAAAAGAAGGGAGCTAACAATCGGGATTTTATGATATTTAACATAATAGTGAGAGATACAACTTTTGATACACATACACAAATTACTTCCACTGTCTTACGAATTACTGCTATGCTTTTTCCTTGTGATTATTGTTATATACATTTTCTATTCTGCTTTTTAAGCTAGAAAACCTTTCAACAGTTGCAGTGTTACAATAAGTCAATGTATTGAGTAAGAAAAAAATTAAGCCAGTGCAGGAATATTTAATTTTTTGTAACTTTTTTTTAATAAAACATTCTGCTAACAATTATGTGTGAAGAAACTCTAGATAACTTTTTTTGTCTATTTCCCCTTATGTGCTATCACTCGACTTTGGCTATCTCCTAAAATAATCTCCAACAAGATCCATAGAGAATGATTTCTAACTTGCTCTGAACAATAGAATTAAGGGTACTTTTCGGTTAGTCGGGTGCCAGTGATACATGTACATATATAAATATATATGTATATACATATATATATATATATATTCATAAATTTATGTGTATATATATATATATATATATATATATATATATACAGTTGAACTCCAGATATACGTTACCTGAGTTGTACGTTTCCCTCAGTTATACATTTCAACTCAGCAGTCCCGGCCACTTGCCGTTAAAAATGAGCTGGGTTATACGTTTTGAGTTATACATTTCCCTCAGTTATACGTTACTTTTTGCGTCCCCGGACAAAATTTTGTCTCATTTATACATTTTGTAGCCGAAAACACTGACAACGTGTCGGATAAGTCTGATATGAAAGATCTCACTCAAACTTCGGAGCTGATCTGAGGGCTTTTGACGAAGTAAAGTGGTTCGTTAGTAGTAAAAGCAGTAACGATAAGGCGGCTGCATTGTGCATTAATATCAGAAATGCAGTTTGCTGTTCAATGTGGACTCTGCCGAAAAGAAACAATCGAAGATTAGTGATTATTTCAACAAGATTCAGCAAACTACTGAAATGTCTTTTGATAAATGATTTACATACAAAGGCGATTCCAAGTATTTCTTTAAAGTACTCTATGTGTATTAAAAATATTTTTAATAAACATTTCATAATAAAATAACTTCATGAGTACTTTTCTTATGTACCTTTATTCTACTCTGTTCCATTTCCACAAATGTATGTCATGGGTGCAGTAATACTTAAGAAACTTCTGTTATCGATATTAACGATAGCGAATTCTTTAGCGGAACAAAGGTTTTAAGATATATTTAAAAACTGGTTCTGGTAGACCATTAATTGAGTTGTACATTTTACTGAGTTATGTGTTTTGTTGTTCGGTCCGGAACAAAACGTATAACTGGAGTTCCACTGTATATATATATGTGTGTGTATGTATATATATGTGTGTAGATAATATATATCACTGGCGCCCGGCTAACCAAAAAGTACCGAATTAAGTATGTTAATCGATTCAGCAGTAACAGGGAAGAACAGAGTGGTTGATATTTTTAAAACTCATTGTTGTTTTCACTGGACATGAGTGATCAAAATGATTACACTGAGTCAAAATATAGCATATGGGTATAATACTTCATAATATACAAGAATATCTCGCACTGAAAATGTTTTCATGTGAGCCGTGATATTACATGTTTATCTAACAATGCACACTACATATTTTCAATAAATACAGCTTACAATACATATTACATTACATACAATACTGTACAACATTAGTAAGCAAGCAACTACTGCTAAGGGTTACTGTACTAATTGATATTATCGGACTATATTTGGCAGCATATCTATATTATCCTATCCTGGATAATATGCAAGTACCTTTAATCCATATTTTATGAATTTTAAAGGCAATTGTCTGGGAATATATTCATCTTAAAGAAAAAAAAAATCTTACACTTTTTCGTCAGTGAATGAGTATCTTGATGTCAAATAAATATTAGCCAGTTTGACAGTACAGTCAACTCTCTGAAATTCACCTTTCATTTTAGGATGTAAACAATGTAAATCACAGTTGACATTTAAGCTCATAGAACAAATTTAATTTAATAGTGATTTCATCCATTATTAATTTTAAAAAGAACTAAATAGTGTTTTACGAACTGTAGTGTATTTCACATATTGTATACTAAAATAATTTTTGCTAAAGGAAATAAACAACAAAACTGAAATATTTGCATGAATGAAAACATTAGGTAGTTGGAGAAATACAATTTAACAATAATTGAATAATTCCGAAATTTATTCTGTAAATTTCTCGTGTTCTATGCACATGATTTAATTTTCATTTTATCTTAGAGCATAGATAACAGCCAGTTGTAGAATACAAAAAAAGAAAGGATACTTTAATATCCCGTCGACCACTTTTCATAACAAAAAACTACCGCCAAACTGTAAGATTAAACGCCAAAAATGCAGTCCCATTTACTGGATGTCAGAAGCATTATACATGTTTGTTATGTCATCAAGTGGTTTTTAATTCGACATTTGCATGTATTTTTCATTATGTTTTACTGATTTATGAGTTATTTCATTCATTAAAATAACAATTGTGTCCTTAAATTCTTTTATTTATTTATTTATTTTGATATTCCAATGGTAACGTTCTCCCATTTATTTGGTGTTACAGTTTGGCGATAGTTTTTTGTTATGAAAAGTGGTCGACGGGATAATAGAGAAGTACCAAAGAAAGAAATCACAAATCAAAACTTTAATTAATTACCACAGTGCCAATGTTCAAAAACTGAATAATAACCAATGAAATTTACATAAAATTCATTTTAAATAAGTTACTCTTGCGCTATATTTCCCATTTTCATGGAAATATTGCTAATTTGTAGTCAGACTAAAAGAAAAAATAGATAAACAAAACAATGGTCTATAATCTGCCAAATTCTATAATCCAATTCCTAATAACCTTTAATCTCAAGCTATGCTGATTTCACAAAGTTGACTGTATTTCAATTTACACAATAAAATTATTTTCATAAAAAATCATACCAGTTTTAGTCTGGCTTCCATATGCACAAGTTTTTTCTTTAAAGCTGTTATTTGTGCTGCTTGGCCTTCCGTTTTGGCATCATTCTGTAAATGAATCATGTCAATCATCGTATTTTTTAATGTATTAAAAACAAATGTATGTAAAAAACTGCCTTAAGAAAATATATATATATATATATATATATATGTATATATTATATACCAAGCTATACAAACTGCATTAGACTATCACAAACTTTTATTTATCAGAAACAAATGCTTACATAAGTTAGTTTCACAGAGAACATGTTTACTACCTGTATATAATTTCTCATTATCAGAGAATATAGATATATATTATATACCACAGCCTCACTATTTAACTGAATCAGACTATCACAAACTTTTATTTATCAGAAACAAAGTTAGTTTCACAGTTAACATGTTTACTTCCTGTATAATTTCTCATTATCAGAGAATATAGATATGAAGACATGAGTTTCAAAACTCACCTTATCCAGGAAATCGCATAAAATCTCTAACTGCAACCTTGTGTATCAAATAATTTCATTTTTTTTTTCTACAACTAGTTGCACTATGATACCACTGTGTTAAAGTGGAAAATCAACTTTAATTAATTTAATTAATTATTGGTAAAAAGTTTCGGATAAGAAGAGTTTTGTTGCAAAACTATGGATAAGAGAAGTTTTTTTGATGCCAGTTTCTTTAAAAAATACATTACTAAGAAGTTCGCTGAAAAAAATCAATAATTTGTATAGGGTGATCAATTTAAAAGAGTACCTCTTTGTTTTTTGTATTATCCACATCTATAATATATGTAGTGAAACTTTCAACATCATTATTTATTTAATATGTCTATATTTAATGTGCGGGTATTTTTTTTTTTCACTTTCTAAATGTGAAAACTCACTTTTTAAACATAAATTCACATGAACATTATTAGTCATTTTTAATCCGATTCTGTGCAAATGATTTGATTAAATCGTCTGCTTCTTTCAACTTGGCCAAATGCCTATTGAAATTAAGTGCAGAATCGGGTTAAAAATTACTAGTGATATTCATGCGAATTTCTGTTTAAAAAACCAGTTTTCGCATTTAGAAAGTGAAAAAAATGTTACCCACACATTAAATATAGACATAGACATATTAAATAAGTAATGATGTTGAAAGTTTCACTACATATATTATAAATGAGGATAATACAAAAACATACGGGTAGTCTTTTAAATTGATCACCCCGTATTTTTGGTCATCGAATGATAATATTTTGGATTTAAAAATAATCTTTACGACAGCAAATAAGTATGATTAAAATTTAGTATTGCATTTCATTAAAAAAAGTAAATGGTTAAAGCTAGAACAAGTGAGACACTTGGTGAAGCGTTAAATGAGTTTTTCTTGCTACAGGTTTGTTTTTTACGTTTTTTCCATGCATTTTGTGCTTGGTTCTCGCATGGGCAGAATGCATGGTTCTGGAAATTGAGCTGGTTTTTGAGCGAATTAGATTGGATTGGTTGGTTGACAGATTAGATAGAATAGAATAGGGTTCTATTGTCTGTGGGTTGGTTTATTGTGTGTCGAATTTGTTGAATTATGATTGTGGAATGTGTTTTGTGAAGTTTAATGGTTTGATGTTTTGTCATATGTCATAAAGGATAATTCCTGTGAAATATTAAAAAAAAAAAAAAAAAAAAAACGAAAGATGAGAAATAAAGGCAAGTGCATTTTTGTTGATTTTATTTGATAAGATGTATTTTATGCACTTTAAAGATTGCTGTAAACCGATTTCTGTGCAAACATTACTGATCACAGCTTGAATAGATTTCATGCATTCTAGAGAGTGCTGCATAGCAAATTTCGTGCATGCAGAGGTTTTTTTTTTTTTTCAGTTAATGTATACGAAGCGTGCATATAAATAAGTTACCAACCGCTGTTTGAATTAATTTCATGCATTCTAGAGATTGCTACACAGAGTTTCATGCATCCAGGGTTTTTTTTTTTTTTTTTATAGTTAATGTATCGCGAAACGTACATATATATAAGTTACTAAGCACTGTTTGAATGAATTTCATACATTTTAGAGATTGCTGCACAGGGAGTTTCATGCATCCTGGATTTTTTTTTTTGGTTAATGTACACGAAACATACATATATATGTTACTAACTGGTGCCTGAATGAGTTTTGTGCATTCAAAAAATCAGAAATCTCGAGATTCTCCCCAATCATAACCTGTGTGCTTTGTGGCAGAGAACTCACTACTTACAGAGTTCCTATGAAAAAAAAAATTCCCGAAGTAAACATTGGATTTATTTAATTTTGTGACAATTTACAAAGTTTAAGCAAAGAGGAAAAAATAGCTAAAAATTAGTAAAAATAGAAAAATCCAAAAGAAAAAATTGCTAAATGTCTGTAAAAATCAAAATATCCAGAGGAAATATTGCTAAAAGTTTGTAAAAATAGAAAAATACAGAGGAAAATATTGTTAAAAGTTTATAAAAATTGAAAAATTGTAAAGAAAAACTTGCTAATACTTTGTAAATAGTTATAAAACTAAATAAAATTGATGTTTACTTTGTGAAAAAGCTTGCCGTAAGAAGTGTGTAAGTATCTCCTTGGCTGCCGAAAGCATGCATTCTGATTGGGCAGAATTTGGAGGTTGCTGATTTTTCGGTTGGTGCATGTAAAAAAAAAAAAAAAAAAAAAAAAAAATCGCAAAATTGGGTGACTAGCTTGTTCTAGGATTTTGCCAAGTAAACTTATTAACAATAAAAGAAATTTCATCATAAATACTTTATGATTAATCTCTGGCTAGTTATCTTTAAAAAAGAATATAATGTACTATCTATAGCTATTCATTTCACAAAAAAAAAAAATAAACAAAATCTACTTTTGAATTTATCACAGAAATATCTTTTAAGATACGTCATATTAAATTAAGTTTAAAAAAAAACAATTTTTGGATCAATAAAAATGTAACTAAAAGTTAACAATATACTACAATCAAATACAGTAGAAAATCTTTATAACGCAATTCTCCATATAATGCACAACTTCTCAGTATGTAAATATTGAATTTTACAGTTATGAAACACCTGCATTCCCACATTATAAATAGTTGCTATTCTTTAAGGGCTAAATTTGATACATTAGTTCAACTTTATCTCCATAATTCAGAGCTAATGACTGAAAAAATTGCTATGATTTGATACAGGTATGTTTGGATAATGTTTATAAAGTAAATTTAACAATGTGTAGAATGATCTATATTATGCCAAAAATTAAAAGTAAGCACTCCAGGTAATAAAGAATGCAATATAAAGATACTCTAATGTATTTTCATATGTTTCACACATATTTGGTCATTTTTTACAAGCTAAATTTAATGATGTGTGAAATGTGATCTATATAATAAAGATCTTCTACTGTACCACTTATAGCCAACTTTTTATAACAGCTTCAGGAGCACAGACAAATTATAATTTTCTACTGCAGTATGAGAGCAATGCAATAGGATAAAAAATCATAGCCCATATAGTACTTTTATGTTTTTGTTGGCTGGGTGCAAGTATTGCTAAATATTGTTCCCATCGCCATGATCCGTTTCATTTAAATACATGTCTTTCACTCATTTGATTTTAAATACATACACTTAAAATACATGTCTTTCACTCATTTAATATTACAAAATAACAAGATAAATAATAAGAAACTGATGCTTTATACTCACGCAAACATGTAAACAAAAGTTTGGCGACTTTTTGGTTGGCATGATTTTCAAGACTGCGCCAAACGAATAACTTAATACAATGGCTAGATTGTCATTAAAGGAAAAAATCCCCTAAATTTGGCGACTTTTTTCCTTTTTTTAACCGATTAATTTTTTTTTTCTGCGTGAGTGTAAAGCATCTTAGCCAATAATAAATAACACGATATAACATCAAAGCATTGTTTTTAATTTAGTACACATGCAAAAACTAAAAGCTGCTATTGTTGAGGAAAAAAAATGGTATGAGATTTGCACCTGTCTAAAACAAAAGTAACGAAATTATTCATAAAGATTCTTGTGACATAAATATATATATACAGTAATGCTGCACAACCTTTTTGTATGAAAATCGTTTGCCACCACTATCTTCAAAAGGTAAACTTTGATATATTTAATTGCAAGGTTTCTGTCATTAACCTAAGGTAAATTTTTCTATGTAAAAATTGTGGTACTGTTGGTGACCCGCGGGCCACAGGTTGTGCATCTCTAATATACAGGGTTCTCAGCAAAACATGTCTGGCAATTTCTCTGACTTTCTATGATTTTCCCTGACCAAAACCAAAACAAATTCCATGACCAAACAGACATAACACAAAACCTGCTTTAAATAACACAAAATAACAAGCAGCATTAAAAAAAAAAAAAAAATTGTCAGAAATTTGTATCGTAATAACAGGGTTCCATATTCTTTACCCAGGAGAAAATTAAAGCACCTTTCACGAAAATTGCAAAATGAAATTTGGTACTTCTCTACTACCATGTCGACCACTTTTCATAACAAAAAACTATCGCCAAACTGTAAGAATAAATGCCAAAAATGCAGTCCCATTTACTTGATGTCAGAAGCACTATATGTGTTTGTTATGTCATCAAGTGGTTTTTAATTTGACATTTGCGTGTATTTTTCATTATGTTTTACCGATTTATTAGTTATTTCATTCATTAAAGTAACAATTGTGTCCTTAAATTCTTATATTTTATTTATTTTGATATTCCAATGGCAACGTTATCCCGTTTATTGGGCGTTCCAGTCTGGCGATAGTTTTTTGTTATGAAAAGTAGTCGACGGGATAATAGAGAAGTACCTAAAATTCTATAAAATACTATAATGCAAAAAAACTTCATCTTTGCCAGTTTTCAAATGAATGCCATACAACAAAGTCTAAAATGTGAAAGATCGTGAAAAAGTCTAAAAAATATAGAAAACTTTTGTCCATATGGTTTTTCTGCATTGCATTTGGAGGAATTTCTCGATTTCGAAACCGACAAGAGTCTAGAGATTTTTCAGAGGCTCCAATGTAGCGAGAAGTATAGTAACACTTTTCTGAAAAAGAAATTATTTCAAATCCCCTCCCCCCCACCCAGACCTTTCTATGACTTTTTAGGAAATATTTGTAAATTCCCTGACTTTCCCTATATTTTTAAAATTTCCATGACTTTCCAGATTTTCCATGTCACTGGAAACCCTGATTTATATATTCAAAGATATTACATTATAATTATGATTAAAATTATGCTGATTTTTAGCAGAAAATCCTTACTCACAACTCAATGAAATAACGAAGGAAAGCAAGCAAAAAGAAAATAAAAACCATACTGAAATATCTAACATTACTGTTGTTCAAATTAGTCAAATTTATTCTGTTTAATACAGAAACTTATATAAATGAAATACACAACAGCATAAAGCTTTTAAAATAAAATTGAAATTATATTTTATACATATATTTCAAGCTATAGGCTAGATGTGCCAGTAATGGACACCCTTAAGGAATTTCTTTAAAAATTATTTTTTAATTATTAGTTATAATTGTTATATTCACATTTTTTAATAGTATATTAATCTACCAACAATATTTAACCATGCCCATAGTCACATTTCCCAATGTGAATCAAAATTTAATTGTAAATAACAGAAATAAATCAAAACACCCTAAATTCCAGTAATGGACACCCCACAAAAAGTAATAGATTAATTGATATTATGATTGTATTTAAAACTAGAATTTAAAGAAAGCATATTAACACTAGCATTACGGCGTTTTCCGTATACTTAGAACTACGATCACTGGTCATTTTGACCGCTTGTCTCGAATAAACGAAAAAGCGTATTCTTTGCTAATATTATACAAGTTGGAAATTGTACGTCAAACGTTACAAACGAGGTGCGTTCGTACGCACATTTTAGAATTAAATTCATGATATGCCGTGCGTAGAACGGGTTAAACAGCTAGTTAAGTATATATTTTATGACACTGTTCATACAAATATCTTAACTAGTTATATAAATATTCAGATATATATGTATCAGCTAGTTATATAAATATTCAGATCTTGATGATTTTTAATTCTGTGAAATGAATTCTATTGTCTGCAGATTAATTTCTGTCATAAAATAAGTATCTCGGTCGCTTGACGATTAAACTTCGGAAGCTCCTATAACAAAAAAGCACCGATTTAAAAAAAAAAAATTCAAATTTCTTAATAAATATTTTTATTAATATCTCCTAAAGTTTTGATTAGATTTTAATAAAATTTGAAATGTCTCGACAAAATTCTGCAAAGATAATATATTTTAAATTGCAAACCATTTGGTTGGGTAGTTTTTGCGTTGTTATATGCGGACAGACAGACAGACAGACGGACGGACCAAACGACGACTATAGGTGCTACGTATTTATATAATTACGAACGCACCTAATAAGTTAAATCTTGTAAATATACAACATGAGTTTTTAATAAGTAAACTATATAGTAAATAAGAGATAAACAAATGCTAATTTTGCATAACAAAGTGTTAAAAAATAAAAAATCATTCAAGATTTTAAAATCTTGTTATAGTTTAACAAATTTAAATACAAATTAATTATTTTTAAAATTAAATAAATTTATTACTTACATTATTCGGTTTGACAGCATACACAGATTTCTTAATTTTACTTGTACAAGTTCCACAAACATATTTTCTACAGTTTTCACAAATATTCTGAGTTTTGTTACCTTTACAAGCATTTATTTGGCATTGTTTACGTTTATGGTATGGAGTGTGACAAGCATCAATTCTCAACTGGTTAGAAGAAGAAATCGTTGTTTTTTTTATTAAACTTACATCTTTCTGAGCTCCTCAGCTGTATCTAAAATGAAATCACTGTGGCTGTAGTTGTTATATCCAGTCGTCTCTCTATAAATAATCCATGCATTTATCGCTGCGAAATCAAGAATGTTAAAAAAAACTTGAACTGGCCAATGTCTTCACAGAATATTTTCTGACCATCTGGTCCAAAACATCAACTCCATATTTGGTCGCATTGTAAAAATTTAAAACTTTCGGTTTTTGTTTTTCATTAGATGAAATTTCCAATGTTGGGTGTAAACTACTCAGGAGTAAGACGTTTTTGTTCTTCTTTCCTTGATAAGACGTAAGCGTTATATTTTCATGCATAGCAATCTTACTAGAATACAGCACATCTCTTCTTTTCTTGAAAGAATTAGGTACTTTTTGAACGATTTATTGTACTAACACAGCTTATTCCTGCTTTTCTCATTTGTTTTACTAAATTGAGCGATGTAAAAAATTGTCCGTTGTCAGGTGTCTTCCAGTGTTGCAGTAAGGTTCAATCAAGCGAAAAGCTGCATGTTCGCCAACCATTCTATCATAGGGCCTGGTTTCATCCTTACCCAATACGGAAATCCGTTCAGTAAATATTTTGACTGTACATCAGTAGCAAGCCAAAACTTAATGCCGAATTTGTCCGGCTTTTTAGGCATATACTGAATAAATTGACATCGTGTCTTCATGGGAAACAATTGTTCATCCCCTACAGTATTTTCCCCTGGTTTATAATTCCTCAAGCAATTTTCGATAAATGCATTCCAAATATATGAAATAAGGGCAAATGGATCAGTTTGCAACCTTTGGGATCTAGTTGACTTCATGTCGAAGCGCAAATACTTCATAATTTCCAAGAACCTATCCCTGGACATTGTCTCAGCGAAGAATTTCGGACCCCAGGATTTTGACCATAAACTTAAAATTGAAAGACCTTTTGCAGCCAAAGCTCCTCTTGCATACAGCAGCGATATGAGAGCGTCTAACTCATTGAGTGCAAAGACCAATTTGGATTTTGGGATTTTTTTATGAGCCTATTCTTTAGTGCACTGTTGAATATGACACAATTTTTTTTCGTTGATAAACAATCTCCATGCACTACTTGCACTGCCATCAACTAGTTTTCTTTTTGTATGCGACGTTGGTCTAGACACTTCTCGTACGACATTCTTATGGGGACGTCTCCCTTTAACATTTGTCGAAATATTTCCTATTTTCCAAAATTGAAACATAATTTTTTTGTTTCTTCATCTTTTTTGTTTTCTTCGCATTGGGTACGTCTAAGTCGTTTTCTTGTTCTGTTTGGTAAGTCTTGACTAAATTCTTGATCTTGACTGTTGCCACTGATTTCATTTCTCGAAACTGTACTACCAGCAGGCAATGGAATATTTTCTGGATCTAAATTATCACTTTCATTTGGTGTTTCGGGAAAAGACTATTCATCAGATGAATCAAATTCACTTGTTCCTGAAGGAACAATCCAGTCTTTGTCGGATAAACTGGATATAGTTTCGGTATGAAAATTTTCGTCAGGTTCAATATCTGAACCAGAATTATCATCGGAAATAGTTTCAAAAACTTTTAGCGCATCTTCTTTTGTTAGATATTTTCTACCAACACTTCTACGTGCCATGACAAGAAGCAAATAAAATAAGCAAGTCTGAACACTGACATTCACTGAAACGAAATGCAACTCAATATATTTGTATCCGTTGAAAAATAACATTGTAACAGAAAAGAAATGTGCAGTCAGAAGGCGCGCTGCACTTCCAAAGTGATGTCAAACAGGTGTTTTTCCTCTCCCTCCCCTTTTCTTGCTTCCCACCTAACAAATAATGCTTTGAAATACACAAAGCAATATTCCCCTCGCCACAGATGCACCTGCTTATCTATTAGAATAGCGTAAATATCTATGAAAGTGAAGAAAATAATTTGGCGTATGTAATTTTCTAGATACAGTCAAAATGACCGGTAGCTGTAATTCTAGGTATACATACTAATATTTTCGAAAATAATTATTTAAATTGAGCAAAAAAGATTTTATGTAATATTCTTGGGTTTTTAGGAAAAGTCAAAAAATATTTAGACTATAAACAGGAAAATTAAAAAGTTATGATACGTTAAATTGGATTTACGGTCAAAATGACCGCTGCCGTAATTCTAGTGTTAATGAAATTAAAAAAGCTGAATTTTATTGGTTATTTTTTTATAAACCAAAAATATTAAAGGTGGCCCAATACTGGAAGGCGGTCCATTACTGGCACATCTACCCTACCTATATTTTTATAGGCATATTATATTAGGCATACATACACTTTTGTACCCCAAGATTTTAATATTGAATTTTGTATTAATTTAAAAACTAATGCTCTTAGATTTTTCAAAAATAAAAAAAATTATTTACAATTGTAGGAATTTTTATAGGCATACACTTCTGTTACAGCGCCTTTTGTAGCAGGTTTCCACACTATTTATTCTAGGCTTCTATCTCTACTTTTGGAAACAGATGCTTTACACTCACGCACCGATGTTTGGCGAGTTTTTGGTTGGCGCGATTTTCAAGCCCGCGCTAAAGCAATAACTTAATACAATAGCTAGGTTGCCATTAAAAGAAAAAATCCCCTAAATTTGGCGACTTTTTTCCTTTTTATAACCGATTTTTTTTTTAAACTGTGCGTGAGTGTATGACATCATAGCCTACTTTTGTACCCCAAGATTTTAATGCTCCTAAAAACGTATTTCGAAACCGTTGCTGTTCTTGCAGGAATTTCATATGTTGCAACCAGATTTGGCAAAATTTGTAATTGCAGTTATCTGCAATGTAATTACAATTTAATTGTTTGCGATTAATTACAGTTACAATTACATGAAGTAAAAAATACTTGCTGAACTTTAGGCGGAACCGCCCTCCATCAGATTACTTGACGAAATTTCTGTGCTTGAATCTGTGTAACTATATAATCAATTAGACATACAATTAAATTGTAATTACGTTGCAGATAATTGCAATTATAAATTTGCTCAACTCTGGTACAGCATTATGCATAAACATCTCTCTCTCTCTCTCTTTTTATTTATTATTAATATTTTTTTTAAATAAAATGTTAAAAGAGCTGCTCACCTTTTCTTGAGACTGATTTTGTCCCATAATCAAAAGTCAAGCCGTGACAAATCGAAATAGCAGAATTCGAATAACAGTTTAATATTTTTATGTTCTTTACAAAATAGAGATGCTACAAGCTTCATACATTTCGTAAAACATTTAAGATTCCTGAGCCCAAAATTGTGCTGTTGCTGTTTCGTTTCTCACCCTACCCAAAGCTCATGAAGTTGAAGATAGAGTGTTAGAAGGAGAACAATGAAGAGAGACTTTGAAGCTCAGAACATGGACCGGAAAATGGTACTTTACTCGGTTCGTGGCGCTAGTGCTCCGAAAATTATAAATCAAGTGACGATTTGAATTAGTTTCTATTTTCAGCTATAGATGGCAGCATCAAATAACTGCAGACAAAAAAAATACAAATCACGGATTGAGAAAATATTCCACCATAATTACATGATAAATAAATATAAATAAAAATAAGAAAAACTACTGAATAATAACGATATAGGTTTTGTTTTGTTTTCTTTATAAACTTCAGTTGATAGCAAAAAACATAAATTTCTACCAAAATGCCTACATTTAACTCTTTCTGGTAATATTTAATCATGAAAGCTGTGCATTGAAAAATATTTTTTTGACTTTAAAAAAAATTATGTATCATTTTATGATTCTTGCATTATGTTAATCAAAAAAGTATTATCCTTAGATTTTTTTCACCCTAACACATAACTGCAACAAAGAGATTATGTAAACTACAATTGAAAATCATATTTCAAATACAGAAATTTGAACTGTGAAACACCTTTTTTAAAAATATTAGAATTACATCCCAAATGTTAAATATTGCAACATGGAATGTGAAAAGATGCAAGTTGCATTGCATTTGCAAAAATTAAAAAAAAAAAATCCCTGACGGCTCGGCTTAAAGGCACAGGTAGATTTCGAAGACGCAGACCATGGGGCGCCCGTCTGTTGTAAATTGCAGAAGAAATGACCTTTTTGCTATGATGCGACAGTTGGAACCGCCCACTTCGAAATCTACCTTGTCTGTACGCGGAGCCAACAAGGATTTTTTTTTTTTTTTTTTTTTTTTTGCAATAAGGGTTGGTTCTATAAAAAACTTGTCGGTATAAAAGTTTTAGATAATATTAAGAGAATGTATAATAAATTTAAGCGGATTTGATATCTTGTGAATTGACGAAGTCATAAATTTTTTTCTTCTGAAACTCCTATCCCCCCCTCGGGGCCATTTTTAATGATATCAAAAATCTGTCATAAATAATTTTTCGGCCCTTTTTCCTAGAAGTAATAATAACTTTAAACGAATTCGATACGTATCATAATTAAGAAGTTAGGGTTTTTTTCTGTTTTCACAAAAGATAGATAAAGGTTTTAACGTGATTTTATCTATTTATGAGTTAATAAAGTACATATATTTGATGTGTGGTAGAAAAAAAAAAGAGTTTTGAAAAAAGTCTTTAAAATCCCATATCACAAATCAAAATTTTCTAATTATCGTTATTAAATATATATTATAATATCTGTATTCTGTATCAAACAATCACAACTCAACGATATTGAAATTAATCAATTGATATATTACAGTTTAGGTTTAGACGAATAATATAGATGGCATCACTTCCTAAACCCGCCAAGCTTCGGCCTGTCCAAAAATGGTAGAAACATTATCGTTTTTCTCCTTCTAATACTTTGTCTTCATGCCAAAACTAGACACACATGTGATCGGTCTAGATGTCTAGACACAATATTCTTGTTACGTCACAGTGGGAATCACGTGCGTAAAAAAAGTAGCAGCTAGCGCGTTTGTTTGTATTTCATCACTTGCTGCTTATAAGTAAAAGGAAAATAGGCATGAAGTTGCATTAAAATAAAGAAAATAATTCATGTATAACCTATACCTGTCCCTGAAAATATCTAAAATTTGTTATAAAGTTAAAATATAAGCGTAAATTTTCTAAATACAGTGCTTTTCAATGGCGCGGTTCTGAATGTTCCCGAATGTCTGTTATTCCTCCCAAGCAGACGAGTTTTTGTCGACTCTGGTGGAATACCTGTATGATATGATTATCCCCCCATGTGATATGATTTTTCGGTATTGTGGCGAAAAGTTAGATGTGAAATTTTATTTCGGATGTTTACAAAATTATTTCGCCATCTCAAAGTAGGTGGAAAGCCCATTTCGGACGCAACTTTTATTATTGTTTATATTTGATAGGAGATTTTAATAAATATGTTTCTAGTATTTTAAATGTTAGGACTTTTTTATTACATTTGTAGTGCATATTGTAGTATATTTTGCTTAAAAAATGAGTATTAATTCCGTTTTATTTATTTCAAAATAAATTATGTATATTATATAAAAATTGCTTGTATTTTTAAAGGACAAATGTTGGAAGATGATTTTAAAGTTGTAGTTTTCTTTTTAAAGGGAGATAAATACAAATCATGTATTGAAGGGATTAAAAATATATATATGTACATATTTATAAAATAAAGTAGTCGGATGTGCCAATCCCAAAACTTTCTTCTATCTCACACATGTTTCACATACACCAAAAACGAATCAGCACCCATTTATATCAAGGTCTAACTGAATCTAAAGTTTTATTAAATTCCTTGTATTAGTTCTTGAGATATGGCCATGAAGATCTTCATGGATATGACTATATCCTGAAAAATGCAATATTACAGCGCCAAATGGTGGGAGATTTACACCAAAACATAATCAGCATCTATTTATGTCAAGGTCTACAGAATCTGAAGTTGGATGAAATTCTGTGCATTAGTTCTTGAGATATAGCTATCGTGAAAAAAGTAGCATAGTAGGGCCACCTGTTGGGTTATTTACACCAAAACGTAATCAGCGCCACCTGTTGAGCGATTTACACCAAAAACTAATAAGCACCAATTTATATCGTGGTCTAACTGAATCTAAAGTTTTATTAAATTTCGTACATTAGTTGTTGAGATAGAGCACGCACAAAAATTTTGACACATACAGACAGACAGACATTTTCTAAAAACAGTCAAATCGTGTTCAGAATCTATACATTTTTGAATGTCATCTCTCAAGCAAACCATTTTTTTTGAACGATCTTTCTAAAAATGTAACTTTTATACAATTTTATTCGAACAAATAATTTTGAATAAAAATGGCCGCTTGGCATATGGAAAAAGATATGGTTAGACGTATTTGTTTTCCTCAGTCACATGACTGGCGCTTTTATTATATTAGATTACGTATGATAGGAGTTAATAGAATGAAGAAAACTTTTATCAATATCGTTTTAAGTTTTGATTCGATTTTCATAAAATTCGAAATGACTCGATAAAATTCTGCAACGATTCTATATATTAAATTTCAAACCATTCGTTTAGGTAGTTTTCGCGCTGTTATATGCGGACAGACGGACGACTTACGGACGGACCAGACGACGATTATAGGTGCTACGTATTTATATAATTACGAACGCACCTAAAAATTGCAAAACAAATTTTAACGAAAAGCTTGTTGCGTGAATTAGCGTTACCGAATTTTGAATTCTTATTATTCTGCTATTCAGACGCTATGTTCGGGACTATGAGCGTCCCCCTCCTCCCCTACCCCCCTCTTCCCCCCAGCAGTACTCCACTGGAAATAACGTTACCCTGTCTAAAATAATGATATTATTGCTCTAAATTTGCCTTTAAATGTTTTTTTGGCGAAAAAAAGTTAGTATTAACTTTTTTGTCAGGTGTTGGAAGTAGCGAAACTACAGTAGTCGCTGCTTTTTTTTAAGTATAGTTAGTGGTATCGCGCACTACATTTTGAACAATGTAGTGTAGCGAGTAGCGCGATACAAAAAATCAGTAGTTTGTAACGCTACTTCAAGGGAAACAATGTGACATTCTACAAATCACGTGGCCATAACTTGCTTTTTTTGTGTAAAATTTGTTCTGCACAATAATTTGCAAATTTCAGCGGCAAATCTCAGTTGCAGTGTATAGTAACACATCGCATGAAGTCACAGATTTTCTCCATTAACACTTGCTGCTTAAATCAAGTATACTAATCCACTAAAGAAATTAATTTTCTTTTTTGACATTTACTCTTTATTAGGTCTTCATGTTTTAATCCTGGGTTATTTGTTATTTGGAATTGCTTTATTTGGAGATTTATTTATTGTTTGCATTTCGAGTTGTTTTTCTGGAATTTTCTAGAACACAAAACATTTTTTTTGTATATTGTATTTTTTAATGCCCTCGGTTATATCGCACTTATTTAATTGTATACCGACTGATAAGGGTCGCCGGAGTATTATTTAATCCATGTTTTCAGTTTGTATTGAACATTGAATCCTTTGACAAAATCTGAAAGTAGCCGAAGTAGTGACTACAGGGTGATTATAAAAAAACTATCCCAATATATGAGCCCCTAACTATCATACCGTTCACAGAAACTGAATGAAACTTTGGTTTAAAGTATTTTGAGGTATGCGCTCAAGAATCATATGAAAGACAACAGTTAAATTGTAACAGTTACGGTTACAGTGACAAAATTTCGAAAATTTCAAATGGCAACACCTACTTTTTTTTATTGGAATGTGATCTTCACAGTGAAAAACCATAAAAAGCGTTGGAACGGTATCTGTAGTACGAAAATCGCCGGCGCTAGACAGACTAAGAAGAATAGTGAAAACAACCCATAAGGACAGAGAAGCAACAGAAAACAAAACATTTTATTGTGTTTCATACATTTTCCATTTCACACACGACGACACTTTACATGCGGCAGATGGTGGATAGCACTGAACAATAAAATGTTTTACTTTCTGTTGCTTCTCTGTCCTTTATGGGTTGTTTTCACTTTTCTTCTTAGTCTGTCTAGCGCCGGCGATTTTCGTGCTACAGGTACCGTTCCAACGCTTTTTATGGTTTTTCACTGTGAAGATCACATTCCAATAAAAAAAGTAGGTGTTGCCATTTGAAATTTTCGAAATTTTGTCACTGTAACCGTAACTGTTAGAATTTAACTGTTGTTTTTCACATTATTCTTCAGTGCATATCTCAAAATACTTTAGGCCAGAATTTCATTCAGTTTCTGTGAACGGTATGACAGTTAGGGGCTCATATATCGGGATAGTTTTTTTATAATCACCCTGTGCATTTGAAAAGTAGTTTGTAGTCGCTACTTTTTAGAACAAGTAGTTGTAGTTGTAGTTTTTGATACTACGTTTTTGATAAAGTAGTTGTAGTTGCAGTTCGCTACAATAAAAAAGTAGTTTTACGTCTTACAGCCAATTTGAGAAAATTGTCGGTGAATGTATAGATGTGAAGACCCTGAAAGTAACCGTAAATGAAAAAATAAATACTTAAAATACTCTAAAGGATTAGAAGATTTTTAGAAATTAAAAATAATTAAACAGATTACTTGTGAAAGAACCTCCATGTTATTTTTCATACATTTTATACTCTATATCATAAATTATTCTATGATACATATACAATTTAAAAAAATGATTTTTATTATATTTCTTTTAACTGCTAAAAGGTGTAAACTAAAAATATAATATACAGTAAAATAACTTTTGTTACACAATAAAAAATTTTTGGTCAAAAATTACGGTAGATATACTGGCAACTTTGTGACCAGTATATATACCGTAATTTAACTGGACGGTATATGTACCGTAAAATATTTAAAGTATATGTACCGGCTGCACTCCCCCCCCCCCCCCCCTCTCCTCAGGCCTGCACGCATTACGTAACAAGAGCAAGAGCATCACTTCAGAGGTTGCCGTACACCGAGGCGGGGCTACCAGCTTTTTCCTTACTGAAAAATAATTGTTTTACGGTATAAATAGCGATTTTTTACTAAAAAAAACTGTCATTTTACGGTATAAATACCGTTTATAATCGAAATGACACATATGCGGTTTTTTTACACTTAATATACCTTAGAAGTACGGTACTCATACCGTAAAGAGTGAAAACGGTACAAGTACCGTTAATTTACGGTACATCTACTGAAAATTTATGAAAATTTTTTACAGTGTAGATAGTTAACATGTTTAAGCCCATTTTCGAAAACAAATGAAAATATGCACGATCTTTGAAGTTATTATTTGAAATTCTATCATTTAATTTTAACATACTTTTTTTAAATTATGCACGTTATTATTTTAATTTTTACTTGATTGTTTATTTCCATATTTGTAACCATGGAGTCAGCCGAGCCACAATTTCGGTAAGTTAAATGATGCTGCATCGCTACGTATTGTATTTTTGCGTGCTATTATCTCTTATTATGGATGGATAGTATAGACTGGAGGGAAAAATTACCAGTCCGTGCAATTATAGAATATTCTCATTTGTTTTTGATAATGGCTCGGAGTGGGCCGAAACATGTCAATAATAAATTAGATGACAATCAATAACATGTCAATCTAATAAAAGTTATTTTATCTAATAAAAGTTATTCGCGGGACAGAGCGCAGGCCCTGATCATTAGGTACTAAATATTGGTCTTTGACTATCATGTAATCGTATATTTAACTGTGTATAAATAAATTTCTGCAATATACAGATTGATTAACAAGAAGTTTGTAAAAGATCACCAACAGAAATATATTTTCTGGAATAATTTTTAAGTAGTTGTTTGTATATTGAAGAGAAACTTCCTGTTTTTGGACAAATGGACACTCTCATTTCCTCCTTTATTTATAGGCTAAAATATGTCTTTGAATGTAAGAATCAATATGAAATAAATGCAATTGTTTTCTTCATAGATATAGCATAGGCGGAAATTTTAATGGACCTTATGCAAGCAACCTGATGTTATTGGTGTTCATTTGTTAAAAATACCGCAAAAATATCCATTGTTTTTGGTAGTAGATACTTAATATATCGTAATATAAATTCAAAATGTTGTTCTGTATCCGAAAACATTCGTAAATTTGCAAAATATCGGTAAAACTTTATGCACGCAACCTGGGTCGAGACTAAAAATCGTCTGCTGGCAGTATTTGCGGCAGTGCATATACTGGCATTCTCACGGTACAGTTGCTAGAATAATGTATCAAAGCTCCGGGGTGTGATGTCACGTGCATAAGGTCCACTGATCCACATTACATCACTATGCAATGTAGAGTTAAAAAGTTCACTCTATTAGTTGATTTCTCTAAAAAACGAATAATTTAACTAATGTAACAGTAGAAAAATATATCGTAGACATAATCATTTTAATATGTTTTATTTAAAAAGAAAAGTGTATAAATAAAGCATGTACAATATAAATTAGGATTACATACAGAACTGCCAATGGCGACTATTTTTATGTTCTATTCGTATTTCGCACCACTTTTTTTCAAACAAATATTCTTTGAAATAGATTTCTCTCGCAAATGTGCACGATGAAGATTTTATTTTAGATAAAAGTGTTATGAATAGAAGGTTCGGTATCGCCTAGCACGGTTCACCCCTAACAATAGAATCCCCATTCTCAATTTTACCCCAACTCGGATTCCTGATGGATTACAACTCTGTGAGAAGCTGCATATTAGGCAGTTTATCGCACCTTTGGCTAAGTACTTTCTCCTGATAAATAGTTCATCTTTAATAACGCAGAAATACGCTGAGCAAGAACATTTTTTAGATGTAGTCATCTAGTTGGAATTGCAGATATAGAATTGTATGCAACAAGTAATGCAACAAGTAACTATTGATTATCATATTATTAAAACTGAATGTTACAGTTTTCTGCTTTACTAATTTAATACATCCCAAATTTATAATATATATATCTATATGTATTTACAAGTAAAAATGAGACTTAAATAATTTAGAAAACGAAATAATTTTGTATCAGTTTTGTTTTCGAGAAAAAATTTCAATGTAGGAATTTTATAATCTATATATAGATTTTTACTATAATATATATATATATATATAACTATAACTTTTACTATAATCTTAATACAAATATAGTCGCCAGTGGCCAGCCCTGAACTTACAACAAATCATAAATTAGGGTTCAAATATCAACTTCTAAAAATCCCGTGGGGAAGTCCATTATGTACGCAGGGTTGGTCTGTAACTTGAAGGTTTCGGAATGCAACTATGCTGTATCCATAGTCTTGCACCCTCGTGTCTGCTTCAAAATACAACTGAAATTGAAAAGTTAAAATTTACAAGATGTAGCAAATAAATTATAAGTTAAAAAAAAATGTTTTAAAGAGTTTTTCTTATAATGTTCTACAAAGGAAAGGAAAATAAATGTTGAAGGACATTTGATCGAAATAAATACCTTTTTTTAAAAAGAAATAAATCAAATTGAGAGGAATTTTTTTTTATATTTCATATATTTTCGTTGATGTGATTTAATTTTAATTATATACTAGTTAAACCGCCCGGCATTGTCCAGGCCCGTAATATTTCTTTCTTTCTTTCTTTCTTCTTCTTTTTTTTTTTTTTTTTTTTTTTTTTTAATATCATATATTAAAGCGAGAAGCAAAAGTCTTAATTTTTCAGTGCAATTTTGACCCTACTGCGCATGCCTCAACCTTTTTTGAAGGGTGAATAAAACTGGAAATAGAATTAAGAAGAATCAAGAGCGCTGGGGAAATAATAGCTCTCCTATTGGCCTGCACTGCTCCCAAACTTACCCCTAGGAAATGCTCCTTCTAAATTCTTCTTAATTCTACTCTTATTCCCCTTCCTGGAGGGAGCATCCATTTGCTTTGTTTGAGAGAGGGATGAAAAAAAGGGAGGGAGGCGCTTTCAATTTATATGAAGGCAGGAATGGGAGGGGGAGTCCCCTTTCTATAGAATTTGAAAAAGCGTCCTTTTCCCAGAAAGAAAACATATTTATTAAACAACTAGATAAAAATATTTCTGGCGTAATTTTTACACGAGCTGTAAAGACTTTATATTTATAACCATTAAAAATTTCAAAGGGTTTTTACAACAAAAGCTTTTTTTAAATGTTTTCTTACGAGCACTTTTATCACTAATTATCAGTATTTTTTTAGTTGGGTTTCATTTAAGGTTTTATCACGGGCCGGGCAACGACGGGTGGGTCAACTAGTATATAATTAAAATTAAATCACATGTACAAAAATAAATGAAAAAAATTAAACACAGGAGAGTGAAAAAAAAACCACGAATGTGTAAAGGATTCTTCGGAGAAGTTTCATGCGCACGATTCATAGTAAAAATATGTTATTTCGATGAATATTTTCAGCATAAGGCCAAAAAATGACAATATTAAGCTCCTTATAACATATCGAAAAACACACGGGGACTGAAATATATTTAATTAACCAAGAAATTCATTAAAATTCAACAAAATTATACAAAAGAACTTTAAAAAAACCTCACCAAGAAATAAAATTGAGAAAGATACAACAGGTTGCAAAATTTAGTTGCATGTGCCATGAAATAGGTAAGTAAAGTGAGCCGAGAGAGGGGAAAACAATAAATAAAAAAAATAGGGGTGAACGGGGTCATCTAGAATTGGAATGATTAACTACAACAAACAAATAGGTGTGAAACAAGTGAGTAAGAAAAATATAAATGAAATTATATTATTAAAAAAATCTAGATAGAAATAAAATTGTATGAAAATTAAAGAAGGATAATACGGTAATATAACAAAAGTTAATAAATGAACATCACTAAATAACATAAATACTTATATAAAACAACTTGCGCTTAGCTGTGAGATATTGTAATCAGGGCCCGACTTAGACTATCTCGGGCCCCAGGGCAAGCATCATTCTGGGGGGGGGGGGAGCTTCTAACTATTCATAGAAACTGTTCGTGAATTATGCTGAAGTGATTAGTACAACCTTTATACCTGTTGTATGTATACATACATTCCGTACCAGGTACTATTTAAATCTGTATACAGGGTATTACGAGAAAGAGGGTCAAGATGGAAAAGATGGATTTCTCCTAGTACTTTAAGAAAAAGTACTAGTAGGAAACTGGTACAAAAAATGATGGATTGATTGGCGGGAGTATTTGTTTGCAAATTTTCCTTTAATTATTTACGTTAGTGATAGGATGTCTGAAAGAAAAATGCCCCCAATGGGTCATCCTGAATGCTTTTAGGAAAAAACGAATAATGAATTTCTTATGAAAACAATGGACTACTAAGTTGGTATAATAAAACTTTAATCATTAGTATTCTGATAATATAGTTCGTCCTTTTTTACAGGAGGGGGGGGGGAGCTATGGGAAGCAAAAAGGGGAAAGGGAAGACCGCACAACCTTCCTAAATCTTTGAAAATCTAAGAATATTGGTCACTTTTGACCCATTTTAACCCTTTGGCACCCTCTTATTAAAATCCTGATCACTCCCATGGGGTGCCCCCTGAAATGGACCCAGCATTAGTCAGGCCCTGATTGCAATGACGTCCAATATATAATTTTTATAAAGTTTTCCATAGAATAGTACTTTGTTTTCACTATGGAGCCATTTTGGTAAAACTAGGCTGCGCCGCCAGACGCCCGAGGGGCGCCCGGCGCGTCTTCGACCACCGAATCCACGTTTTGACAAAATGGAATACAGTTTCACAATTAAAGCGGTGGCAGTAAGTGACGGGGATGGGTTCAGTACAGGTCTCTCGCTACTTTCTGGCACATTCGCGAAGTTATCTTTATTTAGACTATGCACAAAGCTTGCAGGTACCCTTATTCAAAAACTAAGAAATCAAAGAGCGTTTTTCTTTATTTTCTATAAAGACAATTGTTCTTTCAGAAATTATGTTAAAAATTGGTACTGATTTTAGGTATGCAGAAGTAAAAAAAAAAAAAAAATTTAATTTGGGAGCAATCGATTATTAAAATAAACACTCATGCTGGTGGGAGAGCAATTAAATAACCGGTAGCAACACCATTTTTCATATGACGAGATTCTGGTGTATTTCATGTAAAATAATTCTGATGAATAGTCTTTTTCTTTATTTATTTGACGTAAGCATAACACAGACACACATAAAAGATACAAATTAAACATTAAGATATTCTAGTATAAATTTAAAATCTATTTCCGGAAGCGGCATTTTGCTTCCATTTCGAGCCGAGAACAACATGCTACTACTTACTTCTATTGGACCTCTTGCAAAGCCAGACGGTCGGCGCCAAATCTCCGCCGCCCATGTGATTCGCAACAATTATAACTCAAGATGCAATACATTTATTACACATATATATACAATTACACATATATATATTAAAAAAAATAAAAATTGCTATTTGATTTTAACGCTTTTGATTAGAAATGTCTGCAAATTTCATGCTTTTATGTACAAAAATGAGTCTGAGAATGTATCAAATATCCACGTTGTTGAGCGGGATATATATATATATATATATATCCCGCTCAAAAAAAAAAAAAAAAAATATATATATATATATATATATATTTAAACAGTTTTAACTGTGGAAAAAGGAAGAATTTGCCATGAATGTCAGCAACCCTAATTATAACATCGATAGTATATTAAAATTTGATTCTTACATAACATTGTAAATGGTAATTGTTAACAAACATTTTGAAAGTAGAAACTGGAGCATGTGGCCTCAGATTGGGTCTGACGAAACAAAATCTCGCCAAAATCGCCTGGTTGCCCAGGCATAAAATTGCCATTTTGGCGCCAAAAATATACCCCGGTGTGTCTGTGACAGCTGTACCTTCATAAGTTACTTGTTCTTTTGTTTATTTTTCTCTTTCACTCTCCCTTTCCCTCCTGCACTTTATTTAGATACTATTAACAATTATATTGTAAATTAGTCATTTGTTTCTAAATAATGATAATAGATGGCAGCACCAAATAATTTCAATTTGATTTTCTGAAAAATCTTTTTTTCTTTTTATATTTCATTATTATTATTTTTTTTTTAGAAAGGGGAAGGAATAAGTTTGTTGTTGTCAATATCATATAATTGAAGCATGCTGTCAGCAAAAATTCCTTCTCTTTTTTCCTTCCCTGCATTTATTTAGATAATATTTTTTTTAAAAATTGTGAATCAGTTAGTTATTTCTCAATAGCGATAATAGATGGCAGCATCAAATAATTACAGTTATTCTTCTTTTAAAAATCCAGTTATTTTTGGGTAAGTTTTGTAAAAAGCCAATGCCTTATAATCACAGAGTAAAAAATAAAAATAATTTTAAATTAAAAAAAATAATTATTATTATTATTTTAAATCCCCAGAGAAAAATAAATAATAAATTTCCTTTTTTTTTTCTTTAAATTATCAAAGATAAAGAAAATAGAGATATATTTTGTTTTATAAAATCTAGAGTTGGCAATGCTCATAGAGTTCTACGTCTAGCAGTCTCTACTTCAGAGGAAAGATAACTAAGAACTTACAGATAACTTATTAGATAACTTATTAGAAGGTCTATGGTCTCAACGCAATCTTATTCACAGACACAGAGTACGTTGCTTCAATGATATAGATTACGTATTTCTAAAATGAAAAGTTACCAAGAGATAGCTAGGCACGTGTTTTGTTAAACGGCCTGCCGGAGGGTTGCTGTTGCTATAGGACTATTCTATTACTGAGTATTCTGTTACTGACACATATACAGAGGAACTCCAGATATACGTTACCTGAGTTGTACGTTTCCCTCAGTTATACGTTTCAACTCAGCGGTCCCGGCCACTTGACATTAAAAATCAGCTGAGTTATACATTTTGAGTTATGCATTTCCCTCAGTTATACATTACGTTTTTGCGTCCCCGGAGGAAATTTTGTCTCATTTTTACATTTTGTAACCGGAAACACTGACGATGCGTCTAATGAGTCTGATTTGAAACATCCCACTCAGCTTTTGACATAGTAAGGCGGTTTGTCAGTAGTAAAAGCAGTAATGATAAGGCGGCTGCATTATTAACAAAAATGCAAAGTTTGCTTTTCAATGTCGGCTCTGCCGAAAAGAAACAATCGAAGATTAGTGATTATTTCAAGACGATTCCGTAAACTATTGAAATATCTTTTCATAAATGATTTACAAGCCAAGACGATACCAGTGATTTCTTTCAAGTACTCTATGTGTATTAAAAATATTTTTAATAAAGCTTTTATGATAAAATAACTTCAAGTGTACTTTTCTTATGTAACTTTTTTCTACTCTGCTCCATTTCCGAATATTTATGTCACGGGTGCAGGAAAATGTCACGGTATGCATGTTGCACGGGTATTAGGAAACCTCCATTTTCGATATAAAAGGTAACTGAAACGTCTCGGCGGAACAACGATTTTACGATATAATTAAAAATGGTTCCGGTAAACCATTAATTGAATTGTACGTTTTACTGGGATGATTATTGACGGCCAATTATTTACACTAGGGATATAGGCCGGGGGGAGTGCCCTTAGTGGGGGGTCTTTCTAAGGGAACCTAATCCGTATTTACGCATGGATAAATCCACGGCTCGAAGAAAACCACGAAAACTCCGAACGATTAGGCCGACGGGCGCGATTGGGATCGAACCCAGCACCTCCCGTCTACCAGCTTCGAGAGCACAACCTCTCAGCCACTGGTGGGGCCGTACGTTTTACTGAGTTATACGTTTTGTTGTCCGGTCCCGGGCAAAACGTATAACTGGAGTTCCACTGTATACTCTTTCTTTTTCTGTTGATATAATAAATGGTATAAAAACAGCTTATTTTCATTTTTCTTATGTTTTACATTTTAATTTCAAATATTTAAGACTGTAATGGGCAAAAAGAACAGAAAATTTAATCTGTATATTTATATTTTGTTTAAATTCATAGAGTGAGAAATGATATAAAATATGGAGAAGGGGTTATTTAAATAAAGGGGAAAGTAATTCGCATTCAGGTGATACCAAATTTCTGTTTACAAAATAGAAGCAAAATTGTGTTGCAACTAAGCATAAATTTATGTGAAATATTTGTTGTCCCTGCACTGTTCTTAGCGCTGTCAAATCCTGTAATTTGTAAAGAATAAAATATATTTTGAAGTTCGAATATTCGCACCTGTTCCATATTTGTAAATTCATTTACAAAATTAATTTGTTATGTATAATTATGTATATAATAAATATTTTTACACATGTATATAGGTAGTTAGTTTTAATTTAACATTAAAAGTGTTGTTTACTCGAAATTTTGATGGTAAAATTTCAAATTGTTGAAGCATGAGTGGTAGAGTGGAGCTCCCTGTGTGACGTCAGACTTCCCCTACTTCTAAATCTTAAGCGGGCCCTGCATGTATTACTACCCCTTACATTTCTGACAATCAATCCAGATGCACTCTGTATAAGGAAAGGGCATGTTTACAAACAAACAGTTCCATCAACCAATCTACCAGTACATTTTTGTCGTAGCTATCATTGTAGAAATCGTCATGGCGACGTAGGCCAATCATATTACAGACCAGTTTAACGTAGACCAATCAAATTTCTCCATTTCATGTATACAGTAGGAGTCATAAAGAACAAGCAGTTTTTCCTTGCTAACCAACCGTAATCGAACCAACAGTGACGTCAGTTGCCCTTTCCTTATAATCTCGTGAAGTAATATGCCTCTAAAAACTTCTAAATGGTAATAACTGTCTGATACCAAATATTGTTTGTCTTACCATCACTTCGTCTCCTAAAAACTCCACATCCACTCTGGCTTTAGCCCAGTGATCCTGCGTCTTTCTGGCCGTGGCAAAAAGGTACTCGGTGACGTATCCTTGCTTGATGCAGGCCAAAGAAGCAGGGGTCCTTCCGTCGATGAAGTAGTCGAAGGTCAAGCATCCCCTTTCGGACCCTCCTGTGTCGAAGGTGGGCGTCATGAATCGGGCAAAATGGTTGTTAGCTTCGTTCCCCTTTATTGCCATGGCATAACCTACAGATGAAATTAAAGCTATAATACCATGTTCGCACTGGGTATTTAAAATATCTTAGATCGCCATTTTTGATGTGGTACACTCCCGGAATTGAATACCTGTTCACACTGCAAAACTCAGATAACTCACTGTGTCTGAGATCTGAACAAACATAGAATGTACGCATGCGCATAAGTTAATGCCAGCCTCAACAGCCAATCAGTTGAAGCTAGCCTCCAGAGCCAATCAAAGTGAATGGTCGTGGCTGTATCTAGCAATAGAAAGTTCGAACTCACTGACTCACTGAGTTCGGCGGTCTAAGATATCTTAAATATACGATCTGAACAGGGTATAAGGAAAGGGCATGCTTACAAACAAACACTTCCATCATCCAATCTACCAGTACATTTTTGTCGCAGCCATGAACACAGAAATAGATAAGGACTTCTCACGAAATAGCCTTTAAAAGAAGAAAATCGTTCCTCGAAAAATGTTTCAAATAGGTGGCGCCTGTGTAGGGCAGTTGTATCAGTTCGTCTGCTTCTTCAAATCGTCTGCTCGACAGCCATCGTCTAGCAGGTATCCGATATACGAATTTTATTGTCATATTGTGATTTATTTTATTTAGATATTAATATATGTATATACTTTTTTTTAGTAGCATTGGATGGAAAGCATTATTGTTACATTCCTGGATGCCGGAGGAATAGGGAAAATGCTGACAGTTCCGGTTTGTTGTTTGCAGGTGGCGCTACCTTAGCACAGTTGTACGCTGGATGCCATTTAGTTCCAAAGTCGCCACTCGATGTTAACACTATTTCGTTAGAAGTCCTTATCTATTTATTTCTATGTTCATGGTCGTAGCGATCATTGCAGGAATCATCAAGGCGACGTAGGCCAATCATATCATAAGCATGTTAAACGTAGACCAATCAAATCACCCGAACTCAGGTGTACAGTAGAAGTCATAAAGAAAGGACAGGTGTTTCTTGCTACCCCACAGTAATTTAACCCACAATGACGTCAGCTGCCTTTCCTTATTTCTCAAATCTCAGCTGACTACTTTCTGACATATTCCTGAATTCATTTTATTCATAAACACATGAAATTGGTAGGTGCTCTTAATCCGAAATTATGTAATCGAACAGTTTTTTATATTTTTCGATAAAGGCAGAAGATATTTCATAAAAGGATATTGGACGTTTTGAACCAAATTTCCTGACACGACAGCTTGGAAAAAGGAAAAAAGAACTCCCGCATTAAGACAGAAATCGCTTACATCTCAAGATGTAATTCATTTTTCGAAAGACGAAAAACACTATTCGATTCTAAATCACTTAAATAGTTAAGACTATCAATTACATGCTTTTACGTTGAAAAATGAGTCAGTGTCAGAAAGTTTCGCTTTGTCGAGCAGGGAAAGATATATTTTGAGAACCGCCTTAACCCTTTCAATGGCGGTAGCTCATTTTTGGACCACTTAATTTTAATCCTTAAATGCTACATTGGCACTAGAATTTTGGAATTAAAAATTCCCTTTTATCAAGTATATGAAGAAAAGATTTTACTTATTTTCGAATAAATTTGTTTCTAAATTCTGGTGTCAATCAATCATTTCAACATTTTAAGAATAGAAGTACCTTTACCCCTGAAATGTTTAAGGCATATGAACTATAAAATTATTGTAATTACAATAAATAAGAATTAAAAAAAAACTATACGTGATGCATTTTATTGAAAGTTATTATTTTCATAATGTTGTTTTTTTATGTGGATGAAATAAAAAATTTCAAACGCTCTCGTCTTTATTTAAAATCTGAACTCAGGAGCATTAGGGTTTTGCAACTCAAAAAAGCATACATAAGAATAATGATTGGAATGAAAGAACATTCGGGATTCCAAGGAATGTAAATCGACTGTTAAGGATTTCATTAAACTGGGCAAAAAATCCTAGAATAGAAAAACTAAAAGCCTAATAATGTCAACAAATATTGAAGTATCCGCAAGCGTGCTAATCAGCTACAGTTAGAAAAACTTTCGAAAGAGAGGTGCTGTCTAATAAAAAACAACTTGTTCACCACAGTAATCAAAGAGGATAAAAATAGTAATTTTCAATAATTCAGCAGAAAGAAAAGCGGAATCAAATATTACCGTTGCAAACATTATTAATATTTATCGAAGCCTACCTGTCCAGAAACTAATATGGAAATATACGAAGATCTCAAAAGAAGATTCCAATCCTTAAATATTGTTAATTAAATAATGAAACTTTGTATCAATCACCATAAAAACGAACAACACACAAGGCGCGTTTCGAGATGGAAACTTTTAACAGCCTGTCATCAACCAAAGCAAACACGTGGATCATGTACGCTTATGGCACCCGGTGCATGTAAAATCCGTCGTGGGTGTAAAGTCCTCCAAGTTCCCTGTGAATTACACCTCTGGCGGTGCCTAATCAGGTGAAGGTCTCGTCACCGGATCAAGGTTCTAAATTACGAGACCAACTCGAGTAGCGATAGCATGACGTATGGATGAGTGATCCAGCGAGGAAATAGTAAATATCCCAGCATCTCACATCCGTCCGGCATGACTTCGCTACACTGCGCAGTGCTAAACCGTCTCATCCAAAATCAATTAGCAACCGGCCAACTAAGAAAAAGCTATTAAAGCAACAAGATGCACTGAAGCCACGTCGGCCTATACATTTATCAAACACATCTTCGCCACGCGGAGAGCAGGCGAATCCTCGCCCCGTTGCCAGGCATCAACCCGTTAAGCTGGGCAAAAACCTGGCAGGTAGGGGCCTGGTCAACGGTCTAAAAAAAAAAAAGCAAACACGTGTCCGTAAGGGAACACGGGGTCACAAAACATTTTGTGACCTTGTCCCCTTACGGACACGTGTTTGCTTTGGTTCCCCATTACTGGCTGTTAAAAGTTTCAAGCGTGAAACGTGCCCTGTGTGTTGTTTTGTTTTTATGGTGATTGATACAAAGTTTCATTTTTATCGCCAGTTTGTCGGTGCTGTTTCATCTTAAATATTGTACAATGGACAATAGTCCACAGTGTTGAAGGCACCCCCCCCCCCCAGAAGATTTGAGATTTTATACTCTCAATGGTCAAAAAGTGGACCCCCCCCCCCCGGAAATCTATAATGTCCCCCCGGAGCCACAGAAATCTCTCCCGGAGAAAAGTGTCTGAATTCAACACTGCCTAACCCAGGCAAAAAGTCATACAGAAACTTGCGCTCTGAAAATAATGTACAAGATTTTCTTCATCATACCGTTATTAACTCTTTGCAGTCCTGACAATTTAAAAGCCATAAGTTCAGTCGTCCCCCATTGGAGTCACTGGTTTGCAAAGGGATTATTATTTGGCTGATTTTTTATAAAATTCAAGTGAAGAAGAAAGGCGTGCTCTTGAATGCAAATAGGTCTATATATAATGGATCACAACAATTATTAACTTTATTTGTATATTGTTACTTTTTTTCTTTTCACTAAACAAATTTAAGCATAAAACTGAAAAAGATGAATAATTTTTTTATTAAAAAGAATATTTGTACAAAAAAAAGATGTTTATTGATTAACTAATTAGTTTATAAACTTAAAAAAAAAAAAAAAAAAAAAAAAAAAAAAAAAAAAAAAAAAATCGCCCATACTCAACAAATGTGTGTCGTTGTCACCATCCTTATACATTTCTAAGAATACTGAGCGTCGTTTGAGTTTTGGAAGGGGCAAATGGGCATTGTAAATTAGATAGACTCAGGAACCATATACAAATCTAAAAAAGTGTAACTTTTTGAAAATGAGTGGCAGGACTATTTCACCTACACAATCTTAATTCCTACCTTTTGAATACAAATTTAAAAAGTGTAACTTTTTGAAAATGAGTATCAGGACTATTTCACCTACACAATCTTAATTCCTACCTTTTGAATACAAATTTAAAAAGTGTAACTTTTTGAAAATGAGTATCAGGACTATTTCACCTACACAATCTTAATTCCTACCTTTTGAATACAAATTTAAAAAGTGTAACTTTTTGAAAATGAGTATCAGGACTATTTCATCTACACAATCTTAATTCCTACCTTTAGAATACAAATTTAAAAAGTGTAATTTTTTTAAAATGAGTATCAGGACTATTTCATCTACACAATCTTAATTCTTATCTTATTTTGAATAAAAATTTAAAAGTATTACTTTTTGAAAATAAATGGCAGGACTATTCCATCCACATAATCTTAGCTCCTACCTGACTTTGAACACTTTTGCAATTTACATTGGCTACGTATGTCTAACGGATAAAGAATAAAAGTGCATTTCAATCTTTTTGGGGATAGAGTGAATGAACATAATGTGTAGCATCAACATTACACATATTTTAACTTCGCTGTATTAAGATAAAAAATGTCGTTATTTTTTGTATGTGCTCTATTACAAAATGAACACTTATCTTACCTCTCTCACCCCCAAGCTGAAAGTACCTCCGATGCCAGTGAGCTCTGAGTCCCGGCTGGTTCTCCATGCCGCACGTGTCCCCTTGGAACGTGCATGAAAACAGGATGGACGCCTCTGACAGCACAACTGAAATTTAAAAAAAAATAATAGTAAATAAATAATAAAAAAAGAAAGAACGAAATAAAGAAAAATTAAAATAAGATATAGACAGAAAAAAGTTTGAAAAATGAAATATGGTTTTTAAAAAAAATCTCTCATTTTACTGACAGATTTCAGTTTAGTGCTAAAGTGCGGTATCTCATGATAATCTTCCGTAGTCGGGTCCGTAGCCAAGCGACGTATTTGAGAAAATGGGATCTGGTGCAAACGTTTTGAACAAAGAAACCTTTAATGGTATTCACATTCAATTTAAAGGACATTTGTTGCTAAATTTTGATGCTACTGCTTTATCTTACTAACTTGATTAAGCATTGCACACAAAAGGCTGCTTTTGAATTCATCTACAGATTTATAAACAAATAATTTTCTTTTAGCGTAGGCACTTACTCCGAAACTTGAATACAGCCGCAACATCTAAGGTCTTTCGCAAGTTCACTATAGCGTCAATCAAGCCTTCGTCAAAACTCTATTATGTGGCTTTTATTCGCTACAAAGCTTTTGGAATAAATCCTGTAGCAACATCTATCATGGTGTCACTCTGAAGTTTTTTACTCCCATGATATAGAGGAAGAGGAAAGCTGCCTACTATGAGATGCACTATATGTAATTAATATTTAAGTAGAAAGTAGAATATACATTTCTGAATTCATTTCTGCTCGGAAACTCTTGAAATTGGCAGGTGTTTTTATTCAGAAACTGTGGTCATCGAAATTATTTTTCTATTTTTCGGTAAAGACAGAAGATTTTTCACAATATACTGTCAAAGTCGCCGCTTTGAACCGAATTGCCGAAACAGCACAGCGAGAAAGGAGGAAATCGTATCGTCACGTGACACGAATCGTTTGTAACTCAATAAGTCTTTTTTTTTTGTATATATATAAAAAATGGAAAAGTCATTTTGATTCTAAATCGCTTCCATAGTCAGTAGTCAGTCCTGCCAATTTTATACCTTTGGGTTTGAAAATGAGTCTATCAGAAAGTTTCACGTTGCTGAGCAGGTAACTTGAGAACCAAAGCAATTATCAATAATTTTTCATTTTTAAAAGTGTATATTTAAAATCTCAAAATAAACTATAATTAGATACTAGTGGTAGGTAATTTTGGAAAATTTAATTACTTTAATATATTTTCCGATTTAACGACAATTTTCAAGGGACGTTTTGCAATCGTTAAATTGCGGTTCAACTGTATATTTTAAATAACTTTTGAAGAATACATGTTATTAGTGTTTTCTTTTCCAAAATCATTATAGAAAAAGAAAATTTAAAGTCAGACATTTAATAAAATTACCAAGAAAGATAATGTCACATAATAAAAAAAATCCCTAACGGCTCGACCTACGCAGGCACAGGTAGATTTCGAAGACGCAGACCGTGTAAGCTTGTTTATTGGGAATTGCAGAAAAAGGACCTATTTGCCATGGTGCGGCAGTTGGGACCGCCCATTTCGAAATATACCTGTACCTGTAGCGGAGCCAGTAGGAATTTTTTTCTGTTTTCACAAAAAGCCTCTTGTTTAGAAAATGCAAAAGCTTTTTTTTTTTAACCTATGCATATTTTTATGGCTACTAGCTGCTAACTTACGAAAAAGAAAATTCAGTAGATTTCTATTTAAAATAAATAAATAAATAGATCAGTTGATTAAGCTGTTTTAAAAAAAAGGCCTTGATTCAAAGTAACATTTTTTTCACTTTTTTAGAATTGAAAAATAGCATTAATATAGAAAAAATATAGGTTTTTATAAATTCCTAAAATTTTTAACTATTCTTAAATTTTTACGCACTTTAAGCAAAAATTCATGTTCCACTTCCAAATATATATATATATATATATATATATATATATGTTTTTTTCCTCTGGAGGTTGACTTTTGCAAACACAGTTTTTGGGGGTGATTTTGATGACTTGCCACTATCGGAAGGATCGCGCATAACACAAGATGACAGTAAGATAGCATTACAGAAATCCCATATTGGATCTCCAATCAAAACACACGCAATATTTCATTTTATATCATCTGTTTAAATGAAATAATATGTCAGTAATATGACTTAACGTTCTAAACTTAAAATACCACTTTTTCGTCATTTTTGACGGGGGCATATGCTAGTACATATATATAATGCCAACAGATTAAATAACTTGGACGCCAAATTAAAAAAAAAAAAAAAAAAAAAAAAAAAAACTTGTTGTCAAGCCTTGGTTATATACGCACAGCCCCAAAGCAGATTTGACTGTAAAATGAAAATAAATATCGCTTACTTGCCATAGCAGCAATGCATATTATCCTCATCTTTCAGATACTTGTGGACTTGTGTTCAAATATAAGGCCGACTACTTGAGCTACTCATCTTGTAAACAGTCTATTGCACGAATCAATTATAATTAGCCATAAAGCATGTCTAAATAACCCACTTGTGCTTTATATGATTTTACATCTCTGGCTGCTTTCTTCTAATCATGAACCCAACGACCGACGTTACAGATCGATTTATGGGCATTTCAGCAATTTTGTTTTTCTGCTTGTTTACATTCGGAATTGATGGATATAGTTCGCGGGATGTGGTATAATTGCTTATTTTGTGAAATGTTTGTAATTCATTAAAAATATTTTCACTTATTATACGATGAAGGAAATAATATTGGATTAAAAGTACTTTTTAAGAATTAAAAAGAAAAAAAAAACGACTTCAAAAGATTTGTTGGAGGTCTGCAGCACGCGCCAATTTTCATTCATGACACTGGGGCCGGGCAGGGACGGGGCTTACATTTTTTCTGTAGGTTCGAACCGAGACAGACTTCTTTTTTCTATACCAAGCTGGGCCTAAACTTCATTCTCCCTGGAGGTTTGCACGGGCCGAAATTTTCAGGCCCGTGCAAAAATCAGTAAAATGAGGCCCGCTACAAGAGTTTTTTCAAAAAATGTATGGGTTATTAAATGGCCATTACTCTACAATTAAAATTCTTTTTAAAGAATAGTAAATACATTTCTAGGTAAAATAAATAAATAATAATAATAAAGTACAGTAAAATCTGTGAAATAGAACCTGCCTATGACGAAAACCTGTTTTAAACGGAAAAATGTCTTGATCCGTGCAAAAAGAATATAATACATATACAATAACAGACGATGTACCTGCTAAGAATGGAACCTGTCTATAACGGATTTTTCTTTTCTTACTGAATCTTCATTTGAATGTAATTGTCTAAGTATTTTTTTTAAATCAATGTTTATGTACGTAATTGTCTTAAATGGTCATTAATGTTGTTGGTATTTTTGCATCGCATGCATTACGAACATAATCTGAAAATAGAATCTATGCATTAGAAACTGTGCTTTCTGAATAATTTTAATTTTAGGATAGTGTTGCTTCTGAAATATTGTCGTATTTTGCAGAAATTCAGTTGCGCTGGACTCGGGCCGAAGTTTTAGCTTTTATACCGAGCTGGGCACAAAACTTTTTCGTACGGATCGGGCCGAACTTTTATCTTTTATACGGGGCCGGACCCAGGCCTGGAAATTTCGGCCCGTGCAGACCTCTAGGATTTGTTTCTTATCTTCGTGCTTTTGTGGCAATCCTGTATTGTTTTCCACCCGATCCAAACCCTAAAACGCTATTTGAAGTTAAGGGGTTAGAACTTTTAAAATGTTGAAACGTGAAAAAAAAAATGACCATTTTTGGATATTTTATATCTAAAAAATTATACATTACAAAAACAAAATTTTTGAAGGTGGTAATAGATACATGGTTCTGCCTTTTTTTTTTTTTTTTTTTCCAGATCATAATGGGGAAAATTAGTTTTTATAGAGGTTTTTAAACTTGTCGAGAAAATTGGAATCAAAGGTGGCGCGTATGATTACAAAACAATTTCTGCATATAAAAGAAAAGTAATTTTATCAAATTACACTTGAGAGACTTGTGCTTACACTGAACCTAAAAAAAAAATTATAGTATTTTTATGTTTTAAAAACAAAGCTGTATCTAGCTTACATAAAATTTTCAAAATTTTAGCAATATAACAGGAAAAAAAAAAAAATTCGACAGAAAAAGATGAAAATGTAAGTTCACTTAATAATGCCTACTATATACTATACAGGGAGCCCATAAATGATTGTCCCAGTTTTCTTACCTCATAACTTTTTATTTAAGAAAATGACGAAAAATATTATTACATATTCGTAAATTATAAGTAATATTATTATTATTATTTTTCAAATAACACAAACAAAATTACATATACGGTAAAGTTATAACTCAAAACGCTATTAATCAAATAACGATAATAATCAAATAATAATTAACATTTTATCAAATTTATCAAAAAATCATTAATGAATTATGCAATATCTATCTAACTTTGTACTCATAATTCATTAACAGCTTTTTGCTAAATTTGCTAAAATTTTAATATTAACTATTATTTGATTATAATCGCTATTTGATTATAATAGAGTTTTGAGTTGGAACTTTACCGCAGATGTAACTTTGTTTGTATTATTAAAAAAAACTTTTTGAGTTGCAATTTACGAATACTTAATAATATTTTGCGTCCTATTCTTAAATCGAAAGTGATGAGGTAAGAAAACCGGGACAATCATTTATGGACACCCTGTATATTCTGAAAATTTCATGAAAAAATATAGAAAAGTTTGTTAACTACCTTGTCCGAAATGCCCCAAAATCACATTTTGAGAAAAATGGCTTTAAAGGTCTCTCTTTGGAAATATTCCATATTTAACAACTGCTATAAGAGTGACATTCATTTTATTTTTAAATGTTCAGAAATGATTACTATTTAATATATTTATTTTTTCAAATATTTTATTTTTTGAAGGTTTAAAAAGTCCTATGAACCCTTAACCTGATCCGAACACGAAAAAAGAAAAACTCGTTGACCCGGAACCTGACGCTCTTCAACCCGAAATCGACTCGAAATGAAGGAAAATGAATACATATATTTTAGTGAAAGAATGGAAAAATACACTATATCTCTAATATAAACTTTATTCTTTATATAGAAAAATGAACATGTATATACTCATCTATATATTTAAAGCAAAAAACGCATTCTGTCAAATTCACATTCTCTTTTCCACACGAAAATCGTCTCATTGCGCATGCTTCAACTTTTTTTGAAAGCTTCTCCCCTCAGAAACGTGTTAGCCCTCAAAAAGTTTAGCCTAGGGGGATTGAAAAGGGTTGGCGTAATATGGTCATTGCGTTGAAAGTTTTTTTTTTTTTTTTTTTTTTTTTTTAAAGAACTCATGTTTTCACTACTAAATATGCTTAATTTTTCGCAAAATTTTAAAGAGAGCCTGGATACAGTCATATCTATAACCGATTGAAATGTCAGAGAGTTCGGAATTTGAGAACTATTTTTTTTATTGTTATGTTAAAGGAGCCGACGCGAAAACAAACAAAAAAGCGAGAAGAAAACATTTCTTTTACAACTAGATGACAGTATTTTTCACGAAATTTTTACACGGGCTGTAAAATCGTTTTATTTATAACCAATAAAGATTTGAAAGAATTCGGACAAACAGAACTTTTTATTTTAAAACTATAAAACGACCCTACGTAAAAAAACAAGAAAATGAGCGCTTTTATTACTAAATATCAATATTTTTTCGGGAATTTTTCATTAAAAAATATAATTTCATACAAAATCGGGTTAAAGATAAAAAAAAAAAAAAAAAAAAAAAAAAAAAAGATTTTTTTTTTTTAAATTTATTATTTTATTATCACAAGCTCGGGCAACGCCGGACGGGTCAGCTAGTTTATATTTAAACTAGCTGGTGTAGCAACCCGATGTGTAGCATTTTGAATTGTGTGAGATTACGATATTTTGGTGTAAAAAGAAAACTATTGATTTAATTAAATTTCTTATTATAACCAAGAAATTATTTTTACAATGTAAATGAACTGAAAATGACTTTTTTTGCAACTTTCATAATTTTGATAAAATTATAATAAGAATGCCTTTAAAAAGAAATGGTGACATACGACAATAAAATTCAAATGGTCAAGAGGATTTTCGATTAAAATTTGGAGAGCTTGCTATTATTGTCAAGCTAATGTTTGTTTACATGTCTAACTTGCCTAAGGTAAAGCTAGGATAGTCTGCGCACAATTCAAAATAATAGCAATAAAAAATCTAAATATTAATTTTTTGCTAAACTATTCATGAATAATTTTTACTTCATTTGTTTTTTATGCATTTCCATTGGTATTTTGTTTGTTCTGTTGCAATTTAATAGAACAATTGTAATAAAACCAAGAAAGTTATTTTGCGCAATATTCCTTATAGGGTTGGTGTGATTGCGCACATGGGTTAGGAGAGATTGTTACTAATAATAACTACAATTAAATTGTTAACAATAATAATTACACTTAAATGACATTACTGTAAGGTTGTTGTGAACATATATCATTACATTAGGAGTGAATATTTCAACCTAATGATTAAAGAATCAGAAAAAGGAAATAATTTTAAAAACGATTAAAAAATTTTAATTAAAGGAAAAAAAATTAAAGAATCAGAAAAAGCAAGTTCAGATAAGATTACAAAATAAAATTATGTTACTTAATAACACGTTTAACTTAAAATTAGTCCATTTTCATTTTTTTATACAAATTTACCAATAAGCTGCGTAATCTCTCCTAGCATGGAAACTAATCGGAACACTGCGCCATCTCTCCTAAATAGCAGATGTGCAAACTCTCCAATTTCGGTAGGAGAGAGCGCGGCCTTTTATTTAAACATACCTCTGCTAAAACGAACCGTTGATATTCACATTGTTAGTCTAGATTAGCAGCTTATGAGAAATCGTTTAAGATTAAAATATTTTGTACTATTGACATTGTATAGAAATTCTGATGAATAGCTATGAAAATTCAAGCACTTACTTTGGGAAAACAAAACAAAATAGCAATACTTTATCTTAGACGCTCAAAGCAATCAACGTGCACTTTCAAGTAGACACTCCACTACTGTTGTTGTACAACTACCTGGAGTCGCTGCGCGCTCACTCTACTCTAGAGATCTGCACGGGCCGGGCCAAGGCCCGAAGCCCGTACTCGACCCGACCCGCGGGCCGGGCTCGGGCCTATTTTTCTTCACGGCACTCGGGCCGGGCCATATTTTTTTCTGAAGGCTCGGGCCGGGCCGGGCCTAGTAATTACTCTTTACGGGCCGGGCCGGGCCTTACTTTTTTCCTGAAGGATAAGGCCGTGCCTTAAATTATTTTTTCCGTACAGAGCCGGGACTGGTTTCATTCAACATCGATATTGCACTACTGCAGGACGCGTATTGCGGCAAAGACGGAGCACTGCTGTCAACATTGCCCAAAGACTGGGTGAAGTATGCATCGAATGACAACAGTGCTCACTTGGTCATCCGGAACACTTCCCTGAACTACTCACACCTCTTCACAGGAGACAACTGTGCATTCATAACACTCACTGCATTGGAGGGCAAACTAATAGTAGGCTCTACATATGCGGCACCACGACACAATTTGGAGGATATTCTCTCAGAGTGGCAACACTTAATAACCCTCCGAGACTTCTTCATATGCGGAGGCGATTTTAATGCCAACTCCACTGTCTGGGGCTGCCCACAAGACACCCTCCGCGGAGATGATCTCATTGAATTTCTTGCCATAAACACACTCTCCATAGTCAACATCGATAACACAACCCACACCTTTGTAAGGGACAATAACAAGGGCATTATTACGCATCGCGGATTCCCAGACCATACGCTGGCGAACCCGAAGGCGGCCCAAAAGATTCGCGAATGGCAAGTAATGGACATTCACACTGCCTCGGACCACAAATACATAAGATTTGATTTTAACATTACACCTCTAGTAACAAGACAAAGACGCTTTAATACCACCCGAGGCAACTTCAAAAAATTTACACAAATAATTAAAACACACAAGCCACTCCTTACACAACTTCTAAAGGATGCAACAAACACCACGCAGATAAACGACTTCACGAAACAATTAATTGAGACGATGCAATCAGCAGCGAAGGCATCCTTTAGAATGAAGAATACTCGGAGAACACCAGTATTTTCGTTCTGGACTCCTGAGTTAAGAACACAACGGAACAGACTCACCGCGCTGAGACGCAAGATGACACGCATATGAGACACACATGAGAACACACCATACTTTGAGAGTCTTGGCGCACAATACAAACTTCTTTCATCAAAATTTAAGAGAAGTGTTCTGGATGCCAGGGTCAAGGCCTGGCGCAACTTCTGCAGTAACCAATCAGAACCTTTTGGCACGGCGCATAAATTCTTTACAGGTAAATACTTTACACCAGACGAAATTAAACTTGAGCTGCCACCCTCAACATCATCCAAGCAAGCCAATATGGAGCACCTAACAAAGGAACTTTTTGGACCTTCCTCATATCCCAACAGGGACAATTCGGACATAACTTTTAACACCCCTGATGATCGGCCCTTTTCAAAAGCAGAATTAACCTCAGCTCTAAACTCACTAAATGATAAAAAAGCCCCCGGCCCAGACTGCGTTGATTTCAAAATTTTAAAGCTAACCTTCAAAATTCTTCCAAATTTATTCACCAGCTGGGCCAACCTCTGCTTAAAACACAACTACTTTCCACTCACATTGAGACAGGGCGAGGTGGTCTACTTTCTGAAACAAGGAAAGGATGCCTCGGAACCCACATCCTATAGGCCAATTTGTCTCCTCCCCACGTTGGGGAAGCTACTAGAGAAGATACTAGTCATCAGATTAGTGCACTTCCTGGAGACAAACAGCATCTTGCACCATAGGCAATATGGGTTTCGAGAGGGCAGGTCATGTGACAAGGCACTATTTGACATCCTCTCCACCTGCAATGAATTGATCAGCAAAGGAAACTACACCTCACTAGTCTCATTAGATATAAAAGGTGCATTTGACAACGTAGAGTGGAGAGACCTAATTCTGCAACTGGTTGCAATTCACTGCCCGGCAAATATTGCTGGAACCATCGCATCGTATCTCAGCCAACGAAGTATACTCATCAACTGGGGCTCAGGCACATCCACACACAACCTAGAGAAAGGCTGCCCTCAAGGCTCGTGCCTGGGTCCAATTCTCTGGCTTTTAATCGCGAATGTAATTCTAAAAGAGCTCGAATTAAGAGGATACATACTTTACGCGTTCGCAGATGATTTCAGCTTTGTTTTCTGGGGCGGCAGGCGCAAGGACGTAGAGGTAATGGCGGCTCAGGCGCTCCCCGTATTCTACCAGCTACTGTCCAACCTCAACCTCCAGCTTTCCACACAAAAATCACAAGCACTTACATTTGCAAAACCACGTGACCTCAAGGGCAGGCCACCCACCATCAAAGTCAACGGGGTCAGTGTCAAACACGTACCATATCTCAAACTTTTAGGCATTACACTAGATAGGAACCAAAGCTGGATGGAACATCTTAACACCCTCAGGATCAAACTAGAAAAATTACACAACAACGCACGTAAACTTACGTCCAAATCCTGGGGTATAAAGCCGACAATATTAAAGATCTGGTACCACACAATAGTTGAACGGATTGTCTTTTACTGCGCAGGCGTCTGGGGAGGAAATCTGACACAGGCTGCAAAGGACAAACTAACATCGTTGCAGAGACTCTTTCTGCTACAAATGTCACGCGGCTATAAAACAATCTCAACAGATGCACTTGCAGTAATCACGGGAATCCCTCCAATTACACTAACACTAACATATGAATACCAGAAAAATAGAATCACACACCTCGAACACGAACCGACTTGCACGGACTTATTTCCACATGTAACACTACAGAGGAAAGTTGGTAGCTGGAGAATGCACCCTGCTGAAGAGACCTCACACCTACAAGTCAACACAGCCAGGCACGGATTTGAAAATAATTACTCACCCCGCCATCCAACCCTATACACTGATGGGTCACGTACAGAGACAGGCGTGGCGGCAGCCTTCTGCTCCATGGTAGGCGACGTGGTGACCCATGAGTGGGCCTGCAGAATCGGTGATAACAACACGGTCTTTCAAGCTGAGTTGTTCGCGATTCTGAAGGCTTTGGAGTGGATGGTTTCCAATCCATCACCGGAATTCACACACATCTACACAGATAGCTTGTCAGGCCTACAAGCAATCTTTGCTCACCGAACAAAGCATCCAATCGTTCTACAAATTAAACTAATTCTCAAAGACCTTGCAAGACGCGTTTCCCTTGGCCACGTGAAGGCGCACATCGGCATCACAGGTAATGAACTCGCAGACAACTTGGCCAAAAAAGCAACAGAACGCACCGCAATAGACTTCCATCTCCCCGTGCCCACTTCGTATGTACGCAGGGTACTAAAATCACAAATTATCACACAATGGCAGACTCACTGGAACACCTCCACAAAAGGGAGACATACATTTCAACTAGTCCCCAAAGTTTCCCGAGATCTTTTACATCTCAATCCAGCAACAACTGCATTCCTAACAGGGCATGGTCCCTTCCCCACTTACCTGTATTATTATAAAAGAGCGCGAACCGATGTGTGCCCATGTGACCAACAGGGCTCTCCCTTCCATTATTATTTTAATTGTCCACTCACCAGTGCCTGGCATCTAATTAAACCTACTAACCCACCGCCATCCTGGCTCACAAACATATTAACAAGGAAAAATCTGCTAAACAAACAAAGGAAAATCTTTAGCTATCTAATGGACATTACCAACTTAACAGACTAATTATCAACTATCATACCACAAATAGAATTAAATTAACTTCACCAGACTAACCTAAATTAAATTACAGAATAAAATAAATCAAGTTTAAATTAAATCAAATAATATCTTAATTAAATCAAAATAAATAATTCTTTTTATAAATTCTAATTTTTCTTTTAAAATAACTCTGGTCACCAAGTGTGAGATTCCAATTGGAAATTCTCTAGTGTAAAATCGCTAACGGTTTTCAGTAACTTCTTCCTACCCTGGCAGCAGGGACCCTGGCAACTAGCAACTTCAAGCAAGGCAGCATCATCCATAGCAACCTTCACCACACCAAAATCAGCAAACCGTTAAGGGCCGCCTTAGCTATGAACTGTGCGCCATGGCGCAGGATTTCTAAGGACTGCTCATCTAGCACAACAACACCCACCGCTCTCTGTCGTGAGGGAGTGCTGACTCCAGCGGCTGGGGATCATACTATGTAACTTCACTGAAGGACTGCTCACATCAAGCTAGACATACCCACCGCTGTCTGTCGCGAGGGAGAGCTGTCTCCAGCGGTTGGGTCCTCCCCTTGTTATTTTACTGCAAGATTTTACTTCACTTTTAAATTTTTCTCTCTTGCCTTTGCCTGCCCATTGTCGCGTGGGGTAATTCCCGGCAGTGCCGACCATGTGGTCTAGTTTGTATTTTTGTTGTACTCAATAAATGATGGCCGGGGCCGTGCGAGCGTGGCATTGGCGGTCCTGGCGTGGGCCTTCCCTGCCCGTCGGAGACTGGACTCCAACCTACACGAATCCCCGCGTGCCGGGGAAAATCCCGGGTGGGGCGCTACAGGTCCACGGTCTGTATCTCAGACCGATCTGCCCCACTTAGGCATTAAGTCTTCACGCCTCAAAATTTTTAGTCCTGGTGTAAAATAAGATCTGGCATAAAAATCTTTTCAAAACATGCATACATTTTTAAATCGCCATTATCTTATAATTAAACATTAAAATTTATTCTTTTTAAAGAATAGTAGATTTATACACTTATTAAAATATGGCTAAATTAAAATATAGTAAAACGTGTGAAAAAGAACCTGCTTATGATGGAATCCTGTCTTAAATTGAAAAATGTGTTGATCCATTAAAAATGAATATACTAATATTTAAGAAAAGAATATATAATACATTTACTCCTGCTAAGAAGGCAAATTGTCTATAACTCATTTTTTTTCTTCCCTATGCAATTCCATCTTAGAAGATTTTACTGTATAGCATTTTTCTGATTTTTAACACTTCAATAAATGGAATATGGATTAACAATATTGATGATAACTTAAACACATACATACAACAAATAGAGATTTATTAAAAAATAAATATTCCAGCTTGCGGCACCTCTATAAAAATGAAGATTATAAACATGAAAAAAAAAAGGCTAAGATAGGAATTTTTGGTTAGATCTCCTCCTACGAGGCAAATTTTTAACCAAATCGACGTAAAAAGTATGTTTTGTAGAAATTCACTCGGGCCGGGTCGGGCTCGGGCCGAGATTTTAACTTTTTTCCGGGCCGGGCCGGGCTCGGGCCGAACTTTTAACTTTTAAATCGGGCCGGGCCAATATTTTTTTTGTTCGGGCCGAACTTTTAATTTTTGTAACGGGCCGGGCCGGGCCAAATTAGTTTTTGTATGGGTCGGGCCGGGCCTGGGCCTGGAAATTTCGGCCCGTGCAGACCTCTACTCTACTCCTTCCCCCCCGAACCTCTATGTGCGCAATCTCTCCGACCGCGCCATCTCTCCTGGCTTTACCTTAAGCTAATTCGTCAAGTTCTGGATTGCTATGGTTTAGACACAAACTTTTAATCTGAGCATATATGCCCTGTACGTATATTGAGACTCCACATACTCAATTACAGTTCGTTCATTCCCATTTTAAAGCAAATTCGGAATATATTATTTCATACGGATTAATAATATTATTAGTATTAATGTGTTAACTTATAATTAAGTTCTAACAAGTTGGAAATTGTGCGTCAAACGTGACACATGAGGTGCGTTCGTACTACAACTATAGTTTTATAAATATTCAGATCTTGGTGCAATAGCTGTTTCACTCTTGTGCAAAAAGGCATGACTACAAAATTTATTTTATGTGTGCAGATTTTCATCTTATATTCATTTTATTTTATGAAATTAAGTTACAATACACTTTTACAAACAATTCATTGCAATTCTGTTGATTAACTTCCGTAATAAAATAAGTACATTTTAAGTTGGCAACATTTTATCTTGTGTTGACATGAACTGAAAATTCCAGTGGGAAACTGAAGCCTAGCTTTGAAAATTCCAAAACTTGAAATCCACATTTAGACTCTTTTTCCATTGAATATCAATTTCTCCGGAAACATCTATCCAAAAAACTGTCGGTATGATTATAGGATTGCTCTAATGAAACAATTTTTTATACATATTAAGTTTTTAAATTCAGTCATACGGAAATTATAGGACTCCATCTTAAATAGAACGTCATCACCATGGCAATCTAGAATCATGACCTATCATGGGATATCACTGAATTAATGACGTAGGATAGGATTTAATGGAATGAAAAAAAACTTTTATTAATATCTCTCAAGCAAACAATTTTTTGGAACGATCTTTCTAAAATTGTAACTTTTATGCAATTTTATTCGAAAAAATAATTTTGAATAAAAATGGCCGCTTGGCATAAGGAAAAACATGTTGTTAACCTGTATTTGTTTTCCTCAGTCACATGACTTGCGCTTTTACTATATAGATTACGTAGGATAGGATTTAATATAATGAAGAAAACTTTTATCAATATCTTTTTAAGTTTTGATTGGATTTTCATAAAATTTGAAATGACGCGACAAATTTTTGCAACGATTATACATAATTAAATTTTAAACCATTCGGTTGAGTAGTTTTTGCGCTGCTACATGCGAACAGACGGACAGACCAGACGGCGACTATAAGGGCTACGTATTTATATAATTACGAACGCACCTAAAAAGATTAAAATGTTGTTTTCTCATCGTAAACAAACACACACACACACACATATATATATTTCTTTAGACAGTATTTGGTTTAATCTTTAACCCCTTGGGGACGAGCGACACGTATACGTGACGCATAAGGTGCTCCGAATCCTCGATTATTCCCACCAGTAACTTTTTATTGTAAACTTTGCCTTATTTAATGACAGCATTTCTGAGATTCTATTAGGCGAAAATTTCTGTTTTGAAAAACCGGTGGCAAAAGATTAAAAATTCTGTAAAGGACGCTCGTCGCGAAGGGGTTAAGTGATAAATTTAAATCCACTACTTTTTTTTTACTAAATCATAGAATATTCATTAATTTTCTCATAGATGGCAGCACCATGGTTTGTGTTCTGCTGGAGCTGTACAATAATATTACATGGTCTATCATCTTTTAAAACTTATTTTGGCAACATGTAATGTCTTTCTGCAATTCATTGCCTATGTTATGTGATGATTCCTGTCTATCTGGTAACTGGTGTGCTATTTTTCCTATATCCTTTTTAATCCAGTAGTATTTTGAACTTTATGATTTAATTTTACTGTTTTTTTTTTTCTTCTCATTTTTATGAGTATTGTTTCTTTTCTTTTTATTATTTTTTGAACTTTGCGATTTTTTCTCTATTTTGGTGTGGTAGTCCCAAAATCATATTCATTAGCAATGTTGTGGCTAATAGGATGATGAAACCACACATTTTATTTGTGGTATTTAGGCCTTTGGGACTTGAAAATTCTGTCTAAATTCCACAAATGCCATTTTTTTTTCATTTTTAATTTAATTTCTTCTTCTTTTAAATAAGTATATGATATCTATATTCAGTGTGTTGGGGACCACTTTCGTTGTCATATTATTATTACATACTAATTCATAATTTCATTGTTTTTGTTGGTGTTACGGTAATGTTTCATTAATGGTTATATATGTATATATATATATATGTGTGTGTATATATATATATATATATATATATATATGAAAACACATGTGAAAAACGAAGGATAAGACATTATAAAAAGTAATGGAATGGACACTGAGGGAATTATACTTAAAAAGATGAAAAAGCAAAAATTGGAAAAGCAAAAATCGGAAAAGCAAAATTGGAAAAGTATGAATATCTTATAGAATCTTCAGAAGGGTTTTATAAGAATATTCATAGTAAATATATGTTATTTCATCAAATAGTGTCAGCATTATGCTTAAAATCGACGATATTAAGCCCCTAATAACATATATAACTGACATGAGATTCAAATAACAACATAAATAAATAAATATGCAACTGAAATAGAAATTAGATAAATAAACTATTCTAAATTTTAATTTAGATTAGTCGGAATTTTAAATTCAGTAATACGGGAATTATAGGACTCCATCTTAAATAGAACGTCATCACCATGGCAACCTAGAATCATTACCTATCGTGGGATATCATTGAATTAATAGCCATTAATAATAATAATTACCATTGATCTAATTGTATATTATTCAACTTAAATAGTAATTAGATCATAAAATACTGTTCAAGACTTACCCAGGGCCGTAGCTAGAGGGGTGCCAGGGGGGGGGGGGGGGCTCAGCACCCCCTGGAAATTTTTGAGCCCCCCCTAGAAAGTTGCCAAGGCCACCAAATGAAATTCTGTTTCAAAAATCCAAATGAAACTTTGTTCAAATATTGAACTTAGTTTGGGGGCTTTTTACAATTTTGCATAAATACTAAATTGTAGTATTTGTTTAAAAACTGCATATAACTGCCCATTTGCACATACTAAGAATTAGCAACTTGTTGCTGATGCAAACATTGACTCTTGCATTAGTTGTGTAAAGAAAATTTTCATTTTGCAGTGTTTTCCATTATTAGCATAAAACAAATAATAATAAGGAACATAGTGCCTACAATTGAATATGCACTAATTTATCTTTCTATATAATACTTTGATCATATATATCTGTGTTTGTGCGTGCATGTGTCAGAGAGCGAGAAATATTACCGCCCCCCCCCCTACATTTTCTTGAGCACCCCCTATTGTTTACATCTAGCTACAGCCCTGGACTTACCAAAAAAGACAAATTTGACTGTAGTGTGTACGAAATTCCATCTTTACATAAATGAATGAACCATGCTAAGTTAAATAAAAAAGTGTAAAAAAAGTATTTCTGTTGACTTTTTTTAATTTCCTTTTTTTCAATGCAAAGATATTTGGAAATTCATTCTTGATAGATAACCAAATTGTTGTAACACCTGTTGTTGAATATTTTCATTACAATTTTCTGCCACTTCTTATCTCTTTCATTTCTTCTATTTCTGCAATATATTTCCTGATGCACACAAAACATTTCTCACCTAATCTACAGATGTTGTCAAGTTACAGGAAGAAAATATTTTTTTCTAAATTTATGGTGCAATAAATCTGAAGTATATAAAAAAGTGCTCAAGAAGATTCTTATCCGGTTATACATTTTCTTTAAGTTCACACTTTGACTGAATTAGTATAAACAAAAAATAAAATAATAATAATAAAATAAAATAAAATAAAAATGTGCACTTACTGTGATTTGGACGTCTTTTTGTAAAAAACTAATCCATTCATTTCAATCACTTAATATTTTCCACTCAAAGTAAAATAAATAAATAAAGAAAATGATGAAGCACGCAGATAAAAACCCAACGATAATTTTTCTCTCATCTCTTAAAACAAGTGACCTAATTTATGACTCTTAAGTTTCAAGTTTATCATGCAATAGAGATTTATTACCTCGTTATAATCGTTCTCTTCTAATAATGTGAAATATGTTTATAATTTGTTATTTGTGATTATGCCATTATAAACTTATTACAGAACTAAAACATTTAAAAGGACAATTATTCAACGTCAATTTGTTTCAAAGAAATGATGCAACTTTACTCGTAACTTTCCAAACTTTGTGAAAATGAGTCAGTGTATTACTATCCTTCATTCTGTGAAGTCACAGGAAAAAATGTTTCCTGATGTTAAAATTAATCTAAATGTAAACCTTTTAAAATTTTAAGTAATGTAAAATATAATTTTTAAAATCAATCCAAACGTGAACTTATTTATTCAATGTGAATTGTGCATTAATATAATTTTTTTTTACAAGTCTTATTTCAGCTGTGGTGCAAAACAGGATTATTCAAGAAGTGTTTATAATAAATTCTCAAATAGTTGAAATATATAAACCAGTGGATATTTCATAAATTGGATAGACCTTAGAAAAGGTAAGCAATTCCTTTTCTTTCTGCATGTTGAAGACCAGAGTTAATTTTAATTTGAAGAATTTAATATTCTGATGTTACGCGCTTACCTCGTTGGCCTCGCCCCTTCAACAGTGATCATGAGACTGATGAATATATGAACTCAGAATTTATTCTTAAGGATTAATAATTGACTCTAATTGATAAAAATAATACTCAGCTCTTATGCTAGATTAAAAATTCAAGAAAACATAATTGAATTTAATAAACTATTTAAACTAATAAAACTTTAAAAACTGTATAAACAAGTTCTCCGAGATGGCGACAATAAAGGAAATGCAAATAGTAGATAAATTAAACAATAATAATTATTCTATATGGAAGTTTAAAATTAATATGTTGTTAATTAAGGAAGATTTGTACGAACTCGTAACTCAGGAACCCCCTACACCAATTAACGAAGATTGGAGAAAAAAGGATGCAAAAGCTCGCGCTTTAATAAACCTGAGTATAGACGATACGCAAATAGTTCATGTAAAACATTTAGAAACAGCAAAACAGACATGGGATAGTTTAAAAAACATTCATGAGAGAGCCAATTTGTCCAGTAAATTGTATTTGTTACGAAAATTGTATAGTGCAAAACTTCCCGAAAATGGGAACATGCACAAACACATTACTAATATACTGGAAATAAAAGATAAGCTCTCCGCAATAGGAGAGAACATAACCGACTCGCATTTATCTGCACTTCTATTGTGCTCGCTACCTGCGAGTTATAATACTCTAATAACAGCTCTCGAAGCCCGAAATGAAATTGAATTAACTCCCGAATTCATCAAGAGCAAACTTACTGATGAATTTAATAAACGGGTAGAAAATAGTGAGCAAGTTGAAAACTCACAAAAGGTGTTTAAAACACAAAAGAAATACACTCAAGATTATAAAGGGCAAAACAAATATTGTACCTACTGTAAACAATCAAATCACACTTACAAACAATGCTGGCATCTCAAGAACAGAAACACACAGACCACTACACCTAAAACACAATACAAATACAAAAAGTACACATCGTTGTGTTTTGAAAATACAAAAGGTGATAGTAAAAATAAAATGAATGAATCAAAAACAGATGAACAGGTACAAATAAATAAAAGTGAACATAAAGATGCAGCATTCATAATTGTCAATCCCGCTAATAAAACCTGGTTAATTGACTCAGGAGCGTCTTCGCATATAGCGAACGATAGGGATATATTTACAAAATTCAACGATACTGAAAAAACTACAGTAACAATTGCTAATGGAAATACATTAAATTCTTACGGAACCGGCGAAACACAAATAATGACAAAAACATCTGATGGATGTATAAATAGAATTACACTTAAAAATGTGTTATTTGTTCCACAATTGGAATCAAATTTAATTTCCGTAAGTAAAGCCACAGAACATGGCTACAAAGTATTTTTCGAAAATGAAAAATGCATACTATCGTGCAATGGAAATATATACTTAGAAGCATTTAAGAAACACAACTTATATCAAGTTGAAACACTAGAAGAAAGTTCTCAAAATAAAATAAACATTGCACATGATTGCAGAAATAAAGATTGCCTCGAAATTTGGCATAAACGCCTTGGCCACAGAAATAATGAAAGTATAAAAGAATTAGTCAAAAATGACTTGGCCAGTGGGATAAAAATAAATAACTGTAATCATAAAACAAACTGTGAAACCTGTATAAAAACAAAGTCAACAAATGCACCGTACTCTAAATCTATCGAAAATAAAACAACAAAAGTATTAGATTTAGTACATACTGATTTATGTGGGCCTTTTAAAACACCCACAATAGGAGGAAAAAATTACTTCCTTACATTCATAGATGACAGTTCTAGATTCACAGTTATTTACTTATTAAAAAGTAAAGATGAAGTTAATGAAAAAATAAAAGACTATGTACAAATGGTCAAAACCAGACAAGGAAAATATCCGACGGCGATTAGATCGGATAACGGTGGGGAATATATAGGAAATAATACAGAAGCCTTTCTAAGGGAACATGGTATAAAACATGAATACACAGTTCCATTTTGTCCCAGCCAGAATGGCATTGCTGAGAGAAAAAACAGAAGTTTAATTGAAATGACACGAAGCCTATTATCCGAAGCAAATTTACCTCATAGGTTCTGGGGTGAAGCGATAAATACTGCTAATCACCTCCAAAATAGGCTCCCCACTAAATTGACAAATAAAACGCCATATGAAATTTGGTTCAAAAGAAAACCAAATCTCTATTATTTACGTGTATTTGGCTGTAAAGTATACACTTACATAAACAAACACAAAAGATCTAAACTAGATGACACAGCAGAAGAGGGTATCTTCATGGGCTATGATAATAATACAAAGGGATACCGCGTTTTCACTAAAAATGGTGAAATAATAATTTCCAGATCTGTAAAATTTCTGGAAGAAAAACTGAACAATTTAAACGAGAAAATTAATGATCACGAACAATTAATTGAAGATAAAAAATACATTGAAATAGAAATAGGTGACACACCCTGTACACCTGACGCGCCCAAACAATCAGAAACACATCAACCTCGTAGATCTGAAAGACAAAACAGAGGAGTACCACCTCAAAGATATACTTCCGACAATTTTATTGCTTTAGCAAATGATTGCGATACAACAGAACCTGAAAACTGGAAACAGCTTATCAAAATAAACAATCCACTAGAAAAGAAAAACTGGCTTAAAGCCACTGAAAACGAAATACAATCGTTAATGAAAAATAATACATGGGATCTAGTCGATCCTCCTCTTAATAAAAGAATCATAGGAAGTAGATGGATTTTCAAACGAAAAATTGATAGTTCAGGAAATACACAAAAATATAAAGCACGTTTTGTTGCCAAAGGTTTCAGTCAAAAATATGGGGAAGATTATCAAGAAACATTTTCACCAGTAGCACAACATTGTACCATCAAAACACTTCTTTTAGCAGCAGCTTATAATAATTTGAATGTGCGACATGTAGATATTGACACCGCTTTTCTTCATGGGAACTTAAATGAAGAAATATATATAAATCAACCTGAAGGCTATGTAAACGAACAATTTCCTGAAAAAGTTTGCAAGCTCAAAAAGGCTATCTATGGCCTCAAACAGGCCGCCAGAGCTTGGCATATTAAAATCGCTGAAACACTAGACAACTTGAACTTTATCCAAAGTACAGCAGACACATGTCTTTTCACTAGAAAAGAAAAAGATCATACATCATATATAATAATATATGTTGATGATATACTCATCGCCAGCAAAGATGAAATAATAGAAGAAATCGTAAATTCTCTAAAACAAGAATACGAATTAAAGGATCTAGGCAATATTAGTAACTATTTAGGTACTCAAATTCAGAAATTACCTAACGGTTATTCTCTTGATCAAAAAATTAAGATTGAAAATTTAGCGAAAAAGTTCAATCTTGAAAACTCCAAACCGTGCAAAACTCCAATGGAACCAGGATATAACAAATTAAATGATGATGATAATTTAATGCCAAATAATATTAAATATCGCCAGGCACTTGGTTCATTGCTTTATATAACAACAATAACTAGACCTGACATTTCAGCAGCAGTAAACATTTTAAGCAGAAGAAATGAGAATCCTCGCGAAAAAGACTGGCAAGCCGTAAAAAGAATAATAAGATATCTATATCATACTAAAGAACTAAAATTAATAATTAACACTAATGAAGAACCAATATTAAAGGTATTCGCTGATGCCGATTGGGCAGGTGATACCAAAACCCGTAGATCAACATCGGGAATATTATATATGTTGGGCAACAACCCAATTCAGTGGACGACGAAAAGGCAAAGTTGCATTGCCTTATCTTCAGCAGAGGCTGAATATGTGTCCGCAGCACATGCTAGCCAAGAAATAATTTGGTTATTGAAGTTACTTGACGATCTAGGCTTTCCACAGCAAAAACCAATCACTTTATATGAAGACAATCAAAGTACCATAAAAATGGTTGAATCAGAAAAATTCACGAAAAGATCAAAGCACATCGACGTCAAATTTAATGCCATTAAACAATATAGCGAAGAAGGCATAATTGAGTTAAGATATCTTCCAACAGAAAAAATGATAGCTGATGCACTTACCAAACCTTTACCCAAGCCTCGATTCATCGAACACAGAAATTCAATGAAAATATTAGTTAATCCCCATGAACGGATTAAGGGGGAAATTGTAAAAAACTAATCCATTCATTTCAATCACTTAATATTTTCCACTCAAAGTAAAATAAATAAATAAAGAAAATGATGAAGCACGCAGATAAAAACCCAACGATAATTTTTCTCTCATCTCTTAAAACAAGTGACCTAATTTATGACTCTTAAGTTTCAAGTTTATCATGCAATAGAGATTTATTACCTCGTTATAATCGTTCTCTTCTAATAATGTGAAATATGTTTATAATTTGTTATTTGTGATTATGCCATTATAAACTTATTACAGAACTAAAACATTTAAAAGGACAATTATTCAACGTCAATTTGTTTCAAAGAAATGATGCAACTTTACTCGTAACTTTCCAAACTTTGTGAAAATGAGTCAGTGTATTACTATCCTTCATTCTGTGAAGTCACAGGAAAAAATGTTTCCTGATGTTAAAATTAATCTAAATGTAAACCTTTTAAAATTTTAAGTAATGTAAAATATAATTTTTAAAATCAATCCAAACGTGAACTTATTTATTCAATGTGAATTGTGCATTAATATAATTTTTTTTTACAAGTCTTATTTCAGCTGTGGTGCAAAACAGGATTATTCAAGAAGTGTTTATAATAAATTCTCAAATAGTTGAAATATATAAACCAGTGGATATTTCATAAATTGGATAGACCTTAGAAAAGGTAAGCAATTCCTTTTCTTTCTGCATGTTGAAGACCAGAGTTAATTTTAATTTGAAGAATTTAATATTCTGATGTTACGCGCTTACCTCGTTGGCCTCGCCCCTTCAACATTTTGAATATAAGTTAATTTTATAGAGCTAAATTATACATAACCATAACATAGACGACATTATAATTCATCTATACATCTATATTTGATTAGCTTCTGTTAGAAATACATACTCAATATAGCTACTTTGTGTATTTATATTTGTATATTTTATGTATACAGTTATTATTATTGTTTTTGGTACCAATGTAAGCATTTTTCTCATATTTTGTAAATTCAAAATGCATATTTATAACATCTGCTTTCAAGTTCATTTAATATACAGGGTCATTCATAATTCCCTCCGAGGTTTCGAAACGTTATAGTAAAAAAACGAAGACGAATATGAAAAAAAGAAACATATGAAATTATTCCGAAACTATTCAAGTTTTACTTACATACATTACAGGTGTTCTATATGTGTGAACCCTTGGTCACACGGCATACATCCATGCGATAGTCCAGTTCCTGCCATACTCCGTTTCTTTAAATCTGAATCAGTGGTGTCAGTTCAACGGGCCTTTCGTAATAAATATCGAAAACAGGGACCAACTGACAAAACAATTCATGTGTGGTACCGGAAATTTAAAGAAACGGAGTATGGCAGGAACTGGACTATCGCATGGATGTATGCCGTGTGACCAAGGGTTCACACATAGAACACCTGTAATGTATGTAAGTAAAACTTGAATAGTTTCGGAATAATTTCATATGTTTCTTTTTTTCATATTCGTCTTCGTTTTTTTACTATAATGTTTCGAAACCCCGGAGGGAATTATGAATGACCCTGTATATCATATATGAATTATTTACCATTAATTAGTTAGCTATTTTTTAACTTTAAGATATTCTATAAATAAATTAATTACCATAGTTTAATTACCATAGTTTGAAATTATTAGTTACATAGTTTAATATACATTTTAGTACACATTTTAGAAAGATAATATAAACTAAGTTTCGTATTGAAAAGTATCAAAATTATATATCTCTAGGAGAAAAAAGAAAAGAAAGAAAGAAATACTCTAAAGGCTGAATTAACTGGCATGCTCGAGAAATGCTTATTGACGAATGCTTCAAATTCTGCAAAAAAATCTATATCTGATGATGTGCATTTTTTCGTATTGTATCCAATTTTATTTTCCACAAAGGCTGGACTATCACTATTTCTCACTGTTTCATTGAAATCTACCCCACTCCCCACACATTAACTAATTACATGACATATGCTAGCTGGCTAGAGCGGAAAAGAACGGCGTTTTCTGTGCATGAGATGGAAAATGCCTTTTAAACTTGGTTCTTCCATTAAAAGTACGAGAGAAGAGGAATATATCACTGTATATATATATAATTACTCTCTCTCTCTCTCTCTCTCTCTATATATATATATATATATATATATATATATAATCACTGCTTGCCGCGCACTAATAGGGGTACGGGAGAGAGAAAAATGACGTTTGTGCTCACTTCTTAGTACAATTTTTGTACAAAAAAAAAAGGTATTTTCAAACAAACAAACAGCAACAACAAAAAGACGTCAGATTTAAAAAAAAAAAAAAAAGTAGACGCCAGTGATGACCTGGCGACCGCATTTGTCAAGGCCTGCTTAAAAGTATTAAGATCAAAAACAAAAACTTAAAGTGGAATTCGTAAAAAATTATGAAAATGTTAAGTAAGATGTCATATGCTTATTCATAAAACTGTGTGGCAAATTTCAAATTTCATATAAAAATATTTAACAAATTTGAATCCTGTCGGATTATTTTTTAGCTCACAGGCTACCAAAGCCTGAGAGCTAATGTGCCAGCCGGTTCTGTATGTACGTACGTATGTATGTATATGTATCTAGTACGTATGTACGTAACGCGATAACTCTAGATAGAACAAACCGTTTTGCTTCAAATTTTGTTTATAGGTTCATTGTGATAAGGCGCTTCCCTGAGTAGTTTTGGGGGTTCATTGGTTAAGTATAAAGGGGTGGGGACGGGGGTTAACCTCCCCTTAATTTAGATAAATGGGTTTTTCATGCAGATTTATCCCATTTTCTCCAAATTTTGTATATAGGTTCATTGTGATAAGGCTCTTTCATGATTAGTTTTGGGTGTTCATTAGTTAATTATAAAAGGGGAAAAGGGATAATACCTCCCTTAATTTAGACGAGCAGGGAAGACCGAGCTATGCTCGGTCAAAATTAAATTTGAGTTCAAATATCATGACCCATGACCAAAATGACCCACTAATCGAAATTTCTCGAACATGTGACCTAGCTATGTGCTCGAAAACCATTGGATGCAAAATTTAGTGTAAATTGAGCCGCTTTTTAGATCTTGACCCACAATGACCCAGAAATGACCCACTAATCGAATTTTCTCGAACATGTGACCTAGCCCAATGATTTTCGCGTGCCCGAAACTCGTAGGATACGAAATTTAATCAAAATCGTTAGAGCCGTTTTTTAGATGAAATTAATTTGAGCCGCTTTGACCCCAAAATGACCCAGTAATCGAAAGTTCTCGAACATGTGACCCAGCCCAATAGTCTTCTCGTGCCCGAAAATAGTCAAATACAAAATTTCGTCAAAATCGTTTGAACCGTTTTTTAGATACAATTAGCTGGACCATGACCCAAAATGACCCACTAATCGAATTTTCTCGAACATGTGACCTAGCCCGATGGTTTTCTGGTGCCCCAAAACGGTAGGATACGAAATTTCGTCAAAATCGTTAGAGCCGTTTTTAAGATATATATATATATATATATATATATATATATATATATATATATATATAAAACCACACACAAGATTTGCTCGTATTAGAATATATGATAAATGGGTTTTTCATGCAAAATTATCCCATTTTCTTCAAATTTTATATATAGGTTCATTGTGTTAACGCGCTTTCCTGATTAGTTTTGGATGTTCATTTATTAAGTATAAAGGGGGTAACGGGGGTCTAATCCCCCTTAATTTAGATAAATGGGTTTTTCATACAGAATTATCCGATTTGCTTCAAATTTTGTATATAGGTTCATTGTAAAAAAGCGCTTTCCTGATTAGTTTTGGGGGTTCATTAGTTAATTATAGTGGGGGGCGACGGAGGGAAAATCCCCCCGTTAATATAGTGTCGATTTCTTTATTTTTCGAGGGCTTATTTCAAATTCTTTGAAATAAGAGTATACTATACAATTAGTGTGAATAGCCTGTGAGCTCAATGCCCTCAGTTTAACTGGGCAGTTTTCTCTTTATTATTAAACTGATGCATTTGATTTCGATGGCCGAATGTTTGGCTAGCGAAAACCTTAAAGTTAGAAAACCTTACTTATCATTTTACTTTCTAATGCAATAATGAAAATTCACAATAAAAGAGTTTTAAAAAAAAAATGGAGTAAATAATAAAATAGAAGTGCCGTTTATTTGTTGATTCGATTAAAAATGATATATTATTTATTTAGAATGTTTACATAGAAATATTTCTATTTCAATATTATTGTAGCAACATGGGAGGAAAAATTGCGCCAAAAATTTCCCCAAGGAATCTTCAAAGGATCATAGCAAGCCTTTCCCTATTTTCTGCGGAATACGTATAGCTCAAAGGCAACAGTTATTATTATTTTCACTACAAACTTCCTTTACTCTTTTTTTAGGAGAAAACGTGAACGAAAAATCATGCACCACGGCATAGATTATGAAATACTTGAAAACGTCAACGAACCTCCATTAGTGTAAGATTACTTCGCCAAATTATGAATCTTGTGTTGTTCCACCTGAATATACGATCTTACTCTAATAATGGAGGTTCGTTGAAGTTTTCAAGTTTTAACTGGTTAAACTATTAACTGTAAACATGGTTGAAAATCCTCTGGTCGGCGTACGTAGTTGCACTGATGAGGGGCTAGATTAAAGACCGAAACGTTTTTATGCTATTTTTAATTTTTAATTGTATTTTATGTAATTTTAACTTTTATGTCTGATTAAATGTGATATTTTATTTAAAAGCATTGTAACATCATTTAAATGTACTGCAAACCATTTTTTCCAATTGATCATAATGTAACAGAATACTTTTGAGTGTCCCTGTAAACAAATTACAATTGCTACTTATTCTATACTCTATAGAAAACATGTTGTCGTCTAACTCAGTGACGCGTATCAATTTTGTTATGATTGAATTGAAATAGTGCAATATTATTAAAAAGCACTGAAAACGAGTTTCTCCCATTGACCGTAATGTATCGGAATACTTCTGATTGCCTCTGTAATCGAACCATAAATGCTATACACTTCATTTTCAATACCTAACATGCTTTGGTCAACCTCAATAACATGTATAAATTACATGACAATCCGACTGTATTGACGCGAATTAGAGCACAGATAGACAAACCGAAATCATAAACACTCTTCAACTATGTTGGAAAATGGAAAGTATTAATAAAAAGGACATAATTGCACTGCTAATTTTCAAGATATGTGAAGATTTCCTTTATCAAGCATTTATTTCTTATTTAAGGCACCGGGGCATTAAAAAACCAAGTGGATAAGTGTGATCGAAGATCGCACAAAGGGTTTCGTTTAATATTCCTTTCAAAGCACTTTATCCTTTCTTTAAGAAATCCAAATAAATTTCATTTAAAAAAAAAAAAAAAAAAAGTCATCTTTTTTATAAAGTAAAAATTTACCGGTCCATTTTTTCGTTATTATATCCTGTCATAATAATATCTATCATGTGGACTAAATGCGATATTTAAAAAAAAATAATTTCAAAATTAAACATGTTGTACACCTTCAAAATGTTAAAATATGGGAATATTTCCATAATCGGATTTTTATCATGATTCAATACGTGCCTCAAACTCATATATTTACTATTCTCTATTTCTCACATTGATACTCGCTTTGTATTATTCTCAAACATTTGAGAAATCTGTTAAACTTCCGATAGGACGTCATTTTAATTTTCTTTTTAATTCTGTAATGACGTGATATTAATCTGATTTCTGTACATACACAGATTCATACTCCTTGTATTATTGAGAAATCTTTGAAAATTTCCGTTTTATTACCCATATGACGTCATAATCTTTTTTTTTTTTTTTTTTTTTTCAATTGGGGAAACTTTTTATTTCATTTTCATTTTTCACGTGGAAATCGTTCAATAGAAAATTAATTATTGTAGAAAGAATTTCATCGTGGATTTTTAATGGTTGGCAACTGCTCTAACGAAAAACGTTTAAATTAAATAGGAAAAGGCTGTTAGAATTTTGGGTTTTTATCTCTCTATATTAAAATACGATTTTTTAAAATTTTAATATTTTGAGCTTCATAGCAGGCATTCAATTATATATACACAAAGTTTCAACTTTGTAAGTTATATAGGTTCTGAGAACGGCTCTGTGACGGACAGACAACGGAGCGGGAGTAATAGGGTTTCGTGAGATGAACGAAACCCTAAAAAGATCCTTTCTTATAGTGGCATCCACAATTACGACTACGCCAAGTTGCAGTCAATTCCGCCGAGGTCGTGGCCAAGCTCGTAAAGTGCGAATGTAGCGCGCACGTATTAGGCTGTATCTAAAGTACTTTCGTTTTTTGAATGTTTTTATACCAAAGCCTGTGGCTAGCACTTTATCACCCCTATTGTTGAACTTAAAATGTTATTTAAGAGAACAAACGTCCCTCGATATTCTATAATCATACAGGCTTCTTTCTTTCATTTTTAGGTTACGTAAAGAGTGATGCAAATGTTGAGATTTTTTGCATCTTAAGAGCCTACACGAGTCACGGGAAGAAACGCTCAAGCTAATGTTAAATCTATGGGAAGGTTCTAGCGCGATTTCTCGCTCGCATTTTAATATTTTTAAATGCTTCCTTTTTTTTTGCATAGGATAGCTGTGAGGTCAATCTCCAACTTTGTTAATTTTTACTTTTTCGATTTTTGTTGCAGTTTTTTTTATAAGGGGCATTTTTAATTTTGGAACCGGTTCTGAAAGTGAAAGTGCCCTTATATAAAATTACTGGAAGCAAAATAGAAAAAGTAAAAACTAACACCGTTGGAGATTGACCCTCAGCTATCCTATGCAAAAGAAGCATTTAAAAATATTAAGATGCGAGCGAGAAATCGCGCTAAAACCTTAATGGCACAGAAAACATCATTCTTTTTAGCTATAGCCAGCTAGTATATGACACGTGATTAGAATGTAGGGGTAAAAAGGATATTTCCATAAAACAGTGAGAATAGTGTCAATCCAGCCTCTGTGGCATCTAAAATTGGATACAATGCTAAAAAAATGCCCCAGTTTTTCCTGTAAGTTTCAAATTTGATTTTTGAGCTTATATAAGTTGTCAACATAAATATAAATGATTATAAGTGATTATAAGTTTTATAACTTTCATTAGAAAATATAGTTTATATTATCTTTCTAAAGTATGTACTATTTTAAACTATGTTTGTTATTATTTTTTCTCAATTAATTCATAAAAAACTCTTGTGTGTGTTTTTTTTTAAATCAATGACGGGTGGAGGGGGTAAATATTTTTTACTGGCGACTAGTATTTTTTTTTTTTTTTTTTTTTTTTTTTTTTTCTGGCTACCAGATTTTATCAAATTTGTAAAGCCCTGATTATGACATATCAGAAAATTTTTATTAAGTTTAATGTATTATTATTATTGTTGTTTTTTAAAAAAAAAATAAGCATTGACTGAGAAAGAGTCCTGCAAGAGTCGTGTAAGTACCGACCTGAATCCAAAATTTCTGCTTAAAATCAACCCGAAAAGAACCCGACAAAAAAAATTCTGTTACCCTAAAACTCGACCCAAACTCGGTACACTTCAACCCAAACCCAAAATATTCAAACCCGACCCCAACCCAAACCCAAAGTGAAAGAAAATCCATTCATACAATTATGGAAAATAGCCTACAATCGTATCTCTACTATCAATTTTATCTTTCTTGTATAAAAATGAGCATATATATACTTGATAATATTCAAATATATAGGGGTTTTTTTAATCTGAAAAATATTGGGGTCTTTCTTTTGAAAAATCTGGTCAACCCGAACTTGACCCAAAAGAATCAAAACTTAACCCGAAACCGAAATATTTAAAGTCAATCCGACCTGTACAACGAAAAAAATTAGCATCAACCCGACTCGAAACGAACAGCGGGTCGGGTCGGGTTCAGTTAAAACCATGTTACCCGATCCGAAAGAGTCAAAACTTAACCCTAAACCAACCAGCACCCGAAATATTTAAAGTCAGTCCGACCTGCAACGAAATAAAGTAGCGTCAATTCGACCCGAAACGAGCTATGGGTCAGGTCGGGTTCACTTAAAATCGAGTTACCCGATGCGAAAGAGTCAAAACCTGACTGAACTCGAAATATTTAAAATCAATCCGACCAGCAACGAAAAAAATTAACGTCAACCCGACCCTAAGCGAATTGTGGGTCGGTTCAGTTACAATCGGGTTACTCGATCCGAAAGAGTCAAAACTTAACACTAAACCAACCAGCACCCGAAATATTTAGTCAGTCCGACCTGCAACGAAATAAAGTAGCGTCAATCCGACCCGAAACGAACCACGGGTCAGGTCGGGTTCACTTAAAATCGGGTTACCCGATGGGAAAGAGTCAAAACCTGACTGAACTCGAAATATTTAAAATCAATCCGACCGGCAACGAAAAAAATTAACGTCAACCCGACCAGAAGCGAATTGCGGGTCGGGTCAGCTAAAATCGGGTTACCCAACCCGATGCAGGACTCTAACAGAGATGAATGCATATCTTCTTACCTGTTACCATCACGACTGAAACTTTTAGTAACTGCTGGTATCCAATCATTTTATCGCAACAATTCCTTTCCGCAGAAAATACTGAAATGAAAATGAAACAGCAAGAGAACCGATTTTAAAAAGCTTTTAATCTCTTGGGAAAAAAATGCATCTGGCCGGCAACCTGTAAATAAGTGGGCATGCGGATATCGCATCTTTTAGCAGAATCTTTTTAACATTTTCCTAGAAAGTTTAAATATGTTTATGAATTCGGTTTGTCTGTCTGACCATCTGGCCATGCTCTAACTCTCATAAGTACACTCGAATAGCCAATATAATTTTTAAATTCATATTTAATATTTTGGAAAATTTTCCATGGAAAATTTCGCATACCTTGCATTCATAATAATCAAATTTTAATTACTTAATAGGCGTATAGCCAACATAGTGAAAAAGTACCCAAGCCGGTACTCGAACCCGGGTCATCAGTATAGCGCATTGACGTTCTACTAACTGAACCACTTGGGAACGATACTCAACCTGGAAATTTCTCACTATAACATGTTGGCAAGGCTACAAACGCAGTACAAGATGGGATATTTTCCGTGAACCACCAACCCTGGGGCAAACACGAAACCAAAGAAAATCCAGCATCGATAATTGAATAAATTCATATTTAATACTTTGGAAATTTTTCCATGGAAAATTTCGCACGCCTTGCATTCATAATAATCAAATTTTAATTCTTAATAGGCGTATAGCCAACATAGTGAAAAAGTACCCAAGCCGGGACTCGAACCCGGGTCATCAGTATAGCGGATTGACGTTCTACCAATTGAACCACTTGTGAACGATACTCAGCCTGGAACTTTCTCACTATATTATTTCTCACTATATAATTTTTATATGTTATTGACGTTTAGTATGAAATGTTTGGTATTGAAAATGTAGTGTGTAGTATTTACAAGAAACACACTAAAGAATTCCGCTACATTATGGTCTATAGGGGAAAGTAATTTACATTTTATTAATGTTATGATATTTCAAACGTAATGAGATTGATATGCGTCAATGGGGTGGAGTACAACATGTTTTCCTTAGAAGAATAGAATACGTAGCATTTATAGTTAGTTTACAGGGACGCACAAAATAATTCCATTATATATATATGATCTATGAGGGAAAATCGGTCGCGGTGCATTTTAATGTTGTGATACTCCAAATATAATAAAATTAAAAAAGAATCACTGACGTGCACCATAACATGTATTTTTTTAATTATGGTGTGCGTAGCAATTATGGTACATTTACAGAGACGTACAAAAGTATTTAGTTGCAGGACGGACTGACTTACGATCGATAACTGCGGGAAGTGCGTTTTTCGGTGTGATATGCATTTTTAAACATATTTTTAGTGTATTACGTGAAGAGTATAAGTTCTATAGATGATATACAGGGTGCACGACAAAATTCTCTTAACATTACCGCATGTGGTCAGTAATAGCTGAATACATTTTTAGTGAGTTATGTGGTTTTTAAATTTCTTATTTAAATATCCCATTTTATTGAAAGAAAAAAAAATTAAATTTCTTAATAATATTATGTTACTGTTGGAAAGTGCTTTATAATCTATGTGCTTGATGCATGATTTTTCGTTTTCTTTTTTTTAAACCTGAGTTTAAATAATAAATATTTGAGATTCAGGGCTGTGACCAACCGACAAGGTCAGAGGAAAGTGTTAACATTGTTTGGTAGGGCTTACAGCTTACATAGACAAATGCTTTTCCTTATCATAAAACTTTCCATTACAAAGTTTAAATATATATATTATATATATATATATATATATATATATATATATATATATATATATATATAATATAGTTCCTACTATTATTTAAAAGTTTGGGAAGTGTAGGGAAGAGGGGGCGGGGGGTGGGGGTCGCCCACCTTGGTTCATCTGGTTGTGATCTATTCAGATTCCTTTGCAAAAAATTCTAGTCAACTGGACTAGAAAGCCAAGACCAAGAGAAAAAAGAAAGAAAGAAAGAAAGAAAACCTATACTATTTCGAACCCGATAATTTAATTTGGAATCAACCTGAACCCGAAAAAAAATTTCTTCGACTCGAAACCCGACCCAATAATTTTCTTCGATCCTAAACCCGGAACTACGAAATGAAAGAAAATTGATCTATATTTTAATGCAATTAAGGAAAAATAGCCTGTAGATATATCTCTAGTATCAGTTATCCATTTTATCTTTCATATAGAAAAATGAACATATATATATTGTAAAGAATCCACGATGTTGTGTGTTTTTGAAATGGGGTAGCGTGGAGCCGTTTCACAATGGATCACCTTCATTAAATATTTCAGAACAAATTTTATTTAAAAAGCGTTCTTGAAATTTCTAGAGGTAAAAATTATTTACAACAATTTTTTTTAGCTGAGTTCGCTCGACTTGTAATTTATAGCAAATCACCAAATAGTCCAGTCTTTTACAGTAGTTTTAGAATCTTAAAGTCTTAACTAGTGCTACTTTTCACTCTCCCCGAAAGGTCAAATCCAAGGCTGTTGCCTTGACTTCAGAGAGATCGCACTCTCTCATTCAAAAATCTGTCAGCAAACCTGTCCTTCCCTACTAAGAAGGGAAACCGTCCTGAGATGAGTGTTTTCCACCAACACTCGTTCTCCTGCCGAAACTCTAACTAACTTCCCCTCGATCCTCTTCTCCGGTCCGTTTCTCGAACAAAAGATTCTCCGATCACCAATCAAAAAAGTTTTAGTTTACGTCATTGGATAAAGCCTTTTTTAGGGAGGTCTTACTGAACTTTTAAATGTTCACGCAGGAAATTCCCACGATCTGAGACCCCACATATAGACGGTCAGATCAGAGAAATATTTGCTGTCTAGCAATTTCAGTTTCACAAGATTGATCGAAGCTCATCTTTTCCTATTGTAGTAACCGGCATTCTTGTCACCCCACAGCTAAGCGTGAGAAAAGTTTTCCAACTCTTGGGAACTTCTATCTTTGATTACTCTGCCTAATTAGCAGACTGTGAGAGATTTACTGAAATTGTTACAACACCCCCACCATCAAAACATTTTCCGGGTTAAAACGCGGAAAATCTGCAAAAAAAGGATTAGCTCAACATATTTGAGTGGCTCAAATAACATTTCAATTTAACCTCACTATATACATCAGTGACCTAATTTCTTATATGCTGCTTACCATTGCTTGAACATCTAGCTTTAGAGACTTTTTTTTTTTTTTGAAAGATACCTTTTTACTACACATGCCCAAAATAACAATAAAACTAAAAATAATCAAATATGTACAAAAGATTGGATTTTACTCAAATACTTACTACTGAATTTCTTTACTTGTGTTTGCCGAACAATACGTTTTACACAACCGTTCAATTTCTTTAACAAGAGTGTCACAAAGGCGTGAATTTCCACTGTCCCTACTCTCTTTCAACAGAATTTCGAAGGATTTTAGAAAACTCTTTGTGAATCCGCTCACTTCCTCCAGATTAACTTTCGAATGATAACCCTTCCTGTCAACACTCACTTCCATATTTTCGCGTTTATTTTTCGAATTACCCTGCCGGTCGAAAACCAACTCATCTACTTTCCTTGACCTTTTCAAAAGGGTTTCTTTTTCCCCAATACACTGAGAACGGTGGTTCTTCATTTCGGGGGGGAATGATGAAAGACTTTCTTCCTGCCCTTGTGGATCTGTTAAAGGGTTTATCTCAATCCCCGGGTTCTCAAAACTGGAATTAGTTTGCGATTTTTGCTTTCGCTTTATCTTTTCATTTATTAAAGCCTGCGTCTTATTACCTAAGATATAGTGTTTAATTTTAGAGTGTCTAGGCAGGATTGCCGCTTTCGTATTTACATATCCGAGACCTTTTATTTCCATTTTTATACGTGCCACTCTAAATCGTTTTGGATATTTATCAAATGTCTGTTTAAGCCAAACATATTCATTGCCTAATTTGCTCTTATTTACCAAATTCCATGGGCAAACACAATACGAGCTACCTGAATCTCTAAGTACACACGCCTTCTTCCCATTTATTTTGTTTTCACTCAAAAAAGGTCGGAACAAGCTTTTGTCTTCGCTTATATCGCCTAAGTGATTTATGCTCTCGAAAGATTTTACTTCCGTAATATCCCTTTGTCTTTTCGGACAACGTGCCATTAGGTGAAATTCGCTTCCACACGTATGGCAACGCCTCTTTCGTTCAAAGATACGTTCCCTGTCTTTAATTTCCTTGTCTCGCCAATTTATTTTTTTGTCGGAATTTTTTTCTTCTCCAGAATTTCCCTCGAGTTTCGTTTCTTCAGATTTCCTATCATAAAAAGATCTCGCATTCTCTTTTTTATCTGAAATCCCTTTCACTGCTTCGTATTCGTCCAGACATTTTGCCAAAACTAACGGGTCTTTGTAGTTTGCCCACGAATCAATGAAATGCTCTTTCAATTCGCTAGAAGTACGGCGCTTGATCTGGTCCGTTATCAATAAATTTTTCAGACTATTGAAATCTGTAACATCTAACCCATTTAACCAACCCTCTAAATAACTATTGAGTTCAAAAATAATATCCTTCCACGGAGCACCTGGATTGCGTGGATGTTTCATTAATTTTTGACGATATGCTTCGGGACTCATACGGAATCGTTCAAGCAAAAACTTTTTGACGTATTCAAAGTTATCCGTCTGATCTTGCGGTTCCCTTAAAATTAACTCTGCAATTTCTACCGGCACTAAAGCTAATAAATGCGTCACTAAGTCACCTGTCTCTATTTCCGCTTTGGTCGCCTGTCGTTCGAACAAATTTAAAAACAAAGTTATATCCGAGCGTTCTGGATCAAATCGATGCATGATTGTTCGAAGCGGCAATTTAGGTGGGCGTTCCGACCCGGTACTGTTAGTTGAACTACGTCTATTTGCATCTTGCGTCAATCTAAGTTGTTCTAACGTAAATTCGCGTTCTTTTTGTTTTTCCTCTCTTTCTCTTTCTTCTTTCTCCCTCTCTTTATTCTCTTTTTCCCTTTCTTTATCCGCGGCTATCTTCTCTTCTCGATCTTTTATGATATACGCAGCTTGCGTGAATGCAAAATCTTTATCGTAATCATCGGCAGCTTCGATTTTTTGGATAATTACCGGTATCCTGTCATTTTTCCCTATTTCCACTCCCAATTCTTCCGCTAAATTCTGCAAATCAATTTTCCTGCACTGTTTCAGATCAGTTACTTCTTGCATTTTAAAATTTTATGTAAATACAATATAAAGATGAAAATGATAGTTTCGCTCGCTAACTTATGCAATAGGGATTCTAACACTTTATGGAAATTTTTCTGCAACTACCCACATAATACTAACAATTTTAAATACAATTCAATTTGAGGAATAATAAAAATAGTATACATATAAAAATAGACTTTCAATATTGTAAAATTTTCAATACACTGACACGTTTTGGTGTCGATCATACACATTTAAAACAAATTTAGAAATTTGAAATTCTGTGCACATAATTCAACCAATACTTGATATTTCTGACCCCGCAGGTAACAATTTTCCCATTTATAACAAAATGACCACTTTTGCAACTGCTAAAAAAATTTTCCTAACATCACATATGCAAAATATTTGATTATCAACAACATCTATTGTTTCACTAACAATATAAAAAGGTACACCTTTGAAATCTTTCAATCATGAATAGACAATCGACTTATTTGAAAAATCAAAATTTTTATCTCTTTTTTTTTTTGGAAAAAAAAATTATATATATACACATTTAGCCTGACAATCCTTATATTATTTTACTGCCAAAAGAAAGTTCACACTATCAAATTTTATGTTGATAACAAATATACATATATTTTTCCAAATATGTTCAAAGTTATTAGATTTAAAAATTTATCATAATTTGTCATATATCAATATTCAAATAAAAAATTTCTCAGAAATGAATTTTCCTCAACAAAGAATATGTAAACAAAATGAGAGCCACTCAAAAATGAATTGAGCTTACCTTTTCTACAGTCTTTGTCTGCATTATCTGTCGCCGGTTTCGGGTCTGGCCTAGACGTCGTCGATTTCACAGGTTATCTCGGTTTGTCGACTCCTGATGTTTCCTAGAAAGGGCTTGCTTCCAGGACGGAACTGCGGTCTGTCGTGCCAATGCAAGGGCTTGCTTCGGGCTTGTTCTCTGTAAACACGGGCTTGCTTCCAGGACGGAACTGCGGTCTGTCGTGCCAATGCAAGGGCTTGCTTCGGGCTTGTTCTCTGTAAACACGGGCTTGCTTCCAGGACGGAACTGCTGTCTGTCGTGACACTGCAAGGCTTGCTTCGGTCTCTGCTTTCCTCTCCTGAACTGGCGTCAGATCTTGCGCGCTTAGATGCGGGCGGGCGTCACTGCTACTGTCTGGACTCTCTTCACTAATGCTAATAAATTTTTGTCGAAATATCCGACTCGCTTGCCACCAGCTGTAAAGAATCCACGATGTTGTGTGTTTTTGAAATGGGGTAGCGTGGAGCCGTTTCACAATGGATCACCTTCATTAAATATTTCAGAACAAATTTTATTTAAAAAGCGTTCTTGAAATTTCTAGAGGTAAAAATTATTTACAACAATTTTTTTTAGCTGAGTTCGCTCGACTTGTAATTTATAGCAAATCACCAAATAGTCCAGTCTTTTACAGTAGTTTTAGAATCTTAAAGTCTTAACTAGTGCTACTTTTCACTCTCCCCGAAAGGTCAAATCCAAGGCTGTTGCCTTGACTTCAGAGAGATCGCACTCTCTCATTCAAAAATCTGTCAGCAAACCTGTCCTTCCCTACTAAGAAGGGAAACCGTCCTGAGATGAGTGTTTTCCACCAACACTCGTTCTCCTGCCGAAACTCTAACTAACTTCCCCTCGATCCTCTTCTCCGGTCCGTTTCTCGAACAAAAGATTCTCCGATCACCAATCAAAAAAGTTTTAGTTTACGTCATTGGATAAAGCCTTTTTTAGGGAGGTCTTACTGAACTTTTAAATGTTCACGCAGGAAATTCCCACGATCTGAGACCCCACATATAGACGGTCAGATCAGAGAAATATTTGCTGTCTAGCAATTTCAGTTTCACAAGATTGATCGAAGCTCATCTTTTCCTATTGTAGTAACCGGCATTCTTGTCACCCCACAGCTAAGCGTGAGAAAAGTTTTCCAACTCTTGGGAACTTCTATCTTTGATTACTCTGCCTAATTAGCAGACTGTGAGAGATTTACTGAAATTGTTACAACATATAAAACAAATTAAAAAATTTTCGCCGTTGGCCTCATCAAAACTATAATTCTGTGTAAATCCTATTATTCTAAATTCTTTTCTCGTTCCAATATTTCGATTGTCAAAATTCCATCTGGCTAAAAAATACTTTATTCTAAATTCATTCTCTTAAAAAAATGGCTTTGATCGCGGTGTTCTAATAAAATTACGCACTTTTGTTTCATTAAATAAATGCATCCTAGAATTTAATTCTTTAAAAACACCAATCTACCAGCTAAAAATATGTTAACTCTCTTGAAATAACAACTTATATCTTTTTATTTTCTTATTTTCTTATTTCCCTATGTTTTCTGAAAAAACCATATTTCTTTCTCAAAATTATGAAAAGCTACTTCAGTCTCAATGTAAAAATTATCTTGGCATCTTGCCCATGCTCGATAAAACCTACGTATTTCTTTTTCTTTTCTTCTCTTCTTATTTATTCGAAGGAATTAGATTTTGCGAGAATGGTCTAAGAATATTGTAATCCCGCGCTTTTTCAGATTACGGTCATATAACTTCGAAATTAGGCCGCAGAAGTAGTTAGTCCGAGAGCGCTGATTGGTCGAAAGACTTTTTAATGAGAATGTATTCTGGGGCGTTCAATAAGAGATATACGGAGAGCTTCCCGCGTTAGCGTCAGATTGTTCCTGGATCCGGTGGTGCATGCAAACCCCGGCGCGTACTCCACGATCATGGAACACTCTCCTTGGCTGCCGATAGATTCGAAAAAACACCTGCTTATACGAACCAAAATGTCTTCTTAATTAATAAATTAAATCATCAAGTTTCTTCACGGTATTAAAATCAGCACGTATGGATTGAGCATCATAATGAGTAAAGCCTAGCCAGTTTGTTTTTGATTTACGAATAAAAGTGAAATGGAATGGACTGTTTCTTATTTGCATTCTATACGTACACTATGAAGTGAGTTCTCGGTGCCCGACTGAAAAATTCCTCGGAGGAAGCCCTTGCCTTGAGTATGATTCTACAAAAATTATGGTGATCCAAGTGAAATCATGGCATATATATATATATATATATATATATATATATATATATATATATATATATATATATATATATATGTATGTATATATATATATGTGTGTATATGTGTGTATATATATATATATATTATATATATATGTATGTATATATATATGTGTGTGTATATGTGTGTGTATATATATATATATATATATATATATGTATGTATATATATATATGTGTGTATATGTGTGTGTATATATATATATATATATATATATATATATATATATATATATATATATATATATATATATATATATATATATATATATGTATATATATACACATATACATATATATATATAATAATTCTAATTTCCAGGATGTGATGCAATCATGGGATTTCTTAAAGACAGATTATTTGGGAATTCGCAACATCCTCACACCTTGAGTTCCTCCTGAACCACGGAACTCAAGGTGGGAGGATGTTGCGAATTTCCAAATAATCTGCCTCTAAGAAATCCCATTATTGCATCACATCCTAGAAACTAGAATTATTTAATAGAAAATATTTCAATTACTATCCTAAAACTCATCAGAACAATTTATTGGAAAAGAAAAAAGAAAGAAAGCTAATCTATTTCGAACCCGAAAATTTAATTCGAAATCAACCTGAACTCGAGAAAAGAGTTTCTTCGACCTGAAACCCAATCCAGTAATTTTCTCCGACAATAAACCTGGAATCCAAGATGAAAGAAAATTCATCTATATTTTAATGCAATTAAAGAAAAATAACATATGGATATATCCCTAGTATCAATTGTATCTTTTATATCGAAAAATGAACAGATATACATGGTGTACATAAATGAATATCCTAACTTTACAGGGCTATTAAAAGAAAACAAAAAAGTACAATTTTTGATTTCCGATGAACAACAAGGTTGCACTTTTTTTTCCCCTTTTAATAGCCCTGTAAAGTTGGGATATTCATTTATGTACACCCTGTATATATATAATTAAAATAAAATCACATATGTAAAAATCAAAGGAAAAAGATAATACAAAAATTAAAACTCAGTAACTTGAAGATGCCAAAATAAGAAACTATGTATATCTTATGGATTCGTCAGAGGAGCTTCACAAGAATAATTCATGGCAAAGATATATTATTTCATCAAGTATTGTCAGCATTAAGCTTAAGTATAACAATATTAAAGTTATATATACACTTATCCATATTCAAATATATAGTTTTTCAACTGACCCAGTATTCTGGACTTTCTTTTGAAAAATCTGGTCAACCCGAATCTGACACGCAAGAGTCAAAATCCAACCCAAAACCTATAAAAAATTAGATGTCAACTCAACCCGCAACGATTAAAAAATATAATTTGAACCAAGATTGATTAATTTCTTCTTATCTATCTATCATTGCCACGGCTAAAACCTTCAACTGCAGCTCGTATCCGATCATTTTATCGAAATAATTCCTTTCTGCGGATGAAATACACAAAATACCGATTTTAACAAAGCTTCCAATCTCAGGGGGGGGGGGGGGGGGGGGCGATGCATCTGGCCGGTTCATATACACAAAATACCAATTTTAACAAAGCTTCCAATCTCAGGGGAGAAAATGCATCTGGCCGATTCATACACAAAATACCAATTTTAACAAACTTTCCAATCTCAGAGGGGGAAATGCATCTGGCCGATTCATATACAAAATACCGATTTTAACAACGTTTCCAATCTCAGGGAAAAAATGCATCTGACCGATTCATACACAAAATACCGATTTTAACAAAGCTTCCAATCTCGGGGAGAAAATGAATTTGGCCGGTATTACTTTTGAAAAATCGGGTCAACCCGACCCCGACGAGTCAAAACCCAAGCCGAAACCGAAAAAAATTACAGTCGATCTCACCCGTAACAATAGAAAAAAAAAAAAAAAAAAAAAAAAAAAAAAAAACTAATTCGAATAAAGATTAAATTCTTCTTACCTGTCATTGCTACGGCTAATACCTTCAACTCCAGCTCGTATCCGATCATTTTACTGAAATAAATTCCTTTCTGTGGATGAAATACACAAAATACCGATTTTTACAAAGTTTCCAATCTCACTCAGGGGTAAATTGCATCTGGCCGGCAATGCTAAAGTTTCGACCCGGTATAAATGTAAGTGGGCGTGCGGGCATTGCGTCTTTTTCGCATAATCTTTTTTGTTTTTACGAAAGTTTCAAGAATGGAATTTTTGAAATTCCTTTGCGAAACGGTTGTTCCGCATATCATGACGTGAGTTTCCGAATTTAAATCCGCAGGTGGGCTTTCTTGTGTTCCCGGCAAGGCCAAGCACTGACCCAAGTCCTTTCCTTGCGTCATTCGTTTTTATTACAAGGAAGTGACTCGATGAGTTTTTGTTTACATAAAGTCTAGGTAACATCTTTTTATTCACAAAAAAATCCTCTCCTATTCAAGTAAATAACATGCACAAGCACGGCGGGTGTTTTCAGTTTCTGATTATCGTTTTTCCACACACACAAAAACGCGAATCTCTCACACGTTTCCGAAAAGATTTTCATTCCTATATGCCTAAAATTTTAAGTATAATTAAGTCTGTTAACCCTTTGAAAAGCGGTGGGATATTTTTTTTTATATACCGCTTAATTTTATTCAAGATATGAAACAAAAATTTTGAAAAATACACTTACGTCTATAACTTAGGTAAAAACAAAAAAAATCTGTAAAATTGCACTTTCTTATTTTCAAAACAATTTTTCGGAAATTCTGGTGTGAATTCAACATTTCAGAAACACAATAGATGCTTTTAAGTGTGATGTCAAACTGACTCCCAAACAAACGGTTGCCTTGTACTTCGTTTGTATACTACATCTATATATCTAATAGCTATATCTCACAGCTAAGAGTTTTAATACTTTATGTGTGTAGTGGTAACATTTTCTACGATTTATATTAAATAAGAAATGAAACATAGCAACCGTTTGTTTGGAGCAACGTCACGACTGAAAGCGTTTATTACTTGCTCCAAGTGTTGAATTCAGACACTTTTCTCCGGGAGGGATTTCTGTGGCTCCGAGGGAGGAGCGAGGGGGGGGGGGATTTCACTTTTTGACCGTTGAAAGCATAAAATCTCAAATATTCCGGGGAAGAGGACATTTTAAAACTGCGGGGGAAGTGTACCCCCTGGGCCACCCTCTGAATTCAACACTGCTTGCCCCTGAAAGTAGAATTAAGGCTCTTCATTAGTAAACTCCCCAATTTCCCTCGCTAATGTTAAACCTATGCGCGTGTGATGCATTTCGTATTTATAGAATATCTCCTCAAGAGAAAAAAATCTTCTATCTTAAAGTATGTGTCTTTTTTTGTTAGTTGTCAAAATATTTCTAAAATATGTGCGTAATTTACAATTTTATGTGTTAAAATCTTAGCGAAACTGAGTAAGATTTTAACACTTCACATAAAATTGAGCGTCTGTTTTAGAAATATTTTGACAACTAAGAAAAACGAGGCATCCTTTAAGAAGACTACACATATTAATTTCCTGAGGAGATATTTTGAATATACAAATGCCATCCTACGCCCATAGGTTTAACATTAGCGAGGGTAATTGGAGAGTTCACTGATTAATAGCCTTAAGTAGATACTTCATGGTTCCTCAACGATCGCGAAATCCCAGTTAGGTGGTAAGTCGTTACCTAATATAAATGAAGGGGTTAAAATGACAGTGGAGTAAGTCAAAATTTAGTGGTTTAAGAAATGAAGGGGTTAGAATGACAGTGGAGTAAGTCAAAATTTAGTGGTTTAAGAAATGAAGGGGTTAGAATGACAGTGGAGTAAGTCAAAATTTAGTGGTTTAAGAAATGAAGGGGTTAAAATGACAGTGGAGTAAGTCAAAATTTAGTGGTTTAAGAAATGAAGGGGTTAGAATGACAGTGGAGTAAGTCAAAATTTAGTGGTTTAAGAAATGAAGGGGTTAAAATGACAGTGGAGTAAGTCAAAATTTAGTGGTTTAAGAAATGAAGGGGTTAAAATGACAGTAGAGTAAGTCAAAATTTAGTGGTTTAAGAAATGAAGGGGTTAGAATGACAGTGGAGTAAGTCAAAATTTAGTGATTTGAGAAACGAAGGGTTTTGTGAAACTTGTCGTATTGCCGTTGCATTGAGTGGTCCAACTTGTTTTGCCCTCCAGCGACTCCCTAAGTGAACTATGACTTATTTGACTGGCACATTGAACAGAAATGAATATACGTTCAGTGAAAATAGGGTTTCAGTGAAAATAGGGTTTTTTCAAAATTTTTGACTTAACTCCACTGCCATTCTAACCTCCTCAAATATCGAAATACGGTTTTCACCACCTGAAAGTAGACTCCGGCGCCAACCTAGTGCATTTTTAAAAAATGTCTCCTTAAATTTAAAGTATTTTTTTAAAAAGATAAAATTTAAAACATTTTTTTCAAGCAAAAATTTAAAGATTTACAGGGTTTTTAAACATACTCAAAATTTAAGGAGACATTTTTTAAAAACACACTACAACGGCATCGGAATTCTACTTTCTGGAGGTGAAAACTGTATTTCGATATTTATATTAGGTAGCGTGTCGTCGGTTAATAAAATTTTCCTGAAGCAACATTATCCTACACGTAAAATTATTCAAAAAGCACTTCCACTTTATGTATGGATTTTATTTCCAGATTATATATCCGCAATTCATGGAATACGGAATTACAATAATATTAACGACAACTTACACAATTACGTACATAAACACTGATTTGAAAAAAACAAAACAAAAAAAACCTGACTTTGGCAATACCATTCAAATGGAGATTCAGTAAAAATATCAACGTACGAAAGAAAAAGATTGTGAAAGAAAATCACTAATCTAAAAGCTTTACATAGAATGAAAGTAGGTTTTTAAAAATATTTCTCTGCAATTTATTAAACCAAATTAAATTTCTAAATATTTCGTTAAACAAATATACAGCATCACTATTATGTTTTACAAAAGTAAATAAATAAATGAAATGACATCCCAACATATGCTCGGAAGAAAGAATGAAGCCCAGGCCCGACTCAGTCCAGGAAAAAAAAAAAAAAAAAGAAGAAGAAGTCTGGCCCGAGTCAGTAGAAAAAAAAAATAAGACCCGGCTTGGAAGGAATAAAGATCAGGCCCGTCTCGAGTCTGCAGAAAAAAAAAGTGAGACTAGGCCTGGTCCACTCCCGAGTCTGCAGAAAAAAATAAGACCCAGGCTGGAAGGAATAAAGATCAGGTCCGTCTCGAGTCTGCAGAAAAAAAAAGTGAGACTAGGCCTGTCCGGTCCCGAGTCTCATGAAAGAAAATTTGCCCGAGCCGGGCCCGCGAATCGGACTTGGGTTTTGTCCCAGTTCCGGGCCCGAGCAGACTACTTATTCAGGCTCTAGCCATTTATCGATATTTTTTATCTACCTGGTGCACTTGAACATGTGGTTATAGTTCCCTGGCACACTTAAGTGCACAATTATACTGAAGGGGGGGGGGGGTACGAGATCCATTTTTCAATCTTTTTTAGCCCCCCCCCCCCCCCCTCTAATCTAACTAGCCCTTTCTTCAAATCAGCATAATTTAGGTTCACCCTTCTGACATTTTTTAGTCGCCAGCTCTGCTTAATTTTCACTCAAATATAAATTGTTTTGAATACTTAAAGCATTAAAATATTACATTTTGAGTTTTTGAATTTGTGAATTTGTAAAGTGATTTATTTTGAGATAGAGACCTTATTTCATGATTCGAAGTTTTTAAGAAGTGATTGCTAATAAAAGATTTATTTAATTTAAAAAAAAAAAAAAAAACCAAGAGGCAGAGGCTACCAAGGTATGAAAAATTGGTACTACTCTATTATCCCGTCGACCACTTTTCATAACAAAAAACTATCGCCAAACTGTAACGCCCAATAAACGGGAGAACGTTGCCATTGGAATATCAAAATAAATAAATAAATAAAATATAAAAATTGAAGGACACAATTTTTATTTTAATTAATAAAATAACTTACAAATCAGTAAAACTTAATGAAAAATACAGGCAAATGTCGAATTAAAAACCACTTGATGACATAACAAAACGTAGAATTCTTCTGACATCAAGTCATTGGGACTGCATGTTTGACGTTTAATCTTACAGTTTGGCGATAGTTTTTTGTTATGAAAAATGGTCGACGGGATAATAGACAAGTACCAAAAAATTTAGCGAAAAAGTTTCGCTATTCATTCTGTGTAAAAAAAAAAAAAAAAAAAAAAAAAAATATTTGTTGCGTAGAACTCAACAGCAAAAACTTTATACTTAAGAAATTATTACAAGTACTCAGAAAACAAAATAAATATATAAAAAAATTACAATAAATTGATCTGAATGCATTCTTTCCTAGTACATGTCGAGGATAAATCCTTATAACGCATGTGACATAAAGTTAATCTAATACTGTTTCTGCTTAAAATAAAAACTTGTAGATGGCAGCACCAAAAATCGAAGTATCATTTTAATTATATTCCTGTGCGATCATTCCAAGTTCACAGCTGTAAAATTATTTACTTGAAGTTATTTTTTAAAGAAAAATCATTAATTATATTTACCATGTGTGAATGAGTAGTAATTTAATGAAAATGACTTCGTGTATTTCTATTTTTAGTTACAAAATTTTTCCAGAATATATACTTAATTTTATATGAAGTGTTGGCATCTTATCACAGCTCGTCAGATTTCAAAATATTAAATTAAGCATATTTTTTTGAAATATTTTGTCAACTAGAAAAGAAAGAGATATTCTTTGAGAAGAATATAAAGTTAAAAGAAGTTAACAATATTAATTTTCTAAAGATATATTAAAAAAAGAAAAACAAATAAGGATTCCACGCCCATTGATTTACTGAAGAAATATTTTATTTCAAATTTAAGTACTTTATGTTAATTTTTGAAACAAATAAGAATAATAAAACTTCTATTTTTTCCAATTTAAATGTGAAATTTGGGCAACAGAAAAACTATCTTCAAGGCAAACGAAATCAAAATTTTTTATGTTTTTTAAACATCACGTTTGGTGCTGCCATTTATTAGTAAAAGTTTAAACTAAAACAAAATAATGTACATTTTATTGCTCCAAGTTTTTATTCTTTTACTCTCATTAAGTTTGACATAAATGTAAGCTTCGTTACTAAATAAATTACGAATACTTATAAATATAAACATTTAAGAGAATAAATTCCTGCTACCAAATTTAGTTCATTTAAAATTATCAACAAATTTAGGCGTCTTATGCTAGTTTCTCAAATATGTGGAAAAAATAGAATGTTTAAAATATGAATAGAAAATTTAGGTAAGGAAAAAGACAGACGAATTTATAATCTTCGCTGTTTGTAAGACAGGAGCTAGACCCAAATATAATGTAGGTAGGAGCATAGTTTACTACAGCGTCACGCATAATTAGTAGGCTACGGTAGGAGTACGCCAGAATTTATTTGGTGCTGCCACCTATGAACAAAATCAGAAAAGAAACACCATCTTGTTAACTGAAATTGAGAAATGATCTGCTAAGTTCAAAAATAATGTATTTTAAAATAAAATCTATAAAAGGAGGCTTCTTATACTCGTTTTTCAAATATATAAAAATAACATAATTTTTAAGATTTTTTTAAAATGTGAATATGAAATTTAGGCAAGGGAAAAGACAAAAGTATTTATAACCTTCAGTGTTTGCAGCAGTAAGCCGCTAGGTGCTGCCATCTAGGAACGGAATTAAGCATATCTCGCAAACTGGATTTGAGAAATGATCTTATAATCGCAAAAAAAATAATACAAGTAAAAAAAAAAAAAATCTACAATGTTAATAGCTTCATTTTTTTTTAAATATATATATATATAAATCCTGTCACCATCTGCTCTATATAAAGGAAATGAAAATTAAAATCTACCAAGCTTTCCTATAATTTGACAACATTAGAAATATTCTTATTTACTAATAAGAAAATAAATATGAATATTTCTAATATTAACAAAGAAACAAAATCTGGATTTACTTCGCCTTTTTAATAATTTTTGTGAATAACTTTAGTTATCAATGTTCTAATACTGTTTAAAAATGAAAAGAAAATACCATAGCAACAGAAAATAATCCTGAAAATAAGTTTTGCATCTAAAAAAGGGATCATTGTACTGCCATCAATAATCTTATATTTTGTTTCTATTATTTTCATAGTTAGCGAAAAGCACTGTTGTTCAAAATTACTGGATTAGTTTAAGGAAGATATCCCAAACATGGAAAGAAACCATTGTTGTCATGCTGTGGATTATGATTATGGAAGATTCCTCAAGAGTCTGTTCTTCCATATCTTTTCCTCAAAGAAATTAAATTTTCTTTTTTAAATTTCAATTTTACAGGGTTTTTATTAGTAAACCTGGTGTTGCAGTTAATATATATATATATATATATATATATATGTTATATAAAAATTTATTTCCTTCGTATCCTTCCATTTTATTCGCATTAATATTTTAAAATTAATCTAACTTCTGTCATAGTCAGTATTTCCTTAATTCTTAATAATATCTATTCCTATTTAAAGTCCTTTTAAAAGTAAATATCCGTATATTAATAATTATTTTATTCCAAATCTTAATCTAAAATTTAAGATCATTCGTAGCTTTTATCAGTTCCCAATCTATAAAATTCTGAGACGCGTTCTCATTTCGAATGTTTTTTAAAAGCCATTTTCTTTTTATTATTATTATTATTATTGCTCTGATTTTTCGCGCGCTTGGGATTTTAACTTCCAATTTTATCCGCACCCAAGTACGGGATTCTTTACTGTTTTAGCCTCGCCCTCTAGCCTCATTCGCTGAGCTGGAGCTAGCTTCTCACTCATTGGGTTGTGCGCTCGTGACGTAATTTCTGTATATCTCCGCGGAGAGAACAAAACTCGCCCGCAGCGGTAGGAGCACTAGATTTTTGACGTTTTCGGAAGCTAAACAAATATGTGTCTGGTATTTTTATGTCCGTAGAATATTCAACTGGCCCAGTAACATCTTAATTCAATGAAGTGAAGCAACGTTAGCCCGAAGGGCTGTAAGTTTTAGACCTTTGGGAATTGTTTCTGTGTTGTTCGTCTTCTAATAAAATTATTTGTCTGGAGATTGGCTGGATTTATTGGAAAACTTTGGTGGACTCATTTCATTGCCTTCTACTTCGCCATACTCGCTAATATCGACTGCAACTTGCTATATCGTTGAAGGACTGCCATCTTTTCATCGAATATTATTCATCGTAATATCTCAACCTCGTCAAAATGCCACATATATATATATATATATATATACTATATTTCCAATGATGACCGGTCACTTGCGATTTTAGACGTTTTGTTAAATATCTGGAAAGATACATGAGGAATTATCTTGAAACTTCAGGAGTGCAAACAACATGATAGACGTCATATATTTCCGCGAAGATTTTTTCCCGAAACCCCATAAACAAATCCATAAACAAATTCCATCAACAAATTGAAGAAAAACGAATATATTTTGGATAACCCTGTAAGGGGTTGTATCCAAATATACTAGCTTATGAAAGTTGACATAATAAGAATGAAGTGTCTCTCATTCTATATTTGATACAACCCCTCATCTTTTTACTTCCTTTTGGGAACAGCGAATTTTGAGCTTCTTATTCTATCGACGATTACTATCAGAATTTTCAAGCTATGTTTTTGAGACTTTCATAAAAGTTGGTCTATATATTTAGCTAATATATTATGCACAGTATATTTTGATTGAATTCGCGTATACGCAGTGAAACAATATTTAGTAAACCTGCTCATTTTTCATACAATTTTTATTATTTTTTAATTCTGATTGCAAGGTATTGTGTACAATTGTGTTTGTCATATTTTCTGAAAATAACTTGTTATTATATTAAAAACTCTGCAAATTATAAGTAAAAAACTTGATAAAATTTGGGACTGTTTTTATAAAAACCTGAATTTCTCTTCGAGTATACATGCTATCTTCATAAAAATGAACCCAAATTATTACAATAAGCCACTTAATCATAATCTACAGTTTGAATGCTTTTGCAATATTAGTTTTTACAGGGTTATCCAAAATATATTCGTTTTTCTTCAATTTGTTGATGGAATTTGTTTATGGATTTGTTTATGGGGTTTCGGGAAAAAATCTTCGCGGAAATATATGACGTCTATCATGTTGTTTGCACTCCTGAAGTTTCAGGATAATTCCTCATGTATCTTTCCAGATATTTAACAAAACGTCTAAAATCGCAAGTGACCGGTCATCATTGGAAATAGAGTGTATATATATATACATAAAAAATAAATCTGAGCTTCATTTAAAATTTTCAAATATTTAAACTGAAACAACAACAAAGTGATATGTACCAGTTTCATTATGTTTGAAATAGTTTAAAATCCTTAAAACACTGCAGACAATTTTCCCCCATAGATCAATGTAATGGAATTCTTTTGTGCATCCCTGTAAAAAACTATATTTGCTAATACCTCAATATTCTAAAGGAAACATATTGTCATTCGCCTCAGAGAGGCCTATAAATTTCAGTATGTTTGAAACAATGTTATCAAAATACACTAAAAACGTTTTTTCCCATTGACTGTAATGTAACGGATGGGTATCCCTGTAAAATAATCATAAGTGCTATACGTTTCATTTTCAATGCCGAACATGTCATGACAAACCTCAATAACACACATCAATTATATGACAATATGAGTATATTTAAGCGAGTTAGAGCACGGACAGACAGACATACCGAATTCATAAACCCTTTTCAACTATGTTGAAAAGTGTTAAAAATGAATTTAACACTAGGAGTTCAAAATTTTAATCACCATAATTCCTAAGCTACTTTACCGAATGATTTCCCATTTGGTACCCTAAGGAAAAATTTATTGAAAAATCCAAATAGGATGTCAAAATTACGGGTTCATTTTGAAAATTTCAGAGTGGGATATAATTTCTATATGAAGATGACCCTCTAAGCTTTTTTTTTTTTTTTTTTTTTTTTCTTTTAACAAACTGAAAGAAGACATCATTTCTAGTTGAATAGCTAATTCTGTTTTTTTTTTTTTTTTTTTTTTTTTTTTTCTGTGACAATTTAGTGATTAAAATATAAGGGTGGTCTCTCTCTTTTTTTTTGGCCAACTGTAAACAATGTAACAATGAATGTAAACAATGAATTTTGCAGTCAAGAAGCAACAGCATTCTTTTTTTTTTGGCCAGCTGTAAACAATGTAACAATGAATGTAAACAATGAATTTTGCAGTCAAGAAGCAGCAGCATTTTTTTTTTTTTTTTTTTTTTGGCCAACTGTAAACAATGTAACAATGAATGTAAACAATGAATTTTGCAGTCAAGAAGCAGCAGCACTCTTTTTTTTTTTTTTTTTGGCCAACTGTAAACAATGTAACAATGAATGTAAACAATGAATTTTGCAATCAAGAAGCAGCAGCATTCTTTTTTTTTTGTTTTTGGCCAACTGTAAACAATGTAACAATGAATGTAAACAATGAATTTTGCAATCAAGAAGCAGCAGCATTTCCACATTGTAAAATATGGCTACTCTCTAGAGCAGCCATGCTTAACCCGTTTTTTCTTGCAGGCCACAAACATATGTTTGTGACATTAGGCGGGACAATATACCCTTAAAAAAGTATAATTAAAATAGTAAGATATCATGGAAATAGCAGGGTAAAACATTTTTGGTATAAAATTTTTCCGCGATAAACTTTCAACCCTAAAAAGCAGTATTAGCTGTATAAAACTTTATAAAATAACAATGCAAAATTTCTAAGTTCTAAACAAAAGAAGAAAAAAAAAATGATGAGATTTTTCTCTAATAAATTAATTTTTTGGCTAAATACAAAAATTTTATTTTCATTTAATTGTAGAAATATAGGGTGAAAATCTTAGGTTAATTTGGAATAATGCTTTAGTGGTGAAGGTTAAGAAATGTAGTATACAACACTGCAGGACAAACAGGACTACATGTAAAAACAACTTTCGACTAAGAAAACAGTATTTGAGATGCTTTATCATAGTTTTAAATTAATTGTAAATATTAGGACAAATTTTGTCATCCTGTGAAAATAAAACAACAGTATAGGTGTAAAATACTTTTTATGCATATCATCAATTAATTTTATAAATATGGATTAATGATTATGTGTCTCTCTCGGGCCACACATAAAAGGTCGCCAGGGTACATGTGCCCCCCTCGGGTCGAGTATAGCTGCTCTAGGGGACTAAATTTGATACATTAGTTCAACTTTATCTCCTTAATTCAAAGCTTTTTAATGAAAAAAATTGCTATTGTTGCAATAAAAAATTTTGAAAATGACTAATATAATGAATGATTGGTCCAGACATATTTAGACCATACGAGTTGTAATTTTCCAGCTGGTCGAAAAATGTCTGGACCAGGATTCAAACATGGGACCTCTTGGCTGAAGCTGCCATGCTCTACCAACTGAGCTATCCCAGTCGAATCTGGAGGGCATGATTCATCCAGTTAACCTTATTGATCATAGCATCTGGTCAGATATTTTTAATCAGCTCAACAGAATAGATCGCAGGTAATGGAACTCCAGCCTACTACCTGTGATCTATTCTGTTGAGCTGATTAAAATATCTGACTAGATGCTATGATCAATAAGGTTAACTGGATGAATCATGCCCTCCAGATTCGACTGGGATAGCTCAGTTGGTAGAGCATGACAGCTTTAGCCAAGAGATTCCAGGTTCGAATCCTGGCCTGGACATTTTTCGTCCAGTTGGAAAATTACAACTCGTATGATTTCTTTACCAATTTGAATAATTGTGTTAAAAATAATCTAGTATATTTAGACCATGTTCATAAAATAAATTTAACAATGTGTGATATGAATCTAAACTATGCAAAAATTTATTAATTTGCACAACTTCTGGTAACAGGGAATGCAATATAAAGATCCTCTGCTGTATATTGATATGTTTCAGACATATTTGGCCATGTTTACAAGGTAAGTTTAAAGATGTGTGAAATGTGACCTATGAGAGTAGTTCAATAAGTTATCGGGCTGACACAGAGATGGAACAAGTATGACCCAATGACAATGATGTTTGTAAAGAGGGATCTTTTAGATGACATACTGCCAAGTTTCAGACGCGTGAGTTTATTGGTGATTGCTGGACGACAAAGTAAAGTAAACAAGTTTTGACATTTTCGAAAAATGGAAAAAATTGAAGTTTGAGCAATTTATAAAATACTTTGTTAAAAAAGGTTTAACCCCCATAGACATACAAAAACAGTTACATTTCCCCTTAAAGGATTCTTAGCCATCAATTCACGATGATGAATGCTCAGGATGCCCCAAAACTGCTACGACAGACGAAATCGTCTCAAAAATTCACAATGCTGTATTGAATGATCAGACTGAAGATGCGCAAACTTGCTGACATTGTAAACATCTCGATAGACCGTGTCTACTACATTTTACACGATGTTTTGGATATGAAAAAGCTTTCTGATCGATGTGTGCCATGTTTGAAAAACATCGACCAAGAACACCAAAGAATGAACATTTATCAACAGTGTTCCGAAATGTATTGTGTTTCAAATTGAAAAATAAAAGGAATAATTGTCAAAAATCTTGTATTTTCTTTGTCAGGTCAAGAACTTTTCGAACCATCCTCAGCTGCTCTAAAGAATTTGCACACAAGAATGTGTCTTAAAGGTATTAAGGGTGTATTCAAATCCAAACTCCTTATTTTGAGACATTTTTTAATTCCTTTTTGCTCTAAAATGCATCCCATTGGCAGGTTCTCTTATTCAAAAACTTTATAATGTCCCTTATTGGTCGATTTTTTGATAACAGCAGATTACATTTCAAAAAATGCTGTCAAAGTGGAAATTTTTAACCGAATTTCCCGAAGCGATAGCACTGGAAAAGAAAAAAATAATAATACCGTACTGTGAAAATAATTGTTTGTAAATCAATTTTTAATTAATTGAACGAAAAATAAAAACATGGGTCCCTTATAAATCTCTTCATAAATCACGCCGCCAAGTTTCATGTTTTTACTTTTAAAAATGAGTCTGAAAATGTGTCTCAAAATTTTGAGTTGCTGAGCATGGAAAAATATTTTTTTTTTAATACCGCCTTAAGCTTCAAGGTTACTTTGAAAAATAATATGAAATTATGCCAAAAATCTTGTGCTTTCACTGTCAAATTGAGGACTTATTGAACCACCCTTGTATATAACGCACAACTGTATTTTTTTAGGTTTGTGTTATAAAGATTTTATTCTGTATTTATATGAACATACTTTTACTAGAAGCTATCAAAACACCCATTCACAAGTTATGCGTGAACATACATAAAATATATATATATATATATAAAAGTGAATTGTAGGACTTTTATTGTTTGAAGTTTGTTAAAATAGGAATTTTGTTTCATATAGTACAAAATATTTTTCTTTTGTTTTTGCTGGTAACATTGGGGGATGGAAATGAGAAAAGCAAGCAGGATGAACAACTTTATGAAAATGCTTAACCCCTCTGACTGCTCAATTTTAATATCACTTCAAAAATTGTGTATTTTTTTAATGCATATTTTAAATCTATATGTATTAGAGCAAACTTTAGACAATTCTGAAAATTAAGTGACAACTAACTTAGGTTTTGGTCAATGGATAACATTAAAAGACTAAATATTACAGAAAATGCATTACACTGGGGAACGGTGATTTTGAGGCACAGGGTTGAACAACAGATTGAGTAATTTTGGTCTGGTGAATACGAAAATAGTAACTTTTCTGGATTGGTTCTCTTTTTTGAAATAAAGTCAACAATCCGATAATAGCACTAGTACAAAAAAGTAACATTAAATATGTAAAGACTTATTTTTATTTTTTAGATATCCAATGGTTGGAGTATCATAGTTGAGATTTTTTCCAACAGAGGGAAAAATGCCGGGACCAGGACTCGAACCCGGGTACTTTGGCTTGCCGTGCCAACGCTCTCCCTACTGAGCTGTCCCAACGATATTCTGGTGACATATTTCACTCTTATTTGTTGGACAAGGCTGCAAACTGCAGCGCTAATTTCATTCATCCGAGCTATAACTAGAGCATTTTACATGATGAATCTGAAGTAATACGGAAACTCCTGTATACCATGTAATTAGGTCATAATGAAAAGAGGAAAGTATATTCAACTAGGTAAATTATATCCAATGGTTGGCGTATCATAGTTGAGATTTTTTCCAACAAAGTGAAAAATGCCAGGACTAGGACTCGAACCTGGGTACTTTGGCTACACACTTTGGGTACTTTGGTTTTGTAACATTGTCTTTTGAGTGAGATAGGTATTGCAAAACAGAAATATAGATTTAACATTACTATTAAAACCGTTTCCTGTATGATTTTCTAGAATGTTTCCCTTTAAGACAATATTTTTGTAAGATCTAACAGGAGTCAGCCATCAGGTGGCGATCCCAATGTCTTTGGTACTTCTGATCCATTATTCCATTCAGTCTGCTCTTCACTACAATCACACAATTTTACAAGAAATCTGTCTAAATGACTATGTAAAAAATTACCCTTATGTACCCTAAAAAAAGAATTATTGCAAGAACCAGGGCCATTCCTGCTAACTACTTTATATTTGATAATAAGGACAATATTAGCACCGGACACAGGCCACAGTGCCACTAAATGGAAAAAGTGGCAATGAAAAAAATTATCTGCCAGCAGCCACCTTATGACTGTTGGGTAAGGAGAGAATAAAGTTTTCTTGCAATCCATAAATAATTCCACTTTTGCTGTTTGCAATAACTTAATATTAACACATTTATTTGGTCTTTCTAATTTTAGCATAATATTAATAAAATTTTTAACAAAAGTTTGTTTAGCACTTTTAAATAAAGTGGCCACAAGCTTAAAAAAAAAAAAAAAGTGGCCACTGGCCGCTAATGAAATTTTCCAGTTTTGCCCTTTATTCTAAACTTGCCTTTATTCTAAACTTGCACTTTATTGTAAACTTTTATATGTAATCAAAATCACTAAAGAAATGCAATGCTGCAAATTTTTTGTTGTTGTTGTTGTTTCCCTGTGTTATTGATAATTAAACACTGCAAAATCATTTAAAAGGACTGGAAAAAGACATACCCGTGGAAATCAAGGAATGAGCAAATTTTACTGTTTTTAGATTATCCATGGAAATTATGGGATAAGTTAAGCAGTCGGAGGTTTGCAAGTAAATTCACAAAGCTATGAAGATTTTATTCAACTGAAACACAAATGTACTTTTTCACCCTAAAATCTTATTTGTTTTTCATTCAAATATACAATTTCAATATTAATTTTATAATAAATAATAATTCAATGCTTTAGATTTATATATGTCCTTTTAATATTAAAATAAATTAATAATAACGATTCAGTGCATCACAAATAATATACATATATCATTAATATAAATAATTTAGGATTTAATTCTGAAGAGAAAAATCTCTTGGAAAGCTTTATAAATACAAAGTTATCTGTAATCCTCCCACAATAATTAGCTCATGACCTTGAAATAGTGCAATATTACAGAAATTTTTTTTGATAACTTGCACAAACAGTGCAGGAAATACAATCATTAATTAGAAAGTACATTCTGCTAGTTTAGTGTTCACTCTAGAAACCAGGGTGGTATCACTAATAAAAGCACAACTAAAGCAGAAAAAAGGCACTAGTTCAGTAAAAAAAGGCATTACATCAAGAGGGAAAAAATATCGTGTTATGATAAAATAAATTTAAAAAGAAAAACAAGATTTAATAATCTCTAGTATTTTTCATAAAGAAATAAGAAAGGTCTGTGATTTTTGTAAGCACATTGATTTAGATATACTCTGGTATTGGGGAAGATTTTTACAAGAAATCTCTACATGCAACTAAAGGTACATTTCACTATTTTAAAAAAGGGCAGGAAGCATTTTGCAAATTTTAGAACGGGCAGGGTGTCCTTAAATAATGCCCTAGAGGGAACACTATGCAAGTTGACAGTGGTGATTGTCATCTTAATTAATGGAAAAATACATTTAAAGGATCAAGGTCCATAAGCCGTGTTTTTAGCCCATGAAATAAGACTAAAATTCGATTTCGTTATACTGACTTAATTATTTCACTTTTTAATATTAGAAGGTTTATCCTGTACGATTTCAACAATATTTTTTGCATTTTGTTCAGATTTAAAGGACTTACACAAGCTCAAAGTTCGTAGTTTTTGATGAAAAATATGCAATTTCTCCTAACTTTACCTCAATTTTTAATATATTTTTTAACATTTTACTATGAGCGCAGCTTTGCAACACTTTTATTTTTACTTATATTGTACATTTTGACGTATTTTATAATATACGTAAAGAAGAAAGTGTTGCACGATTGCGTTCCTATAAATAATTGAGGTAAAATTAGGAGAAATTGCATACTTTTCATCAAAAACTATGAATAATACGAATTTTGAGCTTGTGTAAATCCTATAAATCCAAACAAAATGCAAAAACTATTGTTCAAAATCATACAGGATAAACCTTCTAATATTAAAAAGTGAAATAATTAAATCAATATAACAAATTCGAATTTTAGTTTTATTTCATGGGCCAAAAACACGGCTTATGGACCCTGATCCTTTGCACAGCCAAGTTATTGTGGGATATTTTGAAATTTAACAAACTAAAGTATTTTTTTCTTTCTTTGCATGAACGGAGAGATGTCTGTTCAGGTCACCTCTCCGTGAAAAGCCTTTGGAGCATATTTCACAATTGAATGGCTTTTCAGTCGTGTGCGTGTAAAGGTGCAACTGCAGACTGTCAATTCGAGGAAATCCCTTGAGACATACCTCACAAACATAAGTCTTTTCTGTCGCATGTGTTTGGATGTGTCTTCTTCGATCAGTATTTCGAGCAAATGCTTTGAGGCACACATCACACGTAAATGGCTTTTCATTTGTGTGAGTATTAAGATGTTTTTTGAGATTACTCCTATCGCAAAAGCTTTTAGAACATATTTCACAAGAGTGCGGTTTTTCATTTTTGTGAATGCGGAGATGGTTTTTCAGATCGTCATTTCGAGCAAATCCTTTGAGGCACACATCACACGAGAATGGTCTCTCTTGTGTGTGGGTACGCAGGTGTGTAAACAGATTACCTCTTTGAGAAAAGTGTTTACTACATATCTCACAAATAAATGGCGTCTCGTTTGAGTGAGTGCGAAGATGCGTTTTTAAATTATAGCTTTCAGTAAAACTTTTAGAACATACTTCACAGGTAAATGGCTTTTTTTTCAAGTGTCTTCGAACGTGCTTTTTTAGATTGGCATTTGAAGAAAATCCTTTGGAGCAAATTTCACAAATAAAAGGCTTTTCTTTTGCAAAAAGTGCTTTCAAGTCGCATCTTTCTGAAAATTCTTCCGAACAAACATTAGAATCAAATGTTTCTTCCATTTGTAAAAGTTGAGCATTTAAGTCACATCTTTGTGAAGATCCTTCAGAACATACATTAGAATCAGAACTTTCATTTTTTAAAAGTTGCTCATTTAAGTCACATCTTTGTGAAGATCCTTCAGAACATACATTAGAATCAGAACTTTCATTTTTTAAAAGTTGCTCATTTAAGTCATGTTCTACAGAACAGATATTAGAATCTGTACTTTCACTTTTTAAAAGTTGAGCATTTAAGTCACATCTTTGTGAAGATCCTTCAGAACATACATTAGAATCAGAACTTTCATTTTTTAAAAGTTGCTCATTTAAGTCATGTTCTACAGAACAGATATTAGAATCTGTACTTTCACTTTTTAAAAGTTGAGCATTTAAGTCACATCTTTGTGAAGATCCTTCAGAACATACATTAGAATCAGAACTTTCATTTTTTAAAAGTTGCTCATTTAAGTCATGTTCTACAGAACAGATATTAGAATCTGTACTTTCACTTTTTAAAAGTTGCATATTTAAGTCACACCTTTGTGAAGATCCTTCAGAGCACACATTAGAATCAGTACTTTCACCTCTTAAAAGTTGCACATTTAAGTCACATTTTTGTGAAGATATTTCAGAACACACATTAGAATAAGATTTTTCCATTTGCATGAGCAAAAAAAATAAGTGAATATAAATTTTTTTCTTTCAAAAAATCTTTTCAAATGTGTCTAAAGTAAAACCAGAAGCAAAATATATAAAAGTTCAAATGAAAGTATAAGCACGGTAAAACTCCTTATTTCATAAAGAGATGCATCTTTGATTGATGAGATACTTTTCAATTTTTCTACCTCAGAGCCTTCTATGATGATGACGATGATGATGATGATGATAATATCTCCATGTTAAGTCTTTTGACCTAAATAATAATAATAATATGTTTTACTATAAAATATTTTTTATTCATTTTTTTTTCAATTAGTGTTCTTAAAAAAAAAAAAAAAATTACACAGCTCTTTTTCTTACAAAATTGTTTTTATTTCTATATGAGTGAAAAATTCAGGCACTCTTATTTAAGTCTGTTAATCAGTCAACAAATCAACTTCCCTTGCTAATGTTAAACCTATGGGTGTAGCATGCACTTGTATATTTAAAATATCGCCTTAGTAAATTAATATTTTTAACTTATTTTTTTCTGTGTACACTTTTTAAAGGATGTATCTTTTTTCTTTGCGTTCATAATTATATAAATACATAGCACCTATAGTCATTGTCTGGTCCATCCGTCTGTCTGAATATAACAGAGCAAAAACTACCCAACCTAATGGTTTGAAATTTAATATATATATATAATCGTTGCAAATTTTGTCGAGTCATTTCAAATTTTATGAAAATTTAATCAAAACTTAACAGGATATTAATAAAAGTTTTCTTCATTCTATTAAATCCTATCATATGTAATCTATATAGTAAAAGAGCAAGTCATGTGACTGAGGAAAACAAATACGGGCAAATCATTTCTTTTCCCTCATGCCAAGCGGCCATTTTTAATCAAAATAATTTTTTCGAATAAAATTGCATAAAAGTTATATTTTTAGAAAGATTGTTCCAAAAAATGGTTTGCTTGAGAGATGAGTTACATTCGCAAATGTACAGATTCTGAGATAACTTCAGTGGAAATGAGGTTAACTGCCGAATATCAAAATCCATTAAATTAAATAAACAAAAGATTCATTCATCATGAGTCATACAAATATTAAACCATGGGAGGTCATCATTCGCAAATCAAGATCTCCATGGTGAATTTTACAGTGCTGTCTGGCGTCAAAAAAAAAAAAAAATTGCATCTGTAAACATGGCATACGTAAGGAAAAAAAAAAAAGGCATTGTCATTTCGCTCATAGCAGACGATATAATTTATTCTGAAATAATAATGATGATTTTTTAACATTGTAAAACTAGTTAAAGCATGAAACAAACGCACCTCATTTGTCACGTTTAATGTACATTTTCCAACTTGTTTTCTTAGTTGTCAAAATATTTCTAAAATAAATACTTAAATTTTATGTGAAGTATTAAAATCTTACTCAGTTTCACTAAGATTTTAACACATAAAATTATAAATTAAGCACATACTTTAGAAATATTTTTACAACTAAGAAAAAAAAAAGACCTCTCTTAAGAAGAGTACACAGAAAAAAACAAGTTTAAAATATTAATTTCCTGAGGAGATATTTTAAATATACGAATGCACTCCAAGCCCATAGGTTTAACATTAGCGAGGGGAAATTGGGAAGTTGTGTTGTGTCTCTTCCTTCTTTAAATCAAAGAAGTACCTGTTGTGACTTACCTCTCATTAAATTAACACACAACAAGATAACTAAATTACCTAGACATTCATTTAAATTAAACTTTACTCAATTAATTAATTTACTACTTCAAGAGAATTATACCAATTTATTATTTACTCTTACTTTATCTTTTTCACTCAAAACTGAATTTACTTTATTATTTTACATTATAAATTTTGACTATTTATATTGACATTTACATTTAAATAAAATAAATTACATTGGCCCCAATTACATAATTAAGTTAATCCCTAAATAAAATTATAAAGAAGTGCGTTGTGTTATCAAAATATTTAAGTTGTATTAATTCCAACAATAACTCCAAGTGCGTGATCAAAGTGAATCATGTCTTAAAAAATCTTTACTCAATTGTAAATCCCTCTCTCTAATTAAAAGTTAATCTTCCTGAAATAAATCTTCTTCTTCGTGAAATAAATCTTATATCTGAAAAGTAAAATGTTCTCCTGAAACATAACGCGATGGAACTAGTTGATTCAAAAATATATATAAAAGGTAAATCATCATTATCTTACAAATTCAATATATCAAAAATATCTCACAATTCTCCCTCAAAGATAAAAACCCAATTTACCTTAACTCCATTTCAAAACATATACATTACCCTCACATCAACCAGTTCCAACGGCTATTCTCTCAAATCTAAATTATTGAATACAGACAACTTCTTAACTGAAAATCACGCGAGAGATAATTAAATTTAGACTGTACTAAATTTACATTCTTACTATTAAAATTTATACTTAAGAATTATCTAAAATTAAACTTTACATAAGCTGTCTGTATTCCCTCAATTGTTAAAATAATTTCTTCTAAAGCTGAAATAAAATAATTAAGAGGATGCACTGCAAGGTAAATAAAAATGCATATTGTACAGGAATTAAATATTTTATTGCACATATTATTTTACAGTAAACAAATTTCGTTAATTTAGTTCATCTCAAAAGGCCTCATCTATAACAATATTTGACCACTTTATTTTATATATAAAATTATTTCCACAATCAAATTCACCATCATATTATAATTCAAACAATTAACATATTCAAACTAATTCCTGTAATATTTTGTTAATGTGATAATTTTGGAGCTACTGGCAATATTTACAAAAAAGGATTATCTAATTGGAGTCATTTTAGAGAACTTAAGTTAAAGTGAATCTTAATTCACAATTAAAACAAAATTAAATAAATAAAAAAAAAATAAATACTGATAAGTTAGTTCATGCATGATAAAATTAATTATGAGAAGGAAAGGAAAGAAAAAAAAACTTAACATCATCATGACAGCTCCGGAGCTGATTCACTTTTCTTAACACCTTACATGTTCGCTTCTGGTCTCCAACTCCTCCTTTGGAATTTCCACGCAAAGCCCTTGATTTACCTTCAACTTCTTGACACATGCGCACCGACAAATAGTGCCCCTCAAAATGACACTATGTATAATGAAAGATGTTACACTGCGCCATATTATTTCACAAAACTGATGAACTTTGCCTTAATAAATATTCACACCATCTTTTGCAGTGATTTCAAAATAGCATAACTTAATTGAATTTTTAAAATGTGTGAATCAATGCGCTCTCTTCCGGTCACATGGGGACGCGCTGTTGCGGTGTGGTCACATGGTGACGCTATTCTTTGTGCGGGAATTGTGATCTTGTTGCCATTTTGAAGAATAGGAAAACTTAGGAAAACAGATAAGAATGGAAAAACACATTACAACAAAAATGTTAATAAAAATATAAATAGACTCCAAAAACGTTAATAAAAATATTAAAACTCCAAAACGTTAATAAAAATATTAAGACTCCAAAAGCTTCTAATTAAACTCAGTAGCTCCATAAATGTTATTCAAACACAAAAAACTCCAGTAACTCCTAATTTCAAAATTATTGCATGACAATTATATCTTTGGAAATAAAAACCACAAATTAATTAGAGAAACATAATACCTGAAAATTTCACAATTGAGAAGAAGAAATTGCGCATTTTTCATCCTCCCAAGAGCCAATTAAAAAATATCAATTTCACCAACACAATTACTTGGTTACTAAACCCAAATGATAATTGTATAATTAATTCATCATAGATTTTGGTAGACAGTGTGAGAATTATAAACAAAAATTCTGTGCCAGAAGAATATAAATAAAAATTAAACAACTTTAGCTATTAAATCAACCTGCAAACCATAACTGCAACTTTAACTTTAACTATAAAAACAACAATTAGTATTAAAAATAAACAAAACATCCCATAATTACAATATGTTTAAACAGTTAAAAAATGGACAAATTAGAATTAAATTAAATTAATTAATATTTAATTTTAAGTTGTGTTAGCGACACAACAGTTGCCTGATTAACAGCCTTAAGTGTTAAAAAAACTATCAATATTATTTTTTTTTTTTAATTAAAGCTTTCCTGTAATTATAGCCAATTTCTATTTGATGATTTTTGTGATAACCAAAGTCCAAAAATTTCTTTGCATCATAAATTTTGCAATATTTTTCTGAAAGTTGATTTTATAGAAAGAAAAAAACAAACATTTGATTTCTGTAAATTTGCATAACATCAAAAAATTACATATGTATGGATAGAAAATGTTTCATAAATGTGTCTGAAAGCAGCAATTATGCATTTGAGAACATCCATCATCCATCAGCCACGAGAGTCATCTATAATAAATTCATTTTTCAAAAGTGTTTTGCAATAAATAAGGGCAATTTATATTTGGCTAAAGTAAAAGTACAGGCAAAATATCTAAAAGTTCAAATGAAAATATAACACGATAAAACAGCTTATTTCATAAAGAGGTGCATCTTTGATTGATTGTGTTATGTACCATAAGGTGAGTATATCGACACGCTGAACATTAAAAAAATAGTTACGTTGGCAACATTGTGGTGGTGGTTTCTAATGTAGCAAGAATAGGAAGGCACTTATCTATGAAGCGGTGTTTCCATATTTTCCAAATGTTTTGTCAAACAAAAAATGTCTGAAAAAAAAAAAATCCCGACTACTCGGCTTCGAAGACACAGACTGTGGGGCGCCTGTTTGTTGGGAATTGCAGAAGAAATGACCTTTTTGCCATGATGCGACATTTGGAATTGCCCACTTCGAAACCTAACTTGTTTGCGGGCAGAGCCGGCAGGGATTTTTTTGTTTTAAATTATTTTTTGCTATAAGGGTTGGTCCTATAAAAAACTTGTCAATATAAAAGTTTTAGATGATATTAATAGGATTTATAATAAGTTTAAGCGGATTTGATATCTTCTGAATGGACGAAGTTATGAATATTTTTCTTCTAAAACCCCCCCTTCCCCCCGTGGGGCCATTTTTAATGATATCAAAAATATGTCATACATAAATTGTTGACCCTTTTCCTAAAAGTAATAATAAAAACGGATTTGATACGTATCATAATTAAGAAAATATCGGGGTTTTTTTGTTTTCACAAAAAGCCCCCGCCCTTGGTTTGATTTTGCCTATTAACGAACTTGACCGAGATTTTATGTATCTGTTTGGAAGAGATTTGTGCAGAATTATTGCAGTTATCATGTCTATAAAAAAGTGACATAGATAGATAGATAAAGTTTTGAACTGGGGGTGGTTTTGGGTTCTGGGAGTCATGATCGGCGTAGATCTGCAAACATTTTTCAAAAATTCCAACTTAGAAGAGAATGTAATATGTAGTATTTCTTATGAAATCTACCTAAAAGGGGAATATTCATTTCCTGAGTATTTGTGATCCCAAAATACAATACAGTAATTTTAAGCAGGACCTGTTATGGCCTATGTCAAGGGTGGGGAATTTTCGTGAAATCTTATCACAAAAGATTTGTTTTTACTGCCAGCAAGATGCCAAACTATAGTACAGTCAAAATTTGTTATAGCAAAATTTACATCACTACAATGCCCTACTATAGCAGCACTTGCATAAAATTAGAAAAGATATGTAACAGAGGTAAATTTAGTATATGTTAGAACTTAGTGCCGTGTTTACATTACAGAAATTGGGAAAACCCCGAAATATGGTCCACAAATAAAAAAATAAAGAAGCTTTTGGTATATCTTTTATAGACTGCAATATTTAAAAAACTGCATAAAAATTTACCTGCCTGGTCAGAAAATCCATGCACCTGTGGCAAGTAGATTTATATAATTCATCACTCTTGGCTTAGACACAGTAGGCATGTGTCTAGAGTCCCCAGACCTTGAGAAGCCCTAGAATAATTCAAGAGTTTTAATTTGATAGACATTTTACTATATATACAAAACATAAGAACCAAAAATGCTTTAAGAACACTTCAAAAACAATAATTTGATGAGCCAATCTCTAACAAAGAAGGTCTCCATAAGCACAAACATAGAAAATTTTGAAAAAATTACAGGATATTCTACTCTTAATATATACATTTATAAAAAAATTTCTGCAGGACCTCGATTTAACCTTGGTTTTGGTGATTTATTACTGGTTTGTGACACAGTGAAAAAAAAACAAGAAAACGCTTTTATGATAAATACTCATTTAGGGGGAAAAAATTATACTCCTCATACTGCACTAGTTAAATTCAAATTAAAAAAAAAATACTTTTATAACTACAGTTTTGCCATATATATTTATATGCATATATATAAAAAAAATTAACGATCGTATTCTATAATTTAGAACAAAATTTAAATGGATTAAAAAGCTTCAAACTCAAAATTAATGTCCGAGTCTGAGTATTGTCAATTTGATTTTGATATTGTTAGTGTCGGAAACAACAGAAAAGTGTTGTTGCCATGGAAACAAAGACTTATTCAATATCAAAATGTATTATGAAAGCATTCTTAATCAGGCAGTTACTGTTAAAATACACTTAAAAACAGTTGGCGAAATCCTGTAAAATTAAATAAATTCAACAACACACCACTTGTATATATATAAGAGAAAATAATGAACTATTAAATCACTTAAGTTTAAATTCATAAAGTACTTATGCATTTAAACACTCATTTAACTAGGAATTTTCAAATGCATAAAATAACTTGCATTTGGCAAGGAAAAAGTGTTGTTCGCCAAATCGTATCTTTTTGTGCCAAATACTCTAAAGTATTTTATTTTTTTACAGATTTTCTAAATGATGTAAGCGGTTGTGCAAACAAGCAATTTCTGAGATCATAAGAAGTACTAGGTTGTTGTTTTTGCATTAATACAAAATGGCAAAGTCAAAAATCTCTCAGATGAGGAGGTATTAAAAATCTGGGAGTATAAGAACAGAACATAAGTCCATTTCTGAAATTTTAACTGCATTTAAAAGATCAAAATGGGGAATTTGTCCAGTTTTGGCTCATGGAGAAGACTTCAAATGGAAATCCCATTCAGCAAGGCCATGAGTGACCAGCAAAGACCGGCACTTCAGAAACTTGGCTTCAACTGGTAATTATTCTCTTTTTCAAATTAAAAAGACAGAAGACAAAAATATCGGAAAAAACTATTCATAGTAGAGTTTTAGAATCAGGGTACATGGAAAAGCGCAAGAGGGCTCGATTACCATACTTGAAACCACACCATAAAAAAACTTGATTGCTGTGGGCCATACAGTATATACCATTTGATGATAAGTGGCTGAATGTCATAATCAGCAATGGGGAAAAAAAAGGAATTTAGATGGCCCTGATAAGTTTGCATACCATTAACATAACCTCCGAAAAGAACCAAGAAGTATATTTGGTAGACAACATGGTAGTTCTGTAGTGGTAGGGAGTGCATTTTTCTCAATGGTCAGATGTCCCTAATGGTCCCTACATCAATGGTCGTCAAAGCTCGGAAAAATATCAAGAGACATTTGGCAATCATTTGCTTCCTGTTGGGGAGATTTTAGGTGGATTTTTCAATATGACAATGCTTCAAGCAATACCTCCAACTCAACATCACAGCGGCTTTGGTCAAACATGCTATCAGTTTTGAACTGGCCAGCATTTAGCCCTGACTCAAGCTGAATAGAAAACAAAAGGATTCTCACATCAAAATTGTAAGCAATATTCTTCAACTCAAACTTTGGAATATCCCATTGAGGAGGCTTGATTTGAATAAAGCCAGAAACAATACAGAACCAAATTTTATCAATGGAAGTTTGTGTATTTAAACTCAAACACAATAAAGCAATAATCAATTATTAATTTTTTTATTACTATCCTTCTAGAAAAAATAAAATACTCTACTGTGCTTAATCTTTTAACATGTAAATTTTTGTTTGTTTGATAAATTCTATGGTTTCAGATAAAATTTAAAGCATAATTGTGTTGAATATATTTTTAAAACTATAATCTGTATCTCATATGAACAGGAATTTAAATCAGAGTGATTAATTACATTTACTTTGAAAATACGTATTACAAATTTAAAAATCTTTTATATGCAAAAAAATATGTTGCAATTCAATTCTCATGCTAAATTTTAATATAATTATGCTTCTTACTTAAAAAAAAAAAAAGAGTACTATCATCGCATTGTCTTCCCTTGTTAAGGCAATATATAAATGATGTTTCTAAATCATGAATTGACACAATTGTTCAATATCATTGCATCGATAAAGCATATATGAAATACATTTTAAAAGTGATTTTAAAAAAATTAACTGTTGAATGATGTTTTATACAACGATTTAGTTACAAATAAAAAATAACTGGTTAACATTATAATTAATGCACAATATTATAATTTTTAATTAGGATTATTAAACAATAATTACAAGTATATTTATAAAGCAAAAAATGATAAAAACAAACGTAGCTCATCCTGGTCTTGAACCCGTGCCCGTGGATCAACGAGCAGACGCCATAACAACTGAGCTTTGATCAACACAGTAATTTCATTACAAAGTAAGTATTTAAGTTGTGTTAAAATATTAGACCCCCTATTTCTTGAGAACTAAGGAGCGTTGTATAAAATCCGTTGAACCTGAGACTAAGGGGCTTCTACCCTATATAAAAATAATCAAAATCTGTGATTACCAATCTTGGTCCTCTCCTTGTCAGATTCTTGTTTATGCATTTTTTAACAAGATCCTTCATGTATCTAAAAGCTAGATAATAGGTTCTTTGTTCGTCTTCAGCTGTTCTGTGAAAGGTTTATTTTTAGACACAAATTTTATGAAGGGTCCAGTATATTAGGATGAAAAAAGTTTCATGAAAGGTTTATTTTTAATATAAAAATTTTGTGAAGAGTCCTGTTTTAGGATGAAAAGTTTTGTGAAGGGTCCTATTTTAAGATGGAAAACTTTGTGAAGGGTCCTATTTTAAGATGGAAAACTTTGTGAAGGGTTCTATTTTAAGATGGAAAACTTTGTGAAGGGTCCTATAAAGGACCCAATTTTTTCCTAAACAGATCCTTGAAGTATGTAAAATATGTTTAGAAAAATTACAAATTATTAGGAACACAACAAAAAGCAATTTGGCTAAATATTAGTTACATCCCTACAAATTATGTTCATCTAAAATTTTAATGTTTTTTTTTCAAATCATAAAAGGGAGGGGGGGAATGATTTTTTTTTTATAAAAGTTGGATTAAAATCATCATACCCTGATATGTATCAGCAATGTTTTCCAAACAGTTCTGTTCAAAGACAGTGAGATAGGGAGAGAAATAGGAGTAACATCATCAGCTCCAGCTTCTATTCAATGTGTAGGAGAATCAGCAGCACTCTTATAATGCAGCAATCATAAAGTCTAGCTAGTCTCAAATTAATGTGGAGAGCCCTGAAAAAAATCAATAGAGGCTATTTAAAAAGTGCAAACATGAGAATAAGATTTATTATTTACATTTATGCAGTGGCAGCTCATCTATTGGAGTATGTGACCCACAAAGAAAAAAAAAAGGAAATAAATCAACATTTTAAATAAAATATTAATCCCATTTGCAGATTTTTGTCCATTTCCAGTATGAGTTACATATGTCCCCCCCCTCATCTCTTTTAATATGTGCATAGCAAAACATGAGCATAATAATGTAAATTTAAAACATTACCAATAGCGAGCGTCCAGTCTTTCAAAAAGCATTGCACATGCGATGAAAGAAATTTCATTTGGAACCAGCTTATGCATATGAAATGAAAGTGGCGAGGGGAGTGTACAGCAAAGACACTGTTCCTACCTTTCCATTTGCACAACCTTCAGTGTGTGAAAGTTTGAAGATTTCCCTGTCTCTTATCTTGATTGTTGTTTATCAGAAATCTCCCTTAATTTTTTATATTCAAATAGCTAATTTTTGTTTGTTTATTTGTTTGATTGTATGATCTTAAGATAGTAAAATGTTACTCTTTTGCTAAATGCTTGTTATTTAGTTTAGTTGTATTTTTTTCATTTAACTTTTGAAAACTCAAATGTCAGCCTGTATACATTAAGTTATACAGTCCGATTTTATTTTAGAAATTTATGTATTGTGAATCCCCATTTAATTAACTCATGAACCGCCACTGCATTTATGTTTAATTTGTACTAAACATTTGAGAGGTTTTTTTTTTGTTGTTGTTGTTATTGTTTGTTGTTTTCTTTTTAATATCAAGGTAGACCTTCCCTTTCAAGGAAATATTTTTTTGTATAATTTAAGCATAAAATTAAAACTGCACGCCTGATATCGATGTCATATTTCAGTCTACGGAATAAATTATTGATATGCAACTTTCAATGATTTTTCTTATTAATGAATGTTCTATGAGCATGTGGTTTGTAAGAAATAAGAATAATATAAATCAATAAAATAACAAAAAATCGTTTTTAATAAAAATTAGTAACAGAAAATATTTTATATAAAATAAGTAAGGAAGGGAATTTTTTCCTGCTTGGATATTTTACGATGCAGTGCAGCAACGTGAAAATATCTTATTCAAACTTCAGCGTCCCTAATCTTACCAATGTTAAAAGTGTAAGATAAAAATATATTACATACATTAAAAAAAAAAAAAAAAATCAGCAATAATAATAATAACACACAATAATGAATTTATTTGTAGATACAAATATCCAACAGGCACAAAAGCACATACATACTAAAATATAATAAAAATTATACCATTGTATCATTTAACAAAGTGCATTTATGTAAGTCAAGTATGTCAGCATAGCATGGAAATTTATTTATTTTATTTTATTGAAAAATGAATACATCATACATCAAACTTGTGTGCTTAACGAAAAACAAAACAAACAACTATAATAATCGATTATTTTCTCGATTAAAAGGTCTCAATCGATTATCGCTTCGTAAAATGCTGCAGTATGGGAAAAACCTATTTGACTTTTAATATAAAGAATGTCAAAACAAGTAACATAATTTAAAAGAACAATGTTCAAACTCATGATTGATTTAATAAAGCCAATTTATATTGAAAAAAATAATTAAATTTCAATTAAACTGTTCTTTTAACTGAGTAAATTAACTGATATGAAAAACATCCTTGTGGCAACACCCTTGTATTTAGAAATCAAAACAATAACAATTTTCAACTCTGTATGCGGGGTAAAAGACAGCTAAACAGAAATAAAAGCTGCTCACTGGGTCCATAGAACGGGCCAAATCAACAACAACAACTCTGTGCGTTCAACGTTGTTAATCTGAAAAGCAGTAGCAGTAATAAGATCTGCTTCTGATGCTGGCTTTAAAGCTGCCGAAAAAAAAAAGTCAACAGTCATAATAAATAGTAATAACAACTAATGATTAATCTACATTTATTTTGCATGACACAATTCTGCGTCATTTCTTGATGCGCAATCTTATTTTCCCAAATGTGCCATGATTTTTTTTTTATATAAAATAAACACTGGTAACAGCAACTTTTAAAAATAAACACAATCTCTATTTCAGATGTTTTTTATTGGTGTTATTATTCTCTTTAATTATTAAAAAAGGAATATATTAAGATTCATGAATAATTCACCAGAGCAATCGTTTTTCTGAATCTGTCATTTAATATTTTAAAATTAATCTAGTTCTTTAAACAATAATGGTGATGTTCTACAGAGATAAAGCTGTTTTATCTGGCATGATCTTTCAAACTGGGGCTCTCCACTCAGTCCATTTTCACACTGAGCAGATAGGAGATGAGAAATAATTGATTTTTTTCTCTCTTTTTTTTTTATGAAAATCTCACAAAAATATATCAAGCCATTGTTAATAGCAATCACTTTTATGTAATTGAGTTGTACACTAAATTCTTGCTAGATAAACATTATGAATACAGAAAATTAATCGCATACTAACAAACTATTTTTATAGAAACAAGATTGTGTTCTGAGGAAGTTATTAAATTTAAATGGCACAATTTTAAGGTACGGCATTGTATACAATTTTAGGCCATTGTCTTGGTTTGTGTTTCCAAGTATCCCACTCTTCTTAAGTTATTGACTTGAGTTTTTTTTTATTCCCTTATGTTATTCAAATGTATAACATAATCAATATTTGGTACTTTTCGGTTAGCCGGGAGCCAGTGATATATGTGCATATATAAATACATATGTATATACATATATTTGTATATATATACATACATATATGTATATATATGTGTATGTATATATATGTATATGTAGATATATGTATATATGTGTGTGTGTGTATATATACATGTATATATATCACTGGCGCCCGGCTAACCGAAAAGTACCCAATATTTCCTTACATTTAGTACAGTAATATTTTTAGTTAACACTTAATTATTCCTGTTAATGTATTTTGCACACTATTTGAGCTTTATCAGCTTTCATTTAATTTCTACTTCATCTTTGAACTATTTCTCCAAATAAAGCTTATGTTATGTGTTTTCTATACAGGGTAATTAAAAAAAGATGAGACAAACTTTAAGAGGTGGTGGTATCATTAAAAAAAAACAATTTTCATCATAGAATGCATGGTCGGAAATGATATGCAAAGGCACTAGTGCGTTTGGAAACTATCGCTCTGTAAACTTTAAAGTGTGTTTCTTGTTCTAAGTTACTGGGAGAAGAAGAATACCATGTATGCAAATACACGATCTGGGGAAGAAGTATTGTGCTGTCCTACTGTCCTCTAAAAAAAAAAATACCCACAGCGAAATATTTCCTAAAAAAAACCCATCCTAATACTACATCAAATATTTCACTAAAGTAAATTTTTTTTGTTTTGTTCTGTTTTATGCATCATTTAGAATAATAAAAATAGTTAAAAATATTTAAGGAATGCCTATTCAGTTTTAAAATAATTTAAACTAACAATTGCAGAATTCTGGCAAAATATGAGATTCATTTCTAGATTTTCTTGTTATAATAGAATTTTAGAATGATCTACATAAATTTTCATTTTTTTTATGTTAAACCATTAATATGTAATAAAATGCCTCTTCAGTTGATTATGTCAGGTGTGGAATTTTTTCAGGTAACATGGGTTATTTTTTGGAAAAGTGGGTTGTTTTCACATTCTCGCTTAATTGGCTGCCATTTTGAAATAAAGTGATAAAATAAAAAATGCTCAACATCAAAATCTTAGTCGGAACAAGCTGTAAAAATGTAGCCATGTTTAATTTTCTAAAAAAATTTTATCAGACTTTATATAGAGAAAATTTCAAAAAATGGGTTTTTTTAGAGGACAGCACAATACCCGTATGCAAATGTACGGCATGGTGAATAAAAGCTGATGGTATCTGCATCTGACCAGGAAGTGAGAAAATCATCCCATTTTACACAACTGGCCGATGCAAGAGCGCAAATGTTTTAGAATTGTGCAACTGGGGAAAATGCTCTCTGTATAGTTGTGCTGCCTCTCTGCTATTTCCGTTTGCAGCTTTGTATTTGAAATGCATATCAGCCTTTTCCATACTAATAAACTGCTCCATTTTCTCGTACTGTGATTAATGGTTACATATTGGAAAGCTTCACAAAGTCATCGGCTTTTTTTTCTAACCATGCGTCCTATGATGAAAATTGTTTGTTTTGGTGAATACCACCGTCTCTTAAAGCGTGTCCCATCTTTTCTTTATCACCCTGCTTATTGAATTATAATACAATTGACTTAATTTTATAAAAAAAAATTTCTCCTAAAAATTAAAATCACGTTTTTCACCTGTAAAAAAATTTTTTTTTTTTTTGTAATACAACATGTGGCCAGAAATTTCTGTGAATGAATTTTAATTTCAAATACAGTATTGTACAGCATCAAATACAATTTACTGTCCTTCAAAATAATCTCCATGGATGGTAATGCACTGTTGAGAAAGAGTATATAAGTCCTGGAAAGTACTGTAAAACAGTTCTTTCGCAATGGCGTTCAGTTCAGCCGTCACGTTACGTTGAATGTCGGTGATGTCTGTAAATTTCTTTCCCTTCAGGGCTGACTTCAATCTGGGGAAGAGGAAGAAGTCTGCAGGTGCCAAATCAGATGAATAAGGGGGTGATCAAATGTCACAACTCCATTCGCGGCCAGGAACTTCCGTACAACCAAGGCGGTGTGTGGCCGGGCATTATCACGTAGAAGAGTCCAGGAGCCTTGCGTGGCATACTCAGGACGAATGCAACAGATCCGTTGCAGTAAACGCTTCAGAATATCAGCGTAGGCAACAGCATTCAATGTGGTACTCTCAGGGAGGAATTCTTTGTGAATGAGACCCTTAGAGTCGAAGAATGCGATGAGCATTGTCTTTATGCGCGATTTTTCTGACTGTACCTTGGTTTTTTTAGGCGACCATGGACTCCGCCACTCCAAACTTTGTCGTACCAAATTCCAAACTCCAAACTTTGCCCTGAAGGGAATGATATTTACGGACATCACTGACATTCAACGCAACGTGACGGCCGAGCAGAACGCCATTCCGAAAGAACTGTTTTACAGGAGTTTCCAGGACTGTAAAACAGTTCTTTCGCAATGGCGTTCAGTTCAGCCGTCACGTTACGTTGAATGTCGGTGATGTCTGTAAATTTCTTTCCCTTCAGGACTGACTTCAATCTGGGAAAGAGGAAGAAGTCTGCAGGTGCCAAATCAGATGAATAAGGGGGTGATCAAATGTCACAACTCCATTCGCGGCCAGGAACTTCCGTACAACCAAGGCGGTGTGTGGCCGGGCATTATCACGTAGAAGAGGCGTACGTATAATATACTCGTTCACAACAGTGCATTCCTATCCATGGAGATTATTTTGAAGGACAGTAAATTGTATTTGATGCTGTACAATACTGTATTTGAAATAAAAATTCATTCACCAAACTTTCTGGCCACAGGTTGTATTCCACTAATAGTTTCATTTAGGAGCGTCTTGCTATGAAGAAACATATAAGAAAATGTATACATATGCTACAAGAAAAGTGTCATAAGTGTATCTACCCACAAAAACACTACATTATGCTATGTGTGTCACATTGCCACCACTGAAGACGGACAAAGTGTGGTGGTGGTGGGTATCGAGGACGAAGCAGGAATAAGTAAAATATCTCATCAGGAAATCAATATTTAAAAAAAAATTATTCTGTGTTCTCTTTGCAAAAGACATCTTTTTCTTTTTCAGTTGACAAAATATATCTAAAATATACACTTAATTTTATATTTTATGTGTTAAAACGTTAGGATAGCTCATGAGCTGTGAGTAAATTTTAAACATTTCAAATAAAATTAAGTATATATTTTAGAAATATTTTGCCAACTGAAAAAGAAAGAGATATCTTTTACGGGGATCACACAGAAAAAAATAAGTTAAAAATATTAATTTCCTGATGAGACATTTTAAAAATATGTAGGCATTCCATGCCTTTAAGTTTAATTTTAAGCGAGGGGAATTTAAGATCTGACTCACTAACATTCCTAAGGGTTTTACACTTTTATGTACTACAACTTTTACAGCTGTATGCAAAACTAAGTACTACAGTTTTATGTAACAGTAAAAAAAAATGCTATTCTTCTTTTGCCTATCCTGTGAAATGGTAGTATTTTGAGTTGTGTCACTTTTCTTATGAGTGAGCGATATGATTTACAAAATACGTTGCAGGGTACTTTTGCTGTGAGTAGTAAAATGTTAATAACAAGCCCCATTAACACTCATAATATGTGCAAGTTTAGTAAACTGATATATAACTGGTACAGATGTTGCAGATGCACCGAGGTTTCTTTTTGGTGCCAAGATGGGGATTTTTTGCCTCGCATGACAATGGCAGTAGACCAGATAGTGAATATTAATCAAAGCCCTCTGGTATTAATAGCTGAATCAGTTATATATTCTTCACAACATTTTATAATAAATTAAACATTGTGTGTGTTTTATAATTCCACGTATTTTATAATAAAATAAACATGTGTGTTTTATAAACTATTTGTGTGTCTTTTATAATAAAATTGTTTAAGTTTTATTTTTTTTTATATAATAAAGAAAACTTTCATAATACAATAAAACATGCTATTTTCACAGGCTAAGTCTAACATATATTTGTAAACAGAGTTTTCTTGCTAAAAGGGTGCAAAAACAACAGTTGTGTCAACCCCTGTGCGTATGGGACATCTGTTCCATATAACTTGATGAAAGACACTTGAAGCTAATTTCCTTTAAAACTTGGATACAATTGAAAACCAGTGTTGAATTCAGACACTTTTCTCCGGGAGGGATTTCTGTGACTCCGGGGGAGAAATTGCACTTTTTAACCATTAAAAGCACAAAATGTCAAATCTTCTGGGGGGGGGGGGAATATCCCCCCCCCCCTGAATTCAACACTGATGAAAACAGTCAGGATGTCCCTTCTTATCATTGACCAATAGCTAATTTCAAAACTGCTAGTTAATAATAGTTGCAATTTCAAATGTTATTTTTCATCATATGAAAAATCATTTACGTCACAAAATTTAAAGTTTTATAGGATCCTTAAGTCCTATAAATTGCATTACAAAAAATTTTATGTTCTAACAAGTAAAACAATAAAAATTTCATTCTTTTATGATAAAAAAAAAACTTAACCAAGTTGTCATACTTTGAATTTTATGAGTATTCACAAAAAACATTCTTCCAGTTTTAGTGCCAGAAAAATACATTTGAAAAAACATTTTTTGCAATTTACACTACATCCCTAAAACTAATGATTTAGGAATTAGCTATTGATAGACAATAAAAATACATTGTGCTTGTGTATATAAATTGCAATTACAGCAGCTTTAGTAGGCATGGTGCCCTAGGCAACATTTTTAAGTATTAAACAATTACTTTGTATATTTTTTATCCCTTAGTATTTAGCTCAGCCTCCCACACACACACTCTTAATACATGACATTGTTTGGTCACTCATTTGATATTCTTCCATTTTTAATTTAAAATTACAAATTTGTACCGAAATTTTGGAAATAAAAATTTTTATTTTATGTAATAACGAAATGTCTGTAAATAAAATAAATATTGCCTTTAGTATTTTCTGGTATGAATGAAAAATTTCTGAATAAATTAAAATTCTGGTAATTTTAACCTGGTAGTGAGCATGTTAAGCTGCTTCTGAAATGTAAAGTAGATAAGAACTTTTCACTAGTCATCTGCCAGTTACAGTTTTTCTTTCTATGGTAACAAATGTTATGGAAAATCTTTGTATAAAGAAGCAATCAAGTCTTGCATATAAATGGTCTCCAAAAATCTTTTATTATACATCAATCATTGAACATATAAACTATAGCTATGGATATTTTTATATTTATGGGAAAGAAATATGGCAATCTCTGAATTTGTAAGGACATATCGATAGTGTTTTTATTTTTGAGATGAGCTGCATAAAAAAAAAAAAAAAGAGACTTAATAACCTATTTTAAATTCTTGTAGTTTTATACTTTTTAAATTTTTCATTTCACTGAATTCATACAGTGTTTTTTTAAATAAAATTATAATTGTATGAACAGTGGTGGGGAATTACATAATTTTACTTGCCACTGGCGAGCTGATTTTCTGACAGGGCGAGTGAATTGTTAATCGGTCTTTTAAAACTGCAGGATATAGAAGATACTATACCAAATTAGTGATATTCAAAATCTGTAATATTTAGCACCTGTGCACTGAATGCCAATCCTTACACAAACTTGTATATTTTGTACTGTTGAATATTACAAATATGCATTGTTCAAAAATATTACACTACATAATTACATGGTTCATACTGACACCTTAGAAATGAAAAAGTTTCCTAGAACTCCATAAATAAACAAAATACTCCTTAGAAACTTCTTCATTTATCCCAAAGTATAATTTAGCTTTGCACAATGATTTAATTGTAGTATATAAGAGTAGAAAATAGAAGCATGTTACACAGTGATTAGTACTACCTTAAACATGTATGGCTTGGAAAATATTAACCTTTAAAGGAAGTAAAATAAAAAACTTTTCGTATTTACAAAGGTAAAGTTCAACATATTACTGCCATTCTAAAAAAAAAAAAAGTTTTACTGTATTTATTATTATTTTTCAATATGCTACATGATTTTTCTTTTTCAAAATTTACATTTAAAATCTAGCTGCATGTGAGTATTTGGGATTTGACTCGCCATTGGTCACTTGCATAAAATAGATTTCTGGCAATTTTGTGTTCAAATTTAAGAAAACCAGTAAGCAATGCATGGTGAATATTTTGTAATTTTATCACTAGCTATTAGATTTTAGTAGAATAAAATCAGTTTTATCTCTAAATGAGGTATTAAAAATTAGGATGGATGTGCGTGTTACATGAGGGCACAGCATACATGAAAAACTAATGGCAAGTCATTTAAAATTCTTAAATTTTTTCTTCTCAAGTCTGTTATGAACCCTGATAATGAATGGTATTTGACTTAAATTTAATCTTATAAAACATTAATTTATTTTCCTAGAAATTCAGAAATATATGCTGTACAAAATGAACTGCATAGAAAGTTTTACTGTGTAAATTTGCATGAGTATTTAAGGCTGTTAAGTCCAGGAACTCTCCAGTTCCCATCGTTAATGTTAATCCTATGGGCATAGGATGCATTCATATACAGTAGAACCCCGATTATCCGAAAATCAGCTTAACCAAAAGACCTTAAAACTCTTTTTTTTTTTTTTTTTTAAATATGAAAGATTTTATTTTAAACATCCATGCTGTTTATGAAATAAATAAACAGGGTCAACTTATTTGGATCATTTATAAATGCAATCATTTTATTGCATATACACATACGACACTTCATTTCTTTACAAAATATTTTGTGATTACATATCTGACAGTGCACTTCAATATATTGAGGTGCCAGTATCAATTTTTCCAACGTGTTAAACTCTTCATGCTTATAAAAACACGTTTGTGCTTTAAAGTATTACTCATCGCAAATAAAGTTTGGAAGAAAATAAAACACCCGTAAACAGGAAAGGGTAATCGAACAGAATACGGACACTTGCTACACCTGCAAGTACATACTCTTTACCTGATTGTGGGAGGGTGAGAAGGGTTAGTAGAGTGTCATCTGGTAGAATAAAATTAGGAGGCCTCCCGGTTATCCGAAATTCCTATGAAACCACGGTCAACCGAAAATCCTTTGGTCCCATCGCTTTTCAGATAATCGGGGTTTTACTGTATTTAAAATATATCTCATCAGGAAATTAATATATTCAATGATTGGACTATCATAGTTGATATTTATTCCAAAAGAGCAAAAAATGCTGGCACCAGGACTCGAACCTGGGTACTTTGGCTTGCTGTGCCAACGCTCTTCCTACTGAGATATCCCAATGATATTCTGACTGGCATATTTCACTCTTATTTGTTGGACTAGGCTGTGTGCGAACTGCAGCGCTAATTCCATTCATCCGAGCTATAACTATAGCATTTTATATGATGAATCTGAAATAACACTGAAATTCCTGTATACCATGTAATTAGGTCATATTGGCTTAGTTGAAAATACTTTCCTCTGTTCATTATGAGGAAATTAATATTTTTAACTTCTGTTTTCTGCATACTCTTCTTTAAAAAGTTCCTCTTTTTTTTTTCTTTGTTATCAAAATATGTCTAAAATAGACGCTTAATTTAATATTTTATGTGTTAAAAGCTGACAAGTTATGAGTAAGATTTTAAGCATCTATTTTAGAAATATTTTGACAACTAAGGAAAAAAAGGACATCCTTTAAAAAGAGTTCACAGAAAAAATAAATTAAAAATATTAATTTCTTAAGGAGATATTTTAAATATACAAATGCATCGTACTTCCATAAGTTTATGTTAGCGAGGGGAAATGGGAGTTCACTAGAGTTACAAAAATCTGTTTTATTCCCAGGTTTATTTCCAAAAAAACAAGTTTATTCTAAAAAAACCTGGTTTATTTCCAGGTTTAAAAAAGGTTTTTTCTAGCCTTTGCAACTCTAGAGTTCACTAACAGCCTTAACTTAAGGACTAAGATGCAGTTGATTTATGTCAATTTTGTCAAATACCTAACGAAAATATCATTTGTAGGGTACTAAATCCTACTGACTGCAAAAACAACTTAAGTCTAAAAGGGGTTTTTTTTTTTTAATTATAAAATAAATAACTAATAATCAAACCATCAAACATATTTAAAGATTTAAGAAATATAGTGAACACAGAAAATTTTTTAAAATACATAGCAGATGTGTGTTGCATAGTTTTCGCTGATTCTTGAAAAATATCTTAAATCTTGGACTATGTAGCTTTTGAAATTGCAGATTCATATGAAACTAGATTATTGAAAAAGCATATCTGTAACACTGATGTACTTTAGTGTTAACATAGTGTTTTATGTAGAAAAGTTTCCACAAGTTTTCATACAGTATTTATTAGTTCAGTACCAGCCCGATCTGCACCAATTGAGGCACCCCTCCATCTCAAGATTTTAATTTTTTAACTAAATTATTTTCATCTTTGTTGAATTTGTGAAAAGAAAAACAGTAGAATTCATTTTTCAGAGTTAGTTTAAAATGAATACTAAAAGAAAAACATATATAACAATATAATAAAAAAAATTATTAATATTTTATTATTTATTAAAAAAGGCAAAATTATTTAGTTTTAGCATCAGCTTATCACAAAACATCTCTCAAAAATCTATATTTTCAGTTATATTATGACTATGTCTCAATTTTTACAAAAATATGGGGGGGGGGGGGGGAAATATATAGTTTTGAAATTATTTCTTAATAATAATAAAAAAAAATAATTGTACTTTATAGTTAACAACAATAAAGTGAACAAGACATAATTTTGGTGCAAAATCCGATTAAAAAGTAATGGAATTCAATGAAGTTTCTATCTTTGAAAAAAATAAACAAAGAAATGTGTAATAATTATTACTAGTTATATTACTATATGAATGTAATATTATTATACTTATTATCATTAAATATGTGTGATATATATGAATTCTAATGAAAATAATTTACTATATAAAAACATTTACTAGTTTTGGAGATACTTTAAACTTAAACTTTAAACATCTTTTTTCCAGTGAATATACCGAAGAAAATTTGTCATTTTATTGTTTTATGATATCTATTCTATTTGACAAGTTTATATACTAACAATCTATTTTAAAATGAGTTATTCTGAAAATTTTCAGCAATGATTTTTATTTCATTTTTTAAGCATTTTTGCAGCTGAATAGTAAGCATATTTTCTTTCCCAAAAGCAAAATTCTTTTGCCTTTAAAATAGGATTAAAAGGAAAAAATATTTAGTTTTAGCATCAGCTTATCCAAAAAATCTATATTTTCAGTTATATTATGATGACTATGTCTCAATTTTACAAAAATACGAGGAGAAAAATATACAGTATTGAAATTATCTCTTATATTCTTTTTATATATATTCTAATTGATAAATTTATAGTATACTATTTAATAACATAATCTATTTTAAAATGTGTTATTCTGAAAATTTTAAGCAATGATTTTTATTTTTTTTAAAGCATTTTTGTAGCTGAATAGTAAGCATATTTTCTTTCCCAAAATTTGACTGCAAAATACATGAGCCCAACAATAACAAGTTTATGTAACAATATAATAAATTATAACACTTTGTAATAATGTATTTCTTTTAAATGCTAAAAGGTATAAATTAACAACATAATAAATACACAGTAAAATAACTTTTATTAGGTTGTTTGACATGTTTCAGCTCACTCTGAGCCATTTTCAAAAACAAATGAGAACCACAATTTCGGCAAGTTAAAAGATGCCACATCGCATTGGCATGACCAACAGGAAATTTAGTTACAGAAAAAAAGAACCTATAGCTGATATTAAGTATAATAGAAAAACCACAGCCCTGGCAAGATTATATCAAGAAACCCTCTAAATAAATTTCAATGAAAGTAAAATAATTTTTCCCTCCAGTCTATACTATCCATCCATAATAAGAGAAACCATAGAGATACTAACACGCAAAAATACAATATGTAACGATGCAGCATCTTTTAACTTATCAAAATGGTGGCTCGAGTGACTCCATGGTTACAGATATGAAAATAAAAAACCCAGTAAAAATAAAAGATAACGTGCCTAATAAAAAAAAAAAAAAAGTACATGAAAATTAAATGATAGCATTTTAAATAATACCTTCAAAGAACGTGCAATTATGGAATATTCTCTTTTGCTTTTGAAAATGGCTCGGCGTGAGCCGAAGCATATCAGCCTAATAGAAGTTATTTTATTGTGTATTTATTATGTTGTTAATTTACACCTATTAACATTTAAAAGAAATAACAAATTGTTTTAAAATACAAATTTTAACAAATTAAGAAAGTACTATACCAAATAGACTAAAGTAAAAGACACAGCATTATACAACAAAAAAAACTTTTATTTTGAATGCAAATACAGTCATGACTATACAGAAAATAATAGCAAAGTGATGACAATGTATCTGACATATAAAATCTATATATATATATATATATATATATATATTCAAGTATAAGGACGAACCTTCATACTCGTCTTTAAAAAATTCTACACTTCAACTATAAACATACACATATCGATTTACACCTCTACATTGCAATTCCTGCAATTATCACAGCCTCTTTTTTTTTTTCAAACCATTCTTATCATAAATAAACAGTGCTGAGATTATACATTGTTTTGGTTAGAAGCATTTGAATTGGAAGTACTTGTGTATTTTTCTGCACATCATATTAGTTTGGTTAAAGCTGTGGATAATTCAAGTGCCAAATTTAGAAAAGCTTCATTTTACTCATCACTTTGCAGTATATTGATTACAGAAATATTTAAAAGTAAAACTCATAAAATTTGTTTAGTAATCTGTGCCCAGTAGATTAATTATTACTTACCCATCATACGTAGTATAGGGTAAGTCTTGTAATAGTTTTGAAAATCAACAAAAAATTTTGACGAATTTACACGTTTTAAACATTGGAGATTCCAAAAAACATTTTTAGGAAAAAAAAAAAAAAAAAAAAAAAATTCCGTCCGTCTGTGTGTTTGAAACGCTTTATCGAACAAATTGAGATAGAGACTTGAAATTGGGTATGTACTTAGTATGTAATAATGGGAAGAAGCTTATTGAATTTCAGTCACCTCGATGATCCAGAACTATTTTTTTCAGACTCTTGAAATATTCGTTCTAAAAAAAGGTATATAAAAATTTCCGAAATTGTTTCTTTTAAGGAATGAATATAAAAGATAATAGAAAAACATAAATTTTGCATCAAGAATGAAGCCAATCGGATAATGAATTGCTGAGACATTGGTAATCCTATTTTCCACACTCTTCGATTTTTCATGACCCTGTATTTCATTCAAATTTCAATTCAAAGATATATTTTAATTGGAAGTGAGACGCTTCATCCGATGCATTAAACTGTTAGTTAATACGATTATCAATTTTGCAGTTATAAGGATGTTTTTTTTACGCCATTCAGTAATAGAGCATTTAAAGTTTAGGACGCCATTCAGCTACGATTTTATTCGAATGGCAATGCATTTTATGAATAATTCACACATGTTTTATTTTCATATTTCATATTATGCATATCCATGATAGGTAAGTATTAAGGTGGCCCCAAACGACTAGTTTTTCTAATGACATGGTCAGCTCCAAGCTTCCCTATAAAAACATAAGTGGCACACAGCAATATTTTCGGCACAGCATTGAGGTTCTAAAACAAGAAAATGAAACTTATTGATTTCTAATTTATTTAAATATGGACTGAATAATTTGGTCCACATTCATCTAGAATTTGTTAAAATATACCCAATTTGTTGACAAATTTAGAACTAAGTATGTCCAAGAATATACACAAGTACTGATAATTTAGATTCATCTATTATACAAGTAAACTAAACAATTTCATACAATTGCACATTAAAAAAAAGTAAATACCAATATAAATTAAAAATATTAACAACATAAAAATAAATCAAGTAAAGGTTACTTGAATAAAAATGTTTTCTTACAAGTTTTTTTTTTTACAGATATTGAATAAATAAGGCTTTTATAAATATGTTATTTATCATAAATGTATACTTTATTCCAAACTATGAGTTTAACAATCATATGAGATATCGATATTTTAATTTTATCAAGAGAAACCTTACTAATGTCATCTGCTTTAAATAAAAACCAATATTTATCTTTAAAAAAAAACTGTCAAGTCTGCCTCATAGTTTTTGCTATAAATTTTAAAAATTATATGTGATGTTCAAAATCAAATTTAAAAAGATAAAAGGATTTTTCTTTTAAATTTGATCTTGAAATGTGAACTTTCCTTTTTCCCCTGAATCTAAAAATTTAAAAAAAAATTTAATTTTAGTATTCTCTAAATATCCAATCTATCATTCGTTTGGTTGAACAATATTATAATTACATAAAAATAAGAAATTATATGGAAACAACCAATTATGTACAATTTTATGTCAGACATTATTGTCATAATGAGTATTATGATTAATATTTTGGGCAAATTTAGGTTGTTGATGTTTAAAAATAAATAAATTACACACTTAAACATATGAATTAAGTAGGAATTATTTTTAATATAATTTATCGATTTTTATATATTTTAATATATTATCAATAGTTGTTTGTATTAAAACACGTGGTTTATGTTTCTGTACATATATTCTATATACATATATCTTGCAGTCTTCTATAAATAGCATAATTGGCTGCTAAATCATAAAATTTTGTTTTTAGATTTAGAAATTTAAATATCCTTTATCAAATATTGTAAATACATCTATAAGTATTAAATATGAATTGATATTTATAAACATTGATTTAATTCTTTGGGTTTTGTATAAACTGTTTTATCTTCAATTCTATAAATTGTAATTATTTTTAAGAGAGATTAAATGTTTTATCTATGTAACCATCTTTCATTAATACAAATACATTTTTAAAAATAAATTTTAAAAGGGAATTTTTTTTTTTTTCTTTATTTACCATATAAATAATTAAGTAAATAAAATATTTTTATGTGTACCATCATTTTAAATTGTAAAAAATAAGTTTAATTGATTGCACATGTATTACATACAAGATTAAATCTTGGGGGGGGGGGGGGGGGGGGGAAACTAAAATTTGTTGCCAATGAGAAATTAAAGAATTATAATTTTGTTATATTCATTTATACAGTGTGGAGTGCATTACAGGCATTTGTGAACTACAGATTAGCGGTACTCTACTGTATAATTACAGAAAAAAATTTCTTTAATATTATTTTAGGAATTAAAGTGCAAACAGTCATTGAAAAGTCAAATTTCTACAACCAAATTTAATTTTTAATAAAAAATCGGTACTTCTCTATTATCCCGTCGACCACTTTTCATAAAAAAACCTTCGCCAAACTATAGGATTTAACGCCAAAAATGCAGTCGTCCCATTCACTGGATGTCAGAAGCATTAAACATGTTTATTATGTCATGAAGCGGTTTTTAATTAGACATTTACCTGTATTTTTCATTATGTTTTATCGATTTATTAGTTATTTCTGTAATTAAAATAACAATTGCATCCTTAAATGGCTGTGCCATAATATTAAAAGAGAAAATGCATTGAAAAAATGTTGCATTGCATAGTTAAGTGCAATTGATCAATTTCAACTGATGTCACAATGATGTTCACCAGCCGAGAAGAATAATTAAGAAAAATAATGTAAATAAATAAATATCCAAGCTTTTCATTCTGAGATTATTGAAGGATACCACAAAAAGTTTAGTTTTTTCTTTTCTTTTTTATTAAGATGTTATATCATTTAACAATAATTTTTTTTTTAGCCCTCATTCTGAGATAATCAAAGGATACCACAAAAAGTTTAGTTTTTTCTTTTATTTTTTATTAAGAAGATGTTATATCATTTAACAATATATATATATATATATATATATATATATATATATTTAGACTTCTCATTCTGAGATTATCAAAGAATACCACAAAAAGTTTAGTTTTTTTCTTTTCTTTTTTATTAAGATGTTATATCATTTAACAATATATATATATTTTTTAGACTTCTCATTCTGAGATTATCAAAGGATACCACAAAAAGTTTAGTTTTTTCTTTTCTTTTTTATTAATAAGATGTTATATCATTTAACAATATATATATATATATATATATATTTTTAGACTTCTTATTCTGAGATTATCAAAGGATACCACAAAAAGTTTAGTTTTTTTCTTTTCTTTTTTATTAATAAGATGTTATATCATTTAACAATATATATATATATATATATATTTTTTTTTTAGACTTCTCATTCTGAGATTATCAAAGGATACCACAAAAAGTTTAGTTTTTTCTTTTCTTTTTTATTAAGATGTTTATATATATATATATATATATATATATAAACATATACATATATATATATATATATATATATATATATATATATATATATATATATATATATTGCTAAATGATATAACATCTTAATAAAAAAGAAAAGAAAAAAACTAAACTTTTTGTGGTATCCTTTGATAATCTCAGAATAAGAAGTCTAAAAAAAATATATATATATATATTGCTAAATGATATATTTTTTAGACTTCTTATTCTGAGATTATCAAAGGATACCACAAAAAGTTTAGTTTTTTTCTTTTCTTTTTTATTAAGAAGATGTTATATCATTTAACAATATATATATATTTTTAGACTTCTCATTCTGAGATTATTAAAGGATACCACAACAAATGATTTTTTTTTTTTCTTTTTTAGATAATAAATGTTTCTAAAACTGACAAGTTTTTGCCAAATTTGTTTAAAATTTTAAATATAAACAGAATACATATCAGCATGATAATTTACGAAAGGGTGATAAATAATTTCATATTAAAAATAAATAAAAAAATGATTGTCTTAGAATATGAAATATTTACCTATTAACTTGTATTAGCAAAAACTATGATTTAAAGCACTCGGTCCAAGCAGATATTTTTTTAATTGATACTTTGTGAAAAATCTAAAATAATCATGAAAACAGTTAAATTAATATGAATGTGTTTCATTTGTTAATGCATAAGTTATTAATTATGCATAGAAGATAAGAAAAAAATATATTTACTATATAAAAATATAAAATTGCAGTAGAAGAATAATGCATTATGATTGATATAATTCAGCTAGTACATTCACAAAAGGGGAGGGGAAGAGGTTAAATTACACTAATTATCTAATATTGAGTAAAATATAAATATCAGTTTGGCATTACAGTTTCTATATAAAATGGAGATATGAGCTGTTGATTTTTATAGTTGGACAAGTCCATTTTGAGAAAAAAAATAGTTACTAAATCGAATTACAAAGTAACATAAAATTTATGTTTTTAATCAATTCACGATAAATCTTTTAATATCGGTATAAATTTGTTACCAGCAATTTATTGGGTCATCGATATTTCAAATGTGTTGATTTTGAATAGAATTATTTTAAGTTGCATAATATTAGCAATCACAATTTCATCATGAATACTTAAAATTTTGGAACAGATGTATTACACTCACGCATAGATGTTTGGCAGACACTATTTTCAAACCCGTGCCAAACCAATAACTTAATACAATAGCTCGGTTGCCATTGAAGAAAAAAATCCCCTAAATTTGGCAGCTTTTTTCCTTTTTGTAACCGATTTAAAAAAAAAAAAAAAAAAAAAAAAAACTGTGCGAGTGTATGACATCATAGCCAAAATTTTTTACTATGTAAATTAAGAAATATAATTATATGCATATAACTTATTAAAAAATTTCCACCTTTTCCCATAAAATTTAATTTATTTTTTGTTTTTATTGTAACTTTTCTAAAAAAGAATGAAATATTGAATAAAAAAAGTAAATAAAATATTCATTTTTTTGTTTAAATTATACTCCATTCAAAGAAAATCAATGTTTTTTTTCAACAAATCATAGCTTTTGAGTGTCGGAAAACCACTGGCACATACCAAAACCATTATTTTTTTTCAGCAGCATAAAACACCTATATCCATTACTTGCATATTAAATTTATATAAAATAGATCTATTACTGATTATGAATATTTTAAAACTCAAACCATTAAATAACATATAATCTAGCAATAACATATTTTTTCCAAAATCAACGGCTCATACCATGATTTAAATTTAAGATCTATAAAAATAAAATATTTTGTTTAAATAATTATAAAAATATGACATAATATTGTACACTGTCCTCTTTAAAAAAACCCATTTTTTGAAATTTTCTCTATATAAAGTCTAATAAAGAATTAAAAAAATGTATTATTAAAATTTTTATTCTAATAAAGAATTTAAAAAAATATTAATAAACATGGCTAAATTTTTACAGCTTGTTCTGACTAAGATTTTAATGTTGAGCATTTTTCATTTTATCACTTTATTACAAAATGGCAGCCAATTAAGTGAGAAATTGTAAAATAGTAGAACAAGGAAAAATAAGAAACATTTCACTGTAAGTTTTTCAGAGGACAGCACAATACATGCTTTGAAAGTCAATCATAAACATTAACTTAAAAGAAAATACGAATTTCTTACAACAGAGTGTGATCTGTGATCATACTTTAAAAAAATATTATGAAATTATATTAAAGAAAAAGAATAGTAGAAGGTGCAATTAAAATTTTAATGATAAATATGGATTGTAGCTAATAAAATTCACTAAAAAGGCCGCATAAAAATATTTAAAAACACTTAAATTATTAAAGATACTTTCTAAATTTCCATCATATAATACTTTTCAGATAAAAATCATTGAAAAATAATAATTAAAAATTACTGAAATCATGATAAATTCATATGTTAAAAAATAACTATTTATTTCAATGTTTTATCATATATCATTAAGCTGTTAAATCAATGTCATCTATTGACAATTTGATGAATTTTGATATGAAATAATGAGTATTTATAATGAAAAAAAAAAAAAAAAAATGATTAAATGGCATATATATATAAATGGATGAATGAGATTGATTTCATTTGCTTTACATTAACATGATTTTTATGATTATATAATTTCAATTTGTATAATGAGTTAATATACAAACTTAACACACAATGCTTTCATAATAGATATAAAAAAGCAAATTTAAATTTCACTTGATAGAAAAATTACACACTTACTCGTAAAGCAATACAACTCGAAAAATGTGACTTTTGAGATAATAAAAGTCAATCGCAAAAATAGTTCCTAAGCTATCACATCGAAAGCAAGTTTAAATATCTTTGAAAATGGAAGAATTTGAGGGTTTTTTTTTTTCTTTTTTTTTAATGTATTATATAATAACACTGCCTAATACATCTTCCGATAACTAGTTACAACTTGGTTATAATTAAATTATTTTTATAAATACATACAAAATGTGAATCAATTCCTGATGCCGTTTAATTACATAATCTGCTTCCAAGCTTAAAAATTTCTCCAGGATTTCTAAAGGAACTTACATTTTCTGAGTTGTTTCAGTTTACAAATAAGTATGCGTTATATGTAAAAGCATTATTAAATGCTCAGCATGATATATTTTACGCCTTTTTAAATAAGGCACTACCATTGATTGAAATACTGTCATATCCATCTTCTTACAGAAATTCAGGAAATAAAACAGATTTCAACATAAAAAAAAAACATGAAACTTAAACCATTTCAACTATACACTCGAGGAACAAAAAAGGCACAAATGTCTTTAAAATAAATTAACGAGAATTTTTTCATAATGACTGGTGGACCATAATTTGGCAACCTTTTTTAACGTGCTCTAATACAGTCTGTTTTAAGCTACACACTTGCTCTCGGAGTCTATCAGCAAATGCTTCTAATTTGGCGTTCTCGCCTTTCAGGTCTTTCACTTTGTCTTCGAGCTGAGAAATTTTCTCAAGCTTTCTCCTTCGACATTTACTGGCTGCGATGCGATTTCTATACCTTTTACGTTCCAGTTTTATCCTTTCCTGATCTGCCATGTCGATGGGGGTTTTGTGGCTTATGGGAGATAGGGGAGGGCTCGAATAATCACTTGGCACAGTTTGAAGCTCTTCTTTAACTGAAAACTCCAATGGCACAGGAAGGCTGTTGCTATTGCAACTGCTGCTGTTGTTGCTCTCAACTGAAGGTGGCCGTACTGTAGACGGATTGAATGTAGTTAGGACGTTGTTTTTTGGACTTCCAGATGATTTGATGACACTAGCCGCCGTCGCGGGCGAAGCGAGGTATATAGGCATGTACAATTTCGAGAAGAGGTTAGCATTTTCTGAATTTTGTTTACCTGGATTGATTTCAACAGATTGATGTAAATTATTAAGAGCATCCATGAATCCTCTGGCATATTCTTCCTGGGCCTCTGTACCACTTCTAGGAAATACTATTTGAGCATGGGTAGGAGTCGGCGTTGTTACGCCGATATTCGTTAAGATGTATTTTTCTAGATCTGGCGTACGTAGCTTTAACATGCTTAAATCGGGCGAGGAAAGTAGCACTGAGTTATTCAACTTTGCTTTTTTGGAAGCAACATTTGACGAACCTAGATCTAATGATACTGGACGTTTCAGAGATTTTCCGTCGTTTTTCATGATCTGAAACTGCGAATCGTCATAAAAAGTCATCTCCATCGGTTACGATTAGATTTATGAAAACTTCAGACACACAACGATGAGATTTTTCACTCAGATAATCCAAGGTAACGTGGTTCCGCACAACAAAATACCCTCAGCACATGTTACTGGGAAAACTCGGACTTCAGATACTTTATGTTTTCAACTCACTTCAAGAAATCTGGAAACAAAACAAACTTATTTTTGTTGAAGATCTCGGAGACCAACGTGGAGTGTAATGAGTCACCAAAATTTTACATCAGATGAGCTTATAAACGCTGACTCACCCCAAGTGAAAAACGAGTGACATCACTTTTGGGTTCTCTGATTGGTCGAAAATGACATCACTGTATAAAGCAGCAGCCAATGCTGGAAAGAAATCGGCGCACGTCAGATTGAACGTAGACCTTTTCGTCCCCTCCCGTACTTAATTTTCTTGGACTACTCGGTTCGCGTTCGCAGAAAACCAGTTACAACGTGTGTAAATGTACTTTTCTTTCTCATTATCTTGCTGCTTAATTCCGTTTTTCTATCGTTCAAAATTTATCGACTCCAAACTACATCGCGCGTTCTACTGACTTGTTTGCTTTTTTTTTTCTTTCGTAAACTATGTGCTGCTTATTAGAGTAGTAAGATATGAAACTATGTAATTTTTATATTTTATCATCCTTATATTTTCATGGGACAACTGTTTTTTTTTCTTTTTTTTTAAAACGCCAACAATTTATTTTTTTAACTGACTTTAAAAATGAGATAGTTACTCGAATTATTAGAGGTCTGGACGAAGGGGCTAGGCCCGTACAGAGGGGGGTAGAGCCGGGCCGGTACAAATTACCAGGGCCCGGATTTCCTAGGGGTCCCGACTTTTGATACTGTTTTTTAAATAAATACCAGAAAAACTAGACTGGTATTTTTTACATAAAAATGTTAATTAAAATAACTAACAAATAATAAAATTCAAAAGTCAGAAGTTGCTTGTACGTCTTTACGGACTGGCTAGGAGGGGGAGTGGGGGGGGGGGGGTGCTCAGGAGGCATTTTACGTTCGAAACAAAATCCAGCTTTTATGCATTTATTTATTTGTTTTATAGAACGAGTATTTTCTAAATTGTAAAACGCAATAACAAAAGTTGCAATAGCGTCAGGAAATCGGCGATTTAACTGATGAATTGAATTAAAATTTAATTATATTTTTAATTTCTATAGAAGTCCTTATATGAAAAGGTGTTACCAATGCATCATAAATTGTAATACTACTGTAAAATACTGTAAAAGAAAAATAATAAAATTGTAAGAAAATACTATATAGATTTTCTAAAAACAACATATTTATTTTCTAATACTGTAAAGGCTGTTTATAATGGAATTCTACTGTAAACGGAGAAAAATCATGGTCTAGCCAAAAAAAAACATGCATTTATACCTTTTAAAACGAAAAAAAAACTATTTAAAATGGAATTTCCTGTACGTTTTCGTCTAAGCAGGTTTTATTTTATCAGGCTTATGGTGGGGGCCACATTGGAAATATTACCGGGGCCCGCAGTCTTTCTGTACGGCCCTGCGCGGAGCCCTCACAAAGCAGTTAGTGGGAGTGGGGCCCAACGTATACTAGACTAATAAAATTTATTTTATCATTGAATAATATATAATATGGATTGTTTAAATGTGTGAAAAATACCCTTCTTTTCCCATTTAATGTGTATAATTTATTTTAATTTCGCAAAAATCTTCTAAACTTTATAATATTTTAAATATTTATTTTTTGTGTTCACGGTTGATTTCAGGATCATCAAATTTGTACACTCTCCGAAAATTATATCAACTTCGTCTGTATAAATACAGTTAATGCTAGTTTTTTTTTTTTTTTTTTTTTTTTTTTTTTATCATGAAGAAATAATTAAAAGCAATTCTAGAGAAAAATTATTATTATTTTATAATTAGGAATTGAAAAAATAAAATATACACTTTTAAAGTGATTTAAAATGATTAAGCATTAACAGCAAAAGGAATTAAGGATTTTTCACCCGGAGGTGCAGAGCTAGTATTCTCAGAAGCGGGACAGTATCTTCTATATGAGGACAAAAAAATACAGTAAAACCTATGAAAACGAAACCTGTCTACAACGGAATCCTGTCTTAAAATAAAAAAATCCATTTTCCCAACTGAAAGAGTACTATAGAAATCTACCTGTTAAGACGGAAACCTGTCTAAAACGATGTTTTTCTCATGACACTTCAGTTTTTGTTTTAATAGATTTTATTGTATTAAGTAGTAGATCTTAAAGAGTAGAATCTGTGAAAGCGGAGCTGCTAGTGACCGAAACAAAATTCCGTATTAAACAGGTTTTTCGATAAAGGTAGTTCTAAATTCCCTGCTCAACAACGCGAAACTTTCTGACCCATTTTTAAACGGAAAAGCATAAAATTGGCAGACCTGATTATTAAAGTGATATGGAATCGAATAGCGTTTTCCATTTTTGATAAATAAATTAATTATCGAGTTGTAAGCGATTCGTATCACGTGACGACACGCAGTGATGAATTAAGGGAGTGGCCCGGGGGGGGGGAGGGACATTCCCCCCAGGAGCATTGAAATGCCGACTATACTTCTAAAGCGACCCGGGGAGGGGGATGGAAGAAGACCCGGAGTTGTCCCCGGATTGTAGACCCGTAGATTTGTGAGTTTATGCTTTTAATGATTAAAAAGTGCAATTTCACCCCCGGAGCCACAGAAATCCCTCCCGAAGAAATGTGTCTGAATTTAATACTGACGACACGTTTTTCTCCTTTCTCGCGCTGCCGCGTCGTAAATTCGGTTCAAAACGCCAACTTTGACAGTATTTTTTGAAAGGTCTCCTGCTTTTACAGAAAAATGGAAAACGCCATTCGATTACAAGCCTTAACTCAAAGTTTAAGAGTTTGTATCTCATAAAAAGACAAATCTGTAAACTTTAAACTTTCCCCCCTTAAAGTTATACATATACGTATATATAACGTGAAAAATAAATGTTATTTGCGTATGTTTATAAAATACAGTTGCTTAACTTCTACATTTTGTTTAATTAATTGATTTTCCCACTATGTCCATTTGGTATACATACTTTACTCAAAAACTACAAAACCTATTACTTTCAAAATTTTTATGACCATTATAGAAATATGTCATTTAACAAAAAATCCCTCACGGCTGGGCCTACAGACACAGGTAGATTTCGAAGACGCAGACAGTGGGGCGCCTGTTTATTGGGAATTGCAGAAGAAATGACCTTTTTGGCATGATGCGGCAGTTGGGTCCACCCACTTAATCTACCTGTGTCTGTAGGTGGAGCCGGCAGGGTTGTTTTTTTGTTTTTATTTATTTATTTATTTATTTTTGCTGTAATGGTTGGTCCTATAAAAACTTGTCAATATAAAAGTTGTAGATAATATTAAGAGGATTTATAAAAATTTAAGGGGATTTGATATCTTGTGAATGGACAATATTATGATTTTTTTGTTCTTCTTAAAAAAATTGACAAAAAAATCGTCTGACAAAAATTCGGGCCTATTTAGGACTCCTTCACAAAAATCTAATTAATAAAATGGGACCCTTCACAAAAATCTAATTAATAAAATGGGCCCATTCACAAAAATCTATTTAATAAAATAGACCCCTTCACAAAAAGCAATGCGATAAAATGGAACCCTTCACAAAATTCCTTTTAATAAAATAGGTCCTTTCACCAAATTCTATTCCATAAAAACTTACTTTTTATTATTTTGTGATGTTTTAAAATGTGTAATTTGTAAACAAACAAGTTCACCAGAGAGGAAAACTTCGGGAAAAGGATTTTAAAAAGTTTTTGTTTATAAATGCTTGGTTCGAATTTGATTAACTGAAATTCAACTTTCGTTACAAAATATTATTTTTCACAAAAATATAATAAGTTTCCTAAAAATAACCTTTACTTTTCATAAAATGGGTCCCAAAAAAAAAAAAAAAAAAAAAAGGCATCGACCCCTGATATTAAATAATCGTAACGATATTTCTATGGAGAAAGTGGAAGTTTTGGGCCGATGTTACCCCTTAGGGATCGAATTTAAAAAAAATCAATGTCCAATTCATGTATTGACCTCAGGAATACATGTATATGTTCCAAATTTCAAAGCTCTATGTCAACAGGAAGTGGGTGAAAAACGAGTGACAAGATTTGACTGCCACATAACATACTGAAATGTAAGTTAAAAGAAAGCATGTAAAAAGTATTTAAATAATAATGCAGTTCCCATCAAATAAAAATTATCTAGCACGAGTTGTTCTGACAAAAAAAAAAAATTCTTAGTTTAGTTTATTTCACGTTTATATTCTACAAAAAAAAAAAGAAAAGAAAAGAAAAGAAGTGACAGCGAACCACAGGCACATCTCTTCTAACCCCCTCCCCCATCCCTGGATTTGGTCCAGGCTTTTTTATTTTTTGCAGACTTGGGCTTTGGGCCAAGCCGATCGTGAGTTTCAATCTTTCCGGGTACATTGTTGACAAGTCCCGATTCCCCCCCCCCCCCCCGTCAAATAAACATATTTCGAGCCAGAAATTTTACTAAGTGAATGAAATCAAATAATACCACTACCACATAGAATCAAGAAAAGCATCTTATTAAATAAATTTTCTGGTTCAAAACATGTTTATTTGAGGGGGGGGGGAAATGTCGGAAGTTGGCAGCTATATTTCCACTCCAAGGTTCCTTTTTTTTTTTTTTTTTTTCTTTTGAAATTATTTATTTTTAACATTTTCCGACAAAGTTGAAAAGTATGAATTTCGTTTGTCTGTCTGTCTGTGCTCTAACTCACGCAACTAGAGTCGGAGTGACATGCAATTGATATATGTTATTGAGGTTTACTGCAGCATGTTCGGTATTGAAAATAAAGTCTGTAGCACTGTTAGTTCTTTTACAGCGACACTCAAAAGAATTCCGTTACATTACGGTCTATGGGGAAATATTATTTGCGGTTTATTTTAATGATGTTACACAATTTCAAACACATTGAATTTGATATATATCAGTGAGGTGCGCTACAAGAGGCTTACTGTGGAATAGAGTAATTTTCAACTTTGCTAAACGTTTCCTAACTCAAGTAAAACTTAACATTCTAAGTAGTATATATACAAATCTAGAGATTCTATACAGGGCTGCACAAAAGAATTCAGATATATTTTTTTTCGAATAGTATTGGTAATTCCTGAAATTATGTTTTTAAATATGTTATGTGTTTTCCAAATTATTATGTATTATCCTATGATATACGCAACATAAATATAAAATTTTTAAGTCCAGTATTGCAGTATATGTTGTGCCCCACTAACTGACCTTGCCAGGGCCCCGCGCGACGTTTCGCAGGCCCTGACTGGTTTATGAATTGCGAAAATATAAACGGGTCGGGGTAATTTATTTTAGGTAGATTTCGTATTACATTCTAACCTAAGTTGGAATTTTTGAAAAATTTTTGCAGATTTGTACCGATTATGACTCCCAGAACCCAAAACCAGCCCCAGTTCAAAACTTTATCTAATCTATCTATGTCACTTTTTTATGGACACGATAACTGCAATAATTCTGCACAAATCTCTACCAAATGGATACATAAAACCAAGGGGCATAATATGTCGGTCAAGTTCGTTAATGGGCAAAATTGAACCAGGGGGGGGGGGGGCTTTTTGTGAAAACAGAAAAATCCTCATAATTTCTTAATTATGATACGCATCGAATCCGTTTAAAGTTATTGTTACTTCTAGGAAAAGGGCCGAAAATTTATGTAGGACAGATGTTTGATATCATTAAAAATGGACCCAAGGAGGAGGAGGAAAGGGGGTTTTAGAAGAAAAAAATTCATAACTTCGTCCATTCACAAGATATCAAATCCGCTTAAATTTATTATGAATCCTCTTAATATTATCTACAACTATTATACTGACAAGTTTTTTATAGGATCAACCCTTATAGCAATAATAAAAAAAAAATTCTTGCCGGCTCCGCCTGCAAATAAGTTTGGTTTCGAAGTGGGCGGTTCCCACTACCGCATCATGGCAAAAAGGTCATTTCTTCCACAATTCCCAACAAACAAGCGACCCACGGTCTGCGTCTTCGAAATCTACCTGTGCCTGTAGGACGAGCCGTCAGGGATTTTTTTCTATTGCGCAGCGCCGAGATAGCTTTCTATAGACACACATAAGAAGAAATGTCAAAACATTTCCACAAAAATAAACGGTGTTCAAAAGTCCGTCCATACTTAGATGCAATAGCTGTTGTACTCTTATGCAAAAATGCATGAATACAAAATTTATTTTATGTGCAAATTTTCATATTATAGATATTAATTTCATTTTCTGAAATTAAGTTTCAATACACTTTTAGAAACAATTCATTGCAATTCTCTCACATTAAAATTATACTATGCGTAAATATCCAATACAAGACAATATAAAACAAGTGGGTAAGTGTGATCGAAGATCGCACAAAGGGTTTCGTTTAATATTCCTTTCAAAACACTTTATCCTTCCTTTAATGAATACAAATAAATTTCATCCCCTCCCCCCCCCCCCCCCGAAAAAAAAAGGTCATGTTTTTTTTACCGGTCTATTTTTCTCGTTTTTTCGAAAATCTGAACCGATCCGATAGCGTCATAATAATATCTGTCATGTGGATTCAGTGCGATATTACAAAAAAAAAAAAAAAATCAATTTCAAAATTAAACATGTTGTAAGAGACCTTCAAAATGTTAGAAGTCAGATTAATTTTCTTTTTAATTCTCTAATGGCGTCCTATTAAGCTGCTTTCTGTATTGACACATACTCATACTCCTTGTATTATTGAGAAATGTTTGAAAATTTCCATTTTATTACCAATAGGACGTCCTATTAATCTTTTTTTTTTTTTTTTTTTTTTTTTTTTCAATGGGTGAAACTTTTTATTTCATTTTCAATTTTCACGTGGAAATCTTTGAATAGAAAATTAATTATTGTAGAAAGAATTTTATTGTGGATGTTTAATGGTTGGCAACTGTTATAACGAAAAATTTTTAATTGAATAGGAAAAGGCGGTTAGATTTTTCTGTTTTTTATCTCTATATATTAAAATAATACGATTTTTATTTTATTTTTTTTTCAAATTTTATGATTTTGAGCTTCACAATAGGTATTTAGGTATGCACAAAATTTCATGACTGTAAGTTACATAGTTTCTGAGAACCGGCTCTGTGACGGACAGACAACGTAGCAGGAGTATAGGATTTCGTGAGATGAACGAAACCCTAAAAAACATCGTTATTATTTCAGTGAAATGAATTATATCGTCTGATATTATGATGTGATTCCTTTCCGTAATAAGAAAAATACATTTTAAGTTGGCAACATTTGTTGACATTGACAGAAAATTCCGATGGGAAACTGAAGCCTATCTTTGGAAATTTCAGAACTTGAAATCCCTATTGAGACTTTTTTTCCATTTAATATCTATTTCTCCGACAATATCTATCCAAAAAACTGCCGGTTAGATTATAGGATTGCTATAATGAAACAATTTTAGCATAATACAAATTCAGTTTTTAAATTCAGTCATACAGAAATATTAGGACTCCATCTTAAATAGGACCTCATCACCGTGGCAACCTAGAATCATTACCTATCACGGGATGCCATTGAATTAATTATACGTATAATAAGATTCAATAGAATGAAGAAAACTTTTATTACTATCTTTTTAAGTTTTGATTCGACTTTCATAAACTTGAAATGACTTTACGAAATTCTGCAACGATTTTATGTGTTAAATTTCAAACCAATCGGTTGGGTAGTTTTTACGCTGTTACATGCGGACAGACGGATGGACCAGACGACGACTATATAGATGCTACGTATTTATATAATTACGAACGGCCGTATCCGAGTGCGCTTTGCAAACCATTGGCAAATTGTCCGGATTGTTTGTGGGAAAAAAAAGGTTCTTAGTTTTTGTAAACTAATTTTTTTTTTTTTTCAGAAATACGACACATTTTAGCAAGTATTATGGTGCAAGCCCTGTATAGGGTAGTTGCAAATAACGTCATCCTGCAGGTCACAAGCAACAAATAGACAGTACTAATTGACGGAACTGCTTTGACCTCCACTGAAGTACAATGGTTGATCAGCTGATTGCAACTTCCCTATACTGAAAATATACAAATTAATTTCTTTTTAAGCACACTAGCTTCTATTGTCATATCGTATGGATATTTTCAAAAGGGAATTTTAAATTAAGGTTCCCATTGTTGGAAACGCACAGGGGGGGGGGGGTGACTTTGAAGGGGGCGAATCCGAGAAGAATTAATATTAATGTTTTTTTTTTTTTTTTTTTAATGAATCTATTGTGGATTAATACATAAATATGCTTGAAACATCATCTTGCTTCCAAGATGTTTTTTTTTTAGTGGACTCAACAGATGAAAATCGCTTGGGGCTAAGTCGAAGCTGTATATGGTGAATGTTGAAGAAGTTGCAATATGATGTTCACAGATGATAAAAAGGTTCAACTTGAAGTGTTTTAATGTGGCTGAGACAGCAACCCAAAGAATGTTATGCAGCTGGTGTTGGGGCATTGATAAAAAGGCGATATAAGTGCATCAATATGGGTGGAGAATAGGTTGAGAAATAAAAATAGTTTTGAAGTAAATATCATTGTAAGTTATCATATATATTATTTCTCCTGTCAACATCCCTTTTTTTCTGAAAATACGAAACGCAGAACGACGAATGAGATAGAATATGAAAGGATTTTGAAAACGCTTCTGACATAGCACACTTAACATTTCGTTAAAACGTGTTTTCGATTAAAAATTGCTGATAATTAAAAATTAAATCGGCATTGTTTTCCTAAATGAAATGAAAGGTTTTCCTCAAAACATTGTTGCCAAAAAAAAAAAAAAAAAAAAATACCACATTATATGATGCTCAGCAATTATTATAAAAAACACCGCACGGGTTTATTTTATATTTATGATTAAAAAGCGAAATTTAAATTGAAATGTTTAGATTTATATTTGTATGTCCCATGTTTTTCCGGAAGCGGATGACGTCATCCTCTAATGCAGTTAAAATACGATTGTTAATTTTTTTTTCTCGCGCGTGCCTTTGGCAATCTTGGATCAGTTTTTACTCTAACTTTGAGGGAATAAATTAGATGATATTCTGGATTGACTAACAACTAAATGTTGTTTACAGATATTTTTATCCTTGCTTTTTCTTTAGAAGTTTAAACCTGCATCTAATAACTATTACATATTGATAAAAAATGGTACTTCTCTTTTATCCCGTCGACCACTTTTCATAACAAAAAACTATCGCCAAATAAACGGGAGAACGTTGCCATTGGAATATCAAAATAAATAAATAAAATATAAGAATTTAAGGACACAATTGTTATTTTAATTAATGAAATAACTAATAAACCAGTAAAACATAATGAAAAATGCACGCAAATGTCGAATTAAAAACCACTTGATGATTTAACAAACACGTATAATGCTTCTGACATCCAGTAAATGGGACTGCATTTTTGGCGTTTAATCTTACAATTTGGCGATAGTTTTTTGTTATGAAAAGTGGTCGACAGCATAATAGAGAAGTACCTAAAAAATATTAGATTTCAGTGCGAAATCCTCGCACGGGCCCTCTGGTTATTTAATTATCTTTTCTGACTTACTTAATGACTTATCCTCGTACTATGCTTAATTTCAAGTTTCTAACCCGAATAAATTCAATTAAATCATAATTACTATATGTTACAAAGCAAATCACTTTTATTTAGTGAGATTAGAACAATATATATAGTTCTAACTAAGGTTGCCAAATAATCAGATATACCGACTTTTGTGGGACGTCCGGCTTTCTAGGCAAAATTTCAGTGTCCCGCGCGGGACAGCTACTTTCACGAGTTTTCACATAAATTGTTCAGGGCCGCAAGCACAGTACGTAATTCTTTGCTTGAGAATGTAGACCCTCATTGTATACTTCAAGCTTTTCAGTTAAATAAGTTGGAGAATCTATTCGGATATTCAAAACCAATTTGTTTGATTAGCATGGAGGGGGGGAAAAAAGAAGAAGAAGGAATTTTAAAACTTTCTATTGTTTATTACCTTTCTATTTTCTTAAATTGCATTCATTTTTTCAACGTCAGATATTTTAAATTTTGACTTTCTTGTTTGATACTTAATGGCTTATTTATAATCATCCTGAAAAATTTTTCGGAGGTGGGATTAAACCCTGGTGATCCCCCATTGGAACGGTCTTTCCCCTGCCCACTCCTTATATCTCTATTATCACCAGCTGATAAGAGTGTATCTTATAATCAAGATAAGTCTGGCAGAAAGTATATATATATATTTAAAGCGTACCCCCCCCCCCCCCCCGACAGTTATTGTTATTAAAGGTGCTCGATATGATATATAAGTGAAAATATGACATTGATAAAGGTGAACTTGCTGAAGGAATGTTTTTCAGAGTAGCATTATAGAGCACTATTTCCGCCAATGATATATTTATTAAATTTAAAAAATATATATACGTATATTTGAACCGATGATTGGTGAAAGAATTAAGTCCTAGTTTTAAATTTTTGGAGGAATTAAAAAAAAAAAAGGCTTATCAAATAACAAATTTTACAATTATTTCTTTTTTATGACTTTTCTGCTGGTGTCCAGCTATTTTTTTTATTTAAAAAAAAACATTCAATGACATATTTACAACATACATGTGTTGCTTTTAAATTTTGGACTTAGTTCGTTTCAATATTAAGCAGGTTTTGACACACACACACAGAAAATGTCTTATAAAAATCTTGTCATTTTTATTGAATAAAGAAAATATGCATACATAGTTTTAAGAAAATATTCATAATAGTTAAATGACATTTTTATTGACATGATTTTTGTAATGTATATAATGTACTTTACAGAGAAAACATAATAATTTATTTATTAAGGTAAAAATGAATGTTAATAAAAGAAAATATTGCTCTTAAGATAAGATTTAACATAAGAAAATTTTTTAAATATTTTATTTTAATGCATTTTACGAAAATATTTAAGTTATTGTAAAATTCAGTCATCAGTCATTTAGTCATCCCCGAGTTCCTTTCTTCATGAAACGGTCAACAAACATTTAAAAAAAAGAAAAAAAAAAGACTGAAATCTTCTTAAACTGAGAAATGTCAAAATATGGACTTTGTTCCATTCAACAATAATCGATTCATTTAGTAAGTCATTGTAAAATTCAGTCATCCCTGAGTTCCTTTCTTCGCAAAAACGGTCAACAAACATTAAAAAAAAAAAAAGAAGAAGAAGAAGAAGAAAGAAGAAGATGGAAAAAAACCCCCACTAAAATCTGCTTAAAATGAGAAATGTCAAAATATGGATTTAGTTCCTTTCAACAATAATCGATTCATTTAGTAGTCGTTGTAAAATTCAGTCATAGGTCATTCAGTCATCCCTGAGTTCCTTTCTTCTCGAAACGGTCAAAAAAGAAGACGAAGAAGAAAAAATACAGAAATCTTCTTAAAATGAGAAATGTCAAAGTATGGACTTAGTTCCTTTCAACAATCATCGATTCATTGAGACTTCAATGATATATCAATTGGAAAAATACATTATGGATTAAGATAAAGATTATTATTTCGTTCCCTGTGCTGCAGGATATTTCTGCTATATCCTAAAGAAAATAGAGAAAAACAGCTGCTTAAAAATGATTAAAGATGAAAATACAGAAATGCCTCTTGCCCATTCTGTTATTTATAGAGGGAATTTTGCGTCTAAAAATATCTTTAATGAGACACCAAAATCAATTGTATCAATGCCATCAAAGCTAATACCAAACGTTTCTCGTCAAGCAGTTTTTTGAAGATAAAATACTTTAAATATTTTTTTTCTTAATTTTAGATTTGTTAAGCATCTCAAGAGCTTCGAGCTATATTTATTCTCATTAATTAAGCCGTTACTTGCAGTGTCTCTTTCTCTCGGTGTTTAGTTATTTTAAGACAGAAACAAATTATTTTACTGCCGTTTTTGCCAAAATCCTCAGAGAAAAAGAAAATTTAGTTAATTAAATTTCAGAATCCGGGGAGAGACAATGGCTTTCCCTAGCTTTCCTTGCTGGCACCAATGTTGTCTATAGAACCCGTAATATATATATATATATATATATATATATATATAAAATATATATATATATGTAGGCGGGGTATTAATAAATAAACTTGCGGAATTATTATTTTTTAAAAGGTAATGCATCTTTGTTTAAAATTTAAATATATCACCATATTAACAAAATATAGAAAAAAAATTGCATCCCATTTTGAGTTTTCACGGGGCACTTTAAAGCTGCTGAGGGTCTCTTAATCTTAGCCACTCAATAGTTGTACCCTTACTGATAATTTATTAGCAAACTAGCCAAGATACGCCCGCTTCGCGGGTCGATTTCTCCATCTTTTAGTTTTACTTTCCACCGGCAGGGGGCTCATTCTGTACTACACAAACAATTTTCTGAACGCCTGGACGAACCTCCGGAACGGGTCCCCGCTACCTACAACGCCATATAACAGGCGTGCTGCGCACGCATCGCAAAATCTTTTAGTTGCAATTTCCACTGCAAGGAAGCACATACTATTCTAAACGAACCTCCGGAACGGGTCCCCGCTGCCTACGACACCGTATAACAGGCGTGCTGCGCACGCATCGCAAAATCTTTTAGTTGCAATTTCCACCGCAAGGGAGCACATACTATTCTAAACGAACCTCTGGCATGGGTTTCCGCTGCCTACGGCACCGAATAGCTGATCACGAGCTACAAAAATAAATTAGTTCCACTTTCCACCACCAGGGGCACCAGATCTATATAGCTTAAACATTAACGCGATATTTAAATTACGACCAAACCCCCATCCCTCAAAATTTAACCAATGACCTTTAACATTAACTAATATAGGTAACATAAAACAAAAACAAACTGGCGCGTTTTATTATTATTATTGTTATTATTATTATTATTATTATTATTATTATTATTATTATTTGGCTTAGCATTTTTTTTTTCTTTTCAGAAAGTAGACAGGGAGGGCGATGGGCACCGGAAACAAACCCAATTTCAGGAATTATTATTATTAGTCGGTAAAATGTCCAGTTAGTTAGTGCAGCCCTGTATATGCTAATATTTAGTTCATTAGATAGAATACGCATAGCACAGTTGGAAATTGCCCTACAGCAATTTTCGTCAATAAATGGAAATGTACTAGATATCTTTTGTGCTGCCTTGTGTATGATCTGTACAGTTTATACACACACGACACGTAGTAATTTGAGAGGGAAAAAAAAGTTAAATTTAAATATGTGTACCACAACTGAAAACATGAAAGATGAACGCTATGCACTGCACACCCTATTCTATAGTAAGAGTCTTGTAATGTAACTCAGTGATAGATATATATATATATATATATATGAATTTCAACATGTTTGAAATAGTGTAACATCATTAAAATACACCGCAAAAGATTACCCTCCCCCCATAGACTGTAATGTAACAGAATTCTTTTGAGTGCGCGAAACGAACTATAAATGGTACACGGTTCATTTTCAATACCGAACTTGCCATAGTAAACCTCAATAACATATCAATTGCATGGCAATCCGAGTATATTTACACGAGTTAGAGCTCGGACAGACAGACAGACAAGCAAACCAAATTCACAAATACTTTTCAACTATGTTGGAAAGTGTTTAAAAAAAAAAGAAAACTGTCCAGTTAAACTGATGGCATTGAGCTCACAGGCTATTCACACTAATTGTATATTATACTCTTATTTCAAAGAATAATGAACCTCGAAAATTAAATAAATCGACAATAATGTAAGAGGACCAATGAACCCCACAAACTAATCAGGGAAGCGCCTTATTAGTTATTACAATGAAACTATATATAAAATTTGAAGCAAATCGGATAATTTCGCAGGAAAACCCCATTTAACTAAATTAAGGGGGATTAGCCCCGCGTATCCCCCTTTATACTTAACCAATGAACCCCCAAAACTAATCAGGGAAGCTCCTTAACACAATGAACCTATATACAAAATTTGAAGAAAATCGGATAATTCTGCATGAAAAACACATTTATCTAAATTACGGGGGGGGGGATTAGCCCCAGTTACCCCCTTTATACTTAACCAATGAACCGCCAAAACTAATCAGGAAATCACCTTATCACAATGAACCTATATACAAAATTTGAAGAAAATCGGATAATTCTTCATCCCCTCCTTTCCCCCTTTATACTTAACCAATGAACCCCCACAACTAATCGGAGAAGCGCCAAATTGAAACTTTGCCCCGGGCGCAGTTTTCACTTCGCACGGTCCTGCCCCTCATTCCCTGTGGCCCTGTACACAAATACAGAAAGAGAAATACGATTATTACAATTCCTAGTGCCCCGATTTACGAAAAAGAAGAGAAAACAATTTCAAGAAAAAACATGAAAATAGCTTTTTTTCCACCCACGTTCATTTTCCGCGGTGCGTAGGCTGCATTATCGTCTGCAAGCCGGAAAACTTCCCTCGACGACCTTGGAATACCATGCCTCCCTGTGACGTAATTCGCATTAAAAAATAAAAGAAAAAGATAGATAGAATTGTGTGTATTATGTCTTCTACTAGCGTTTATTTCTTCAACATTTCAACAGATCTTACCTGGAGAACCGCGAAGAAACGAATTCTTGTTCGGGCGATTGGAACGTTGCCACCCCAGGGCGAAATTGATGAATTAAAATTCGTGACGAAATCAAAAGCGGATGTGTGTGGAGAAATAAATTTTTCTACGTTCAGGAGGCGTGGGCGTGTTAAGTCATTGTTTAGATTTTAAACAGTTACAGCCAATCAAAATCATACAGATAATGGTCGAAATATATAAATGTAACGCAAATGTATCGCCTTATTAGCATATTTATATACTCTTTTATCAAAAAAAAAAAAAAAAAAAAAAACCTGAAGAGAAACATTTGTTCGTTGTAATTAGCATTGTCAGGGGCACTGCAGCAAATAGCGGGATAACTACTTCTCAACTCTAACACTATGATATATATTTACTACAATTTTTATTACACTCCTTTACGGTATATTTTATTGATGTTACACTATTTGAAATATATCGAAATTGATATACATTTCTGAGGTTTACTATGGCATGTCTGCTATTGAAAATGGAGTGTGTAGAGAGCTTAATTTCTAAGAAAAAAAGTACCGCAGCCCTAATATTCTGCAGTACTAACACCCATAGCGGACCCCTCCCCCCCCCCCCCCCCCCCCCCCCCTCCGCCGTCACTCTAATCTGCATATATTTATATTTCATAATACATTATGTTCAAAATTAAAAGCATTGTTTTTTTATTTATCAAAATAAAAAAATTGAATCTATCTGATTATACTTGGCTATCAACTTACTCCACTTTTTAGTTATTACTACTTCCAAATACAAACCTTTGCCTAAGCTTAAAGTTAATTAATCGCAGAATTCTACGATTCTATAAGTTCAGGATTAGGATTCGGAAAAAGTGTTAACACAAAAAAAATGAATCGTTCGCAGCTATGCAGAATAGAAAAAGACTCTTTCTGTTCACTCTTTATTCTGATCAAAATAGCATTCAAATGATTTGAAATGGAAATAAATAAAATTTTGAATTTAAGGCAGATGGAGCTCGAGCTTGCCCAAACCCGAAGACGGATATAAAAATCGAGCCCGTTTCATCTCCATCTCTTACATGAGCACACATTACGTCACTTATAAGCATTTTGATGCAAAAGAAGGCAAAAGATTGCCGATGGGAGGAAAAGAAAAGGGTTATTCAGGATTCGTTTTTCGGAAGCATTATGGCACTGGGCTCCGGAGCGCAGTGTTTAGGAGCTCCGGTGAATTCTGGCCAATATTTAAATATTTACTAAAAACAGAGAAGTACCGGAGCTGGGTTCCGGCGCAAATTAAGCCCTGGAAATATATTGAAATTGATATACATTTCTGAGGTTTACTTTGGCATGTTCGCTATTGAAAATGTAATGTGTATAGAATTCATAGTTCATTTATAGGGACACTCAAAAGAAGCTCCTTACATTATGGTCTATTCGATGGGATATCTCGTTTGCGAAATATTTTAATAATGTTATACACTATTTCAAACATGATGAAGTTGATATGTATTTCTGAGGTGCACTAAAAGAGGCTTTCTGTAGAATAGGGAGTGCAGAGCATTTATCATTCATTTACAGGGTGACTCAAAAGAATTCGGTTACACAATGGTCTACGAATAAAAATTGTGGGCAGCGTATTTTAATGATACACTATTTCAAACACAGTGAATTTTGTATACATTATTGAATCACACTACAAGATGCTTACCGTAGAACATGGCATGCATAACAGTGATAGTTCATTTGGAGGAACACGTAAAAAATTTCGGTTACAGTAGTGTCTATGAGCAATAAATGCTGGAAGTGCTTTTTCAGTAGTGCTATGCGTTTTTAAAGTTTAACTACATTTTAGGTAGCTTTCATTACAAAAAGCTACCTATTGCAGCCGTTCGAAGGAAAGCAAATCCAAAAAAAATTTGGTATATTTTCACCGATCATGACCCCCAGACCCCAAAACCACCCTCCGTTCAAGTGTTGATATATATATATATATATATATATATATATATATATATATATATATATATATAACCGATTTGGATGTGACTGAGTGTGTGTATAGGATATACCAAGGTCTGGACCTAGTTCGTTGGCCAGCTTCATTTGTCATCTTGTATCTAAATAGCGGCCAACTAAAAATTTAAATTTTTTAAAAATTCAAAAAAATGTACAAAAAAATTATACATTGAAAAAAAAATGTTCCCCTTATTAAAATGTTCCCCTTTAAAGTGTTAGAACGTGATACAAGGATTCTGGACCATTCTTTCTTTTGGCTATATCTTAAAAAATGTCTGAGATAGGGCAGTTTGAAATTCTAAGGTGGCTGACATTTTTAAACAATCTGATATTTGTTATGCTGTAACTCTCGTATTTATGAACTGATATGAATGTGATTGATCATGTGTACAAAACACACCAAGGTCTCGACCGAGTTCGTTGGCCAGCTTCATGCGCCATCTTGTTTCAAAATGGCGGCCAGTTAAATTTTTTAATTTTTTTTAAAAATTCAAAAAGATGTATAGAAAATTATAAATTGAAAAAAGTTGTTTCCGTTAAGTGTTAGATCGTGATGCAAGGATTCCGGAACATTTTTTGTTTAGGCTTTATCTTAAAAAATGGCTGAGATAGGACTGTTTGAAATTCTAGGGTGGCTGACATTTTGAAACAATCTGATTTTTGTTATGCTGTAACTCTCATGCTGAAATTCGCATCCAAATTCAGTATTAACGAAAACCGGGATGAAATCTTCTATAATCGGGTTCCAAGTAAGTTTAGCTTCGGATGTTTGAGTAAAATGAATTGAATTTTTAAAAACATTGTCTATGAAAACTACCTTTTCCTCTCGGTCAGGCCGGAAGGACTTTTTACATTCTACGTGATGTATTTAATTTTTATAGATCATATACCAGGGCTACACAAAAAATTCGTAACAATTACTACGTATGAATGTTAATTGCTTAAGGGTGTTTTTAAATTCCAAGTTTTGCATTTTCCAGGTGAACTTCATTTAGTATACTAAGAGATGTTTGTATAAATTCATAATATACAGGTCTATACAAAGAACTGGGATACATTGCCGTCTATGGAGGGTAATTTCTGAAAGTACTTTTAGGACTACCTATTACATTCTCCCTTATGCTGGAATTTCTGAAAATTTTTTGAAGATCTACGCCGATCAGGACTCCCAGAACCCAAAACCTCCCCCAGTTTAAAACTTTATCTATCTGTCTATCTATATATATATATATAACTTTTTATGGACACGATGACTTCCATAATTTTGCACAAATCTCTTCCAAACGGATACATAAAATCAAGGGGCATAAAATCTCAGTCAAGTTCGTTAATGGGCAAAATCGAACCAAGGGGAGGGGAGAAATAAGGGGCTTTTTGTGAAAACAGAAAAACCCCATAACTTCTTAATTATGATACGTATCGAATCCGTTTAAAGTTATTATTTCTAGGAAAAGGACCGAAAATTTATGTAGGACAGATTTTTGATATCATAAAAAATGGCCTCAAGGGGGGAGGGGGGAGGGGTTTAAGAAGAAAAAAATCATAACTTCGTCCATTCACAAGATATCAAATCCGCTTACATTTATTATAAATCCTCTTAATATTATCTACAACTTTTATAATGACAAGATTTTATAAAACCAACTTTTACAGAAAAAAAAAATCCTTGCTGGCTTTGCCTACAGGCACACTTATATTTCGAAGTGGCAGCAATAAAGTCTTTCATTTGCAATTCCCAATAAACAGGCGCCCCACGATCTACTTGTGCCTGTAGTCCGAGCCGTCAGGAATTTTTTAAACGGTGAAGTTCCCTTACAGTATTCTGTAAATGTTGGAAAGTGTTTCACAATCGATGCTTGATCCATATAATTTTCGTTCTTATTCTTCCCTTTATTTATTTATTTATTGGGGTGGGGGTGGGGGTGGGGGGGGGGGGGGGTTGTTCAGAATTTCCAAAAACTCTGGATTGTCAAAAGAATTTAATCTATTTTGTTTTTGTTGTCTATGTCGCTGCTGTATATCTTATCTTCTGGCTTATCTTATTTATTTTACAGATTACGGTTACTGCAATAATTACACGTCAAATAGATAAATAGAATAATGTAACGTGATAGTGCAATAGTTCTGCGTATCTTAATTTTTTTTATTATAATTCATGGGTATATTATATGCATAGAAGGTGGTTCTAAAATTCATTTAAACAAGTGAGAACGGAACCTGTCTATAACGAAATTCTGTCTTAAATGGGAAAATTTCATAACCCTGTCTTGAAGAGGGGAAATTTTACAAATCTTACAAACGAAGGATTTTTTCTCCCCCCCCCCCCCCCCCAGCCATTAGTAAAATGCATTTTTGTAGTGACATTTAAAAATATTTTTTGTATAAAATTCTGCTTCGTGTCGTGCACTAATTGTAAAGCTTTCAGATAAATTTCTGCAAGTTTGAAGACTTTTCTGATATTTGAATCCGAGCTCAAATTTTAAAATACTATACAGTCAAAACACAAATTCACATGATAAAATGATGCATTACTAATTACTCGAAAATTACTCAATAAAAAGTTAAAATTTCAGTTCAAATTCACCTTGTTTAATAGCTAAAATTTATAAAGATACAACTAAATGTAAATATATTGCTTGAAGGTGCGTAAAAACATACATAAAAACATTTAAAAGCACATTAAAGTCCTTTTAATTAATAGAAAAGGACTTTAATGTGCTTTTAAGTGTTTTATGTATGTTTTTACGCACCTTCAAGCAATATATTTACATTTAGTTGTATCTTTATGTGAATTTTAATTCGAAAATTACTTTAAATAAAGATTTTATGCACACAAACATGTATATATATATATATATATATATATATATATATATATATATATATATATATATATATATATAGTAACAAGGAATATTTTAAGAAACTCGTTAACCCTTTGACTACAAATTTATTTTTTATTAAAAATTTCAGGAACTGGCGTCCATTTTTAGGTGCGTTCGTACTTATATAAATACGTAGCACCACATGGTCGTCTTCTGGTCCGTCCGTCCGTCCGCATATAACAGTGCAAAAACTACCCAACCGAATGGTTTGAAATTTAATATAGGTAATCGTTGCAGAATTTTGTCGAGCCATTTGAAATTTTATGAAAATTGAATCAAAACTTAAAAAGATATTAATAAAAATATTTATAAATTATTTTCAATTTTTTTTAAAAAATCGGTACTTCCTTGTTATAGCAGCTTCCGAGATATATCGCCAAGTTATCTGGCATTATGACGTTATAGTCACTAGGGAATCGAACCCGGTTTTCCCCGGTTACAGAACGCAGGCGAAAACCATTTTTTTCCCTAAATCTAATAGATTTTTCATATTTTTATTTGTCAAAGTTGCTGCATTTAGTGATTTTTTTTTTTACTGGTTTCTTTGCTTTTCTTGTGCGTGAAGCGCTCATACATGTGGTATCCATCCAGTTTTTTTTCTTTTTGTACTAAGCGTTCATACATGCGATATAGTGATCGCGACATTAACGAATTTCAAGGGTTTTATTTATTTTTTATTTTTTTTGGTATTATTAATACAGGGAGTTCGCTGCATCCAGTGATGCTTCTTTGTTAATTTATTATTCATCACCTTATACATGCGATATAGTGATCGCGATATTAACAAATTTCATGCATATTCGTTTTTTCCAACTTCGCAATGACCGTTAACATTACTTGTAATAATGATGAAATATGAATTAAAACATTGTTTCTTACTGCTCATATTAGCTTTTTATATGCATTTTTATTAAATTTGTGAAATAATTTTTTATATTTTATTCATAAAAATGCAATATCTAAAACAATATCTTCTGTTTATATTATCTGTTAAAATATCCGATGTTTGTTTATGGTGTAAACAAATAATTTTCTTTTAAATTTTTAAATTATTACAAAGCTTCCTTTTCTCCAAAATCGTCTGAACTAATCAAATTTTGTATCCGGTATAACGCTACTCTCATATAAAGGCACTCTATTCTTGTGACGTTTTTATTTCAAAATTCATTAATTTTACTACCTGTAACTATTTAAAAATTTATAATGGCAGCATTCTTCCATTTGTTTATTGGGCGTTTCAAAATTCATGCTTAAAAATTATTTTATAAACCATAATATATCAGGCAATTAAGATATAGTTTTCAAACAAATTGCATTTGAAAGTAATTTTTTTTTCCTCTGTAACGGTGTAAAAATTGAAAATGTGCTATGTTTAGAAATTAAAAAAATTGCAATAGCAAAAATCACAAAACCGAAATTTCATCGTTAGCTGTTGCCATTCGCAAAATGACGTATGCGTTACGCACGGACACGTTTGGCCTTTATAATATAGATAGATAGATAGATATAGGACGTACATGACATTTTATATCCTCTATGACTATGTTATAGACACATTCTTCATTCTATTAAATCCTATGATACGTCATTAATTCAATGATATCCCATGATAGTTAATGATTCTAGGTTGCTATGGTGATGACGTCCTATTAAAGATGGAGTCCTATTATTTCCGTATGACTGAATTTAAAAACCGAATTTGTATACTAAAATTGTTTAATTATAATCATCCTATAATCTATCGACAGTTTTTTGGGTAGATGTTTCCGGAGAAATAGATATTAAATGGAAAAAGAGTCTCAATATGGATTTCAAGTTCTGAAATATTCAAAGATAGGCTTCAATTTCCCATTGGAATTTTCAGTCAATGTCAACAAAAAATAAAATGTTGCCAACTTAAAATGGTCTTATTTTATTTCGGAAATGAATCCTATCATATAACAGACGATAAGAATTCATTTCACTGAAATAACAACTGTACGAACGCACCGCATTTGTCACGTTTGACGTACAATTTCCAACTTGATGTTTATTATTAAATTCGTACCAATTTTTCAAAAAAAAAAATATATATATATATATATATACAATATAAATTATATATATATATATATATATATATATATATATATATATATATATATATATATATATATATATATATATATATATAATTTTTTTGTCATATACACATCTACGACAATTATTACAACTTCTGCCACAAAGAAAATGTCACAAAGATTTGCTTTTGTTGTTGTTTCACAAAGAGAATGTTTTGTAGGTAGTGGTAAGAATAGAATATGAAAATAGTTGTCAGTGGCAGCCCTGCTATCTCCTGGGACATATATCTCTCGCCGTTGTCAAAGGGTTCATTTTCGCTACTAATAATTTATTTTTATTGCTTCATTTTCCATCCCAAATATAAATTTATTGTACTTAAGACATCCTAAATTTCGATTTCCTAAATCGAATCCACAGTTTTTTTTTCTTCCATTTTATTTCCACTTCTGTTCATTATTTACCTGAAGAAATAAGTTGGTGGCAGCTTTTGAAAATTTCAATCGGTTAGTCTACACGCAATAATGAAAATGTTATTGGAAAACTAACAGGGTTGGTTGGTTGGTTGATTTATGACGGCCGATTATCTGCGCTTGGGATATAGGCCCTAGGGAGGAGTTCCCTCCGTGGGGGTATTTCTAAGGGATCCTAACCCTTATGTACGGCAAGATTCGAAGAAAAAGACGGAAAACTCCGAACGGTTAGGTCGACGAGCACGACAGGGGTTTGAACCCAGCACCTTCCGTCTACCAGCTTTGAGAGCAGAACCTCTCAACCACTGGTGGGGTGAAAACTAACAGGGGTGCGGAGTATTAGCCATTAGACCATGTCCATAGGCACCGGCATTGAAATGTAATTAACTAAATTTTCTTTTCCCCTAATGATCTTAAGAGAAAATAAAAACAAATTTCTAAAAGACTTAAAATAAATAAACACTAAAAGAAAGAGACACTATAATTTTTTCGTCAGGGATTTTTAGTTATGTTTTCCTTTTTATATATCAAAAATTTATCTTAAACTGGGGTTTCAGAGGAGCAGGCCCTCACCCCCCCCCCCAACCCCCCTCGAAAATAAGTTGAAAATTGTACGTCAAACGTGACAAATGAGGTATGTTCGTACCGTTATTATTTCATTGAAATGAATTATATCGTCTGTTGTTATGATAGGATACATTTCCGTCATAAAACAAGTACATTTTTAAGTTGGCAACATTTTATCTTTTGTTGACATTGAGTGAAAATTCCAATGTGAAACTGAAGCCTAGCTTTGAAAATTTCAGAACTTGAAATGCATATTGACATTGAGACTATTTTTCCATTTAATATCTATTTCTCCGGAAACATCTGTCCAAAAAACGGTCGATAGATTATTAGGATTGCTATGATAAACAATTTTAATACACAAATTCGGTTTTCAAATTCAGTCATACGGAAATAATACCACTCTATCTTAAATAGAATGTCATCACCATGGCAACCTTAGAATCATTACCTGTCATGAGATATCATTGAAATAATTATATGATACGATTTAATAGAATGAAGAATCACTACATAGTATAAAACAAAGTCGCTTTTTCTGTCCCTATATCCCTATGTACGCTTAAATCTTTAAAACTACGCAACGGATTTTGATGCGGTTTTTTTTAATAGATAGAGTGATTCAAGAGGAAGGTTTATATGTATAATAACCATATGTTTTGCTTTGTAATTTCAGATAAATCACTACATAGTATAAAACAAAGTCGCTTTTTCTGTCCCTATATATCCCTATGTACGCTTAAATCTTTAAAACTATACGCAACGGATTTTGATGCGGTTTTTTTTAATAGAAAAGTGATTCAAGAGGAAGGTTTATATGTATAATAACCAGTTTTGCTTTGTAATTTCAGATAAATCACTACATAGTATAAAACAAAGTCGCTTTTTCTGTCCCTATATCCCTATGTACGCTTAAATCTTTAAAACTACGCAACGGATTTTGATGCGGGTTTTTTTAATAGATTAGAGTGATTCAAAAAGAAGGTTTATATGTATAATAACCATATGTTTTGCTTTGTAATTTCAGATAAATCACTACATAGTATAAAACAAAGTCGCTTTTTCTGTCCCTATATCCCTATGTACGCTTAAATCTTTAAAACTACGCAACGGATTTTGATGCGGTTTTTTTTAATAGATTAGAGTGATTCAAGAGGAAGGTTTATATGTATAATAACCATATGTTTTGCTTTGTAATTTCAGATAAATCACTACATAGTATAAAACAAAGTCGCTTTTTCTGTCCCTATATCCCTATGTACGCTTAAATCTTTAAAACTACGCAACGGATTTTGATGCGGTTTTTTTTAATAGATAGAGTGATTCAAGAGGAAGGTTTATATGTATAATAACCATATGTTTTGCTTTGTAATTTCAGATAAATCACTACATAGTATAAAACAAAGTCGCTTTTTCTGTCCCTATATCCCTATGTACGCTTAAATCTTTAAAACTACGCAACGGATTTTGATGCGGTTTTTTTTAATAGATAGAGTGATTCAAGAGGAAGGTTTATATGTATAATAACCATATGTTTTGCTTTGCAATTTCAGATAAATCACTACATAGTATAAAACAAAGTCGCTTTTTCTGTCCCTATATCCTTATGTACGCTTAAATCTTTAAAACTACGCAACGGATTTTGATGCGGTTTTTTTTAATAGATTAGAGTGATTCAAGAGGAAGGTTTATATGTATAATAACCATATGTTTTGCTTTGTAATTTCAGATAAATCACTACATAGTATAAAACAAAGTCGCTTTTTCTGTCCCTATATCCCTATGTACGCTTAAATCTTTAAAACTACGCAACGGATTTTGATGCGGTTTTTTTTAATAGATTAGAGTGATTCAAGAGGAAGGTTTATATGTATAATAACCATATGTTTTGCTTTGTAATTTCAGATAAATCACCACATAGTATAAAACAAAGTCGCTTTTTCTGTCCCTATATCCCTATGTACGCTTAAATCTTTAAAACTACGCAACGGATTTTGATGCGGTTTTTTTTAATAGATAGAGTGATTCAAGAGGAAGGTTTATATGTATAATAACCATATGTTTTGCTTTGTAATTTCAGATAAATCACTACATAGTATAAAACAAAGTCGCTTTTTCTGTCCCTATATCCTTATGTACGCTTAAATCTTTAAAACTACGCAACGGATTTTGATGCGGTTTTTTTTAATAGATAGAGTGATTCAAGAGGAAGGTTTATATGTATAATAACCATATGTTTTGCTTTGTAATTTCAGATAAATCACTACATAGTATAAAACAAAGTCGCTTTTTCTGTCCCTATATCCTTATGTACGCTTAAATCTTTAAAACTACGCAACGGATTTTGATGCGGTTTTTTTTAATAGATAGAGTGATTCAAGAGGAAGGTTTATATGTATAATAACCATATGTTTTGCTTTGTAATTTCAGATAAATCACTACATAGTATAAAACAAAGTCGCTTTTTCTGTCCCTATATCCCTATGTACGCTTAAATCTTTAAAACTACGCAACGGATTTTGATGCGGTTTTTTTTAATAGATTAGAGTGATTCAAGATGAAGGTTTATATGTATAATAACCATATGTTTTGCTTTGTAATTTCAGATAAATCACTACATAGTATAAAACAAAGTCGCTTTTTCTGTCCCTATATCCCTATGTACGCTTAAATCTTTAAAACTACGCAACGGATTTTGATGCGGTTTTTTTTAATAGATTAGAGTGATTCAAGAGGAAGGTTTATATGTATAATAACCATATGTTTTGCTTTGTAATTTCAGATAAATCACTACATAGTATAAAACAAAGTCGCTTTTTCTGTCCCTATATCCCTATGTACGCTTAAATCTTTAAAACTACGCAACGGATTTTGATGCGGTTTTTTTTAATAGATTAGAGTGATTCAAGAGGAAGGTTTATATGTATAATAACCATATGTTTTGCTTTGTAATTTCAGATAAATCACCACATATTATAAAACAAAGTCGCTTTTTCTGTCCCTATATCCCTATGTACGCTTAAATCTTTAAAACTACGCAACGGATTTTGATGCGGTTTTTTTTAATAGATAGAGTGATTCAAGAGGAAGGTTTATATGTATAATAACCATATGTTTTGCTTTGTAATTTCAGATAAATCACTACATAGTATAAAACAAAGTCGCTTTTTCTGTCCCTGTGTCCCTATGTACGCTTAAATCTTTAAAACTACGCAACGGATTTTGATGCGGTTTTTTTTTAATAGATTAGAGTGATTCAAGAGGAAGGTTTATATGTATATCCATTAAATAGTGGAGAAATACTGTTATTTTTGAGGTTTTTAATGTGATGTCGTAAATAATTTCATTTTTTCCGCTTATACATTGCAAACGCAGGCTGAACCCTACAAGATTTATCAAAATAATGTACTAATTATTGTACACATTAAAAAGGTCTACAGAAAACACAAAGAGATGAAGGTTTTCAAGGTTAACCCGAAGCAAAGCGAGGGAGGGCCGCTAGTGTGACTATAACTTGGTCATAGAGGTTATAAAATGTCATATATGGCTATAACGTCATACATGTCAGATAACTTGGCGAAACATCTCAGTCGCTTGACGATTAGTCTTCGGAAGCTTCTATATAACAAGGAAGTACCGATTTTTAAAAAAATTCAAATTACTTAATAAATATTTTTATTAATATCTTTTTAAGTTTTGGTTCGATTTTCATAAAATTTGGAATGTCCCGACACAATTCTGCTACGATTCTATGTATTAAATTTCAAACTAATTCGATTGGGTAGTTTTTGCGCGGTTATATGCGAACAGACGGACAGACAGACGACCGGACCAGACGACGACTTAGGTGCTATGTATTTATATAATTACGAACGCACCTAAAAACTGTTTCAATCCTCCATTTCGAAAAATGCTGGTAAAAACTTATTTTTACATATTTATGTATTTATTTATTTATTTTGTTAAATTTATGTACTACTCTTTATGTTGATATGTTTAAAAATTGTCCTGCGTTGGAGGTTCTGACAAAAATTTCTTAGTTTATCTTATTTCTCGTGTTAGTTTACCTTGGTCTAGTTTATTCACTTTACGAGAATCAGGGAAGACCGAGATATGCATAGCTCGGTCAAAATTAGCTTTGAATTCAAATATCATGACTCATGACCAAAATGACTCACTAATCCAATTTTCTCGAACATGTGACCAAGTCCAATTATCTTCTTGTGCCCGAAACCCGTAGGATATAAAATTTAGTCAAAATAATCTGAACCGTTTTTTAGATAAAATTAACTTGACCCACATTGACCCACTAATCGAACATGTGACCCAGTCCAATAGTTTTCTCGTGCCCGAAAATGGTAGATACAAAATTTAGTCAAAATCGTTTGCACCGTTTTTTAGATAAAATTTTCTTGACCTTGACCCATGGTGACCCAAAATGACCCACTAATCAAAAGTTCTCGAACATGTAACCCAACCCAATAGTCTTCTCGTGCCCGAAAATGGTAGGATACAAAATTTAGTCAAAATCGTTTGCACCGTTTTTTAGATACAATTAGCTTGACCCTGACCCATGGTGACCCAAAATGACCCACTAATCCAATTTTCTCGAACATGTGACCTAGCCCAATGGTTTTCTGGTGTCCCAAAACGGTAGGATAAAAAATTTCGTCAAAATCGTTAGAGTCGTTTTTAAATAAAATTTGCAGGATAACCACACAAAAGATTTGTTCGTATTAGAATATATGACGATTAGCGTATTTATATTCTCCATTTTAAAATCGCGACACAGGTTGCGGACTACAGACCTATCTATTCCAAAATCTTTCCCCTCCCGGGATTCTGTTCTGCCGACGCCCCTAGTTGATTTAATATTTTTATTATTAACACTTTCCACAACATAGTTGGAAAGTGTTTATGAATTCGGTTTGTTATGTCTGTCTGTCTGCTAGTGCTCTAACTCGCATAAATATACTCGGATTACCATGCAATTGATATATGTTGTTGAGATTATACTGTGGCATGTTCTGTATTGAAAATGAAGTGTGTATCGTTTATGGTTCGTTTACAGGGACACTCAAAAAATTTTCCGTTACATAGCGTCTATGGAGAAAAATCGTTTGCATTGTATTTTAATGATGCTACTCTATATTTCTTTTAAATGCTAAAATGTCTAAATTAACAACATAATATTACAGTGAAATAACTTTTATTAAGTTGTTGATCCGAGCCATTATCAAAAACAAATGAGAATATTCTATAATTGCACGGTCTTTGAAGTTATTATTTGAAATGCTGTCATTTAATTTTCATGTACTTTTCTTTTTTTAATTATGCATGTTATCTTTTATTTTTACTTGGTTGCTTATTTTCATATCTGGAACCACGGAGTTACTCGAGCCACAATTTCGGTAAATTAAAAGATGCCGCATCGTTACATATTGTATTTTTACGTGTTAGTATCTCTATGCTTTCTCTTCTTATGGATGGATAGTATAGACTGGAGGGAAAAATGGATGATTTCTTCTTGATATAATCTTGCCAGGGCTGTGGTTTTTCTATTATACTTAATATCAGCTACAGCCTATAGGCTCCTTTTTTCTGTAACTAAATTTCCTGCTGGTCATGCCAATGCGATGCGGCATCTTTTAACTTACCGATATTGTGGCTCGAGAAACTCCATGGTTCCAGATATGAAAATATACAACCAAGTAAAAATAACAGATAACGTGCACAATTTAAAAAAAAAAAAAAGTACATGAAAATTAAAAGATAGCATTTCAAATAATAACTTCAAAGACCGTGCAATTATGGAATATTCTCATTTGTTTTTGAAAATGGCTCGGAGTGAGGAGAAACATGTCAAACAACCCAATAAAAGTTATTTTACTGTATATTATGTTGTTAATTTACACATTTTAGCACTTAAAAGAAATATATTATTACAAGGTGTTATAATTTATTATATTGTGATGTTACTCTATTTAAAACTTATTAAAATTTATATACATCACTGAGGTGCATTACAAGATGCTAGCTGTAGAATAGGGTGCATTTATTGTTCATTTACAGGGACACACAAAAGTGTTCCGTTACAGTACTATCTATGAGTGATAATTGCTGGAAGTGCGTTTTAGGTAGATTTCGTAAGATATCCTACCTATTACATTCTCCCTTAAGCTGGAATTTCTGAAAAATTTTTGCAGATCTACGCCAATCACGACTGCCAGAACCCAAAACCAGTCGCAGTTCAAAACTTTATCTATCTATCTATCTATCTATCTATCTGTCTATTACCTATCTATCTATGTCATTTTTTTATGGACACGATAACTTTAATAATTCTGCATAAATCTCTTCCAAACGGATACATAAAATCAAGGGTCATAAAATCTCGGTTAAGTTCGTGAATGGGCAAAATCGAACCAAGTGGGGAGGGGGGGGGTGCTTTTTGTGAAAACAGAAAAAAAACATAATTTCTTAATTATGATACGTATCGAATAAGTTTAAAGTTATTATTACTTCTAGGAAAAGGAAGGGCCGAAAATTTATGTAGGACAGATTGTTGATATCATTAAAAATGGCCCCGAAAGGGGAAAAAGGGGGGGGGTTTATAAGAAAAAAAATTCATAACTTCGTCCATTCACAAAATATCAAATCCGCTTAAATTTATTATAAATCCTCTTAATATTATCTACAACTTTTACATTAACGAGTTTTTTATAGGACCAACCCTTATAGCAAAAAAAAAAAAAAAAAAAAAAAAAAAAAAAAAAAATCCAACTAATTTTTTGCCTATTACTTGGTGTGAATAAATTCTGTAGATCATATACAGGGCTGCAAAAAAGAATTCGAGTACTTTCTCGCTTATTGACGGACATTGTTGAGGTGGAATTTTCAATGTGTTATGCGTTTCTGAACTGAACTGAACTAAATTTTGACACTATGTAGTCTACCAATAGAGAGCCGATTATCCGAATATCTCGGGACCGGCACTAGTTGGGATAAGCAAAAGTTCGGATAATTGGACAAGCAATTTGAGGGATTTTCCTGATTATGCTGAAATAATTAAAATACATTTTTTAGGCATAACAGTTTTTAATAGGAAGAAGTGTATGTTTTTAAATACATAGTAGTGCATAGGTAGATTAAAATAAATTCATTTTTGTGTATACAATTTTCCTGAACATTTTAATCAGGCTGACAGCTGTTACTGCTGTTATGTCTAAAAATTGCATGTTATTTATTTATTTATTTATTTATTTATTTGTCATTTTTTATATTTAAAAAAATTTAATTTTATTATTATTATTATTATTATTATTATTATTTGTGTTTTTTTTTCTATTTTCTGAACTACAAAATTTGAAATTTAAGCACAAAATTTTTGGATTGATTTTTTTTTTTTACTTTAAAGAAGATTTTTTTTTTTTTCAATACTGTCATATCACGACTTCTTTTTTAATGCATAAGTAGAATAAGATCAGTTGTTCCAACTATTTCATAGCTGTTTCCAAATATTCAAAGGTTTTAACTATGTGATGGGCATGGACCATTTTCATAACATTCGTTTACATTTTCCTCTATCCGCTGATCGGGAAAAACGTTTTCGATTTCATCGATTGCCCTGAAAGAAAATCAGACCAAATAAAAGGGGTATTCGGATAATTAGACAATTCGGTTAATTGGAGTTCGGATAATCGGCGCTCTGCTGTATATACAAATGTATAGATCCTATACAGGGCTGCACAAAATAATTAGGATATTTTTCAACTTATATATGGTAATTGCTGAAATTGGGTGTATAGCGTTTTCCATATCTTTCATCTTAACTCATTCTCTGCCAACCACGAGTGTACTCGTGGTTGTCAAACGCAAAATATTTATATTTATAATATATATATATTATAATATAATAATTATAGTAATTATATTTAATTATATATAATTATATAATATATATTTATATATATATATACAGTGGAATTTCCATTTAACGAAGTCTCATCGTTACACTTAAAAACTTTGTTATGAAGAAAATTCGTTAAATAGAAATCAACTTAAATTCATAAATTTTTCCTTCAAATATCACAAACAGGTATTGCATTCAGAAGCATTTGATTCAGTTTCAACTATGAAGCCGTCTTTTACAAAACAGTTGTGTACGGTCGATGAAACCATACGTCACATTCTCAAGCTTTGGCTCAAGCTTTCATCAGCTCTGATACACAGGTTCTTAAACTAATATTTTCACTACATTGTCTTTTTTCTGTATTTTTCGATAATGTACTTCAAGATCTTTTATTATTCCTTAGACTAACGGCTGACGTTTAGAAGTTGTATTGGCAGGAACAAAAATAACTTTGATGTTCTTCGAATTGCATTTTAAAGCACATTCTTGTGGATGTAAAAAGCTATATCTATGATGTCTATCAGCCGTGGACGGTCAGAATAGTAACTGTTTGACTCTAATTGACATTTTTTGGTTCAATGCATCTGACGCCATTGCGTCACACTCTATCTTCTATATTAGACCTCTTATAATAGAGGCTGACGCATCCTCGCAGATTTGGTGCTCAAATTCAAGTTCAGTCGAAAAACCAAGCTAATCAGAACCGAGTCTTAGGCAACCCCAACTGCGGCTGCGGTAGATTGATGCTGAACTGAGCACCAATAATCCGAAACAAAATGGATATGCGTCATTCTATATCATTGAAAATGTAAAAAGGGGATTTTGACTTCCCCCCAACTGTCAGCGCTGGAGTCTCAGTGTGGGAGAGAGTAATGATAACAAGTGTTTTTCTAAAAAAAATTGTTTTATTCACCATCAAGCAGAATATAAATTATTTAAATGTGTTCATTTACATACAATCAGGACTTAAATTGCGCCGGAGCGCACCGGAGCTCGGCTCCGGTACTGCTCTGCGTTTAGTAAATATTTAAATATTGGTCGGAATTCCCCGGAGCCCATAAATACTGGGCTCCGGAGTCCAGTGTAAGCGCTTCCGAAACACCAAAGCTTAAATGACCCTTTCCTTTTCTTCCCATATCGAAGTTTTTGCATTCTTTTTTATCAAAACACTACTATATGTGACATAATGTATTGCACGCGTAGGAAATGAAGATGAAATGGGCTCAGTTTTTATATCACTCTTCGGGCTTGTGCGTATTCGAACTCAATCTAAAAGTAAATTAAAAATTTTATTTATCTATCTCTCTCTCTCTATATAAAAAACTAACGATTTGGAAATGGACCCATGAAAATCTGCGTATAGATATCCCAGGTTATTCTCATCGCATTTTTACTAGAGACTTTTTGAGGAGCGATTACCTTTTTCTAGCCATCCTTATACGGATTCGAAAATCACACCACTAAGACGCGAAATATAACAAGATTTCAGAAATTCAAAAAATTATCGCGGTCGGACAATAAAAACTCAAAAAAAAACTTAAAAATCGTAAAAAATCTTTTATTGAAAAAGACACAATCCTTACTTTATTTGATCGCAGAATTCTGCGATTAATTAACATTAAAATTAGGCAAAGATTTCTATTCGGCCGGAGTGATAACTAAAAAGTGGAATAATGGACAGCTAAGTAAATGCAGATAGACATATTTAAAATTTTTATTTTGCTAAATTAAAAAATTGCTTTAAATTTTGCAAATACATATAATGTATGAACTATAAATATGCAGATTGGAGTGACGGTGGTGGAGGGGAAGGGGGGGGGGCACGCTACGATTATTAGTACTGCAGAATATTAGGGCTCCGGTACTTTTATTGTTAGAAATTAAGCCCTGAATATATTATAATACAATATAAAAAACAAAATATTTATATTTATACACAACATATTTATCAACGTAAACACCTCTATCAGACTGGGCAATACAAATAAACTTACAACACTTGAGCTGGCAGCGAAGGGATTAAATGGTAAAATTTATCACAGAATTCTGAAAGTGTTTCATAATCTATGCTTGTCACATGATTTTTCTTTCTCGTTATTATTAATACTTTATTTTTTCCTCTTCTGTTCATCATTTACCTGGAGAAAAGAGCCGGCTTTTGTCAATTTCGATCGGTTATTCTACACGCAGTAGTAAGAATATTTCTGGGAAAGTACGGAGGGGGGTGGGGGGCAGGGGGGGGTGGACGAGTCATTAGTTCGTTTTAGGAATATTCGTGCAGACGGACGGACGCCTGAGTCGCAGCGCCAGCCCGACTGTCCGCGTTTTAGGATTCGTAGAAAACCCCTTTTGATGAAGAGGAAAGAATTAATAACGATAACAAAAAATCGATAAAGTTGTCAATAAGAAAGATTGTCATGACGAAAAAACGGGAAATTTTCATGAGAAATCTGCGCAAAGTTCGAAAACGAAAGTTTTTTTTTTTTTTTTTTTTTTTTTTTTTTTTTAATAGAATTACTAGCATTCTCTAGCTAATTAATTACTAGCATACTGCAAAATCTCAGTTCCGACGGAAAAAATACCAAAACAAATATATCTGATAAAACGGAAATCTGTCATAGAATGAAATTTTTTTATTGTTTCCTGTTACGGAATCTGCTTTCACAGATTTTATTGAACTTTGTAGTTCCTTATTATTAATTGTTGATTTAGAAAACAGATTAGTAAAACCTGCAAAAACGAAATTTTAATTCCGGTTCCTATATCGTTTCTGTTTCCATGGGTTTTACTGCATGTAAAACTATATAGTGATTATAATTTAAGTAGTTTATGATTATATATTTTTAATTTATTCTTATATAGTTTACGATTATTTATATATCATAATTTCTGTTTGCTAATTCATGGAGTAAAACCTGTGAAAACGGAGTCTGTATATAATAAAATCCTGTCTTAAATGAAAAAAAAAATAAATCTCAGTCCCGACGGAAAAAAATACCAAAACAAATCTACCTGCTAAAACGAAAACCTGTCTAGAATGAAAATTTTTTACCGGTCCCTACGGTAGTTTCTTATTAATTGTTAATTTTGCTAAAACGAAATCCCTTAGGGACCAAAGGAGGGTTCTGGAGATATTCTGATAAACTGGTTCCCGGTTTCTGGAGATATTCAGTGTTTTGTTCTCTGCGGTTTTCCTTCCACCGGTACCATGAAACATTTCCGTTTATGGCACGATTCCATTATAGACAGGATGAGTTTTCACAGGATTTGCTTTGGTTTAAAATACTCAATAACCCCCCCCCCCCCCCCCCAGAGACGGATCTAGGCTAAATTTTAGCCGGGGCAAGCTTGCAGATTTGCGCCCTTCCCCCCTGCTCCCAAGAAAATCAGAATAAAATCTTCACAATTGCATAAGGAAGTAATATTAATACTTAATACTCAAAATCTGTATTTTTACTATACATTTTTCCTATATAAAAAGTACAATATTACACAATACAAAAACTAAAGAAAATATACCTGTTTTAACATTTAATTTTTTTAATTTATTGCTATGTTAACCTACGCCGTTTAAATTTAATTAATGTACTTGTTTGCTTCAAAATTAGTACAAGTGGCGTGACTGTGAAGCACAACTTAAGTTAACATACTTTATTAGATAAACATTTCTAATGAAAGATTTAATTGATTTTTAAAAAGTATAGGTGCGATATTTTGGAAATCAAAATTTAAAAGGCTTATTAACAACTGATATACATAAATAAAAACATAAAACTGATTCCCATGGATAGAAAACATTTTTAACTACATAAATAAAATGGCTTTAAAGGGCCAGAACGCGTTGAATTCTCAACAGAGTATATAAGTTTCGTTTTCATTTTTTAGACAAAAATGTCTGTTAATTACAAGAATATCTAAATTTAGAAGAAATTAATAAAAAATCGATTTATAATTCTTTTCTTATATATCAACTCAGTTATTGCATAGAAAAGGAGATTTTTAGAACAGAAAAAATACATATAGATTATTATATGGTGTAGCACGTATAAAAAAAATAAGTATCTTGGTTGCTGACCTTCATGAATATCGCTTGGCTTAAACCATGAGGACATTACTACAGGGATGAGAGCGCTCCGCCCCGAATTTCCGATTTTTACCACTGAATTTTAATAGTATTCTCCACCGTATTGAATTTCCGAAATTCTGTCATTAAATAAGGTGACAAATACTATTAAAATTTAGAGGTGACAGTCGGACATCTCTCATCCCTGATCAGTGGCGTCCAGGGGGTCCGGACCCCCCCCCCCCCCGAACCCCGAACGAAGAACTGGTTTACTGAATCATAGATATAACAATATTAAAAACTGATAAGACGGAATCGCAAAGAACCAATGAAAAATTCCGCTTTAGACAGGTGTTTGTCTTAGAAAAGGTATGTCTTTCGCCGGGGCTATGAAATTTTTCCGTTTAAGACAAGTTTTTGTCATAAACACGTCCCATTTTGTCAGGTATCCTCCAAAACTGTTAAAACGCATCCACTCTATAGTATACTTCTGAAAAGCATAGATGTATTATAATAAAATCTGCGAAGACGAGAGCTATCGTAAACAGTAAAAGTTCAAGGTTCAACGAAAACAATACTACATATTTATACCTTCTATTATTTGAAACCTATCTAAAATGGAACCTTTTCTGGTTGTGATTCCTTGTTAGCAGGTTTTCTGTGAATACGGAATCCTCTCGTAAACGAAAACATTTCATGGTCTCGATGACGGAAGGATAACTACATAAATATACCTGATATGACGGAAATCTATCTACAACGGATTTTTTTAAGGATACCTGACGATTCGTTTTCATAGATTTTAATGTAACTAAATTAAACGCAATACTTCTTCAACAGAGATTTCGATGGGACCAACTGTTGCCAACACTTACGGGAAAAGACGAGTTTAGATTAGACGAATGCAATAACAGCAAATTAATCAAAGTTTTGCGACCCTTATCTTTGTTCATTTTATAATTTTATATCGAGCAATGTTATCATTTACTTTAAATCTGCTTGCTGGAATTTTTAAAAAAATAACTTTATTCTTCGACTAGATATTTGTGAATTCTTATTCAACATTACACTGCCACTTTCAAAATACCCGCATCTGAATGTGATTTGTCTTCTGCTGTAAACCATACTGAAGACGTCCTTTTTCAGCTTTATGTAACTTTACATTAATCAGTAAGCAAGGAAGAGGAGACTGGTGTTTAAAAGTTTTCTGACCTGTTCAAGAGAACACAGTCCTTTGCTAAAGAAAAGTCTGACACAATTTTCTTTAGTCACACATACTCCTTGTCAAGTTGACCATCAGATACATCTGGTTCAATGTCAAACCTGAAGAATATTTCGGAAGATCAATTTTTTTCTCCTTTTGATACTTTTCTTTCTGATCTCGTTATTCGTTAATCATTAAAGAAAAGAACAGAGGAATATTGAAAGAGTTTGACGTTCTTCTGGGTTTGTACAAAATAATGGTAATTCTTGTTATTAAACTTTTCAACCTGAGGTATTTTTAATAAACTCTTAATGGAATATTACGTTGTTGTATATTATTTTAAAGGGCAGGTATTTACCTACTTATTTAGTATTATAATTTTGTTTTCCGCTATTGTACAGGGATATTTAACGCAATTGTAGAACTTTGGGAAATTTCGTACGATTTTTTTACTAACTAGGGGGCTCTGCCCCCTACGAGCTACGCTCGCCAACCCCCGTTCTGAAACAGCATGATTTAAAAACACTCTGATTTGATCATCTCTAAAACGATTACGGAAGATTGTATTATAATTAAATAACCAGTGGCGATCTGCTGTAACAGGGTTTCCATTCATTTTCTTTTGACTGAGGGATTTTAAGGTCGAATCAACTGCTGTTGAAACAGATTACAACTGTAACTGTCACCAAAATATATGATTTAACGCCAAACGTGCATAATCGTGGCGTCGCGTCACATTCAGTTGACATCAGATGCGTTACACGTGTTAGTTTTTTCATCGAGGAATTTTTAATTCAACGGTTATTTGTCTTTTGATACAGTTACCCATTGATACCATTACCCCGTCAATCAATTTTCATAAAAAAAAAAAAAAAAAAACTATCGCTAAACTGTAACACCAAATAAACAAATAGAAGAATTTTGACATTGGAAAGGAAATATTATTATTTATGCTGTTTTAAAATTTGCAATAATAGGTAAAAGATTTGTCAAAATAAATTGATCTCTCATGAAAATATAATTATTAATTGAAATTGTTTGGAAATATTGTTATTTGATCATTTTAAATGTGACGTAAATTTCCCTAGTTACTCGTATTTCTCTTTTTAATATTCACGCGCAAGTATATTTTTATTACGTAATTTTCTACATTTAATGCTTTTAACACGTGATGATTTAGTTATTATTTTAAAGTTTTATTTCTGTTTTTAATAGTCACGTGTAAATACATTTCTTAATTGAAAGGAATATTATTTTGTGCGCTATTTTACAAATTGGCAACAATTCAAATAATGGATTTTATGAAATATGAAGTAAATCTTCTTCAAAATAATGAAAATTTTGAATAAAAAATTGAAATATAACCTCAAACTAGTCGGATGTGCCAATCCCAAAACTTTCTTCTATCTCAATCATGTTAATACTTCTAATTTCGTCCTCACATCGTCAATAAAATCAATATTTTTCGCAATTCTGTTGTACGTCAGCTGCTTGCGAATCATCGGGTTACCGGGATGCAATCAACTCATGTATACTAAACTACGAAAAGTTCTTTTGGCCTGTACCGACCGGAACAGATAGCCTCCCTATTCCTTGGTTTTACGATTTTAGCTAATTTTACTGGAAAACACGAAGCTAAAATGCGTGGAACCCAAAAAGAAGATTCATTTCCAGTTCTCGTCAACATTGAATTTGAATGAGAATATCGCCAAATTAGTCTTCTATAGCCAAGTTGGCTTCATTTGTGGCAACCTATTTTTGTCGCCGAATTTGGCGATATTTCGTCAATTGCCGCCAAGCTTGGCGAGAATTTGACGTTGGCGAATATAAATATATAGTGTTAAACATTTAAGAATAGGAACAATGGTTACAACAATGAAAGAAAATTTGCTGAAACCCTGTTAACTAAAACTCATAAATTAAACCCGTTTATGGATGAATTCTGCTGTCTTGTTTGAAAATGTCAACCACCCTAAAATTTCAAACCGCTATATCTCCGCCATTTTTTAATATAGAGACAAAACAAAAACTGCTCCGGATTCTCCGGATCAAGGCCGAACATTTAACGGAAAAAACTTTTAGGATTTCTAATTTTTTATACATCTTTTTGAATCTGAAATCTTTAAATGGTTATCACAGCGCCCCCTTCCGGCGGAATATCCCCACATTCTAGTAGGACCTGCTGGCTACAGCCAAAAACATATTAAAAATTTTTGGTTTAATTATCTGCATAACATCATACACTTTTCTATGATACAATAGTGAAAATCAGACAAAAATCGCGATGGCAGCGCCCCATTTCGTCGAAATATCCCCGAAATCAACCTGGACCTGCAGGCTATGGTCAAAAACATAAAAAAAATGGTTCAATTATCTGCATAACTTCATACACTTTTCGATGATACAATAGTGAAAATGGAACAAAAATATCGATCACAGCGCCCCCTTTCGTTGAAATATCCCCAAATTCTGATAGAATCTGCTTGCCATAGCCAAAAACATAGAAAAAAATGTGGTTTAATTTGAAGCATAACTTCATACACTTTTAGATGGTACACAATAGTGAAAATGGAACAAAAATATCGATTACAGCGCCCCCTTTCGTCGAAATATCCCCAAATTCTGATAGAACCTGCTTGCCATAGCCAAAAACGTAGAAAAAAAAATTGGTTCAATTTGAAGCATAACTTCATACACTTTTAGATGGTACAATGAAGACGGACAGACAGACATTTTGTAAAAACATGTTTTTCGGAATCCCTGACCCCTAAAACGAGTAAATCCGTCGAAAAAAATTTCGATTACAATACTTTCTTCTATTATAGATAGAAGAAAGTAAAAATGAGTCAAATTGAAAAAATAATTGCAGTCTGCACACCGCAACTTTGTCAACTATATCCTTACAAATTATGGTTAAATTCCTGTGCATAGTTTTCGTTTCTATAAAACTTTTATAAGAAAATTATTTTGACCAACTTTAATATTAAATATCTCTTAAAATAATTCTTCGATTTAAAAACTGTCAATTTCAGCGTGTTTATCGAACATTTCTTTATAAATCCACCAATTTTTAAATTTTTATTTGCAATAGTTTTCTGGCTATTAGTCCAGAAAGACTTCAAGGCACAAAATCTTTATTGACAGCGACTGCTGCTGCGGTGGTTACTACTTTTTTTTTAATATAGAGAGATTCAAAATGGTACGATCAGCGGAAACGGCTTGTATATCAACCACACTACAGTGTTGAATGCAGGAGAGCGGAGGTGGGGCATCCACTCCAGAGCATCGAAATGACCCCTCGTAATACTTGAGATTTTATGCTCATTAATGGTCTAGGAGTGCAATCTTTCTCCTTCCTTGAACTCCACAGTGTACAGGAGAAAAATGGTACCCTCCGCAGAAATACCCCCTGGAGAAAAAAATGTCTGAATTCAACATTACAATTGACCGAATTACGACTTGTGAACTCACAGTTTAACATTGTTTTCAGAAATTTCATAATGGCTATGAGAGTTTGAATATGAAGGTCGTAGGTGGCATTCGGTTATTAACAATGAAAAATTGAAAGCAAAGGTTGGAGCTAATCTACGTACCAAAAGTCTGAAAGATTGCTGCTGAACTTGGAGTACGTTCTAAAATTATTTCCAACCGCTTAAAATAAATTGGTTGAAAAGTAAAATAGCAGAAACTACCATTATTTTTTACACAATCTAATACTTCCCAAGATGTGCTAATCCATCGTAATAAATTTTTTTATAAAAATTTAACATCTTTTAAGTCGACCAGATATCGGAAACAACTATTCAGGTCGAATATTTACATTAGTATCAAAAGCGGTGAAATTTGGAAAAGAATTATGGCTGTTTTAGACAATTGTAACAAAATTATTTTTCCCAACATCAACTATATTTGTTGCGTGTGTTTGTTACATTACTAGTTTCTGTAGCCGAAATTACAAGATTTTTTTCTTAAAAATTAAAAACTTATCTCAGAAACACCCATGGTGAATCAACGGCTGACGGCGTTGGCAATTGTGTCAACTCATTATTCATTATACCTATTACAGCACAAGTTCTTAATTCAATGACAGGAAATTAAGCATGAAAATTGAAAAAAAAATTTCAACCAAATGCTGTTATAAACTTAACCCTTTGATCATAACTTTAACGTAATCAAATGTTTATATTATATGAAACTTGATTTAAATGCATTCTTCAGTGCGTGCTCAGTTTTTTATATCATAGTGTTTGTAAAATCTTTTTATTTGGTAAATATTAATGTAATTCCATTGTATTATTAGCCACAATTATAGAGATTGACCTTACTTTATTTTACACATGCTATTTTTTTTAAATTAAGAAATTGATAAGGAAATATCTAAATTCTTAAAGTTACTCGAAATATTTCTATTGCCTATATACACACACAGTCAATCCTGTCACACTATATTTCAATCAGACGCATTGTTCGTTTCGTCGGGATCCCGAAACTTTTAAGTTTGAGATAGGATTCCGTTATAGAAAGTTTCCATTTCACAGGCTTTACTGTATTTATAAGTAGGATAAAACCTGACAAGACGAAATCGGAATCACAGAAGAACGGTGAAAAATCCCGTTTCAGGCAGGTTTTCAGCAGACTTAATTGTATAGTTATCCATATCAATGCCATGTAATGCTTCCGTTTAAGACAGGAATATGCTATAGACAGGTTTTACTATACATATTACATACATAAGTTATATTTTTATATATACAGCAAATTCTGTGGAAACGAAATGTGCTTATAACGGAATGCTGACTTAAACGGAAATATTCATTCGTCAAATAGAAAAGAAAGCCATACACCTGCTAAGACGGAAAACTGTCTAACACGGAATTTTTTACCATTTTTTGTAATATTATCTTGGCAGGTCTTACTATATATATAAGCTGAAGAAAAATTTTGGACCCCTCCCGAAAGGAAATCCTGGCTAAGCCACTGTCCCTGATACTAGATGATAGCTGTGAAGCGTCTTCTCTTTTTTTAGCTTTCTTTCTGTAATAATCACCCGAATGTCTTTTAGAATAACCAAAATAAAACACTGCACACACTGTAAAACAACATAGAACGGTGTCGGAAAAGAGGTGACGCAATATCTTTAATTTAAATAAATAAAAATTTCTTAAAAATACTGGTGGCAATATGATACTTTTTTTTTTTATTTCTTATCCTTATGCAACGAAAGTAAACCGCCTTTGAACAAAATGAAATTAAATATACTTTCATATAAATTTTTAATTTTCCTTTATTCTTAATCTTTTATGATTCCTCATTTTTGCGCCCTTCCAATTCTTGCACCCGGGGCAGCTGCCCCGGCTAACCCCCCCTTAGATCCGTCACTGCCCCCCCCCCTAAAAAACAGAATAAAATAATAATAATAATAATAATAATAATAATAATAATAATAATATAAAATAAAACAAACAAATAATTAAATAAATAAATAAACAAGTAAATAAATAAATATTAATTAATTAATGGAATATCTTTAAAGTTATTTTAAACAGATAGAGCTTCAAAAATGTTTTATTGTCAATTTAAAAAAAATGGTTATTATTAAATGAATGCTAAAAAATTATTTAATAAAAAATATATATATTTTTAAAATCATTTTAAAGAGACCAAGTACAAAAAAAATGTTATGTTATTTATTTTTGATTATTACTAAATAAATGCTTAAAAAATAGGTAATAGTAAATAAATAAATTGCTAGTTCTTTTGAAGAATGTTTACTCCAGTTTTTAATTAAATTTTTAATTTTATTATAAAATTAATTCTAAACGATTGTTTAATAAAATACATATATATTTTTTAATTTCTTTAAGGAGACTTGATACAAAAAAAAGGTTTCAACATTTAAAAAATTATTTTTGATTATTATTAAATAAATGCTAAAAAAATTACGGATTTTTTTTTTTTAATTACTTTACAAAGACTAGGTAAAAGAAAAAATATTTTAAACTTTAAAAAATTCGTTTTTTGTTATTATTAGATGACACTTAAAAATAATTTAGTGAAAAAAATGTTTTTTAATATTTACAGAAACTAGAAACGAATTAAGTATTTTAAACTTCTTTTTATTATTATTATTATTATTATTATTATTAAATGATTATAAAAAAAAATATTTACTGAAAAACAGTTACTCCTTTTAAAAGGACTTTACTTCACAGAAAAAAAATCAAGTTTAAAAATGTATTGTTAAATATATTTTTAAACTTTGTAAACTAATACATTTTTTAACTTCAGTTATAAATTTATTATAAATTAAATTCTAACTATAATCATTTAATGAATAAAAAAGCTAAAAAAAAATAATGAAGAAAAATAATTTTTCAAGTCTTGTAATAGGATTTTACCTAAAACAATGTCGAAATCTCAAAATTCCTTTTCAGTTATTTTGAAAAGGATTCTAAGGAATTATTCAAAGAGAAAAATAAGCTTTTTAATTACTTTAATAAAAATTTAATATATTTTTTGAAAAACAGTACTCCTTTTAAAAGGACTTTACTTCACAGAAAAAAAATCAAGTTTAAAAATGTACTGTTAAATATATTTTTAAACTTTGTAAACTAATACATTTTTTAACTTCAGTTATAAATTTATTATCAATTAAATTCTAACTATAATTATTTAATGAATAAAAAAGCTAAAAAAAATAATGAAGAAAAATAATTTTTCAAGTCTTGTAATAGGATTTTACCTAAAACAATGTCGAAATCTCAAAATTCCTTTTCAGTTATTTTGAAAAGGATTCTAAAGAATTATTCAAAGAGAAAAATAAGCTTTTTAATTACTTTAATAAAAATTTAATATATATTTTTTAAAAATGTCTACTTTAATGTGTACAAAAAAACAGTTTTTTTAAATTTATTTTCAGTTATTTTAAAATGGATTTTAACGAATTATTTAATGAATAATATACAACTTTTAAGAAAGCTTGACATTAAAAAAAGTATTGTCAACTCGCTAAAGTTTATTTTTGGTTATTATTAAATGAATAACAATAATTAAATATATATATATATATATATATATATATATATTGAAGATTTTTTTAAAAAATTTATTTAATAGGCACCTAAACAAATGTCAAAATTTCAAAATTATTTTCAGTTATTATAGAAATAATTGTAAAGAATTAGTTAAAGAAAAATATAAGTTTTTTAATTAATAAAATTTGATATTTAAAAAAAAGTCTTATTAAAAAAATATATGTACTTTTTGTTTTTATTAAAATGAATGCTAAAAAAGGTATAATGAAAAAAAAATTCAAACATTTTCGCAAAGTAGAAAAAACAGTTTTTAAAAATTTATTTTCAGTTATTTTAAAATGAATTCTAACGAATTATTTAATGAATAATATAAAACTTTTAAGAAAGCTTGATATTAAAAAGAGTATTGTCAACTCGTAAAGTTTATTTTTGGTTATTATTAAATGAATAATAATAATTAAATATATATATCGAAGACCTTTTTTTTTTTTTTTTTTTTTCAATTTTTTTAATAGGAACCTAAACAAATGTCGAAATTTCAAAACTTATTTTCAGTTATTATAGAAATAATTCTAAAGAATTATTTAAAGAAAAATATAAGCTTTTTAATTACTTTAATAAGATTTGATATTTCAAGAAAAAAAATTGTCTACTTTAAAAAAAAAAAAAACATTTTTTGTTATTATTAAATGACTGCTAAAAAAAATTTAATGAAAAAAAAAATTATTTTCACAAAGAACAACAACAACAACAAAAAATTTTCGGGTATTATAAAATGAATTCCAACGAATTATTTAATGAATAATATAATTTTTTAAAGAAATTTTTTGAATAATATAATTCAACTATTACAGAAAGAATTCTAAAGAATTATTTAAAGGAAAATATAAACTTTTTAATTACTTTAAGATTTGATATTTAAAAAAAAAAAAAAAAAAAAATGTGAACTTAAAAAAAAAAAAAAAAAAAAATTATTGTTATTATTAAATTAATACTAAAAAATTTGTAATGAAAAAAATAAATGATTTTATTTAATAGAAAATATGATTTGTTAAATAATTACTTTAAATGATATGAAGCGACTTGTTATTTCAAAAAATAAACAAAGAACATAAAATAAAGTAAATAAATAAATAAAATGATATAAATAAAGTAAGAATAAAATGAAATAAATAAATAAATCATAATAAATTTTGTCAACATATCAAATTTTAAAAGATTATTTTTGGTTGCTATTAAATAAATGCTAAGAAAATGTTGAATGAAAAATAAATATATATTTTTTAATTCAATAAAAATTTTATATTTTTCTTTAAATAATTCTTTAAAATCCTTTCTGTAATTGTTGATTTTTTATTTATATATATTTTTTTAAAGTTCCTATTAAAAGAATAAAAAAAATTCTTCATTGATTTTTTTTTTTTTAATCATTCGTTTAATTATAACCAAAAATAAACTTTAGAGAGTTGACAATATATTTTTTTTAATATAGAGCTTTATTTAAAAAATATATATATTATTCATTAAATAATTCGTTGGAATTCATTTTATAATAACCGAAAATAAATTTTAAAAATAAATATATTTTTTCATTATTTAAAAAAAAAAAAAAAAAAAAAAAAAAAAAAAAACATGTAAAAAAAATTAAATTAGAAAAAAAAAAAAAAGTTTTGGTTATTATTAAATAAATGCTAAACAAATATTTAAAATAAACTAGGCACAAAAAAATAATAATGATAATAGTAAATAATTGGGGGGGGGGGGGGAGGGTCAAGTTTATAAAATTAATTTTCCGTTATTATAAATTGCAATCTAAACAATTACTTAATAAAAAAATGTAATTTTTAAATTACTTTAAGGAGATTTGATTTTTGAAATCTCTTTGAAATTTTCTGTTTGGTTATTATTAAATAAAAGCTGAAAAAAAAAAAAACATTTAATGAAAAAAAAATTTGTAAAGACCGTGTACAAAAAAAAAAATTTCATTTATTTATATATTTTTATTAAATGAATACTAAGAAAATATTTAATAAAAGAAATATAATTTCCTTTTATTTAACTTTTTTTTTAATTAATTAGGAAAAAAAAGAGAGAGAGAGAGAGAGATGACATTTTATTAAAATTTTATTTTACTTATTATAAAATGATTTCTAAATACCTATCTAATGAAAATATTATATTTTTAATTACTGTGAAGATACCTGATACTTCACATGGAAATGTGAAATGTGGACAATTCTACAAAAAGTGGCCGATTTGGCATTTGGGGAAGGGGAAAAAAATTCTACGAGTTATAGCACCTGAAATCAATGGTTGTTGTGGAAATGAAAATATTTCTAATTTTAGGAATCATCCCTTATAAGAAACTTTAAGAACCTATGAAAAGGATATTAGGAGTTTTATGCAGCTTGGTCAGTACTTTTTGTAAAGACCGTCACGTGCATTATCACGGGGGAAAATTTTCTCCAACATACTATATGTTTGTTGCTTAATAAGTTAAAAACAATAGACGTAAGAATTTGTCAGTTACTAAAAAGAGTATCTGTATTGACTTCTTATTGCATCCTTTAGTAGAGATTGTTTAAGTCTTTGTGAATTTAAAATATGACAAAAGAAAGCTGATTATATAACTGAAACTATCTATAATAGAAGAAAGTTTGTAATTGAAATTTTGTACGACTTCCGGTTTTCGACGGATTTACCCGTTTTAGAGGGTTTGATATCTCGAAAAATATGTTTATGCAAAATGTCTGTTCTCACTGTATCATCGAAAAGTATATGAATATATGCATATAGAATGAAAAGTATATGCATATAGAATTGAACCAAGTTTCATTTACAGGTTTTTTTTACTATGGCCAGCAGGTTCCACGTGAATTTGGGGATATTCCGCCGGAAGGGTGTGCTATAATAGCGATTTTTGTTACATTTTCATTATTGCACCATACAAACGTGCATGAAGTTACGCATAGACCAAATTTTATGATGTGGTTTTGACAATTCCCTGCAGGTCCAAGTTGAATTTGAAGTTATTGGGTCAATTTAGGGGGAAAGGGACTCTGTGATAGCGGTTTTTTGTGCGATTTTCATAATTGTACATCGGCGGCTCGTACAGCGAAGGTAACCCGGCGCTTCGCAATCAGCTGACGTACAACAGAGTGACGAAAAATATTGATTTATTGGCGCAGTCAATTCTGAATTATTAACATTTATGAGATAGAAGAAAGTTTGGGAATTGGCAGATCTGACTAGTATTTTTTGCATATATCCCGATTGAAAAATGGTCGTCCTGCTGGACCTGGAAACGCAACACTAGCCGTGAGATAAAAAAGGTAGGAAACGCTAATCTAAATAGCGTCTCACTGTTCAAACTATTTTCGAAAACGTTTTCCCGAACTTTCTGTCTAGTTCTGTTTACAGAAATCCCGGCCGAAATAGATGGGGTCGAGAATATTTATTCTTCCGCGTTTCCGAAAAGCAGACGATTATTATTTTTCTTCTGCGACAAGGGACGGTTAAAAACTCTCTCAAGGTCCAGCCCACGCAAAACCGAGAGGAAAGAAAACAAAAGAAGATTTAAACATGATGCCAGCGATGCGTTTAGAAATATTGTGGGAGAGCAGACGATATCTCACCCATGCCAGTGTTATTTACTATCGGAAAAGATCTCCGACTTTCGCGTTCGATCACAAATAAATCATAACTTGGAAGGCACAGCAATTGACTGAGTTATTTTGCAAGAAGATAAATACTAACAAAAAAAGCATGACACATCGAGTATAAAGAAAGCATTAATTGTAACGAGATTTCTATCGCTGTTCTGCGTTCTGCTCATTAATCCTCCGTCATGGGCAGTGTGCCCGACAGGCGCCTGTTTTAAAATCCCCATCAGCACCTAATTGATTCTCTTAATTAAAACGCTTAATTCTAGCGCTCTTAAAAGAATTGGGGACTTTTATTAGGAAGTATAAAGAGAGAATATTCGAAATTTGATTTTAAAAAACCCTCATTTATTAACCTCAAAACAAGTAAAACACTGAAAAATTTCTAAGGCAATCTTCACTAAGCATTCATTGGCATTGCGCTTGTCAGATACGCTGCGCCCGACCAAGTGTTAAAGCCAGGACTTAGGCTGAGTAAGAAATTTTTTTAGCTCTAAGGCTAAATCAATAATTAAACAAGTGGGTAGGTGTAATCGAAGTTTAATATTCTTCGTTTAATATTCCTTTCAAAACACTTTATCCTTTCTTTAATAAATCCAAATATATTTCATTTAGCAAAAAAAAAAAAAAAAAAGTCGTTTTTTATAAATTAAAAATTTACCGGTCTATTTTTCAATCAATTTTATCATCAATATACAAGACTGATTCAATATCAATCAATTTTATTTCATATTTATCGTTTTTTCAATTGGTGAAACATTTTATTTCATTTTCCTTTTTCACGTGGAAATCGTCTGATAAAAAATTAATTACTGTAGAAAGAATTTCATCGTGGATTTTTAATTTTTGGCATCTGCTATAACGAAAAATGTTTAAATTTAATAGGAAAAGGCTGTTAGAATTTTGGTTTTTTATCTTTATTTATTAAAATAATACGAATTTTTCAAATTTTAATATTTTGAGCTCTTCATAGCTGGTATTCAGCTATATATACAAAGTTTCAACTCTGTAAATTATATAGGTTCTGAGAATGGCTCTGTTACAGACAGACAACGGAGTGGGAGTAATAGGGTTTCGTGAAATGAACGAAACTCTAAACAATCATGAAAGACTTTCCCACACTGCCAGAATTGTTATGTTGTAATTAAAAGGGAATTACAATTAAAATTTGAGGGAAATATGTATAGAAAAACAATATTTTCTTTTAACTATTTTCTGGTTTTTGATACTTGTGTCAGAAAGCGTTGAGTTAAGCATACCCTAATCCTGTAAACTTTTATTATATTATCCAAATTAATAGAATTTTAAATAGTAATATGTTGGATCAAAATTTATAGTATTATTTATAACATCATGAACTTCAAAGAATTCGATGATTACTTATGTTAATTCTAATTGTATTAGAAATTTATCGATGAATTATTATCTACATAAATTTAACTGTGTTACGGCAAACAATCTTAATTAATAACGAAAGTAACTCTTAATATGGAATATTTTTGTATAATAAAGTATGGATATGTTAAAATTATGTTTTATGATATTTAATGAGTTGGAGTATAAATTTAACTGGAAAGTATTTAATTTATTTACTTTCATTATAAAGAGAGTAAATATCAATAATTACTTTAACAAATGTCTGGGAACGTTTAATAATCAATAGAACAAATTAATCTTTAAAGTAAATATACTTTAAAATTTAAAGTTTTAGAAAAGATAATATTTATTTCAATTTTGAAAGAAATACAGTTAAATATTTTTTTCTAGGAATGGGAATTATCGAAATTAATACTATTACATAAGTTTGCATTAAAATATAACATAAAATGTAGTTCAATTTCTTAAGGTAAAAATTAATAATGAGATGATTAAAGTGATTAATCAATAAATTATAGTAACATTGAACAACTATTTAATAAATGAATATAAAAGAAAGAAATAAATCAAAAACCAAGATTATAACGGAATGTTCTTGCGAAACTTCATCTTTTTATTTTTATATAATGAAAGTCAATACATAAATAAGCAATTTAGAAAACACATAACACAGTTGAAAGCCCATTTTCAGCATTTACATAGACAGTAATGTAGTTGGAATCTTTTGTATGAATTTGTCTATATTTTATAAATACCATGTTAAAATTAACAAGAACGAAAAATCATGCGTCAAGCATAGATTATGCAACACTTTCCAACGCTTCCAAAAATAATTTTACAAATCATTACCGTTTAATAAGCTGAAAGATAACATCTAAGTAAACAATTTGGAAAACGTATAACATATTTAACAAGAACGAAAAATCATGCGTCAAGCATAGATTATGTAACACTTTCCAACGCTTTCAAAATAATTTTACAAATCATACCGTTTAATAAGCTAAAAGATAACATCTAAGTAATCGGAATACTTTTATTCCGCCCTGTATAGTATCTATAGATTTGTATATATACTACATAGGAGGCTAAAATTTATTTCACTTAGGAAACGCGTAGCACAGTTTAAAATTCTCCGTCTGGAGTTAAATAATACGGAAATGTGTTCGCGAACTTTTGTGCTTCCCTGTATAGGATCTATAGAATTTATACATACCACGTAATAGACAAAAAGCGAGTTAAAATTAAAATCGCGTTCAGTAACTTAAAACGCACTTCCATGAATTATTGTTAACATACAGTAGAGAATTATTTTGTGTGTCCCTGTAAATGAACGATGACTGCTATACACACAATATTCTGTAGTAAGCCTCTTGTAATGCACCTTATATAAATTACAATGCGTTTAAAATAGGGAAACATTATTTAAATAAACCGCAGACGATTTTCCTCCATAGACGTAATGTAACGGAATTCTTTTGACTGTCCCTGTAAAGTAACTATAAGTGCTATGCACACCTTATTCCATATTAAGCTTCTTCTAATGCACCTTAGTGATATATATAAATTTCAATGCGTTTAAAATAGTGAAACATTATTTAAATAAACCGCAAATGATTTTTCCCCATAGACCGCAATGTAATGGAATTCTTTTGAGTGTCCCTGTAAAAAAACTGTAAGTGCTACACACTTCCGTTGAAATAGGGAACATGCTATAGATAACGACTATAACATATAAAAATTGCAGAGCAATCCGAGCATATTTACGGGAGTTAGAGCACGGACAGACGGCCAGACGGCAGACGGCCAGACGGCCAGACAAACCGAAGTCATAAACACTTTTCAACTAGGTTGGAAAGTGTTAAAAACGTAATTTCAGGAATTTCCAACATATACAATATTCGGAAAAATGTCCGAATACTTTTATTCAGCCCTGTATAGGATCTATAGATTTGTATATATACTACATAGGATGCTAAATTTTAGTTTAGTTAGGAAACGCGTAGCACAGTTTAAAATTCTCCTTCTGGAGTTTCTATCAGTAAACGGAAATGTGTTCACGAACTTTTGTGCTTCCCTGTATAGGATCTACAAAATTTATTTACCCAGTAATAGACAAAAAGTGAGTTAAATTTAAAATCGCGTTCAGCAACTTAAAACGCACTTCCAGGAATTATTGTTAACAGACAGTAGAGAATTATTTTGTGTGTCCCTGTAAATGAACGATGACTGCTATACACACACTATTCAGTAGTAAGCCTCTTGTAATGCACCTTAGTGATATATATAAATTTCAATGCGTTTAAAGTAGTGAAACATTATTTAAATAAACCGCAGACGATTTTTCTCCATAGACGTAATGTAACGGAATTCTTTTGACTGTCCCTGTAAAGTAACTATAAGTGCTATGCACACCCTATTCCATGTTAAGTTTCTTGTAATGCACATTAGTGATATATATCAATTACAATGTGTTTGAAATTGTGTAACATCATTAAAATAAACCGCAAATGATTTTTCCCCATAGACCGTCATGTAACGGAATTCTTTTGAGTGTCCTTGTAAAAAAACTATAAGTGCTACTCACTTCAGTTGAAATAGGGAACATGCTATAGATGACGACAATAACATATAAAAATTGCAGGGCAATCCGAGCATATTTACGGGAGTTAGAGCACGGACAGACGGCAGACGGCCATACGGCCAGGCGGCAGACAAACCGAAGTCATAAACACTTTTCAACTAGGTTGGAAAGTGTTAAAAACGTGTAACACATTTGAAAACAGATTTTCAGCAATTCAAAACCATAGACAGTAATGTATTCGAACTCTTTTGTGTAGCGCTGTATATGATCAATATAATTTATACTCAATATATACTATATAAATATTTAGTTAAGGTTGAAAACGGGTAACACAGTTGAAAACGCGCTTCCCTCCACTATCACTCATACATGATAATGTATCTGAATTCTTTTGGGTGGCCCTGTATCAAAGCATTAAATGTTGCATGCCCAGTTTAATACAGAGACGATTTTATTGGATACCTCAGTAACGATTATGTTAACTCTTTAAGTCCCAGGGTAAAACACGTTCTTGAAATTCAGTAATTCCGATAAATTGAATTAACACCAGAAAATTTCGATAGAAACTTTCACTTCATTTAATGACGGAATTTCTGTTATTAAATAAAGCAAATATTGCTGTTTTTTATTTCTAGTATGAATTTGGAATATCCGAATTAATGGACATTTTAGCACCTCGGGCGGTTTCGGGCGGTTTGGTATCTAAAGGGTTAAAAGTTATATGTTTCTTCATGTTGGTCCAGTTTATAAATTCATCGAAAACATGGTAGGATTTCCCTATCATGCGCTCAGGGGCACTGAGCATCTGCCGCTCTTGAATCTCATCTTCAGGGAAGGAGCGGCACTTTAGGGAGGCGAGGGGATAGTTGCCCCCAAAAAACTTCGAGCTGAATTGCTCGTAGTTTTCGTGCGTTTATAATGTAATACATTATGAATTACTAGCTCTACGAGAATTTTTATCTTCTGCCTACATCGAGTTGAGATGTAATTCTTTACTTGGGTGTTGCTGCTTCATGACGTCACATACGCATTACCGAGGCTATAACGAAAAAGACAGGCTACCGCGGTGCATTCCACTTATCTTTTTTTACAGACCGCTAGAGTGACGTGTTGCTCTTTTCGTGCACCTTCAATGGTGCATTCGAGCATCACGTGACTCCCGCGGTCTGTAAAAAACGATACGTGTAAAGCACCGCGGTAGCCTTTCTTTTTCGTTAGCCTCGCGCATTATCTAGAGCTCCTATAATACAGGCTGACGCATCCTCGCAGATTTGGGGCTCAAATTTAAGTTCAGTCGAAAAACCAAGCTAATCAGAACCGGTTCAGCCAATCAGAACCGAGTCTTAGGCAACCCCAACTCCGGCTGCGGTAGATTGATGCTGAGCTGCGTACCAATAATGCGAAACAAAATGGATATGCGTCAGCTCCTATTATAGGAGTCTTAGCATTATCTATAATGCGCACCTTTCTTTTTAGCCCTAAAATTTTGAGGAAAAAAGTGCGTATTATACCGCGACCTACGTTATTCACGGCCGGTTCATGACGTTTAAAACGTCACACGGAGTGGAAGTGGATAATCTTTACACGGCGATTGGTACAAAACTTTGCGCCAATCGTTTTGTGCCAATCGCCGTGTAAAGATTATCCACTCCGTGTGATGTTTTAAAAGTCATGAACCGGCCGTAGAAATCCTATAATAGAGGCTGACGCATCCTAGCAGATTTGGCACCCGAAATGCAGCCCAGTTGAAAAACCAAGCTAATCAGAACCGGTTCAGCCAATCAGAACCTAGTCTTAGGCAACTCCAGCTCCGGCTGCGGTCGATTGATGCTGAACTGGGCACCAATAATCCGAAACAAAATGGATATGCGTCAGCTTCTATACCGGCCGTGTATAACGTAGGTCGCGATTATACATGAGTAAATATGGTATGTTAGTTATTACTAGTCAAACAGTTTTTTTGTACACTATACAGGCTGTCCAAAACACATTGACCTCGGCTTTTATTCCTTAAATATTGATCATAGACATATATTATAAATTACAAAGTTACGTGAAAAAAAAAGTAAAGAATTTTAAGAAAGCGATTAAAATTTTCAAGGGATTAAATTTGAAGAAATAAAAAAATAAAATTTTTATATGGCTCCCATACAAAAAATTTCCCAGTGAGTAAAATGTGCCCCATAAAGTAATAAGGTCATCTACAGAAATTCAGCATTTTACGTAAAAAGTCGCAGAGATATGTTTAAACAAAGTTGGTGAGGGGTTAGTCATAAATTAAAATGTATGTTTACAGCCAGAGTGCAGATGACGCGACACAGAAATGTATCATAAGCAAATAAATAGGACTCTTATCTTCAGTTTTATTTACAAATTTACAAAACTATGCTTCCTGAAAAATACCTGAAAATTTTACATGATGAATTACAGAATAAAACTTGGAAAATATCACAGGCAATGACAGCAAACAAGCTTAGACAGCTTAGAAAATATCTAAGAATTGTTTAAATATGCAAATATCTGCCTCTGATCAGTGCATCACATATTCGCACAAGCTTTGTAATATTTGTGTACAGTTATTATTTCCAGATAATTTAGATTCTTTTGTTGCCAATAAATAGAACAATTATTATTTATTCATGCAATCATTGGTTTTCTTTCGTAATTTGTGTGCGACAAAATAACGCAATAAGTTATGATTCAATAACTGTTTTCCTAACAAAGTAAAAAAATATTATATGTTTACCAATTATGTTGCTCCCTACTATACGTGCGGAAATAAAGGTGTGGCAACTCCAACTGCCTATAATAAAATTCAGCTGATGTTGACGACATATAATTAATCAATTTTAATATAATTGATTTCTAAAACTATTTAAAATAAAATCAGTAAGAAACAAATTTTCTTACCTTCTAGGTTCCAAAAAACGGGCATCGGGGCTCCATTGCTTCAATAAAGAACATCTTTCAGTTGATTCGATATATTCCAATATATGCAATTTTCACGAGAGAATAATCTTGACTCAAATAAAATTCTGAGATTAATAAACACATCACTATTTAATGACAAATAATACGACGAACAAATTATTATATACATTTCTGTTACTGAGCGACACGCTCTCTGACAATCATAATCACAAACAATACTAAACTAAAACGTTAGAGTTCAAAAACGAAAGTTCTAATAAAAAATGTTCTGAAAAAGTTATGTAATAAACAATGTTGCGCGCATGCGTCAAAGTCTCACTGTCTCTTTTCTGCAAGTCGAAGTACATCCCTACCTCTACACTGCGTAGGTGCTTTTTATGTTTCAAAACTTTGAGAAGAAAAGGGGGATTTTGGATGATGCAACAGGAAATGAATTCCCAATTACAACAAAAGGTAAGTGAATATGACGTCATGTTGGTACAATCATATTGGTACGTCATATGACGTCAGATTGGTACATATGAGGTCATATTGGTACAATCATAGTAAAATACGAGGGTGGGCTGATAAGTACGATGCCTAACACAGAGATGGGACAAGTATGACCCAATGACAATGATGTTTGTAAAGTAGGATCCTTTAGATGACATGCTGCCGAGTTTCAGACGCGTGAGTTTATTGGTTATGGCTGGCCAAAGTAAAATAAACTAGTTTTGATATCTTCTAAAAATGGAAAAAAAAATTGAAGTTCGAGCTGTCGTAAAATACTTTGTTAAAAAAGGTTTAACCCCCACGGACATACAAAAAGAGTTACATTCCACCTTAAAGGATTCTTGTCCATATTTGGCGATAAAAAAGTGGGCTGCTGATTTTGAACATGGTAGGAAATCCATTCACGATGATGAACTCTCAGGACGTCTAAAAACCGCTACGACCGGCGAAATCGTCTCAAAAATTCGCAATGCCATATCGAATGATCGCCGATTGTAGATACGCGAACTTGCTGACATTGCAAACATCTCGATAGACAGCGTCCACCACATTTTACACGATGTTTTGGGTATGAAAAAACTGTCCGCTCAATGCGTGTCGCGTTTGTTGAACGTCGCCCAAAAAACGCCAAAGAATGAACATTTCTCAAGAGTCTTCCGAAATGTATTGTGTTGCAAGTTGAAAAAGAAAATGAAATAGTGTCAAAAATCTTGTATTTTCTTTGTCAGGCCGAGAACTTTTCGAACCACCCTCGTACAGGGCTGCACTAAAGAATTCGCACACAATACTGTGCCTTACATGTATTAAGTTGCAGGGGGACTCCACTGAAAAATAATATGAAATTTTGTCAAAAATCTTGTGCTTTCACTGTCAGGCCTCGAACTTATCAGCCCACCCTCGTATTTTATTTAGATGAATACAAATGTCTTTATTTTTCAGAATGTCATTTCCACCATCGGAACCATTCAGAGATTCGGCCAATATGTAATGAAATCATTTTAAAATGTTTGAGTTCTATGAATGCAATAAACCGGTTTTCCTTAAAATATGACATCATTTTCACTGATAGAAGCCGTTTTCAAATAGGTTGATTGTAATCAAGCAAGTGCAATTTTATGTTATAGTAGAGACATCTGAAAAATATCTCGTGTCTGAAAATCGTAAAAAAAAAAAAAAAAAAAAAATAAGAAGAAATATTGTTTTTGGCTACGTTCAAAGGTGAAAAATTCAAATTTGTTTCTATCGAAAGTTCATTAGTAAGTTAAAAATATTTTTAGTTAAAGATTTTTAAAAATGTAATTTTTACGCAGTTGTTTTATGTTGATGCTGAGATCTATCTAAAATTAATTGGAATCTGTTTTTTGAGTGCTAATGTGTTATAATTTTCATGATCACTAATAGAAAAATGGGTGCGACTCGAGAATTCAGCCCTGCTTGGCGTGATTTCAAACAACTGCTAAATTGGCAACTTTTTAATTGTTTGTTTACATTTATCATACTGTAACCCCGATATAACTTAATATAACTTTGGCTAAATCGTAGAATTCACCACTGCATGGCGCCCATATGGGCGCCGGTTTGAGAGGTGGCGATAAATGAACCAAGTCAATGTAAACAAACATTAAAATTTATATGAATTTATATAAAAAAATATATAAAGATTATATAAAGTTATATAAAAGGGCACAGATGTCGTATACGTACCACGTTGGCGCGATTGCAACAAAATGGCAATTTAATGTCTCACATGGTAACCCGGTTATTTTGTTTATATTGTTGTTTATTTACTTTTATTATTTTTTTTAATTCTATAAATTATTTTTATTATGTTTATCAATATTTATTTATATATAACTATCATTTATTTATTTTTATTTTCTTTTTTAAAATAATAGAAGCTATTTCATTTATTACGTTATTTTATTTTTTATTTTGAAATAAAAAATCATGTGCTATTATTGCATGCTATTTGCAACTAATATTCAAACGCCCAGATTGGCGGAGGGGAAAAATCGCGCCAACGTGGTGCGTATATGACATATGTGCCTTATAAAAGTTATATAAAGTTAATAAAGGTATATCGGGTTTACAATATGATAAATGTAAACAAACAATTAAAAAATCGCCAATTTGGCAGTTTTTTAAAATCACGTCAAGCAGGGGGGAATTCTCCAGTCGCACCTTAACTTTATACAACTTTTGGAACAGCTTTCGCAGACGCACCGGGTTTGGCGCGATTTTTGTTTTGTGCTATTTTGGCAAGGAATAATTTGGCAAGGAATAATTTGGCAAGATGTTTTCGGGTGCCTGTTAGGCCTTGCTTGATAAAATAGCATGTTTTATTTTATTTTGAAAGAGTTTATTTTATTATAAAGTGTCACATTGTGTGGTGTTCTTTATTTTAACAAAGAACTAAACATAATCGTATATTTACTACTTTTAATTATATTAAGTTAAGCACATAATAAGTTTGCCACACAGGCCTTTTATATTACATTCCAAAACTTTGAACTTTGAAGGGGGGTGGGCTTTGAGACCTATAGCTACAAGGCTGTCGTCTCGAATGATCCATATACATTTATTTTAATGACAGAAACATATACACGACTTCAACAATTACATAAATCTTGACGAGACAGTACAAGGAAATTTACAACACCAAGAGTTACATCCGAGAGCTCCACAAAGTGTGTGCAATGGAGCTGGCGGGAGTCGAACACCGCCGGCCTTGCTTCCTACGCTATTAAGCGATTAGCGGAGTGGTGCCTTAACCACTCGGCCACGGAGGCCCCCATTCCGAAACTAAAAAGTAAACATTGGAATCACAACAGTTACAATTACAGTAGAAGTTGAAGTAGTAGTTAGGACATATTATTACCCTTTCTTTTCAAAACAGCAAAAATAAAAAAATACATTTAAAGTTCAAAGTAGAGTTCGAATGAAAAGTCTTTAAAAAAAACTTAAATATAGTCTTTGAAGCGAGCGGGTGGTTTTATATTTCTTCTAGACCTGTCTACCTTTGGTGTATTTGGAGTAGACAGTGCATGCGACGTAGGTTTGGGATTGACAACGACTGTTTGATCAGACGGAGAATCAGGATTGATTAATGGGCTGTCATGGGGTTGAGGACTTGAGATTTTTCGTGTTTCTGTATTAGTCAGGTTGCAGGTTTGCGTTGCATCAGCATTTTCTTGTGAATTTACAGGAGCTTCAATCGCTAATTTCCTTGGTCTTAAATGAATTCTGTTGCGACGAAGAATGGATCCTTCTGAAGATTTCACAATGTAGGATCTTGGACTGTGTTTTTGGACAATAGTTCCGGGTGTCCATTCTCGATGGCCAGTTTGGAGATAGACAAGATGTTGAATATTCAATTCTTTTAAATTTGTTGTCGATGAGTCATAATAATATTTCTGTGTTCTCTGATTTTCCTGTAATTGATGATGAGTTTTCTTAATTGGAAATTTAGGTCTTAACAATTTCACCTTACAAGGAATGGGGCAATTTTTTGTGATAACATCGGTAATCGGGTTGTCATTCATTTCACATTGAAGGAAGCTGTGCAATGCTGCTATGAAAACACTTCCTTGCTGGTGCGTTACCTGACTGGCAGTTTCGTTGTCTGTAGCATCTAATCTAATCATATATAAGAAAATCAAAGACGCTAAAATTGGTTGCCAAAATAGGACACTGCCTTCCGGACTATTACAATAATGGTTACAACAACGAAATTTATTTTCTGCCTAACCACGTTTTCTGAAATACGAAAAACTGACTGTACCATTACGGAATAATCCCAGAAGGGTTAATTTCATCATGTTTAATCATATTTTTGCCAACGTACTCTTTGCTCTGATTTGATAGATTTTCCCCTCATGAGTGTCATTGATTTTTATTGACAAGATTTGTAATCTAAATATGAGCGATGCTGGCAACAGTGTGGTTTAAAGTTAATGCTAATACCGTTAAAGTGTTGCGAGACCGTTGTACCATATCATGCTCTCTACTATATGCCAATTGATGTGCAACCCGATTTTGAATGATTAATGTGAATAATTTATTTATTTTTCATTATGAATTTCTTTATACGGCAATTAGGTATTATCTGAGCCAAAAAGAAATACCACATACAATGGTAAATACAAAAAAACAAAACGAAATTAATTTGTATTTATAACTAAATACATTCTACTTGTATATTTACGCACATACTACATCTATATCCCTCTTATATACTTACATACATTTTGTAACATACATCGTACAACATACGATGCCACAGCTAACTTTTCAATGCATAGCTATCGCATAGTACATATAGAATACATACGTGCTTTCATACACTAATTCACGATAGCTATACCATAGTACTGTAAGGTATTGACTACTCCGTGAGTAGGCAATGTGTGAATGAGATCGTTTTGTCCATTAACCGACTATGTGCAAAGGCTCTCTATCTTTCTTTAACTTTCGATGGACAGCTGAATCCCTGAAATTGTGAGTCGCCGTGTAATTTCAATTATGCAAATTTTCTAGAGCTGGTCGATCGACACTGAAGTATATAAGCAGCGAATTTTGACTTGAGTTCAGAGCTCAGGGGAGCTAGAGTATACTTGGCCTGGGAAGTTGAATATTGCGACTTAGATTGAGATTGAGATTTAGCCTTGAGACCTCGCATCGAGTCTCAGGATGCATAATCGGCCTTAGTATTTTATACTGGAGTTTTATGCAGTTTGAAAGCTGATTTGAACCTGCATCAGTGCTTATTTAATTTGAAGGATAAGAGTGTTGGATCGTGCTTATATATTTTAAAGGTTAAGGTTCAATTATATTGTTTCAGTTTTGTTAAAGCTACAAATTGTTAGCAAGAACTCTTTAGTTAATTTAAACTTTTAGGAAAATTTCGTGGAGCTCGCTCAAGCACCCTGCTAATTGTGTTAATAAACCAGTTTTTGGTTTTAAAACAGTTGTACTTCTTTCCTCGTGCTCTACCACACCAGCGGACATTTTAATATGGCCACTACAAATGGCGCCCAACTTCACGGAATGTACGATGGCCCACATCCACGAGAGATAGTCCCCAGAGTTTACTTTGCCGGAAATTCTGATGTCACAGAATTTTTAAATAAATTGAACGATTATATTGCCTTTAACGATTTTCCAGATAAGAACAAATATTTAGTATTGAAATGCTCTCTAAAGGATGAAGCCTTGCTTTGGCTTGAGAACATTGGACGTTTCTTGGTGACTGATGACGCGAAAAGATTTGAGCAAACATGCTCGGAGTTAACTAAAGCCTTTCCTAATGAGCGTAATTCAGCGGAATTAAGACGTGAATTCTATTGTAAACGCCAGACTATTTATGAAAAAGCGTCCGGATTTTTTCTAAGAAAGCTCGAATTGAAAAACAAGTTGGCACTTGACGTTACTCATCAGGAGCTGATTGATATTCTGCTTCCTTTTTTCTCAGTATCAATCCAGGACTTTATTGAACTGCGTGCCCCAGCGAATACAGCTGAACTCTATCAATTATTAATAAAGTATGAAGCGCGACATGAGGCGGATCACCATAGACAGAGAACCACACGAGAATTCAACGAGGGGGATAGGTTTATTAATAGGTCCAGGAATTATGATAATGAATATAATGGTCGTAATGTTCGTGGTCCAGTTAATTATGGGGATAGGCAAAATTTTCAAAGAGCTAGTGGTGGTTTAAGGAATTATGATCAAGCTTATAATAATGGTTTCAGAAGAAATGAGGGGGTGAGCAGTCGCAATAGAAATGGTTTGGATAGAAGGAACGAGGTTAACCCAAGGCAGACTAGCTCGTCCAGGGTTAGACAGTTAGTGGTTGGTGAAAATGTCGTTAAGCGGACAGTGGGAAAGTCTTGTGGTATTAAAAATCGTCAGCAGGGGTTAAACTGGTAGGTGGCTGTTGCATGGAAGGTCAGCAGTCACAGGTTAACTCTTCAAAGCCTTCTGTGATAAATTTAAATACGGTAGTAGTTAACCCAGTGGAATTACCTGAGTTGCTAATAGTTTTGAGTGGTATAGTGGTAAAAAGTGTTCTGGATACGGGTGCGGACAAAAGTTTTATATCGTTTGAAATGTATAAGAAATATTTTTCGTATAAAAGGTTGCGGCATGTTAATTTAGTGGTTCAGTCGGCTCAAGGGATACAATGTAGTATAAAAGGTCTGGTGGATTTAGATGTGGAGATAAGGTCAGTTAAAACTAAGTGGCAATTTCTAGTATTAGATGGATTAAAAGCCCATTGTATTGTTGGAGTGGATTTTATGAAAGACAGAGGGATGAGCCTAGATTTCTTTTCACGTACACTGGAGGTTAATAATGATGAGAATACTTGTACAAACGAGTCCTCATCACTCTCAATTGATTTAAGTGAATCTGGTTTAACAAAGGGGGAGATAAGCAAATTTAATAAGTTTTTACATGACTTCAGGGAAGTGTTTTCAGACAAACCGGGTTGACACACGTTTCCTGGCATGAAATTAATACCGGTTCATATGCGCCAGTAGCAAGCAAACCATACCGTTACGATAAAGTCAAACAGAAAATCATTAATTATCACATTCACAAAATGCTCCGCGACGACATTATTATGCCCATTGAATCTCCATACGCATCACCAGTAGTATTATGTCGGAAAAACAATGGAAAAAGCATTGAGGATCCTGAGGCTTGGAGATTCGCTATAGATTATCGAAAACTCAATTCAATAACCCAATATCCACAGTATCCAATTCCTGTAATAGATGACATACTAGGCAATATTCAAAGTACTAAATTCATGTCCACACTCGATTTAACCTCCGGTTATTTTCAAATCGGCATGAAACCGGAAGACATACTTAAAACAGCATTTATAACGCATAATGGGTGTTTCGCATTTAAACGCATGAGTTTTGGATTATCAGGGGCTCCAGCCACGTTCCAGAAGGCAATGGATACCATTCTGAAACCCCTTCTTGGTTTCGGAGTTCTGGTATATCTGGATGACATTATCGTTATGTCTGAAACATTCGAAGAACACATAAATTTGTTACGTAAAGTATTCACATTACTCAGAAACGCGGGTCTCACTGTCAAATTTGAAAAATGTAAATTTATTCGTAAAGAGTTAAAATATCTTGGCGTTCGAATCACACAAGAGGGCATACAAACAGACAAGCAAAAAACAGATGCAATTGCGGCAATGACACCTCCAAAGAATGCAAAACAAGTAGCAACATTTTTGGGTATGGTGGCTTGGTTTCAAAAATTTATACCACATTTTTCAGAGATTTGCGAACCTCTATATGCTTTAAAACGAAAGAGGGTTAAATTTGTTTGGTCGAAAGCGGCTCAAAATGCTTTCGAACATTTAAAGAATTCTTTAATTTCTTCACCGGTTTTAGCTCATCCCGATCACGCTTCACAATTTGAATTATACTGTGACGCTAGCGCAGTCGAAATTGGTGCGATGTTAGCTCAGAAAGGTCGCCCCATAGCTTTTGCGTCCCGAATTTTGAATGCAGCGGAACGGAACTATTCAATTACCGAACGCGAATGTCTTGCTGTAATTTGGGCTCTAAACAAATTTAGATGTTTATTCTGTACGATCCCGGTCAAAGTGGTCACGGATCACTCTGCTTTAACAAAGTTAACGCACGGAAAAGGTTTATCTTCGAGAATGGTGCGATGGTGTCTAAAGTTAGCTGAGTTTAATATTGAAATTGAGCATAGGGCAGGAAAGAAAAACGCAGTAGCAGATGCTTTATCGAGGAATCCCCAGGAGGGTGTTGAAATAGCTGAGGAGGTTCAGGTTTGTGTTTTGTCGTCATTGGTTTTGAAGTCGAGAGAGCAACTCATAGAGGAACAGAAAAAGGATGAGGAATTTGGTCAGTTATATAAATATTTACAGGATGCTGACATGGTACAAAGCGCGGACGCGCATATGTTCCAAAATTGGTCCCGGAATTTCAAAATTATCGATGGTCTTTTATTTTATTCCAAAACGGTAAATTCTCGTGGTGAGCTAAGAGTTTATATTCCATCCTCTCTTCGTAAGGCCATCTTGCACGAGTTTCACGATAATCCATTAGCAGGTCACCTAGGTGTCAGGAAAACGTATGCCAGATTATGTGACTCCTGCTACTTCCCTAAAATGCGGCAAGCAGTGCGCGCTTATGTCTCCAGCTGCGACACATGCCAAAAATATAATTACAAAAATATAAGACCAGCTGGCAAACTAATTTCAATTAAAAAGTCCTTTCCCCTAGAATGTATCGGAGTTGATTTAATTGGTCCTTATCCCTTAACCGGAAATAGATATAGATTTGTATTAGTAATTGTAGATTATTTTAGTAAATGGGTTGAGTTTGTCCCCCTCAGAAAAGCTTCAGGAAAAATTGTAGCTAACGCTTTATTTAACTGTTTTATTTCGAAATATGGTGCACCATCCCAGGTAATTAGTGATCACGGTCCCTGTTTTATATCCGAAATTTTTAAAGAATTGTGCACACAGCTGGAGATATCTCATTCTTTTACAGTTCCATAGCGGCCACAGTCCAATATGGCTGAGAGGGTCAATAGAACCCTCATTCAAATGATTTCTTCCTTTATTGGCACTCATCATTCAAACTGGGACCAATTCTTGCAGCATTTTGCCTATGCTTTGCGTACGGCAGTTCACGAATCCACTGGAAAAACCCCTGCAGAATTGTTTTTGGGTCGTAAGATTATAACTCCATTTCAACAGTTAATTAGAATCTCAGGTAATGAAAATGAATATATGATTCAGGACATCGATAAGTTGGTTAAGGAAGCACAGGTAAAAATGGGAAAGGCTCAGAAAAAGCAAGCGTTGTATTATAATATGCGTCGGAGAGAGTTGGAGATTAGAGTTGGTGATTTTGTTTTGTTGGAAAAGCATTGGTTAAGTTCTAGTCGGCAAAAACGAGTTGCTAAGTTTGGACCTAAGTTTGAGGGACCGTATAAAGTGTTGGAAGTTAAAGGTAACAATTTAATTATTGATGTTGACGGTTGTCATACCACGGTAAACTTGGATCAGGTCAGAGTTTATAAGTTTAGGGACACTAGCTCAAATGGTTCTCAAACGTCAGATGGTGAATCCTCTATGCCTCAGTCAAAGACCTCTCATTCTCCTTACGTCAGTCAATCTTCTTATGCAAATAATTCTTCTAATAATAATAGTGATAACATACGCACGGAGATGAAGCGTAAATTTCCTCAAGTTAACCGAGACAGGGTTAACCAGCCAGCTGAACAGACATTACCTAAAGTGGTTCATAAATATGGCAAAAGACAGCACCCGCATTCGATCTCGACAAGTAGTTCTAAGCCTCCAGACAAGAAGTTCATGCAGAACCCTTCTACGTCACATCGACCACAACACAAGAGACGGTTGTCAAAGTCATCGACAGACATTCCTGCCAAGAGAGGACGGAACGGCAATCCATCAACAGATCTCGACGAATCTACCGATAGTCAACCATCTAAGAAGTCATCACATCGACAGTGCCAAAGTGACGCACGAAAACGTGGCATGGACTATCTCCCCTCTACAACCAAACGGCGCAGGAGAATCGGCAGAAAGCGGACCTTGCCCTCCACATCGATGTCGGGAGCCTCACGGAAACGAACGCCTTTCGATACTACATTCTTCAACCCTAGAGACAATCTTGCCCAGCGGCAGCATCGTCGAGACCCGCCTAGAAATCGTCGAGTCGACACTTCAATAAGCCCGCCTAGCAATTATCAGATGGACAAATCAGTAAGCCCGCCTAGAAGTCGTCGAGTGGAATCTACGAGCAGTCGTCGAGTGGACACTACACGAGCTCCTCCCAACGGACGTCGCCATGGTTACAACACCCGGCTGCAGGCACGACAAGCGACAATGGCCTCTCCTTACGTCTGAATCAGAATGGAGTTTCGTCCAAGGATTTTGGGGACGCCGCCAGAGTTCTTCTATGAGCCTACAAGCTTCCAGTTCATCTTCACTATAAAATCAGGTGACGACGTTCCATTTTTATTACTCTCATTATAAAGTACCTTTATTAATGTCAACAAGTTCATTGGACGGTGCAAAGCAGCTGAACTGTTTATAGTTACCTTTTGACCATTGTTTGGATTTTTGTATCTCGGCTTCACAAGTTGTGCATTTAACTTCTGTTCAAAATTTTTGTCAAAATTTAAGTTATGATGTCAGAGAACATCTTTTGAGATTCACTGCTTTCATGTTCAAGAGATTGTTAAATTGCTTGTATAATTGTTCTATGAGTGTTCTGTGAATATTCTATGTATAAATTATGTGTATATTATATGTATGATTGTTCTATATGTTGAATTTGAATTTAGTATTATGGGTTTTTTACACGCTCCGCGGATAGGCGTGCACGTGTTTTGCGGTCAAGAGTTGCCCTTGACACGCGTGTTCTATTTCACTTTACTAACATTGTTACCAAATCTAACTTTCTCCCATCGGTCGTGTTCGTGGTCGTTATCACTTTAGTGTTGCATGTTGGGTTTTCGCAAGTTATGTAGTTTTAAAAGTGTTGTTGGTTATGCACTAGTTCTGAAGTTTTAAGTGTTGTTCGTTATACATTAGTTATGAAGTTACTTATTAGTTCTGTTGTTGTTAATTATGAATATTGTTAGTGTATTTCATAGTTATGACGTAAAATGTATGTATGTAGATAATGAAGTTTGTTCCAGGAAGTAAACCATCTTGAAGCAGATAATCTATTTATAAAAGTTTTTTTTATATTTTAGTTCTCAAGAAGAAGAATTGTGTTTTGAAGAAATTTGTAATGTATATTTATACCTTTATATTTTATAAAAGAAAATTGTTCCACTTTCACAGCTCTGTTAGCTGTCAGTTTGTGACCATTGTAATTGAGCGAGTCATCTACATTGAATTTCGGGGATATGAGTTTTTGGCAATTTGGGAATTTTTAGGAAAGCTACTTTATTTCTTTGACAGATAGTTTTGTAGTGACATTCTACTATGCAATTTGTTTCGGCACTTCATGGAATTTTGAAGGTAAAGTTGCGTATTTATTTTTTTTGGCAAGCTGTGAATTTTGTGAGGAAAATTTTGTGAGATTCTTCTGCATGATACTGCACATTTACAGGAGGTTATGATGAAAGTGTCGTCGATCTGACCAGTTTTTGCGTGATGGGTTAAAAGTACAAAATTTACATTTGGATTCAAAATTTAAATTTACCCGTCACATGTTGTGTTCATTTTTTGACTCGAAATTTTTAAAAGAAAAAGACGATGGTCTGCATTCAACCACCGCTTTTTCTTTCACAATTTCCGGGAGGGGTTGTAAGGTATTCACTACTCCGTGAGTAGGCAATGTGTGAATGAGATCGTTTTGTCCATTAACCGACTATGTGCAAAGGCTCTCTATCTTTCTTTAATTTTCGATGGACAGCTGAATCCCTGAAATTGTGAGTCGCCGTGTAATTTCAATTATGCAAATTTTCTAGAGCTGGTCGATCGACACTGAAGTATATAAGCAGCAAATTTTGACTTGAGTTCAGAGCTCAGGGGAGCTAGAGTATACTTGGCCTGGGAAGTTGAATATTGCGACTTAGATTGAGATTGAGATTTAGCCTTGAGACCTTGAGACCTCGCATCGAGTCTCAGAATGGATAATCGGCCTTAGTATTTTATACTGGAGTTTTATGCAGTTGTAAAGCTGATTTGAACCTGCATCAGTGCTTATTTAATTTGAAGGATAAGAGTGTTGGATCGTGCTTATATATTTTAAAGGTTAAGGTTCAATTATATTGTTTCAGTTTTGTTAAAGCTACAAATTGTTAGCAAGAACTCTTTAGTTAATTTAAACTTTTAGGAAAATTTCGTGGAGCTCGCTCAAACACCCTGCTAATTGTGTTAATAAACCAGTTTTTGGTTTTAAAACAGTTGTACTTCTTTCCTCGTGCTCTACCACACCAGCGGACATTTTAATATGGCCGCTACAGTACAACATATAAGGCATACAATAAATACTATTTACAATACATATAGTACATGGGTACTTTAACGTTAGCCGGGCGCAGGTGATAAATCGCCAAATACAATGTTCCCAACGCCAACGGCCGTATTGCACACATTTAATTTAAAATAATCAAGTTTCATTTAAAATACATGTAATACATACTTTTAAAATACATGTCTTTCACACATTTCATTAAAACACACACAAAAGAAGAAGAAATAATACCATAAAGCAAAACATTTTATTTTATCATTAAAACTTTGTTTCTAATTTATACATGCGGAAAATAAAAGATTGCTATTGGCGATATTTGCGCCTGACTAACATGAAAGTGCCAATACATGTTGCATACAATGCATACAGCAGTATTAATTACACAATACTACTATGAAATAAATATTATCGCGGTCATTGTTGACAGAGTATCTTCCTACGCAAGGATAATAGCCTTACGTAATTCGGATTCGTGTAGATTGCTAGTCGAAGAAAGACAGACCTTTACACCTCACAGTATACTTATTTTACGAATAATTACAAGGAATTCGCAAAGATGCAAAAACATAAACAGCCTAATGCGTTAAACATACAGTTAGGCAGTGCAGAATACTAGAAATTATAGGATTATTAAACTAGGAACAGACTTTTTCTAACTGTTGTCCAAGCCCCTACCTGCAGACTAGTGCCTGTATTAACGGGTTGTGTACCTGGCCGTAGGGTGGAATTCGCACTTAATACGGCACTTTGGCGCAAAATTGACATCTGTCAATGGTAATGACAGAGGTCGCAACCGCCGAAGGCGGCCACGCATCACCGCCGATTCCAGGCTCGAACAGAACCCATACGAGTCACGACCAGGGAAGATCCGGTTTACCCGGGGACTTCCTAGGTGGTGCTCTTCGGCCGGGGGGAAAAGCGGGGGCATACGCCTACCTGCACTTCTACGACCCTTTCCCAAGTGAGTTTGATGACATATAGGTCGGAGCGACATTAGTGGAACCTTCCCTCTAAGGCCCACTAACTTTTCACTTGGGCGGATAGCGAGAGTGAACCCCAGCCTCGTTGCCGAAATCCCATAAGGGAAAACGGGTCCTCAGCCTAATGGTGAACACTCACACTTCCCATTAATTTACCGCCCCTTCCGAATATCAAATCCTAGGGAAGGAGGAAGCGACTAGTTCATTTGGGGCGGCTAGCAGGAGGTGCTTCTCGCCAACCCGGAACCTCGAAGAAACTCGGTCCCTAGCGCATAGACACGCCTGGCTGGGTTATCACCGTCGAATGGCGAACCATTCAACGGGTCATGCACATATCATATCACTACAAAAGAGCGGGAGGTGCTTCTCGCCAACCCGAGACCTCGAAGAAAACTGGTCTCAACGCATAGACACGTCTGGCTGGGCTGTCCCTCACCAAGGAGCACCCGCGAGGCATCGAGATCCAAGCGACGTGGTACTCCTGGGAGATCACGCACATATAATGCACTAATAACGGAAGGATGGAAGGACCACTACCGGACTCTGAGGGACCCGGTTGGAGTTTAGTAACGAGAAGGTATTGTTATGAGAGTTCTGCTAGTCCCAACCGTCAGGCACAGAAAGCTCTGACTACGCATAGACGCGCTGGACTGGTTTCGGCCCCAGGTTCGAAGGGAGGTTCGGTCGTCGTCAAAAGACAAGCCACCGGCCCGGTTCCTCGCAGTCGGGCAGTTCCGAGAATGGTTCTGAATCCTCCCAGAGAAGGCGCTTGGGTCATGTTGGGTCTCGGCACCTCGACGACCGCCCACGCTCTTGGTACGAACGGATTGAACGTTCTCTTTCCTGCTCGACCCTGAGGGCGGCACACAACTACTCCAGCTACAAGGGGAGACACAGTGGGTGTATGGGGTTCGAAGGGCCTACAGACTCGACTTGCGAGTCTCTTCTAACCTGCCACCTACGTTCCGCCGCCTGCACGGAACCGAGGGTTGCTGCATGCCACCTCGCGCTCCGACAAGCGTCACTACGAAACCACCTGCGTTCCCTTGTCATACAGAGTCCGACTTCCCCTCCATCTTGCCCTAGACAAAGGTGGTGACTGTCCTATCTCCGTTCGCTAGCCTTTGCTCTCGCATTACCATCCAAGTCGGCAACACACAGTCAACCAACTAGGTGCGAGAATTCAGCCTATGTGGTGCTTTTTGCCGCCCGAAGGCCTGAGTCCCCTGCAGCCGAGAACCGGCCCAAAGGGGGAACAACCCAGGTTCTGTGAGCCGCCAGTCGACTCACCACCCAGCGAAGTTGGCTACTCCGCCACCACGCTACCACCCGCTCACCAACGTTGAGGTGGAGATTCGTCAGTCACCGGCTCCCGTCGTGTCGACGCTACTGCGCGCAATGCCGAGCTCCGGGTCTTCTCCCCTACCAAAAGGGTCGATTCCAGAACACTCGGAGGAGCGAGCGGGATCTGTCAATGGTAAAACAGACTTCAATTTTCTAGTATCTTTTTGCGTTTTTTCAGATATACATTAAAAATTGGGAACAGATGTGTTACTATCACGCTAAAATGTAAACAAAAGATTGGCGACTGTTTGTTTGGCGCGATTTCCAAGACTGCGCCAAACGAATAACTTAATACAATGGCTAGGTTGCCATTAAAGAAAAAAATCCCCTAAATTTGGCGACTTTTTTCTTTTTTTTAACCGATAATTTTTTTTTTTTTTTTAGCGTGAGTGTAAAGCATCTAAGCCAAAAATTGTATGTCTATTTCTGACTGAACATGTTAGAATGATTTATATAGGAATTTTATATTGGATTTTCTTTTTTCTTCGGAGGTTTTCATACGCAACGCTGCAATGGATAAAAAGAAAAAGGAAAAGAAGATGAAGGAGGAAAAAAAAGTAGAAAGCGGCAATGAAGAAGAAGCGAAGCAGGAAGGTCCCACCGAGAAGGATCTCTTCGAGATGCAGGTGAGTGTATAAGGCAATGATTCTGATAAAGATTGAGCAGAGTTGTAAAGCACAGTGGTTAAGGTCTGTGGTGTGACTAAGTATATAGCACATTGAAGAAACAGTTTATGTAGAAATCAGAATTATATTTATTCATTCAACTTGAATGTTAAACTTAAATAAAGATATATACATAGACCTCCAGCCATTGCTGGGAACTTTGGTATCACATTATAGCAAATAAACATTCAGAAAGGGGGTTAACTGTCCTTCCATCACATCACCACACCTTCCATGGAGTTGTTTCACCCTAGATATATACTTACTCCGTACCTCAAACTAGAATAAAATATGCATACAGTTACAGTTAAAAGAGAGTGTCCTTACGACCGAAATGCAAAAAGAAAAACCGGTTCGGAACGATTTTACTCCCGAACAAACCACTTGACAGAGAAAGGGGGACAAGATTTTGTCCAGATTTCCAACAGATTCAATGATTTTAAAGAGCGCATTTTCTTTTTTTCTTTTTTTAACACTTTTCATATATACTCGGCTCATACACGGAAATATACAGTATTTACAAGGACAATTAAACTTATTTATAACGGACCATCATGTCAATCCATGTCCCAAATATTTAAACCAGCCAGTCGGAAGATGGAGTCTGCGGTTCGCTGTAGCGAACAGAGTGCCAACCCATTCAGACTGAGCTGACCGTTTAAAAAATTGTTAAAAGTTGTAAAATATTCCGGGCGTAGCCCAAATGCTCAAGCAGAAGCAAATTTTGTTCTTTAGAAGAGATTGTAATAAAGATTCCTAACAGAGGTTGTTCATCGTGCAACTCTCCTAAAAAAGTTTTTGACTAGAAAGTCTTGAAATAAAAACATGTCAGCGAAATGCTCCGAACCAAAAGTTTATAACAGCAGTCATTTTTATTGCTTCTGTTTCAAGAGGTATTTTGACCTCATAATTACTAATCACTTCATTTTTAATCGTTGTGCTTAAAGTTTTTGACGGAACTGGGGGATGTAATGGAACCGTCACTTCCATCGACCTACCTCAGAACATCAAAAACGTCGAGGGTTTTAATTCACGTCTGTTTGTCAAACCTTCTTCTATGACTAATTGTGTCAGTGACAAGAAATATATTTATATAAAATGTAAGTAAAGACAGTTTGGCGGGCGAACAGTATTTAGAAGTTTTTAAAAATGCCTCCCCTTATAATCAAGTCAATGGTATTCTCGAGTAATAGATTACAGCCACATATATTCCCAAATCTTGCCCTTCTCTGGAGTATGTTCTGCAAGCGCCCATGCTACATTCTTTAAATTTATTAACAAGAGCGAAATTAAATTTAAAATTTAAAAAACCCGACTGTGTAATTACTTCTCATCAATGTAAAGCTATTTTTTATATTACTTACCAATTTTTTTTATTTACTTGTATTGATGACTTTTAAGTTATGTTTGATTGTTAGTTCCTATCTATAAACACTGTTTTCATGAGGCCTATAGGTATCCATGGAGGTTAGAGTTACAGTTAAGCTAGAGATCCTACCTACACAATTTTCAGGTTGTGTAATATTTAAACGGAGCTTCTGACTGTAAAACAGTCTAGGAAACATCGTTTTCATTTTGAAAGACCTATCCAATGATATGCCACTCAATAGGGTGCGTAAAATTTTTTTTCGTCTCTACCACTATTTTGTATTTTACGGCCGCCACTTTAAATTAATGAGAACAAGATCTAGCCTATAACCATCGGACGGTTAAGACGACTCAACAGAGACCTCATTTATTAAAATCCATCCAACCGTTGGGATGTTTCGAGGGTATAAAGAAATCCACATACATGCATACCCAGATACGCGTCAAACGCATAACCCTTCTTGGCAGTCGGGTAAAAAAAACACGCACACCCCGGGTACAAATGGTCTCTTTGAAATACTTCCTGCCCTATATATCCAGCAGTTGAAGCATGAACATAGATCTAAAGAAGGACTTCTAACGAAATAGCCTTTCCAAGAAGAAAATCGTTCCTCGAAAACAGTCTCAAATAGGTGGCGCATGTGGTAAGACGGATTCTCCATATGTCCTCAGTTCGTCTGCTTCTTCAAACCGTCTGTCGTCTGGTGATATACAGTTTCGGTTTGATGTTGTAGGTGGCGCTGCCTTGGCAGGGTTTCTCGCCGACTGCGCAGAACCATGCGCGTAGCTGTGCAGCTGCTATTTCGTTCCAAAGTCGCGACACGGTATTAACACTATTTCGTTGGAAGTCCTTCTTTAGTTCTATGTTCATGAGTTGAAGGCTCATTCTTTCGCATATACTGTCTCTTTTAGATCGACGAATTAAGGCGTCAACTCGAGGACTGCGACGCCAAGCTGCAGCTACAGAAGGAGGCCCTGGCGGAAGTCAGAAGTCGACTGGAGACCGAAACTGGCAACGAGCAGGCGTGCGTGTCCTACCTGAAACGAGTGCTGGCGTTTGAGACCGAGCGTCGTCTGGGGTTGCAGGAAAAGTTGCAGATCCTAAGGAACCAGGGGGAACAGGTGGGGAGCAAAGCGCTTGGCAAGATCGCTGATTTCAACAAGAGAAGGGAGGAGGAAGAAAGCCAGTTCTTACAGCAAAAGTTGGAATTGGAAGGTGAAGGCTTTTTAAATTTACATTTGCTGCTTGTAAGTCCCTGTAAAGCAGGGTTTTTTTTTTTTTTTTTTTTTTTTTTTTTTTGTTTTACACATTATTTACCAATCCATTCAAGACCACGGACCTCCCTCATCGACAGAGTTATTTTTAAATAAGGTCCAATTTTTAATAAGAAGAAAAATACTGTAAATATTATTAAAATGTATTTATTTCCATATTCTACATACTTTCATCTACTTTTCTACATAATTTACATGTTTATTCAAACATTTGTCATACCGTTCAACAAGTTTTTGAATTCCGACGTCATTCTGCTATTTAAACAGCTTACATTCCGGAGGTTACAGAATTGTTTCTCATTTCCACCCTTTGATGATGACCAGGTTCTGGTCGAAAGCGCTCGGGTTCCAATGAATGTTTTTAACATCTTAAAATGGTTTTAATGTTTTAGAACCTTTTTATTTGTACACCTATTTTAGTAATTACACAAATTGTGATCCATTTTAATGGTTTCATATTTTAATTAAAGAACTCAATCAATATATCCCAAAATAAGAAAATCACAAATTTGCCCTTGCAAAAAATTGCTAGGAGATGAACCACACCTTTGGCTTTAACACAGCTAAAATTATTTCTAAACCCACTTCTACATTTGAACTTAACTTTCTTAAAGCATTCCATATATATAAAAATCATAAGAATACTGTTAATTGTAATTTCGCTGTTCCCCCATTATCACATTGTTGAAAAAATTATATTAAAATCTCTTTTTCTTAATTTCTACTATCATTTTTTTCACATTATCAGTTCCATACTCTGTACATCTTTCCTATTGGTTGTTCTCTGTAATTTCCTGTTATGCTATTGGTCAATAAACGTATTCCTCGAATCCGCTTCTCTTCCACATGTATGAGCAAAATTCCATTATTCTTTGCACTGATGGCGCTACGCTGAATGCTACCGAAAATAGTCTGCTGTAAGTTAAAAAGTTCTGGTGTTAAACACGTTGTTTTATCTGCTAGTATTGCCAGCCATTATCGCGCTTACACCATTAGTCTAATCAAGTCACGTGTAGTTGGAAAACACGGCTGATATTTTACTATGCTGATATAGCATTATAAGCAGAAGTGTTGCCATTCTCAATCTAATTCTATAAGGTAGGTAATTCTTGAGCATGCGTCCTATGCGTATGTCGCCAGTCTCTTTTAAAGACGCTCAAATATTTCTGGGAACAATGACAAAAATAAAAGAGAATTATCCCGCAAAAATAGGTATATAATGCGACCTTAATCTAATTGTCTTGCAGACAGATTGTCTATATGCAGGAAGCTAAAGTGTTACAATTCCAATTTCCAATTCTACAAGGTCAATGATCTGAGCATCAGTGTTGAATTCAGGCACTTTTCTCAGACAGAGATTTCTATGGCACTGGGGGGGACATTGTTGAGTTCCGGGGGGCAAATTGCACTTTTTAACCATTAAAAGCATAAAATCTCAAATCTTCCGGGGGGGGACATTTCAAAGCTCCGAGGGAGGGGAATGTCCCCCCCCCGGGCCACCCCCTAAATTCAACATTGCTGAGCATGCGTCCTGCGCGTATGTCACCACTCTTTTATAAAAACGCTCAAATATTTTTGGGAATAAATGGCCAAAAAAAAATTAGAACTGTCCCGAAAAAAGAGGTATGTAATGTGACTTTAATCTAATTGGTTTGCAGACAGATTGTCTATGCTGGAAGAACTCCGGCTGAAGAGGAACAGCCAGCTGGCCCACCTGAAGAAGATGGAGGAGGCTCTGGAGCAGAAGACCTCGATGCTGCGAGATAAAATCCGCGAGGAAGACATGAGAAGGGTGGGAGTCTTGGTCAAGAACAGAGAGCAGTTCATGGAGAAATGCTGCAAAGTGAGACGAGAGTGGCAGGAAGCTTTCTACCGAAGAATGCCCGTCCACGCTAAAGAACAACTCGAAGAGAATGTCCGGCTCAGGGAGGAGTACAACAAGGCCACTGAAAAACTGTTACAGGTTAGTCAGAGTTCAATACTAATGATCTAATGTTAACTTTATCCAAAGAGGCCCGAGTTTTATCTTTATAACAAAGATTGAAGGGAAAATTATGGCAATACTGTCACTTAAATGGAAATACTAGCATGATGGTGGTGCTGATCATTGAATGGGATGTGGGAAGGCAGACCTATTTACCGTCGTCAGTAGGGTGCTTATATTCATACGAAACAGCAACAGTGATGTGGTGGGAAAGTGGGCCACTCTAAAACCATGCTTTCGAGAATGAAAAGTTGTGGATGGATTAGGTTTAAAGTAGCCCCTGGCATAACTCAAAGAAATGTCATTCAGAACTCTAGGAAGCATACGCTTTCACATCAGGCCATTGTGTTTGCATAACACCACCTATACTCCCCCGACATGAGACCGTGTGGTTTTCACCTGTCTTAAAATTGACCCCTGAGAGGACAATGACTTCCGAGTAGGGATTCAATCCTGGCAGACGTTAGGACGCTCTTTAGCTAGGCCAAAAATGGGACTGCTACTAACATCCAGTGCTCTCCACAAGTGTAGCAGCCAGTTAAAAATATGTCCTGATGTTAAACTGTGCCTTATATAATAAACAGTTCGTAAGCTATGGCAGTATTGCCATGATTTTCTTTCCAATCCTCGTACTTGACTAAAGAAAACAGTAGCAACGAGAGTTAGGGTCGGATTATGTATTGACTTCAAGTTGGAAATTTCAACTTAATGAGTCCGATATCAATGACGGATCCAAGGAAGGGGCGATCACCCCATCGCCCCTCCCTTGTTAAAGGTTTCCAAGTCAACATATCTAAGCCAGCTTTTAAAGCCTTTTTATTCTTTTAAAAGCTTAAAATAGATACATTTGTCTTTCTTACTCTTTATTGCATAAATATTTTAAAATATGACTAATACCAGAAAAACTGTATATTGTATAAGAGTATTTAATGTATAAAAATCTAAAATGACACATAAAATATTCTTGTTACAACTTTCCCGGTTACATAATGACTAAAATAGAGAATGTGAATGACTCCAACAGCCAGAAATTACCTCTAAAAAAGTTAAGAATCAAGTTTTCAACTAGCTATCTTGAGCTGTTTAATAAATGTTGCATTGATAAGTTTCAAAGTATAATTTATTTAACTACTACTTAAAAAATAAAGAAACAAGCAGTTTTATATGCAGTAAATCTTTTTTCAGGTTTAATCCTATTTCAAGGCACCATTTGGCGCTTTTTAAAAATGATGCCACATTGGCGATTTCTAAACTGTTTACTTACATTTATCATATTGTAACCTACAATAAGCAAGTGGTAAAATGTTGCCAATTTTAATTTTTAAATAGTTATACATAGGAAAAGTCATAGATTTAGTGATAAAAACGTAACTGAAAAATAGATTGCATTTATACGAGAGTAACAATGTAACGAATGTAAAATTTTATTCGTTCAAAACAATTTGGACAAAAGAATGATAATTTAAATACAGAATTATTAAATTAAACCATACACAGTTGATTTTTCTTAGATATGAGTGAAATAAAATATTTTATTTGACAAATTTAATAAGATACATATGAAAAAGATAATATGAGCAGTAAAAAACAACGTTTTTATACACATTTCATCGATATTGCATAAAAGTTAACGATTAATGTGAAGTTGAAAAAACGAAAATACACGAAATTCGTTAATGCCGCGATCATTGTACAGCACGTATGATCGCTTCACGAACACGAAACCGAAAAAAAAACATCACTGGATACAGCAACCTCGTCGTATCGGAATCCCCCAAAAAATACACGAAATTCTTTAATGCCGCGATCACTGTACCGCACGTATGATCGCTTCGCGAACATGAAACCGAAAAAAACATCACTGGATACAGCAACCTCGTCGTATCGGAATCGCAAAAAATACACGAAATCCGTTAATGCCGCGATCACTGTACCGCACGTATGATCGCTTCGCGAACATGAAACCGAAAAAAAAAACATTACTGGATACAGCAACCTTGTCGTATCAAAATCCCAAAAAATATATGAAATTCGTTTATACCGAGATCACTGTACCGCACGTATGATCGCTTTGCGAACATGAAACCGAAAAAAGACATCTCTGGATGTAGCAACCTCGTTGTATAGCGATCACAAAAAATACACAAAATTTGTAAATGCGGCGATCACTATACCGCATGTATGATCGCTTCGTGAACATGAGACTTCCATAAAAACTGCAGTCAATTAATTTTTATACTGTTCTAAAGTAACAAGAGTAACCACTCACAAACATAAAAAAAAGAAGAAGAAATCAAGCTTTAATTATTTAAATAAGCAGATGATGAAATTTTTTAAAATTTTTTTCAATTTTTTCCTAAGTGTTATTTAATTATATTAAAAAAATGTTTTAAATAAATAATAAATCATTAAACATCATTAAAATACAAATAAACATTGAATAAAGAATCACTTGATGACGTAACAAATACGTCATACGTAACAAACGCGTCATCACAAAAAATATCATAGCTCAGCCTTTCCAACAATAAAAGAGCTACATCTAGCTGACTATCGACGATTTGGCAAGATTTCGCCAAATGGTGCTCTCAAATAGGAACCAACCCTTTTTTCAAATACCTGTTGGAATAATTCTGGACATAGAAGGTCCATTGTGCTCAAAGCATGCAACCATAAAGCTTAGCAATACTTTTAATCATCCATGACCGTAGAAAAAAATGATAAATTTAAGAAGGTAAGGATTTTTTTCTCATATTGAAGAAAGCCTCTAAATTCTAAAACATCCTGAAGCTTTTCTATCACACAAAAAATATTAAACAACTATTGCTATAAAAGCTGGAAAGTCGTTTTATATTTGAATGCTTGGTCATTCTATTAGATGAAAAAAGGATTAGGCATGAATGGTTACACAAGTGATTTTCTTCGATCGGTCGTTATAATAAGAAAGTTTCTGCAATGAACGATCGTTATATCGAGTGTATACTGTATATGTACCACGTACGAAGTTTTTCTTTCATCAGATGGATTGTAAATCCATCCTTTCGTGAAAACCCTATGCCTAAAAGTTGTGGCAAGATTACGATTGCGATTACCATCAAGAGAGCTAGGATCACAAGCAAGATTACGATCGAATATGATTATGTAGTATCGGCCTCTCATTCGAGACTTTTTAGAACTGCCCTTGAGTTGGGTAACACGACCCGTGGAGGACTCTACCGAGTGTCACTGGTTTCGGTTTTCGAGGAAGGAAACCTCTGAAAGTGTGGGGGAGCATAGAGGGAGAAAGTGACCACCAAACATGGTGCACACCGATTTTGATGATTTTAAAGTATGTTGTAGGAGTCATACCTCTAACTATTCTGGTGAAAGGTTTTCTTCAAATGGAATCCATTATGTTATAATTGTGACAATATATATATATATATATGGAAACAATAATAGTAATTTTTAAAAAGATGAGATATCTAAACATAAATTAGTATGGAATTTCGCCATTGAAATATCAGTTTTAAAATTTCGGAAAAATATAATGAAAAATTCATTACGTATTTTTTTTTAATATATAAAATGTTCAAAGCTGCAGAATTCATAATTCTGTTTAAAACTTGCAACATGCCAAAAATATAAAATTAATTAAAAAGGAAAAAAGTCACAAGGTAGGAACGAACTTCTCGCCTCCAGGACCGCTTGCAAGAACGCTACCTCGGCGCCACGAAGACAATGACAGAATTCATTGTACAAAATTGCAAACTTATGCTGAAGTTTAATCCCCAATTTCTCAAAAACTAAGGCTTATTTGAAGAAAACCTTTCGTCAGAATAGTTAGGAGTATGACCCATACGCCATACTTTAAAATCATCAAAATCTGTGTACACCGTGTTCGGTGGTCCCCTTTTAAGTTACAATAATGTCGACTATATTTGCTCATCTGATCACCTACGAATCTTTTACTTAGTATTAAAATAAGAAAGAAAAAATAAAATCATCTTGAAGTGATTGCACTCATATTTAATTTTTGGTATATTTTTAGTGTGAATGAGTTGGCGCAACAGTGTTTTTTGTGGTTACCACAAAAAAACCTCTGTTGCGCCAACTCTACATTTATTATCTACAATAACCCTTAAATACTCGCGTAGATTCACAATGCAAAAATTTCCGCGCGGTATATTTTGTACACCATCGCTTACCAATGTGTACAAACTTTGAGGGGTAATACAAATACAGCTCACTAAAACAAAAATTTTTTGTATAAGAAAGCTTAAGTCGCAATTCCTTTATTCAGTTATAAATACAGGCTGTATCACTGCAAGTAGAATCCGAGTTTTTTCACAACTTTAAAGGTAATGAAAGCATTTTATCGATAGATTCAACAAACTTACTTTTCTTTGTCTGAAATATGATAGATTTTGCGGAAAGTATGTACCGTGAGCTACATTCCAAATTACGTTGTATTGGGTCAGAGTTGTTTGGACGCAAATTGTAACCATTTCCAGCAATTATTAGGATGTTATCACATTTCATGAAAAGCAAAGTATGTCTGTTGAAAATATTTTTATCATTGTTTTTATCTCTCTGTATCTCTGTATTTATGTTGTTTGGACGCAGATCGTGGCCATTTCCAGAAATTTTTGGAACTTTATCACATTTCCTGAAAAGAAAAGTACGTAAATATTGAGAATGTAACCATAAAACATACACAATTTCTCAATGGTAGACAAACGAAGTACTTTTAATTGAACTTTATTCATAAAAACTAGTTAAATCTACGTTTCGTTCTGCATCCGCAGATGTCATCAGGATAAAAAGTTGTTCAAGTGAATTCAAAGCCAAGAAACAGGAGAGATGACCAGTCAAGACTTGACCAATCACATGCCTTAAAAAAAATGAGGCGTCGCCATCTGGTAAGAACATTAATTAAAGGTAAATTATCCTGATGACGATGATGAATGATAATGATGAATTTTATCCCAATGACGTCAGCGGATGCAGAACGAAACGTAGATTTAACTCGTTTTTATGTATAAAGTTCAATTAAAAGTGCTACCGTTGAGCAATTGTGTATATTATATGATTCATTCTCAATATTGACATTTTATGGTGCAAGTGTCAAAATTATATCGAGCAAAGTATGTCTTTTGAAAATAACAGTAAAATATTTTCATTATTGTTAAAGCTATGATTTGACGTGGAGTGAGACCCCCTGTATTTATGACTGAATCAGTGCATTACGACACAGCTTTTCCTATATAAAAATTGTTTGTTTTAGTGAGCTGTGCCACCCCTCAAAGTTTGTACACGCGGTAGCGAATCACCCCGTAAATTTCTAAATGTCGAAGAAAATAAATTAATGTTTTATAAGACTAATACTACCATGTAATACAGTATTATAAAAAAAAACCCCTAAACATAGGCATATGTGACAATATTTTCGAACAATGTAAACTTGTAATTACGAAGCAGAATAAATAGGGAGGCTGATAAAAGCTCCAGTGGTTTTCAAATTACGGCAGTGAGAGTAATTAAGGGTTAACTTTAAATCTCATTGTTGTCAGTACAAGCCGAACTTCCTTCTACATTGTACACTCTATCCTTCATATTAGCATGAACTTGCCTATCAATATGCGAATATCCGTCAAAGATGTAATTTTTTACGTGGTTGGATTCATTACTTCGCTATTAAGAAAGCTGTACATTTGGTGACACTCTTTCTAGCCATTTTGAAAACCAAATTAACTGTAAGAAATGCTTAAAAATACATTCGAGAACAAAAAATAACAAAGGAAACGAATGGCCATTCAAATAACATTCACTACTTCGCAACGGTTTGTGTTGATCCAGTTTGCGTTTGATACGCAGAGTTGAGGAAACAAGCAGCAGCCTGTGACGTCACCACTGATTTAACAGAAAAATGGACTTTACCCATGTCACGTCATCTGCGGTTATATAGAAGAAAAACACCTATAGGCGTGAAGAACATTTTAACACAGCTTCTTCTTCGTCCAATAAACAGTTTTTTCGTAGTGCATATACCCGCAGAGGCGTGGCTGTTGCCACTCGTGGCTAAAGTCCAATGGACTTTATCTTCACGCCTATTGGTGTTTTTCTGCTATATACCCGCAGATGACGTGACATGGGTAATATGGCGTCCGATAAAAGATCGAGTGATTTTCTAAATACGCCAGCGACAGTAATTAAGGGTTATCTTTAAATATCACTGTTGTCATAGGTTTGATGTTCAGTAGGCGATCTTACGAGGGCCATTTAGAAAACAGTACCCGTTTTAGAATTTAAAAAATAACTAAAAATGTCTTTGAAAAACTTTAGTATTTGTTATCAATAATTCTTGAATTACATACATTACGTTATTAACCCTTTTCTATATAGTCACTGTACAAATTTAAGCATTTGTCATAACGTGTGACGCATTTTTTTGTATCTCTGACTCATATTCCTCTGGAACCAGTCTACTCAGAAAAGAAGTCACCGCTTCTTCAGTTCTTTGTAATTTATTTAACATAAAATTTGAAAATTTTTTTACTCGCTAAGGGTGTACCATATGGAGTCCTACGTGGGTCCGGTTAACCAGAAAATTCTATTTAAAGTCAATTCGAACCTGACAAAAAAGATATCGTCAATCCGAAACCCGATTAAACCCTAACCTAACCGGAAATGGAAGAAAATGAACCCATATTTTAATACAATTATGGAAAAGCAGCCGACAATTATATATCTAATATCAAATTTCGTGTTGAAAAATTAACGTATATAAATTCATTAATGTTCAAATATATATTTTTTCGGTCTGACACATTATTCTAGAGTTTTTTTAAAAAATCGGGTTAACTTAAGTTTGACCCACAAGAGTCAAATCCCTACACGAAACTGACCGTCAAACTTGACGATTTAAGCCAATTTCAGATACACAATTGTTTGATGAAAGATACTATTCGATTTCAAAGCATTTCAATATTCAAGCTCACGTTGCTAACATGCTTTTTTGTCTAAAAATATATTCGGGAATGTTCCAGATAATTACACGTTGTTGAGCGGGGAAAAATATTTTTCTGCGAACAGATTTAACAACAAAATAAGAAAGAAAAAAAAACATATGACGGTTTAACTTTATTCAGATTGTTTTTTACCAATTTGTTCTATCTTTTAGGTTCAAAACCAGAACAGAAATTTGAAAATGTTGCAGAAATCGCTCGAATTGGAAGAAGAAATCCAGACCTCTGCCGAAGAAGATGCCAGAAAGCAGAAAATTCTGCAAGAAAAGCAGCTGAACAAGCTGCTTTCGGCTCGTCAAGAACTTCTAGCAAATGACGTGCATAGACCATTGCAGAGTTTTCCAGAGAAAGAAGTTGATGTGTCGAAGGAAATATCTGACGAGCGAGTTCTGGAGCAAGATAACAGTCTTCAGAAAGTGTCTATCATTCACGACGCTGTAAAACGAAAATCAGAGGTCGATGAACATGTTACGGAACAAGGTAATAGGCAGAAAGTGGTGCCCAAGCCTGAAGGTGCAGTGAAACGGAAAATAGAGAAAGATGGGCGAATTCTGCAGCAAGATAACAATTTACAAGGAATGACCACACCTGAAGGCGAAGTAAAGTGGACAATAGAGACAGGTGAGCGAGTTCTGGAGCAAGATAACAATTTACAAAGAACATCCCCACCTGTAGGCAAAGTGAAGCAGAAAATAGAGACAGACGAGCGAGTTCTGGAGCAAGATAACAATTTACAAAAAATGTCCACGCCTGAAGGCGAAGTTAAACGGAAAATAGAGACAGACGAGCGAGTTCTGGAGCAAAATAATAATTTACAAAGAATTTTCACGTCTGAAGGTACAGTGAAACATAAAACAGAGATAGATGAGCGAGTTCTGGAGCAAGATAAGAATTTACAAAGAATGTCTACGCCTGAAATAGAGACAGACGAGCAAATTTTAGAGAAAGATAACAATTTACAAAGAATCTCTACAAATGATGGTGCATTGAAACAGAAAACAGAGACAGACGAGAGAATTCTGGAGCAAGATAACATAATATCCACACCTGAAGGTGTAGTAAAACAAAAAATGGAGACAGGAGAGCTATTTCTGGAGCAAGTTAATAATATACAAAGAATGACTACGCCTGAAGGTGCATTGAAACACAAAACAGAGACAGACGAGCTAATTCTGGAGCAAGATAACAGTTTACGAAGAATGTCCACGCCTGAAGATACGGTGAAACATAAAACAGAGACAAACGAGCCAATTCTCGAGCTAGATAACAGTTTACAAAGAATACCTGTGCCTGAAATAGAGACGGACGAGCAAAATTTGGAGCAAGATAACAATTTACAAAGAGTCTCCACGCCTGAAGGTGCAGTGAAACAGAAAACAGAGAGAGACGAGAGAATTCTGGAACAAGATAACATAATGTCCCCGCCTGAAGGTGCAGCGAAACAGAAAATAGAGACAGACGAGCAAGTTCTGGAGCAAGATAACAGACTGCAGAAGTTTCTCATGCCTGATAAAGCAGTGAAACAAAAAATAGAGACAGAAGAGTTAATTCTGGAGCATGATAACAGATTGCAAGAGGCATTCGCGCTCGAAGATGCAACAAAGCGGAAAATAGAGACAGGAGAGCGAATTCTGGGGCTAACTAACAGCTTACGGAGAATATCTTCACCTGAAGGTGCAATGAAACGGAAAATAGAGATAGGCGAGCAAATTCTGGAGCTAGATAACTCTTTACGAAGAATGTCCCTGCTTGAAGACGCAGTGAAATGGAAATTAGAGATAGGAGAGCGTATTTTGGAACTAGATAACTCTTTACGAAGAATGTCCACACCTGAAGGGGAAGAGAAACGGAAAATAGATATAGGCGAGAGAATTCTAGAGCTTGATAGTTTTTTACGAAGAATGTACACATCTGAAAATGCAGTCAAAAAGAAAATAGAGACTGACGGACGAATTCTGGAGCAAGATAACATATACCAAGATCTGTCCGTTTCTGACGATGCAGTGAATAGGAAAACAGGGACAGAGGAGGAGATTTTGGAGCAAGATGTCAGTTTACAAAGTATGTCCGCGCCTGAAATTGCAGTAAAAGGGAAAATTGAGTCTGAAGGGTTAAGTCTGGAGCCAGATAACTATTTACGACTAATACCCGTGCTTGAAGATGGAGTGAAACAGAAAATAGAGCCATACGATCAGATACAGGAGCAAGAAAACAGACACCAAGTAGTTTCCCTGCTTAAAGACTCAATGAAGCAGAAAATGGAAACAGACGAACCAATTATGGAGCAAGATAACAGACTGCAAAAAGCATCCGTATCTGAAAATGCAATGAAGGAAATAGAGGCAGACGAGCGAATTCTGTACCGAGATAACAGACATCAAGATGTGTCTGCTCCTCAAGATACAATAAATAAGAAAACTGAGATAAACGAACAATTTCTGGAGCAAGATAACAGACAACAAGAGGCTTCCAGACCTGGAATTGCAGTGAAACAGAAAACAGAGATAGACGAGCGAATTCTTGAGCACGATAATACACAACAAGAGGTTTCCAAGTTTGACGATGAAGTGAAACAAAAAGTAGAAGCTGATGATGGAATTTTAGGTCAAGCTAACAGTCTTCAAGAGGATTGCACCTCTAAAGATTCAGTGAAGAAAACAGACAAACGGATTCTGGCGTTAGATAATAGACACCAAGATGTTTCAGCTCCTGAAGATGCAATGAATAGCAAAACGGAGGCAGATAAGCGATTTCTAGAGCAAGACAACAGACAGCAAGAGGTTTCCACATCTGGAGATGCAGCGAAACAAAAAACAGAGACTGATTATCGAATTACTGAGCAAGATAATAGACAGAAAGAGATTTCTACGCCTGAAAATGCAGAAAAACAGAAAGTAGAAGCTGATGGAATTCTAAGTCAAGGTCTAAGTCTTCAAGACGTTTGCACATCTAACAATGCAGTTACAAAAATAGAGATAGACAAACGAAGTCTGGAGCGACATCACAGACACCAAGATGTGTCCGCTCCTGAAGATGCAGCGAATAGGAAAACAGAGACAGTCGAGCGATTTCTGGAGCAAGATAACAGACAGAAAGAGGTTTCGACATCTGGAGACGCAGTGAAACAGAAAACAAAGACTGATTATCCAATTTTGGAGCAAGAGGACAGACACCAAAAGGTTTTTACACCTGAAGAAGTAGTGAAACAGAAAATAGAGACCATCGCGGAATATGGAGCAGAGCAATGCCGACTTGTGGACAAATGCATCGACGTGATGGCCATTTTGAAAGACCAGGCATTGTATAAGCGGTCACTGGAGCAACAGTTGGAACAGAATATTGACAAGAATGGAACATTAATGTCTGCAATTCTAAGAGCAGGAGAAATATTCGAGGCCAGATACGGAAGAGTGAGCGAGGAGAGACAGATTGAAATGGATTTTGATTTGCTGCAGCAAATGCAGTTCTTGCTTGATCTTTCATCCAATGATGTTTGAAGAAAGCTTTATTCCAAACTTGTCTGAATGCAAGATTGTTTAATTCTAAATTTGTTATACAGAATTTGAATTTCAGCTTTCATGTATTCTTTAAATATTTTGATATATACCGGGATGTAAAAATCTTATACAAAATTTGAATTTCGTATTTTATGTATTCTTTAATTGTTTTAATATATATAGAATAGTGAAAATAGAAGGAAATATTAATATTCCTACTACATAAAAAAGTGAGTTATTTACACTAAAGGATAAAAAGAAGAAGAGCCAATGACAGAACTGCAATTTGAAAATAATAACTCTTACATTGCCATGAGCGGCCAGAGTGATTATGCATAAACAAATCCTTGTGTTAGATGATGAATAATTTTCTTATTATATATTATTTTTTGTCCATTCAGTATAATGTTCTCGAAACTTCACGCACCTTTGTTGCTAAAAATTGACGACATTATTTTTTTTTTTCTCTTGTTAAAGATTGTAAACTGTTTTGTTTATAATAGAGCAGCACCTGCTAATAGAAATCGTAGAATCTATTTTAGTGTAACTTTTAGTCAAGCTTTATTTAGTTTAATATTCAAATAATTTAACAGATGATTTAAAAGAAAAGCTTGTTGGTTACAAATATTTGTAGGTTACAATAGATATTTTGGAACTTTTATGTTAACCGGGAGCAAGTCATAAATCGCCAAATATTGTTCCAATGACCATAATTCGTATTGTATTCATCACATTTAGAATATAAAAAATTTCAGTCACTTCATTTAAAATACAAAATAATAAAAATAATAATAAGACTATAAACCAAAATACTTTATTTCATCATCAAAGTATTGTTTCTAATTTACACCTGCGAAACATAAAAACTGCTACTAGCGAGATTTGCGCCTGGCTAACACAAAACTTTCGATATTTTGTTTTTCTATTATTTTCGTAGGGATACAATTTTCCGGATAAATGAGTTACTACTGGATACCGACTCGCAATATTTTAGCAATGGAAATTTAACTGTAGTATTTATTTTTATACATTTTATTTTTATAAAATATGCAATTTTACTTACCCATCATACGTAGTATAGGGTAAGTCTTGTAATCGTTTTGAAAATCGAAAAAAAAAATTTGACGGATTTACACGTTTCGGACACTGGAGATTTCGAAAAACATATTTTAAAAAAAAAAAAAATTGCCGTCCGTCTGTGTGTCTGTAAACGCTCTATCTCCCGAACAAATTGAGATAGAGACTTGAAATTGGGTATGTACTTAGTATGTAATCATCGGACGAAGTTTATTGAATTTCGGTAACCTCGATGATCCGAAACTATTTTATTCGTATTCTCGAAATATTCGTTCTGATAAAAGGCATATAAAAATTTTCGAAATGGTTTATTTTAAGGATTGAATATAAAAGACAATAAAAAAACATAAATTTTGCATAAAGCATGAAGTCGGTCGAATAATGAGTTGCCGAGATATTGGTAATCCTATTTACCACACTCTTCTATTTTTCATGATCCTGTATTCCATCCAAATTTCCATTCAAAGATCTATTTTAATTGGAAATGAGACGCTTCATCCGACGCAATAAACCGTTAGTTAATAGGATTATTATTTTTGGAGTTATAAGGATGTTTCTTTTACGCAATTCAGTAATAGAACATTTAAAGTTTCATCAAGCCCGATTTTATTCGAATGGCAATGCATTTTAGAAATAGTTTACACATGTTTTATTTTCATATTTTATGTTATGCATGTCCATGATGGGTAAGTATTACGGTGGCCCCCAACGACTAGTTTAATTCGGTAATCCTTTAATAGCTACTTTAAGATGTGGTAGGATAAGTTCTCAGACACAATAATTATACACAGGCACAAGCTAATCTGCAGAGCTGCAGTTATAGAGTCTTCATTCAAAAAAGTTATTTATTACTTTAACTCTTGTTTGTTTAACTCTTTGAAAGGCTGTGGGATGTAATATATCCCACTTAAATTTAATACCCAAACGCCACAATGACACCGCAACTTTCGAATCAAATTTTGCTTTTATAATATACGTGAAGAAACGCTTTTACCTATTTGGAAAAAAAAAGTTACTGTTAAATCCCGGTGGGATTGAATGGTTTCAACATTTTAGAAACATAAGTACTTTCCCCTGAAAGGGTTAAGAGCCTACATCAGTCACGCGAAAAAACGATCAAGCTAATGTTAAGGTTCTAGTGCGATTCCTCGCTCGCATTTTAATATTTTTAAATTCTTTTTTTGCATAGGATAGCTGAGGTCAATCTCCAACGTTGTTAGTTTTTAGCACTTTCCAACCTAGTTGAAAAGTGCTTATGACTTCGGTTTGTCTGGCCGTCTGTCCGTGCTCTAACTCCCGTAAATATGCTCGGATTGCTCTGCAATTTTTATATGTTATTGTCGTTATCAATAGCATGTTCCCTATTTCAACGGAAGTATGTAGTACTTATAGTTTTTTTACAGGGACACTCAAAAGAATTCCGTTACATTGCGGTCTATGGGGAAAAATCATTTGCGGTTTATTTAAATAATGTTTCACTATTTTAAACGCATTGAAATTTATATATATCACTAAGGTGCATTAGAAAAAGCTTAATATGGAATAGGGTGTGCATAGCATTTATAGTTACTTTACAGGGACAGTCAAAAGAATTCCGTTACATTACGTCTATGGGGAAAAATCGTCTGCGGTTTATTTAAATAATGTTTCACTATTTTAAACGCATTGAAATTTATATATATTACTAAGGTGCATTACAAGAGGCTTACTACAGAATAGTGTGTGTATAGCAGTCATCGTTCATTTACAGGGACACACAAAAGAATTCTCTACTGTCTGTTAACAATAATTCCTGGAAGTGCGTTTTAAGTTACTGAACGCGATTTGAATTTTAACTCGCTTTTTGTCTATTACGTGGTGTGTATAAATTCTGTAGATCCTATACAGGACAGCACAAAAGTTCGAGAACACATTTCCGTTTATTGACAGAAACTCCAGAAGGATAATTTTAAACTGTGCTACGCGTTTCCTAACTAAACTAAAATTTAGCATCCTATATAGTATATATACAAATCTATAGATCATATACAGGGCTGAATAAAAGTATTCGGATATTTATCCGAATATTGTATCTGTTGGAAATTCCTGAAATTATGTTTTTGAATATGTTATGCGTTTTCCAAATTGTTTACTTAGATGATATCTTTTAGCTTATTAAACGGTATGTTTTGTAAAATTATTTTGGAAGCGTTGGAAAGTGCTACATAATCTATGCTTGACGCATGATTTTTCGTTCTTGTTACTTTTTCGATTTTTGTTCCGAGTTATTTTATATAAGGGTACTTTCACTTTCAGAATCGGTTCCAACCGGTTCCAAAATTGAAAATGCCCGCTTGTAAAAAAAAAAAAAAACTGCAACAAAAATCGAAAAAGTAAAAACTAACAACGTTGGAGATTGACCTCAGATATTCTATGCAAAAAAAGCATTTAAAAATATTAAAATGCGAGCGAGAAATCGCGCTAGAACCTTCCCATAGACTTAACATTAGCTTGAGCGTTTCTTCCCGCGACTAGTGTAGACTGGCAGAACAGGCCCTTAAAGAGTTTGACAAAATTTTTTACAAATTTGGAAAGCATTTTTCTTGAAATCGAGGTTGGTTCACTCTGGTTCACAACGCCTAATATAAGCTTTTGTATAATCTATGAAAAAAAGGAACTTTCGTTCAAAAGCATGTATAAGAAAATAGTGCGAGGGGTATTTTTAAAATAAGTATAGTTTTTAAATAAAAAAGAAACAAGTGTAATTTTCTTACCGATTTTATTTTTACATGAAAGCCTGTACCTCAATCTATTTTTCTACATAATTTCCGCCAATATTAAGGCATCGCACAACCAGTTTTTGAATCCCTTTTCATGAAGTCTGCCACCGTTTGCTTACAATTTCATACAGAACACTGCGTGAAACCCGAGGAAATTCATCAGATAACGACGAAATCGTAAAGCGTCTGTCCTGTTTCACTCGTTCGTCCACTTTCTGCAGCAAATCTTCAGTAATGACTGGAGCTCGCCCACTTCGTTCCTCATCATGAACATTCGTACGGCCATCTTTAAAAGTTCTAACCTATCTACGTACCATGGTCATAATGTGTGGTCCGTAAACTTCACTAATCGGACAACGAATTTCAGACGCTTGAGTCTTTAATACTAAGAAAACGAATCGCCAATCGTATTTCAGAAGCGGCGGGATTTAAATTGGCGGAGCCATTTTAAATATACTCAAAAACAAACGTTAACACGGTCGAATGTTTCCGTAATGGCGACTGTGGCTTGCCGACAGATGTAGGTAAACAGCGAGCACGCGCGGAATGCCGAGCGCATCGCCGAAATTTCAAAACGGCACTTACTTTAAAAATAACCCTCGTACTATAGTTCATTCAAAACTAAGAGAGAAATTAAATAAACAAATGTGTTGCCAATTTATCCCACGAAGTTTCAGTTGTGCGCCCTTTTCGCTTATTTAGTAATTTTATAAAAACAAACTTATAAATATTTCTTTAAAGAATATATTTGGAAAATATTTGTTGACAAATATTTAATGTTGAAAATTTAACTAATCAAAATAAAAGTTACCTGTAATTGATACATTTATTGCACAAATAAAACATTCATTTCGACAAATTGTACTATTTTTTTGGATCCAAACCAATGATCGTTACTTTGACAACATCAATGGGGTACTTTTCAGCTAGCCGGGCGCCAGTGATACATGTATATATATATCTACAAAAACAACTTTTCAAAAGTAGAAAAAAAAAAAAAAAAAAAAAAAAGTTGTGGCTAAAAATTGGTGTGATATCAAATTTCCAAGCTATTATATTATTTATTTAACTTTTTTCCATTAAATAAGTTATCATATATATAAGTCGAGTGCCTACGTATATGTTAATAGAAATCGTTTTCTCCTGTACTAAATACATCCTAACGAGTTTCTGAAAATGCAATTTTTTTCAAATTATGCATGATGGGCTTGGCGGCCATCTTTCCATATTATTCACGAAATTCTAAACACTCAAATCCGTAGTTAAAATCCGAAGTTCAAAATTATTATTTAAGCGAATGTTTTAAGCGTTTAATTTATAGACTTGTATGCTCTGAAAATTGTGTCTTAAGATAATGATGACTTACCTTAAAGATTCATCTTATGATTTATTTTTTAGAGTAATTAATAATTTCAAACTAGTAAAAATCAATTTCTCAAAATATCAGTCTTATCTAATTTATCTGTCCGTAGTTAAAATCTGAAGTTCGAAATTGTTATAAACATATTACAGTGCAAACATATTACTCTTTTACTTTAGAAATTTGGATGCTTAGAAATATGGAAAGATGGCCGCCAAGCCCATCATGCATAATTTGAAAAAAATTGCATTTTCAGAAACTCGTTAGGATGTATTTAGTACAGGAGAAAACGATTTCTATTAACATATACGTAGGCACTCGACTTATATATATGATAACTTATTTAATGGAAAAAAGTTAAATAAATACTATAATAGCTTGAAAATTTGATATCACACCAATTTTTAGCCACAACTTTTTTTTTTTTTTTTTTTTTTTTTTTACGCTTGGCTTTTTCTACTTTTGAAAAGTTGTTTTTGTAGATATCATTTCTTTTTTTTTTAAATAGATTAAACATAATTTATATAATCTAAACATGAGAAATAATTTAAAATTACATTTTACTTTCAGTCATTGTTTAAAGGGTTAACTAGAAATACCAGTAGATTTTGCAATTAAACTAAATACACTCTTAAAAACAACATACTAAATGTGGCTTGTTATAATACTAGTTATCCTCCGTTAAAAAATATCACTGACTTATCCATGAAATGAATAAAATTGGAATAAGTACATAGCGTGTCAGTGCTGCATTTGATATGAAACGTGATATCACGCTCTTTTATTATTAGCACTAGCTGGCTTCGCCCACTAGCGGGCCCTTAATTTACATCAGGGCCTCGAATCTTGTAAAACCTCGAATAAGATAAACCTCGAACCGAACGAACCTCCGACTAGGTTGCCCGCTGCCTTCGGCACCGGATAATCCCTTAATTTGCACATCGAATAGTATAAACCTCTAACTGAACGAACCTCCGACACGGTCCCCACTACTTCGGCACCGTATAGCAGTCGTGCTGCGCACGCTCAAGTTCCATCTTCCACCACCAGGTAGCGCAATCTGTTCTATATGAACCTCGGGCACTGAAATCGTTAAGGTTATAGATGTCGAGTCGAATGAGCTATACCCCGTCGTGATCCAGCCCATAGAACCAGAGATTGGAAAGTGCCCCCTGTTGGTGAAAAAACGAACTAAAATCAGAAAGCTCTCTCGATGTCGAGTCGAATGAGCCATACCCCGTCGTGATCCGACCCATAGAAACAGAGATAGAAAAGCGCCCCCTAATGGTGAAAGATAATCACGTAACACGTTTAGGGGCAAAGTGGGGGGATGAACACCGGAGATGCATAATAGGATTAAGCGGTCACAGACCTTTCCAACGATGTATCACATGAGGGGTATGTGCAAAATTTAGAAACCTCCCCCCTCCCTGCATAGTATGATTAAGTGTTCACAAAACTTTCCAACGATATATCACATGAGTAGTGTCGGGGGGGGGGGGAACGCAAAATGTGAGGGTGACACCTGTGATGCATAACAGGAATAAGTGGTCACAGCCCTTTGTAACGATATGTGACATGACGGATATCGTTAAAATTTAGAAAAGTGCCCCCCCCCCTTGTGTAGGCAAACCACGCTCCGCCCCTCCCTATAATTTTTGACGCGGCTTTATTTTTTAAATTTATGTTATGTGTTATAAAATATCGTAAAGTTTCAAACAGATAGCCTTATTATACTTCCTAATTTTGTTCACGCCCCCCCCCATCTCCTCCCCGAAATGTGACGCGCCACTCTTTTTTATAATTTTTTTTTTATCATGTCTTATAAACTATCTTAAAGTTTAAATCAGATCGCATTGGAATTTAATATATTTGCTGAAATTACTATTATATATAGAATAATATAGAAATAAACCCTCCTTTAGCTTGTAATTAAGATATACGAACAATTTTTAGAATTTCTGAAAGCTGATTTTTATTTATTTATTTATCTATTTATTTATTTTTTGTTTATTTATTTATTTATTTATTTATTTTTGCGTTGCCCTGTGCATGTTTGGAATTTCTTAGCAATTTCTTAGATTTACATTATTTTATTCAATTAAACATTGTACTGTTACAATAAATTTAAATGGAAACTTCACTTCTAAAACAAAAATAACACAGGCCTACAAAATTTAAATTTTTATCTGGGGTTTTCATGAATTTATGTAAATTGTAAGAAATCTTCTATGCTTATTTCAAAATAATATCCATTTTTATGTATCACGTCAGGATTTCTTTCAATTAAGAAACTAAAAATTTGGAATTTGAGAATATACAATTTACACAACATTCATTTAAAAATGTACAAAAAAAATCAGATAAATAAATAAAATCATATATACATATATAAATGTGTGTGCATGTTTTATAAGAAATTATATTCTAGTATATACAGTAAAATTACTTTTCTTTATCATCAAAAGAACGCTTGTATCCTTTAGATTTTGAAGCTGGTTTAGTGTCTCTTTTTAGCCCGCAGCAGTAATCTGCCAACATATTTACATTCCAGTGTCCTTGATAGCGTTTTTCCATGCATTTTATGTCCTGGTGAAATCTCTCACCTTGTTCTTCACTCATTTCACCAAGATTTTCAGGAAAACATTCAAGATAGGGGTGCAGAAAATGCATTTTTAAACTCATGTTACAACCTAGTTTTTGAAAGTTTTGAACCATTTTTTTCAATAATCGTTGCGTAGTTAGGATCTTTGTAATTTCCTAAACATTTCTGAGTAACGTGTTTGAAACTAACCCATGCATCTTTCTCGATTGATTTAATTTTTTCCTCAAAATTTTCGTCCTTCATTAACCATCTCATATCTGGGCCAACGAACACATCTTCTTTGATTTTACCTTCCGATAAATGTGGAAAAACTTCATTTAACTATCGAAAACTATCCCCTGTTTTATCTAAGGTTTTTACGAATTGTTTCATTAAACCTAATTTAATGTGCAGGGGAGGCAAGAGGACTTCTTTTGGATCAACTAAGTTCTGCCGAATCACTTTTTTTTATATCCTGGATTTATACAACCTCTTGATGCCATATTGCTATAAGAAACTGACAAAACAAACGTAAGATATAAATAAACGAACAAAATAAATGCATGTTCTCACTAAAAATGCGCGGGAGAAAATTGCGCCTTCTCAGGCAAATATCAATACATAAAGTGGCGCCATCTATATTTATATTTCACATCCTTTAGTGCAGTATTGTTTTTTAACATTTATTAATGTCACTTTACTAAGAAATTAATTTTTGTTTTTATTAAAAATGTATCTTATTTAATAAATATTACACATTGATTTTATTAAGAGGCACCCCCTTCTTTTTTGTTTTGTGAAAAAACTGTGGGTGTTAGAAAAAAAACTAATGTCATATTTGTGATCAGCGTGACTGATTTACTAAGAAAAAAGTGCCATTCTTCAAACCCCAGATTTGTGTTGAGCTGTGTAATTTAACAACTGGATTTCATTAATTTATAGAAAAATGACGTGAAAGGTATTCCTGCGAACGAAATGCCTGTCCTTTACCGTTTTTTTTTTTTTTTTTTTTTTTTTAAAGAAATAAATGAATCACATTTAATTAATTTCAAAAATTTTGTTTACGTTTGGAAAGAAATTTTAAATGCCGATAAGTCTTAATGTATACATTTTAGAAGGTACATCTTCCCTCAAAAACTAATTTATTTTTAAAAATCTTTCTAAAAACGTAAATTATATATTAAAAATATTTTTTAAAGCATAAACACTACGTCTGATTACTTTATTTTACAATATTATAAGAACACGCATTTTATCAGACAATTAAATACACTAAACAAACATGAGTGAAAAGTTAACCGGGGGCAGGACTCGAACCTGGGACCTTGTGCATGCCGTGTTGACGCGCTACGACAGAGCCACCCAGACCGATATCCTTGAGCGGCAATTCCTCATACTTATTCATGTTGGAAACAGTCATCTGCTACAATTTGCAGTCATATTTATTTGTTTGATAAAATGTGTGTTCTTATAATTATGAAGTTTTATTTTTTTTTAAATATCTTCAAAAGAAAATGGCTGACTTGCAGATGAAATTTGATGTGGTTATATTATAACCTGTAACTGATTTGTGCTATTTTAATACAGATGGTACATGGTCGTTGGCGGGTTTTATCTCTTTTTTGGCATAATATTTTAATCGCCAAGTTAATTAACATTTTTTTGCTAATTAAGAATAGAAAATAATTCTTTTTTACACTGAATTTTATAAAAGCACATAGATTACGTAATTACTTGTCCAAAAATGCAATCCTTTTTTTATTCTGCCCAATATTAAGGCCTGTAGCTTGTTTGAAAAAAAAAGTTTGACGAAGAAAAAAGTGATCATTTTAAGTAACTCGACGTTTTTTTAAAAAAAAGCTATATCTCTGTTTATAAATCACTTATGAAGATGAGTTTGGTCTTAAATTGAAGAAATTTTTCCTTAGATTCTTCTAGTTTTTCGTTTTTTTTTTTCTACGACGCTTGGTTTGTTTGATATCTGATATTTTAATCTGGCATGTTTTGTCGATTTAACATTGCGAAGTTGATTTCTGTATATAAGCATCGATTTAACATTGCGAAGTTGATTTCTGTATATAAGCATTAGCGGTCTTTATTCCAGTTCTTGGCGTTGTTTTGTGTGGCGGTTTTTTAAGCTTGGCTTGGCAGAGCGACCGCCCTGCTTGATATTTTTTAACTTTAAGATTTTGGTACTTCTCTATTATCCCGTCGACCACTTTTCATAACAAAAAACTATCGCCAAACTGTAACGCCAAATAAACGGGAGAACGTTGCCATTGGAATATCAAAATAAATAAATAAATAAATAAAATATAAAAATTTAAGGACACAATTGTTATTTTAATGAATGAAATAACTAATAAATCAGTAAAACATAATAAAAAATACATGCAAATGTCGAATTAAAAACCACTTGATGACATAACAAACACGTGTATAATGCTTCTGACATCCAGTCAATGGGATTGCATTTTTGGCGTTTAATCTTACAGTTTGGCGATAGTTTTTTGTTATGAAAAGTGGTGGACGGGATAATAGAGAAGTACCAAGATTTTTTTTCACAGGTTTTATTCTTTGTTTATGAGTGGTAGTCCCAAAATCATATTCTTTAGCAATGTTATGGCTAATATGATGATGAAACCACTCATTTTATTTGTGGTATTTAGGAATTTGGGACTTGATAATTCTGTCTAAATTCCACAAATTTCATTCATTCAATTTTTAATTTAATTTCTTCTTCTTTTAAATAAGTATTTGGTATCTATATTCAGAGTGTTGGGGAACACTGTCGTTGTCTATTAATTATTACATACTAAATCATAATTTCATAGTTTATGTTGGTGTTACGGTAATGTTTCATTAATGGCTATATATATACTAGCCGCCACTGGCGACCAGTTTGGTCACCCTTAAATGTATGTTAAGCACTGTAACATGTTACTTTTATTCATAATTTATTTTTTTTCCGTAATCCTTCGCCAAACCGGAAGATTCTAATAGACAAATCAAAAACTTTTGCGATCATGGTAGCATTTCGCATATTTTTTGTTGTTATGTATTTCATCTTTCTTGATAAAAACCGCTTAACCCACTTTATAATAAATTAATCATTGTGTGTGTGTTTTTAATATAAAATAAACTATTTCATAATAAAATAAAAGTATATGCTGTTTTAGTAATCTCTAATAGGTACCTGAAAATGGGATTTTCTCGCCAAAATGGCGCAAAACAAAAATTCCGCCAACCCTGGTGCGTCCGTGACAGCTGTTCCAATTTAAAATACATGACGTTCACATTTTTCTTTAAAATAGAAAATAGATAAATAAGAAATATTATCATAAATCAAAACATTTGATTTCAAAATTAAAATATCGTTTCTAATTAATACACACGAAAAAAAAAAGCTGACAATTTGTTTCGAAATTTGATCCATTAAATATTATTACATGAGTTCAACCACGGAGTTCAACTTACATCAAGAAAAGATCCGAAGGAAGTTGAGTTGTATGGAACAGAATTATGGTAAACTTTGACTGTCTCACTGGTGCTGATTATTTTTTTTTACACCAGGCAGCGGTCCAAAAATTCATGGTTTAATATTTTAAACGTTCACAACGAATGAATCTTTTTTTTTTGTTGTTGTTTACTTTCATGGATAGAGAATTTGAACAGCGAACCTAATTGAAACTGAAGTTATTGCAGAATGTATACATAATTGAACGTAAGTCATCTCTCAAATATTAATTTATTTTGAACGATCTTTCTAAAAATGTAACTTTTATGCAGTTTTATTAGAAAAAATAATTTTGAATAAAAATGGCTGCCTGGCATATGAAAAAGTGAAGCGGCATCCCGGAACTGTTGAGGACAGTCACATGACATACGGTTTTATTATATAGATGTGTGTGTGTGTGTGTGTATGTATATGTGTATACGTGTATATATATCACTGGCGCCCGGCTAACCGAAAAGTACCCATCAATGCTTGGCTGGCGTTGATTGTAGACAAAACATTACGAAATCTGACAGTTTGCACGTGATTTTATTTAATCTCTTAATTTTGAATAGACTATAGTAGATATTTTTAATATGAATAATCACAATAATAATAAAAATGAGGCATAATAATAAAACACAACTTTCTTTTACTAAGCTTAAAAAAATATATTTATTAATAATTGTATGACATAAAAAATACATTTATAATACATAATAATCACAATAATAATAAAAATGAGGCATAATAATAAAACACAACTTTCTTTTACTAAGCTTAAAAAAATATATTTATTAATAATTGTATGACATAAAAAATACATTTTAAAAATCAGTGGGATTTATAACATATTGCTCTGTATAACAACGAGATTGTCTGTATTAGGATTCCTCAAGTCGCTCTCAACAGAAAGTAAAATAGGTCATTGTCATTTCACGTTGATTATCTACATTTCTTCACGATTTTTAAATGATTTAGAATTAAAGAAAAATAAATAATATACAGGGTGGACACAATTTAGTTGGGCAAAAAGAATGGTTTATTATGCACAGTTATACAGCCCAACACGATAGTACACAGGATTAAAAATATGTGAGTTCTTTTAACACTTTCCAACATAGTCGAAAAGTGTATTTGAATTCGGTTTGTCCGTGGTTTAAGTTGCATAAATATACCCGGATTGCTATGCAATTGATAGATGTTATTGAGTTTTAAAGTAATGTACCTATAATCCCAGACCCCTCAATATTCAAATTAATAAGAACAGACACAGAAAAAATCAATATTTAACAATCTCAGGAATATATAAAATTAAGTTTAATGACAAGGAAGGAAAAGGGGGTGCATAATATAGGTATGACTAAACGAAAAATAGAGGAAAGGGTTAAAGAACACGAAAGAGATATAAGATTAAATAAAGGGACCACAGCATTAGCCCGACTAAACGATAAATCCCTAATACAGATAAATTTTAAAGAAGTGCAGAAACGTGCAAATTATAACCATTTAAATTACGCATTAATGCGTGAAGCTATTGAGAAAGGTTCAGAAAAATCAGAGATCTGCAATGATGTAATGCACGCTTCAATCGACAATAGATGGCGCCATCTTTTAAATTTTGAAAGGAGCGGGAAATCTAGAATAAAATCGAGAGGCGATGAGGAAGTTCAATAAACTGAAGTTGCCGAGGAAGATGGGTGAAAACATTTTATGTACGGATTTAAAAGACCGACTTCTCCTATTTGGAAGAAAATTTAGTATATATTTGTAAATGACATTTACACATAGGTTTTATATGCGAAAATTGTTTTTAATGTCTGTAAATAGGTAGCATGAAGTAAATGTATATAGATGTTATTAAGTTTATTATGGCATATTCGCTAATGTAAATGAAGTGTGTAGCATTTACAGTTCTTTTGCAGGGAAACTCAAAAGAATTCCGCTACATTATGCTCTTAGGGGGTAAAATCGTTTGCGGTATATTTTAATAATGTGACACTATTTCAAACATATCGAAATTGATATATAAAAACTAGGTGCACTACAAGAGGCTTACTATCAAATAGGGTGTGTGTAGCATTCATCGTTCATTTACAGGGACACACAAAATAATTCAATTACAGTACAATTAACAATAATTGTTGGAAATGCGTTTTAAGTTGAGGTACGCGTTTTAAAATTTAACTATTTTTTTTTTCATATTACTTGGTGTGTATAAATTCTAAAGATCCTATACGGCGTTGGTCAAAAGATCTAGAGTATATTTCCGTTTATTGACGGAAATTGCTGAAAGGGAATTTACAATCGTGTTATGCGTTTCCTAACTGAACTAAATGTTAGCATACTATGTAGTATATATACCAATCTATAGATCCTATACAGGGCTGAATAAAAGTATTCGGATACTTTTCTGACTGTAGATGGTAATTGCTGAAATTGGATTTTCAAATTCGTATTTCAGTATAACATAGTATAATTATTGCTCAATATCGCAAACTGTTTTAGTATTTCTCAGTATAATTAGTAAATTTTTTTCTCAGTTATCATATCATCAAAATTTGAATTTTTGGAATTTGTGTTTCAGTACTACTTCTCTAATCTTAGGTGGTACTTGATTTGTGCTTATTGTTTTCACTACATGTACATATTTCTATACAATCACTCATGTTATTCCCTAATATTCTTGGTACTAGTACATTAAATTGTGTTAACTGTTTACTCTAAATACCCTTATCTAATTATTCAAGTTTTTCCCCAAATAAGTCTTTTTATGCACTCGATGCTACTATTCAAACTATGATTATTTCTTTTGACATTATCGTATTTACTAACTGTTTATCGTTCAATAAGTGAGCTATTAGTATTGTTTTCTCCCAACTTTAACAATTATCTTGTAAAGCTTTGCCGCATAGTAAACAAACCTGCTGGGCACGGCTAGTTGAGCTTAAGCCGAAAGGTAGGCTTCCCCACCCGGTTTTCCCATGTCCTTGTTTACTTTAACATCATATTTCACCTCAAACGGTGAAATATTGTTAAAGTATTCCGGAAGCGTTGGAAAGTGTTTCCCAATCTATGTCTGACGTATGGATTTTTCGTTCTTGTTAATAAATGTTCGATGTGGCTGCTCATCGTTACTCTGCAAGTGTCCCTTTTGAAAATGTGGTCTTCTATTTTGTTTGTGAGCACATTCACGTCGATCAAACCAAGTGCAGTGCTGATTACTCCAGGAAGGGATTTTTGAAGCGGCAGACTCTAAACCCTATCTTTAATAAAACTATAAATTGAAATGACTGGGAATCGTGTTGGTCATGGAATCATCGTAATTCCTCGACTAATCTAAACTGAGAATTCAGCACTGAGGTAAGACTTAGGATACAATAGTAGTAATCTGTCATTGAAATGGTACTTTACAATTAATATTTCGCAAATTATTCAGGTACGAAATTGTCCGACTAATTTGTGTTGAACCCCGTATTTTTAAATTGCTGATCAATAATTTTGCGATCCACAATTTGGGGAACATAGCGCGTAGAGTGGGTCATCTTCAGCCCGACATTATCCGCTTTGTGACCGGCCAGAGGAGAGCATTGTCTGACAACTGCAGCAGCACGGATACTCAAAGACGTCGAAGAAAGTCCCGGCGTCGGGATTCTCCGGATCCCAAGCAAGGAGGGTGTGGTGGCAGTGGCGGGACTCGCAGCGGCCCCTGCCTCCTCGGTAGGCACCTCCTAAGTAGCCCCGGCACAGGTCGCCCGGAATGCTAGAGAAACAAAAGATGGAAAAACATTGGTTAGCACACTACAAAAAAAAAAAAAAGAGAGAAATATCTTGCGATCTATCAAGAAAGAAAATATAATATAACTTCATCGGAGTTACACACGATTTCAAAAAACGTTCCTTTATCGTTAGAAACAAATAGATTTCCGAGATTAACAACTAAACAAGTGGAACAAATGGAAAGTGTGTGCATGCGCGTAAGTTAAAACCAGCTCAACAGCTAATCAGTTAAAGCGAAGCTCTACAGCTAATCAGAGTGAGCGGTAGAGGCTGTATGTATAGGCATAGAAAGTTCGAACTCACTCAGAGAATTTGTGGAACTCTCTCTGTGAGTTCGGTAGTTTGAGATATCTTACATATCAGGTCTGAGTGGGGTTATAGATTAGTTTCAACCACGTGACCACAAGCCTCCAATTTTCACCTAACCAACCAAAATCCCCGATTTATTAGCCAATATTATCGCTCAACCAATCAAAGTCGAGAAAAACCAACGGGCAAACAAAATGTATAAGAGGTTGTCAAGTTGTTGGTTATGACGTCAATTGAAACGGTCTATACAAAATAAACGTGGAGTGTGAATTACCTGCACTGTGCCTCCAGGTAGCACTGCTCAAGATGAGGAGCATCCTGTACTATGTAGCGAAGTTCTCCCTTCACGTTGTACATGTGGTACGGGGTGCGTACCACGTACTGGTTGCCCTGACAACGCTCGAACAGAGGTGAAGACTTCCTGCAACAAATTGATCCATTAAGAATGACGATGATAACAATAATAATAATCTCTATAATAAAAGCGTAAGTCATGTGACTGTCATCAACAGTTCCGGGATGCCCGCTTCACTTTGTTATATGCCAGGCGGCTATTTTTATTCAAAATTATTTTTTCGAATATAACTGCATGAAAGTTACATTTTTAGAAAGATCGTTCAAAATAAATTAATATTTGAGAGATGACTTACGTTCAGTTATGTATATATTCTGTAATAACTTCGGTTGAATGAGGTTCGCAGTTCAAGCAAGATCCATGAAAGTAAACAACAACAACAACAACAAAAAAAAAACATTCATTCGTCGTGAACGTTTAAAATATTAAACCATTGAGGTACCGTTCGTAAAGAAATTTCTTCACGAATGAATTTTTGGACCGCTGCCTGGTGTAAAAAAAAAAATAATTCATTAAATCAAAGTTTACCATAATTCTGTGCTATACAACTCAACTTCCTTCCGGATCTTTGCTTGATGTAAGTTGAACTCGTGTAATAATATTTAATGAATCCAATTTCGAAACGAATTGTCAGTTAATTTGGGAATAGAGATCACGGAAAATGACTGTTAATCGCCTATCATATTTACGCTTGTCATGATCAATCGTGTTCAAAATAATAATATTTAATATACATTTATAAAATACATAACATCATTAAGTACTTTTATGTTAGTTGTCGCAAATCTCGCACAGTTCTTTCTCTTTGCTCTGTGCAAATCTCACCAATAGCAGTTTTTAAATCGCCGATAACAGCTTTCATTTTTCGCGTGTGCAAATTAGAAACGATACTTTGATTTTGAAATCAAATGTTTTGATTTATATTAATTCTTATTTATTTATCTGGTACTTCTCTATTATCCCGTCGACCACTTTTCATAACAAAGAACTATCGCCAAACTGTAAGATTAAACGCGAATGCAGTCGAAACGAATTGTCAGTTAATTTGGGAATAGAGATCACGGAAAATAACTGTTAATCGCCCATCATATTTACGACATTACATATTTACTTGATGTCAGAAGCATTATACGTGTTTGTTATATCATCAAGCGGTTTTTAATTCGACATTCGAAACATTTAATTATGAATAAAAGTAATGTGTTGCAATGCTTAACATACATTTAAGGGAGACCAAACTGGTCGCCAGTGGCGGCTAGTAATATAATAGATAATCTATATTACTGACCAAAACATGCCCGTGATTAATGATGACGTCAGGATATTAAGATCGTAAAAATGTAATAATCCATTCCGTATTTAGTTACGCACAATAATGCTTGCGCGCATGTAGACATATATATATTTACACACACACACACACACGTACACTTGCCAAACCGTCGCCAAAGTTTTAGATATTTGAGGAAATATTGTCAAATGTGGCACCCAAAACAAGGTGAATATCTCGCTATCAGGCCATTTTCGCAGATTATCCACTGTAATTTATACAGGGTGATGTGGAACTTTTGGGAAAAACTCTAAGGGGTGATATACAACAAGCTCAAAATACAAGCAATGCATGATCGTAATTAAAGCAGTGAGGCGCTACAGGACACTTTCTGATTGTGGAGAGAACAATAATCTGGAGGCACGGCAGTGCCTCCGCCAAGTCGAGAGAGGACAGCCGTAAGCAATAAGCATACTTTTCTGGAAGAAACTCAGGGCACTTTTGACCCCCCCCCCCCATATCTCCGCGCTGGAGTATCCCAAAAATTTGAAACTTCGTTTTTCTAGAGTATTTGGCACACAGGACCAAAATTTAAGATTACAACTCTCTGTCTTTTTTAGTTCAGACGATATATGAACTCAAACATTCGATTTTTTGTCACTCACTCACTCGTTCACGCGTCATCAAAAAGATTAGGTAGATCTCGTAGCCCTAGAAACTTGACATTTGGAAAAAAGGTAGTGTTTAGGATACAAAGAAAGGAAAAATTATAAAATCCGGAAAATTCGATAAAAAAACATTCGAAAATTCAACAAATACCATCAAAATTGAAAATTGAAAATAATACGATCTTGTAGTCTTAGAAACTTAAGATTTGGTGTGAAGGTAGTGTTTAGCATCCTGAAAAAGAAAACATAAAAAACACTAAAAAAATCGAAAGCAAAATTGAAAAAATCGAAAAAAATCGAAAATTTTCATATAATCCGATTTTGTTGCGCTAGAAACTTGGAATTCGGAATAAAGGTAGTATTTAGGATGCAAAATAAGAAAAAATTAAAAAATCCGGAAAATTTGAAAAAAAAATTTCAAAAATTCGAAAAATTCGAAAAAAAAATGAAAAAAATAAAATAATTTGAACTGTTATCCTTAGAAACTTAAAATTCGCGGTAAAGATAGTCTTTAGGATTCAGAATAAGTTAAAATAAAAAACGCAATAAAATTCGAAAATAAAATAAAAAAATAGAAAAAAATAGAAAAAATTGAAAAATAAGGAAAATTTGAAAATAATTCGATTTTATAGCGCTAGAAACTTGAAATTTGGAATAAAGGTAATATTTAAGATACTAAATAAGGAAAAATTAAAAAATATGGATAATTCGAAAAATAGCCATAAATTAGAGCAGACGATATATGAACTCAAAGTTTCGATTTTTTGTCACTCACACACTCACTCACTCTCGTGTCATCAAAAAGATTGGGTAGATCCCGCAGCCATAGAAACTTAAAATTTGGAATAAAGCTAGTGTTTCGGATACAAAGAAAGGAAAAATTATAAAATCCGGAAAATTTCAAAAAAACATTCGAAAATTCAACAAATTTGAAGAAAATTGAAAATTGAAAATAACACGATCTTGTTGTCTTAAAAACTTAAAATTTGGTGTGAAGGTAGTGTTTAGAATTCAGAAAAAGAAAACATCAAAAACACAAAAATAAAATAAAAAATAAAATAAAAATATCGAAAAAAAATAGAAAAATTTCAAAGAATTCGATTTTGTTGCGCTAGAAACTTGGAATTCGGGATGAAGGTAGTATTTTGGATGCAAAATAAGGAAAAATTAAAAAATCCGGAAAATTCGAGAAAAAAAATTCAAAACTTCGAAAAATTCGAAAAAAATTGAAAAAGTTAAACTAATTTGATCGCTTTAAGAAACTTAAAATTCGCGGTAAATATAGTGTTTAGGATTCAGAATAAGTTAAAATAGAAACGCAATAAAATTCGAAAATAAAATAAAAAAATCGAAAAAAATCGGAAAAATCGAAAAATAAGGAAAATTTGAAAATAATTCGATTTCATAGCGCTAGAAACTTGAAATTTGGAATAAAGGTAATATTTAAGATACTAAATAAGGAAAAATTAAAAAATATGGATAATTCGAAAAATAGCCATAAATTAGTGCAGACGATATATGAACTCAAAGTTTCGATTTTTTGTCACTCACTCTCGTGTTATCAAAAATATTGGGTAGATCCCGCAGCCATAGAAACTTAAAATTTGGAATAAAGCTAGTGTTTCGGATACAAAGAAAGGAAAAATTATAAAATCCGGAAAATTTAAAAAAAAACATTCGAAAATTCAACAAATTCGAAGAAAATTGAAAATTGAAAATAACATGATCTTGTAGTCTGAAAACTTAAAATTTGGTGTGAAGGTAGTGTTTAGAATTCAGAAAAAGAAAACATCAAAAACACCAAAAAAATCGAAAATAAAATCAAAAAATCGAAAAAAAATCGAAAAATTTTAATTAATCCGATTTTTTTTGCGCTAGAAACTTGGAATTCGGGAAAACTTAAAATTTAATACTACCTTTAGGTAGTATTTAGGATGCAAAATAAGAAAAAATGAAAAAATCCGGAAAATTCGAGAAAAAAAATTCAAGACTTCAAAAAATTCGAAAAAAATTGAAAAAATTAAAATAATTTGATCGCCTTAGAAACTTAAAATTCGCGGTAAAGATAGTGTTTAGGATTCAGAATAAGTTAAAATAAAAACGCAATAAAAATCGAAAATAAAATCAAAAAATCGAAAAATAGCGGAAAAATCGAAAAATAAGGAAAATTTGAAAATAATTCGATTTCATAGCGCTAGAAACTTGAAATTTGGAATAAAGGTAATATTTAAGATACTAAATAAGGAAACATTAAAAAATATGGATAATTCGAAAAAAAAAATCGAAAATTTCAAAATTTCAAAATAAATAAAAATAAATAAATAATAATAATAATAATAATAAAAATAAAAAGTGAGAAATTGAAAATAATATGATCTCTTAGTCTTAGAAACTGAAAATTTGGTGTAAAGGTAGTGTTTAGGATTCAGAAAAAGAAAAAAATTAAAAACACAACAAAAATCGAAAAAAAAATTAAAAAAATCGAAAAAAAAAACGAAAATTTGAAAATAATTTGATTTTGTAGAGCTAGAAACTTAAAATTTGGAATAAAGGTAGTATTTAGGATACAAAACAAATAAATAAATAAAAAATCTGTAAAATTCGAAAAAAAAAAATCGAAAAATTGAAAAAAATTCGATTTTGTAGCTTTAGAACTTAATATTCGGCGTAAACTTATTGTTTAGGATACAGAAAAAAGAAAAATTAAAACACAATAAATTCGAAAATAGAATAAAAAAACTCGAAAAAGATAGGAAATGTCAAAATAATTCGATTTTGTAGCGCTAGAAACTTGAAATTTGTAATAAAGGATACAAAATAAGAAAAAATTAAAAAATCAAGAAAATTATAAAAAAAATCGAAAAAAACAAAAATTGAAAATAATTTTATCTTGTAGTCTTAGAAACTTAAAACTTGGTGTAAAGGTAGTATTAACTATTCAATAAAAGGAACAATTAAAAAATTCGTTAAATTCGAAAATAAAATCGAAAAATCGAAATATCTTTAAAAAATCGAAAATTCGAAAACAATTTGATACTGCTAGAAACATTAGTTTTAAGATAATTGTCCTATTAGCTAGTACAACGCCCTTAATTGTTTTATGTTATTTCCCCCGTATTATGGTTTTCTTTTCTTTCGTTTACGAATTTCGTTATAGAAAAGTTTCGCAATAGACTGGCTACGTTATAGGCAATTTCTTTATAGACAGGTTTGTTTTCTTTCACAGGTTATAATCTATTTACTTCGCATATGAAATACGGATTGTTAAATGATGTTATCCCCACAAAAATTTTCACAGCTCCCCTACCCTCCCGACATTACTGGCTGGTTATGGCTTGATAGTCCTTTCTAAATAAAATCATGGTGACTCTGAAAGATTCACTTGATTTATTTCTAAATTGAACCTAAATGATTCTAAGAAGACGAATCAAAGAATTACTATAGTGGCATGACAATCAGGTAACTTAGAATTAAAATCGAAAAATCAATATATTTATAAAAAGTCGAAAATTTGAAAATAATCCTATTTTGTAGTCCTAGAAGCTTGACATTTGGCAGAAAGGTAGGGTTTAGTATACAAAGGAAAAATTAAAAAATCCGTAAATGAAAAAAAAAAAAAAAAAAAGACAAAAAAACGAAAAAAAAACATCGAAAAAATGAATATAGTTTGATTTATTGGAAATTTCCTTGGCTTTCTTTTTATACTAAAAAGTACTTTTATGCTACATATCAAGTATCTAGGGCTGCGAGTAATATCTCAGGTGGATAGCACTTATTCTGGAAGCAATTGAGAGTACTTTTGACACCCCCCCTCCCATAACTTATAGTGCTTGCCTAGGATCCTGAAATCTCTTTTTATCTACAGTACTTTGCAAATGAAACTAAAGCTTCAAATTTTTGATAGCTGTAAATAATAGGGACAGAGTGTGGGCTTAGCGAAAATTAGCTGATGATCTCCAAAAAGAACCAAAAATCAAGAAAAGGAGGATTACTTACAAAAAGAAGTGAAATCTCATAAAAAACGTCACCTGTAAAAAATGCAGCCAAGACTCGTGACTCTTTTTACGTAAAAAGTTCTGAGATCGTGTAAAGCTAAGTTTAGCTATCTTATTAACTCTGAAATTTTCATTCACAAATTACTCCTAGTCTCTACATCTTTAGTTAAATATTATTTTGTGACTTGGCAATTACGTAGCACGAGAATGTGATGTATATAATTAGCCTTAATCAAATAATACCATGCCATCCCATAACATATTAAGGTGTAATAACTTCCTAGTGCGTATATAATTAGCCTTAATCATATTATCTCATCCCATCCCATAACATAGTAAGGTGTAATAACTACCTGTGCTGCGTAATTGCCAAGTCACAAAATAATATTTAACTAAAGATGTAGAGACTAGGAGTGATTTGTGAATGAAAATTTCAGAGTTAATAAGATAGCTAAACTTGGCTTTACACGATCTCAGAACTTTTTACGTAAAAAGAGTCACGAGTCTTGGCTGCATTTTTTACAGGTGACGTTTTTGATAAGATGTTACTAACTAGAATGTTAGTATGTGTGAAAATTAGAAGAAGAAATAAATAAATTGCAAAGTAAATAGCTCAAGAAAGCGGTGAGGGACAAATTTCTTTCAAAGACGTTGAGGGTGAATCAGAACTCATGGGCAAAATTTTAAGGGATGATGGAACACATCTAAACCAGCTATTTTCGGCCATATAATGCACGGGCATACCTCAAGTGGTGAAGACACTGTCATAAAACACTGGTCTTTCACGCACATCGTCATTTCTATGGGGGATTGCAAAAAGGCTGGCAGGTTTTACTAATCAGGAAAAGGCCGGCAGCAACTTTGTAATTCAGCAACTGCCGGTTGTGAGTGCTTAAGAAATCCTAATTGTGTAATAAACAGGGTTGTCTCCATAATCAGAAAGCGCCTTTTAGCGCTTCACTGCTTGACTTACAACCATGCATTTGCGCTTATCTGTTCTATTACCCTTTAAAGTTTTGCGCGGGAGTTCCGAATCGCCCTGTATAAAGATATCTGCGGGATTTTTCGTCCAAACTTGGCTGTTCCATTGTAACAGACTAATAGTCACAGAGGAAAAAATGGCCTTAACTCATTTAAAAGATAACAACTATGTAATTCAAAGATGGCTACCATTAGCATAGGATATTAGAAGTTAAATTAATGTAGTTATTATGAATAAATTATTTAATGTAAATAATTATGATTAAAAAAAATGGTAATGTAACAGACAAACAGGAATTAATGCTTTTCGGATACCTGATGTTTATCGATATTACTTATAAAATAACTTAAATTTATTGTAATAAAAATGTATTTTCATTCAGAGGGAATTCTGAAACATACATCTTTCACAAAATTTGACTGTTGGCATAAGATAGTTATGAAAAATATGTAATCTTACCTGTAACAGACCAACATTTAACATGTAACAGAGAAACAAATAAACACATAATAAGAAGCCATGCTGATTATAATGGATTTTATTGACTTTGACTATTCAAATTTTTTTTTTAAATGCATTGCAAATATAAAAAAGTTAGGTTTATTACTATCAGAAAAAAAATATATATTACCTATTTGATGAAAAAAAAAAAAAAAAAAAAAAATACTAGAAATGGTAACATTGGCTTGGAATTGCCCAAGAGTTTCTTCTTCTAATAATATTAATTACAGGCTTAAGCCTTGACAATATAAAACAACATTTGTGACAAAAATCCATATAAAATTACTCTGCAGATGTATAATAGTCGAACGTAAAGGATATTTTTTTCTGTAACTTTGTAAATCACGTTTTGAAGTGTTTCACTTTTTACGGAAATCTTGATGCAAAATCCTTTCTCAAAAGAATGCGCCCAGGACGGTGCTTAAGAGCCTACATCAGTCACGCGAAAATACGGTCAAGCTAATGTTAAGTCTACGGGAAGGTTCTAGCGCGATTTCTGGCTCGCATTTTAATATTTTTAAATGCTTTTTTTTGCATAGGATAGCTGAGGTCCATCTCCAACGTTGTTAGTTTTTACTTTTTCGATTTTGGTTATAAGGGTACTTGCACTTTCAGAACCGGTTCCAACCGGTTCCAAAATTGAAAATGCCCGCTTATAAAAAAACTGCAACAAAAATCGAAAAAGTAAAAACTAACAACGTTGGAGATGGACCTCAGCCTTCTTATTCAAAAATAGCATTTAAAAATATTAAAATGCGAGCGAGAAATCGCGCTAGAACCTTCCGATAGACTTAACATTAGCTTGAGCGTTTTTTCCCGTGACAGGCTCTTAAGGGTTACTTTAATTTTTAGCGGTCGCCCAGGGCCGCTAAAAATTAGGGCAGCTAAAACTTTATAATTGCAAGTACCTAACATATTGCAAATGCATTCGGTTATTGCTTTAAAAAATTAAAAAATTCCTGAAGCGTAACGAAGAAAAGGTAAACATGAGACTCCGACGACGTCATCTGAATTTTCTTTCGTAACGTGTGTTCTGTCTTTTTAGATCAGGTGAGTCAAGAATCGAGGAAAGCTCTTTTCTTTTTCCCTAGTAATAAACATGCATGTGACTGTTTCCAAGAAATCTGTCGACAGAACAGCTGTTTTAACACGAGAGAGAGACAGAAAAAAAAAATACAGCAGGACCAGAGAGGGGGTGGTGGAACCGATATAAATTACAGTGCCCCAGTTCTTTTAAAGGGCCCATCGCGGGTAATGTTTTAGGTATATTTCGTAAGAAATACTACCTGTTACATTCTCCCCTATGTTGGAATTTCTGAAAATTTTTGCAGATCTATACACCGATCATGACTCCCTGAACCCAAAACCAACCCCAGTTCAAAACTTCATATATCTATCTACCTATATCACACTTTTGTATGGACACGATGACTTCCATAATTCTGCACAAATCTCTTCCAAATGGATACATAAAATAAAGGGGTATAAAATCTCGGTTAAGTTCGTGAATGGCAAAATCGAAGCAAGGGAGGGAGGTGGGTGGCTGTGGCTTTTTGTGAAAACAGAAAAAAACCCATAACTTCTTAATTACGGTACGTATCGGATCCGTTTAAAGTTATTATTACTTCTAGGAAAAAGGCCGAAAATTTATGTAGGACAGATTTTTGATATCATTAAAAATGGCCTCAAGGGGGGGGGAATAAGGGGTTTTATATTAGAAAAACATTCATAACTGTCCATTCACAAGATATCAAATCCGCGTAAATTTATTATAAATCCTCTTAATATTATGTACAACTTTTATATTGACAAATTTTTTATAGAACCAACCCTTACAGCAAATAAATAAATAAATAAAATTCTGCCAGCGCTGCCTACAGACACAGGTAGATTTCGAAGTGGGCGGTCCGAACTGCCGCATCATGGCAAAAAAGTTTTTTATTCTGAAATTCCCAATAAACTGGCGCCCCACGGTCTGAGTCTTCGAAATCTACCTGTGCCTTTAGACCGAGCCGTCAGGGATTTTTTTAGATAAAACACTCACTTATAAAATTAGCATACATAAAATGAATTTTGATGTCTAAATGAGAAGTTACTGCAGTAAAAACGTAAGATTCAAGTGTTCTTTTTTATGTAAAATTCTCAAATTAAATTAACTAATTTGTTAGTTATTTTAATGCCAGAACACGAGTCATACAATTTGTGTATCTTGATCTTTTTACAAAGCACTAAGAAAAGGCATTTTTTTTTTTAAAACTTGTCATCAACTGATAAATTAACAGCAGTGGTATAACTATCACTACGATGCCGAAACGCCAGGGAACCCCAACCAGAGGCTCAGAGGGGGGGGGGGGGGTGTTCCCCCACCCTGAGGGAATGTGATTTTCCAGAACACGTTAATCATCACAAGTCATAATCAAAAACAAATTTCAGAAATAGCACAAAAGCTAAAATAACTTGTTAGATTTTACTCAAATAGGAACATTTTCATTAAATAAACACTTTCAGCACATAAATTACTAACGATCAATGATATTGGCTAAAGCCTTGGTATTGATATGGAAGCAGTCTCAAAGTGAAACACATTTATCATTCATGAGTACTTTGGCTAATTAAAAATTTATAAATGTATGAGAATAAAATTGTAACACTTGCGTTTTAGATGTGAACAGCAAAATCAAAATAAAGTTTTTGCCTCAAGAAAGCTCTAAAATGATGCCCCTGACACCCATTTTTGGTTTTGAGGGTTCCGCAACAGCTAAAAATAGGTCTATGACAAAGAAACTTTTGAGTACCCATTCAGCTTTTTCCCATATTTTGTTAATATAGTGTGTATATAATAATATTTATGTATATATATATTATTATATACATATACAGGGTGATTCATAAAAGATGGGCAGAACTTTAAGGGGTTATAGTACACTTAAAGACAAATAATATTAAATAGGAGACTAAGGGTCCCAGACGTATTCCCAAGGAGATAGGGGGCATTAAAGTTTAGGGTCCGAAATTTCAAATGATTATAAAACATGGAAAAATTGGTCGATTCGTTTGCGGTTTTTGCAAAAAATTTTCTTTATGCCAGTATTTTCTTGAAATAAAATTTTAAAGTTCAATTTCAAAAAATGCCGATAGGGGGCGCTTTAGACTTTGGAGTAACAAACAACTATTTTTTAACGTTATTTTTTGTATTTCTTTAAATGATTTCGAAAGCTTAGACTTAAACTTAAATTTTGATCTAAAAATCTGAGTCCTAACGAGTAGTTAAGTAGCGTAAACTGAAATTTGAAATTTGAAACCCTTCTCCCCCCAGAACAAAAATCAGTTATTCCCGATCTTTGTGTCGTAGATTAGGCTCTAACTACTGCCGCGTTTTGCTAAAATTATTCTTTATGTCAGTATTTTCTTGAAAATAAATTTTAAAGAAAATTTTCAAAAAATTCCGATAGAGGGCGCTTTAGACTTTGGAGTAACGAACAACTATTTTATACCGTTATTTTTTGTGTCTCATTAAATGCTTTCTAAAGCTTAGACTTAAACTTAAATTTTCAGCTCAAAATCTGAATCGCTGAGCGTGGTTCAGTAGCGAGGGGAGGGGGTTCAAATTTCAACTTCTGAACATAGTTCAGTTTACCATGTCCACACATTGTGTGCTGTGATACGAGGTAAAAAGACACAAATTAGGATTATGTTACCAAAGCATATTTATTAACATGTAATCACAATAAATGTTCAAAATTGTGACCACCAGAGGTTATGCACGCAGAACAACGGCGACGAATGGAACGGCGAACATTCGCGAAAACATCAGGCTTTTCGAGCACTTCCCCTACAGCGGCGGAAAGTCTGGCGACCAGTTCCTCGGGGGATTCAATGGGTGTCTCATACATAAGAGCCTTCAATCGTCCCCAAAAAAAGAAATCGAGGGGTGAAAGATCTGGCGAGCGAGCAGGCCAAGCAACAGGACCACCTCGACCAATCCATCTGTTCGGAAATGTGATGTCCAGATAGTTGCGGACGTCTCGTACGTAATGGGCTGGCGCTCCATCGTGCTGGAACCACATGACCCGCCGGATGCGTGGAGGAACAACGTTTAACAGGTCTGGCAGCACATGTTGCAGAAATGTGAGGTATGTTTTACCGTTGAGGCGTTCAGGAAGAAGGTACGGTCCGATTAGGTGGTCTCCGAGGATTCCTGCCCAAACATTGATGGAAAAGCGTCTCTGATGAGCATGTGGATTGACATCCGCCCATACATGTGCATTGTGTGTGTTAAATGTACCTTCACGTGTGAAGGTACATTCATCGGTGAAAAGCACAGTTCGTCCAAAATGTGGATTTAGCGCGTTCTGCTGCAGAAACCAGCGGGCGAATTCAATACGATTTGGATAATCCCCTGGAGACAGTTTCTGGACTCGTTGCACATGAAACGGGAGCAAATGTTCATCCTTCAGTACCCTCCAAGTCGTGGACTGTGAGGTATCCACCTGGCTAGCCACTGTTCGTGTACTTGTACTTGGCTGCGCCGCTACTACATCCAGAATGGCTTCTGCAACAACTACTGATTCGTCCTTTTTTGCACGACCTGCATTCGACCGGGAAGCGAGAAATGATCCCGTCTCACACAACTGTCTGTGCAAGCGCTCGAAAGTTTTGCGGTTAGGCAACCGCCTGTTAGGAAATCGCTCTCCGTACATTCGTTGTGCCTCTGCACCATTTCCATCTGCCGCTCCGTAAATTAAATGCATCTCAGCCTTTTCCTTATTCGTGAAGGGCCCCATCTTCCGATTCATTACTACAGCGACTTACACTTGACTCACCGTTCAGTGGTTTTTATGCCTGAATCGTGTCGAAATTTTGCATACGTGTTCTTCTTCTTCCCCATTTGACATTTGCATACTTTCTGTTTCCTTCTTCACCCGGTGACTAGCGTCAGGAATGGAGCTTTAACGTTTGCATGAGCGACGTTTCCAACTGTGCCAGTGCCTTTATGAGTGAATTCCGACTATGCAGTCCTTGACGAAAGTTGTATTTTTGCCTCGTATCACAGCACAGAATCGTTGGGCATGGTTAAGTAGTGCAAATTGAACTATGTTCAGAAGTTGAAATTTGAACCCCCTCCCCTCGCTACTGAACCACGCTCAGCGATTCAGATTTTGAGCTGAAAATTTAAGTTTAAGTCTAAGCTTTAGAAAGCATTTAATGAGACACAAAAAATAACGGTATAAAATAGTTGTTCGTTACTCCAAAGTCTAAAGCGCCCTCTATCGGAATTTTTTGAAAATTTTCTTTAAAATTTATTTTCAAGAAAATACTGACATAAAGAATAATTTTAGCAAAACGCGGCAGTAGTTAGAGCCTAATCTACGACACAAAGATCGGGAATAACTGATTTTTGTTCTGGGGGGAGAAGGGTTTCAAATTTCAAATTTCAGTTTACGCTACTTAACTACTCGTTAGGACTCAGATTTTTAGATCAAAATTTAAGTTTAAGTCTAAGCTTTCGAAATCATTTAAAGAAATACAAAAAATAACGTTAAAAAATAGTTGTTTGTTACTCCAAAGTCTAAAGCGCCCCCTATCGGCATTTTTTGAAATTGAACTTTAAAATTTTATTTCAAGAAAATACTGGCATAAAGAAATTTTTTTGCAAAAACCGCAAACGAATCGACCAATTTTTCCATGTTTTATAATCATTTGAAATTTCGGACCCTAAACTTTAATGCCCCCTATCTCCTTGGGAATACGTCTGGGACCCTTAGTCTCCTATTTAATATTATTTGTCTTTAAGTGTACTATAACCCCTTAAAGTTCTGCCCATCTTTTATGAATCACCCTGTATATTATATCTCATAATATACAGTCAAAGCACCTTATAATGAAATCGAAAGTGTCCGAAGATTTGCTCGTTATAACGTGTTTTCGTTAAAACGGTATAACGAATTATTTCGTTATACAGTAATAATTCCAATTAATGTGGTCTGAGCTTAATCTGAGTATGTAGAAGTCCGGATAAGGGAGACAATCATATAAAAGGCGATTTATTACAAAAAAATATATCTAAAAATCGCTTATTTAATAATAAAAGAAAAAGCTATGCTTTATGTATTACTAAATAAGTTGTATATTCATATTAAGCCTTCATAGGATGGATAACTTTTACTACAAACAGTAAAAAGAAGAAAAGCGTTGATTTAAAAAGAAATTTCAAGATAATTATATTTTTATGAATATAATACTTACCGTTAGTGGTGTATCGAGTAGTGATTTGGTCGAGTAGCCGAGTACCGAGTACTCGGCCATTTACTACTCGGCCGAGTACCGAGTAAATACCGATGCAGTGTGCTTAGTGGTAACACTTCTATGTGTGTGTGTGTGTGTGTTTATATATATACCTATTTATAAACATGCATCTTGTGCATATAATCTAATCTTTTTTTTTTTAATTAACTTCAATTGTTTTTAAATTAACTTCATTTTTGGAAATTTCCTTTCATTTATTGTGGACCTTTTTAAAGACAATTTTTGTATATTCAAAAATTTTAAAACAGTAGCATTATTTAAAATACATATATAAAAAGAATTGATATATAAATAGTTCAATTAACCAATATGAAATTAAAACTGATTACTTAACACATCTTTACTCATATGTCATTTTGATACCTGAAATCTGTCTATTGCTTGCTGTAACAATTCCTTGAACAATGCAAAATGTTTCATATATTTTTAAAAGTACCTTATTTTCTTTTGATTAAAAAAATTGGGTATTATCGTGTAATAGCGGCCCTTGAGGATGAATCGTCAAGCGACCAAGATTTATTGCCAAATTATAAAGCATGTATGACATAATATGATATATTATTACGTTAAATCATTACTTTTGTGATATATATGGCCGAGTTATTAGTCATATATCATATAACATGTGCATAAGTCATATAGGATATATATATATATATATATATATATGACATAAGACGTAAATAATATGTATGTAATGACGTATATGGGTGTTTGGAATAATATGTGTATATATGATGCATATATAAGCTTTTCGATGATCTTGGCGAAATTAGAGCTGAAAGTGAAACCTTGGCATAATTGTAATTGTGGAGGCCGCTCTAACATGAAAGCACCAAAAAGGTAGTTTTACAGTTTCTTTTCTTTTCTTTTGTGTGTGTGTAATGTGCTAAAATGCTATTTTATCAGTGCTCGCAGTGAACACATTTTTTCTGAAGCAGGCCAAATTTACAACAATAAAAGAAATGCCTATCTCCTGAAAATGTAGAATGATTATAGTGTTTTTGTACCATAATTTGCCATACAGCAAATTTACTTTTTTTTAATTGCATTTATTGTATTTTCTGTTTCTACGTACTGCTTCTTTATCCAAAATCAGTCTTTTCCTACAGTTTTAAAAATGACTTTTTTTTTTTTAAATATAAAATTAAACTTTAATTTACATTAATTTTGCATGGGGGTTTTTTTCTTACCTTTTTCAATGTTTTACAGATAAATTTTTACGTACTGAGTAAATAGTTTTTATGAATTATGGCATATATTATACATTTATATTCAAATAACTTTTTATAGATCACTTATAAATTAATTTGTCTTTAAATATGCTTAGAACATGAAATTCTTGCAACTACTCGGTATTGTACGAAGTACTCGGTAGAAATTTGGCCGAGTACCGAGTACTCGGCAAATTGGCCGAGTAGGCCGAGTACCGAGTATATACCGAGTACTTGGTACGGCCCTACTTACAATTCATATCACAATTTTTTAAATTTGTGATTATAGATCTGGATGACTGTATTTCAGATAATTAGAGTTTTAATGTATTATTTTAACGGTATATATATAATATATATTACTATACTACATATGAAAAAACCGGACAAACTTAAATGTAACAAAAAATATTCCTTGTTAACTAAAAAAAAAAAAAAAAAAGTGAAAAATTCGCTATATCTTTTTTTCTCACATTTCATGCTCGAATTCTTTTCGTTATATCGTGCTTTTCGTTATAAATATTTCGTTATATTGTTTCGAATTCAGTATTCTTTAACATACAGACCAACTAAATGGTTATGAGAACTTCGTTATATAGTGCTTTCCGTTATATCGTAATTCGTTATAAAATGCTTCAACTGTATATGTATTAATTATGAGAGTGTCGGTGTAGTGGGTTGTTTACCGTGATGAAAGTTGAGAGCGTGATGGTGTAGTGTGGCTTATAATTTGCTTCCTTTCGTTATGTGTTTTTCATTCATTTTCAGTCTATACTTGTCAGGTATGGAACAAGTTAAACCCAGCAGTGCATGTCTCAAGCCAAGCCACCTGACACAGGTCGTTTTATTCTTTCTCTGTTATTTTTTTAGTTTTTTCATTATTGCTGTAATTTGTTGTGTTCCATAGTTTTGTGTTAAAGTAGTTTGTTGTGATTTCTGGTTCTGTGTTAATGCTGTTTGTTTTGTATTTATGTGGTTTATAGATTTTAGTTGGCTTTGGTTTGATATTGGTTCTGCATGTGTTTTTTCATTGGAGTTTATTATATTTATATATATATATTACTTTTAAAAAAGTGTTAAATAAGTTTACTTTCTTAATGGACCGCATTCGAATTGCTATTGGGCCTCACCAGGGCTTTACAAATTTGATAAAAGCTGGTAGCCAGAAAAAAAATATTAGTCGCCAGTAAAAAATATTTACGCCCCAGCCTCTTCCCTTATATTGATAAAAAAAACACGAGTTTTTTATGAATTAATTGAGAAAGAATAATAACAAGCATAGTTTAGAATATTACATAATTTAGAAAGTCAATATAAACTATTTTTTTCTAATGAAACTTATGAAAAATTATAACCACTTATAATCACGTATATTATGTTGACAAATTATGTAAACACAAAAATCAATTTTGAAACTTACAAAAAAACTTGATAATTTTTTAGCATTGTATCCAATTTTAGATGCCACAGAGGCTAGATCGACACTATTTCTTACTGTTTTATTAAAATATCCTCTCTTCCCCCATATTCTAATCACGTGACATATGCTAACTGGCTATATAGCCTAAAAGAATGACGTTTTCTGTGCATGAGTTGGAAAAATCCTTTTAATTTAATTCTTCCATTACAAGTACGAGAGAAGAGGAAGATCACTGCTTGCCGCGCAGGAGTAAGGGTGGGGGAGAGAAAAAATGCCGTTTGTGCTCATTTCTTATGTCAATTTTTTTTACAACCCCCTCCCCCCCCCCCCCAAAAAAAAAAAAAAAAATAAATAACTTGGTCGCCAGTTCAAAAAACTTGGTAGACAATGGCAACCTGGCGACCGCATTTGTCAAGCCCTGGGGCTCACAGAATCTCTTTGCGGCCCTTCAACGCAGTGGCGTAGTCACAGGGCTCGTAGAGGTCGCCGCCCTCCAAAAATTTCTAAGATGCCTCTTTTTTTTCTTTTTAATTGCTATAAAAATGTTCTTACATTCTAAATGTCTAATTTACTAAAAAAAAAAAAAAAATCTTTTTTTTTTTTTTTTTTTTTTTTTTTGTTTCAACCAGAGATAAAAACAAAAATCTTAGAAAGAACAATATTACATCGTTGCAGTTCAAGATTAAACTGCTATATCATGTGTAATGTATATTGGGTCATTCGAATTTTTGCATCGTCTTAATACTGTTTACATTAAAACCTGTGAAAACGGAATCGCTAGTGAACAAAAAGAAATTCACCTTTTTAGACATTCGTCTTGAAAGGTATGATTGCATGGTTATTTCTTCAGTTGAGACCATGAATTTTTTCCGTTTAAGACAGGATTCCGTCACAGAATTCAGCCATTATTTCACGTTAGTGAACTCCACACCAGTACGAATTTAAACCGACCAAAATTTCAAATGACGGCGTTTTTTGAAAAAAAAAAAAAAAAATGCTTTCATTAATTTGCATTTTTCATGAACAAAATGACATTTTTCAGAAAAATAAATATCACAGTTCGATACCCCATTAAATTTCGTATAGGAGTCCTGTGTTATATTTCATTATCACTATCACTATACTGCCAACAAAGTTATACGCATGTAACAAATGGGTGTGAAAATCACTTGCTACGAAACGCACAACCATGAAAAATGTCCAGACCGGGAATCGAACGCATCAATGCTCTACTATTTGAGCTACTAGGACGACATTTACACTGATAAAAATGACACTTTTAAATCTGAGTATATCGATGTTCTCTTTTTGTTTCAAATAGGACGACCAATGCTTTCAATTCTGAAATTCCAGAAATACTTAGAATATTGAAACATGGACCTACTCAAAACTGTTCACATAGAGGTCAGTTCATACTCATTTTTGAAACAGGGACATACTCAAAACTGATTAGAATCAGTTCAAACTCATTTTTGAAACATGGACATACTCAAAAATGAGCACATAGAAATCAGTTCATACTCATTTGAATGAAATGCAATATTTCCATTTTTCAGGAGAAGCTTTTTCATTTAAGAATAATGCTGATAACAATCGAATTGAAAATTCGTATAATTCATATCTCCCCTTCCCACATAAATAATAAAGTTGTACAATCTTAACCACCCTCTCACATTGACCAAATCTATCCGAAATCCCGTTAAAAATTTTCAATTTTCTCAGCAACAAATTAATTAACAATATCAACATGCGTCCGAAACATTCGATGACTTGCATTTAAAATAAGCCACTCATGTTATCTGGATGGCGAAGTGGATAAGGCAATGGACTTGTAACTAGTAGGACTCGGGTTCGATGCTGGCTCTGGGTAAAAGAGCAAATTTAATTTATCCTCCCAAAATCGTAAATAGAACCAGAGATGGCAGCACTAGCGCTTTTTTTATAGTTGTTGTTTACCGTTGTTTGAAACATGGACATACTCAAATAGGAGCACGGGATGTTTTATTCTTGAGTGTGTGTATGTTTTCAGAAATGAGTCTATACATGTTTCAAATTGGAGTCATTTTGATTCGGAGTCATTTTGACTATGCGACCTACTCAGATTTGAGTATTTTTTGCTCAGTTTTGAAAATGTCGTTTATAGAGTGCAGTCTGGCATTTCTCACTCGTATATGTTGGCAAGGCTGCTACCGACTCTATTCATTAATTTCGAACGTAATTTCAGTTCTGCTGAAAAAAATAAATTAAGTTAGAGTTATAAGCAGTTGAAGTTACGGAATCCCAAATAGCAGTAGTGTGGACGTGGAGTGCGCGGGTGCTTAACCGAAATGTGAAGTCCATGGCTAAAACCTGACAGGAAAAGAACTTAGAAGCTATTAGCAAATAAATTGTTTAAATATTTGTTTGAAAGAACCTGTATATAGAATTATTTATTCAGCGATTAAAATGCTTGGAAAAAAATACATATATATATATATATATTTTTCGTACTTACACTTTGGCGAGCAACTGAAGCGTGCTGCAAGGGTTGTTGTTGGAAATGCCCCTGCTGCCACCGCGAGGCCAAGACTGTACGTGGTGCTGCAGTTGGCCGCTGGAAAAAGTGAAACAAAAAATTAATAGCCTTTAACTTTCTTACATTACTTATAGACACAATACACAATAAGGGCTCGTCCATGAATTACGTCATATTAATTTTGTGGGGTTTTAATCTCCCCCTGGCGCGCCCCCTATGTCCAGGCGTGTCATTTCTGGTTTTGCTTGGAGAGGGTAAGTTAACACAGTAAATATAGATTTTCTGCCTTGCTTGTAAAATGAAGTATTTTTTACACTGTTATTTAACTCAAATTGATTTTTGTATCTAAAGAAGAAATTTTGTACACGATTTTTAACTCATTTCCTGATAGGCTAGAATTATAAAAATAATGCGCACCGGTGTGTTTCCAATAACAATGCAACATTTTAATATTTTTAGAACTTAATTAACAATTAATAACTTAATTTTAAGGCATTTTTCCGTCAGCTGACTCCAGGTGATAAATCGCCAAATATTCTTTATGGTTACAATTGCATACGAGTGACAATAACCAGTGTTGAGTTAAGGGGGTGACATTTCCCCCCGAAGCATTGGAAGGTTTGAGATTTTATGCTTTTAATGATCAAAAAGTGCAACCCCCCCCCCTGGAACTCTATAATGTCCCCCCCCCCCGGAGCCTCAGAAATCCCTCCCGGAGAAAAACGTCTGAATTCAACACTGGCAACACTCTCGTCAAAATAGTTTACGTTGCATAATTTGTAAGTCTGTGCCTTTTCCATAATTGGGGTTCTTTTTTGTCTTATAAGAATTTATAAGCAAAATATATTTTTTCAAATAAAAAAAAAAGGTATATATAGTTAAAATGAAATCACATGTGTGAAAAACTAAGAAAGAGACAGTATATATAGATCAACAGTAACGTAAGCTGAAATGGTGTCATACTTGTGGAATCTAGCACATTTTAAGACTGTTCTCAAATTAAAACTGGCTACTTTCTAACACATTACTGGATTCATTTTCATTCATAAACTCATGCAATTGGCAAAGGATCTTCCAGAAAGTGCTGTTGAACTGGGCATTTGAACCAAATTTATTGATAAGACAGTCCAAGAAGGTCGTGATGAAACGCCCATAACTCAAGACACAATATATTTATCGAAAAATGAAAAACGCTATTCCATTTCAAATAACTGCAATAGTCATAGCTGCCAATTTAATGATTTTAAATTTAAAAATGACTCCGCAAAAGTGTCAAAAAGTTTCGCGTTGTTGAGCAGGAAATTTTTTTTTTTTTTTTTTTTTTTTTTTTTAGAACAGCCTTAAAAAATTACTTGTTATAATAAGATCTTCATACTCACAATTTATCGTCAAAGTCCTTTGATTTCGAGAAACAACTAGTATAATGCAACCCGAACCTCACTCGGCACTCGTCTGCGTCATCGTAATCGTAATCGGAAGGCTGATGCTTACGCCTGGGAGGTCTACCATAAGGGGGTCGGTTGTCCACCAAACGATCCTCTTCGTCATCATCTTCGGCGTATTGTCCGCGACGCACGTCGGAAGAACAGCCGCGTATGGCCGCAGCGCCCGTCAGCAAGGGGTGGCTGGAGAGATGAAAGGGTGTTCCGGCATCGCTCTTCGCCTTGGACGCCGCTTCATCGGGCACTTCCGACAGGAAGCTGGTCCCCATCAGGAGAGACGACAGGAGCAAGATCTGGAAGTAACGCAGGGCGGAGGATGTATTAGAAACGAATGATAGAAAATTGATTTCTACATGGTGCGATCTAAAAGTTCCCGGAATAAATTTTGTATATTTTTTTGCAACTGAATAAACAGAAGAGACAGTCGGCTAATTTTTAATCCGTGCTGTAGCGACGGCATGCTAATGTATGAATTAGAGACTGTATAAGACTTGAAATTTTGCATACTTATAGCTGAATACCTCCTATCACATGACAAATCATAAAATTTTGAAAAAGTAATGTTATTTAAATTAATGAATTAATTTAATGACATCGGACCATTTCTGCAATTTTAAAACAGAACCTTAATTTAAGTCTTTTTCGCGTTGGCTAGATGATTCAGTGGTAGCGTGTTTTCCTCCTAACCCAAAGGTTATAGGTTCTATACTCGACAACGGAAATTGAAATTTTCGATTTTTGACATTTCATTGTCCGATGGATTTAATTAAAAGAACTTTCATATTTTTTTGCTATTTTAAGGGTTTCTTTCCTTTTTTTGGCTAAAATTATATCATGTTATAAAATATGCTTTTCAGATATACAAACATATGCTGTTACAATTGTCTGAAAATCAGTTCTTGAATATTTTTAATTTGATTAAAAAAATAGCCTCCTCTTGTTATCATTTTATTATTAAATATAATGGTGCTGCCATCTATGTTCTTATTGATAAATGATAAGGATTTAATAATTGTAAATTAATGATTTGTATTTAGTAATTAAAAGGATAAAATGTTTTGAAAGGAATATTAAGCGAAACCCTTTGTGCGATCTTGTTTTTACAAATAACGATAGAAACATATATCTGTAAACTTTTGAAAATTGGCAATGTTGAAAAATAACGGTTTTTTTCCCTTAAGTTTGTGTGAACATATGACTTATATAACCAATTTTTTTAAGTAATACATTAAATGACATCTTACGCTTTTTAACACTTTCCAACATAGTTGAAAAGTGTTTATGAATTAGGTTTGTCTGTGCTCTAACTCGCGTAAATATATTAAATATCTCGTTATTATTAGGATACGTTGACTTCCAAAAGTGAAACTATCCTAATAATAAAAAAGAAACCTGTAAACAAAATTGAAAACGTCCTTTGAAGAGATCGACCTCAGCTATCCAATACAAAAAACTCATTTAAAAATATTGAAATGCAAACGAGATATTTGAAAAAAATTCTCCTGTAGGATTATCATGAGCAGATGTTTTCGCGTGTTCGATGAGGGGAAAAAGAATGGAACTTTGCTAAAATGTGTAAAAATAGGCACCTTAAGTATAAAAAATCGTCACAATGTCTCAATTTCACACCTAAAGTATAAAAGTTGCCATAGTATGCATGAAAACAGAAAACTCACCAAAGTGGCGTTCATATCCGACCGATAGGCACTTCTCTCCGGACGATAGTGAGAGGCCTGTCCGCTGAGGATGAGTTTTTAATTGAAATCGGACTTTCTCACCAATTAGGTGGACAAAAACCAAAACTGAAAAGGCACAGCCCATTAACCTCGTTCGTCAAAAGGCCGAAACTTTCGATTCTCCCAGTTTCGCTTTCTATCGGGGTCTTCCTTCCTGTTTTATTTTATTTTCTTTTCGAGTAACCCCCAGCAAGGACGTACCTTATTAACGGACCTGCGGACCGGAATTCCGCAAATAAAAACAAAAGTTGAGCCGTACAAACACGATTTTGTATGGCTATTCCATTATACTGCAAAACTGAAATGAGAACGAAAACTCCACTTTTTAGTACTTAATTATAATTAGGGCTTAATTATTCAGACTTAAGTATGGTTCTAGAGACCCCAAACACGGACGCTGACAAGGAGTAGCCTAGCCCTCCTTAGATTTTGAAATTAATTAAATTTTCTTTCTCTCCGATAATTTAAAAAACAAAAAGTAAAATTTATTTATGTCAAGTGACTTAAAATACTTAACCACTAAGAGAAAAAAGAACAAAGAATGTTTTGTCAGAGGGGATAACTCTATCACCTTGAAACCCCTGAGCATAGGCAGCCATCTATCCAATTCTTTGAGTGGCCCTGTATACGATTTTATTTATATTCTACAAACATCTTTTAGTATACTAAATATAGTTCAGTTTGAAAAGGCAAAACTCAATTAAAAAACATCTTTAAGCCCCTCATACTTAGTAATGCTTACGAATTATTTTGTGTAGCCCTGTATATAATCTATAGCATTTATGCACATCACGTCGTATGCTAAAATTTAGTTAAACTTCCAAACGCGACATACCACATATTCCCGACATAAAACATATTCCCAGCAATGTATTGCCAATAATCATGAAAGTCAATAATCATACAACCAATCATGAGAGACGGTATAATTATTTTGCGCCATAGTATCCAAACAACAAAGGGAAAAAATTGTACTTACGATTTTGGATAGCGTGGCACAAAAGATAAATTAATTTCTTGAAATAAATACATTTCAATGCATAATATAGGCTCAGTGAAAGTAATATATTTAACAGTGCTTGGAAAATTAAAAGTATTATTTGTATGTGTAAATATACTTTAAAGGACAAACCAAAAATAATTTTAATTGAATTTTAAAACAATCCTATTAAATTCATGTGAAGGTGTCACTCGAATTTTGATATCATTTCTTTTAAAACCCTATTTTGAATTTATGAGATATGTGAATGAAAAAGCATCAGCGAATAAATTTTATGTGTCTTTTCACGTTAAAATAATATTTGCACCTGTGAGTATAAATAAAACAAAAAAGAAAATGATTTTTTTTTTTTTGTAAATTAATAACATAGCGTCACTCAAATTTGATATCATCCCTTTTAAAATCCATATTTAAAATTCTTGATGAAAACCATAAGGTAAAATGCTGCGTCACAAACTTTTAACCCGTTGAAGGTTTTTGTACTGATGTACAATACTTCGGATATAGTACTGTATCAGAAATCGTTTGTGTGTCCTTGTAAATGAACGCTAAGTGCTATGCACATCATATTCTACAGCAAGTGTCTTGTAGTAAACCTTAGTAATGTATATCAAATTTATTATATTTGAAATAGTGTAACATAATTAAAATACGTTGCTAACCGTTTTTCCCCATAGGCCATTATGTAACCGAATTCTTTTGTGTGGCACTGCAAATGCTTTAGAGTCCCTATTCTACAAAAAGCATGTTTTAGTGCATTTCAGAAATTCACATCAATGATTACTTACCCATCATACGTAGTATAGGGTAAGTGTTGTAATCGTTTTGAAAATCGAAAAAAAATTTTTGACGGATTTACACGTTTCAGACACTGGAGATTCCGAAAAACATATTTTTAGAAAAAAAAATTTTTCCGTCCGTCTGTGTGTGTGTCTGTAAACGCTCTATCTCCCGAAAAAATTGAGATAGAGACTTGAAATTGGGTATGTACTTAGTATGTAATAATGGGAAGAAGCCTATTTCATTTCAATAACCTCGATGAACCGGAACATTTTTTTTCGGACTCTCGAAATATTCGTTCTGATGAAAGGTATATAAAAATTTTCGAAATTGTTTATTTTAAGGAGTAAATATAAAAGACAATAAAAAAACATAAATTTTGCATAAAACATGAAGTCGATCGGATAATGAGTTGCCGAGATATTTGGAATCCTATTTTCCACACTCTTCGATTTTTTATGACCCTGTATTTCATCCAAATTTCACTTCAAATATATATTTTAATTGGAAATTGGACGCTTAATCAGATGCAATAAACCGCTAGTTAATAGGAGTATTATTTTTGGAGTTACAAGGAAAAACCTCTTTCAAGCAATTCAGTAATCGAGCCTTTTTATGACGTCATCAAGCCACGATTTTATTTGAATTGCAATGCATTTTATAAGTAGTTTACACATTTTTATTTTAATATTTTACATTATACATATACATGATGGGTAAGTATTACGGTGGCCCCCAACGACTAGTTTATGTTTGTAATCGTGTAACATGATTAAAATACACCGCAGACGATTTTTTTCCCTCAGACCATAATATAACCGAATTCTTTTGAGAGCGAACTATAAGTGCTACACATGCCACCTTCTTAGAAGCATTTTGTAGTAAACCAGACTTTAGTAATGTATATCAATTTCAATATATTTGAAGTAGTTTAACATCGTTAAAATACTCTGCAAACGATTTTCCCCATAGACCTTTAATGTAACGGCATTCTTTTGAGTGCTCCTGTAAATGAACTATAAATACTACACACTTTATTTTCGATACCGAACATGTTAAACTTCTAAACTTCAGACAGATGGCCAGACAAACCCAATTCATAAACGCTTTTCAACTAAGTTAGAAAGTGAATAAAAATTGCCCCTGTAATTTATTAAACCAGATTAAATCTATAGCAGAATACGGTTATCCAAAAGTTTCATTAAAGAAATATAGAATATCACAATTTTTTACGTTTTATTTTTACGGTACAGCCTCTTACTGATATCTCACGCGGCCCGGAAATAATGGAGTCTAGTCCCAGTCCAAGTCTTCGAAAAATAAATAAATAAATAAAACCTAGACCCGGATCCGCTAGGGAATAATGAACTTTGTCTAGGATATAGAGTCCAATTAAATGAATCTGGTCCGGGAAGGGCTCGGGTTTCGGGCCAGGCCCAGGTTCATGCAGACCTCTAAATTCTTCCTCCTGAGTCCATGTTATGGGCTGTATTTTATTTATTTTTGTAACATTTATAGTGATATTGTACATCTGTTTAGTGAAATCTTTAGAAATTCAATTTGGTTTAACAAATTACATATATATATATTTAATGTACCCTTTTTCTTTCCCGACGTAATTGTCTTTTGTCTAAGTGGTCATTAATAATGTTGTTATGTATTCCATGCATATCGATCATATTCTAAAAATCAAATCTATGTATAAGTTAGAGGGTTTTTTTTTTTTTTTAATAATTTTTCAAAATATATCGGTATGATTTGTAGAAATTCAGTCAGACCGGGCCGAACTTTTAGCTTTTATACCGGGCCGGGGCAATATTTTTTTGTATGTGTCGGGTCGAGGCCAAGTCTGGAAATTTCAACCCGTGAAGACCTATAACGTGGGGTCCCCTTTATCAAGAAAATTCATACACTATAAATATTAGAAACAGCTTTAGATGTGCAGTTAAGATTTAAACCATATCCAAAATGAACAAGAACGAAAAATCATGCGTAAAGCATAGATTATGTAACACTTTCCAACGCTTCCAAAATAATTTTACAAATCATACCGTTTAATAAGCTGAAAGATAACATCTAACTAAACATTTTGGAAAACGCATAACATATTTAAAAACGTAATTTCAGGAATTTCCAACGTATATAATATTCAGAAAAATATCCGAATACTTTTATTCAGCCCTGTACATGATCTATAGATTCGTATATACTACATAGGATGCTAAATTTGAGTTCAGTTAAGAAACGCGTAGCACAGTTTAAAATTCTCCTTCTGGAGTTTCTGTCAATAAACGGAAATGTGTTCGCGAACTTTTGTGCTTCCCTGTATATGATCTACAGAATTTATACACACCACGTTATAAACAAAAAGTGAGTTAAATTTAAAATCGCGTTCAGTAGCTTAAAACGCACTTCCAGGAATTATTGTTAACAGACAGTAGAGAATTCTTTTGTGTGTCCCTGTTAATGAACGATGACTGCTATACACACACTATTCTGTAGTAAGCCTCTTGTAATGCACCTTAGTGATATATATAAATTTCAATGCGTTTAAAATAGAGAAACATTATTTAAATAAACCGCAGACGATATTTCTCCATAGGCGTAATGTAACGGAATTCTTTTGACTGTCCCTGTAAATTAACTATAAGTGCTATGCAAACCCTATTCCATATTAAGCTTCTTGTAATACACTTTAGTGATATATATCAATTACAATGTGTTTCCAATTGTGTCACATCATTAAAATAAACCGCAAATTATTTTTCCCCATAGACCGTCATGTAACGGAATTCTTTTGAGTGTCCCTGTAAAAAAAAGTATAAGTGTCACACACTTCAGTTGAAATAGGGAACGTGCTATAGATAACGACAATAACGTATAAAAATTGCAAGGCAATCCAAACATATTTACGGGAGTTAGAGCACGGACAGACGGCAGACGGCCAGACAAACCGAAGTCATAAACACTTTTCAACTAGGTTGGAAAGTGTTAAAAAGGAATATGTATAAGCATGTATAATTCATAAATTATGGGATGGTAAAATTTTCTACATTATATGTTATTTAGAATTAGTTGACCCACCCGGCGTTGTCCGGGCCGTGATAATAACCTTAAACATACCTGAAATCAGGGTTGAATGATTTTTTTTTTTTAATTTTTAAAAGAAATCGTTACCGAACGAACTTGTGTTGGAGCACCCAATGCCTTCGGCAGCGTGCATTGGGCGTGATACGCACGCTAAAAAGCTCAATCCCCCCCCCCCCGCATCGCATCATTTAATATTAAAAACAAAATAGTTCTTACTGTCCAAACTGCCTGAAATTTGTACGAGTTATAAATATAATGTTTCTGAAGCTGGCGTGTAATTTTTCGTACAAAAATAACTACCCTAACAAGCCTATTCGAACAAACAAAAAAAAAAGAATTATCATAATCAAAGGATCCGCTCCAAAACGATTATAATATGGTACAATAAAGTTTTAAGAACTATACCAATAAAAAATGAAAAAGAGTATAAAAATTAAATAAACGATTTTTGAAAAATCCCTTATCATTCAGCTACTTTTAGAGAGCAACTAAAAATCAGCTCACTCTATCACCGACATCGTCCTGAATTTTCACGATATTTGACAGGATTTTTTTAAATGAGTTGCTCAATAGAGTTAACTATTAAATAATGAAAAAAAAAAAATCTTTGTTATCGTTCGCACATGTGCAGATAAAAAATATTTCATACAACTGCTCATATTTAATCAAATGTTTAATATATTTATATTCCAATTGTACTATAATATTTCTACTACATTTTGTCAAATTTTCTGAAACTGACGTTAAAGTTGGTTGAAAACCCTACATGATAAACAAAAAACATGCAAGAATTTTTTTTTAACTTAAAAAAAAAAAATCGCTATATCTCCATGAATATACGTGTTATTCTTACACAAATGAATATACATATTGTACAATATCCAGATATTCGTGTGCTGTAGCGATAGATCATTTCGTGCATTTTATGTTACAGGGTGATCCCAAATATTTTTCTTTAATTTTTTGTTGGCCTTCTAATTGTTCTCATGATCAAATCGCCGTTGATAAATATGAGACCAAACATATTCTTTATAATCCTGAAGTTCCAAAAGAATCCGACAAGCATATCTTTAAATATCCGACAAAATGTCTAAAATTGAAAGTGTCTAGTGACGAATGGCCATGTAATGTATATCAAAATATCAGATATATATATATCAAAATATCAGATATATTTGAAAATATTGGATATATTTGAAGATATATATATACAAATTCAGTTTCCATCTCAATTTCATTTACACAATTATGCACCATCACCACACTTTGGTTGGTTGATTTATGACTGCCGATTATCTACACGAAGGATATAGGCCCTAGGGGGTGTCTTTCTAAGGGATCCCAACCCATATTATTGACGGCAAGATTCAGAGAAAACCACTGAAAACTCCGAACGGTAAGGTCAACAGGCGCGACAGGGGGGTTTGAACCCAGCACCTCCCGTCTACCAGCTTTGAGAGCAGAACCTCTCAACCAGTGGTGGGGCTCACCACACTGTGGATAATAATTCATTGTCAGGAGTCTGTCCAGACTTTTCTCCCAGGGTCCTGAATTTGTGAAACTGTCAACAGTTTTTAAGGTGCATTCGTAATTATATAAATTCGTACCACCTATAGTCGTCGTCTGTCTACATATATAACAGCACAAAAACTACCCAACCAAATAGTTTGAAAATTACTATATAGAATCATTGCAGAATTTTGTCGTGTCATTACAAATTTTATGAAAATTGAATCCAAACTTAAATATTAATAAAAGTTTCCTTCATTGTATTAAATCCTATCCTACGTAATTAATTCAATGATAACCCATGATAGGTAATGATTCTAGGTTGCCAGGGTGATTACGTCCTATTATTTCTGTATGACTGAATTTAAAAACACCAAATTTGTATACTGAAATAGTTTCATTATAACAATCCTAAAATCTACTGACAGTTTTTTGGATAGATGTTTCCGGAGAAATAAATATTGAATGGAAGTCGTCTAAAAATGGATTTCAAGTTCTGAAATTTTCAAAGCTAGGTTTAGGTTTCCCATTGGAATTTTCAGTCAGTGTCAACAAAGGACAAAAAGGTTGCCATCTTAAAATGTACTTATTTTATTACAGAAATTAATCATATCATAACAGACTATATAATTAATTTTACTGAAATAATAATGATGTTTTTTTGGATATTTGTTCATAGTACGTAATTTTAATGCAAGAGAATTGTAACGAATTGTTTGTAAAAGTGTGTTGTAACTTAATTTCATAAAATAAAATGAATATCTATAATATGAAAATCTGCACACACAAAATAAATTTTATAGTCATGCATTTTTGCACAAGAGTGCAACAATAATTGCACCAAGATCTGAATATTTATAAAACTAGTTATAGTACGAACGCATCTCATTTGTCATGCTTGACGTACAATTTCAAACTTGTTACATTTGTGAAAAATCTAGTCATAATTTTGGGAATTTGAAATTATTTTCATAATCAGATTCTTGTTTATACATTTTTAAGAATATATATAAATATATACTAGTAGGCTATGCCCGCTGCGCTGGTCAATTTTCCAAATGAACCTTTGGACCTTCACCTGGCAAATCCCTCTGTATTGTTCAATACAATGTGGATGCCATTGTGCTATTATTTTATCTTAGGTGTTAGACAAAATTCAGGCTACTAAGCAGCAACTCTTTTATTACATCACTTATAGTAGAGTTTGGTAGACAAATGTGGCCGTTATGACCAATAGAAATTAAAATGTCCTCTAGTCACCTTACTACTAAAAAAGTCCTTCCGGCCTGCACCAGGAGGAAAAGGTAGCTTTCCTATATCTTCGTTTTAAAATTGTAGCTAATGTTACACGAAAACAGCCACCTAAAATGCAAAGAAACGTTTACAAAAGATTCGTTAATACTGAATTTGAATAAGATTTTCGCCAAATTGGCTTCATTTATGAAGACTTATTTTGGTCGCCAAATTTGGCGAGAATTTGGTGCTAACGGATATGAATATATAGTTTTATGTGTATGATTGGGAAAATTATTACAACAATGAAAGAAAATAATTTGCCAGTAATCGCGTAAATGTGCTGTTTTGTTTCAAAATGTCAGCCACCCTAGAATTTCAAACTGCTCGATCTCAGCCATTTTTTAAGATAGAGGTAAACCAAAAAATGCTCTGGAATCCTCGTATCAAGGCCTAACAAGTAATTAAAAAATAAATTTGAATTTTTATTTTTTTTTCGTTGGCCAAGTTGGCCAACGAACTCGGTCGAGACATTAGTGACCTTAATACACACAATTAGTTTCATCAAAATAGATTCATAAATACGGGCGTTATCGTATGACATAGGTCAGATATATATATATATGGATATATATATGGATATATATATATATATATATATAAATCAACATTTGAACGGAGGGTGGTTTTGAGGTCTGGGGGTCATGATCGGTGAAAATATATCGAAATTTTCCGGAACTGCTTTCCTCCGAACGGCTGCAATAGGTAGCTTTATACTTTTTTGTATTGAAAGTTACCTAAAAGAGAACAATCATTGTAGAGATTGACCATTGAATTTAAATAATGTTCGGCTTATTCATTTTCGTTTGTTAGTTCTTGAACTCCGGGCCTCTCAGCTTGGCGCTATGTGTGGTTCTGGTAGTTTAACAAAAATCTCACTCTATGTTACATATTTCGTAATTACGTAATATACGTCATCTTCTGGCAGATCTACTGCAGTTTTCTATCTTTGCATTCCAGCAGAGTAAATATAGTGAAAAAACCAATAAATTACTTGCACATAAAGAACAGCGTTTAACTTTCATATTTAAAAGAAATGTGAATCTTAAAAAAGTGGGTTTTTAAAGACGAATTGTTTGAATAAAATTACGTTATTTTTACAGACTTTTCATTTTATATACCAGTTGCAATCATGTAACAATTAACTTGGAAAACCCCCCAAAATCTGATTCTGATAGAAAAATAATCCTCTAGTTTGCATCCAATAAAATCTTCCTAGTCTTCCGTAATCGTGCCCACAGCCAAGTTAGAAGTCAAAACTTAAGACGTTTTTGCAGCGATATGGTTACAAATGTACCAGAGTTAGCTACAAAATGAAGTTAATTACGCGCCAAACTACAGTCCATTAAATAATGTTAAATTGCTGTTGACTGAATTATAGATCTTTCACCAATAAAACTACTTGAGAATGACAAAGTTAGTTATGCAAAATTTTTAGTAATAATTATTTTGGTGAATACTTGAAACGAATATTTAATTTTTCTCTGATGAGCCAATATCTCTTTCTCTAATGAGCGTAATAACATGGTGAAATAAATAGGCTTGCTATTTCTTTTATTTTCAAGATTGCATTATTCTTCAGTCTGTTGTCTAAATAAAACATATAATGAACATAATCGATAATTTGTCACTAAGTTCAGCAGCTAGAGCTGTGCGTTAGCAGAAATTGCATTGTAACGATCAAAATTGTATCTAATCTGAATTCCAGGTACTTTTTTTTTATCTAGGCTAAAATGATAAATCAGCAAATATTTTTACTTAGTCACCATTGGCATGTCCAAGATATTTTGGTACATTGCAAGTATTGCTTGTTTAGCGATAGTAAAATAACTGACAGTGAAAAAATATATAATAGTAAATCTTCTTTTCTCTGTTTGCTTCATAATTAAAATACATAAATTTACTAATTGCAGAGTACAAATTGTGTGTAATCTTCTCCAATCGGATTTACCGTCCAAAGCCTCCTTCAAATATAAAAGCAATTTCGGTACAGATGACGCAGATACACCAGGGTATCTGTTTGGCACCAAAATGGCAATTTTATGCCTGAGCAATCTGGCGATTTTGCTTCATATGGCAATCCGGTAGAGCAGATTCTATTGGTTTTATATTAAATTAAATAATCTGAGTTTCATAATAAATTAATCATTGTGTGTGTTTTAAAATAAAATAATTTGTGCGTGTTTATAATAAAAATTATGTGTGTGTTTCATAATAAAATCAAACTAACACCCTGCTTTATGAATCTAGGCCTAACGGGTGCAAAAACCAGGTTTTGGGGTTTTCTGTTTTTTTGGTCTTTGTTTTTCTGGACCAAAATGGCAAAAACAAATATGTTGCCAACTTCGGTGAGTCTGCGACAGTTGTTCCGAAATTTCCAACACCATAATATATATGCTAATTGGCAGGTGACCCGATTACAGAAGATTATTCCAATATCTTTTAAAAACCTTCACAAGGAAAACTAAAAAGAAATGAATGGTGAAAAACTTTTTAAATATGTGTTATAATTTACACTAAAATTTAAATATTTGACTTCATTTTTATAATATTAACTGATACTTATATAATATACATTTGAATATAAAAAAATTACACAAAAATGCTGTCGTATACTTGAAATAACACCATTTTTTTAAACATCGCTCAGACTGATGTCACACTTATGCATTTTTGGCGACAAAAGTAAAATCAAAATCGTAAAAAAAAATTAACTCACAAATACAGTCGGGTATATTATTAATGTCCGTGAACGTCTGTGTGTGTGTGTTTCTGTCTGTGCACTCCACCTTTGTACCCGCAAAGGCTCCGGGACCAGGCGACGCACGGACGCGGACCGAAAAATTCGCAAAAAAGGCGCGACGCTCAAGTTGCGATCGGGTCGGGATTCCGACCCGTACCCGGGGAGATATTAATGAGCGAAAGTGTTTTAATTACCGACCGAAACTGAAGTTGGAAGAGAAGTCAAAACAGCGAAAAGTTCGCCTCCGCCGAGGGTTGCCGGTACACGTCCGGTCCGGGAAGGAAAAGGCAGGGGGTTCCCAGGGAGCGATTTAAGCCCCAAACCGCAGCGCAGGTCCGACCCCTATCTCCGGAAGTCGGGGGCCAGAAATTCGTAAGTCGCACGTACGCAACCGGTACGTCGTCAGGTCTCATAAATTCGAAAAATCGTTTCCGTGCGACGATTAGAACCGTAAAAATCCTTCAAAAATCGATCGATAAAAAATTCTTTTTCTTTTCTTTCCGAGCTGAGATTCCCAGATCGGAGACGCACGGTCAGACGATTGTCTGGATCGGCATTTTCTTTGACGGAGGTGAGGTCACATGACGTTCAACTGGGGTTTTACAGAGGGGGGGGGGGGGGGCATCTCTGATTCTAAGAGGCGCAGAAATTCCAAACTTTGACAGGGCGACGCTAAATGGATTCTGCTTTCAGAATATCTAAAAATTATTGTCATATCTTCATTACGAGCCGATATATTATTTTATTGTATAATTAATCATCGTTATTTGTATAATTAAAGCAAAAGAAAGATTTCCATTACAGTGCCAGCTAGATATTACGATTTTAAGAAGTAGGCCGCGTCTAAAACCTGCATTACGAGTATTTTCAGTTTTTGTTTTAGAATGGCAACCAGATATTATGATAGGAAAAAGCGGGCTTCGCCCGTTATCGATTTTTTTTTTTTTTTTTTTTTTAGTTTTAAGTTTTTCTACAGCTCACTGTCTTTGAGCTAGAACTCAGGTAGTCTACATAAGTTGTTTGAGGAAAAACAGTGTCATCGCCAATCCCCCTCCCCCCCTACCCCCGCTTTTTATTACAGTGCCGGCTAGATATTAGGATTTTAAGAAGTAGGCCGCGTCTAAAAACTGCATTATTATTTTAAGTTTTAGTATTTTAAGTTTTTGTTTTAGAGTGGCAACCAGATATTACGATAGGGAAAAGCGGGCTTCGCCCGTTATCGATTTTTTTTTTTCTTAAGTTTTAAGTTTTTCTACAGGTCCCTGTCTTTGAACTAGAACTCAGGTAGTCTAAATCAATTCGACTCGACATCGATAGAGCTTACCGATTTTATTTCGTTTTTTCACCACTAGGGGGCGCTTTCCTATCTTCGGTTCTACGGGCATGAAAACGACGGGTATGGCTCATTCGACTCGACATCGAAAGTCTTAACGATTTCAGTTATGATCATATAAACAGATTGCGCCACCTGGTGGCGGAAGGTGGAACTAACGTATACTGCAGCGCGTGCGCAGCACGACTGCTATACGGTGCCGCAGGCAGCGGGGACCCGAGCCGCAGGTTCGTTCAGTTAGAAGTATATACTATTCCATGTGGAATTTAAGGGATTATCCGGTGCATGCGTAGCACGACCGTCATACGGTGCCGAAGGCAGCGGGGACCAGGGTCAGAACGACTGCTATACGGTGCCGCAGGCAGCGGGGACCTGAGCCGGAGGTTCGTTCAGTTAGAGGTTTATACTATTCTATGTGCAATTTAAGGGATTATCCGGTGCGTGCGCAGCACGACCGGTATACGGTGCCGAAGGCAGCGGGGACCGAAATCACCCACTCGTGGACAGCCACCTGTGAGGTATAGGAACAATAAGTCCACGAGGGGAAAAATAAACGCTACCCGACACCGATAGCACCCATCCGTTCCAACCCCCACCGCAGGAGGCGCCTGTTTATTAGATTTGAAACAATGAATATAATTACATAACAATAATAAAATATAAAAGGTAAAAAATAACAATTTTTTGCAAATTGAAAGTTAAATATAAAATATTTTCGAAGTACTCGGAGGTTCGTTCGGTTAGAGGTTTGTACAATTCAATGTGCTAATTAAGGGATTACCCGGTGCGTGCGTAGCACGACCGGTATACGGTGCCGAAGGCAGCGGGGACCCGCGTCGGCGGTTCGTCCGGTTTGAGGTTTTACAAGATTCGAGATTTTCTACAATTCGAGGCACCCATGTAAATTAGGGGCCCACTGGCGGGCGAAGCCAGCTAGTCATTTTTATAATTGCAGCTACAAGTTTCTTCTGTAAGTCACATGATGAAGGAGTTAGATTTATTAAAAATAAAATTTTACAACTAAGAACAAATCAAAAACAAAATTGTTACTCAGATTTTATCAAATCAAATTTTTAGAAGTATTTTTCTTAACATGACGCAAACGATAAATCGAAAAACATGGTTTTATTTGCAATATTTCTCATTGACTAATTTGTAAGCATTACGAACATTTTTTTTCATGTATAAATTAAATATTTTCATTTAATAACATTATTTGTCATCAAAACTGTTTTTTGTTTTTTCCCCTTTTTTATTTTAAATAAAATTAGTAACTTTTTTCTTTTATTTTTCGATGTGTTTGCATTATTTTCTAAATTATATAGCAATTTCAATTCTTTCACCAACGATAATGGTCGCCAAAAAATGACCAATGGTAATCTTTTCGTCCAAAATAACAGAACTTTCCATCATAATTCTATAACTAATCTACATAGAGTTGTGTTATATACTAAAACCTTCCCTGAAAAATTATCTATCGAACAGTGCAAGTTTCATCAAAATCTATTCAGCTGAACTCGAGTTATAAAGGAATGAAAAGAAATTTCCATTTGTGTTTTATATATATAGTAGATGTAAAATAAACATATATGTAAAAGTGACAGTCCGATTTTACTTTTAAATGACTAAATTTGTAAATGGTACAGTTTGGAAGGGAAAAATTTGTGAAAAGATCTATTTTTATGACAAATAATTTTGTGAAGGGATCTGTTTTAAGGTGAAAAGTTTTGTGAAGGGTCCTTTAAAGGACCCTATTTCATCCTAAACAAACCCTTGATTGTGCATATACAATTTCTAGCAGCTGGCAGGTAATAGAAACAGACATTTTAAATGAGTGACAGATAATGGAAATTTTACTGTTAAATGAGATTCGCAAGACAAAAGTGAAATCAAAATCGTAAATAAACAAATAAAATTTCATGAAAAATCAGGCAATGGAAAACAACCGGAGAATTGAAATAAAAAAAGAATTTATTGAAAATATACAGGGGCCATGAGTAAATAAGGATTAAAAACATTTTTCTTTGGAGCCTTGGCAATTATCTACAGATCTATGTACAAAAATTACGTCGTTTTTATTTTTATTTTCTGATGATTCATGACTACAATTGAGTTGCATTACAACCACCCCAAGACTGTAAAGACTACAGAGTTTGCATAGTTAAATGAAATAGTGAATACTGTTTACAAATTTAATGGTATCTAGTTGTAAATAGTCTCTGTATCATGAGGTCATTATAATGCAACTTTACTGTATATATATATATAAATGTATTATACAATTAATTACATTCGCTACCAGTGTCATACGTATGTCATATAGTCTCTTTTTAAAAATCAGAATCCAGATCTATTTAAGTGAAATATATCTTCTCTATCACTTTTTGATAACCAAATAACGATTATACAAATTTACATAGAAGAAAGAACATTTGTTGAGTTATAAGGCATTATTCATACTAGAAATACTAAGTAATTTTAGGAGATTTAATTCTTGTGAATCTTAACACGAAATACAATTACATGCATTGATACTCCACAGCTGTTTATTCTCTGTGAAATCTTTATTACACCAGGGGGGCAGGGCCTCCTTGAACAACCCCATGTCTCATTGATTTAATAATCAAAACTTTCTAGAATTTAGTAGCTTAAATTTTCTAATTAAAATACTGATTTCATGATAGCATCAATTAATTTGAATGGATAATTGTACTCAAATATTTTATTAATTATTGATTATCCTAATTGCTCATTTATTTGAATTACTACTCCACTGTTGTATAACTGTTTATTTCACTTGAATTAGAATATTATAAATACAGTAGATTCCAGTTATTTGTGCACTGTAATTAAGATAAAATGATCATTAACATCTGATAAATGGGACAAACAGTATTCTACCATTGTGCTCCAATTAACCAGAATTTACTGTATATCTTTCAGAAATTAACAAGAGACGTTATCCCATTAGAAACAATAAAACATCTGGATTCTGATTGTTTATTGCCCCTCTCACTCCCCCAACTCTGGTAACGAATATGTTGATTTAAAAAAACAGCTACTAAATTTTTTTTAACAAGTCACAATCCAGGATCTCATATGTCCAAAATTCGAAACTCGATGCTTATCAAATCTTTGTTACAAACATTCATATTCTTAGACAAGTGGAATGGTCAAGAAATTGAACACTAAATTGCAGGAATGCTAATTTATACATATAAAACTGGTTCATTAATTTCACTTAAGGCAGAAAAAAAAAAGAATCAATTACCTTCAATGAAGGAACAGTACAATGTAAATTGGACAAAATTAAAGACAAGAAATGGTGGGTTGTGTATGGTAAATAATAATAATAATTTAAAAAAAAAATCTTTCATCATTCTATTTAATTGTTTGAGCTTAAATCTTTTAATATACACAGGTTATCAAATATGTAGTGTTTAGATTTATTGTAAATTAGTCTAAATTTATGCTTAATTGCTTTAACCCTCCAGCTGCGGGCAATGCTCATATTGTGTTTCACTTATTCTATACAATTCTGCGGGGTACACTATTTTCACGTTGCCTGAAATTTTTATGGTATTTACGCGTTGGGAGGTGCTATTTGTTTGTTGAATCTATTTTCAAACATCGAGAATTGTTTACAAATTATAATACATATAACTTCATATACATTTCATCCTATTTTTGCTCTGAATCAATTTATTTACTATTGGAATTCATTTATTTTAAAAATATTACAATACTATAATATACAAATTATATTAAGTTGAATAACAGCAATTGTTTGGGTGTGAACTCTAAATTCAAAAGTTCAAATTATGAAAACTAAAAACATTCAAAACCAATCCATTTCTTTTGTTTCGCATTTTTCAACTTTGCACTTAAATTTTTAGCTTTCTTTTTAAATTCCATTAATACAACCCTTATAACCAGGGCTTAATTTCTAACCCCCCCCCCCCCCCAAAAAAAAAACAGTACCGGAGCTTAAATATTCTGCCATTTATAACAACCGTAACATTATACAACCTGTATTTCCCCCATCCCCTCCATTCACACATTTATTTTTCATACATTATTTGCAAAATTTAAAGTAATTTAGTATTCAGAAAATAAATTTTTAAATATATTTTGAGTATATCTATATGCATTTATATATAATAAAATTCAATAAATGAACAGAGCAAAACAGGAGTTGGAATTTTCAGAAAATCTTAATCGTCAAGGATTTCTTTTATCCACTAGCAAAATACAACACCATGCTATTGCGGTAGGTTCCAGAGTGCAGTATTTATGAGCTTTGGTGAATGAATTCTGACCAATATTTAAATAGTTACTAAAATTAAAGAAGTACTGGAGCTGAGCTTCAATGAGAATTAAACACTGCTTATAACTATTATAAACAGCAAATAAAAATAAGCCATGGTTTTATACAAGAAAATTTAAAAATCACCCGCAGCTGGAAGGTTAAATAGAAATATTTTCCTTTCAAAACAAACCTTTTTTTCTCTGTTACATCACTGAGTATTAATTAATAATATTAAGCATACAAAACACTTGGTAGCTCAGTGGTTAGTGCATTGTGCTGTCACACTACAGGTCTGGGGTTTACCTCCAGACCTGGGTAAGGTTCACCCAGCCTTTAATCCCTTCTGCATCAATAAAGTGTAAATAAGTGAAAACAAAGAAAAAACAAGCCTGAATCGGGAGGAAAGGCATTTTCTGGAGAAAGTCTTGATTACAAATTACAAAAGTGAACAGTGCAGTAGCTCCATGCATGCATAGTACTTCGATGTGCATTTCTCCCATATATACTTAGATACTGTGTATTTAGGGCAGAATCAAAAGTAAGATTCAAGTTACATTCTAAGAACTTCGAAATTCTAAAATGCCTGCACGAGGACAGACATTATGTAGAGCAAATGACAATTTAAAGGACTCAGATGCAACAAAAAATATATATGAAGAAATTTACTTGCATATTGCTCATTAAATGCAACAATATTATAACTGAAAAAAATCACTCATTATCAGTTATTTATAACAGGATATCCTATATGGGTTACAAATTATACTGCCAGATGTACAGAACATGGGTGAAAATAGCTTATTACATTTTTTTTAATTTAACTTATTTTTTGTATGTAAAGATAAAATTTTATAATCAATATTTTACTCACTTCCCGATAAGCTAGAATTCAAATACAGTAGACTTCCTTAAATCCACATAGCTTAAAACCAGAAATTGCACAGATTTTAGAATTTTGTAGATTTCTGGTCACTGTTTTGTTTACATTTTTAAAACAGTAATTTGAATTTAATAATGCTCTCGAAATTATAATGAATGCTTACAATAAAGTAATATAATAAAAATTGAGAAAATTTTAAAAACATTTAAAATATTAAAAGTAAAGGTCAAGTAAATAATTAATAATGCATAGCTAAATAGGCATAATGATGATATATTTATCCTTGAATTACTCAGTGAAACTCTCCTTATAAATGTACACCCATAGTTCGCCTCAAAATCTTAAAATAACAAAGTTTTCTTTCATGTCTAGCCCTACTTAATAACCAAAAAGAGCTCGATGAATACATAAGTATTGGGTAAAAATATTGTGATCGTCACTATCTTGAATTTTTTCAAAAATAAATTTATACTTCCTTTATGAGAAAATATGAGCTGAATCCTATTAACCAAAATTACACATTAAAATGTGTACAGAATGATATAAAAATTACAAAGAGTTAAATTTTACACCTACATCTTAATGGCAAGTTTCATTGTTTACATCGGAAATGATGAGCAGATTTTAGGGTGGCGGATTTGAAGGAGTCTACTGTATGTATACAGGTGTGTTTCTGAGGACAGCACATTTACTATTTTTAAAATTTATTTATAAATTAATTTTAGGGCATTTTTCCCAATAGCCAAGCACAAGTGATAAATCACCAAATATTTTTTATGATTATTACTGTCTACCTAATATTAAAACAATAGAATTAATTACGCACCAATTTATGTCACTGGCTGTGAAACTGCAACAATGAACCATTTTAAACACTAAAAAAATATAAATAAAATGTAAAAAATATAAATAAAAAATAAAGAGTAATATTTTAAAAATATTGCTTTAATTTAATTTTTTACATTTAATAAATTTTTTCAGATTGGCCAAAAACACTTCCAACATTCTTGTATGAAAGATAATATAATCAAATAAGTTTTGAAATTTATTAAAAACTACATTTTAAAGAGTTGCCTATGTCTTTATCTCATTTATAATCTATGCACAAAGTTTCAGCAGAATTATTTCAGCCAGTTTTCGATTTCACAAAAAAAAATACCCTTTTTTTAAGGTCATGTGAGGAAAATTGAGGAGTCGTTCTGGCCAAGCATGGGCAATTCATTGCCAATTGTGATAGTGCGGCCAATTTACCCTTAGTTTTGCATATTTAAATAACTGCAAATGTTACTTTTCACAACTGTAATAATCAGGCTTCTATTGTAGAGATAGATGCTTTTAAAATCATGTTTGAAAGTTACATTAAAAAAATCAGTAAATTGGTATCAGTTTTCATGACAGTAAACTTTATTTGAAACTGACCTTTTTAGCTCACAGGCTATCAAAGCCTGAGAGCTAATGTACCTGCCGGTTCAATATGTACGTACGTACGTATATAATGTACATAATGTGATAACTCTGATAGAAATAACCGCTTTGCTTCAAATTTTGTTTATAGGTTCATTTTGATAAGGCGCTTCCATGATTACTTTTGGGGTTCATTGACATGGGGAGGGGGACGCTAATCCCCCCTTAATTTAGATAAATGTGTTTTTCATGCAGAATTATCCAATTTGCTTCAAATTTTGTATACATGTTAATTGTAATAAAGCGCTTCCCTGATTAGTTTTGGGGGTTCATTGGTTAATTGTAAGGGGGGAACGGGGGAAGATCCCTCTTTAATATATCACCGATATCTTTATTTTTTGATGGGCTTACTTCAAATTCTTTGAAATAAGAATATAATATACAATTAGTGTGAATAGCCTGTGAGCTCCATGCCCTCAGTTTAACTGGGCAGTTTTCTTTTTATTATTCTATTCAATGGTGTAAAAATTGAAGTTATGCAATACTTAGAACAAAAAGCAAATGCGATAAAAGCAAAAGCACAGGTTGTTGCCATAATTGTTATGATGTCAGTGACATGTTTTTTGTCTTATAATATAGATGCATAGATAGGTATTTATATACTTACAAATAAAATTTTAAAGAACTTTAAGTACTACTACTCTAATGATTACTCTCTACAATCTTTTGCCAACATGGTTTCTTTTAAACATTTGGTTCCAGAGTAAAGATAATTAAACACTTCAAAAGCCTTTTTTCTTTTGAGTTATAACATTGTTGTAAGTAATGAGCAATATGCATTGCAAATTTTCCACAATTTTTTAAAAAAACATTTATATCTTAAACAGAATTACATTTAAAATTATTTTTAAAAACCTTAACTAGAAAAAATATGCCTTTTTAATACATAGCACACTATTTCACACCAAACATAAATGTTGCCACAAAATCTAAAAAAGATTATTTATTAAAGCAAACTTTTGTAATATATATATATATATTTTAATAATAACTATAATTTTTTTTTTGAAAACAATTCTGTAAATGTGAATATTTGTAAAAAAAAATTTCTCATCATATTAAATGGACTGTCATTTAGTATTATAAATTAAGCAAATCTCATTTACTATACATTTTTCTGAGAATTAATAAATTAATGAGTATCTTATAAACAATTTTAACAGCATGATTATACAAAATAGTTAAGTACACAAACACTAAACTTTGAGATACATTATAATTATTAAAAATGAAAGATCATAAAAAACAAAAGGTTAATCGTAAAAAATAATAAATCATTTTTATTCTACTATTTTATAAAGATTATTTAAAATCATAGAAAATTAAATATAATAACTTTGATTTTTAAAAACAAACATAGGATTTTTTTTTATTAAAGAACAAAAATACATCACTGTTAAACAATAAAATTATGTGCATGATTCGATATTAATATACATTGGTATCTTACAAATCAGTTGTTCTGTACCTCGAGGGAAAGGGATGATATTTAGTGATTCAGGTGACAATTGAGATCACCAGTACAGGTGCCCCCCATTTTATGCAATTAATTCATTTTGAGAAATCATCACGTAACATGAAAATGCATAAAATAAATTTATTTGAATATATGTAACATTTCTTCAAATGGGAGAAAAATAATTAAAATTTCAACATTCGCAATGATATACTATTTGATTAACTATAAAATTAAAGAAAAATACATTTTAAGTATTTTAAAAACTGACAGTATAATTGTTCAACACCTTTTCTTGCTTTTCATAAATGGCATTATGGCAAAAACGCATAAAGCGAGGTCATGCAAAGCAGGGGATACCTATACGATAAAATAAAATAGATTTAATATTCGAAACTAAGCTCAAAATGGAGAATGTAGCAAAAAAGGTGAGAACTGCTAATAGCATGAATCAATAAATATCTGGATTGACACAAAACAATTTTGGGTACTTCCTTTTTATTGGAGGCTTAACATAACTCAGTCTTAAGAAGATGCAATCTCTGGCTAATTGTTATAAGCAGCAATGAATTATTTTTAAAAACCTCCATGTAGTTCTCTTTTCTTCAGCCTGCAAAATTTGTCTTTGCTAATTTTTTTAATGTGTTTACAACTTTAAAATTTAACAGCAATGGAGAGAGATGTTATAACTTTTTCCTAGATAAAGGTATTTTACCTATCTCTTCTGAAAGAATCTATAAAAATTGTCATACTATTCAACTGTAAATTGGAAGAAAACCGCAGTATACAGGCATAAAAGTGATGCAAAGAGTGTAATTTAAAAAAAATTTATACAGGGATAAATTCTTATAACTTAGTCACATTTATCAGATATTTATAAAAATGAAATATAATGTAAGATCCCCCCCCCCCTTAATTTAAAAAATACTAAAAAACAAAACTAAATTTGAACTCTTAATGATTGTAGATCACTGAATCAAAAGACAACAGTTTGTTAGTCAGAAGTCAGTTTGTTAAAGGTTAACTATAAAGTAGTGTAATAAATCTTTCATGTATAATTTTGTTCTGGGTTGGCTGTTTTTAGATTTTCTCTTCCTGTTTATGAAAAATAACAGAATTTTTTTTTTACTGTGCTAGGTCCTTCCATGTCAATTGTCTCAGCAATACATCTTCACTACCATTGAAACTACCAGAAAGTATTTAGATACGGATGCGCCAAACAATTATGTTAAAAAAAAAAAATCTTTAGGCAAACTTTATTTTTTTTAAAGTCTGACATTTTAAACAACTTCATTCAAATGATTTTTAAAAGTTCCATAACATAAGCTGATCTTTCAAGAAAAAATAGAAACAAATACTAAATGTTTGACACTTAAATTTCTCAGACCCCACCCCCTTACCCTAATATACACAAAATATTTTCTTAGCATCAATCCGGATAATATCCAAAATTGTTTTCAAAAAAGTGGATTTATCTTTCATGCCTGAATATAAAGAGTTTCTAAAAAGAAGAAAGGCGTTCTCTTAAATATCTTTTCTTACAGCAGTTTGAATATGTATGCATTGCCAAATGTGCATTTATCATATGACTTATTTATGTATATATATAAAATAAATTTCTCCTCAGTGTATGGTGTAAATAGTGAACAAATTGTTTGTGCATTCGATACGTTGATGTGTTATTTTATAAAAATATAATCTGATGACGTTGTGTAAATAAAGGTTGCCAGAAAGTGCTTTTGAAAATGTCACTTTTCTCGCCAAATTCAATCCGGCCAAGGCCCTTATAAAAAGAAAGTACCCAATTCTACAATTAATTGTAAACTAGGAGGACTTGGTACCCTTTCAATCGGCCAAAATAATTATAAAAAATGTAATATGTGATAAGTACAAGTAAGGTTTGAGATTATCTGATAATCACATAAAGCAGCAAAAAAAGCTGTTTTTACATTTTGTTCTTCCACAAAAACTTTTACAGATGAGATCAAAGTATGATTAAACTCTTGAATGTTAATAAAGATTCAACCAAGAGTTATTAAAATAAAAATTAAAATCATTAAAAAAGACAGGAGTAGAGTGTTTTAATATAAGAATTAAAAATGAAATGATTAATTAAAAACATAGATTGATTTGACTGACATTTGATTTTACATAACATTAAAAATATATTTTAAATAAAAATAATCGCTACCAGAAGTTTCAAAGCCGAATGTAAATTTAACAGTCATTTTGCTAAGGTACAACAGATTTTTTATTTGATAGGACATGTTAGCATTTTTGTTCAAAATACATACAAGTGATATCTACGAATTAAAAACTGAACTATATGAAAATATATAACAAATTATACCACTATGTAAAAATAGTTATTTTAATTGCTAAAATGTATAAAAATAAAAACTTAAAAAGGTTTTAACAGACTGTTTACATGTTTTGGTTATTTGTTTTGATAATGACTTCGATGGAGTCGAAACATATACACAGTCTTTTAAAATTACCTTACACATTTTAGCAGTTAAAAGTACTTTCCTAAAAGTGTAGCATTGAAACCCTAGTTCATCAAATAATTTCAATCGATAAAAGAATTTTCAATATGACAGTCTTCATGCCAACTGTAGTAATAACAAGCGTGGTGCAAGTAACAGGTGTCAAATTTCACATTCGGCAATTCAGCATTATATCAATAACATATCCGATATTATATAAAGATCATTTTGCAACAAAATTTATGCACAGCATTATAAAAAAATATATGAATTAACATAACAAGTAATATTTTTAAAATAAAATTGTTTTAAAATATTTTACAATGCAAACAAAATGGATGAAAAACATGCCAAAGAATACCAAGTCCTCTTCCATGTGATTTTTTTTTACATTCATTTTTAAATTCATTAGTATATGCAAGATCAATAAAATTAAATTATGAACAATTCAAAGGGATAAATATTTTTATACAAATCAAAAGTATAAACAGCATAATTGGTTTAGTAGTAAATCATATCATTTTTTTTTAAAATTCCAATATTTTTAGCGATAACAATGATTAACACAAAAGCAACTAATTTTTTCCCTTTCATACATAAACTCAGAAAATATGGACATTGATGAACACAAAATAAAACACAAACATTGGTTGCACAGTTATATACAATCTCAAAAATCTCTAATAAATTATCACAAATTAACGTAAAAAGCTCAATGAACATGATTTTTGAGGAAGAGGGAGGGATTTTACTGATTGTTTGAGAATTAAAAATAAATTAATTATGAATATGAGATGCAATTAACCATAGTCATTTAAGGCAATCATCCACAATCAATCACAGAAGTGTCAACGACAAATGAAATTTTCAACTGCAGGTCAAGGAATAAGATACTTCAGGGTCCGTACTAGATTATTTCTTTCATACAGTAAGTACTTGTGTATTTTTTTTTTTTTTTTTTTGACTCAGCATATTTACTAGCTAGCTAGTAAAAACCTTCATACAAATTACAGGGTTCATCAAAAATCATTACTTCTCATATAACATTATTTTCATTATTTAAAAATTTTTTGCTATTGTGCAACTTATGGAACACTTATACAGTGTTGTTATTACTACCATTCTTGCAACATAACCTTAATTATGTATTATTTACTGCAATATCCACAAAAGGTCACAGCTTCCTATAATTTTTCTATCGTTGCTATCACTATTTCCAAACAATCTCCATGATGCTTGCCATATTTTTCCTGCACCCTCTTGTAACATGCACACCCACCCTAATTTTTAATGTCTCTCATTTGGAGAGAAAAACACATTTCATTCCATTAAATTTTAAATAATCAGTGCTTAAAATTACACTGTATTCACAATGTATTGTTTAATGGTTTCATAAATTTGAAATTCAAAATTACCTGCCAACTATTTTATGCAGTGACCCATGGTCATATATACAGAGGCCAGGCAAATCTCAAATACTTATATATCAGATACATCCAGATTTTTAAAAAAGCAGTAATCCCTTAAACTTTATCTTTGTAAACAAGATATTTTTATTTTGCCTCCTTATTTTGCTTCATGATAAGTTCAAATGTTTTTAGTTTATTTAAGGTGTTCTCCTTGGAAACTTTAAGGTGTCTATGGAGTCTGTACACACCCTGGTAATAGAAATCTATCCCAAAGATTGTTTGGAAATAGTGCTACAAAAAACAGAGAAAATATAGGATGTCGCAACCCCTGTATCCTGCATATTTAATACAGGACAACATCTAGCATTTAATGATATATTGTAAATAAATGTTTTCATGAATAAAAACTTAGAAGTATAAATAACATCAAGCAGCTATTTACAGAATTATAACATGACACATGTGATTTCTTTTTTTCTCTTTTGACTGCTCATTAGCAGTATCAAGACATGAATAAATCTGGGAATAGCTATCTTATTTTTAACTTGCAGTATAAACAAAATTTTCCATTATTTTTCATTTTAAATTCATTGTCTTTTAATATTTATTTTCATTTACGCATCATCTACCATGTATATCTATAAAAATACACAAGTACCAAATATGCCAATACAAATGACTTCCAAAATTCTTTTACAAACAGTGGCATAGGAAAGGGAGAATCTCATAAGACTCACACGCTCCCATTTAAAAAAAAAAAAAAAAGGACAATCTTTTAAAATCACATGAAACGTGAAAGATTATTTTCTTATCAACTTCTTACTGAAGTTAGTGATAACACAATTCTGTACATAGAGAAATATTATGAATATCAATTACATTTGTTAATTAGTAAATTTTAGTTAGTTATAGTTAATAATTAGTTAATTAGTAAACACGGATTAACATCTACTAAATTTAATTTGTTTCATACCAGAATTACAGCAATTAAGATTTCAAAAAATTTTAGAGATTTGTTAATTGTAAAGTGAAATATAATTACATTAACTGATATTTTAAGATTGTTCGTTTTATGTGAAAACATTTTATTATATGAGAGGGGCTCTGTTCCCCCCCTCAAACTTCTGTTTTTTTCATAATTTGATCATTGCAACACTACAATTTTCAGTATATTAAACCTGCTATCTAAACTAATTAAAATGTTGATTTTGTCATAATGGCATCAATAGTAAGTTTGAATGATTAATTATTCTCATAAATATTTTATTAATAAACTGATAATCATAATTTATTTGAAATGAGTATTTAAGCCCTTATTTTTTAATTGCTACGCCACTGTTTACAAACTATTAAAAATGTTGTTTCTGATTACTTTTCTATATACAATTGTTTTACAAAATATAAACTATTTATATTCAAGTAAAATAAAGGAAGCAAAATCTGAAACTTAACATGGATAATATAAAAAAAAATTATAACAATATCTACTTAATCTAAGCAAAGATTAGTTTCCTTGCCGTCAGTCTATGGTTGATTTATTTTTTTCTGGAGTTTCCAGTAACTGCATAGAAAGGGGATTTCGTGAAATAAATACCAAATTCAGAAGGAGTCAATGAAGTTTTTGGTACTTGCTTGATATATCAACTTTTGCTTATCTTTAAGGAAAGAGGGGTGGATAAAGGGAGAGAAATAGGTATAAAAAGAATTTTTTACAAGGGAAAAAATATGTAACCCTCAAAATTTATAAACTATACACGAATTACCAGTCAAGGCCATTGAACCTACCTGTAAATATATCAGATTTCCAAAATAAAAAACAAAGATTGCTTTTGGATCCTTGCTGGTAGTCAAAAGGATAATTAGAATCTGCGAAAAAATTAATCTTTTAACCCTCCTACTACAACTGGAGTCTTTTATTACCCCATTCATGTTTCAAATCAGAAAATTAATAAATTAAACCTAATTAAATCAAGTAGAAAACTTGAATACAGAAGCTAAATCTCATTGAATTAAATTTCTGGTACAGAAAACAATCTAACAGCACTTGAAAATTACACATCCTCAGTATCAGGAAGGTTAAAATAAAACTTGGCTTAAAAGATATTTTAAAAATCCAACTTTTCATGAAAGATGTATTCATGAGAGATAAAGTAGAAAGAGGGTGAACATAACAAACAAGTACCAATTTCTCTCGTATCAGGAGTTTTAGAGGAAGGTACGAACCCTGTACATACACGAGTTAGCTTTTAAATACAAGAGGAATCAACATAATAAAGAGGAGAAGGAAGATTTCCTAGACAATCTTTTGAGCAAAAAGAGCGATTCCCTTTGGGAGGTAAAATAAATCACAGTAATTGGACTCCTTCGAAGGAACTTTGTACAAGAAAAACACATCTGTCTCTGTACATCACAAAAGCCATGAATATGTCACTGACCAGCAGTTGGTGGTTGAAGTAGTAGTAGTATAATAATATAACACAGCAGTATAGTTGCCAGCTGAATCATCAGGTACACACTGGCTGCTTCTTCTTCTCTCTATTTCACTGGATCACCAATCTCAAAAAACACAATTGGAGTCCTGCCAGGAAATAACACAGGGTTCTGCACTGAAAATTTCGTTCAGATACGTGGATTGACTTCTTCTGCTAAGCCACCCCATTTTAAATAAAATGTTCGAGTCCGCCACTGAATGTGTGGATTAAACAGTGCATGAAGATATTGATAAAAAGCACCCAGTTCACGAAACGTCCATGCAATCACAAAATCCATTTTCGTAAATGGCAGTGTATTATTCTGGGAAAAGACAAACAAAAAACACTGTAAGCATAACATCATATACAAACATAAAATAAAAGTGCAGTGACCACTCATTTATACAACTCTTAAAGGTGTTTTCAAACGACCTGCTCAACGACCCAAAACTCATTTTTAAATGCAAAGGATAAAATTGGCAGGCTTGATTATTGAAGGGATTTGGAATCGAAATGAGTTTTTCATTTTTTGATAAATTACTTATTGAGTTATAAGCTATTACTGTCATGTGATGGCACGTTTTTCCCATTTGCCGTGTCACGGCATCAGGAATTCGGTTCAGCATGACAAATTTGACAGTATTTTCTAAAAGATCAATTTTTATCAAAAAATGGAAAATGTCTTTCGATTTCAAAGTTTCTGAATAAGAACACCTACAAATTTCACGTAGTTCTGAAAATAAAAATAATTAAAAAATACATCATAAAATAGCCAATTTGGATTTGAGAACAGCCTTAAGGGGCCAAAGAATAAAGTTGTATAACTGAGATCGTCATAAGCAATCAAAAGTGACAAAATAAAAATCAATATGTAAACATATTTTATAAACACAACGGGAAAAAATTAAAACAAAATAAAAGTACAAAACCTGTCATTTATACAACTCTTATGGGACCTAAGAATAAAGTTGTATAGAGAGTCTGAAGTGACCAGTGATGCCACTATGGATCAGGACCCTTCCAAAAGCACTAGATCCTTTTGACACTCTTTTATTTAAGTCAATTGTTTTTTGTATGCAAGGGTGGAATTTTATAATCTATTTTTTTACTCACTTCTTGATACACTAGAGCAGGGATGGTGAACCTTTTCACATTTGTGCAGCAATTATTTTAAGAAAAGATTTTATGCGACCATGGCGTGCCAATAATCAACAAAATGTAGTGGATAAAAAAATAATAATAATGAATAAAAAAAAATAGTGAATCATGAATGATACGCCAAACCACACTAAATGTCTGTAAAGCTCCAACAACAAAATATTTTAAACACTAAAGAGTAGAAAATATAAATATAACACAGCAGTATATAGTTGCCAGCTGAATCAAGTACACACTGGCTGCTTAAAAATTGAAGAATATATATTTTTTAAAAATATGCTTAGTCAATTTAGACATGCTAAAAAAAAATGCTTCATTTTAAAATAATGTCCCCCCCCCTCCCAATCTTAAAAAAAAAATAAAACAGAAAAATTTATAGCTTAAATAAATTTAATAGCTCATGCTTTCTCTACCAAGCATTTTTTTTTAAAGAGGGGGAGGGGAGGAGAAAGACAGTGAATTTTCCCATAACCTAGTTTGGTGCCCTTGCCAAATTTAAAATGATCCTAAAGGGCAAAACGATCCACATATGTTTTCTTCCAGACAGGTCACACTATCTACAAGGTAGCATATAAACTAGTTGTGATAAATGAAGAAGCAATGTCAGTATTCAAGCGATTGCAGTATTACACATCTGAATAGAATTCTTAAAAAAATTAAATTTTATAACATCTGTGATAAGGTAAGCACAGACTTTCATATTTATTTAGATATACAGTCTTTCATGTGCACAAATATGACTTGATTTACTTAATGGAGCATGTTTTTAGATGTGAATGACACTTATGTATTGTCATAATTACTTTTATAGCCTTTATTTTGCCGATAAAAAATAATTTACAATTATTTTTAAATGAAGGATCATTTTGCCTTTTGGTGAGGGTAAAATGATCCTTTGGACTCTCTAAAAAATCTATTTTTTTCATTATTCTATTTAGGATTAAAATATTATTAAAATATGTTTATAATGTAAAATATAGTGTAAAACATACTAGTAAAGAGCCAAAGTTTTATTTAAACAGTTATGTTATTTTACACGTTTTCCTTTAAGGGGATCATTTTAGGCCATCTTCCCCTAATGTACTATTGTTATGGAAACGTATTTTTGAAAAAAAAAAAAAACATGAATTCCTGCTGTCATGAAATTATGCGTGATTTTTTTAAAAGAAAAACATTAAATGTTTTAAAGTGTTAAAAAAAGAATTTTTACTTTTATATTTATTTATAAAAGTGGGTTCTCTTTTTAGATTAAATATATTACATACACACCATGCCTCTTTTTTTTTTTTTTTTATACACAAAGAATTTTAGTCCTTGCAAATGAAAAATTATGCATTCTGAAGGACCTATCACAATTTTCTTTATGTATCTCTTTTCCATGCCCCCCCCCCCTCCCTTAAATGATGTACTAGCTCATTCACAGTATCACTGGGTAAGAGATCACCCTATTATATTGATTTCACTTGTTACATGCATTATTATGTATTGATTAAAAACCATTATTCTTAATGCAGTACATAAAATTTGAAAAAAAAAAAAAATTGTATATTTTGTGTAATTTCACTGTTTTTTTGTTTAAAATCTCAATCAATGCTGTACCAAAAGTATTCTACTGTGCGCTATAGGTTTGCTGTCCCTGATCTACAATATTTAAATTATATTTTGATATATCTGATCTGTTATACATCCAAGTTTCATATATGTCAAAAATAATTTTTCTTTACATAATATTAAATAGGACTATAATTATGCTAATTTTAAAAAATCATGGGGGAAAAAATTGAGTAAGAAGGTTAAGCAAAAAAGCATTATTGGTACTTCTCTATTATCCCGTCGACCACTTTTCATAACAAAAAATATCGCCGAACTGTAAGATTTAATGCCAAAAATGCAGTCCCATTGACTGGATGTCAGAAGCATTATACGTGTTTGTTATGTCATCAAGTGGTTTTTAATTCGACATTTGCATATGTTTATTTTCATTATGTTTAACTGATTTATTAGAGTTATTTCATTCATTAAAATAACAATTGTGTCCTTAAATTCTTATATTTTATTTATTAGCCACACACAGGGTGGCTTATTCTTTCAATCTCTATCATTTTTCATGTTTATGAAAAGTCACAGCAATCCATCGTTGCCACAGATTAATCTCGGAAAATGAAACATTTGAAGTTACTTAAAAAATTAATAACTCGAAAAGTATTTGTCACAAAATTGTTTTACAAACTGCGTTAGAATGGTAAAAAATTGTATTTTTCTTGATATAAATTTCAAATCTAATGATTTTGTCGTTTTTCAAATATTAGATTTCAAAAATTACAAAACTTCACAATGGAGTACCGTAGCGAAACTTTTACGCGTAAAAAGATAATGATAAAGGCATTGTGGCTCGACGTGTATCGTGTATACTGGCCATAGCATGAGTAACGAATTATAGTAAACTTATTATTCTGTTAAAATATAAAAGTGAATTATGTATATACATTTTTAAAAAATAAAGAAAAACATTTTATCACAAACATCAACAAAATTTTTTCTTCTATTTATTCCCTTATTCCAAAGATATCGTTTTATCGTCTGCTGCCATAGCAACATGAAGGTTATTGAACAACTCAACACTTTAACAGGGGAATTTTTATTTGTTATTTAGATATTTTAAAATTGTTTGTTGTCATTGCGTTTTTATTCTGAGTTGTAGCTAGTTTATTTATTTTTTAAATAAAAGCCTTGTGTGGCAATCTATATTCGGCCTTATAGCAGAATTTTCCCCTCTTGTTTATTTATTTTGATATTCCAATGGCAACGTTCTCCCATTTATTGGGCGTTACAGTTCGGTGATAGTTTTTTTTGTTATGAAAAGTGGTCGACGGGATAATAGAGAAGTACCGTATTATTAAACAAATAGATTGTAAGAAGTTCATTTCAAATACATTTCAAACCAAAAAGATCCAATTTCAAATAGTACTGTACTACTCACTTGGATAACATTTAAAAGAATCCAGTCTAAAATTAACCATGCCAGGACATGGACTAAGTAAACAACAAACACATCCCACTGGAACAAGACATTGAGGGACCAGGCAGCAAACGCACCCAGCACTATGCACTCGGAGAGGGGCTCTAAGACTATGGTGTAAGGGACCATGGCAAACCTCAGCTTGGCCCACCTGTTTTTAAAAGAGAGATACACATATACCTTTACAAATATTACTATTATTTAATCAGAAATTCCAAATAAAAATTAATTATTAATAAGATAAAGACAGAAGAATCCAATTCAGTTAGCCAAAATGTTATATTTAAAGAATAATTTACTATCCATCTTCTTTTGTATTTTAAAAATAACTAGGGCATCCAACCCGGGCTTCCCGGAATAGACAACGATATGTGAAAACCATTTATATTTTTTATTGACAGCTCTAATAGATTTTTTACATTTTTTTTAGATAAACCCCCTAGCAACGCACCAAAGAGCATTTTTATATGAAATATGACAATTATATATTCAAATAAAATTTTGAAATTTATTAAAAGCAGGAATTTCGTATTGGCCTCGTGCCAGAAGTTAACAGACGAAAAAAAACGTTAAAAATTTAGTTGCCTGCAGCAATTTCTTTTTTCTTCTTAATTGTGATAATTTCATCGGTTTTAAGCGCTTATTTCAATTAAATGTCTGTTAAATTTGTGTTTTATTTGTACTATATTATTTATTGCTTAATGAAGTGTTAATTTCATTATTGAATATCAACTAGAAACAAATACTGAACTTTTTATATTGTTTAACTTGCAAACGGATTAATATTTTCTAATCGTCTGCAAGCGATAGAGATAGATAAAAAAAAAATATATCATGCTTGAAATTTAATTTAAATGCTATAATAAATCACTCAATTAAGATAGTTTTCAAACAAATAGTATCTAAAAGTAGATTTTTTTTTAACCTCTAAAACCATGCAAAAATTGAAACTGTGCGATGTTTAGAAATTTAAAAAAATTGCAGTAGCAAAAATCACAAAACCGAAATTTCGTCGTCAATTGTTGCCATTCGTAAAATGACGTCAGCGTTACGCACGGACACGTTTGTCCTTTATAATATAGATAGATTGCCATTTTTCTTTGCACTTTGGAAGAGTAAGGAACAGCATATTGTTAGTTAAAAGCACATTTCTTTAAAGAAAAACATAATTTTTATTGATATAGTTATTATTATTACTGTATACTTATTCATTGATTTAAAAATAAGTGCCTTCTTAAGCAAAGCCAGTCTTAAACAAAATACTTTTAATTTTCTAGATATTCCCTGGCTGGTGTTTTACTTAAAATTCTACAAATCCACTTAACTAATCATAAATCTGAATCTGTCAATAAGAAAATGAGAGTCAATTGAAAAGTCACGAATCAAACTAATTAAAAACAGGGCATGCTAAGCATTTGCACATCGCCAAATGCAAATAGATCTGAAAAATGGTGACAAAAATTAAATTTTGGCATCAATTGTTTTAGAGGTAGGAACAAATGAAACTGAAAATTTTTAAAGTTTTTTTTTTCTTTTTAAATAAACCAAAAGGGAAAAAAAATTGTAATCAAACCTAAAATTTGAAATGTATTCCAATAGATCCAAAATTTCTTAGTGTGGCTCCTGAAAAGTATGCTTATAAGAACATTTACACATTGCACAGATATTAATATGTGCAGTAATTGAAGATTTTCAATAGAAGCTACCAGAAATTGATCAATATTACAGTAAAAGCTCAACTAACTGGCATGCTCGGGTAACGCAGATTACCGGATACCTGAAAAGTCCAGATAGTTCAACACTACAAAATTTCTCGTAAAAAGGAGAGGGGGGGCAGCATCGATGTAACAGTGAAACAGAAAAATGATATTTTGGTTTATTTTCCAGTTATTGAGAAGTCGATTGAACAATATTTTTATTATTAAATTTGCATTTGATAAAGCTATTTTTGCCAAATTAAAAATAAAAGTAAACAACATTTTATGTTACAATGTAATTTCTAAATTTATTTATTAATCTTTTAGAATGTTACATTATTTTTATTTATAATTAGACATCTCATTAAGATTTTAATTTAGGACAAATATGATTAACAGATTCTGCTCTTACTTCATGTGCAAATAAAGTAAACCTCAACATGGAAAATAACAAAACTAATGAAGTCAACTAACCAACTAGTGTTAATGTTAGACTTTTTCAAAGGATGCTGCACCTTGCTCTTTTTAAAAGTGAAAAATGCATTCTGCCCTTTCCCTAAAATATCAACTTTGTGCCCGTAATTTTTTTTCTTAAATGTTGCCGCTTTTTCATCTTTTCCGGAAAAAAGCACTTGGAAGCTTGAAAAATTAACTTCTGTATGATTCACTTTTGTTGTCTCAGTTATACCCACTCCACGCCACGGCGCTGACCAAGAGCAGGGCCAGTAACCCACTGCCCCACTGTAATAGGATCCTTTCTGCATAGCTAAGAACATCATATGAAAGCTGATAATGCTTCTCCGATCACGAAAGAAACAAACTACAAACAGTAGTCAGCATTTTCTCTTTATAGTGTCTCAGATAGTGGGGTTTTGGGGGAATGCTCTAATTTTCTGAAAACTTATTGTATTTTAATAGAAATTTGGTAAACGGCCAAATTTATTATTTGAATTCTCTGGAAATTTGAACACAATCACACAATTAATGGAAATATATATATATATATATATATATATATATTAATAAAAGGCAAGGAAAAGAAAAAGAGTATCGTTTTGTTCTTTTTATTATTATTTCTGTTTGCGTTTAACTTTGAAACAATCTGTCATCAGCAGCCGGCCGGGGAGAAAAAGTTTGAACTGATAAAAATACAACAAAATAAATAAATAAATAAAGAAGCATACACTGGAGTGTCTTTTTTTAATTTCCAGTTAAGTGTAGATGATCCATACAGATTCAATTATAAAACATTCCTGCATAAATATAATATTTAAAATATAATACAGAATAAAGATCTTTGTTAAATAATTCTTTAAAAATAATGATTTCTTATTCTTGAGGTAGTTCTTCTACCATCTATTCCCACTCCCCTTGTTCACTTTTACCAAAAGCAGAAGGATCAAGCCTCTCTTTTCTCGTCTTCCTTTCCCGTCCCCAGTTTCTCTCGTTCAACCGGAAAACAGCTGGTGTAGATCAAAGACATTCCGTTGTAGATTGATCGCAGATTGTAGACACTCCATGTGCAGCTATTCTATGCTATCAAGCTGTAGATAGTTCTTGTATTCGCTATATTTTTTATTTTATAACATTCACTGTCATGAACATACACATAGATTTGTTTTACGTCGAATCAGTCGCTGTGATAATTTGAGAATTCTAACAGTATACGTCCTAAACTAGCAGTAAAAAAAATTTCAACTGTTTATGAGAAGAGAAATATAAATGAGCTCTCTGAATTTTTCTGGTTACTTGAATGCTGGATTACAGAGCTTTTACTGTATAATGAAAAATAATATACTATTTTTGTTATATTTTTCATTCCTTAAAAACCCTTGTGGCTTTCAGATATAGAAAACCGGTAAAAATTTTGTCCCACATATTCAAAGGCATTGATACTATAAGTTTATCTAGTAAATCATGGAAGGCCGAGTTAATTTTTAAAATATGAAAATTGAAACAAAATCCAATTGCAACCTGTATTTTATAAAGTTGTTCCTTTATTGATTTTTCTTTTTTAGTTATTTACCATTGTTGGCAGTGTATCTTCCTTGCATGGAAAATACTTAAGTATTAAGAAATGTTTTCATATATAGAACCTTTCAATAGGAAATAGAATTTTTTATCACACAATGTTAAATAGAAATAAAAAGAACAAAACAGTTTATAAACAAATATTCATAAAATGGATCACCAACATATACCAGCAGTGAGAAAAGTCAAACAAAAATTAATTTTGCAGTAATATATCTCACGCTGAAGATTATTTTAGTCCTATTTAGAACTATATCATGTAATTAACGGTATAATTTTTCAGCTGTCTAATGCCATTTTCCAAGTGTACTTTTTTTCCCCTCAGGAATAAACACTGCACAAGGGTGAACATATTAAATGATAGGGTTTAATCTAGAGCTAGCCAAATAGCCAAAAAGCTAACTGAAAGTATATTTTGCCCCCAAAGCATTTAGTGGATTAGCCAAATAGCGACAGCCAAAAAATATATATCATTTCCATTTTTTTTGTTCCCGCCTTTCGTAAACCTGCTGCTGCTGCATGAAAAAGGAAAAAAAAAAATCGCACACTGCCTCTGTCACGGCAACTCACTTAAAAATTTGTCTCGTCCTCTCTGTGCAAGCATCTTACAAATAGTGTGACATCTTTTGCGTTGGACCGTTAGATGTATTGAGGAAATTAAGAGTTTATTTTTTGTTGATGATCCCAACTTAGGAAATAAAACCAAAACGGTTCATGAATAAAAGTTGTTCTGGCTACAAGGGGTAAAGAAATTAAACCAGCTGATTGTATTCTTTTTCCCATAAGAATGGCATTACTGACATGTTTCCCAATGTTACTTCTTTGTATGAATTTGTAGCAATAATTCTGCTGACTACAGCAGATTGTCAAAGGGGATTGAGTCTCGTGAATATAACAAAAACTGAATTGAGAAATAGATTGACAATAAAAAATTTAAGTAACTTAATGATGATTAATTTGGAAGGGGAAGTTTGAAAAGAATTTCCATTTAAAAAAGCATTTGATGTGTGATGTATGGCCAAATCTCAAAGGGTCAATCTTAGAGTAATGTACTGTTTGTATATTACATAATTAAAAATCATACTCATTTACATAGAAATTTTATATAAATAAAAGTTTTGGTTTCTTGGCTAAACCTATTTTTATTTGGCTAACAATTATTGGCTTCAATTAGTCAAAAAGCTACAAATCTCTTTTTCCTAGATTAAACTCTAAATGAGTTAACATAAAATTACAAATAGATCAAACAAATTTTCAGAAAAAACAAACCTTAAATCTTAATAATTAGTAGGAGTGAAAACAACCTTTTTAAAAATAATTTTAAAAAAAGGAGGAAACATTTTTCCTTTTTGCATCTAGAAATCTTTGTTTTGCTGAAAATAGGGTAGAAGGGTGTGGGGAGGGGCAAATTTAGAGGATTATTTATTGATACTACAAAGTAATAAACTAGAAGAAAGATGTAAAAAGGACAAAAACTAAAGAGCTTTGTTTCTTTTAAGATGAGAGACAAGGACATTTTAACAGCAGTTATTTAAGTGGTTGTTAAAACAAAGTAACAAATAAGGTAGAAATTTTATTTAAAAAAATTATACTTTTAAGGAATTGAAACTGCATGGGGATAATTTCACAAAAAGGAAATGACCTCAGATAAAACATTTTAAAAAGTAGAAATGGAAAAGATTTTCAGACCATAATAATGAAGTTGAGAGTGTACAATAAAAGCAAACTGCTTTAAAATGTCAATCATGATTTGTTATTGTTATAACAACACAGATCTTAAAGGTGAAAATTTCAATGAACAGAAAAAAGCAGGACAATAATAAGAAAAGACATTACCTCGATACACGACTATTAAAATTTTGAATCTCACACACACCCGAGTTTTGCCAAGCAGGCTGTGAACACAGTCGTAAAGACCAACCCCTGAAAAAAATAAAATAAATGCAAGGTGTCACTAAAACCACATACAAACACAATTCAAACAAGTAGTAAATTAGGATCGTAACATTCAAAATCAATCGTGCAATCACCCTCTGAAAAAAATGCTCAAAATGATCTGTAGCTGTACCACTTGACTATGTGGACCCTGTATAACATCTGCGTTCATTTGTATAAGAATAGCACATGTATTAATAGATATATAAAGGTTTCTTTTAAAAATTCAAGAAATTTCTGCATGTTTTTTGTTTGTAACATGCAGAGTTTTCAACCAAATTTAACATAATTTATGAAATTTGACAAACTACAGCAGAAACAATATATTGTAATTAGAATATAAATATGTTAAATGTTTGAGGAAATATGATCATTTGTATGAAAGGATTATATTAAAAAAGGAAAACTGCACATGCACAAGTAATTTTTTTCCCATAATTTAGTAGTCAACTACATAGGCCAACTCATATAAAAAGGGCAATCAAATATCAGGAAATTGCAGAGAAATATCGGCGATACAGTGAATTTTTTCAGTTGCTTTGTAGAAGTAGTTAGGGAATTTTTCCAAAAACTGTCATATTTTTATTTATTTATTTATTTTATTGATGCTTTAGTTCTCCTTGAAAGAATCATCAGAAAGAGCACAATCAAAAAAAAAAAAAAAAAAAAAAAAAGAATTATCAAAATCAAAGCATTCATTCTAAAGCTAAGCATGAATGTATGCTAAACACTACTTCCTTTGTTGCTAGTCGAAAATCATATGCTAGTAAAACATGCCTTTTCACATACATAGTATGATGTCTCCAATATGCGTATAATTTAAATTATATATTTGCAAAACACTAACTATTACATACACAAACTCTGTAGTATATATATATATTATACAAATCACTCTTTTGGGATTACTTAGAATTAAAATATTTCCTCAGATATCTTTCAGACATCCTACAATCACCAGAAGCCACATCTAACTCACTCTCATGTCTCTTCACTTCAATTATGAGTTAAACAAAAGCTGGCAGATTCGGGTCATACCATGTATGACACAAAGATTTATGCTTTTTATGGAATGTTATAAAATTCTACTTAAAAAGAAAAGACTAGGATTAGTAATAACTTACCATCCAGTTGCCATTCCATTCATATACCATATTTATATACTATATGAATATGCAACAAATAGTATTCTATTCTTGAAAAATTAAACAGAATGAGCTCAATCCACCAAAAAACAATTATCAAAATCAAAGTATTCATTCTAAAGGTACACATGGATGTATATTAACTGCCAATTCCTGTTTAGTTGCTTTTAAAAAGAAACTGAAATTCAGCTATAATGCTAATATATCGCCAATATCTTTCTTAATATTCATGATATTGAACTGGCCTTTTTATGAGTTGTTCTATATAGATAGATTACTACTAAATCATACAAAAAAGTTATTTATGCACGTGCATTCAAAAATTATTTCATACAAAAGCTCATATTTTCCCAAATATTTAACATATTTATATTCTCATTGCAGTATAATGTTTCTACTGTACTTTGACAAGTATCCTAAAATTGCCATTACAATTTGTTGAAAACTCGGAATGATATAAACACAAATGTTCATGGTCACACAGTCATGTGCTACAGCTATAAATCATTTTAAGCCTTTTATTTTACAAGGTGATTGCAAAAATTTTTTTAATTCAATTTGTTGTTGATCCCCTAATTGTTCTCGTGATCAAACCTCTGCTGAAAAATTGGAGGTCAAACATGTTTTTTACATTCCTGAAGTTCCAGAAGAATTCGTTACGTATTTTTCTAGATCAGCCATACTCAAACCTTTTACTTTCGCAGGCCGCAAACACATAAGCAGTATACCAAAGTTAATATTATTAGTAGAGTTAAACATATGTCACGGAAGAAATGTCAGCAAAAAATTTTAACACCAAACTCTGTGCTAGATTTCTATCGTAAATATTGAAGAAATATGCCAGGGAGTTTTTTTGTTTGTTGTGCTAATTTTTTCAGTGACAAACATTTAACCTTAAAAAGCATTATTAGCTTTATAATAAGTATAAAACATAATAATATAACAATGCAGAATTTCAGAGTTTTAAAGAAAAAAAAAAAAAGATTTTCTCTAATAAAGTTTTTTATTCAATGCAAAAACTTATTATTTTTTAATTTTTAGAAATATATTATAGTGCAAATTTAATTGATTTGGAGTAATGTCTGATTGGTGCTAAGATTAACAAATGTATACACCTTGTAGCCCAAATAGGACTTTAGACTGGGAAAACAGCATTTAAGAGGTTTTAACATAATTTTTAATGAATCATAAATAACAGGACAGATTTTGTCTTCTTATGAAAATAAAAGAAAGCACTGTTTCCTGAAATTTCTAGGTCTTCAAGATGCATAAGAATTCTATTGAAAGTACATTTTTCATGCTTTTAAAGTACCTCCAAAACTATACCTTTACCTTTCTACCAAAAATTAAAGTTCTCAGCAATATTTATTATATATATATTATTTATTATATACTTATTTTCTTTTTCTTCATAACTCAACCATTTCTCTGAGTAGAATTTAATGATATTAGTTACCTTTAGCATACCTCACACAAATAAACTCAATGATTGTATTTAAGATTGCTTTAGCACAGAAATTTGATGAAAAAAAAGTCATAAGAATTATAGAAAAAAAAATAAGTTCAATGCATTACTATAAGATGACAAACTGTTACAATACCTGAAAATAATTACAGCATTTAACAACAAAAAAAAATTTTCATGGAGAACACACAAATGAAAGTAAATCTAAATAATTTCAACTGTAGACAAATTGAAAATATCAGGAGCTTAGAAGAGAAAGAGTGAACTCGAAAAATCATTTCAATCGGGATTCGGCCCTTTCTCTTCCAAGGTCCTGATATGTAAGTTTTTAAGTTTAATTTTTATTACATTTCCTTCTTACCAATGCTTTTTTTTTTTAATGCCAGTGACAAACTTCTCTATAACAAAAATTCAATTTTCCTGATCCACTAATCAGAAACACGCTTCCATTCCAACAGCAAAGGGAAAGGGGGAGAAGGGGGGGAGGAATTGGCATTTATAAAACAATGAAATTTGGCTCAGTTTCAGAATGGCAGACTTCGTAATTACAGTGGTAAAAATGAGGTTATTCTCAAAATCAAAGATCATTTTCATTCACAAAAAAAAAAAAAAAAAAAAAAAAAAAAAAAACTATAATAGTTCCGTATGAATTCATATTAACTAACCTTTCATTTCTGCATGCCAAAGAAAATAACTCATTACTATTTATTTAAAATCTTTTGATATGCACATTTTGTCAACAACTTAAAAGCTGACCATATGTAGTTGAGAAAATGTAACGTTTAAACACTATTTCACATCGCAAAATTTTGACTGTATTTTCTAAACATTGGTCAGGTAGAGTATTTTGTATAAAATATACTGTTATGAACAGACATTAAATAAACTTTATATCAAATTTTCTTTAATGGAAACTTTAAAATTTTGTTGAAACCTAAAAGGGTCAGGCACTTAAGACAGATTATTAAGTAAAAATTCTACTTCCTTGTATAAATTTTTTTGATTTTTTGTTTTTTGCATTAATCATTTTTGCTGGAGCTTATACCACTGAAAAGTATAATTTTCATTGATTGAGTAATTATTTTTTCAAGCTTGCAAAAAGTTTTTTAAATTATTATTTATTTAAGCAAAAAATGATTTTTACGTTCAAATGAGATTCATTTCGTCAAAAAACAACATTTTAAACTAAATCTAAGCCACAGAAAATTCCATGTCCTTTCATAACTTGGTGATCTAATTTGTTTCAGATACTTGTCACAGGATAAGAATTAACACTCGATTGGAAAGTGCGCACCTGCAGATATTCCCCATTGCACAAAGCATGTTATCCTTAAAAAACACACACAAAAATTAAAATATGTAAGTTAAATGTCAATAAATATAATGCAAAAAGTCTGAAGGTAATATCTTTTTTCTTTGAAACCGGAAAAAAAAATCATAAAAATCATGTGAATTTTATAGTTTATAAAAAACTTGTTTTTACAAGCATTAATGGTTATCTTAAAAATCATACCTCATTTCCTAACTGCAATTCGTGTTATTCTAGAACATGTTTGTTTGAATACATTGAATGAGGCATGGGGCCCAATTATGGAAAATTCACCACTTTATTTGTTAGGTAGAAAATGTGAACAAGTGAATCAATTTTAGGTAGATTTCGTAAGAAATACTACCTATACATTCTCCCCTAAGATGGAATTTTTGAAAAATTTTTGCAAGATCTATGCCGATCATATCATGACTCCCAGAACCCAAAACCACCCCCAGTTCAAAACTTTATATATCTATCTATGTCACTTTTTTATGAACACAATAACTCTCATAATTCTGCACAAATCTCTTCCAAATTGATACATAAAATCAAAAATCGAAATGAAGAGGGGGGCTTTTTGTGAAAACAGAAAAAAAAACCCCATAATTTCTTAAGTATGATATGTATCGAATCTGTTTGAAGTTATTATTACTTCTAGGAGAAGGGCCAAAATTTATGTATGACAGATTTTTGATATAATTAAAAATGGCTCCACGGGGGGGGGGGGGAAACAGATAGGGGTTTAAGAAGAAAAAAATTCATAACTTTGTCCATTCACACGATATCGAACCCGCTTAAATTTATTATAAATCCTCTTAATGTTATCTAAAACTTTTATATTGACAAGTTTTTTATAGCCAACCCTTATAGCAAAAAAAAAAAAAAAAAAAAAATTAAAAACCAAAAAAATCCTTGCCGGCTCTGCCTGCAAACAAGTTAGGTTTTGAAGTGGGCATCTCCAAATGTTGCATCATGTCAAAAAGGTTTTTTCTTCCGCAAATCCCAACAAACAGGCGCCCCACGGTCTGCATCTACCTATGCCTGTAGAGGCCAAGCCGTCAGGGATTTTTTTTTTTTTTTTTTTAATTTGGTTGTTTCTTTTTATGATATGGCAACAAGAAAGGAAAAAAAAAAAACATTTCTATATTACTGCCAATGTCACATTATTGTAGAAAATATTTATTTTTGAGTCACATAATAGATTTAAAAAATTAAATTTTTTTCTCACTTTATTTTTAAGATATGGCAACAAAAAGTGTTATGACACGAACATAACATCTACTTTTTTTTAAAATTATTAAAATTTATTTATGCTAAATTAATTTATTTATTTTTAAATTTAAATTATTTATTTCCCATTTTTAATTAATTCCCATTTTTCTAAATTTATTTTCATTTGATCGGCAACCATAACGCTAATTTCTATATTCTTTTAATTGTAAACAAACGCCATTTTAATTAATCAGCGGTTGCCAATCGTATATTAACTTTTTCCATCGATGCACTAGCTTTAGCGATCGCAAACTTGAGTTGCGAGTCGTTACGTTTAATCTTTAAGCATTTTTCCTGTGGCATTATCTGCACCGGAGTTTTGAACACCGTAGAAGCGTGGAGGTCTCTGATTGGCTATTAAAGTTTCGGCGCGAAACGGGAGACTTCAATGTATCTCCGTAAGCGTCTGATCTCTTGGCTTCTGGACGTGGGTGTGGAAACAAGTCCGCACTCCGCGCTCCTCAAAAATACTATTTTCTGACTGGCCTACTGTTGGACTAAACAGGTCCAGCAGTAGAGTCCTTTCAGTACAATCTCGTCACAAATTATGAGCAATCATTTAAGTTATAGTATGTAAATAAATTTAATATTGATACTATGTAAAGACATCTATTATGAATCTCAAGTTTGGCTACAGAAGTGCGGAAGAAGGGACCGTTGATGATCACTGATTCAACGAAAGATCTCAAAGATGTCCTATTTCCAAAAAAAAAAGGGTTTACGGCTTATAGTGGCTGATATGAGCTGAACAGCATCCTCTTTCTCACGAAAATTATAGCAAGTTCTAGAACAGTGGTAATATTTTTCCATTATTAACTATTCTTATGATGCAGCTGAGAATAATCATTTTCAATAAGAATATACTACGTTTTGATATTTCTGTACTACAATGCCTATTGATATGGTATGATTAAGAAGAATCTTATTAGTGATATTTTGCTTATACAGAAGTCTAATTATTGAAATTTCAACATCCATTTATCGCTGGTACAGTACATACAAATCGTGATTTTCATTAAAGAAAAAAATCAATCGTCATTCATGATAAATTTTGCTGTTGATTTCTAGCCAATGAACTTTGTGATATTCGTAATAAACTTTTCATCTCATACTATCAATTCATCTGTTAATTTTTGTTTTGTCTATATTCATATTATATTCTAAATCCTAACTAGCTAATTTTAAAGTCAATACGATATTTTGTAAGGTTGTGCACATACCATTAATATTATACAAACTATCTATTTTTAACTTTTATTTATATATGAATAAAAATGTGTTGTTCAATCTATGTCTCTTTCTTTGGTGTTTTATAATTTATTATCAATCTGATATTTATAATGTATATTTTACAGAGTGCCTTTAAAATTAAAAGCTAACTTGATAATCTTAAAAATAATTTAATGCCTCATGAATAAATATTATTTAATAATATGAAGATTTTAAAGTAACACCTAATCTCTAGTGGCACTATAAACATCGTATTTATCTATGTTTTCAGTGATGCAGATCTTTCAGTTCAGGTAAGAAGTGTTACATTTTACTATGAAGAATTTGTTAATTTATTTTTATAATATTCCAAATTTTTATCTTCTTTTCACAACGCATTGTTTTATTGTTTATTCTTCCCACTTTCGATCATTGGCTAAATTATTGTTCATCTATTTTAGGAAATCGCAAAATTTAAAATTACGTTTTAATATTCAAAATTCTATCTATAATTTCTATGTCAGAAAATACATTAATTACATCTTTCCTATTATCTTTTTTTTTCTATTTTTTTTCACTACATTAAATGGAGCCGTAACAAACCCTCGAACTATATATATATATTTTTTTCTTCTCGGGAGTTCTTTCTGGGTTATGCTTTATAAAATTTCATTAAATTTATCCATGACTTCAAATATAAAATACTTTAGAAAATATTTTTTTTTTCCTGTTGCTGTATTTGTACTTGTTAATAAATAAGAAAAATGACATATGATTGATTACTGTTCTGATTTAAAATATATATAAATAAATATAACTGTTATATATTAAAAACTATTTAACATCACTTTAGAGTGCAATAATTTTACTTGCTATATTAGTTTTGGTAATTTATGTTCAAGTTGATTTATGCATGGATTTGCAGAAATTGACCACTTTTGCATTCTATTTATAATTTTGTCTCTGGTCCAGACATCTTTACATTTTGGCGGAAATCATCTTTGAACATAATTTTTCTTCTTTTCAGGATATTTATTTTGAATAATTTTCTGCATTGTATTTTGTGTACATAAATTTTTAAGTTTTACAATTTGAATTTACATAGTCTAATATTAATATTCAGCAAGGTACATTTCAATTTTTTGACTCTCTTTAAAAATGACTGTGATAAAATATATTATTTTGTTTTCATTTAAATGAAATATTCTGTATTTTTTAAACTTATTCTTAAAGGGTAGATTTTGATATTTTGTTTTCTGTTACAATTTTAGGCTTTATTTATTCTTCTCAGACAATATTTTTAATTTTAATTAACTTTCTGTTTATAAAAAAAAATTATGACTGTTATAGGTGATTTTAATAATTTTGAAGGTTAAATATTTAAAAAATTCCTATTTCTACCTCTGCAAACAAAATTTCTTAATTTTTTTGTTCCATAGATTTACTTCCTCAAATTTAATTTTTTAATATGTTCAAATAATGCCTTGGTCGGTATTATTCATTGGTAGTTTCCATGTCATCCTGGTTAAGTGGTACTCTCCTTGCTAGTTGCTAAAAAGTACCCGATAATGATGCATGGAACTATCAGTCCGGGTAAATTTTATTAATATTTGGGATTTATGTTTGAGTTTTAATTTTTTTTTATCTGCTTCTATTCCTTAATGGGTTTATGAAGGGTTTCAATTTGACATTTTTCCTGATATTTATCTTAAAATTTACTTAATTATAAATTTCTTTTCAATTTGATTTTAATATTTTCAGTATGAAGCAATAACTATAAATTTTCGATAACATCTTTTAACTTTGGCAATAAATTTTGTAATTAAAGTCTGTAATTGGTTTGTAAGCAAAATTTTTAATTGGGTTTATCTTTGGTTTTTAATTTTTCCTAATTTGTGTAATAAGCACACAGGAGGAAAATTCGGCTGACTATTCCTTCAGGTGCAGTTGTATATTTTGAGGGAGACTTTGAAACTTGGAGATAATTTTTATGATTTTGATGAATAATTGATAATTTACATTTGGTAGAAAATTTTAAAAGAAAAATATCTTATCCTTTCAAGTACTTTTAATTCTATTTTACAGTTTACTTAAAATTTGATATAATATATTTCAATTTAAAATAAAAATAAGTTTTGGAATATTCATTGATTAAAAATCTCATAAATTTCTGGCAGACCAAAATTTTTAACATACAAAGCTATATTTGTAACAAGATTTTTGGAATTCAAAATAATTATCTTTTGATAAATACCTTTATTTTTATCTCTCGTGACACCAATTTCCCTTAGATATTTTTTTTACTATAGCAATAATTCAATATCCTCCTTAATTTTAAATTTTACTAGGAAAGTTTTTTTAAATCTAACTTTGCTATAAAGGCACAATTTATTGATTGTGTACCTTGTGAATGATCATTGTGATAACGCAGGCAGAGTGAAATTTCTAAAAGTTTCCGTATGAAATAGATAAAATTTTAAGTACCTATTTTATTAGATTTTTATTTTGTCAGGAGTTTTTATAATTAGATTGTGTTCCTTGAGACTGATCATTTGATAACTCAGGTGGAAAAATTTCCTAGTTTTTTTTTGCCACTATAAAGGCACAATTTTTTTTCGACTCAGATGTAAGAATCGTGCATTCTAGCTGGCTTGCATGGGTTTCCGCACAAAAAGAGCATAATGCCTCTTGGAGCTCTCCAGTTTTCGGGTGGCAAAGTAGAATTTTGATAGAATCTTTATTATTAATTTTTTTTTGCTATAGTTAATCTTCAATGTTGTAGTTATTTGTGTTTCAATTTTGACAATAGATTTTAATTAATTTTTCTGGTGTCACAGTTAGAGAATTACAGTCCAATTCATAAACTATTTATGAGTCAAACTTTTTTATTAATGTAAATAGATATATGCATTGCTGAGGAGTGTGCAAAATTGTTTATATAAAAAATTTTATCATTTCTAATAAGAGTACTCATTTAACATCCCATTGAAAAAATAAACAAAACAACAACAAATGATAAATAATTGATTTTGAGACAAAAAATATATAAAATGAAAAATAAATGAAATGAATAAAGAAATAAATGAAATGAATAAAGAAATAAATAAAAAAAAAGTGAAAATGATAAAGTATATGATAAAAGTAGCATGATTTGTTTAAAAAAAAAAAAAAAATTCTGCCCTCAGGCTATCTTGCATTCTCTTGAGTATATCTCTTTAGTCTGTTCGGATAGTATTGTCAAATTGAGGAAGAGTTACTATTTTTTTTTTTAATAAGGAAGATTTTGTTAGTTCTGCTAGATTTAGAGATCAATAGCATGCGCAGGCTACTCTGAATTTTGGTTGAGCATACAATATTTTTTTTTTTTACCTTTCTTCACAGTGTGCACACTTTAATAAAATCAGATGTATATAGATTGAGGTACTAGTTCAAAATCATGTTCTACTTTTTGCACCATTGTTAGGCAATGCCATAAGGAAACTTCCTTCGCTTTTTGCCAGATAACAATTGGTGTTATGCAATAAATTGATATTGGTCTCAAAAAATTTTCGGTCCTGTTTCTCCTCAGTAGATTAAATTTCATAGGAAAAAATTGATTTAAATTCCTTTAACGTTTTCGAATGCTGTTCTTTTCTTAAAAAAATTTCCAAATTTAAAGTACATATTGTGATAACTCTTTTATTTTACAAAAATGTTAGGGATGTTATTTAGGCCCAATTAACTTCTCTGGAGGGATCTCATTATGTGCAAAAATTTGATAAATTTAAGGTTAAAGCTCTTCATTTTAAGGCTTTATTTATTTTACGTAGTTTTTACAATGCCAAATGTACTTGGCAAGTTATATTGGGTAATTTTAGAGAGTCAATTGTCAATATGTAAATTTATGCACTTACCTTGTGTGATATATTCCATTGAAGTCTTGGATGAATTTCTCTTGTTTTCTTCATGGTAAAATTTTTTTTTTCAACTTACCTGAACAAATTTTACTTGTGTGTATCTATGTATGTAATATATATATATTTTTTTTTGTTTTGGCATTTAGTGGTTTCTATTTTAAGTCTATAGCACTGTACATAATTTATTTAAGAAGTCAAATTTGATGCCAAATTTTTTCATGGCTATTGTATGTGTTTTATGCGATAGTACTGCTATTGTTGATTTTGTTTTACATTTGTAAATAGTATATATATTTTTTTCTCATTTGGTATATAAGTGTTATGTTTTAGATATGGTTAGGATTCAGCTAATTTTAAATTTTTCATTTAACTTTAAAGTTTCAGTTCAACTCCGTCAATAGTTTAAATTTTTCAAAATTCTTGTTTCGATTTGATGCCACAGCTTCAAAAATTTTTTTTTCTATTTTTTTTCTATAGGCCGTGGGTAAATGTTATGACACGAACATAACATCTACTTTTTTTAAAAATTATTAAAATTTATTTATGCTAAATTAATTTATTTATTTTTAAATTTAAATTATTTATTTCCCATTTTTAATTAATTCCCATTTTTCTAAATTTATTTTCATTTGATCGGCAACCATAACGCTAATTTCTATATTCTTTTCATTGTAAACAAACGCCATTTTAATTCATCAGCGGTTGCCAATCGTATATTAACTTTTTCTATCGATGCACTAGCTTTAGCGATCGCAAACTTGAGTTGCGAGTCGTTATGTTTAATCTTTAAGCATTTTTCCTGTGGCATTATCTGCACCGGAGTTTTGAACACCGTAGAAGCGTGGAGGTCTCTGATTGGCTATTAAAGTTTCGGCGCGAAACGGGAGACTTCAATGTATCTCCGTAAGCGTCTGATCTCTTGGCTTCTGGACGTGGGTGTGGAAACAAGTCCACACTCCGCGCTCCTCAAAAATACTATTTTCTGACTGGCCTACTGTTGGACTAAACAGGTCCAGCAGTAGAGTCCTTTCAGTACAATCTCGTCACAAATTATGAGCAATCATTTAAGTTATAGTATGTAAATAAATTTAATATTGATACTATGTAAAGACATCTATTATGAATCTCAAGTTTGGCTACAGAAGTGCGGAAGAAGGGACCGTTGATGATCACTGATTCAACGAAAGATCTCAAAGATGTCCTATTTCCAAAAAAAAAAAAAGGGTTTACGGCTTATAGTGGCTGATATGAGCTGGACAGCATCCTCTTTCTCACGAAAATTGTAGCAAGTTCTAGAACAGTGGTAATATTTTTCCATTATTAACTATTCTTATGATGCAGCTGAGAATAATCATTTTCAATAAGAATATACTACGTTTTGATATTTCTGTACTACAATGCCTATTGATATGGTATGATTAAGAAGAATCTTATTAGTGATATTTTGCTTATACAGAAGTCTAATTATTGAAATTTCAACATCCATTTATCGCTGGTACAGTGCATACAAATCGTGATTTTCATTAAAGAAAAAAATCAATCGTCATTCATGATAAATTTTGCTGTTGATTTCTAGCCAATGAACTTTGTGATATTCGTAATAAACTTTTCATCTCATACTATCAATTCATCTGTTAATTTTTGTTTTGTCTATATTCATATTATATTCTAAATCCTAACTAGCTAATTTTAAAGTCAATACGATATTTTGTAAGGTTGTGCATTAATATTATACAAACTATCTATTTTTAACTTTTATTTATATATGAATAAAAATGTGTTGTTCAATCTATGTCTCTTTTTTGGTGTTTTATAATTTATTATCAATCTGATATTTATAACGTATATTTTACAGAGTGCCTTTAAAATTAAAAGCTAACTTGATAATCTTAAAAATAATTTAATGCCTCATGAATAAATATTATTTAATAATATGAAGATTTTAAAGTAACACCTAATCTCTAGTGGCACTATAAACATCGTATTTATCTATGTTTTCAGTGATGCAGATCTTTCAGTTCAGGTAAGAAGTGTTACATTTTACTATGAAGAATTTGTTAATTTATTTTTATAATATTCCAAATTTTTATCTTCTTTTCACAACGCATTGTTTTATTGTTTATTCTTCCCACTTTCGATCATTGGCTAAATTATTGTTAATCTATTTTAGGAAATCGCAAAATTTAAAATTACGTTTTAATATTCAAAATTCTATCTATAATTTCTATGTCAGAAAATACATTAATTACATCTTTCCTATTATCTTCTTTTTTTTCTATTTTTTTTCACCACAAAAAGAAAAAATCATTTTTAAAGTATATGCAGGATTTCTAAATTGTTTTCTCAACATATAATCATAATTTAATCAATATTAATCTAAAATTAAATTCTGAAAATATTGTACTATCATTGGGAACACACACACGCACTTTCTAGAACTTTAGCACATAAGTGGGTGAAAATTTTGAAAATTTCCTTTTTATACGCATGAACCAAGTTAAATAAAAGTGAATTTTTTTTTGTGCTTGCTTACTTTGTTGTCGCAATCATTTACGGTACATAAAATCTTATCACCAAACAATGGGATTTAAAATAATCTTGAATAAGCATAATGTCATGTTTGTTGTTAATCGCATCACTGCATATTATATGTGATATACATATATATTTTGTTTATAAGACAGTTTAGTTTTGCAATAAAAAAAAGGTTTGCTATTTTTCTGTTTTTCTTTCATATTTTGAAAAAAAAAAAAAAAAAAAAAAAAAAAGATTTGGGGTTTTTGATGGACGGAACAAAGTGTGGTAAAGTATTCTTCAAGATAACAGGATTTTGCTATTAAGAAAAAGTGCACTCATGACCCAATATAAGACTACTTAAAAATGGGAAAAACAAGGGTTGGTTGAAAAATTGTGACAATCTAATCTATTTAAAAAAAAAGGTATTTAGTTCCAGAGCTCTGAAAATTGCATTTGTAACTGTGCTAAGGTTTAATTATAGCTGGCAAAAAGAATTAACAGCAATTCAATGAGGAGAAAGAACATTGAAGATCTATCTATTCCTCCAAACTTCTGCAATTATTTGAGTTGAATAAGTATAAAAATAAAAATAGTTAAAAAAAAAAAAAATTCTTTTATAAACATTTTATGTTATTTTGAAAGACACACATCATTTCATGATTTTTTTTTCAAAAAATTTCCATTACAATACTTTAATTTGGTATAAACATCGAAAAAACACTTGGTAATAAATACAAGCTAGTGAATTTATTAAAAAAAAAAAAAAAATTGGTTTCTTTTTCAAGACATGGTAACAGTAAAGGAAAAAAAAAAAAAAGCATTATTTAAACTATCTATTAAGTTTTCTAAATTGTTTTCTTAAGGTATTATCATAATTTAATTAATATTAAACTATCTATACTAATAAAAGAAAGTTTTGCTCTGTGTGTCTGTTGGCAATGGCTAGGAAAATCTAGCCCACCTAGAAGGCTGGAAATTTAGGAGTAGATAGTCCAAGGTCTGGCCATGTGCACCTGAGCCTCAGAATTTTAATATTTTGATAATTAGCCTAGATATTAATTAGATTATCATTAACCATCGCTTCTAAAATGCCAACTTTTAAATCAAAATGGCAAAAGAAACGGACTGGCGCATTGGATTTGCGACCGGAAATGAACGAATTCGAAATTATTTAACTAATTAGCGAATTTTAAGAAAACTAATTGAGATATCAATTTGAAAATTTCTGAGCATATGTAAAAAAATATTCTGTATCTGACTGTGATTTCTGAAAAATTCGGTTGGTAATTTTTTTTTTAATTTATGCAAAAAACTGCCAAAAATCTGCAGGCGCCAGTGAAAACGATCCCAGAAAGTTTCAGACAGGGATCGGCTTTCATTAAAAACTGAACTACAAAGAGATCTGTTTCTCGGGAAAATTCCTCCATTTAGTTTGCGAAAATGAAAGGAAATAATTGCCAATTTTTACTAATGAACAAAAATTTAGGTAACTCATTAAGATATAGATTTGAAATTGCGGTCGGGAAGGTGTGACATCTGCCGGCTATTTTAGCGTAGCGTCTTCGTTATGTTCTAATTATCAGAAAAATGTAATTATTTTTTTAATTATCACGTTGATGTAGGTGATGGTGGTTCTCTTGAACAAATTATTCATTATATTTGCGGGTATGGGGAGGGAGGGGGTTAACGCCTTTCTCTGAGATTGTAATTATCTCGGGCCCGGGCAACGCCTGGCGGGTTAGCTAGTTAATTGAATAAAGCATATTTAAAAATATACATATTACACTATTTTTTTCTGTCTAATTTTTAGTATTTAAAATATTTTATTTATGCAATTTCACAGCCATTTTTACATGAATTGGCAAGCATGGTTTGGCACATCATTAACACCATTGTTCTTGTAACTCGTATACAGTTGTAATCATAAAGAATATTGGTCGATTTATCACCTGTGTCTAGTTAACAAAAAATTTCCTTAAAATTAATTTATAATTAAGTTCTAAAATTATTAAAATGTTGTATTGTCATCAGAAATTGCACATAATTTTTATAATTCTAGCACATTAGGAAGTAAATGAAAAACCTATAACAAAATTCCATTTTTACATATAAAAACAAAGTTAAATAAAAGAGTAATAAAACAGTTTAGTAGCAGATTTTGTTTACTGTCTGCCTATCTATCTGAAACCTTTTAAAATTGGTTTCTCAAAAAAAATCCCCTACGGTTCGGCCTACAGGCACTGGTAGATTTTGAAGACGCACACCATGAGGCGCCTGTTTATTGGGAATGCAGAAGAAAGACCTATTTGTCATGAAGCAGCAGTTGGGACCGTCCACTTCAAAATATACCTCTGCCTGTAAGCAGAGCCAGCAGGGATTTTTTTTATTAATTATTATTATTATTATTATTATTATTTTTGCTTAAGAGTTGGTCCTATCAAAAACTTGTCAATATAAAAGTTGTAGATAATACTAAGAAAATTTATAATAAATTTAAGCAGATTTAATATCTTGTGAATTGACAAAAGTTATGAATTTTTTCCTTCTGAAACCCCTATCCCCCCCCCTTTGGGGCATTTTTAATGAAATCAAATCAAAAATTTGTCATACAAAATATTTGGCCCTTTTCCTAGAAGTAATAATAACTTCAAACAGATTCAATGTGCATTAAAATTAAGAAATTATGGTTTTTTTTTCTGTTTTCACGAAAAGCCCCCCCCCCCCCCCCTGGTTAAATTTTGCCCATTAATGAACTTGACCGAGATTTTATGTAACAGTTTGGAAGAGATTTGTGCAGAATTATGGAAGTTATCGTGTCCATAAAAAAGTTATAAAGTTTTGAACTGGAGATGGTTTTGGGTTCTAGGAGTCATGATTGGTGTAAATCTGCAAAAAATTTTCTAGAAATTCCAACTTAGGGGAGAATGTAATAAGGTAGCATTTCTTACGAAATCTACCTAAAATAAATCTGGGTTACATAAATCCAAAGAAACATCTGAGTACATTTTGATGTTGCAGTTACACTTATTGGCGATAAGTCACACTGTTTCACAAAAGATTATTTTTATAGGATCGATTTTTTATGGTCAGTGGGAAAGTCAGCAAGTACTCTAATTCCTCTAACAAATTTTTAACAGATAATTTATTTCTGCATTGAGTTTTATTAAAACTAAAACTACCTTGAAAAGTGAGAAGTACACTTACCTATCTGTGAATGATTTGGCAAAGAAGAAGTCTTCCGCTAAATACTGACCAAAAGCTTTCATGCCCCCCACTTCATCCAGGAGTTTCTTCCTCATGAGGGCCGACATGCCAGTTGGGCAGTTGATTCGGAACATGTCAGCTGCCAGATAGATTCGGGCATGGGAAGTCCCAAAATACACCTGGAAAGGATTAAAATACGCTTAATGATCAAATTCTATTTCTATTAATGGGTCATACTCTCATTTAGAAGGCACACAAAATAATATTTTGAAAGAAAGACAACAACAAAAATTATAATTAACATAAATAGTACACAATAATAATTACAAATAGTTAAGTGTCTTAATAGAATACACAGGATGTCCTGAAAGATTGTCTACAGTAGGCAAAAGAGAGAGCAATACTCCGTCCATTTTAATCTCCAAATTGTCACAGAAAAAGCAGAAGTAGCCATTTGACTGGAAATTTTCTTTTCTCAATTTATATTTAAAAAATAAGCTTAGGGGTTGTCTTCATATTGAAACTGTATCAAACTCTGAAATCTTCAATATGAATACCTAATTTTGAGATATTTGATTTAGTCGTTACATTTTATTTTAGGATACAAAAACATAAAATTCATTCAATAATCATTTAAAAATTACAAAAGTTTAAAGTTTAAAACTCCCAATGTTAATATCATTTGTAACTGTTGATTTAAAAGCACAATCTCAGTATGAAAATGACCAAGCTTATTTTTTTAACATAAATTGAAAGTAGATATAATTTCCAGTCAAATGACTATTTCTGTTTTTTTTTTTTCTCTCTCTTTAAAAAGGTATTAAAATTACAAATTTCCACAGTAAATAATCTTTTGTATAAGAAACAACAATCATAATTTATGGTATTTCCTTGTTCCCGAAGTTACAATTATACATCAATGTCCTTAACTTGATTTAATCTGAATAGAGCGATGCATAATTTACCTTTTTTTTAAATGTCAGCTGTATGTTCTTTGATTCTTTCCTTTAATTTGCGAGTTGTCATGCCTACATGTGAATATGTTTTAGAACTGCCATTAACTTTAAAAGGAATAATATAAATGCCAGATTTATCTCCATTATCAATGGGATCTATCATTCTATGTACCAGATATTTTAGCTTTGTTAGGGGCTTTGCGATAAGAATTACATTTCTTTAAAAAGGGGTGACAGTACATGTAATGATATATTATCTTATCTATCCTGCATATTTGGTATAATTTGCTTTACGTCCACGGGTGTTTTTGGTTTTGGTACCCCCGCCCCTCCCTCCACCAGGCTTTTAAAGGTATCGCCTCATCTTCCTTCACTGTCTCTATTTCACAGTTTATTGGTTTCGCTCATTTTCCACCTGTCCAATGCACTTCTTCAGAGCTGTGTTTTTCGATTGGTTTTTATCCTCTGATGACGGCTAATGTTTAGCCGAAAGGCGCTTAGGTATTTTGACATCTGATTTCACATCTTAAATAGTTAATGTTTTAAAACTATGTTTTTAGTATATGCACCTATCAAATAAATTTTTATCCATGTGTTTGCATTGTGTTTTTTTAAGTTAAAGAAGGTGAATTTGATGTTTACTATATGGAATTTTCTATACATTTTCAGTTATATCTCACTTTAAAAAGAACAGTGTTCTTGTTGTCACAGCAACACACTTTGGTGATAAAGAGGTTAATATAGGAATATAAGACAGGAAAATTTTCTTGCAAGTTTTTTTTTTTAATTGCTACTCATTTTTTTTTTTTGATAATTTAAAAAAGTTACATAAATTAAAAATATTAATTTTATTTAATCCATTGCTGAGTGTTTCCTCCATATGGAATATAAAATAACATTAGATGGCTACGTTATTAGTAAATTGGCCGACAGAAGACAAAGTCCTTATTTTCAGTGGAATGTAGATTTTTGTTTTTTTTTTTTTAAATAAAAATCACAAAATATCAAAAATTTCTGAATGAATTCCAAATAAATTTCATTGAAGAAAAGAACAAAATTTACTATATTAAGCTAAAAGATAAAATTTGGACAATCAGAAAAATACAAATTTTTCCATTCAGCAGCCCAAAAAAGAAAAAGAAAAAAAAATTCTGACGCTCTGGTGCATTTGGACCTGTCTTTGTCTATCTGGAACCGAACTGGCAGAGGTAAGGTTGATGTGAAATAACTTTCTTTCACTTGAGTGTAGTGAATGTTCATGAATGTTTTAGAATAACAGACATGTTATGGTTGGCAATGAATCTATCAAATATAAGATTTTAAATATTGATTTCATGCATTAAAAACTCATAGGAGGACTTTTATCAGTGTATTTTATGATGGCTCTCAAGTTAGTAAAATTGCATGTGTCCTTTCAATGTGCGAGTTGGCAAATAGGGGTCTATCTAGATTCTTTTCACAAGGTCCTGTTTTTGCTAAATTTAATTTTTTTTTCATATTTGTGAAAATTCTAGTCGTAATTTTATGAATTTTAAATTATTGTTACATTTAGCTACATCAGTATCTTTCCTTTACGTATAAAAAGTTAAGTAATATGTTCTTTGATGAGTTCTATTGTTTTGTGACAAGTCAGATTTTATTTTTAAATGATTAAATTTGTTCAAGGTTCAGTTTGGAGGTGGAAAAGTTTTGTGCCTATGTTTAAGACAAAGAATTTTGTGAAGGGTCCTGTTTCAGGATGAAAAATTTTGTGAAGGAATTAAGATGACAATTTTTTGTGAAGGGTCCTGTTTTAAGATGAAACATTTTTGATGGGTCCTTTTAAGGAACCAAAATTTTCCTAAACAGATCCTGATAAAGCATAATAAAATTAAAAATGCATCATAAAGAGTTGAATGGTTACCCAGAAAGTAACGTCTAACATTACTGTTAGGTAAAGAAGGCGACACTCATGAAGTAATGAAGAAAGTAATGAAAGAAAGTTAGCCAAAGGATGTGTCATTTGAAGAGAAGTAAAAAAAAAAAAGACTAATAAAGGCAGGAAGAATATTTGACAGCAACTGATGATAGAAAAGTAAGGAGCCTATGTTCAGGTCACAGAAAAAATTCATCTCAATATATAGAAAATGAAACGACGTATTGCAATATGAAGTTGAAGCCAAGTATAGTTCCATGTGGACAGCAGTAGTTTGGTTTAAATGCTAGAATTCCATGGGGGGAAAAAAATATCACTTAAACAAAGGTTAAAAAGATTAAATTTGACTAAAATACATGTTAAGTAGACAAAGGACACATTAACATGTGTCCATTAACACAGTGGACCTACTGTGAAACACCCAGACAGTATATATGATTGAGAGGACACATACAATCGCAGGGGTCGATGCAGTTTTTTTGTTTGTTTTTTCTTTGGGCCCATTTTGTGAAAAGTAAAAGTTTTTTTTTTAATGAAATTTATCTTATTTTTGTGAAATTATATTTCTGTGAAAAATAACAATTTGTAATGAAAGATAAAATCCAGCTACTAAAATTCTAACCAAACACTTAACTTCTTTTTCTGATAAAGTTCTCCTTCCTGGTGAATTTGTATTGTTTGCAAATTGCACATTTTAAAACCTAACAAATAATTAATGAAGACGAAGAGTATGCTTTTATAGAATGGAATTTTGTGAAAGGTCCTTAAAATAGGTCCAAATTTTTTCTTGGATCAACCCCTGAATCGAGAACTGTAATGAGAAGTCACAGCAGTAAAATTTCCATCAGTACAGAAAACTTCATAAAAATACATATTAAATATCCAAAAAGTAACTCTCCGAGCTTATTTAAAAGAAGCAAAGTTGCATGCAATTGAGATTTTTTTTGTAGAACGCAAATATAAGTATAAGGTTGTAATATATAATATAAGGTTGCATAAGCAGTGATTGTAATAAGTGGTTGATTATAAACATTAATAAAAAAAATGAAATGGAAAAAAAATGTTGTTTAAATGAAAACTATATTATGAACATCTATAACGTAAACATTGCAACATTTTGAAAAAATTACAATCTTTTATTCTTCAAGAAACACACGCAATTACAGGATGGCTACAGAAATTGTGAAAAAAGTTTCCTGATTTTTCCCTGACTACCATTACACCAGATTTCCTTGATTTGCGTTATTAACGATACACATATGGCATATTTTTTTTAATATATGCTGCTTCCTCGTATAACACACTTATTCAGCCGGCTAATTGACATTTGAAAGAAAAAACTAGTCGTTGGGAGTCACCGTAATACTTACCCATCATGGATAGGCATAATGTAAAATAAAACATGTGTAAACTACTTATAAAATGCATTGCAATTCGAATAAAATCGTGGCTTGATGTCATAAACTTTAAAGGCTCGATTACTGAATTGCTTAAAAGAAACATCCTTATAACTCCAAAATCAATAATCCTATTAACTAGCGGTTTATTGCATCTGATTAAGCGTCAAATTTCCAATTAAAATATATCTTTGAAGTGAAATTTGTATGAAATACAGGGTGATGAAAAATCGAAGAGTGTGGGGAAATAGGATTACAAATATCTCGGCAACTCATTATCCGATTAACTTCATGCTTTACGCAAAATTTATGTTTTTTAATTGTCTTTTATATTTACTCCTTAAAATAAACAATTTCGAAAATTTGTATATATATTTATCAGAACGACTATTTCGAGAGTTCGAAAAAAATAGTTCCGGATCATCGACGTCACTGAAATTCAATAAGCTTCTTCCCATTATTACATACCCAATTTCAAGTCTCTATCTCAATTTTTTTCAGGAGATAGAGCGTTTACAGACACACAGATGGACGGCAAATTTTTTTTTCTAAAAATATGTTTTTCGGAATCTCCAGTGTCTAAACCGTTTTATATTTACTATCCGTCAAAATTTTCTTTCAATTTTCAAAACGATTACAAGATTTACCCTATACTATGTATGATGAGCAAGTAACAAAAGAAAAACATAAATTGCACAATATTTATGATGTACTACTGGTTCACAGTTTCATAAATTCGAACTCAAAATTTAGTCCAACAACTTCATAGAGTAGCCAATAAATATGACAACAAGAAAATTTCCTCATTTTTTCTGAAAAATGTTCAATTCTAAGACATCTATATCTGACAGGATAGCTAATTGGATTAAGCTGGCCACCTGGTCAGCTTATGCTAATGTATCATAAAATTTTCAAAAATGAGTAAATTGCCTTCAATATAAGAAAATGAGGACATCTGATCACCTTGATGTGTGTTAAATACCAAAAACTCATATCATGTACATCTTTTAAAAAATATATAAAAATTTTACTTTTCTTTATCACATACTATTATTGGCTTAAATATCACCTGTTTGTCGACGAATCAGTCTCGTGAGAAAATAAAATATTTTCACATATAGACAAATTTCCCTAATTTTAAAGTATTTTAACGAAAATTACGAAATTCCCCGACTTTTCCCTGATTGATAAACCTACCTGATTTTTCCCGCGATTTCCAGAATCTGTAGCTATCCTGAATTACCAAAAGGATTATAATAAAAGTAATAAATTTTAAGACTTTTTGACATTTAGATCCAGTGCAACTTCAATATACATCAATATATTTTAGTCATCATACACATCTTTACTTTTTATTTTTGCAAAGAATGAACAGTTATTATTATTACTAAGCATTTTATTACTGAAAGTTAGTCTGTTTCACCAAAACCAAATGTTCGCTGAAAACAAACTTTTTATTAGACTTTAATTACGTCAAAATTAAGTATCTTTAATGAGCTATAGAAATTTAAAAATAGCTTTTTTTCCCCAAAAAGTTTCCAGAATTTTGGTTGATATATTTTTTCTTATGTATTTATTACGGTTTCGTTCATCTCACGAAATCCTATTACTCCTGCTCCGTTGTCTGTCCGTCACAGAGCCGTTCTCAGTAACTATATAACTTACAGGCATGAAAATTTATGTAGTTATAACTAAATACTTACTATGAAACTCAAAATATTAAAATTTGAAAAAAATCTTATTTTAATATAGAGATAAAAAACCAAAAATCTAACAGCCTTTTCCTATTAAATATAAACATTTTTCGTTATAGCAGTTGCCAACCATTAAAAATCCACAATAAACTTCTTTCTACAATAATTAATTTTCTATTGAAAGATTTCCACGTGGAAAATGAAATAAAAAGTTTTACCAATTAAAAAAAAAAAAAGATTAATATGATGTCCTATTGGTAATAAAACGGAAAATTTCAAACATTTCTCAATGATACAAGGAGTATGAGTATGCGTAAATACAGAAAACAGCTTAATATGACGTCATTAGAGAATTAAAAAGAAAATTAATCTGACGTCATAACGGATTTTTCAAATGTTTGAGAATAATAGAAAGAGAGTATCAGTATGAGCAATAAAGAATAGTAAATATATAAGTTTGAGGAACGTATTGAATCATGATAAAAACCAGATTATGGAAATATTGGCATATTTTAACATTTTAAAAGGTCTTTATACAACGTTTAATTTTGAAAATGATTTTTTCTTTTTAAATATGGCATTTAGTCCACATGACGGATATTATGACAGAGTATAATAGAGGGCTTCGCGCGCTATTGTGCTGGTTCAGATATTTGAAAAAACGAGAAAATTAGAAATATAAATTTGTACTTTATAAAAAATGACTTTTTTTTTTTTTTATGAAATTTATTTGGATGTATTAAAGAAAGGATAAAGTGTTTTGAAAGGCATATTAAATTAAACCCTTTGTGCGATCTTCGATCACACTTGTGAATGAATATCTGGCTTAGCATTGGAGTGGAACAAGGTGTATTTCTGACAGAATACACCTGTAGAATAGTTTTATACACAAAAAGTGTTTGCTGTAGTGTGCACTAGCATCTCTAAAAGTTTGTACACAACCTTTCTGGACACACTGTATATTAATAAGTAAGATAAAATCATGCTAATAGTAAGAATTTTTTAAACAACTCTAAAACACATGAATCAAGCTGCATACTAACATACGTGCATAACATTCAATAATTGCAACATCAAGTATAAGCAAAGACAGAAGAATCTACTCGTAAGAAAGTTGAAGCGAGATGTCAAAATTATTCAAATATACACAACTTTATTATAACAGATGCACCTGCAACATAAATAACTTCGATTAAAAATTTAAGTATTTCTTTGTTAATGGATAGCTATTTGTCCACATAGTTATTAAAATAATGTATAATAATGATAATCTTGCTTTAATTATATTCCAAAGTATATTACTTAATACTCATTTCATTATACAATACCAGTCAGTGTAACCACTGCAAGTGCCACCTACTTTAATATAAATCAGAAATTATGCATAACACATCAAAATTTACAGACACATTAAAATATCATGTCTTTTTATTTTAAGAGCTAAATTTCACTTCTAAAATCTATAAATCTTAAATAATTTAAAGTAACCATCCAAAAACATAACACTTGTGAAATCCTATAAAAAAACAGTTGATATTGATATACCTTTACCCCAGGAGCTACTGAAGTGATTTCAATAATTTTGTTTTACTGGGAAACCAATTCATTTTCAGAAACATTATTTTCGTTTCAAAATTATTATTATTATTATTTCTTGTTGAATTCATAGTTTAGCTACTGCCAAAACTATTTTTTTTTAAATATATGTAGAAAAGTACATCAATATCAGTTGTTTTTCCATAAGATTTTGCCACTCTTGCCCGATAAGCTTAAGTGGGTTGTGGTCAGTCAGATTTCAAATTCCCCCTCGCTAATGTTAAATGTATGGGAGTGGAATGCACTCTTAAAATTTTTAAAATACCTCACAAGGAAATTATTTGTGACTTTGTTTTTCTGTGCCCTCTTCTTAAAAGATGTCTTTCTTTTTTTAGTTGAAAAAATATTTCTAAAATCTATGTGCTTAATTTAATATTTTATGCATTAAAATCATACAAGCTGTGAGCAAGATTTTAACATTTCAGGTAAAATTAAGCATATATTTAAAAAATATCTTGACAGCTAAAGAAGGAGACAACACCCTTTAAGAAAACTACACAGAAAAAAAAAGACAAAAATATTAATTTCATTATGAGATATTTTAAAGCCTTCCATTCCCACAGGTTTAACAATAGCAAGGAGAATGAGATCTGACCAGTGTTGGATTCAGGGGGTGTGCTGGGGACATTTCTTCCTCCCCTCAGAAGCTTTGACACTTTATGCTTTTTAATGGTCAAAAAGTGCAATCCCCCCCCCCCCCCCCCCCCAGAAATCCCTCCCGGAGAAAAAAGTTTGAATTTAACACTAGATCTGACTGACCAACCCCTTAAAAGTGATTCAGCAATCTGTGAGTGCAACATGGTAAGAAAACAGGCTTTAACAATTCTGACTTGGAATCAACCAAGCATGAGTGAGCAGCAATGTCAGTGGAATAATGATATACAGCAAAACAAGCCGTCTAGCTTAGTAGACATGATGCTAATACTTTCACTTTTTATATCCCACTTTTTTAATCCTCTTTTCAAAGTAAGCATTTAATTTCCAAATCTGATTTTAGAAAGTCAGAAAGGAATCTTTTTCTATATTATAGGAAAATCAGAAGAATAATTTAAGCATAAAAAGGTTTTTTTTTTTTTTTTTTTTAATTCAATGTTTATCTTAAAAACTACACATAATTTCATGAGTGCAAATCAGTTGTTTCAAATAATTTACACTACAATACATTACTTAGGCATGGCCCCGATTATGGAATATTCACTACTTTGATTGATGCTTAGTAAAATGCACAAACTAGTAAATTTATTAAATCAATTATAAGTTTTGCTGCTTTTTTAAAAAGATATGGCAGAAGGATAATTATTCAGGATTTCTAAATCATTTTCTCAATGTATATGATAATTTAATATTAAACAATCGATAAAAGCTTATTTAAAAAAATATACATTGCACTCTTAATTTTTTATTTTCAGTTTTGTGCTGTTTAAAGTATTTCATTGTTGCAGTTTCACAGCCAATTGGCCTATTGTAACAAGCGTGGTTTGGTGCATCATTAACTCTGTTGTTGTAACTTGTATGCAGTTACAACCATAAAGAATATTGGGTCATTCCATATATATCAAATCAACCAGTGACTCAACCTAACCGTTTTAGATTTTGGATGAAACTTACAGGAATCATTCTCCCTGATGATATAAATGAGAATATACTTTTATTATTATTTTCATCGCAGTAAATTTTCATACAATATTTTTTTTTTTTTTTTCAAAAAATCATTTTTTAGCTTGTATAAATATTTTGAATTTCTCAAGTTCTATCAGGCATAGAGATTTATTTGACGCCTCATTTTAAAGAGAATTTCATAAAGTTTAATTTGATATGCAAGTTGACTATACTTGGTTTTAAAAAAAGTAAATTTTAATTTAATTAAAAAATATATGTTTTTTGTAATATTATAAACTTTAAATTCTGAAAGTTTTACTAATTATTATTATTGACAAAGGCTAGTATTTAAAGTTGGCACCTCGCCAACTTTATGATTGTGCTAAAAATAGTATTGTCTTATTAATTTTAAACATTTTTTTATAATTTCTGATCCCATTTAGATCCCACTCTAAAACTTTCAGAATTTAAAGTTTATAATATTACAAAAAACATTTTTTTTTTCAAAATTTTAAAAAAAAAAAAAAAAAAAAAAAAAAACACTAATTTTTTTTTATTTAAAATTTTAAAATTAATGTTTTTTAAAACCAAGCATAGTCAACTTGCATATCAAATTAGACCTTATGAAATTTTCTGTAAAATGGGGGATCAAACAACTCTGTACGACTAATAGAACTTGAGAAATTCAAAATTGAAAACATTTATACAAGCCAAAAAATGATTTTTCGAAATTAAAAAAAATTAGCTGTATGAAAATTTACAGAGATAAAAAAATTATAAAATAAAGTATATTCTCATTTGTATCATCAGGAAGAATGATTCCTGAAGGTTTCATTAAAATATGAAAGACCCTATTGAGCAATTTATCACGTACATTCGGCTAATGAAAAAATGCCTTAAAATCTATTAATTTAAAAAATATATTTCTAAAAATATTAATATGTTACATTGTCATTGGAAACACGCCTGTTTACATAATTTTTAGAATTCTAGCCTATTAGAGAGTTAGTGAAATATTGATTACAAAATTAATCTTTTACACACCTAAACAAAGTTAAATAAAACTGTAAAAATATTACATTAACATGAACATTTGTAACAATATAACATGAACATTTTAGAAAGCTTTTAAAAAAAATTAAGACCACATCCATGAAATAGGAGTAGGAATGGGTGAAGAACTGAAATTTTACAATTGCAAATTTAATTAAATTATTATAATTCGGTCTAATACAAAATCATGAAGTAACAATGGGATAGAAGAATTTTTGAAAATATAATAAATAATTGAAACGAGTTATTTCTTGAAGGATATACAAAATTGCCTCAAGATATCAAAAATTTAAATTATACAATTAAAGTTTGAATGACTGCTAGAAAAGAATAAGAACAAGAATAAATTGATAGAGAAATATAAGATGAAAATTCTTCCAATATTACAAATAATTTCTAAAATAATATTCTAATTTTTATCATACCTTCTCAAACACAGAAGGAAAATTATTTCTATCACAAGTGAATGGCATTTGGTGTACGAGTGCCACATTATCAGTCATGGCACAAACCATATCCAGTAATGTATCTTCTTTCACTAAAAATGGAGAGAAAAATACACAGATTACAAATTTTGAATATTTGTAATTAAAATTACAATAGAGAATTCTTATAGACTAATACTAATTGATTCTCAGATGTTTATAATAATAAGAATAAAAGTTTATTTGTTTGTCTGTCTGTCTCTCTGTGTATGGAGTATTCTGTAGACCACTGTACACAGAGCTAGAAGATTTGACAGAGGTCCATCTCTATTTAATTTCCTAAACACAAAGAGTTACCAGAGAAACGGTTTCATGCAACGATTTTTAGAGTCACTTTGGATTTCGTATTATTTTTTTACGAGACCGAGCAACGACAGGCAGATCAGCTAGTCTTTATAATGAAGCTGTAAATAACTGATTATCTAAATTAGATAGTTTATCTTTCAATGATTCTTCAAAGTTAGTTTTGTCCCGCATCATTATTAGTTCTACATTTAAAAATTCAGCTTCAAATGTAAAGCCTGGTAAAGATTTTTTTTTTGCAAAAGTACTTTATCTACAGAATGAGACAGTCAATAATAGTTGAAAAATTCATGTACACCTGTTTTGACTGAAAATATTCAAAATATCACACACAATATTTTGAAAATAAATATCAAACATATGAAGATATCGAAAATATCAGATATACATGACGATATATATTTATTGATATATATCACCAAACCTTGAGGACTTGTCTTTATATTTATTACTACCCCCTTCATTTATGTCTCAGCTCCTGTGCTCAAACCTCTGGGGGAAGATGCAAGGGAAGAGAGTGTGTCCCTACTTACTTACACCCATGTTAGAAAAACAGGAAACTATACTTAGAAACCCATATAAACATTTTAAATGCACATTTAAGACTTTAACAAAGCAAACCTACATATTTTACATCAAACAGGTTTGTTTTTTTTTACATACGAAAGTATCAGAAAAATCAATAAGGAAATGAGAAATAATAAGTTTGTCACTCACTTCGGATACCACTATCCGAGACTAGAATAAGTTCATACTTGGCTGCTTCATAGCCTGGATTCATATTGTTTATCTTTGGATTGACACCCACTTTAGAAGCCCCTGAAATACACACATAAATGAGAAAATGTATCAGCATCATGCACATCAATGAAAATCACAAAGAGCATAAACGAAAAAATTTAAAATGAAGACCAATATAATAAATTATAACACTTTGTAATAATATATTTCTTTTAAATGCTAAAAGGTGTAAATTAACAACATAATAAATAAATAGTAAAATTACTTTTATTAGGTTATTTGACATATTTCGACTCACTACGGGTCATTTTCAAAATCAAATGAGAATATTCCATAATTGCACAGGCTTTGAAGTTATTATTTAAAATGCTATCATTTAATTTTCATGTACTTTTTTTTTTTAATTATGCACGTTATCATTTATTTTTACTGGGTTGTTTATTTTCATATCTGTAACCATGGAGTCACTAGCGCCACAATATCAGTAAGTTAGATGCCGCATTGTTACATATTGTATTTTTGAGTGTTAGTATCTCTATGGTTTCTCTTATTATGGAATAAACAACAAAGTAAAAATAAAAGATAATGTGCGTAATTTTTTAAAAACTACATGAAAATTAAAAGACAGCATTTTAAATAATAACTTCAAAGCCCATGCAAGTATGGAATATTCTCATTTGTTTTTGAAAATGACTTTTGTTTGACATGTCAAACAACCTAATAAAAGTTTTTTTAATTTGTATTATTATGTTAATTTACACCTTTTAGCATGTAAAAGAAATATATTAAAATGAAGAAATGATACATGAAAATTAGTACGATGAATTTATACCCATATCCAATGTACAGTAAAACTTTGATTACCTATCAGCCAGAGAAAACAGTCATTGTGAGAATTAACAACAACAGATATCAGAAAAGGCACCCCCTCGATACAAATGCCAGCAAAGCAAAGTGACAATTATTAAACTTTAGTACAGAACTTCATATATAAAATCAAGATGGAAATTGATTATTCTATTACAGCTCCTTAATTCTCCAAAGACAGTAAAAAATATGTTGTTTAAAACATAAAATATCCAATGCATTTCATTTTCATCATGTTTTAATTTAAGGCCGTTCTCAAATCCAAACTGGCTGCTTTACAACACATTTTTGTTCGCAAGTGTATCAAATTGGCAGATGCTGTTATTAAGAAACACTGTAATAAAAATAAAAACATGTTATCCAGTGTAGACAGAAGATATTTTAGAAAATACTATTAAAGTTGGCATTTTGAACCCAATTCAAGATGCGGGAGCTTAAGAAAGGGAAAAAATGTGACATCATGTGACACGAATTGCTTATAACTCGATAAGTAATTTATGTGTCAAAAAATGAAACTCATTTCGATTTCAAATTGCTTCCATAGTCAGACCTGCCAATTTTAAGCCTTTGCATTTAAAAATGAGTCAGAAAGTTTTGCGTTGTTGAGCAGGTCATTTGTGAACCACCTTAAAACATTCATTAAATATTAAAATGTGAACACAAATCTATGGAATAGTATATTACAATACAATTGTATCCCATTAGGATTGGAAAAAGATCCATCATTTATATTTGTATTAATCATCTATGGGATTTTTTACTGCTGTTATAGTTATTACATAGAAACTGTGTGTAGCATCTACCTTGTGCTGCTAGAACTATTCAAAGAAAGCGTAGCTTCAGCTTTACTGTGGGCAATGTTTGGTCTTGATTCTTTTAATAGCAGCTTCTTCATCATTATCCATGAATGAACAACTCACCTTGGGATGTTTGCAGAGTTATTTTCCATTTCACAAATATCTGGTAGAAGTCAACAAATAACAACAACTGGCGGATAACTGCTGGTAAAATTAAACATCTTCTTGTAAACTAGTTTATGAAAGATCATGGCCTGGAGTGCTTACTCCAATTCTTGTAATATATGGGAAACCATAGTAAAAAGATGAATGGATACTTTTCCTTTATATCAACACCATTTTTACCAAGTGTAATAGTTGGCGCCAAATAAAACATTTGAAAAAAAAATAATAATGTTGGTGCAAAATTGATAATTTAAAAAATTTCAAAAGCTACAGACTTTAATGCACTATTTTGTTAAATCAATACAAATATATTCTTAAAATAAAAGGACAAATAAATATTATACAAAAAACTAAAACTCAATTTAAACTGCAGGCTTGAAATTGTAAATGTCTCTTAGTACTGCAATTAAACATTTCTTTTTTTTTAACTTAGACGTCGTCACATCAACCTTATGAGACAGAATTTTAAATAAGATAAGATTTTAAATCGCACTGTTTTTTATTACCTCATTTTGCGATGTCTCATAATCTCTCAACAGATTGGGTATAATATTGAGTGTTAGGGTCAACGAAATTATATTTGTGGTTTACTGTTAAATTTTCACAGCTGGCATCTCGTAAAAAAATTTATACATAATTCTATGGCAATCAAACAATTTTATTGCAGCTCCTCATCACCGGGTAACATCCAGATGGTAAAATCAATTTCGGCGTCAGCAAAAAATGTAAGTTATAACTAAGTAAAAAAATATTTTTGCTTTAAAAAAAATAGCAAATTAAGATGCTTTGCAGAGTTATGATTAAATAACAATTTTAAAAAGATACTTATTCAATACACATCAAGTCACAAAGTTTGACACAGTCTGCAATACAAATACTTTGCATGGTCAGGGTTGAAATAAATGGCACATTAGCATACATTTTGGCATGCTGTTGGTACAACAGAAAAGTACCAGTAAATATGATAGGTTAATTTTTCCAAAACTTTAGTAGCATTTAAAAATTTAAAAAAAAATAAAAAGGAAGAAGAAATCTTTTAAAAAAGAGAATATATATATAACAGTAAAAATAAAAAAGTCAAATTGAAATGAACTTCATATTCGAATATTAATTCAAAGATATAATTAACCAGTGAACTTCTATCAAAAGCATATAAAAAAATCAGGCACTTTCAAGACTTTAAATAGGAATTAATACACAGGGTGTTAATATAAATGTTAAAAGACTATTGAACAAGTAATGAAAAAAAGATGTTTAAATTTCAATAATGAGCTATACGTAATAAAATTAATAAGTACATTAACATTAGAAATTTAAACTGAAAAATGTACCTATGATAGTGATTATCAATAATGTAACTTTTTTTTTTTTTTTTTTTTTTTAATCAAAGTTTACAAGGAAAAGACAAATTATAAAATGCTGCAATTTCAATTCAAGATTTACATTGGAAAAAGAAATTATTACACAGTCAAAACTATTAAAACAGAATCACTAGGGATTGGAAAATATTTCGTTTTACACATGTTTCAACCCTGGCAGGTAGATTTCAGTGGTATTCGTATTCCTTCTTAGGGCCAGTTTAACATTGTTCAGGACCCTATGTCTGTGACTGCAATATTAAAGATCTCGACTAATAAAATTTATTTTTGAATTGTATACATTTTAGAATACAAAACTGACTTCAAACAATGCTTGTGTGGCAACAGTTGGTCATAAAACAATTTGTGGTGATATTTCAAAAGAACAAAGTTTTTATACATGAAAAACACCATGACACCTTCTTTCACATTTAATGTACATAATTCTGCTTATTACCCTCGGTGGTTTCTACTTAATAAAATATATTGGAGTATAGCCAGTTTAAATTAGCATAAGTTTAGAGTTAGGACAGTATTTATTAATCGAATTTGTCGCATAACTGAGTGTTCGAGAATCCAAATTTGTCTTATTTCTGCACATTTCAAATTGAAATTTTAAGAATTTATAAGGATTTATCCAAAATCAAAAAACAGATTACTATAGAAAAACAGGGAAGTTGCAATGATAAAAAAGTTAATATTGTATATTTTGCATAACTAGATGAATCAAATTAGAGTTTGACTTTTAGCAAATTGATATAAAAAAAATTTATAACAAATTATATATATATATATTTTTTTTTTTTTTTTTTTGTTTTTTTAACTACCGAATGATGATTTTGAGATTTTTGTTTTTTCTACAATTATTAAAAATCTGCATCCGCTCTGCAAATTGAAATACGAAAAAGAAAAAAAATAATATCCCTCTCAAATGTTTAAATGACAATTTCATGACTAATTTTTTTTTCCTTGCAATTTTTAAAAATCTGCATCCGTACTGATCGAAATAAAAAAAATTAAAAAATGGCATACATTTATCTTTTAACCAGCATATTTATTTTCTGGAAGTCACTTCACGATTTCGCTAGACTTCCCTTTTTCTCACTGAAAAGAAAAGCTTTCCCAGAATGTATTTCAAGTGGTATGAGGTTTAAGATTTTACTTTTGATTTGAGCTAACATCCAATATTCTGAATCAGAAAATAAGGGTGAGAAAATTTACTATAAAAAAAATTAATATTTTGCCAAAATTAAAATAGAAGGCTGCTACTTGATCAGAATATGGAACTATTGAGGGGGAATAATTAATAAAAGATTAAAATTTATTTGCGTCGGAAGTAAATAATTGGGTTTTAGAAATTTTCAAGTTAGAAGTGGGAGATATCATTTCATGTCTTAAAAGAGGGTGCACATGGAGTGGGTCTTTTTTATTATTTTGGTTTCCTTGGGAACTATTAAACTATTAGTCAGAATTTAATGTTTAACATATCTAATAGTCACAAATAAAATTGCCAATCACTAGATTGGAGACCCTTATTACTTTGTTCGGAAAATTTCTCATTTAAAAATATAAAATAAGACAAATTCAAGAATGTACAAAGGCAATGGGGGGGGGCCCATCATTAGGTACATTTGGAAAAATTTCATTTAATAATTATAAACTTTTATTAACCAAAAACAGACTTCAATTACTTGGTTTTATATTAAAAGCAAAAATTTATCAGGGACTTTTGGCCCACCCAGTATTAACGTATTAGAGTAAAAATATAGTTCTTCAAATGACGTCCATGTACTGCAGAAATCTTGGGTGAATTTAAACGCTTTAGGATTTTTATTTAATTTTAATTTTTTTTTACTCATTATTTACGTCATAACAGTTTTAAATAATTAAAACATTGTTCTTTCCCTACAACAATCCTAGAAACAAAACCATATAAAAGGAGAGGAAAATTGTCGGGTAGCGACTCTCATCAAACACAGCGCCAAGTCATTTGATAAAAATCCTTAAAAATGAAATATTTTAAAGTTTTTTTGTTTTTTTTTTGAGGGGTGGGGTTGTTGAATTTCCTAAACAGTACTGAACCAATTTTAATGAAATATAAATGAGACCCATTCTAGACTAACCTCTTTCAATAATAATAATAATAATAATAACACATGAATCGGCTGCAAACTTTTGAAGTAATTGGTTGAAAAACACACACACACACACACACACATTGAATTGAGAATCTCCTCTCTTTTTTTGAAGTCTATTAAACATATAAATTCTTTCAACACTGATTTTAGGTATATTTAAGCTTATATCATGGGCCTACGCTGGTCTTTTGTTTAAAAATATATTGTTTTTACCTTTTATTGATTCTCCTGTAAACTAAATCATAAGTGCATCTTTATACTGTACAATTTTTGGATGTTTTCGTACATATATTAAGTCATTTCATGCATTTTTCTCTATTAGCACCAACTTGTTTATTTATTCTTAATGCTTTTTCATATTCTTAATGCTTTTTTCCACTGTCGAAAAGAAAAAAGATAAGATTTGAGATCATCAAGCAATTATTGTGCTGTTCACTAAAAAAAACCCCACAGTGAAATGTTTCCTAAAAAAAAAAAAAAAAACCTACTCTAGCACTACATATCAAATATTTCACTAAAGTCATTTATTTTTTGTTGTTTTGTTCTGTTTTTTATGCACCAATTAGAATAATAAAAATTGTTAAAAATACCTAAGCAGTGCTTATTTAATTTTAAAATAATTTAAACTAACAATTGCAGAATTCTGGCAAACACAAGCTTCATTTTTACAGATTTTTTTGTTATAAATTTAGAATGATCTACATAAATTTATATTTTTTTATGTTAAACCATTAATATGAAATAAAATGCTTTATTTTTAGCTGATTATGTCAGGTGTGGGTGTTTTTCAGGTAACATAGGTTATTTTTTGGAAAAGTGTTTTTTTTTTTTTTTTTTTTTGCTTTTTTTTTTAAATTCTCGCTTAATTGGCTGCCATTTTATAATAAAACGAAAAATGCTCAACATTAAAATCTTGGACAGAACAAGCTGTGAAAATTTAGCCATGTTTAAATTTTTAAAATTCTTTATTAGATTTTATATATAGAAAATTTCAAAAAATGGTGTTTTTTTAGAGGACAGCACAATAAGTTTTATATTTTAATTTTTGTAAACAGATCATAAATTGGCATTAGAGATTGCTCGCAGTATCTATGTGACAATTTTTGTCACGGCAGTTAAGGGTCCTCTTCACGCACTAGAAAACACCTGCTCGCTAATGTTAATCCTATGGGTATTATTTTTCTAATATCTCATTTGCATTTCAATATTTCTAAACAATTTTTTTTTTCACTGGATAGCAGAGATCAATCTCTATTTCTGCCACTGATTACTTTTCCAATTTTCTTTGCGGATTTTTTTTAATGAAGATACTTTTACTTTCGAAACCGGTTCTAAAAGCAAAAGTATCTTTGTACAAAAAATCCGCAAAGAAAATCGAAAAAGTAATCAACGGCGGAAATAGAGATTGATCTCTGCTATCCAATGCAAAAAAAAAAAAAATCATTTAAAGATATTGAAATGCAAGCGAGATATTAGAAAAATAATTCCCCATAGGATTAACATTAGCGAGCGGGTGTTTTCAAGTGCGTAAAGAGGACCCTTAAGGAATAAAGTTGAAGAGCCCCTGAAAAATCCATTCAGCTTTCTTTGTAGGAAGCTTTAACAAGCCTGCCAACCTAATCTGTAATGCAAGCTCAGAAAATGTATGATTTTGAGGTGTTAGGTGTACTTGCTAAAATTATGAAGACACTTAAAGTAGAAAAATCTAAACAATAATATTAAAATGAAAAAGTTTTATAAAAAAAAGCACATAAAAATATTAAACATTAAAATCTTGCACAGCACAAAGAAAAATTTCACTAATCCTTATATATTATTTCTCCTGTCAACATCCCTTTTACTCAGAAAATATGAAACACAGAACAACGAATGAGATACCTATGAAAGGTTTTAGAACAGGCTTCTGACATAGCCCACTTAACAATTCGTTAAAACATAATTTTGATTAAAATTTGCTGAAATTAAAAAATTAAATCGGCATTGTTTTCATGAAAGAAATGAAAGGTTTTCTTGAAATTATTGTTGCCAAAAAAAATAAAATACCACATTATATGATGCTCATAGCAATTATTATAAAAAACACCACACGGGTTTATTTTATACTTATGATTAAAAAGCGAAATTGAAATGTTTAGATTTATATTTCTAAGTCCCATGGTTTTCCCGAAGCGGATGACGTCATCCTCTAATGCAGTCAAAATAAGATTGTTAATTTTTTTTCTCGCGCGTGCCTTTAGCAATCTTGGATCAGTTTTTAGTCTAACTTTGATGGAATAAATTAGATGATATTCTGGCTTGACTAACAACTAAATGTTGTTTGCAGATATTTTTATCCTTGCTTTTTCTTTAGAAGTTTAAACATGCATCTAATAAATATTGCATATTGATAAAAAATGATACTTCTCTATTATCCCGTCGACCACTTTTCATAACAAAAAACTATCGCCAAATAAACGGGAGAACGTTGCCATTGGAATATCAAAAAATAAATAAAATATAAGAATTTAAGGACACAATTGTTATTTTAATTAATAAAATAAGTACTAAATCAGTAAAACATAATGAAAAATACACGCAAATGTCGAATGTAATACCACTAGATGACGTAACAAACACACATAATGATTCTGACATCAAGTAAATGGGACTGCATTTTTGGCGTTTAATCTTACAGTTTGGCGGTAGTTTTTTGTTATGAAAAGCGGTCGACGGGTTAATAGAGAAGTACCTAAAAAATATTAGATTTAAGTGCGAAATCTTCGCACGGGCCCTCTGGTAAAAATATAAAAGCCTTATACAAATATACATGTCTGCATTATTTTTCCCCCCTAATTTAAAATCATCTTGTAAATAGAATAAAGTATCCATTTTTATTTGATGTCACAAGATTTTGGTCAAGTCAAATTTTGGCCAGAATATTAATTGAATGTTTTTATTTAAAACTAGCTGACCCGCCCGGTGTTGCCCGGGCCCGAGATAATTACAATCTCAGAGAAAGGCGTTAAAACCCCCTCCTTCCCGATACCCGCAAATATAATGAATAATTTGTTCAAGAGAACCACCGTCACCTACATTAACGCGATCATTAAAAAAGAATTACATTTTTCCGATACTTAGAACATAACGAAGACGCTACGCTAAAATAGCCGGCAGATGACACCCCTTCCCGACCTCAATTTAAAATCTATATCTTAATTACCTAAATTTTTGTTCATTAGTAAAAATTGGCAACTATTTCCTTTCATTTTCGCAAACTAAATGGAGGGATCGGCCCGAGAAACAGATCTCTTTGTAGTTCAGTTTTTAATGAAAACAGATCCCTGTCTGAAAATTTCTCTAATCGTTTTCACTGGCTCCGGCAGATTTTTGGCAGTTTTTTGCATAAATTAAAAAAAATTACCGACCGAATTTTTCAAAAATCACATAGTCAGATGCAGAATATTTTTTCACATATGCTCAGAAATTTTCAAATTGATATCTCAATTAGTTTTCTTAAAATTCGTTAATTAGTAAAATAATTTCGAATTCGTTCATTTCCGTTTGCAAATCCAATGCACCGGTTCGTTTCTTTCACCATTTTTATTTAAAAGATGTCATTTTAGAAGCGATGGTTAATGAGAATCTAATTAATATCTAGGCTAATTATCAAAATATTAAAATTCTGAGTCTGAGGTATACCAGGAGAGGGTTTGGACTACCTAAATCTAAATTTACAGACTTCTAGGTGCGCTAAATTTTCCTAGCCATCACACACGACACACACACAGAGAGAGTGAAACTTTCTTTTATTAGTATAGATATTTCACACAATATACAGAGGCCCACAAGACACATTTCCAATCATAGTAAAATTTATATATATGTTGAAAAATGGAAAACAAATTAGGAACAGGACAAGATTATTGCTTAAAAAGAACTCTGACTAAAGTGTGGTTTCGAGTAAGCAATTTGTTATACAGTAGAAGCAAACATATGTGGAGTTTCTACACACACCTAATGTGTAGTACCGTAATTTCGGGTGTAAGCGCCGCGGCGCATACATGTTTAAAAGTTCAAAATATCGGCGATGCGGCGCATACGCAAGGGCGGCGGGTACAATGATTTTTTTTTTTTCTCAACATAGCAGTATCTGGATATTGTGAAAAGCCTTCATTTCATGTTTTTTTTAGTCTTACTGCCTCAAATTCACTTTTAAACACATGCATTCATTAACATTCATTCATATTTCACCTTTATTTACATTCATTTAATCTCAGTATAAAGTTCATAAACAGTACATAGTATCACAATATATCTTTATTATAAAAACGTAATTACTATAATCAAAATATATTTAACTTACCCATATTTCTCTATTTTCTGTACAATATTAATAGCTCACTCTTTAAAAGTATTTATTGTATACTTTACAATAGTTGATAAATTGTATTTATTTCATAAGCACACCGCATACGGCGATAATCGAATAATCGATTGGCATAGTACGTATTTTTTTTCCTATTGTATTTTAAGATAACCTGTGTTTCAATATTAATAGCTCACTCTCTTTAAAAGTATTTATTGTATATTTTACAATAGTTGATAAATTATTTTTATGTCATAAGCACACCGCAAACGGCGATATTCGATTAAAACGATAATCGAATAATCGATTGGCATAGTACGCATATTGGCATAGTACATATTTTTTTTCTATTGTATTTTAAGATAACCTGTGTTTTATTGTTAATTCATATAAAGATTTTATCGCTATTCTTGTTATTTTTAATCCAATTTTGCCGATCGTATCGTGACTATTTCATTTTCCCCAATGATGCGGCGCTTACGTGTATACTTGTTTTTTTTTACCGATTTTTCAATGATGCGGCGCTTACGATGGGTGCGGCGCATATTCCCGAAATTACGGTAAATAGTTTGGCGGCCTTGCTTTAATGCAACCCTGATTGTGATAGGACACAAGATATGTCCAGTCAGCTATTGGTACATGTAGACTGTAATAAGTGACCCTGCTTTAAAAACGGGAAGTTTAATGCAAAACAACTCATAAGGTTAACAGGGGTAACTAGCCCTAGATGATATTTCAGGACACATTTGCTTGGCATACTAACCGAAAAAACCCTTAACTCCCTCTTCAATACATTTTATTATCATAAATAGTACACTACATACAGTTTTTTTGTTGTAAAAGTATACATTTAAAAGAAAAGTAATTTTACCAGAACCCTTTGACCAAGCTGCTAAAAAATTGCGATTTTTGCATTACTGAAGGACGAAAATCTCGATTTTTTCTTCACTGATCAACGAAAATTGTAAAAGATTTTCTTTTATATAACTGATTGGTAGAAATTGGGATTTTTTTTTTTGTGACTGAGAGATGAAAACACCAAATTTTTAAATGACTAATCAATAAAAATTGCGAATTTTGGTAACTAATCACCAAAAATTGAGATTTTTTCTTCTTTTTTTGTGCAAATTGATGAAAATTACTATTTTTAACAATAGATTGAAGAAAATTGTGACTTTCGTGATCGTTTTGCATCAGTAAAAAGGTACACCTATCCCCTATTTGATGATTTCAAATGCCAATATAGCACAAAACTCGCAAAATTTCAGGATTATTAGGACAGACTACCATATTTCCGGATGTTTTTATTTTTTTCAGGACATATCAGTAATTTCAGGACAAGTACTACCCCTGGGTTAACCAACGACAAAACTGTGGGATAGAAATACATAGCAAAGATGTGTCATTTAAAAAAAAAATAATAACAACAATGGGCATACCAATAAATACACTAGCATCTATTTCTGGATGCTTTTCCATCAACTTCTTGACAAGCATAATGGAAGGATCACTTTCATCTTCAATACAAAACAATAATTCATACTGGAAAAGGAAAAAAAAAATTTTAAACCACTGAGAACATTTTGCAAATATTATGAAGCAAATACATTATCTAATAAATATTATTATTACATTTAAAACTAATTGGTAAGAATGTTTCACATAATTTATGAAAATATTAGTAATCAAATAGTTTATCAAATTATACATAAATAGCTGTGTGACTTAGTGTAAGTAATTGAAACCTGAGATACATCTTGGACAAGTAACTACCCTTTACAAATATAGAACCTGAAGGGAAAAAACATGAACTTTGAGATTCTTGGTGTAGAGCTTACCATTATCAAATAATACAGTAAAACCTGTGAAAACAGAATTGCTGGGAACTGCTAAGAAAACCAATTTTAGACAGGTTTTTATCGGAGCAGATAAAATTGTATGATATTCTAAGTGATGAATTCAAGGAATGGTCTGGAAGAACAGTGGAAGACATTTTGAGATTTTCTATTTATTAAATGATCTAAAAGTGCAATTTCCCTCGAGGAACTGGATAATGTCTTCCCCCCCCCCCCCCCCCTCTCCCTCGGAAGTGCAGAGATCCCTCTTCGGAAGAAAATGTCTGAATTCAACATTGCATTTACAACATGGTGACAAAAGAATTATAATTTTCAGCTTTACACGTCAGTTGGTGAATATTAAGATACTTTGTGGCACAATCACAAAAAACAATGACATTGTCACAGAACTGCAAATATTTCTTGCAAAAGGATTTTTCATTTGGGAAACAAATAACAGTAAAAGCTGCCGACAGATCAGGAAAAAAAAAATTACAATTTCAACAATTTTGTGACTTGACAACTTGTGTATGGTATTCCTTCCATCACAATTACAAAATATTTCCATTTAAAACAGGATTCCATTACAGACATGTTTTAGTTTCAGAGGTTTTGCTGTGTAATTTTTGATAGCAGCAAAAAATCCATGCAATAGTGTAAAGACCATTTAGCAGAACACATTTTGTTTCTACAGAACATTTCTAGTTCTCCCAAGCACAAAGATTTAAAATCTTTAAAGTTTTTTCCGCTCTACTTGTCACTTGAGGTAACAATCATCTGAATTCTAAACACACCAAAATTCTCACTTTCCTTTTGCCCCTAGCATACAGCTTTTTAAAATCTTCAAAATTCTTTAATTCTATATATATATATATATATATATATATATATATATATATATATATATTCTGTACTATTTGTTAATGGGAAGAAATAGTGGTATTTGGCAATTTTCAACAATAAAGATTGCAGGCATTGGAGCAAACCTCTAATTTTATTATTATTATTTTTTTTTTTCCCCCTGCATGAAAAACAAATTTTTTTAGATTATTGGGTTTTCCCACTCTTAAATTTTAACTTTGTAGGCTATTTCTGCAGAACGATTTTGATATTTATGAGATTTGTTGCAGCAAGCATAATGGTTTCCTGACACAGGATTAGGACATTTGACCAAACTGAATTTTAAATTTGGCTGGATATATCCAGAATATTTCCAACCAAACAGTATTTAACTGTAGCTCATAAATAAAAAATATTAATTGTGGTCAATCTGCTTATATTGAAATTCACTCCTCATTATTTCCTTAATAAAACATTTACACTCAACAAATATTTAAAGAAACAAAAATTAATGGATACCCTGCATCATATGACATTAAAATTCAAAATTATGATCATTTAAAGGTTTGTTAATACATTACATACACTTTTATACAAATCTCATCAGTAAATCGCCAAAAATCAAGAATAAAAATATTTCATACTAGCCGCCACTGGCGACCAGTTTGGTCTCCCTTAAATGTATGTTAAACATTGCAACACGTTACATTTATTCATAATTTAATTTTCCCTTAATCCTTCGCCAAATCGGAAGATTCTAATAGACAAATCATGAACTTTTGCGATCATGGTAGCATTTCGCATATTTTTTGGGCACAAATGTCACATACGCACGTTGGCGCGATTCCCCCCCCTCCCCCGCCAATTTGGCGAAAACTTTGTTATGGAAATTGTTGTTTATTTACTTTTATTTTTTATTTTAATTCTATAAATTATTTTTGATATGTATATCAATATTTATTTACAACAAACTATCATTTATTTATTTTTATTCTTTTTTTTAATTATGAGTATTTTTGTTAGCCGGGAGCAGATGATAATTCGCCAAATATCGTTCCCATCACCGTCATTCATACTACAATTAATTTAATTTTAAATTATAAACCTGTCACTCATTTCATTTAAAATACTTAACTTTAATCTAAAATGCTTATATTACATAAATTTAAAATACTTCACACTTTTCATTTAAAAGAGAAAATAAATAAATAAATAAGAAATAATATCATAAATCAAAACATTTGATTTCAAAATCAAAGTATCATTTCTAATTTGTACACGCGATAAATAAAAGCTGTATTAGCGATTTTAAAAATGCTAAAAATCTGATTCATTAAATATTATTACATGAGTTCAATTTACGTCAAGAAAAGGTCCGAAAGTTGAGTTGTATAGCACATAATTATGGTAAACTTTGATTGTCTCACTGGTGCGAATTATTTTTTTGACGCGAGGCAGCGGTCCAAAAATTCATTCGCGGAGAACTTGCTTTGCGAATGATTACCTCCATGATTTAATATTTTAAATGTTCACGACGAATCAATCTTTTTTTTGTTTACTTTTATGAATAGAGAATTTGAACTGCGAATCTTTCGACTGAAGTTATTGCAGAATATATACATAATTGAACGCAAGTCATCTCTCAAATATTAATTTATTTTGAACGATCTTTCTTAAAATGTAACTTTTATGCAGTTTATTCGAAAAAATAATTTTGAATAAAAATGGCCGCTTGGCATATGAAAAAGTGAAACGGACATCCCGGAACTGTTGAGGACAGTCACATGACTTACGGTTTTATTTTAGAAGATGAAGTATAAAAACATGGATATTTTAAAATAGTAAGAAACAGCAAAATTTTTATTTCTAGTTCCCAAAGTTTTGGAAACTTTATATTACTACATAAATATCAATTAGTATAATGTCCTTAAAAAATAAGACTCTTGGGCTCCTAAATGTCAGCAGGTAGCCTTGTAATCAAGCTAAAATTTACATAAAAATTTCTTATCTTTCATAAAAGCTTTAAAATGTTAAAAAACAGCAAAACTATTTATATTTGAATCTAGTTCTACTTTCCAAAATATTGGAAACTTTTATTATTTATTATTATTATTGGGTTTTCGAATAACTAAACATTAAAATAAGTATAAGATCTCCTAAAAATAGCTAATTATCTAAGAAGGTCTGTGAAGTGTCCTTGTTGTAAAGCTAAAATTTAAAAATTAGCTATCTTTCCTAACTCAAATGAAAGACTGCTGTGAAATCAGTGTTGCATCATACTATTTGAAAGATAAGTATACGTACATACGACCTCTAATCTGCACAGCTTGGTTCTAAGTGTTTTGAAGATTTGAGACTTTTTGCAGATTAGATCATGTCTATTTAATCTTTGTTTACAATTTTTCTTATTCAAACTTTGAACAAATTTAGAATGTTAATGCTTTAAAAATAAACTTGTTTATATTTTTGTATTGCATCTTGCAGTCTATAAATAGCAATATGATTGTATGCTGAACCACAAAACTTTGTTTTTAGAAATTTCAATATCCTTGTCTAATTACCAAAATTACATGTGTAAGGATTAAATAAAAATGTATTGATTTTTATATTTATTAACATTGATTTAAGAGATTAATAAATATTGTTTTTAAATAACTGATTTTATTTTCAATTCTATAAATTGTAAATATTTCTAGATGAGAGATTTAATCTATTGTCTATGTAATCATTTCATTTTTTTAGACAAGTACTTTTTTAAAATAAATTATTTTAATTACCACTTGAAAGGTTAAATAAATAAAATAATTTTTTTATGTACTATCCTTTTAAAATATTGAAAAAAAAAAAGAGTTAAATGATATTTGCTAATATATAAAAATTAAAGTCTTAGGGGGAAAAAAATTGCTATTGGTAAATTATTTAAGAATTAAATTTAGGGGTTTCAGAAGAAAAAAATTCATAACTTCGTCAATTCCCAAGATATCAAATCTGCTTAAATTTATTATAAATCTTCTTAATATTATATACAACTTTTATATTGACAAGTTTTTTATAAGACCAACTTTTACGGTAAAAAAAAAAAAAAAATCCCTGGTGGCTCCACCTGCAGACAGAGCTATATGTCGAAGTGGGTGGTCCCAACTGCCACATCATGGCAAATAGGTCTTTCTTCTGCAATTCCCAATAAACAGGTGCCCACGGTCTGAGTCTTCGAAATCTACCTGTGCCTGTAGGCCGAGCAATCAGTGATTTTTTTACATTTAGTGTATTTTCTTAGATTGCCCTCCTACTACAACAAAAGGCCTTTTTGGAACTTTCATATTAACCACAAGCCAGCAGTTAATTGCAAAAGATTTCACTACTAATAAGAACCTTTTTTATTTTAATTGTTTCAAAATTTAAGTGTGTAGTTCGATTCTGTTAAATTAGTGTTTTATTTATCTCTTTATTTGTGAACCTTTAATTTCATTTAGCAATGGAATTATAGAATATTACATGGAAACACACAAATGCTGAATTAGTTACATTATTTTAAATGCAAACGGGTTAATCTTCCATAATCAGGATGTACATTCATTTTTGGAATAGATTTTTAAAAATCCATACTTGAAAAATGTTTTTAAGACTATAAAATATCAGTAAATTGAGATAGTTTACAAACAAATTGAATTTGGAAGTTGTTTTTTTCCTCTTTGACAGTGCAAAAATTGAAACTGCACAATGTTTAGAAGTTAAAAAACTTGTGATAAAACAAAATTGATTACTGTTCAAGTTGTTGCCAGCGTCAATAGGGTGCGGTTATTACTCACAGGCATGTTTTTGCTATATAATATATTGGATCATCCAGAAAATTCTACCGTTTTTCAAACAAAGTGAGAGTTTGTCTGCTTACATTTCGCTACTGCTGAAAAGGAATGACTTTGAATGATCCAGGTATGTAAATTTGGTCTTTTCTGCTTGCTTTGCATAATTCTTGCTTGGGTTGTGACATACTTTTTGTTTCAGTGCAGTCTAAGAATGGAGAACCAAAAAAAATCATTTTTGTCAATTATGCTCTTTTATTTCAAGAAAGGTAAAAATACTAGACAGGCTGCTTGTAAAACTTGTGCTGTTTCAGATGACACAGTTTGAAAAGTTTAAGTGCAGAAATTCCAGCCTCTAAAATGATGCCCGCTCTGGACAACTATTATCATCTGTAAAGAGGACCTCTTAAGCTATCAAATGATCATACACTACACTTTTTGGAATATTTAGTCTGTGTGATAGCTCCTGAACTGTGTAACTTGGATTTTCAATGATAGCTTCTTTTCTGTATTTTAATGTTCTGCTCATAAAAGATTAATCTAAAATTAATTTGCTTTGAATTTCATTGTATTATCAAAAATAAAGATATGAAAGATACTTGTTGCATCAATTCAATGAAATATATATAGTCTATAAATTATATCTTTAAATGTGCATGATAAAAATTAAATCACTTTTTAAGCTGCATAAATAATTATATTAGATTAAAACAGATAATTTTCCATGTGTGAAAGAAACTGATTTAGATAAAAAATCAATTGATTTACAGGGTTCATACTCATTTTCCCGAAAAAAATCCCCTGAGAATCCCTTGATGTATTTTCCAGGATGAATAGTTTTTGCATGTCAACAAGTAACAACATTTTAAAACCAGAATCGTGCCCCACCCTCCCTAAAAAATATAGAAAAAAAGGGTAATATTTATAAGTAATAAAGAATGTTTACACACCACATATATAAACAGTATGGACAGAATTTTAAAGGAAAAATATTAACTTGTATAACAGAGATGAAGTCTGCACGCCCAGTCCTTAAAAATTTGGAGATAGCTCCAAGAATTTAATTTCCACTTTGTGATTTTATTACCTCCTCGAAAAGCATTATGAATGATATGAAGGTTACAAATGCCAATATCTATTTAAAACTGTCCTTTATTTTTCTTAAGTTCCTCCACAAAATTCAAAGAACGACTTGAAGGAAGGAGACATGTTTAGATTCATGACCTCACAACATTAGAATGTGAGTCTAGTGTCTGAATGGATGTCATCAGATGTTGATTAAATATAACATATGTTATATTTAATCAGAGAGAAAGAGTGGCTACTTTGACTTTCCATTAGTTTGATTTTTATTATGACATCACAGAGCATGCAAATAACAGCGATTGCCCTCATTTCCCAGAGTAGCCGATTGTTTTGCCAGGTTTTGCCAGGTTTGGGGAATTTTATGGATTATCCCCTAAAGAGTATGAATCCTGATTTAAATGACTACAACCCTGTTTATGACACAATTATCCATTATCGACATTCATTAAGTAACACTGGTTGGTAACAAAGTGCAAAACGAGAAAATAAACAAATCTTATCAATAAATCTATGGAGGATTAGGAAAGTTTGATGGTCTTACTTTAGGATAATTCATTGTAAAAAAAGACTCCAAATTGACATAAAGGTTTTGGTCCACTCCAGTCAAAGGCTTCAATATTGATACTCCTGGTAATGGAACTTCGGGGCATGGGATCTGGGGTTTACGATGAAGTTTTATTTTGCTAGATTGGAAAAAATTAAAACAACATTTAATCATTTAAATCTTATAAAACAGATTTATTAACTGAAAACACAAATTCAATAAATTTTCATTTTAAATATATATACAATTACAATCAACAATTAATAGTGTTCAATCGAGAAAGAAAAAGGGTGAAATCTGCCAATATATAATCCGCACTACACGTTGGAATGTAAACAGTGAAAATTGCAGTAACACTGGAACAGCCATGAGCGGTCATTTTGACCGCTACCAAATGAAGATATTTCGATTCAAACCAGAAATTTCTTTTAAAATAAATTACACATAAAACTCTCAAAAATATGTTAAATGAATAAGTTAAATAGTTTTAAATAAAAATTCTGGTGTGAATTAATTTTATAAAACTTGAGTAAAATTTCTGGTTTTTCTAGTGTTAACACGTTCGCTGCCAAGCTAAAAATACCGGAATTTTCATTTTATTTAGAAAGTTCAAATTCATACCAGAAAATACTAATAGCAACATTTAGCTTGTTTTATTACAGACATTTCGTGATTACATAAAATAAAAATTCTTCTTTTGAAATTTCCGGTGCGAATAACTAATTTTAGATTGAAGAAATGTAGATAGCACTACGAGTATACTGGTAGTTGGCAGTGAACGTGTTAAGAGTTAAGCTCATACATAAAGTTTAAATGCTTTTTTTTTTCATGAATTATCAATTTTCCAATGAAATAAATAGTGATTTAAGAAAATTCATATATTTTGTAGCCTGTAATCGAAAATAATAATTTTAGCTAAGTAAAAAACAAATTGAAATACCAATTTTTATTTTAAATAGGCATCTATGTTTGGTTATATGGTTATGCATAGCATAAATGTATTTACACTTTGCTCGAACGTCGATGAAACTAACATTAACAATTGACTTTATCTCAATATTGTGTTTGTTTATTTTACTATACAGGTGAATATTTCTTTCAGTAAAATTTTGCTAGTGTATTTATACCTACTTTTGCGTGACGCGTGCGAGTGATTCTTCTTACAAGTTATTATTCATTGATACTGAAAGCAGCCAAATTCAATATTTCAGTGGCTTTCATACTAGAGAAGCAAAAACAAAAACCAGTGAGCTTTTAAATGATGCAAAAAATGCTGTGAATGTTGTTTCTGCATTTTTAGAGGAACAAAATTTGGTTCAATGTCTAGGTTGTGAAGATGAGCCAAGTATACCTCAAATCAACGATTGATGATGAAATTACAGGCTATTGTTTTAAACCACACTGAAACAGACTTTGATTCTGATGCTGAATCGGAGGATGAAAACATTAAGATAACTTATGTACAGGATTTAGAACTGGGATGTAAATATTTAAAAATTTCTTTAACAACAAACCAAAACTTAAACTACAATTGTGTCAATGGTTTAAAAATAAATGAATAATCAGCAAAATTTGTATTGTATATAATTAAATTTTTCTTTATATTAGCTTAATTATTGAATATATTAAACCAATTTTGCATAATAGTTTCCTTTTCATTGTAATTTTTGCGCAATGTTTCAAAAAATGAATCAATAAAATTTGCATTGTATATAATTAAATTTTTCTTTTATATTAAACCAATTTTGCATTATATTTTCCTTTTCTATTGCAATTTTTGTTTAATGGTTCCTAATTTATTTATAGTCCGACTTTAAAAAATAAAATGTAAACAAAGGGATGATCTATAATCCGCAAAACCCTCAGTCCCTATGTGTGGGGATTTCACAGAATTGATTGGACTTCTTTTAAAATAGTACATTTAAAAAAATACACAATATTTAAAATATGTACATTGCATATACTTAAAATACATGCCTTTCACTAATTTAATTTAAAATACAAATAAAATAATACCACAAACCAAAACATTTTATTTAAACATCAAATAATATAATTTAGAAGATGTCATTGGTGAGATTTGTGTCCATCTATGTTATCTTATTACATAAGGTATCTACCATTGTTTTTTAAATATAAGGTATATCAATTAAAATCAATGATTACAAATAGAATAATCATTTCCAAATGTCCCACACATTTTTAATAAGTCTATAACCCATGAATTCATATTGCTTGGATATCTTTTTTTTCTTTTGCCTTTTAGAATTTACAAAAATTTTGCTCATTATATTTGACGATACTTTTATGTTAGCAGGGTGCAAATCTCGCCAATAGCAGGTTTTATTTTTCGCATGTGTAAATTTGAAAAAATGCTTTGCTTTTGAAGTATTTTTTTTTTATTTATGGTAGTCAGGTGTTGATACAGGCAAAATTTGGAGCCTATTTAGGGCCCCTTCAAAAAAATATATTTAATAAAACAGTCTCTTTCAGAAAATTGTATTTCATAAAAACATACTCTTCATTAATATTTTTATTTTGTTAGATTTTATAATATGTAATTTGCAAACAAAACGAATTCACCAAAATGGAAAACTATTGCAGAATGACTTTAAGAAGTTAATAAATGGTTTGAATTTAACTAACTGGATTTCAACATTCTTTATAAAATGTTATTTTTCACAAAAATATGACAAATTTCACAAAAACTATTTAATTATATTAACTATCACTAAATTTCATATTTTACTTTTAAAAAAATGGGCCCCAAGAAAAAAAAACCCTGCATCAACCCCTGGTATTATTTCTTATTTATTTTGTATTTTAAATGAAATGAGTATTGTATGCATGAGCATGTATTATATGTATTTGGCAATTTATCAAAAGCGCCTGCCCAGGTAACATAAAATTAACTATTTGACTTTTTTATTGATACAAATATTACCAATTTTCGACAGCACATATATAGAGGGTCATTCTACAGAAAAGATTATTTATAGCAACAAACTTTCACACCTTACCAATTTGTTTTAATTGTTAACATGTCAACAACTAATTCATTCTCAAATAATGATTAATTTATGAAAAATACAGTTTGAAATAAGGATACAACTAATTTTTTCAGTAAATTTATTCATCATAGAAAAGAAATTTCTTCCAGTCTGGGGAATGACAATTATCTAATTATTTAATGCATAATTTTTCAGTAACACAATGCTTTTTCTGTCTTATTTTATGGCAGAAAGAAAAAGACTGGAAAATTTGCAAGTCAATTTTCAGTACATGCATTATTAAAATTTTAGCCACCCAGGTCAGCTGTTCAATTTTAGACCTCTTAACCCTTAATATACCAAGGGGGGGGGCTCTTCTGAGCACCCCACAATGTTATTTTTCATGATCCTGCCATATCTATAACAACTATTTTACTCCTGATTTTTCTATGTGTACAGAATCGGATTAACATAAATAATGTTTAATTTTGATCTGAATATTTAAGAATTTGGACAGATGTATTAGGTTTTCTGGAAAATTCTATCATTTAATTATCAGACAATTTCGATAGCTAATGTCTAACAATTAACAGGCAGAATTTTCTGGTACGAACTGATTTTCCCAACCGGCACAAATTTTCCGGACAACCCAATAGATCCTGTTGAAATAAGAGCTTTTTTTTGGTGTACTACTGACCTTCAGAAACCGAAAAAAAAAACAATTTTTATTATTTACCCATCAAACATTTAGAATTTAACGGTAAACATTGAGGGGGGGGGGGAGAGAGAGAGAGAGAGATGTTTAGTTATAGCCAGACTTGTATAAATCCGAAAACTTTCTGCGCACATAAATATTAAGTCAAAAACTTTTTGAAAAATAATTTAATATTTAATAAAATTACGTGTTATATTATTTTGACGATATGAATTAAAAACAGTAGTTTAAAATAATTACCATTTAAAATTAAAATTAATTAAAGAATAATTATTTTGGTTAAAAAAATAATAAAGCTAAAAATCCATGATAGGAACAGCTAAATTCTTATCAATTATTTTGTCAATGCATTTAGAAACAGCCCAATCCTTAATATTTTTACCTCTTCGCAAGCTTCTGTAATGTCACAAGAATGTTTTGCATCTTTAAACTTTGAATTGTACGCAAACAGTAAATAAATCGTACATAAAATTAGAATATTTTTTATTTTTTGGTATTAAAACAAAAGTTACGTTTTTCTTTTCTAAAATGTTTTCTGCGGAGTTCTGAATTTTGCAGAAAATTTCCAGCACGGCGTGCGTCTATATCATGCAGCTCTGGTTATAGCTGGGGTCTTCAGAAGACCTCAGCTTGGTAAAGTACATTGATAAGGTAGGCTTGGTATATTAAATGTTAAGCATAACCAGAGTTCGTAAATATCATTTTCGAAAATATAAAAAATATCTGATATTTTTTATAATCCAATATTTTCAAAATAGTCAACTTATTGATGAATACAAATATTTTCAGAGTTAATATAAATTAGACAAAACAAAACATATGTCATTTAGCATAAAAACTTAATAAAATAATATTCTAAATGTTTTTTCTATTTTTTTTTTCACTTACTTAACAAAATTTAAGATCAACTCATTGAAAACAGGCTCAATTTGCTTTTTACACTCACAAAAAACTAACATTAAGATTTAGTAATCAAGTTTTAAGAAAATTTTGTTTTAATTTGTTTTGTTGAAAAATTTGAACATAAATATAGCAAGCTTGATCTACTTAGCTGAACAAAACCAAAACGAGACAAAATGATTTGTAATGAAGCTACAGGTTAATCTAAATTAGATAGTTTAACTTTCAGTAACTTTTCTAAGTAAATATTGTCAAATATAATTATTGATAATACATTTTAAAATTCAGCTTCAAACAAAGCTTGGAAAAGTTTTTTTTTGGTTTGGGAAGAACGAGCTATAAACCACTATAAGAGCGAAAATTATTTATGACACAACCAATAACACTTAAAAAATTCTTTTACACTTGTTTTGACTGAAAATATCAAAAATATTATACACAATATTTTGAAATTAAATATGAAATATGTGAAAATATTGAACTTCCATGATATTTTGAAAATAAACATCAGATATATAATCAATGAACCCTAAGCATGACACAGGGGGTTTTGTGTGTAGGTAGCTACAGAGAGGATTCAGGCCTTTAAGAATGGTGCTAGAAAATAAAGTTGTTGAATAAGTTAAACAAGAATATTAAATAATTTGTTTTGAACTTTTTAGTCCAGTAGAAGACCACTCATGCACCGATGTTTGGCGACTTTGATTTGCACGCTTTTCAAGCCTGCGCCATGCTACTATTTTCCTTCGCCATCTTGGAATCATGGCAAACAACATTTATATATAACAATGTATTAGAAAACACAGGAAAGCGTATTTTTATACAACAATCAAAATAAAGCAAAAATACAATTTTTACAACATAAATTTAATGAAAAATATTAGTTATGTCATTTCAATCTTTTAAAAGTGCACTATATCATAGTAATCATTCGATAATTCTAGTTTCACATAAAATTTTAGATAAAATCATTGTGTCATTTCAATCTTTTAAAGGGCCCTACCTACTATATCAGAGTAAACATTTGAGGCACAGATGTCATATACACACCGCACCATGTTGGTGCGATTGCAACAAAATGGCAATTTTATGGTTCACATGGTAACCTGGTTATTTTTTATTTTAATTCTATAAATTATTTTTATTGCATATATCAATATTTATTTATATCAAACTATCATTTATTTACTTTTATTTCCTTTTTAAAAATAATAGAAGCTACTTCATTTATTATGTTATTTTATTTTTATATTGAAATAAAAAATCACATGCTATTGGTAACTTAATATTCAAAAACAAAGTTTTCGTCAAATTGACAGGGGGGGGGAAATAAAAATTGCAACAACAAGGTGCATATATGACATCTGTGCCACATTTGATTATTTAAATTCTAATTTCATGACAAACACAACATTTATGAATAACGACATTATTAGAAAACACAGAAAGCATATTTTTACACAATTAACAAAGCAAAAATACATTTTTTACAACATAAAGTTAATGTAGTAAAATATGTTACCTACACCATTTCATTCTTTTAAAGTGAACTGCTACAATCAGAATAATCATTCGATAATTGAATTTCAAATTTCGCACAAACTTTTAGATAAAATCATGTCATTTCAATCTTTAAAAATGCCCTACTACATCGGAGTAATCATTCGATAATTAAAATTCTAATTTCCCACAAACTATTAGATTAAAAACATACCTACTACTCTCGAAAATTAATATTTATTGGCACAAACACATTTTAATACTCGTCAATAACAACCTCACTCACCAGTCGCCACTGTGTAATAAATCACATGACAGTTAAAAAACAATCATTAACTCAACAATTATGCAAATTTTTCTTTCTCCATATACGGTTCCATAAAACATGACTCTATAACCAATCTCGTGCTTTTTTTAAATTTTCATCAATGACGTGATACACACATGTGCAATATAGGTGCAGATTCCCAAAATCTGTAACAGGGGTGATTGTGGGTTCATGAAAAAATACCTGAAATTTTGGCGAGAAAACGTTTTTATATGGAGAAAGGGAGGAGGGAACATATAATTTATTACAGGGAGGTCAAATTATGAAAAATATGCAATTTAATTATGTTTAGCAATCATATGAAATTGATATTTTATCTTACTTTAAGATTTTAACTATCAGAAAAACCAGAATTTTGGTACTGAAAATGAAAAAACTACCGGAATTCAGGTACATAACCTGAACACAGTCACCCCTGCTGTAAGGAGCCAGTGGCTCCTAAACCCAAAAAATCCAGTGGCCACATTGTGAAACAAACGCATAAAAACAATAGCATTTATATGGCTATATGGGATTTATTGTCTACTATTAAAGCTTAAAAGTAATAAACAGTATATTTTAAAATAAAATTTACACAAAACTTAAGTAAATGATTTATTTTTTCTTTATTAAAATTGGGTAACGGGATTTTATAGAATCTTCCAACCATAATTGTATACAGTTTGCAGGAATAAATATTTATAATGTAAGGCCCCAAATAAACGATTCTCTAACTTTTTTGTTCTATAGATAAATCCCCCCCCCCCCCCAAAGTGTTTTTCATAGCTGAAAATAAATGCTCACCATGGGCATTTGCATCAAAAAGTATGTCTATAAAAATCAAAAGAAAAAATATATATGAAAAAATATGGAGAAGATTTATTTTCTTTTGTGTTTTAGATTTTAATAAAATAAATTGAACAATTTTTGACATTCAAGGATAATTTCTTTTTAAAGAAGAAAACGGGAAACTTGTAGATCTGCGGAAATGTGGTATCCATGCTTAATCATGTTTTTTAATTATGGATAACAGAAAAAGTAAAAAAGGGGTAAATATCACAGAAAATGTACAGAATTGATTTAAAAAATAATTTTTTTTTTAAATGCGGAAATCTGACAGTCTGTGGAAAAGGGGCATCCCTGTAAGACACTTAGACGACTTAGACATGGAAAGTTAGTGGCCAAAGAAAAAATCCAGTCGCCACGTGGTGACTGGCGACCGTGAATCTGCACCTATAATGCGCAATCATTTCCCTTTAATTGCCATGCAAACAAGGGTTACAATAACAAATTTCAACACCAATAACTTAATACAAGCATAATTACGATGTGGCCATAAAAGAAAAACAGCCACCAAAGTTTGGCGCATTTTCCTTTTTGTAACAGATAAAAAAAAAAAAAAACTAAACAAAAAAACTGTATGTGTAAAACATTATAGCCACAGATTTTTGTGTGTCAATATCAATAAACTAAAAATTTATCTGTGACCTAAGACACATCTATTAACATAAGAAATATTAGTAACTCATAAAATAAACAAACTTTGCATTTACAAAGAAAATAGTAAGAATATACAATAATCCAGAGACAAAGTAAAATTTCTTAATTTATTTATTTTTATACGGCATTTTTTATAAACTAGTAGATTAAACAGCAAGAAAATAATCTGCAGCCCCTACTGTCATACTATATAGTTTCTGTAGTACTTTTACAAGGAGAGGACCAAGCTTGGTAATCACAAATTTTGATTATTTTTATATATGTTGTAGGGAAGCCCCTTAAGTCTAAGGTTCAACAGATTTTGTACAGCGCTCCTTAGTTCTCGAGAAATAGGGGGTCTAATATTTTAACACAACTTAAATACTTACTTTGTAATAAAATTACTGCGTTGGTCATAGCTCAGTTGTTATGGCGTCCACTCGTTGATCCGTGGGCTGGGGTTCAAGACCGGGACGAGCTAAGTTTGTTTTTCTCTTTTTTTGTTTTATAAATATACTTGAAATTATTATTTAATAATCCAAATTAAATCGTTGTATAAAACATCATTAAACAGTTTTTTTTTCTTTTTTTTATCACTTTCAAAAAGTATTTCGTATACGCCTTATCAATGCAATGATATTGCATTGATACAATTGTGCCAATTCGTGATTTTAAAGAAACATTTATATAGTATTGCCTAAATAGGGAAGTCAATGCCATGATAATATTACACTGTTTTTAAAGTAATAAGCATAATTATATTAAAATTTAGCACAAGAAATAAATTACACCTTTTTTCTTACACATTAAAGATTTTTTAATTTGTAATATGTATGCCTGCACTTTGAATTAATTTATAATTAATGATTTTGTAATTAATGAAGGTATGATTTTGTCATTTTTACTAGTCAATAATGGATCCATTTTTTAAAAAAAATCTCGGTTTAGATGCTTTACACTCACGCTAAAAAAAAAAAAAAAATTAATCGGTTAAAAAAAAGAAAAAAGTCGCCAAATTTAGGGGATTTTTTCCTTTAATGGCAACCTAGCCATTGTATTAAGTTATTCATTTGGCGCAGTCTTGGAAATCGCGCCAACCAAACAGTCGCCAATCTTTTGTTTACATTTTAGCGTGATAGTAACACATCTGTTCCAAAATCTCTTTAAATGATGAGAAATGTTTAATAATGGCTTAAAAATCAAATTAATTTAATTTAAAATTTAAATGTGTTAACATTATAATTAATGTATGATATTAAAATTTTTAATTGAGATTATTAAATTACAATTACAAGTACATTTATTAAAAAGAGAGAGAGAGAGAACAAACATAGCTCGTGCCGGTCTCAAACCCGGGCCCGCGGATCAACGAACAAACGCCATAACAACTGACTACGACCAACGCAGTAATTTCGTTACAAAGTAAGTATTTTTAAACTGTGTTAAAATATTAGACCCCCTATTTCTCGAGAACTAAGGAGCGTTGTATAAAATCCATTGAACCTGAAACTAAAGGGCTAATACCCTACAACATATATAAAAATAATCAAAATCTGTGATTACCAAGTTTGGTCTCTCCTTGTTAGTACTTACTTATTATCCATGCAAGGTAAATACACTGTGCCAACAACGGCACCTATAGTACTAATTACAGTAACCCTTTTCTTTCTTTCTACATTATAATTTCAGAAGTAAACATATATAACTGTATAATACAATATAAATATGCATATTATATTCATAGCTGTAGTACACAATTAGGATAGATTCAATATACATTCTGGTGTATACAACATACAGTCAAAAATAAAACTACCATCGTAAATATCATTTATAGCTGAAAGCTGTTGATCTGATGTTAAGTGTTTACGAAATTTAATACTAAATTGTTTTTTATTATTTTATATTATTTTTATATATTTACCATTTTAACAATATTATGTAGTAAATAAATGTATGTTAAATCACTGTTTTGAATGTGATTAGCCATTGACAATGATAAACTCGATAGGTTCTCAGACTCACCGTTGTTAATCACGATTAACAACTATAATCTATCTTCCTGGCATGAATAATATGCAAGTACTGTTTCTGTTGCTGGATTAATCAGTAACACAAATTTGTTTGAAATTTAAACATCAGTACCTATCCTATTATTATAAAATATCAGTGGTCGTTAAAAGTCCGATGGTCATATGACAGACAATTTTTCGCAATTACAGAGCTCTGTGAAAGTGGGCAGATACAGGTCTTTGAGAGAGACAGGCCCTGATAATCGGTACTGCCCCCACCGCCTATGTACAAATATGTTTCACAGAAGATGATATAGATAACTAATTTTAATTTTTAAAAAAATATGTAAATAAATAAAAAAAATTGCCATACAACAAGCCAGTTTAATCAATGTCGGTTTAAAATTTAAACTGCCGTCAAATCACAGTAAATAATGCAATTTTAGAGTTAATAATATAAAAAAAGAAACTTCAATGTTCATTTTGTTTTTTTATCTTTTTGCCATTAAAAACAATGGAGAAATGTCGCAAAAGAAAGTTACTAACACAATTTTGATAAATTAAAGTTTTTCATTATCAGACTGCAACTTTAAATCGCATAAATAAAATCAACTCATGAAAAAAAAAAAAAAAAAAAACAAGGTTTGAAATTACTTGAAATTTAAGTTGCAATCTAAATCAAAAATAGGTTTAAAACTGTTTTTTCAAAGTAAAATCAAACAGATAAATTAATTTAAATAAAACTAAGCTAAGAAGCTAATTATAGCTGCTAAAATTAAAGAAATCAAACATTTTTTTTATAATAGATATACTTTAAAACGTTTAGATTTGAAAAATTATTGTAGATATATGCTCGAAAATCAATTAAAACACATTTAAATATATCGCATCAGAGTTTGAACTAAATACAAATGTAAACAATGGGTATCACTTGAACAACTAAAGGCTGATCTAACATCTTTTAAATAATCTATAAACCTTTTACTCTCACTTTAAATATTTTAAAATGCGTCGTAATAGATCTTATGTTGGTAGAAAATGTAGATATGCTTTTAAAACATATCATTTATTTGTTTTATAACGCGTTAAAAACTTAACTTACTACTCAGGGAAATTTTTTCCTTATTTTTAAGAAACAATCGCACTTTATGCTTTAAAAAATGTGAAAAATTATAATAATAAGACTTTCGATGAGTGAGTTCGTTAAAATATTAAATTATCTGTGACAAATAAAAACTTTGACAGATCTAAAAATTTCATTTTCAAAAAAATTACACAGAAAAGTGATATGTTACAATAAAATAGTCATACTATGTGAATATAAATATTTAAAATACAAATTTAATGGTGGTTATATCATATACTTATCTCGGATTTATCCCTTACTAACTAAAATATAATCATTAGTGCAAGTGCACTCGAAATAGTTGACAGAGCCTCGCCCACTTCGCTAAGCCTAAATGCCTTACCTTAAGCATCCAGACCTTGTAACCCCAATCTAGCACCGGTACGATCAGCTTCCGACCGGCGTGTTTTGAACGAAGGTAAACATCAGACACATAACAGAATATAAAGGCACAAATATCCCACCATTTTAAACACTGGTGATGAAATCTTACCCGTTAAATATTGCTACAATATGTAAAATCCAAACGAAACACCATCCACCGAAGAAAAATATTGCAAATCCATACAGAGTGTAAAAAAGCAGAACCATTTCGTTATTTCGAACTCCCAGCCCCTTCGCTGGATGAAAGTAAAAGGAGTTGTTGCCAATCCGGAGACAATTAACTTCGCCTCTTGGGAAATGATCATGAGGCAAACATATAACTTTCAGATGTTAATTATTATTATTTTTTTACAATAAAATACAAATCATTCCTCGTATTTTACTCTAGTAAGAAAACATAGAAAATGAAGATGTTTAAACAGTAACTAAAAGTATGAACGATAAAATTAAGTTTGTTTTTCCCAGCGTTCCAAAACATTAGTTCGGAAAATAGTTTTCTTCCGCTTGATTTCTTTGATTATAATTTAATGATCATTCAATTGGTATTAGAAAACCATGGTTTTAATATTTAACCTAAGAATTTTTATGAGTTTTCTAATTTTTAACCATGACTAATAAAAATCTCGTAAATCTTCTGAGTTCTGCTGATACGCATTTTGTAAAGAGCAAAAACATAGAAAATAAACATAACAGTTTAAGAAATTATAGAAGCTCACAAAATTGATTAAAGAGAAATTTTGAAGAGACCTCAAATGCTTTAAAAAAAAAAACATTCAAAGAATTTATCATGATTTCTGTTTATGAAATTAAATCTTCAAATCATCGTCTATACATTTTATTTTTCGTCCTTTAATTAAATGCAATTTGCAGTTACCGAATACGGATAAGGCAAATGAGGCACTTGCGTTGTGTAATAAATAAACAGAGAGGACCCCTAAATTTTGACGGTGAGTATCGCAAAGTTCTGGAATGTTGATTGCCGTAGTTTGGACAAGAAACTTCCAAATTGAGCATGCACCCTGTGTGTTTGTCGCCATTCTGTTATGTATAAAGTTACTCTAAACAGAACGTCTCGAATTACGAAATTGCATAATCTGAAAATTATAATAGATGGAAATCCAGTTAGAGATTCGTAGTTCGAGAAATCGATTGCTCCTGGTGGGCATTTTGTTTGCCGATCGATTTTTTGTCGATTCTGATTGGTTGGGCGATAATACGCGCAGACAAATTGACGATTTTGATTGGTTGGATACAAACTGAAGAGTTGTGATCACGTGGTTGAAACTGGTCTGTATGATTAGCTAATTCATCGATGGAGGTCAAGGCAGTTCTGCCAATCAAAACTGCCCATTTATTGTTTGGAGCTCCACGATGACAGCATTTGCAATTATCCTATCATCCACTGGAAGTACAATGGTTTACATCATTTTCAAAAATGTAGTCCCAATTGGGAGTAGCGACATACGTACACGAAGCATCTTTATGGTCCTGTTACACGAGGCGTTAAAGTTGCCGCTAGTTTCGGACGACACAATGTTGACCAACGGCTTCAAAAAAATTGCTCAAAACAAGCAACTTCGGGGCCTCCGTGGCCGAGTGGTTAAGGCATCATTCCGCTAATCGCTTGTGGACGTAGGAATCAAGGCCGGCGGGTTCGACTGCCGCCAGCTCCATTGCACGCACTTTGTGTAGCTTCCGGTTGTATCTCTCTGTTATTTCCTTGTGCTATCTTGTCTAGAAGATGTATGTAATTGTCAAAGTCATGTATGTGTTTCTGTGAATAAAAATATGGATCATTCCAGACAAACAGCCTTGTAGCTTATAGGTCTCAAAGCAATCTCCGTCAAATGTCAAAATGACAAGCAACTTTTTATTCGAGCAAATTTGTCGCTTCTAATGGTGTAAATGAGCATTGTTGCTCACAACAGCCAATTGAATGCTTGGAAAATGACGAGGGAGGGATCTTGATCGTTTTGTTGTATCAATTTTCGTAGTTTCAAATTATACCTGTGTAATAGTATCTTTAGATTGGAAGTTTTTGTCCGTCCAAATTATGGCAACCCACATTTAAAAATTTGGCCATCTTCGTTTGCACACGAATGAGACGGACAGGGTCGCCCTGGAATTAATTTATCCATTTTGTTATCTATTCGGGGTAGTTGCCTCTGGGATAATCAGGCTTTGGGATCTAAGTTTCAGGGATGGCAAGAATTGTCCTAAGGAATCACTGCATGGGACACTAAATGTGCCGATTTTCCATTTTGAACACAGTTATTTAATTTTTTTTACGTACCATGTTACCAGTCTGCATCGAGGGAAACCGAATACAAAATCTAAGAGAAAAAATAATCAGTAACCATATAAAAATCGTTCCTGAATAGTTTTTTTTTTTTTTTTTTTTTTTTTTTTTTTTTTTTTTTTGAAATACAAAGGATGTAAATTATCACTTTACTAAACAGCGTACAACCATTATATACTGGGTTTAATTTGTCTCATGTCCCATGCATGCGAACGGTGTTGTGCTCATGATTGACTTTCCATCTTGTGCTGCGTGGCTGTAGCCTTGTCATATAAGAGTGAGAGAATGCTAGACTGGATGTAATCTGGATGGCTTAATTGGTAAAGCACTTGGTGCGCTATACCAAGGGATCTGGGATCGAACCTCGGTCTGGACATTTTTTCACTCTAATGGTTGTACGCTGTTTAGTAAAGTGAAAATTCACATCCTTTGTATTGCATTAATTTACAGGGTAATTTCAGCACTTCTGAAAAATTAATTGGTGTATAGTTCTTTTTTTTTTTATCAGTTTTTAAACTAGTCCGAGACTAGTGTTGCCAGGTGTCCCAATTTTCTGGAGCTCCAATGCCAGTCCCACGTAACCACTGCGCAGGACGCGAAAGAGTCCCGATTTTGAATAATGCACATTTTTTTATTATTATTCTTTTCACACCATGCTATTTGTTAGTCAGCATCGAGTGGAACTTAATACAGTAAATCCTGTGAAGACAGAACCTGTCTATAACGTAAATTTTTTTATAGTCCCTTCGAAAGGAATATTTTACAAGTACACCTGCCTAGACTGAAACTTATATAAAACTGGAATTTTTGCGGTTCCTAGCGATTCTGTTATCACAGGTTTTATTGTACTTTGTTCAATAAAACCTCTGAAAACGGATCTTGTTTCTAACGGAATTCTATTTTAAAAGTAACAATTTCATTGTGCCTAACGATAGGGATTTTATACAATTATACCTACTAAATTGGAATTTTGTTTCAATCCTTGACGATTCCGTTTTCCCAGGTTTTGTTGTATAAGATTGTTTATGTAATATAGTAAAACCTGCTAATACGGAATCACAAAAGCCTGAGAAAAATTCCATTTATAACAGGTTTTAGATTAGCAGGTACAATTGTATGATACTTCTAGCGTAAGTACCATGAAATTTTGACAGGATTCCGTGATAGACACGTTTAGTTTTAATAGAATTTAATATATTTTTATGTCCCGATTTAGACGTTAGTGTCCCGATTTTTCGTCTTCTTGCCCAGCTTTTCGTAACACTGGATTTGGAAACTCTATCCGGCACACATAAGTTTGCTTTTTTTAAAGCATATTTAGGTATATTTATGTTCAAAAGTGAATGATTTAAGAAACTGGAAATTTTATTTTAAAAAATAAAAAGCTTTAAATTTTAGCTATGTTCCAAAATTTGATATATCTTCTGCAAACATAACTAGCATTTTTTTTAATTTTTTTTTTTAATTCTTGAGTGCAGAAAATAGCAAATATTAAGTTTTCTTCGACATTACCAGACAAAAATAATAAAATAAAACTAAACAATTTTATTTTATGAGTATTTTTTGCGACGAAAATCATATTTTCATAATCATCTCTGGAAACAAAATAATTAAAAAAAAATAGATAACTGAAGAACATCGTGCAAAGTTTTGAACTTCTCATAATCTTTTAAAGAAATTTAGATATATCAGTTTTAATAGGACAAACTTTGAAAAAAAAAATACATTAAAAAATAAATGAATTTAAAAGGCGTGTCAACCACTGACCAGTGACGCACCAACGCGACTGGGGAGTTAAGGGGGTTGAAGACCCTTTCAAACTCTGAGATTACACTAATGATTTTAAGTTCTTTAAAATTATGAAGGATTATATATTTAATTTATTTTTTAAAAGCCCTACTCTAAGGACCTTTTTGGAAATTTTGATTTTGTTTATTATTTTTTATATTTTAAAATGTTCCTTTTAAATAAAAACTATAAACACGTTTAACAAATGCCAATTAATTTTTTTTAAACATTTGACAAGTTACAGTTAAAGAAAGAATAAATTTTATAGGTCAGAAGTTTCGTCTCTCTCACATTCATAACTCTCATAATATGATTTGTTTAGTAATTTCATCGATTAAATATAATATTTATTAGCTTTGATTTCTGTTTCTGTTTAAATTATCAGATGCAAGTTTTAAAAAAAAAAATCCGCCAAAATGTTTTAAAAATAGCTTGATTTTTTGGTTAATTTACATTTTCTTAACCAACTCTACCTACATTTAAAAAATTATTTAAAAAAATATATTGCATACGTATTTATACAAGCGTTTTAAAGTACAGCATTTTCCGATTATGTGTTAGCAAGCAATTTTATACGAAATTACAATATTAAGGATGTTAGACACGTTCAACTGAAGACTTAATGAAAAATTGAATATAGTTTAGACGAAAATAAAAATATCATAATTTTAAAGCTCTATAAAGGAATAAATAATTGTAGATTTAAAAAATATATATTTGTCTTTTATGAATTAAACCAAAATAAATTTCTACAGATAACGTTAACGTGTGTACAATACAATATCACTATTAGTCCAAAAGCCCGAGTCTACTGAAAGAAAAATGGCTCGAGCCCAGGCCGCACAGACATCTAAAAATCTACCCCCCCCCCCCCTTGCAAAGCGTAATCCTGAATGCACCATTGGCGCTGACAATACAACATGAAAAAATCCCTGACGGCTCGGCTTATAGCCACCGGTAGATTTCGAAGAAGCAGACAATGGGGCGCCTGTTTATTGGGGGAATTGCAGAAAAAAGACATATTTGCCATGATGCGGCAGTTGGGACCGCCCACTTCGAAATATACATGTGCCTGTAGGCGGAGCCAGCAGAGATTTTTTGTTTTTCTTTCTTTTTTTTTCGTTTGTTTGTTTTTGTTATAAGTGTTAGTCCTATAAAAAAACTTGTCAATATAAAAGTTGTAGATAATATTAAGAGGATTTATAATAAATTTAAGCGGGTTCGATATCGTGTGAATGGACAAAGTTATGAATTTTTTTCTTCTTAAACCCCTATCTCTCCCCCCTCCCTCCCCCCCTTGGAGCCATTTTTAATGATATAAAAAATCTGTCCTACATAAATTTTGGGCCCTTTTCCTAGAAGTAATAATAACTTTAAACGGACTCGATAGGTATCATAATTAAGAAGTTATGGTCTTTTTCTGTTTTCACTAAAAGCACCCCCCATTTCCCCCTCCCTCTTGGTTCGATTTTGCCCTTTAACGAACTTGACCGAGATTTTATGCCCCTTGATTTTAAGTATGAGATTTGTGCAGAATTATGGAAGTTACCGTGCCCATAAAAAAGGGATATAGATAGATAGATAAAGTTTTGAACTAGGGGGGTGGGGGAGGGGGTGTTCTAGGAGTCATGATCGGCGTAGATCTGCAAAAAATTTCCAGAAATCACAACATAGGGGAGAATGCAATAGGTAGTATTTCTTACGAAGTCTACCCAAAATGCTATACAGTGTGTTTCAAAAAGATTAAAACGTGGTTTAACTTTTCACCAGTTGGAGATGCGCGTAGCTAACATAAGTTGCTATCATATCTCTACGGCAGATAAGATAGATAAGTCTACTTTATCGCTTAAGGTAAATAAGGTAGATCCTACCTTATCTTATCTACCTTATGTGATCAAGATAAGGTAGGAAGTTACATTAAAAAAAAATTATACGTCCATGGGTGTTATAAGTTATATTTTGAAAACATTTCCTCCATGCCCTGAGAAGTACATCAGTAAAAATTCCATTCTTTGACGACCGAAACTCACTGAGTTATGATACTTTGGATTTTATGAAATTTCGTAGTTTCTGGCACTAAAAAATTGCCTGTCTGTTTTTTAATGCCAGAAAGCTTCGAAATTTTATTTTAAACTCGGTGACTTTTGTTTTTAGAAGAATGGGAGTTTTATTGTTTTAACTGTCGGAACATGGAGAAAATGATTCAAAACATAACTTATAGCACCCACGGACCGTATAAAAATTTAAAAAATGTAACTTTTGAAAATGTTAGGAAGGGAGATTTCATCCACACATTCTGGAATCCTACCTTATCTTAAACACTTTTGCAGACTAACGTTGCTTACGTACAGGCGTACCATTTGGGGGGAGGCTAGGACAAGGACACTATGACGCAGTGGCGCCAACTTGTATGGGCCCGTGCGGCCCGAGCCGACCCAATAATTTACACAAGAGAATTATTTACCAAATGTATATACTATTTTAAGTGAATAATACAGTATAGCTCCTCATTATATCGTGCATGCTGGGAGGCAAAAATAAAGCGCGATATAACCAAAGGAATCGACTTTAAGAAAGATTATAACCTACAAGAACGTGTTTTGTGTTTGACACTGGAATGCCCCAGTTTATAGAGGCATATTTCACTTTTCTCAATAAAATTTACGATAGAAAATTTTATTTATTATAATGAACTAGTCGGATGTGTCAATCCCAAAACTTTCTTCTGTCTCACACAGGTTGTTTCACATACACTAAAAAGAATCAGCAACCAATTTATATCAAGGTCTAACTGAATCTAAAGTTTTATTGAATTCCGTGCATTAGTTCTTGACTTATGACTATTGCTAAAATCGTGTAAATCTTGCAAAATGCAGGATAGCAGCGCCACCTGTTGGGAGATTCAGACCAAAACCTAATCAACAATAACTTATGACAACGTCTAACTGAATCTGAAGTTTGAGGAAAATCCGTGCATTAGTTCTTGAGATATAGTTATCGTGATAATAATGAAAAAAGTAGCATAGCAGCTACTTTGGTAGCAATTTGGTAGCTATTTGCACCAAAACGTGATCCAGTATCTATTTATGTCAAGGTATTACAGAATCTGAAGTTTGATGAAAATAACTGCATTAGTTCTTGAGATAGAGCTATTTCAGAAATCGCAAAAAATGCAGCATAGCAGCGCCACCTGTCGGGCGATTTTCACCAAAAACTAACCAGCACCCATTTATATTAGGGACTAACTGAATATAAAGTTTTATTCAATTTCGCGCATTAGTTCTTGAGATAAAGCGCCCACAAAATTTTTGTCACATACAGAGAGACAGGCGGACAGACAACAGTCCAATCGTGTTTAGGACCTTCTAAAACGTATAAATCCGTCAAAAACCGGAAGTCGAAAATTTTCATGAATCCAATACTTTCCTCTTGTAAAGATAGAAGAAAGTAAAAACGGTAGATGGTAAAGCTAGGTTATGGTAAAGATAAGAAATCTTCTCTAAAGGAACGAAAATTCATCGATATATCTGAATGACCGATATTACAACGTTAGTGTATTTTTTATACAGAACCTGTAAAAATGGAACCTGTCTTAAATTAGATATTTTATTATTCCAATGAAAAAACCACTGTGCAATTATACATGCTAAGACGAAAACCTGTCGAAACAGATTCTTACCAATCCCTTAAGATTCTGTTTTGGCAGGTTTTACTGTACAAGGATTTCCTATCCCAATCCCTGGAATAGAAAAAAAGATGTCCTACTTAGTAGCGGAACAATTTCTGAGACCACCCGATATTTTTTAAGTTGGCGCGACTGCTAGGAAGAGCAGTCCCCCCCACCCATATTGCAGAAAATTTATCAATTATCGCAGTCAGACTCAATATATATATATATATTTTTTTTTTTTCAAAAATGGCTTAAAAGTTAAAATACTTTGTCAGATTTGATTACAAAAAAAAAAAAAAAAAAAAAAAAAAAAAAAAAAAAAAAAATTCCTGACGGCTCGGCCTACAGGCACAGGTAGATTTCGAAGATGCAGACCGTGGGGCGCCTGTTTGTTGGGAATTGCGGAAGAAATGACTTTTTAGCCATGATACGGCAGATGGGAAACGCCCACTTCAAAACCTAACTTGTTTGCAGGCGGAGCCGGCAGGGATTTTTATTATTATTATTATTATTATTATTATTATTATTATTATTTGCTATAAGGGTTGGTCTTATAAAAAACTTGTCAATATAAAAGTTTTAGATAATATTAAGAGAATTAATAATAAATTCAAGCGGATTTGATATCTTGTGAATGGACGAAGTTATGATTTTTTTTCTTCTAAAACCTCCCTTTTTTCCCCCCTTGGGGCTATTTTTAATGATATCAAAAATCTGTCATATATAAATTTTCGGCCTTTTTCCTAGAAGTAATAATAACTTTAAACGGATTCGATACGTATCATAATTAAGAAATTATGGGTTTTTTTCTGTTTTCACAAAAAGCCCCCCCCCCCTCCATTAGTCCCCCCCCCCCCACTTGGTTCGATTTTGCTCATTCACGAACTTGACCGAGATTTTATGCCCCTTGTTTTTATGTATCAGTTTGGAAGCGATTTGTGCAGAATTTTTCCAGTTATCGTGTCCATAAAAAGTGACGTAGATAGATAGATAAAGTTTTGAACTGGGGGTGGTTTTGGGTTCTGGGAGTCATAATCGGCGTAGATCTGCAAAAATTTTTCAAAAATTCCAACTTAGAGGAGAATGTAATAGGTAGTATTTCTTACGAAATCTACCTATTAAGCACTCAATAACCACTTTAAGCATACAAATGAATAATTATCAAAAGTGTTTTCTAAAGCCTTGCTGTTCCAACATTCTCAAAGAGAGGCATTTACCATTAATGAGTCATTTGGCTATTTTTAAAAATATATGTATGCAAAAACTCTATCAATTGTGATGGAATGCTACAGAGTGATCAATTAAATTATTTGAATTTAAGTCTGACTGCATAGGATTTACCACTATATTGCTGTAAATTGATTAATATGAGTATTTTAAATTATCCGAGACGTATAGTATTTATTTTGCACCTATGACTCTAAGGATCTGATATGATAATTTATACTTAGAAAATTTTATTAGACAAATTATCAATTAATTATAGAAAAGAAAAAGTTGCGTTGTGAATTATTTTTGAAGTTCGGATCCTCTTTGAGCCAATTACAATCATCAAAGGTTACCTGCTGAGAGTTATGTAACATTAAATATATAATGGCTTATTTTAAAACCTAGATTGTAATATTAAAGAAAACATTTCCTAAAATAAAAGACTTAATATTAATTCAATAAATTAAGTAAACAAAAAGGAAAACTGACTAAAATTAATTGAATATAAAATTGAGTTTATTTACAAGGTAATTATAAGCATATGATTAAAAACAAACATAAATGTTTAACAAAAATAAAAATATTCAATCCTAGTTGAGAACTGTATTCTCAACATTTATTTTCTGAGAATTACAGTTTATCTTACTGAATTAAAAAAAATTCGATTTTGAAAGGCAGAGTTCCATACCCTAGAAGTATTTATTTGATTAGCCTTTTTATGTTTAGATCGGGGTAGGATCTTCATACACACTTAAATTCGTATTATTAAAAGAATATAGCTTAATTAAATAAAATGGAACAATGGTGAAGGAAGATTGTTTGTTACCTTATATTACTAGATAACGTTGACAGCAGGAGGTAATGGCTGACGCGTTTTCGCTTTTTCTTAGCGCGTACATTTCCATCTATTGGCACACACACTCAAAATCTGTTTTTTTAGTTAGAGAGCAGTCAACCTTCTACTTTTCCATCTTTTTTGAATCTGAACTCTCAAGAAAAATCACATTCTTTTCGTGGAGCAAAAAAAAAGGGATGGAACCATTTTTCCCTTTTCACATAAAATTAAGGCCTTATACGTTTTAACTTCTTGAAAATTTGCATGTTTCGGCCATACCTCTGATTTTAGAGAGATGACCATTGGCATGCGGGAGAAATTTGGTACTCCCCTTGAGTGTTTCATAGGTCCGTCGATACAATAGCGATTCCTCTTGACGCCGTGCTGTGTCTGGGAGGTAAAGATGCTTTGACTTGTGAGGTCTTCGTGCCTATTTAAGCTCTCATAAATAAATGTGTCATATTATTGTTCTGACAATTTTCTCCATGACATTTTTATTAGGTGTAGTTAAATCATTCGTGGGAACGGAAAACCAAATATTTCCTTGACTGCCGTGGTTCACTTTGTTCCACAATTATCTATCTGTATGCGCTGATCCTAAAATGGATCATTAATTTGTATTGTTCACTGTTCACTGATTAAAATGATACCAAATACTCTGCTAATATGCAGGAAAAAAACCAAATACTTTTTTTTTTTATAGTGTGTGCTAGTTTAGATCTAGATGGTGGTATTTCTCACCATCATCTCTTCCCCCGACATTAGAAAAAAAAAGGTCCACAGTATCTTTTTTTTTATATATATATATAGCCACAAAGTACTCGATGAAAGTCCATCGTCGTATTATATTGAAGATCAAAACTGAAAATGTTCACATGGAAAAGTCTAGGAACTTGGGATAAGCTGGGGTGTCACTAGGTTTGGAGTGTAAGTAGGTTTGCAACACCAGAAAAAAGTTTTACACATTGGTGAAATAAAGCGTAATCAAAAGTTCACTGTTGAAAAATCTGATGAAAGACATGACTTCTTCAGCAAGTTATCATGTGTAGTTGGTTTCAATTTCCATTGTTCCAAAAACATTTATTAAAATTTTGAGTTTTAATAGGTCCAAATCCAAATAAAGCAGGAAAATTTGAATAAGCCAAATAATAAAATAAAATGCCCGAGAGAAGAAAGAAAAAAAAATTAATTTTCTTTTCCACTCTTATATTTTTAGTTATTACATACATATAAATTGGCAAATCTTTTATTTTACTTATTACAGGCTAATTAGGTACCCATACGTTGAAACACAATATACAGAATCATTTAAAACAAATACTCAATATAATCAGTAAGCTGTATGCATTGATAATGAATACCATACAATTAAAAAAAAATTATATAATATATGAAAAACATTGAGAGAAAACACATCTATATAATCACATGTCTGTTGTACTACAATCTGTATTATAAACATTATAATCTAATTCTCACATGAATTATTTTCTCTTGAGCAGAAAGGAAAACTTCTTTATTTTTTTTTTATATATATATATAAAGAAAATGTTATGTTAAAAAAAAAAAATCTTATCATTCTTACTAAAACATATGTTTTGGAATATGTGAAAAGGCTACTTTTCTGAATGAAAGATATTTTCAATAATAATATATTTTCATAAAAGAAACAGATCGAAAAAATGAAAATTTGTTTTCTTCTTTCGATACCAAAAATTTAAATATCCATCTATAAAGTCAAACACAATACCCTTTTAAACTGCCTGCCTTGGAATGGACGGGGTTGGGAAAAAAAAAAAAAAAAACAAGGCAGAAGAAGAAAAAGAAAAAAAAACAGTAATCTTTTCTCCCTCTAATCCATCACCGCTAAGCGGAAGGATAGAGAATGACAGCTAGATGACCCTACCTGTGGACAATGACTCATCCTTTTTTTTTTTTTTTTTTTTTTTTACATTCGTATCCAGGTGTACACAAGGGAAGATTTGCGAAATGCATGTACTAGCGATCGTTGCTATCCCTCAGGTGTATGATTACTAAACTCCTGGATTTTCGACTCTACAAAAAGGGGTGAAATGTGTTAATTGCACGTGTAATTGGTGAAAGGTAGTGCAGCTATGATTTACAGCTAGGAATTATGATTTATGTTATTAAAAATAAAAATTATACTGTGTGGTTAAAAAAAAAAAAGTCGTGTATACCCGGCTTGGATTTAAAAAAAAAAATGAGGTATGTTTAAATCTGTATATCTACTTAATATTTTCTATAAAAAAAAAAATCGGTACACGTGTAACGTGGTCAAATCCGTTTGCATCGCACTATCTTCTCGTCAATTTATATATTTACTTATTTATTTATATTGTGTATAAAAACGTAATGTATTATAATATATATATATTTTTAATATAATATTGATTTTCTAGTTACAATTTAAGTTAGCGAGAACAAGCGAGCGTTGCTTTGCACAAACGAAAATGTGCATGCAATTGTAAAATATTTATTTAATTATTTATTCTTCTTATTATTATTATTTTAAAATCTATTAACGTGTAAATATACATATTTAAGGAATCGAAAGCGAGCGTTCGCTTTTCTTTTCTCTTATTATTTTTTGTTTTATAAAATATTACATATAGTTAGAAAAAAAAAAGATTAAACAAATTCTTTTTTTTTTGTAAAGTTTGGAAATTTAGTTAATTAGAAATATCTCAGCTAAATGCATTATTAGATGCTCTGCGCAGATAGTCTCAATTTCGCCTGCAAAAACGAGACTTTAACATCCAATAAATTGCTGAAATGATCATTGACATGTATCCAACACCTTTTTATTATTATTATTTTTTAAGTATGAAATAATTTACCTAAATATTTAAGGTATAAATTAAACATCCAATTTATGTTTTGTAATAATTGAAACGTTCAATGGTATTTTTTTTTTATTTATTATTATTATTTTTTTTTTTAAATTATCTGAAATGTTAATCCTTAGGGACAACTAAAAAATTTTATTTTTTTTTACTTGTTTGTTTTATAATATGAAATTGTACGATTATTCTAAAATTAAAATTGAAACGCGTTGTTCTAACCCAGTTATAGATTATATCAAATATTAAACTAAAATAATTTTGTAAAATCTGACCGATTTTTTTTTGTTATAATAATTCAAGTGGATTCGTCAATCCGTGGCTTTAAGCAAAGGATGAATTATTATAAAAATTGGTCAATATAAAATGTTGTATTATTATTATTTATATTTGTGTCGCCGAGTGAATAGATGTTGACTTGTAATTTTAAATCGATTAGTTATATGTTTTGTGCTACATATCAAGACTTTTATTTTCACTTTTAGTAGAGGGGGTAAGGTTATATATTAAAAATTTTTTTTGTTTTGTTATATAAATTAGTATAAAATGGGTTTGAAAGGGTGATACCCTGGCAAGGCTGCCTCTGTTTTTATTTTTACCGTAATTATTATTATTTTTTATTTAACGTGCATGTTTGTTCATAACTCCCTCTGACGAGCCAAATCCCTCAGTAGTACACTGTGTAGCAAAGAAAAAAAAACCTGCAGTATCCTCCCTAAATGATCTTTTTTTTTTTTTTTTTTTTTTTTAAATAGTAACCTGTCCTCAATGTACTGTAAATAAACAATAATGGAAAATTATAAAATGTGTACTAAACTAAAGAAAAATAAGACATCTATAAACGATAAAAATTTAAAATAAATATATACATATTGCCTCGAGAGCAATAAAAGAGAAAAAAAATTTCTCGCTTCCCTATCTAGGAATTTATGTGTATAGTCTGTGATTCCACTTTCGTTGGTGAGAATAATTTATTTATGTGGCGTTTAATAGTCGCTTTATCTGGGAATGCAATTTCCTTTAATAGGTAATTGTTATTCCTAAGCTTCCTTACCACCTCGAATGGTCCCAAGAATTTTGGCTGAAGTACACCTGGTTTACCCACGACTTTTAAGTAGCATTCTTGTCCCGTTTGTAGAAATTTTACTTTTTGGACTGGAGTACTGTCGATGTACTCCGCCATCATTTTTTTTTTGGTTTTGTAAGGCTAATTTCTTTATTTCCTCAATATGTTGGACTCTATTTTTAACGTAGGTTTTGACAATTATGTCTTGGTCGGGCAAGTGTATGGAAAAAGGAGTTCTTATTTCTCTACCGAAAAATAGAAGTGCCGGAGAAAATCCCGTAGCTCTGTGCGGCGTACTGTTATAATTAATTTTAAAAAAATCAATCCTGGTATCCCATTCTAAAGAGTTTTTACACATAGCCACAATTGAATTTTTTAATATTTTATTACTGATTTCACAGAGCCCATTACTGCGTGGATTATTCACGGACGTAAAATCTAGGTCTATGTTAAGAGAATCCATGTATTCTTTGAATAAATCAGAGTGAAAATACCGGCCATTATCCAATTTTATGGATCGCGCCAATCCGAAATTACTAAAATAGCGATTCAATACATTTAGAAGTGTTTGTGATTCACAATTGCGAACCGGTACAGCCTCCAAGAATCTTGATGTGGAATCAATAATCATAAATACAAATTTATTTTTGCGTAGCGTCATTGGAAGCAAACCAATTAAATCTATATGCAAAACTGATCCGATTTCTTTATCTTTGATTATTTTTTGTGTGGGAACTTTAATAGTTTGATGTTGTTTAGTCGTGTTACATGGTATACATTTAGTACAATAATTCTTTACATCCCTGTACATCCCGTACCAGTAGAATCTAGCTTTTATTATTTGATAAGTTTTAAAAAATCCGAAATGTGGTTTATGAGCTTCCTGTATTATTTCAGCTTTAAGTTTATCCGGAGCAATTAACAGTTCATTTGTATCAGAGCCTGGCTTTAATATTAATATTTCTTTTTGATTGAGAGTGAATTTTTTTGTGGTTTTGTTTTGTTTGTCAGTTTTAATTTTGTTTATTATTTTATTTAATTTTTCGTCTTCTAATTGTTGTAGTTTAATGTTTTCATCTGATAGAGCTTTGTTTACCGTAAACAATGAATTTTGCAATTTTTCTCTTGAAATTATATTATTAATGTTCCTCGAAACATAATCAGCAGGATTTTTAGATCCCTCGATATGCTGAAAAGAGTAGTTAAAAGGGGACAAATTGTCCAACCACCTTGCTACAATGTCTGGTTGCTTTTCCAAATTTAAAAAATACGTTAGCGCTTTGGAGTCTGTATAAATATTAAATTTTCTCCCTGCGAGAATATGCTTGAAATACATCACCGCTTCATGAACCGCCAGTAGTTCGAGTTTGAAACTGGGGTAGTTCTTTTCGGGATCCCTTAATTTTCGCCCAAAATGTTCAATTGTCAGCTGTTCTCCGTCGTATTCTTGTGCTAAAATTCCAGAAATAGCTGTTTTAGAAGCGTCTGTGATTAAAATGAAATCTTTTGAGAAATCCGGGGGTTTTAATGTGGGATTTTTAACTATCGCTGCTTGGATTTCTTTGAAAGCATTTTCTTCTATGTCAGACCATTTAAATTTCACTTTGTCTTTAGTAAGATTAATTAATGGGTCAACTATTTTAGAATAGTCTTTAATAAGCGATCTAAAATAATTCGAAAGACCAAGTAGAGATTTAACTCCCTTCTTATTTTTAGGTTTAACTAAATTTTGAATTTTATCTATGTTTCTTTTTGAAGGAGAGTATCCTTCGCTGTTTAGGGTGAAACCGAGAAATTCGATTTCTGACATACAGACTTGTATTTTAGTAGGCTCAATAGTTAAATTATTTTCAATAAAAGCTTTAAGGACTTTGTCTAACAGATGTAACATTTCTTCGAGTGAGTCGGCTGCTAGGATCACATCGTCAATAAAATAAGCGACTTGATCTTCATTAAAGTGGCCCAACACTTTATCAATTAATTCTGCAAACACCGCAGTACTGAGTCGCGTTCCGAACGGCAATCTTAAAAAGGAGAATTTACCGTGCTCCGTTATGAAAGCTAATTTTTCAGTGTCTTCTTCACGTAAATTTATTTGGAAAAACGCACTGTGTAGATCCAGTACTGTATAATATTTTTTTCCACTCATTCTCCGCAGAATCTCTTTAATTTCGGGTATGGGGTACGCATAATTTTGAAGTATTTCATTTAAAAGTCTATAATCGACCGCCATACGATATTTAACTTCATTAGCCTGTTCGTTTTTCTGCAAAGATTTTTTTTTAACGAAAATAACAGGGAAAGCGTAATCAGAGTTGGATTTACGAATGATATTTGCTCTCAAAAGTTTTTCAATTTCTTTTTTAGCATACTCCTTAACATTGTGTGCAGTTTTGTATGGTTTAGTCTGCAGAGGATAATTATGTATTAAATTAAATCTTGGGACGACTAATGAAGATTGTCCGAGTGTATCGTAATTCTTAGAAAAGGCATGTGCATTATTTAGAAGTATTTTTTTTAATTTTTCTGCTGTGTTCGAGTCTAAATGTTGTAAATTAAAGTCGTCTGATCTAAGTTCTGCTTTTCTCCGTTCACGAACTTACTCTAAATTCAGATTATTAATGTGCACTACCTGCTTCGTTACTTCTTGACCCTCAGTGTCAACTGATTTTATTTCAAAATGTTTAGAAATTTTGCCAATGTTCATTCCCTCTGTTAAGATTAATTTTTGTTGTGATTTGTTAGTGATTATTATATGAATTTTATTATCCTTGGCAATTTCGTGAATTGATGTTTTATAATAAATTTTCATATTATGTTTAATCGGTTCCAAGAGTATTGTATTTGTAGTTGCGAATTTATCTGGATCTAATAGTAATGCAACAATTTTTTTTTCGCCTGGTAGTAACTCCGTTGTCTGTGTTAGTTTTGCTGTAACAAAATTTTTGTGCGAGATACGTTTTTTTTTCTTTTTGTGTATTGTTTCTTTATTTTGATTCTCATTAGAGTTAGCAGTTAAGTTACTTATCAGACTTTGAGGTTCATTTTCTAGAAATTGAAGTGCAATGTTTTTGTTTTTTAATTTCATGGTTTTATCTTCAAAATCTAGGATAATATTATTTGTTTTGAGGAAATCGAATCCCAATAGCATATTGTAGTTCCGACCAAAATCTTGAGTTGTAACATAGAATGCCCCCGATACAAAAACGTTTTCCAATTTGAAAGTTAATTTAATGCATTGCTTAAAAGAGATTGTCGAATTTGTTAATGTTTGAATTTTTACCTGGTTACAGAGATTTTTATATTTTACGTGTGCATTCTTTAATTGTTCGAACAATATAGGTGATGCCAAAGTTACTGCCGCCCCACTGTCTGTCAAAGCATTAATCTTAACACCATTAATTTCAAAAGTAATAATCGGAAGTTGAGAATTGTCATTACTTTTGACACTAGCAATAATTTTGTTATTTTTTTTAGACCCGCAGTGAGACTTACGCGGGTGCCTTGTATTTGAGAATGTAAGTCCCGACATTAGTTTCCCTTTTTGTTACTAGAATTCTGATCATGATCTTTATCTTGTTTATTGTTTTCAAATGTCTGCTGTGAATTATTTTTTTTTGTATAATCATGTTTTTTATAATTATTTTGCTTGTAGCCCCCTCTATGCCCTCTATAATTTCTTCGCTGGTCATATGATCTCTGTTCGTTGAAATTGCCTCCATAATTTCCGAAACTGGGATATGATATCGGCATAAATTGTTGGTGGGGTGGGGGTGGTGCATAGTACATGTACTGAGGAGCAGAATATTGCATAGGGTTGAAGTTTTGGTGCGTGTAATTTGGGGTTTGCTGAAAGTTTCCCTGAGCTTGTTGGTTTCCCCCTTGATAAAAATTTGGTTTTTCGATTTGAATATTCTCAGGAATTTTTTTATTTTCGTCCACGTAATTACTGCTGTTTTGTTCGTTGCCCTTGTAAAACCAACAATGTGGGTTCGTATGGGATGTGGATTTACAGTACTTGCAAAACCTAGTTGTATCATTGTTAGTGGCATTTACCTTTAATTTTATGTTATTTAGTTCCGCGGTTAATAATTTTATATTCTCTGCACTTTCTACATTGAGTTTAAGCAGTTCATTTAACAAATCAGAATCTTTAGTTTTGGAAATGTTGTTGATGTCCTTTAAATTGACATGTGAATAAGCCTCCTCTAATTTTAAGGCTATGTTGCACGCTGTTTTAAAGTCCGGCGGAGAGTTTTTTCTTACTTCCAGACTTAAATCACTACGAATTGATTCCAAAAACTGAGATAATTTGATCATTTCCATGAATGTAGAGCTGTTGTTAGCTCCTATATCTTGCCCACTTTTTTTTAGATAAAGGTCTGCTGCCGCATTAAACTCTAATATAAATTCGTTCATGTTTTGTTCCGGTTTTTGTTTGAGATTGCAAAATTTCTTTTGCGCTTCTAGAAATGTGGTTTTGGGTTCGAATAATTGTTTTAACTTTGTTTTAAAGGTTTCTAAGTTCTGTTCCACGAACAAATTTTGATCCCTCATCAATTTATCTTTAGCAGGTCCTACAATTTTCGCCTTTAATATAGTTAATTTAGAATCATTATTCAATTCAGTTTTATTGATGAGATTGTCAAATTGTAAGAAAAAATGGTTAATATTTGCTTCCTTTTTTCCATCATAGTATGGAATCAGATTAATTAGGCTATCTGCATTTGGGGTGTCCATTGTAGTAATTTTAGGAGTAGCTTTTTCAGAATTTATAATTTTCTTCTCTTTCTTTTTTTTCTTATTATTATTATTACTATTATTACAAATAATATTAGTGTCTACAGTTTGATTATTTAATTCGCGTAATTGTTGTCTAGTTTTGACACCAGTATCTATTCTACTAATTCTTTGACTTTTACGCTTATTCATCCAATTAAAGTACAAAAATCATAAAATAGAGAGAGAGCAAAAAAAAATTGTTTAACATAAAATAAAAGATACCCAATGGTGAATTGTTATGCACTGTTCGAGAAATTAATTATATATAACATATATCATTTCAATATTTGAGCATTATTATGTATTTATTTTATATTTGCTGCTGTTGCAGTATATGTAACACAAGTCATATTTTCAATTCTTTGTTAATACAAATCAATCCAATAACACTTATTATTATTTAATATATCATTATATATTTAGTGAGGTACCCAAAAAGAATTGCCAGGTATATGCATGTTACAGAGTGTATGAAGATTCCCCAATGAATGCTTAAAATTTTTTTTTTTTTTTTTTTTTTTTTTTTTTTTAATTAGTTGTTGAAAAGAGGAAAAAAATTTTTTTTCAAAAGAATTAGAATTAAGAACATTTATGTTAGCAAAAAAAAATTTTTTTTTTTTTTAGTCTTAATATTGCATATATATTTTTATATTTAAAAAATTATACAATAACCTAAAGTTCTATTTCTAAAATTAAATTAATATATTAAAATAATTTAGAAAGAGGTAACGGTACCACTTCTCATTCGGTAAACCCTATGATGGAATGCTACAGAGTGATCAATTAAATTATTTGAATTTAAGTCTGACTGCATAGGATTTACCACTATATTGCTGTAAATTGATTAATATGAGTATTTTAAATTATCCGAGACGTATAGTATTTATTTTGCACCTATGACTCTAAGGATCTGATATGATAATTTATACTTAGAAAATTTTATTAGACAAATTATCAATTAATTATAGAAAAGAAAAAGTTGCGTTGTGAATTATTTTTGAAGTTCGGATCCTCTTTGAGCCAATTACAATCATCAAAGGTTACCTGCTGAGAGTTATGTAACATTAAATATATAATGGCTTATTTTAAAACCTAGATTGTAATATTAAAGAAAACATTTCCTAAAATAAAAGACTTAATATTAATTCAATAAATTAAGTAAACAAAAAGGAAAACTGACTAAAATTAATTGAATATAAAATTGAGTTTATTTACAAGGTAATTATAAGCATATGATTAAAAACAAACATAAATGTTTAACAAAAATAAAAATATTCAATCCTAGTTGAGAACTGTATTCTCAACATTTATTTTCTGAGAATTACAGTTTATCTTACTGAATTAAAAAAAATTCGATTTTGAAAGGCAGAGTTCCATACCCTAGAAGTATTTATTTGATTAGCCTTTTTATGTTTAGATCGGGGTAGGATCTTCATACACACTTAAATTCGTATTATTAAAAGAATATAGCTTAATTAAATAAAATGGAACAATGGTGAAGGAAGATTGTTTGTTACCTTATATTACTAGATAACGTTGACAGCAGGAGGTAATGGCTGACGCGTTTTCGCTTTTTCTTAGCGCGTACATTTCCATCTATTGGCACACACACTCAAAATCTGTTTTTTTAGTTAGAGAGCAGTCAACCTTCTACTTTTCCATCTTTTTTGAATCTGAACTCTCAAGAAAAATCACATTCTTTTCGTGGAGCAAAAAAAAAGGGATGGAACCATTTTTCCCTTTTCACATAAAATTAAGGCCTTATACGTTTTAACTTCTTGAAAATTTGCATGTTTCGGCCATACCTCTGATTTTAGAGAGATGACCATTGGCATGCGGGAGAAATTTGGTACTCCCCTTGAGTGTTTCATAGGTCCGTCGATACAATAGCGATTCCTCTTGACGCCGTGCTGTGTCTGGGAGGTAAAGATGCTTTGACTTGTGAGGTCTTCGTGCCTATTTAAGCTCTCATAAATAAATGTGTCATATTATTGTTCTGACAATTTTCTCCATGACATTTTTATTAGGTGTAGTTAAATCATTCGTGGGAACGGAAAACCAAATATTTCCTTGACTGCCGTGGTTCACTTTGTTCCACAATTATCTATCTGTATGCGCTGATCCTAAAATGGATCATTAATTTGTATTGTTCACTGTTCACTGATTAAAATGATACCAAATACTCTGCTAATATGCAGAAAAAAAACCAAATACTTTTTTTTTTTATAGTGTGTGCTAGTTTAGATCTAGATGGTGGTATTTCTCACCATCATCTCTTCCCCCGACATTAGAAAAAAAAAAGGTCCACAGTATCTTTTTTTTTATATATATATATAGCCACAAAGTACTCGATGAAAGTCCATCGTCGTATTATATTGAAGATCAAAACTGAAAATGTTCACATGGAAAAGTCTAGGAACTTGGGATAAGCTGGGGTGTCACTAGGTTTGGAGTGTAAGTAGGTTTGCAACACCAGAAAAAAGTTTTACACATTGGTGAAATAAAGCGTAATCAAAAGTTCACTGTTGAAAAATCTGATGAAAGACATGACTTCTTCAGCAAGTTATCATGTGTAGTTGGTTTCAATTTCCATTGTTCCAAAAACATTTATTAAAATTTTGAGTTTTAATAGGTCCAAATCCAAATAAAGCAGGAAAATTTGAATAAGCCAAATAATAAAATAAAATGCCCGAGAGAAGAAAGAAAAAAAAATTAATTTTCTTTTCCACTCTTATATTTTTAGTTATTACATACATATAAATTGGCAAATCTTTTATTTTACTTATTACAGGCTAATTAGGTACCCATACGTTGAAACACAATATACAGAATCATTTAAAACAAATACTCAATATAATCAGTAAGCTGTATGCATTGATAATGAATACCATACAATTAAAAAAAAATTATATAATATATGAAAAACATTGAGAGAAAACACATCTATATAATCACATGTCTGTTGTACTACAATCTGTATTATAAACATTATAATCTAATTCTCACATGAATTATTTTCTCTTGAGCAGAAAGGAAAACTTCTTTATTTTTTTTTTATATATATATAAAGAAAATGTTATGTTAAAAAAAAAAAATCTTATCATTCTTACTAAAACATATGTTTTGGAATATGTGAAAAGGCTACTTTTCTGAATGAAAGATATTTTCAATAATAATATATTTTCATAAAAGAAACAGATCGAAAAAATGAAAATTTGTTTTCTTCTTTCGATACCAAAAATTTAAATATCCATCTATAAAGTCAAACACAATACCCTTTTAAACTGCCTGCCTTGGAATGGACGGGGTTGGGAAAAAAAAAAAAAAAAACAAGGCAGAAGAAGAAAAAGAAAAAAAAACAGTAATCTTTTCTCCCTCTAATCCATCACCGCTAAGCGGAAGGATAGAGAATGACAGCTAGATGACCCTACCTGTGGACAATGACTCATCCTTTTTTTTTTTTTTTTTTTTTTTACATTCGTATCCAGGTGTACACAAGGGAAGATTTGCGAAATGCATGTACTAGCGATCGTTGCTATCCCTCAGGTGTATGATTACTAAACTCCTGGATTTTCGACTCTACAAAAAGGGGTGAAATGTGTTAATTGCACGTGTAATTGGTGAAAGGTAGTGCAGCTATGATTTACAGCTAGGAATTATGATTTATGTTATTAAAAATAAAAATTATACTGTGTGGTTAAAAAAAAAAAGTCGTGTATACCCGGCTTGGATTTAAAAAAAAAAATGAGGTATGTTTAAATCTGTATATCTACTTAATATTTTCTATAAAAAAAAAAATCGGTACACGTGTAACGTGGTCAAATCCGTTTGCATCGCACTATCTTCTCGTCAATTTATATATTTACTTATTTATTTATATTGTGTATAAAAACGTAATGTATTATAATATATATATATTTTTAATATAATATTGATTTTCTAGTTACAATTTAAGTTAGCGAGAACAAGCGAGCGTTGCTTTGCACAAACGAAAATGTGCATGCAATTGTAAAATATTTATTTAATTATTTATTCTTCTTATTATTATTATTTTAAAATCTATTAACGTGTAAATATACATATTTAAGGAATCGAAAGCGAGCGTTCGCTTTTCTTTTCTCTTATTATTTTTTGTTTTATAAAATATTACATATAGTTAGAAAAAAAAAAGATTAAACAAATTCTTTTTTTTTTGTAAAGTTTGGAAATTTAGTTAATTAGAAATATCTCAGCTAAATGCATTATTAGATGCTCTGCGCAGATAGTCTCAATTTCGCCTGCAAAAACGAGACTTTAACATCCAATAAATTGCTGAAATGATCATTGACATGTATCCAACACCTTTTTATTATTATTATTTTTTAAGTATGAAATAATTTACCTAAATATTTAAGGTATAAATTAAACATCCAATTTATGTTTTGTAATAATTGAAACGTTCAATGGTATTTTTTTTTTATTTATTATTATTATTTTTTTTTTTAAATTATCTGAAATGTTAATCCTTAGGGACAACTAAAAAATTTTATTTTTTTTTACTTGTTTGTTTTATAATATGAAATTGTACGATTATTCTAAAATTAAAATTGAAACGCGTTGTTCTAACCCAGTTATAGATTATATCAAATATTAAACTAAAATAATTTTGTAAAATCTGACCGATTTTTTTTTGTTATAATAATTCAAGTGGATTCGTCAATCCGTGGCTTTAAGCAAAGGATGAATTATTATAAAAATTGGTCAATATAAAATGTTGTATTATTATTATTTATATTTGTGTCGCCGAGTGAATAGATGTTGACTTGTAATTTTAAATCGATTAGTTATATGTTTTGTGCTACATATCAAGACTTTTATTTTCACTTTTAGTAGAGGGGGTAAGGTTATATATTAAAAATTTTTTTTGTTTTGTTATATAAATTAGTATAAAATGGGTTTGAAAGGGTGATACCCTGGCAAGGCTGCCTCTGTTTTTATTTTTACCGTAATTATTATTATTTTTTATTTAACGTGCATGTTTGTTCATAACTCCCTCTGACGAGCCAAATCCCTCAGTAGTACACTGTGTAGCAAAGAAAAAAAAACCTGCAGTATCCTCCCTAAATGATCTTTTTTTTTTTTTTTTTTTTTTTTAAATAGTAACCTGTCCTCAATGTACTGTAAATAAACAATAATGGAAAATTATAAAATGTGTACTAAACTAAAGAAAAATAAGACATCTATAAACGATAAAAATTTAAAATAAATATATACATATTGCCTCGAGAGCAATAAAAGAGAAAAAAAATTTCTCGCTTCCCTATCTAGGAATTTATGTGTATAGTCTGTGATTCCACTTTCGTTGGTGAGAATAATTTATTTATGTGGCGTTTAATAGTCGCTTTATCTGGGAATGCAATTTCCTTTAATAGGTAATTGTTATTCCTAAGCTTCCTTACCACCTCGAATGGTCCCAAGAATTTTGGCTGAAGTACACCTGGTTTACCCACGACTTTTAAGTAGCATTCTTGTCCCGTTTGTAGAAATTTTACTTTTTGGACTGGAGTACTGTCGATGTACTCCGCCATCATTTTTTTTTTGGTTTTGTAAGGCTAATTTCTTTATTTCCTCAATATGTTGGACTCTATTTTTAACGTAGGTTTTGACAATTATGTCTTGGTCGGGCAAGTGTATGGAAAAAGGAGTTCTTATTTCTCTACCGAAAAATAGAAGTGCCGGAGAAAATCCCGTAGCTCTGTGCGGCGTACTGTTATAATTAATTTAAAAAAAATCAATCCTGGTATCCCATTCTAAAGAGTTTTTACACATAGCCACAATTGAATTTTTTAATATTTTATTACTGATTTCACAGAGCCCATTACTGCGTGGATTATTCACGGACGTAAAATCTAGGTCTATGTTAAGAGAATCCATGTATTCTTTGAATAAATCAGAGTGAAAATACCGGCCATTATCCAATTTTATGGATCGCGCCAATCCGAAATTACTAAAATAGCGATTCAATACATTTAGAAGTGTTTGTGATTCACAATTGCGAACCGGTACAGCCTCCAAGAATCTTGATGTGGAATCAATAATCATAAATACAAATTTATTTTTGCGTAGCGTCATTGGAAGCAAACCAATTAAATCTATATGCAAAACTGATCCGATTTCTTTATCTTTGATTATTTTTTGTGTGGGAACTTTAATAGTTTGATGTTGTTTAGTCGTGTTACATGGTATACATTTAGTACAATAATTCTTTACATCCCTGTACATCCCGTACCAGTAGAATCTAGCTTTTATTATTTGATAAGTTTTAAAAAATCCGAAATGTGGTTTATGAGCTTCCTGTATTATTTCAGCTTTAAGTTTATCCGGAGCAATTAACAGTTCATTTGTATCAGAGCCTGGCTTTAATATTAATATTTCTTTTTGATTGAGAGTGAATTTTTTTGTGGTTTTGTTTTGTTTGTCAGTTTTAATTTTGTTTATTATTTTATTTAATTTTTCGTCTTCTAATTGTTGTAGTTTAATGTTTTCATCTGATAGAGCTTTGTTTACCGTAAACAATGAATTTTGCAATTTTTCTCTTGAAATTATATTATTAATGTTCCTCGAAACATAATCAGCAGGATTTTTAGATCCCTCGATATGCTGAAAAGAGTAGTTAAAAGGGGACAAATTGTCCAACCACCTTGCTACAATGTCTGGTTGCTTTTCCAAATTTAAAAAATACGTTAGCGCTTTGGAGTCTGTATAAATATTAAATTTTCTCCCTGCGAGAATATGCTTGAAATACATCACCGCTTCATGAACCGCCAGTAGTTCGAGTTTGAAACTGGGGTAGTTCTTTTCGGGATCCCTTAATTTTCGCCCAAAATGTTCAATTGTCAGCTGTTCTCCGTCGTATTCTTGTGCTAAAATTCCAGAAATAGCTGTTTTAGAAGCGTCTGTGATTAAAATGAAATCTTTTGAGAAATCCGGGGGTTTTAATGTGGGATTTTTAACTATCGCTGCTTGGATTTCTTTGAAAGCATTTTCTTCTATGTCAGACCATTTAAATTTCACTTTGTCTTTAGTAAGATTAATTAATGGGTCAACTATTTTAGAATAGTCTTTAATAAGCGATCTAAAATAATTCGAAAGACCAAGTAGAGATTTAACTCCCTTCTTATTTTTAGGTTTAACTAAATTTTGAATTTTATCTATGTTTCTTTTTGAAGGAGAGTATCCTTCGCTGTTTAGGGTGAAACCGAGAAATTCGATTTCTGACATACAGACTTGTATTTTAGTAGGCTCAATAGTTAAATTATTTTCAATAAAAGCTTTAAGGACTTTGTCTAACAGATGTAACATTTCTTCGAGTGAGTCGGCTGCTAGGATCACATCGTCAATAAAATAAGCGACTTGATCTTCATTAAAGTGGCCCAACACTTTATCAATTAATTCTGCAAACACCGCAGTACTGAGTCGCGTTCCGAACGGCAATCTTAAAAAGGAGAATTTACCGTGCTCCGTTATGAAAGCTAATTTTTCAGTGTCTTCTTCACGTAAATTTATTTGGAAAAACGCACTGTGTAGATCCAGTACTGTATAATATTTTTTTCCACTCATTCTCCGCAGAATCTCTTTAATTTCGGGTATGGGGTACGCATAATTTTGAAGTATTTCATTTAAAAGTCTATAATCGACCGCCATACGATATTTAACTTCATTAGCCTGTTCGTTTTTCTGCAAAGATTTTTTTTTAACGAAAATAACAGGGAAAGCGTAATCAGAGTTGGATTTACGAATGATATTTGCTCTCAAAAGTTTTTCAATTTCTTTTTTAGCATACTCCTTAACATTGTGTGCAGTTTTGTATGGTTTAGTCTGCAGAGGATAATTATGTATTAAATTAAATCTTGGGACGACTAATGAAGATTGTCCGAGTGTATCGTAATTCTTAGAAAAGGCATGTGCATTATTTAGAAGTATTTTTTTTAATTTTTCTGCTGTGTTCGAGTCTAAATGTTGTAAATTAAAGTCGTCTGATCTAAGTTCTGCTTTTCTCCGTTCACGAACTTACTCTAAATTCAGATTATTAATGTGCACTACCTGCTTCGTTACTTCTTGACCCTCAGTGTCAACTGATTTTATTTCAAAATGTTTAGAAATTTTGCCAATGTTCATTCCCTCTGTTAAGATTAATTTTTGTTGTGATTTGTTAGTGATTATTATATGAATTTTATTATCCTTGGCAATTTCGTGAATTGATGTTTTATAATAAATTTTCATATTATGTTTAATCGGTTCCAAGAGTATTGTATTTGTAGTTGCGAATTTATCTGGATCTAATAGTAATGCAACAATTTTTTTTTCGCCTGGTAGTAACTCCGTTGTCTGTGTTAGTTTTGCTGTAACAAAATTTTTGTGCGAGATACGTTTTTTTTTCTTTTTGTGTATTGTTTCTTTATTTTGATTCTCATTAGAGTTAGCAGTTAAGTTACTTATCAGACTTTGAGGTTCATTTTCTAGAAATTGAAGTGCAATGTTTTTGTTTTTTAATTTCATGGTTTTATCTTCAAAATCTAGGATAATATTATTTGTTTTGAGGAAATCGAATCCCAATAGCATATTGTAGTTCCGACCAAAATCTTGAGTTGTAACATAGAATGCCCCCGATACAAAAACGTTTTCCAATTTGAAAGTTAATTTAATGCATTGCTTAAAAGAGATTGTCGAATTTGTTAATGTTTGAATTTTTACCTGGTTACAGAGATTTTTATATTTTACGTGTGCATTCTTTAATTGTTCGAACAATATAGGTGATGCCAAAGTTACTGCCGCCCCACTGTCTGTCAAAGCATTAATCTTAACACCATTAATTTCAAAAGTAATAATCGGAAGTTGAGAATTGTCATTACTTTTGACACTAGCAATAATTTTGTTATTTTTTTTAGACCCGCAGTGAGACTTACGCGGGTGCCTTGTATTTGAGAATGTAAGTCCCGACATTAGTTTCCCTTTTTGTTACTAGAATTCTGATCATGATCTTTATCTTGTTTATTGTTTTCAAATGTCTGCTGTGAATTATTTTTTTTTGTATAATCATGTTTTTTATAATTATTTTGCTTGTAGCCCCCTCTATGCCCTCTATAATTTCTTCGCTGGTCATATGATCTCTGTTCGTTGAAATTGCCTCCATAATTTCCGAAACTGGGATATGATATCGGCATAAATTGTTGGTGGGGTGGGGGTGGTGCATAGTACATGTACTGAGGAGCAGAATATTGCATAGGGTTGAAGTTTTGGTGCGTGTAATTTGGGGTTTGCTGAAAGTTTCCCTGAGCTTGTTGGTTTCCCCCTTGATAAAAATTTGGTTTTTCGATTTGAATATTCTCAGGAATTTTTTTATTTTCGTCCACGTAATTACTGCTGTTTTGTTCGTTGCCCTTGTAAAACCAACAATGTGGGTTCGTATGGGATGTGGATTTACAGTACTTGCAAAACCTAGTTGTATCATTGTTAGTGGCATTTACCTTTAATTTTATGTTATTTAGTTCCGCGGTTAATAATTTTATATTCTCTGCACTTTCTACATTGAGTTTAAGCAGTTCATTTAACAAATCAGAATCTTTAGTTTTGGAAATGTTGTTGATGTCCTTTAAATTGACATGTGAATAAGCCTCCTCTAATTTTAAGGCTATGTTGCACGCTGTTTTAAAGTCCGGCGGAGAGTTTTTTCTTACTTCCAGACTTAAATCACTACGAATTGATTCCAAAAACTGAGATAATTTGATCATTTCCATGAATGTAGAGCTGTTGTTAGCTCCTATATCTTGCCCACTTTTTTTTAGATAAAGGTCTGCTGCCGCATTAAACTCTAATATAAATTCGTTCATGTTTTGTTCCGGTTTTTGTTTGAGATTGCAAAATTTCTTTTGCGCTTCTAGAAATGTGGTTTTGGGTTCGAATAATTGTTTTAACTTTGTTTTAAAGGTTTCTAAGTTCTGTTCCACGAACAAATTTTGATCCCTCATCAATTTATCTTTAGCAGGTCCTACAATTTTCGCCTTTAATATAGTTAATTTAGAATCATTATTCAATTCAGTTTTATTGATGAGATTGTCAAATTGTAAGAAAAAATGGTTAATATTTGCTTCCTTTTTTCCATCATAGTATGGAATCAGATTAATTAGGCTATCTGCATTTGGGGTGTCCATTGTAGTAATTTTAGGAGTAGCTTTTTCAGAATTTATAATTTTCTTCTCTTTCTTTTTTTTCTTATTATTATTATTACTATTATTACAAATAATATTAGTGTCTACAGTTTGATTATTTAATTCGCGTAATTGTTGTCTAGTTTTGACACCAGTATCTATTCTACTAATTCTTTGACTTTTACGCTTATTCATCCAATTAAAGTACAAAAATCATAAAATAGAGAGAGAGCAAAAAAAAATTGTTTAACATAAAATAAAAGATACCCAATGGTGAATTGTTATGCACTGTTCGAGAAATTAATTATATATAACATATATCATTTCAATATTTGAGCATTATTATGTATTTATTTTATATTTGCTGCTGTTGCAGTATATGTAACACAAGTCATATTTTCAATTCTTTGTTAATACAAATCAATCCAATAACACTTATTATTATTTAATATATCATTATATATTTAGTGAGGTACCCAAAAAGAATTGCCAGGTATATGCATGTTACAGAGTGTATGAAGATTCCCCAATGAATGCTTAAATTTTTTTTTTTTTTTTTTTTTTTTTTTTTTTTTTTTTAATTAGTTGTTGAAAAGAGGAAAAAAATTTTTTTTCAAAAGAATTAGAATTAAGAACATTTATGTTAGCAAAAAAAAATTTTTTTTTTTTTTAGTCTTAATATTGCATATATATTTTTATATTTAAAAAATTATACAATAACCTAAAGTTCTATTTCTAAAATTAAATTAATATATTAAAATAATTTAGAAAGAGGTAACGGTACCACTTCTCATTCGGTAAACCCTATGATGGAATGCTACAGAGTGATCAATTAAATTATTTGAATTTAAGTCTGACTGCATAGGATTTACCACTATATTGCTGTAAATTGATTAATATGAGTATTTTAAATTATCCGAGACGTATAGTATTTATTTTGCACCTATGACTCTAAGGATCTGATATGATAATTTATACTTAGAAAATTTTATTAGACAAATTATCAATTAATTATAGAAAAGAAAAAGTTGCGTTGTGAATTATTTTTGAAGTTCGGATCCTCTTTGAGCCAATTACAATCATCAAAGGTTACCTGCTGAGAGTTATGTAACATTAAATATATAATGGCTTATTTTAAAACCTAGATTGTAATATTAAAGAAAACATTTCCTAAAATAAAAGACTTAATATTAATTCAATAAATTAAGTAAACAAAAAGGAAAACTGACTAAAATTAATTGAATATAAAATTGAGTTTATTTACAAGGTAAGTATAAGCATATGATTAAAAACAAACATAAATGTTTAACAAAAATAAAAATATTCAATCCTAGTTGAGAACTGTATTCTCAACATTTATTTTCTGAGAATTACAGTTTATCTTACTGAATTAAAAAAAATTCGATTTTGAAAGGCAGAGTTCCATACCCTAGAAGTATTTATTTGATTAGCCTTTTTATGTTTAGATCGGGGTAGGATCTTCATACACACTTAAATTCGTATTATTAAAAGAATATAGCTTAATTAAATAAAATGGAACAATGGTGAAGGAAGATTGTTTGTTACCTTATATTACTAGATAACGTTGACAGCAGGAGGTAATGGCTGACGCGTTTTCGCTTTTTCTTAGCGCGTACATTTCCATCTATTGGCACACACACTCAAAATCTGTTTTTTTAGTTAGAGAGCAGTCAACCTTCTACTTTTCCATCTTTTTTGAATCTGAACTCTCAAGAAAAATCACATTCTTTTCGTGGAGCAAAAAAAAAGGGATGGAACCATTTTTCCCTTTTCACATAAAATTAAGGCCTTATACGTTTTAACTTCTTGAAAATTTGCATGTTTCGGCCATACCTCTGATTTTAGAGAGATGACCATTGGCATGCGGGAGAAATTTGGTACTCCCCTTGAGTGTTTCATAGGTCCGTCGATACAATAGCGATTCCTCTTGACGCCGTGCTGTGTCTGGGAGGTAAAGATGCTTTGACTTGTGAGGTCTTCGTGCCTATTTAAGCTCTCATAAATAAATGTGTCATATTATTGTTCTGACAATTTTCTCCATGACATTTTTATTAGGTGTAGTTAAATCATTCGTGGGAACGGAAAACCAAATATTTCCTTGACTGCCGTGGTTCACTTTGTTCCACAATTATCTATCTGTATGCGCTGATCCTAAAATGGATCATTAATTTGTATTGTTCACTGTTCACTGATTAAAATGATACCAAATACTCTGCTAATATGCAGAAAAAAAACCAAATACTTTTTTTTTTATAGTGTGTGCTAGTTTAGATCTAGATGGTGGTATTTCTCACCATCAAATTGCTTTTCAGTTGTGTACACAACATGATAAAATAAAAAGAAAACTTCAGGGGTAGAATTTTAGAATCCTTTTGTATTCCAAATTTTTTGGGGGAAGAGATTCAAATTCTTAATTATTTGATTTGTCAATTTTGCTTTATTAGTGTCAAATCACATTTACTGCAATCATTACAATGCTATCAAATAATCTATTTTTTTCAAAGTCTAATTGCGGGGAAATTCGTGATTTTTTCGCCGAAAGATTGACGAATTGATTTTTCGTGATTCCGCAAAAAATTAAAATAAATATCGGAGACTTCTACAAAAATTAAAAAGAAATATTCGCAGAAGAATCACATACCTCTGAAAGAAGTTAAGAGAGCAAAATCCCGCACGCTATTTCAAACCCTGTCCTTCAAAAAAAAAAAAAAAAAAAAAAAAAAAACTTCCCCTTTTCCCACAAGGAAATTCTTACAATGGTGCCCCTGGAGTAAAACAGGCAAAAAAGGAGTCGAAAGGGATTGGATAAAAGCTCCAACAAGTATAATTGTATGATGTTTTTTCGTCGAAACTTGATTTTATTTTCCGCTTGAGAAATATTTTTGCTATTTGCACAAGTTTTAGTCTAATACATAAGTGTACTAATATAACAAGTTGGAAATTGTACGGCAAACGTCACAAACGAGGTGCGTTCGTACTATAGCTAGCTATATAAATATTCAGATCTTGATGATTTTTAATTATGTGAAATGAATTCTATCGTCTGCAGATTCATTTCTGTCATAAAATAAGTATCTCGGTCGCTTGACGATGAAACTTCGAAAGCTCCTATAAAAAGAAAGCACCGATTAAAAAAAAAAATCAAATTTCTTAATAAATGTTTTTATTAATATTTTCTAAAGTTTTGATTCGATATTTAAAAAAATTGAAATGTCTCGACAAAATTCTGCAAAGATAATATATCTTAAATTTCAAACCATTCGGTTGGGTAGTTTTTGTGTTGTTATATGCGGGCGGACGGACAGACAGACGGACGGACAGACGGACGGACCAGACGACGACAATAGGTGCTACGTATTTATATAATTACGAACGCACCTAAAAAGGATATTTTAATAATCTTACAGGATACCTGTAAAAACTGACCACGTTTATAACGGAATCCTGTTTTAAACTGAAAATTTTCATTGTCTATATCTTGAAATTATACCTGCTAAGACGAAAGCCTGCTAAAACGAAAATTTTCATCGGTTCCTTGCTATTTTATATTCGAAATTTTTACTGTTTTTTTTTATCCGTGATTCAGAAAACCTTTTTCGTTTGCAGAAAGGGGGTACAGCCCCCTGAACCCCACCCTTGGCTATCCCACTGCCCTCCAAGGAAACTTTTGTCCCCTCCCCCCCTTCCTCTAAGAAAATTGTCCAACGTAGTTGAAAATTGTTTATGAATTCGGTTTGTCTGGACGTATGTCTGTTTGTTCACGCTGTAACTCGTGTAAATATACTCGGATTGTCATGCAATTAATATATATTATTGAGGTTTACTATAGCATGTTCGGTATTGAAACTGAAGTGTGTAGCATTTATCGTTCGTTTACAGGGACACTCAAAAGAATTCCGTTACATTATGTTCTATGGAGGAAAATTGCTTGCGATGTATTTTAATGATGTTATTCTATTTCAAACATATTGAAATTGATATACATCACTGAAGTGCACAACAGGAAGCTTACTAAAGAATAGGGTGTGCATAGCATTTTATCGTTCATTTACAGGGACACCCAAAATAATTCGGTTACAGAACTATGTACGAGCGATAATTGCTGGCAGTGCATTTTCAATTGTGGTATGCGTTTTTAAATTTAACTAATTTGTTACATTTTACTTGGTATGTATAAATTCTATATCATATACAGGGCTGCACAAAAGAATTCGAGTACATTTCCGTTTACTGGCGTAAATTCCTGGAAGGGAATTTTCAACTATGTTATGTGTTTCTTAACTGAACTAAATTTTAGCATACTTTGCAGTATATGTACAAATCTATAGATCGTGTACAGGACTTCAAGAATTAAAATTTTTTTTTGGCTATAAACGGTAATTGTTGAAATTTGGTTTTCCTGCGTCTTATGCGTTTTCGAAATTGTTTATTTAAACATCATCTTTCACCTTATTAAACATTGAAGTTTTGTTACAGTATTCTAAATATGTTGGAAAGTGTTTAATAATCTATGCTTGACGCATGCTTTTCTTTATTATTTTTTTATAACTTTTTAATAAAATTGTTTGACCCTAAAAAGTTCTACAGACGCAAAACTCATTCATACGCTCGAAGATTAATAAATGCTTTTTAATTTTTGGTTAAAAAGACATATTTGGCCTCCGCTGATTCGTAGATAAAACCCGTATATCAAGTAGACTTTTATTTTTTATTTTGTTTTAAAAGCTCTATTTTGAACTCGGTGGACGCTGTTGAACTATAATTAAGTTAATTATCTTTATCTTTGGTGATTTCGAAAAAGAGTAGCAAAATTTATTCTTTTAATTTTTCAAAATAGTGATCACATTCAAAACTCTCTTAAACTCGTGATCATAATGGGGAAGGCAAACATAAAATAGACTAAACTAGGAAATTCTTTTATTTTTTCCATCAGGGGGACTCTACCCTCCTGAATCTCCCCGAACAAAACAATATTGAATTCTGCTTTTATGAATTTATTGTTTTTATTGAATTCTGTTTATCATTTAAAAATATTGAAATGCAAACGAGATAGTTCGAAAAAATTCTCCCATAGGCTTAACATTAGCGAGCAGGTGTTTTCGCAAGAGTGAAAGTAGTCTCTTAACAAGTGGGTAAGTGTGATCGAAGATCGCACAAAGGGTTTCGTTTAATATTCCTTTCAAAACACTTTATCCTTTCTTTAATAAATCCAAATTAATTTCATTTTCAAAAAAAAAAAAAAAAAAAAAAAAAAAAAGGGTCATGTTTTTTATAAAGTAAAAATTTACCGGTCTATGTTTCTCGTTTTTTCGAAAATCTGAACCGGTCCGATAATAATATCTGTCATGTGGCCTAAATGCTATATTAAAAAAAAAAGAATCAATTTCAAAATTAAACATGTTGTATAGAGACCTTCAAAATGTTAGACGTCAGATTAATTTTCTTTTTAATTCTCTAATGACGTCCTATTAAGCTGCTTTCTGTACATACACATACCCAGTCATACTCCTTGTATTATTGAGAAATGTTTGAAAATTTCCGTTTTATTATACCAATAGGACGTCCTATTAATCTTTTTTTCAATGGGTGAAACTGTTTATTTCATTTTCATTTTTCACGTGGAAATCTTTCAATAGAAAATTAATTATTTTAGAAATAATTTTATTGTGGATTTTTAATTGTTAAAAACTACTATAAAAATGTTTAAATTTAATAGGAAAAGGCTGTTAGATTCTTGTTTTTTTATCTCTCTATATTAAAATAATCCGATTTTTTTCAAATTTTATGATTTTGAGCTTCATAGTAGGTATTCAGCTATATACACAAAGTTTCAGGTCTGTAAATTATATAGTTTCTGAGAACCGTCTATGTGACAGACAGACAACGAAGCGGTAGTAATAGGGTTTCGTGAGATGAACGAAACCCAAAAAAAGCAAATAAACAAAATATATTATCGTAAATCGACTCACTTATTCGCATGTTACAATACAATCTGGAATCTTGTGCTATCAAGAGGTGAGATACACTCTCAAAAATGAATACTCAAATTTCAAGAAATTTTCTTCGTTTTTAACGAAACGGTTTCCTGGGAAATGCTCCGAACAAACATGACGAGTAAATTTGCATCCTCAAAATTACGAAGAAATCAGTTTCCTCAAATTGTTTCTTTGACGAAAGTTCAAAAAAAAATTTTGGTGCTGCCATCTATCGGAGTTTTTAGAAGCATCTTTAATTGACTAGGGCAAAAATAAGATCACTTGGGATACTATCGGATTCGAACACGCGGTGTTTAGCTTGGCAGCTAATAAGTGCTCTAACCACTTCGCTAGCGGGACTTCGGAATTATTTGATTTTAAATGTATTTATGGGATGTTGATGTGTGTTTATATTTTTAGAAAGCAGATTGTATTTTTATCGGTGCTGCTATACTTTCTGCATGTTTTAATTAATAAGGCTAGATTATTATTATGGTTTTTCTATGGTTAATAAATAATTAGAAAATGGCTTGATTAATATAATTTATTAGAGAAATTTCCTTTGTTCAATGAATGATTAAAATATGGTCTAATTATTTTGTTGATCAGAAATAATTAATTTTGAAGTGCATATTTTGGGGGCGAGTTCATCAATTTTAGCGGATAAGATTACTGTTTATAGAGGGGGTCAGTTATACATATTTTAAATTTGATTGCTATATGAATATATTTTTTAAATAAAAAAGAGCTCCTAAAATTGTGATTTTTTTTTAAAACCATTGGGAAAATGTTGATGCTTTCGGTCGAAAATGGACCAAATGATGTTCGCATTTTACTATTTTAACCGTTTTTAACGAAATTCTGTAACTTTAGAAGAATTTTTTAAGCGTTTTTAACGAAATTCTGTAACTTCAGAAAAATTTATCTTTGAATAGGCAATAGAAATGCATAAAATCGTTACAAAAAGGATAGACGCAAATTATCAGATAGGAAAAATAAAGTAGAAATTTGGTACATTCCTGTTATAGCGGCCCCCAAGGATGAAATATTTTTGCTTCTGTTTTCATTAATATATTGTAAATTTAATACTTTCGTGTAATTTTTTTTTTTTTTTTTTTTTTTTTTAACGATTTTGTAACAAAAATAATCTGGCCGGGAATGGGGAAACATTTTTGTCAAATATTTGAGATTTTCCATTTCATTAAAAATCACTTAATTTTGAGACGAAATAATTGTCAAAAATGACGAAATGTGGCTCAAGAATTGAGGAATCGTCAAAAGTAAGAGTTTTATTTTTGACAGCGAGGAAACAGTTTCGTCAAGATATTTGAGGATTCGCGTTTCGTCAAAAACCACGTGACTCTGTGACGAAATGATTGTCAAAAATAACGAATAGGCCTGAGGATTGCGGAATCGTCAAAATTGAGTGTTTTATTTCTGTGAGTGTAGAATATCACAAAAATTGACCGAAAAAGTTTCCTCTAGACGCATTTCACCGTTGATACTTTTTTTATTACAGATGCCTGTAAAACTGGTTTTACAACAATAACGGGGCCCCAGCTGAGAAAACGCTTTGTCACGGATTTTATTGCATCAATTGTAAAACCCGTAAAAACGGAACCTGTCAATATCGAAATACAACCTGAAACGAAAAAAAAATCACATTCTCGGAGAGAAGAATACCACAAAATTGTACTAATACTGTAAAACCTGCTAAGACAGAATCGGAAGGATCCGGCGAAATTTTCAGGTTTAGTTGAGTTTTTGTCTCAGCAGGTAGAATCTATCTCTATTATATATTTCTCTTACGTTGTGTAAAAATAAGGCTGAATTTGAAGCTTTCCGTATGGCAACAACCGTAGTTTCTAGAGACGATTCTCAGTGGTTCATTTTACGGTCACATGATTCATTCAGCAAATCAAAATTCAGAGAAGGTGTTCTTTTTAAACATAGCACGACTTTCGACTGATGTAGCTGTTTTCGGCGATAATTGTCAATGGTTCATTTTGCGGACACGTGAAGAATTCAGCAAGCCAGCTTTTTGGTCAAGAGTTTCTTGTTAGACACAGGAGAAAACGTGTTGTTTACGTTGTGTTAACTTACCAAGCATCTGAAAGATGTTGTATTTTTCACGTAGAACGAATTTTAGACAAACAAACTTTAATATCAATATATATATATTGATTGTTTTTAATTACTTTTTTTTACATTAAAAAAATTGTAGATTTCATATGTTTTACCCTTTCAAGGGCGGTGGTACGTTTATGAATTCGTTTATGAATTATGTTATAGTTAATTTTAATTCCCAAATACCACAATGGCACCAGTATTTTAGTATAAAATTTTCCGTTTATTATGTATGTGAAATATAGCCTTTTTTTCCCCCAAATAATTTGGTTCGTAAATTCCGGTGTCATTCATTCATTTTAATATTTTAGCAATGGAAGCGCTTTGCCCCTGAAAGGGTTAAGTGATTTATGATTATAGTACTCATTCTGGATAGAGTTGCTGCGAAAAGTGGCAAGCGAGCAAAGCAAGCGTAGCATATTTGAATTGCGTCGCAAATCACGCGGTTGTCGAGCATTATAGCAAGCAAAGAACAGAGCTCCCAAGTTATATCATGTGTTGCTTCCAATGGGATCAGGAAATTTTTCCAAGGCAGGATTCCGTTATAGACAGGTTCCACCTTAGAACGATTAAAAATGAATTTAACATTAGGAGTTTTAAATATTAAACCTGCGCATAATTCCTAAACTACTTGATCGAATGACTTCTCGTTTGGTACCCGAATGTAAAATTTGTCGAAAAATCCAAATATGTTATCAAAATTTTGTGTTCGTTTTGAAAATTTTAAAGTTAGCTGCAACTTAAAATAGAGCTATCGCAGAAATCCTGAAACACAGAGCATAGCAGCGCCACCTATTGGACGGTATATATTCAAACCTAATAAATATGTATTTATGTCAAGGCCTAACATAATATGAAATTTGATGAAATTCCCTGCATTAGTTCATGAGATAGAGCTATTGCGAAAAACGTGAACAATGCAGCATAGCAGCGCCACCTGTTGGGCAATTTACACCTAAACCTAACAAGCGTCTATTTATGTCAAGATCTAACAGAATATGAAGTTTGACGAAGTTCCGTTTATTAGTTCTTGAGATAGAGCTATCGTGGAAATCGTGAAAAATGCTTCATCCCAGCGCCACTTGTTAAGCGATTTACACCTAAACCTAATCAGTGCCTATTTATGTAAAATTCTAATTGAATCTAAAGTTGGATGAAGTTCAGTTCTTCAGATAGAGTTATTGTGGAAATCGGGAACAATGCAGCATGGCAGCGCCACCTGTTGGATAATTTACACCAAAACCTAATCAGTGTCTATTTATGTCAAGGTCTAACTGAATCTGAAATTTTATTAAATTCCGCGCATTAGTTATGGAGATATAGAGTGCCCGCAAAAATTTTGCCACATACAGACACACAAACAGACAGACTCACGGACAGACATTTTCTAAAAACATTATCGTGTTCAGGACTTTCAAAAGCGTATAAATCCGTCAAAAACCGGAAGTCGAAATTTTTCACGAATCCAATACTTTTTTCTTGTAAAGATAGTAGAAAGTAATAATATTTTAAATAACTAGTAATAGTATGTATAAAAGTTACGAATATTAAAAAATAAATAAATATAAATAAATAAATAAATAAATATATAAATAAATAAATAAATAAATATATAAATAAATAAATAAATAAATATATAAATAAATAAATAAATAAATATATAAATAAATAAATAAATAAATACTGAAAGCATCTGTCCTTGTTACAGCAAAATAATTAAGAGGCAGCATATATACTTTTACTATATACTATTGTATACTTTTTTTCCCTACGACTGTACATTTTTTAACAGAACCTTTAGAAATTTATTTTTACTTTTAAAAAGATATTTATTTTTACACTAAAAAAAATTATTTTTGCTTAAAAAAATATTTATTCTTACCTAAAAATTTATTTATAGTTACTTAAAAATTATTTATTTTAAGTATGTTAATTAATTGCTTAAATTAAACAAATATTTAAATATATATATATCTACTTTCATGTATGTAATTTTCTAAGACTGTACTACACTTGTTAACAAATCCTTTAGAAATTTATTTTTACTTAAAAAATTATTTATTTTTACATCAAAAAATATTTAATTTTACATTAAAAAATATTTAATTTCACTTAAAAAGTTATTTATTTTTATTTAAACAATTATTTATTTTAATTATTAATTATTTTAATTAATTTATTTATTAAGAAGAAATATTTTAAAGAATATATCTACTTTCGTGCACATAATTTTCTAAGAGTTCATCAATGTTCTGAGTCCGTTTTCTATGGCTTGTGAAAATATAATCTGAAAAATATGCTGTATTTTAACATTGTTCCTTAAACATGTATGCAATACTCTTTTAAAAGTCTTTTAGTTGTATACAATGATGTTGGTTCTCAAATAATTAGCATTTTTGTTTAGAAATTTATTTGAACCGGAACTGATTTTATGAATTTTAAATCGGACCGGTTCATGAACTACGAAAAAATAAAAGCACCGGGTATAAAAATTTTCAAACCCCTTAAATAAAAAAAAAATAATCCCCCCCCCCCTTAAAAAAAAAAAAAAAAAAAAAAAAAAGAAAAGAAAAAAAACATTAAGATGACAATGTCGACCACTCCACTGCTGAAGCATCACCACCACACATGCCTGTAAAACGACTTTTACAGCAATAACACTACTCTTGGGGGAAAAGAGGCGTTTTTGAATTTTCGTAATATAGCATTACAGTAAAATCTGTACGGAACTTTTTTATAATGGAAACCTGTCTTAAACGGAAAAAAATTCGTATCCCAGACGAAAGGAATGTTATGCAATTAAACCTGCTAAAATTTTCGAAAACCTGTCTAAACCTGAGTTTTTTTCCGTTCCCTAAAAATTCTGTTTTCACAGGTTTTTACGGATTCAATCATTATTCCATTGTAGATAATAACGGACTCTATGCAACCTTGTATATAATGCTGCATCTCATATACGACTGAGTAAATGCAGCAGAACTTCTGTTAACCGAACCCTTATCAACTGAGGTTTCTGTTTAACCAGGATTGCAACCAGTTTGAAGAAATAATTAGAAACAAGTTGTGTTATTCCTATCTATAATAAAATCACTGGTTAATAAAATCCACCTGTCACTAAAAGTAATTGATCTGGTACAAACTCTATCAGTTTTACAACAAAACCTGCGAAAACGGAAACTGTCTAAAACGGAAAATGTTTATAATCCTTGAAAGGATCCCGGAAAACGCAATTTTTTTTCGCGTCTTCCTAAACGTGCAACGACTTAACTATTTGAAATAAGATAAAACAAAAAATATTCGCTTAAATTTCGTACTTCAACCTTTTTGACGGTGCAATCTGTTAAAAAAAATATCAATATATTAATCCCTTCAAAAAAAAAATTTTTTTTTTCAAAACATCTGTTATCTTGTTCCCCCCCCCCCCCCCTCCCGTTTTTCGAAACCCGCTTCGGGTTAACTAATCGGAATACCCGAAAACTAAAAATACCATGCTATATCTACGTACTTTTAGCTTTCTAACAGTGCAATCCATTAAAAAAATATATATAGTAACTTTTTCAAAAAAGTTATTTTCGAAACGTCGTTTCGAGGTTTTCGTTTTCGTTTTTATTTTTTTTTTTCCTGCAAAGTTAAAAAATTTGTATCCACTCCTGGAAACAAAAATAAAAGACCACATTTACGCTTATTCCTCTTACGAACGGTTGTATCCATTAAAAAAAATTATATTAACCATTAAAAAAAATTATTATTTTATAATATTTAATAATATTATAAAAATTATATTAAAAAATTATATTAAATTATTAATTATAAAATTAAAAAATTTTTATATTAATTATATATAAAAAATTATATTTAATTTTTAATATATTAAAAAAATTATATTAAAAAATTATATTAAATTATTATTTATTATAATTAATTATAAAAAAATTCTTTTTTGAAAGTCATTCTCGCGACTTTAAATTTTTGTTGTTTCTATTGCCCATAGGGTTAACATTAGTCTCGTTTTGTTTAAAAAAATAAATTTAATTTCATAGAATCGCTCTGAAATTTTAATACAATACATGAACCTTTTAGCTAATGATCGAATACAAATTTGGTTACGAAATTATGAGATTTAAAAGATAAATAAACCAGAGTTGCCAAGTCTCCGTCTGTTTGTACACAGTATATTCTTAGAGAAAATGTTGTTCTTTTAAATCGCAGAATGTTCCGATCTAAGAAAACAACATTTTCTGTATTAAAATACTGCTGCCCAAAAAGCCGGAGACTTGGCAGCTCTGAATAATCAGTTTGAAAAAAAAAAAAAAAAAAAATCCCATTGGGTCAACATTACGCACTTTTATTTAAACTTATACCGTAAACGTATTTTTGAACGTTTTGCTCTAAAATTTTAATAGATTAAACTAACCTTTTAGCTGTTGTTTGGGTAAAATTTTGGTTTAGAAATAATTGAGATTTAAGGATAAAATAATCAGTTTAAAAAAAAAAAATCACATAGGATTTCGATGTGAAAAAAAGAGTGGACAGAAAAACACTGATTTTTGCAACTAAACTTCGGAAACATTATATTTATAACTCATGAAATTGTCAAAAAGTTACGACAATAAGAATTATTTTTTAAATATTAAATGTAACCAATGGTTTAAAAAAAAAAAAAAAAAAAAAAAAAAAAGTGAGATGAAAAACACTTTTTACAAGAACTTTTACCACTAAATATCAGTATTTTAACATCGATTTTTTTTAACTTAATGATCGGATATACATTCAACACTGATTTTATTATTACGGACCCGTTCTTTCGTTTAAAAATATATAATCAAAATAGACCGGAACTTGCGTAGCAAGACCGCTGTATGCTCTTAGTTGCGTTTGGAAAGATTTTCGTTTAAAAATATGTAATCAAAACAGACCTGAGCGTGCATAGCACTCCAGGGAATCTATTCTGGTGTTATCGGAACGCTGAAACCGGTCGGAAAAAGCCTTCTTAGCGACAATTTGCTATTCTGGTGTAGTAGAGTCGAAATTTTGCCTATCGGAGCGGGTTGCTTTTCGTCGGCGTTTTTCCGAGTGCTTCAAGTTGTCGAGATCGCAGCGGCAAGCCTCGGAAAGATTTTTTGTTTTACTTTGGGGGGGGGGGGGGGGGGTGTTGGAGCGCTTGTTTAACATTAAAAAAATAGAAAGAGGGCAGAGTCTTTTAATTACCAGGGTTCGTAAATATCGTGATATTTTCGAAAATATCAAAAGCATCTGATATTTTGGTATATATCCGATATTTTCAAAATTGTCAACTTATTGATGTTTAGAAATTTTTCCATACTTAATATAATTAGAAATTAAAATATATTACACTTAGCTGGTGTACGCAAGATGTACGCTACCGAAGATAGTGGCGGACCCAACTTTAGGTTCATTTGAAAAGGTTTTCGTTTAACCCTTTAGCGGGCGGTGGTCACAAAAAAGGACACCTAATTTTAATTCCAAAACTGACAAACGGCACCAAGAATATTTAATTAAAATTTTCCTTTTATAAAGTAAAGGAAAATAAGCAAGTTTATATTGTCTAATAAATTTGTTTACAAATTCTGGTGTCAGTCCATTATTTCATTATTTTACAAATAGACTTACTCCGCGCCGGAAAGGGTTAACCAGGGCTGTAGCTAGAAGTAAACAATAGGGGGTGCTCAAGAAAATGTAGGGGGAACTCATACTATTTCTCTCTCTCTGACACATGCACGCACAAACACAGATCTATATGATCAAAGTATTATATAGAAAGGTAAATTAGTGCATATTCATATTGTAGACACTATGTTTCTTATTAAATTGTTTATAATAACCTTATTTGATGCTAAGAAAAGTTATGGCTGCATACAGAGGTGTAATGGAGGATATACGGTGGATACGCCATATACCTTCTGGATTATTTTAAGGAATACTGTATACCCTCTTCTACAAAACACTATAAGCATATACTTTTTAGGGTATACCCTCTGCCTAAAGCATATTCCCTCTGGTTTTTTTACTCCTACATCACTGGCTGCAGAATGAAAATTTTCAGTGTATAATTATACTAGTGAAATAATAAGTAATGATGTCAATAAGTAAATAAAAAGCTGACAGTTCCCCTGTTTCAAAAGAGTTGCAACCTTTAATTTTTTTTCTGAATATTCCCTGTCGTTAAGGATTCTATAGTTATGTTTTTATATGATAAAAAACATATCAAGGATGTATTTTGCATTTTAAAATTATTTTTGTGTCTAGTCAAAAGTTAAAACCACTTGTATTTAAATTGGCTATAACTCATTAGATTAACTTTGTTTATGCTAATAATGGAAAACCCTGCAAAATGAAAAATTTCAGTATACAACTAATGCAAAAGTCAATGTTTGCATCAGCAAAAAGTTGCTAATTCTGAGTATGTGCAGATAGGATGCGCGCCTATTGAAGCACTTATTTGCAGTTTTTAAACAAATGCTACAGTTTAGTATTTATGCAAAACTGTAAAAAGCCTCCAAAACTAAGTTCAATTTTTGAACAGAGGATTTTTTATTTGGATTTTTGAAACAGAATTTCATTTGGTGGACTTGGGAACTTTCTCAGGGGGGGCTAAAAATTTTTAGGGGGTGCTGAGCCCCCCTGGCACCCCCCTAGCTACGGCCCTGGGGTTAACGATATAAAATCAAAAGAGACCGGAGCGCGCCACTGCTTCCTCTAATCACTGCCTCCCCCCACTAGAGGAGCAAGTGATTCAGCCCTGTGCTCTCTCCCCCTTTCTTGTGAGATACTAATTAATTAACACTTTGACATCTTTATGATTCTTTTCTGGCGAGTTATTTCACTTCCGGCTGTTCAAGCAACTGAAATCTGGCTGACTCCCAGATGCAACTGAAAATTACACGAACTCCTTTGTTCTTGTTCCTTGGAATTAAAACAGCGTTAATATTCCCTCGTTTACACTGTATTTTATCAAAATGTTGCAAAAGAAAATCCATCAGCTTTTTATAGTAAGCGGAGGGGGTGGGGGGAGGACGCCCAAATGGATGCTAGCACGGTCGCCAAAATTCCCTTTTGTCGGCTTTGTTTGTGAAAGAAGTTTTTCAAAACTAAAATTAATATGTATATGTATATGTATATGTATATGTATATGTATATCAGGCATGTCAAACTCGTTTACCGCCGCGGGCCAAATTATGCAATATATACTAAGCCGCGGGCCAAATAAAAACAAGTAGGTAAGTCTGATCGAAGATCGCTCAAAGGGTTTCGTTTAATATTCCTTTCAAAACACTTTATCCTTTCTTTAATAAATTCAAATAAATATCATTTAGCAACAACAACAACAAAAAAAAGTCATGTTTTTATAAAGTAAAAATTTACCGGTCTATATTTTCGGTTTTTCGAATATCTAAACTAGCCGGATATCGGGAGAAACCCGCTATTATATTCTGTCATAATAATTAAATGTAATATTTAAAAAAATAATCTCAAAATTAAACAAATTGTACACCTTCAAAATGTTAAGATATGCGAATATTTCCATAATCGGATTTTTATCACGATTCAATATGTTTCTCAAACTCATATATTTACTATTCTCTATTACTCATATTGATACTCGCTTTGTATTATTCTCAAACATTTGAAAAATTCGTTAAACTTCCAATAGGAAGTCGGATTTTCTTTTTAATTCTCTAATGACGTGATATTAATCTGCTTTGTGTACATACACATACTCATACTCCTTGTATTATTGAGAAATCTTAGACATTTTCCGTTTTATTACCACTATGACGTCAGCCAATTTTATTTCATATTTATCTTTTTTTCAATTGGTGAAATTTTTTATTTCATTTTCATTTATCACGTGGAAATCGTCTGATCGAAAATTAATTAGTGTAGAAAGAATTTCATTGTGGATTTTAAATTTTTGGCATCTACTATAACGAAAAATGTTTCAATTTAATAGGAAAAGGCTGTTAGAATTTTGGTTTTTTATCTATATTTATTAAAATAATACGAATTTTTCAAATTTTAATATTTTGAGCTCTTCACAACTGGTACTCATCTATATACACAAAGTTTCAAGTTATAAAGTTTTTGAGAATGGCTCTGTGACGGACAGACAACGGAGCGGGATTAATAGGGTTTCGTGAGATGAACGAAACCCTATAAAGCAGATAATATTATTACCATCGCACAGAATAAAATTTATACGTATAAATCAGAGCCATGTGTGAAAGAAATATTCACGCAAAGTTCCAAAGTTATTATTATACATAGTTTGTTTTATTTATTTATTTTTAAATACTCCAAATTATCAACCAAATTTATAAAATTTAACTGAATATTTTAAATGTTATTTACTTAAAAAATTGATTGCACACGCTGGTGTACTAATCTTGATCTAGCAAAGGCATAGTTGTCAACCTTTCGTGCTTTCTTCAAGTAAAAAATAAAAATAAACATATTTTGAATAAGAAAATTTATTTAATAAAATGTGTCTTGTATCTTAGTGCTACTTATTTAATTTCATTTGTTAAATATATCTTCTGGTTCAAATTATGTTAATTTGATTTCAAAAATAAAAAAAGTTGGCAGCTGCAAATATGTCGCATAAAAGTGCGTTACTGAACCTAGCTAAAATATGCCTAAATGCACACTATGCATAAAAAAATCAGTCGATTGATGAATAATTGCAGAAATTTCGAAACCCCGTAACCTTATATTTTTGCTGAATATGGTATCGCACTGAACTTTGATTAACTGTAATCAATTCTGGAGAATAATTTTAACATCAGTCAGTCAGTCATTAGAAGTGAAGTTAATAGATTAAACTGATTTTCATATTTCTTAAAATCAAAAATCTTCTTTTGAATTCATTTTTAAATATATTTTTAGTATATTCTAAGAATTTACACTCCAATATTTTTTGTAATAATGCTTGGCAACATTTATAATGATATATATATATATATATATATATATATATATATATATAGATGCTTTATTAAAGTAATAAATTATATTTGAAAACACCAATATTATTAAATGTTTTTCTATGAAATAACAAAATAGCATTATGAAATTTGTCTTGAAGTTAAAGTTTACACAAGTACTTTGTAATTTCAAATGAAAAACTTCAAGTACTTTGTCTATTGCTGATATTTAAATAATCCACATTCATAATTTGTCGATTTAAAATGAGAATTGTAACCTTGTTTATGTTACGAAATTAACAGTCAAAATATTGATGGAGAACCGTCAAATATTTGCATAAGAAGGTAAATCTGTTTGACTCCACTACTCATATTTCCAACATAATATTTTCTAGATTGACGATTGATTAAGCATTTGCGTATGAATATAATCATATATATTATTTCTCCTGTCAACATCCCTTTTTCTAAGAAAATACGAAACGCAGAACGACGAATGAGATAGTATATGAAAGGATTTTGAATAGGCTTCTGACATAGCACACTTAACATTTCGTTAAAACATGTTTTTGATTAAAATTTGCTGAAAATTAAAATCAAATCGGCATTGTTTTCATAAAAGAAATGAAAGGTTTTCGTCAATTTATTGTTGCCACAAAAATAAAATAAAATACCACATTATATGATGCTCAGCAATTATTATAAAAAACATAGCACGTTTTTTTTTTTTTTTTTTTTTTTTTTTAAATCATGATTAAAAAGCGAAATTGAAATTGAAATGTTTAGATTTATATTTCTATGTCCCATGTTTTTCCCGAAGCGAATGACGTCATCCTCTAATGCAGTCAAAATACGATTGTTAAATTTTTTTCCCTCTAGCGTGCCTTTTGCAATCTTGGATCAGTTTTTACTCTAACTTTGATGGAATAAATTAGATGATATTCTGCCCTAAATGTTGTTTGCAGATATTTTTATCCTTACTTTTTCTTTAGAAGTTTAAACCTGCATCTAATAAATATTACATATTGATAAAAAATGGTACTTCTCTATTATCCCGTCGACCACTTTTCATAACAAAAAATTATCGCCAAATAAACGGGAGAACGTTGCCATTGGAATATCAAAATAAATAAATAAATAAAATGTAAGAAAATTTAAGGCCACAATTGTTATTTTAATGAATGAAATAACTAATAAATCAGTAAAACATACTGAAAAATACACGCAAATGTCGAATTAAAAACCACTCGATGACGTAACAAACACGTATAATGCTTCTGACATCAAGTAAATGGGATTGCATTTTTGGCGTTTAATCTTACAGTTTGGCGATAGTTTTTTGTTATGAAAAGTGGTCGATGGGATAATAGAGAAGTGCCTAAAAAATATTATATTTCAGTGCGAAATCCTCGCACGGGCCCTCTGGTATAAGTTTATGATCACTATAAGTTTTTAAGAACATATCCAACTTTTATAAATATTTCCGTTATATATAATTTTTCTTGGTATCCACTTATGCTTATAATATTTTTAATTTCTTTAATTGCTCTAGAGATCATTTCTTTAATTTTGTAGTGAATGATTTCAACTCGCAGGACATTTAATGTAATAAAGTCAACTATTAGTTTTATTTTAAAAACGTATTTTCTTCAATAGGCTTGGGGAAAGCACTTTGATTCTCTATTAAGAAGTGACAGTTTATGATTCTGATGTGTAGCCAGATTTTTGTGAGTTTTCTTCATACTTTGTGCTGTAGCACCTCTTATTGTTGCATTCTTTTCAAACTTCAGCAGTTTCTACACACCCAACATAAAATTTCAGTTTTACTTTGTAAATAATTGTATTGTAAATCACATTGAAAAAAATCTGCTATATTCTTCAGTTTATCACATTTATTGTAAGTGGTGAAGAGCTTTAACATACTTTTTTTTTTTAATATAAATCCAGGGATGTATGATAGTATGTCAATAAAATGTGTGTATATCAATAAAAAATAAAATAAAAGAAAGAAAAATCATGCAAGGATTCATTAACAATGACTCATTTACTAACCCAAGTAATGAAAATAATAAAAGAGATTAGGGGCATTCTTCACTCACTTCAAAACACCCGCTCGCTAATGTTAAACCTATGGGCAGGTTGTTTTCGAATTTCTCGTTTAAATTTGAATATTTTTAAGCGATTTTTTTGCATAGGATAGCTGAGGTCGATCCCTAATAGGGCTATTTTCTGCTTTTTCGATTTCAGTTGCAGATTTTTTTAATAAAGGTACTTTCACTTTTGAAACCGGTTCCGAAGCAAAAAAAGTTATATATTATAAAAAAGTTTTATATACACCTTCTTTCATAAAATTTAAATATTTCATATTTCGAGGAATTACATTTTTGTTGCAATGCTTCTGCGCCTGTTTTGCAACAATTTATCATTATATATACTTGAATTATATATATATATATATATATATATATAAACTTATTGCAAAAATTAACCATTGAAATGATCTAAAATTTTTGGTATAATATATTTTTTTAGGCTACGATGTCATACACTCATGCGCAATTTTTCTTTATTTTAATCAGTTATAAAAAGGAAAAAAGTCGCCAAATTTAGAGGATATATATATATATATATATATATATATATATATATATATATATATATATATATATATATATATATATATATTAAATTTTAGCAGTATATTTTAACACAAAAACAAAAATTCGTATTTCTACTCCTTTTAAAGTCCAACATCCTCTTAAAACATACCAGACTCCTTAATTTTAATTAAAAATTTTCGAAAACACTGCATTCGCTAAAATTAAACGCTATTTCCTTATTCTGAGGCCGCAAGTTCCCCATAATCAGAAGGGAATCGCTGGACACGCAACCTTTAAACAGAAATAGTTTTTCATTGTTATATATTTCGCATTATTTCATTGGAAAACCTAGAGAGAGGATTTCCTCCTGCTTTCTATTGTTCTCTCACGTTTAGCGTTGCATAACTCTTGCTCTTTATCAAACTTTTGTTTGTTGGCCTCCAGTTTTATTCCCACAAACCTTCGAAAAAGACTTTTCCCCACCTGTTTTTCAATGTTGTCCAGAAAGCAACAAAAAGCATGAAATAACTAGCATGTTACCCTCGAAAAACTTTATTCTGTATCATTCTGATACAATAAAACCTGTCTGTGACGGAATCTTGCTTTAAGGGGCTGTTTCACCGTTTATACCCAATCCCGAAAGCTCATGTTAAGTTAACCTATAGTAAATATTTAATTACATAATACATTCTAATGACTCATTACCTAATGATTCATTACCTAATACATTTAAAACACTATTTAAAGAATTTCTATTTTACGAAATTTTCTCTGGTACCATAATTTTAACCCCTTGACTGTGTCACCCGAATCCAGTTCGAGACACCCAAACGCGCCCTATTTGGAATGCCCGAACTGATTTTGGGGAGGTGAAAAATCAGTGATTCTGTTCCATTAGATCTATTTCCTTTTCCAAATATGTAATGTAATTTAATTTACTATTTTTACACTAGATAATACTTGAGTAAAGTTTGACCATTCATTTTTCTCATATATGTGAAAATATTAAATATAGTAAATATTTAATTTAATTTATTATTTTTTTAATATTAAACAACCTATATTTCTAACCTTTTTATTGGTGTAATGCACAAAATTAAAGAGATAATTTTTTTTTCAGTTTTTGACTTATTTTTTTAATCATGTTCCGCAGGGTTAAACAAAAGTAACACGGAATAAAAAAAAAAAAATAAAAAAAAAAAACTCTGAATAACGAAAAATGATTTATTTTTAAAGAATTTATTAGTAACAAAATTTTAAAATTCTAATCGTTTTCCGTTTGCCACTTTTTTACAGCCACTGAATTACAGTCCCGCATCGGTCGGGTAACATGAATTTACCCGAGCCAAACCCGACAAGCGGGTCGAGTTGACTTTAAATATTTCGGGTTCGGGGCAGTTTCGGGTTGATTTTGAATCTTGCGCCCGGTTTCGGGTTGACCCGATAAAAGAAAGTCCAGAATATGTTTTTCTTATGAAAAGAGTGTATACTTGAATATTAATAAGGTATAAGTTTTTTTTTTTTTTTTCATAAAAGATAAAACTGGTATTACACATATAAATACAGACTAATTTTCCATAGTTGCATTAAAATAATGATCAATTTTCTTACATTTCTGGTTCGGGTCGGGTTTCAGGTTGATAAAAATACTTTTGTTGGGATTCGGGTCAACAAACATTTTAATATAAATAATGTAATCCAATCACTTGTTAATTTTAAATTAATAGTAAGGAGCAGTTGCAGATAGATTTCAATAATAGTAAAACAATTTTTTCAATCAAGAGCTTATTTCCCATCCATTATCCGTGAATCTGTAGAAATATATTTGCGAAAAGATTGCATTTGTAACGAAACCGTTTCCTTTGAATTTGCTAAAATTTGGCACGCGATGATCGATAAATGGAAAAGCAATAAAAATAAAAATAAATAATAATTCTTTCACGTTTCCCAGTTTTGGCCAAATTAAGCACCTACTAACTTTTGACATGCGATCTCGTGGTAGATGTTTTACTATTTTCAAATATGCGAGAATTTTGTATTTATTATTAAGATCTGAAGATGTCACCGATAGTTGTGCATGAAACATATGTTATCTACATTAAAGAAAAAGGTATTTTAAAATATTCTGTATTATGTTTTTTTAAAAATCACTTTAAGCATTATTGGACAATAATTTAAACATTTTAATGTTAGTTCGGATCGGGTAAACCCCGACCCGTGCAGTACTCTACAATGAATGAAACACACACGTGTCTTGAAAAGTTTTTCGGAAAGTTTTGATATGTATTTAGAATGTATTTCTTTTTGCAATTTGCTTTAAAATCAAGTTCCAGTCAGTTTTTAGTCGTTTGTTTTATTTCGTTATTCTTTCAACATACTTTTCTGTCTTCACCTTTCTGAAGAACAGGTGGTTATATAGTAATACCATATCTTTAGTGATCTGATAATGCTATATAATCAGTCGTGAAAATTCCAGTATTTTCAACTTGGAGGTTTCCCTCTATAGATTTAAAGAGAAAATTCGTGCCTGTGGGTTTTCTTTTGTGTTTTTATTACAGTAAAACTTGTGAAAGTGGAACCAGTTTATAAGAGAATCCTGCCTTACACACGTAAAACTTTGACTTGGCGCGTTATTAACTCTACACTGAGAAAAATGACACTTTCAAATCTAAGTCAATCGATGTTTTCATTTTGTTAGGAAACTTTTTGTTTCAAATAGGACGACCCCAATGCTTTCAAGTCTGAAATACCAGAAATACTCGGAATATTGAAACATCGACATACTCAAAACGGAGCAAGTAGAGGTCAGTTCATACTCATTTTTGAAACATGGACATACTCAAAAATGATTAGAATCAGTTCAAACTCGTTTTTGATGGGCATACTCAAAAATGATCACATAGAAATCAGTTCATACTCATTTTTGAAACATGGACATACTCAAAAATGATTAGAATCAGTTCAAACTCGTTTTTGATGGACATACTCAAAAATGATCACATAGAAATCAGTTCATGCTCATTTTTGAAAGATGGACATACTCAAATAGGAACACTTGATGTTTTATTCTTGAGTGTGGTGCATGTTTTTAGAAATGAGTCTATACATGTTTCAAACTTGAGTCATTCTGATTCGGAGCCATTTTGACTCTGTGACATACTCAGATTTGAGTGTTAAATGTCGTTTTTGGCGTGTATGTTTTTTTTTTCCATAAAAGAAAAAAAACTGGTATTACACATATAAATACAGACTAATTTTCCATAGTTGCATTAAAATAAGGATTAATTTTCTTACATTTCGGGTTCAAGCCGGCTTTCAGGTTGATGAACATACTTTTGTTAATGAAAATACTTTTGTTAAATTAAATAAATAAAATAACTGAATAACAAATCAACATGCACAAAAGCGTGTCGATTTGTTATTCAGTTATTTTATTTTATTTTATTTTATTTATTTACAATTTTTGATGAAATTTTTCTGATACATTCACAAGGTGCCAATTAGGTCAGTCCAGTGTTGGAAAAAAATTCTCTGACGGCTCGGCCTACAGGAACAGGTAGATTTCGAAGACGCAGACCGTGGGGCAACTGTTTATTGGGAATTGCAGAAGAAAGACCTATATGCCATGATCCGGCAGCTGGGCTCGGACCGCGCACTTCGAAATATACTTCTGACTGTAGGCGAAGCCAGCAGGATTTTTTTTTTGTTTTTAATTTATTTTGTTTTTATTTATTTTTGCTGTAAGAGTTGGTCCTATCAAAAACTTGCCAATATAAAAGTTCTAAATAATATTAAGCTTTATAATAAATTTAAGTGGATTTGATATCGTGTGAATGGACGAAGTTATGATTTTTTCTTCTCAAACCCCTATTCCCCCCCCCCCCCCCCCACTTGGGGTCCTTTTTGATGAAATCAAAAATCTGTTCTACATAAGTTTTTGGCCCTTTTCCTAGACATAATAATAACTTTAAACGGATTCAATATGTATCAAAATTAAGAAGTTATGTTTTTTTTTTCTGTTTTCAGAAAAAGCCCCCCCCCCCCCCACACACACACAGCTTGGGGGCATTTTTAATGAAATCAAAAATCTGTCCTAAATAAATTTTTGGCACTCTTTCTAGACGTAATAATAACTTGAAACGGATTCGATACGTATCAAAATTAAGAAGTTATGGGTTTTTTTTTTCTGTTTTCACAAAAAGCCCCCCCACCCCCTTGGCTCGATTTTGCCCATTCACTAACTTGACCGAGATTTTATGCCCCTTGATTTCATGTATCAGTTTGGAAGAGATTTGTGCAGAATTATTGAAGTTATCATGTCCATAAAAGGTAATATAGATAGATAGATAAAGTTTTGAACTGGGGGTGGTTTGGGGTTCTAGGAGTCATGAACGGTGTAGATCTGCAAAAAATTTTCAGGAATTCCAACTAGAAGAGAATGTAATAGGTAGTAATTCTGAGAAGGTGGAAATAACGGGTATTGTTGTTATACAGTAAAATCTGTGAAAACGAACCTAACTACTACGAAATCCTGTCTTAAACTGAAAATTTCATGTTCCAGATGGAAGAAATACCATACAATTATATCTTTTAAGACGAAAACCTGCCTAAAACGGAATTTATTCCGGTCTCTAGCAATTTTATTTTTATTATAGTACTATTATTATTACGTCAATTATAATCTGGGCCAATAAAAATTGTTCACGACTTTGTTATCTAATATTATAAGATTACAAGCGAAATAAAAAACACCTGAATGGTCGAGATAAAAATAAAGGACACGTCACTCATTATGTCTCATTCTTGTCAAGATAAATTTATTTTCCGAGGCTAAAAACCTTCCTTATCTCCATCTTTCTCAAATATTGCAGCAATCCTCTTATTTGTTCAAAACATATTTAACAGGATTCGTTCTTAACAGGTTTTACTCTAGCGTTAATGGAATAACATCTTAAGGCGATTCTAAAATTCCCTGTTCAACAACACGAAAATTTCTGACACATTTTATGACTCATTTTTAAGCGCAAAGGTATAAAATTGTAGGCCTGACTACTGAAGTAAGTTGGAATCGTAACACGTTTTCCAATTTTTGATAAATAAATTATTTATCGAGTTACAAGCGATTTGTTTCACGTGACGACACGTTTTTCCCCTTTTTCGAGCTGCCGCGTCGAAAATTCTGTTTAGAGCGCCGACTTTGACATTATATTCTGAAAGATCTTCTGCTTTTACCAAAAAATGGAAAGCGTTATTCGATTACATAGTTTCTGAGTAAGAATACCTGCCAATTTCATGCGTTACAGAATAAAAATGAAATTCAGAAATGTGTCATCAGAAAATAACTCTTTAAGGTATATATTAAGGCTGTTGCTCAGATCCAAACTAGCTTACTTTATGACATATATTTTAATTCATTTTTGTTCGGAAACGCATCAAATTGGCAGGTGTTCTTATTCAGAAACTATATAATTGAAAAACGCTTTCCATTTTTCGGTAAAGACAGAAGATCTTTCAGAATATACTCTCAAAGTAGGCATTTTGAACCGAATTCCCGACAGGGCTCGGCGAGAAAGGAGAAAATTTGTCGTCACATGACAATACTGCTTATACCTGGATAAATAATTTATTTACAAAAAAAAAAAATGGAAAACCCATTTTGATTCCAAATTACTTCAATAGGAGGCCTGCCAATTTTATGCCTTTCTTTTTAAAAATGAGTCAGAAAATGTGTCAGAAAGTTTCGCGCTGTTGAGCAAAGAATATCATGCAACTAGCTGCGTATGGCAACTCGTTGTGTTGCATTTAAATATCATGAGGTCTTTCGATTGTTTGGGGCGAAACGGAATCTACTTATGTTACATATTTCATGTTTCTAGCCCTAACAAATCTAAACAAATCGTAATTTAGAACGTTTTTAAAATGTTTTCCCCTCATTTCACCTTTTTAAAATTAGATTTTTTTTTTTTTTTAAACCGGTCTTAGAGAACATTCACAACTTAAAAGTGTCCCCCATGGGAAATTTCAAGTTTTTAAGCTGCAGCAGCATCACAGAAATCGCAGTTTTAGAATGTATTTTATTCCTGCACTTTCTAACATTTTGATTTCTTTCTTTTTTCTTTTTAAAGAGTTCTGCTAGGAGTATTTACGTCTTAAAAGTAACAGTCAATGTCAAGTTTAAAGTCTTAACAGTTCCAAATGAACTATAATATAGAACGTTTTTATAGAACCTTTTCCTGTCGTTTCACCTTTTTAAATTCCGATTTTTTTAGTAACCGCCTTTTGGGAACCTGTAATTCTTAAGAATAACTAAAAAGCCAGATTTTAAGTTTTTAGCCTCAACAGTGTCACAGAAATCGCAATTTTAGAACGTTTTTTGTTCCTACACCCTTTTACATTTTGAATTTTTTATAAACTGTTCTGTGTAAGCATTTACATCTTAAAAGTAACAGCCATCTCAAATTTCGAGTTTCTAACCCTAATAGTTCAAAAATAATCGTAATTTAGAAGGTTTTCCGCTCATTTCACCCTTTTAAATTTCGAACTTTCTTGAAAACCGTTCATAGCGAGTATTTACATTTTAAAAGTAACCACCACACGACATTTCAAGTTTACAATCCCAACAATATCACAGAAATCGCAATTTTAGGACGTACTTTGCTCCTGCATCCCTGGGAAGTTGTTGTAGCGACATAAAATATGTTGGGACAGAGATGGACACCAACATTTTGCCACTATTATTTTTTAAATAGGCTTAGTAATTCCAGAGATTAACCCCTTACAAACAAACACACAAACGTTACTCTTTATAATATTAGTATAGAGCAGTAACCCGTGCGAGGATTTCGCACTGATTTATTATTTTTTGCTAAATATCTAATATTTTTTAGATGCATATCTAAACTTCTAAAGAAAAATTAAAGATTAAAAATATCTGAAAACAACATTTATCAAGCCAGAATATCATTTCATTGATTCCATGAAGGTTATAGTAAAAGATGATCGAAGATAGCAAAAATCACGCTCGAGGAAAAAAAAATGCCAATCGTATTTTAACTGTATTAAAGGATGACGTCATGTTCTTAAACATAGGACAAAGAAAAATAAAGTGTTTACATATAAAATACAATTTAATTTAGTATAACAAAGTATACATTCTAGGCTACACGTCAATATCACTGCTTCGATCGATAGATGATGTATTTTTCTTTTAAATATTTGAATTTGAATGCTTTTTAATCATAAATATAAAATAACCATGTGTAGAGACACCCTACTTTATATTTTTTGTACTATTTTTTTTTTTTATATATAATCATTGTTGAGCACGATATAATGCAGTATTTTATTTCTGTGGCAACATTGATTTGAGAAAAACTTTTCATTTCATTTATAAAAACAATGCTGGTTTAATTTTTCATTAACAGCAACTGTTAGTCAAAAAACATGTTTTAACGAAATGGGAGTGTACTATGTCAGAAGACGGTTCAAAAACCTTTCAAATGACAATTCATTCATTGTTGTGCTTTTTTCTAAATGCATAGAAAAAGGGATGTTGACAATAGAAACTAGCCAGATGTATCAATCCCATATCTCACAAAGATTTCGCATACACTAAAAAGAATCAGCACCCATTTATATCAAGGTCTAACTGAATCTAAAGTTTTATTACATTCTGTGCATTAATTCTTGAGATACGACTATTGCTAAAATCGTGTAAATCCTGCAAAATGTAGCCTACCAGCGCCACCTGTTGGCAGATTTAGACCAAATCCTAATCAACAACAACTTATGTCACCGCCTAACTGAATCTGATGTTGGATGAAAATCCGTGCATTAGTTCTTGAGATATAGTTATCGTGATAATAATGAAAAAAGTAGCATAGCAGCGCCACCTGTTAGGATATCTACACCAAAATGTAATCAGCATCTCTTTATGTCAAGGTTTAACTGAATCTGAAGTTTGATGAAAATAAGTGCATTAGGTCTTGAGATAGAACTATTGCGAAAATCGCGAAAAATGCAGCATAGCAGCGCCACCTGTCGGGCGATTTTCACCAAAAACTAATCAGCACCCATTTATATCAGGGACTAACTGAATCTAAAGTTTTATTAAATTTCGTGCATTAGTTCTTGAGAGAGAGCGCCCACAAATTTTTTGTCACATACAGACAACAGACAGACAGAGTCACAGAGTCACAGACAGACATTTTCTAAAAACAGTCCAATCGTGTTCAGGGCCTTCTAAAACGTATAAATCCGTCGAAAACCGGAAGTTGAAAATTTTCATGAATCGAATACTTTCTTCTTCTAAAGATAGAAGAAAGTAATAATTTTTGTTGAACATGTGATTCTAATGACATATGAATAATATATTATTACATATGCTGAAACCTGGCTAAAACGGAATTTTTTCTCGCTCTTAAAAATTCAGTTTACACAGGCTACACTGAATCTTCTTTGACTAAAGTGCAAAAACAACAGGAAAATTCCAAAGATAAATTAATTTATACACAATCAATCTATATGCGGAAAATTCGATACTTCCGCATCAGGTGAAAAAAGTTTTCGTATCGTCTTTTACGTAACAGTTTCACCCAAACAACAATACCCCGTGATTCTGAATCATCAAAAACTGACCACTCTTGAATCTATAAATAAATAAATAAAAGTTCTCTTTTACAGCTGCTGAGTGGAACACATACATGTCTTGTCTTGACCAGTGTTCCGGAAGAAAGGAGCACAGATTTCGTTTTTTTTTTTCTTTTTCTCTTTTTCTTTTCCGATTTCGATGTCGATTTAATATTCAGCTTTTTTTGTTACTTTTAATTTTGAACCAAATTTCTGCAATAACTAACTTTAAATTGTGGGAATCGGGTTAAGAGCCTACGCTAGTCACGCGAAGAAACGCTCCAGCTAATGTTAAGTCTATGGGAAGGTTCTTAGCAGATTTCTCACTCGCATTTTCATATTTTTAAATGTTTTTTTTTTTGTTTGTTTTTTTTGCATAGGATAGCTGAGGTTGATCTCTAACGTTGTTAGTTTTTACTTTTTTGATTTTGGTTACAGTTTTTTTTATAAGCGGACATTTTCAATTTTGGAACCGGTTGGAACCGGTTCTGAAAATGAAAGTACCCTTATATAAAAAACTGGAACCAAATGGAAAAAGTAAAAACTAACAACGTTAGAAATCGACTTCAGCTATCCTATGCAAAAAAAAAAAAAAAAAAAAAACATTAAAAAATATTAAAATGCAAGCGAGAAATCTGTCAAGAACCTTCCCATAGACTTAACATTAGCTTGCGCGTTTTTTCGCATGACTGATGTAGGCTTTTAATGTTAATCCATTACAAAAAAAAAAAAAAAAAAAAAGATACAGAATTATTATGCGAATACGGATTTTTATCGGAGTCCTTTTCTTACTATAGAAAAATAATCAATAAAACCTGCTAATACGGAATTGCTTAATAGAAATATTAATTATAATAAGGAATAAGAAAAATTTCGCTTAAGACAGTTTTTTGTCTTAGTAGGGAGGTTATTGTGGTAGTCCTTAAGGACTCGAGAGGAAAATTACCTTTTTAGACAGGTTCTGTTTTACATATATTTTATTGTACAGTAAAACCTTCGAAAACGAACACTAGGGACAGAAAAGTTACGTTTTAGACAGGTTTCTGTTTTAGCAGGTATAACTGCATGGTATTTCTTCCGACGGAAGAATAACATATTCACGTTTAAAACAGGATTTTATTTTAGCAAGATGCTGGTATCAAAAGTCAAAAGTTTCACTTCTTCATCTTACCCCATGAAATCGTCTAAAATGATTTTTTTTCTTACTACCTTTCGATTCCGTTTTAGCAGGTTTTAGTGTGATTAGTATACATATCTGTGGAACATTGCCCGAAACAAACGAAAAATTTATTTTATATCGCCTTTTACGTAACAGTGTCACCCAAACAACAATGCCCTTTGATTCTGATTCATCAAAAACTGACCACTCTTGAATAAAAAAAGTTCACATTTTCAACTGCTGAGAGAAACACGCAAGTCTTGACCAGTGTTCCGGAAGAAAAGAGCATATTTCGTTTATTTTTCGATGTGGATTTATTATTCAGCTTTTTTTGTTACTTTTAATTTGCAATGAAATTTCTGCAATAAATTCAAATTATCGAAATTGGGTTAATCCATTTTTGAAAAATAATAAAGGAGAAAAGATGCAAAATTATTATGCGAATGCGGATTATTATACGTGTTTTATCGGTGTCCTTTTCTTACTAAAGCTGAAACGAAAAAATATACAGTAAAACCTGCTAAGACGGTTTCTGTGTTAGAAAGTATAATTGCATGGAATTCATTTTTGTGGAAGAATAATATTTTTCAGTTTAAAACAGGATTTCGTTTTAGACAGGTTACATTTTCACAAGTTTCACGTACTACACTTTCCAATACGGTAACGTTTCAAATGTATTTTTTTTACTCGTTTGGGATTACGTTTAAAACAGGATTTCGCTTTTAAATGCTACATTTTCCGAACGGAAACGTCTGAAATAAAACAAATTTCTACTCCCCTGCGATTCCGTTTTAGCAGGTTTTACTGTTATTAGCATGTACACATTTCCGGAACACTGCCCAAAACAGATGAAAATGTCCCTTCCTATCGTCTGTTACGTAATAGCTTCACCCAAACCACAACACCCGTGATTCTGATTCATCAAAAACTGACAACTGACCCGTCAAGATTAAATAATTTGAAAGAAAAAAAGACTGCTTTTGCAGCCACTGAATGCAGAAACACACGCACTCACGTGTCTCGACCAGTGTTCCGGAAGACAGGAGCAGCTTTTTCTTTTCTGATTTCGATATCCATTTATTATTCAGTTTTTTTTTTTTTTTTTTTTCGTTGTTTTTGGTCAGCTCGAATGGGTTGGTGTTTTTGCCGAAACAAATTAATGAAGCATAGGAATAAGACCAAATGTCAAAGTTCAACATTCGCCCATTATGTCAGGTCCGTTTAAGTGAAGCCCTTGACTTTTAAAGAACTTAGAAACTGAAAACAGCATAGGGTGCTAGAGAGTCGATAAACGAAATATCTTGTTTCTTTTAATGCCTGTATTATGTAGAGATAGACCGAAACCGAATTTCGGTGATCTTCACACTTTCGGCCGAAACCGAAACCGAAATAGAAAGTGTCAAAAAAATTTAACAAGAACGAAAAATCATGCGTCAAGCATAGATTATGTAGCACTTTCCAACGCTTCCAAAATAATTTTACAAAACATACCGTTTAATAAGCTAAAAGATAACATCTAAGTAAACAATTTGAAAAACGCATAACATATTTAAAAACATAATTTCAGGAATTTCCAACAGATACAATATTCGGAAAAATATCCGAATACTTTTATTCAGCTCTGTATATGATCTATAGATTTGTATATGCTAGGATGCTAAATTTGAGTTTAGTTAGGAAACGCGTAGCACAGTTTAAAATTATCTTTCTGGAGTTTCTGTCAATAAACGGAAATGTGTTCGCGAACTTTTGTGCTGCCCTGTATAGGATCTACAGAATTTATACACACCACGTAATAGACAAAAAGCGAGTTAAAATTAAAATCGCGTTTAGTATAACTTAAAACGCACTTCCAGGAATTAGTGTTAACAGACAGTAGAGAATTCTTTTGTGTGTCCCTGTAAATGAACGATGACTGCTATACACACACTATTCTGTAGTAAGCCTCTTGTAATGCACCTTAGATATATATATATAAATTTCAATGCGTTTAAAATAGTGAAACATTATTTAAATAAACCGCAGACGATTTTTCTCCATAGACGTCATGTAACGGAATTCTTTTGACTGTGCCTGTAAAGTAACTATAAGTGCTATGCACACCCTATTCCATATTAAGCTTCTTCTAATGCACCTTAGTGATATATATAAATTTCAATGCGTTTAAAATAGTGAAACATTATTTAAATAAACCGCAAATGATTTTTCCCCATAGACCGCAATGTAACGGAATTCTTTTGAGTGTCCCTGTAATAAAACTATAAGTGCTACACACTTCCGTTGAAATAGGGAACATGCTATAGATAACGACAATAACATATAAAAATTCCAGAGCAATCCGAGCATATTTACGGGAGTTAGAGCACGGTCAGACGGCAGACGGTCAGACGGCAGACGGCCAGACGGCAGACGGCAGACGGCCATACGGCCAGACAAACCGAAGTCATAAGCACTTTTCAACTAGGTTGGAAAGTGCTAAAAACTGATTAATACATACATAATTGCATATAATCATTAATCAATTAAATAAGTAATAATGAATAATTAATAATTACTTAATAATAACTAATTACGTTACTAATTAATTTATTAATTATACGTGTATTGAACTACATTTCTAACGAACAAACGCACATATATATTTGTGTGTATAAGTTTAAAAAAAAATGAAACATAAATTTATTTTAATTTACAACGATCTCTCTTAAGATTTATGTGGTTCATATAGAATTCTCAAGAAAACATTCATGAATATAGAACTTTTGTCTAAATTGATGCAAAATATTGCATTTACTTTGCTATGCATGTTATCTGAACAATATTTTGCATAGAAACGGCAGTATACATAATTATTAATTAAGCGTTAATTTTATTAAAAATGAATTTAAGTAAAAATTATTTATTTAGATTACTAATTAAATATAAATTGTTATAAACATATAAAATTAATATAAAATAATGTAATTTAAAATAATGCATTTAATCAATATTATTAATACCTTTCATACATCCATATGTGCGATTTTTTACAAACAGGAGTGTCATTTGGCAAGGTTAGTGGGGGCAGTTTTCTCCTCAAAGAATGTGATAAGAATGTATGAGTCATTGTAGGTTAGTTTAAGTAAAGACCACAAAAGCTAAAATAATTTGTTAGATTTGACTAAAAAAGGAAAATTAGCATTAAGACAGCATTTTAATCCTAGTAATTATTAATTATAAACTTTATTTTCCATTTCAATATTCTCAAGGTGAGACATTTTTAACATTATTTTGTAATTTATCTAATTTTAAATATATATATATATAAGGATAAAAATGTAACAGTTGTCAATTTTCTTTTAGGATGTGCACAATAAGATCAAAATAAATCTTTGCTCACTCACCGCCCCCCCCCCCCAAAAAAAAAAAAAAAAAAGCTTTGCCACACCCAGCTTCCCTAAGAAAGTATTGAAATGGAACCCCTGTTTGAAAATTTTATCTCCCATGCCAAGTTGATTCTCTGTGCCTCTATCCAAAATTATTTATTTTCATATAAAATAAAACGGAATTAATTTAGCAATAAGACAGAAATAGTTTCCCATTTTACGAATTTCATCTAATAAAAAAATATTTTAAGTATAAATAACTGGATATATCTTTTGTAATAAATTTCGTAAATCTTCATATGTTTTAACAACACCTTTCTCATAAAGCATTCGAAACAATCTGGCGCTTCAAAGAAAAAAAGAAATTCTATTACTGTTAAGTTTGCAGCTTTTAAAGATCACGTGATAAGCGTCTTTTAAGTTTAGTCATATATGCATTGCTTGCTCTATAATTCACAATCGCATCATGAATCGGTCATGACGGATAATGATAAACAGTGGAGTTCACAGCAATAAACAGTGTCTCATTTGAGCCGATACAACTCATATCAACGAGTAAAGTTAAAAATTTCCGAAAGAAGGAACGAGATTTTGAAATACAGATAGTCGAGTTTCGGTCAGGCCGAAATTTTGGCAGCAGTTTCGCCGAAAACGAATATTCGGCGAAACTCCGATTTTGCACCGAAACCGACATTTCGGTCGATCTCTAGTATTATGGTTATACAGGGTGTCCCCTAAATGATCGTCTCGGTTTCTTTACCTCATAACTTTTGATTTAAGGGGGCAGATCACGTTGAGCAGCCTGAAAATGACAATAATTAAACCAGCGCGAAAAACTCTGTAATTTTAAAACCAATGAATAAAATACAACAATTTTTTTTTCTATAATTTCACACATTCGTGTAGTTAAAAGAAAAAAAAAATCAAATCACATATATTTAGTAACATTAATTAATTAAATGTTAACGACAAAAATGGCTTTTTAAAAATATAATTACTAAAATATGGATTTTGCGCGCAAAATTAAAAAAATTCTAGCTGCAGACAGATACGTAGAATTTCATTTATTTTTACTTATTCTACTATCTTTTACACTGAACCTAAATTAACAAGTATATTGAAATTCATTAGCATAATTAATGGCATTTATAATGATATTCACTAAATTTACCAAAAATTTTAGATTTAATTTTTCAATACAAAATTTTCGATGACAAAAATCCGACTAAATTTAGGTTCGGCATAAAAGTATACATGAAAATTATACTCAAAATTTCAAGGTTCTGTGACAATTAATCGTTAAATGAGTGTGCGCGTAATGCTAAAAATACAGTTATGTGAAAAAAGGGCTTCAAAGGTAACTTTGTAGCATGACAGGAAATGGCTTTTTACAAGATATTTTTAGCTATTACTTCTGTTTTAATTGGAATTTTTGTAAAATTCTTTTTGCAGTGTATTAGTAACATTTCAAGGTATCCAAGCTAATTTTTTTGAAAAATCGATTTTTTTTTTAACCTTCAATGTGATTTTTCCCCTTAAGAATATGACGAAAAACATTATTACATATTCGTAAATTACAACTCAAAAGTTTTTTTAACAACGCAATTCAAGTTACATATGCGTAATGTTGCAACTGTAAACGTTATCAAGCAAATAACGACTATAAATCAAATAATAATTAATATTAAAATTTTATCAAATTTATCAAAAAGTTATTGATGAATTATGTAATATATATCTATCTAACTTTGTACTCATAAATCATTAATAGCTTTTTGATAAATTTGATAAAAATTTAATATTAATTATTATTTGATTTATAGTCGTTATTTGCTTGATAACGTTTACAGTTGCAACATTACGCATATGTAACTTGAATTGCGTTGTTAAAAAAACTTTTGAGTTGTAATTTACGAATATGTAATAATGTTTGATCGCTATTTGATTAATAGCGGTTAGAGTTGCAACTTTACCCATATGTAACTTTGTTTGTGTTATTAAAAAAATTTTTGAGTTGTAATTTACGAATATGTAATAATATTTTTCGTTATATTCTTAAATCAAAGCTATGATGTAAGGAAACCGGGACAATCATTTATGATACCCTGTATATACATTAGTATACCAATTCCATCAATCACTAGCATATATTGTGGGGAGAGCAACACGTGTATAGCAGTAGCTTTTCATATTAGTTTTACTTTAAAACATACTATTTTTCTCCTTTCTTCTAAACATTTTTAACACTGTCATTAAAAATATACATTAGCAGTATTTAATTGAAAAACATTTTTTTGTTACTTTAAAAAAAATCTACACAGTCTGACATCTAATATATGTATGCAATATATCTTATATAAGACGTCAGACTGTGTACATTTAAAAAAAAAAGTAATTAAACTATGATTTTAATTTAATGCTGATAGTCTATGTTTTTAATGACAGTAACATACATTATCAGCATTCAATTAAAAAAGATTGTTTAGTTACTTAAAAAAAAATCTAGACATACTCTGACTTTTTTGCTGATAATGTATTTTTTTTAATGACAGTAACATACATTATCAGTATTCAATTAAAAAACAAAGTTTAGTTACTCTTTTATAAAAATCGAGGCACACTCTGACGTCTTTGCTGATAGTGTATGTTTTTAATGACAGTAACATACATTATCAGCATTCAAATAAAAAACTTTGTTTAGTTACTTAAAAAAAAAAAAAATCTAGACAGACTCTGACGTTTTTGCTGATAATGTATTTTTTTTAATGACAGTAACATACATTATCAGTATTCAATTAAAAAACAAAGTTTAGTTACTCTTTTATAAAAATCGAGGCACACTCTGACGTCTTTGCTGATAATGTATTTTTTTTAATGACAGTAACATACATTATCAGCATTCAATTAAAAAACATAGTTTAGTTACTTTTTTTTGTATAAAAATCTAGACACACTTTGACGTCTTTGCTGGTAATGTATTTTTTAATGACAGTAACATACCTTGTCAGCATTCAATTAAAAACATAGTTTTGTTCCTTTTTTTTTAGAATGTAGACACAGTCTGACGTTTTATATAAGATATATTACATACATATATATACGTCAGACGGTGTCTAGATTTTTTTTAAAGTAACTAAACTATTTTTTTTAATTGAATGCTGATAATGTATGTTTTTAATGGCAGGATTAAAAGTTTTTAGAAAAAAAAAAGAAGAAAAATAGTATCTTTTAAAGTAAAAATAATATGAGAAAATACTGTTATACAAGTGCTGCTCTCCACACAATATATGCTAGTGCCTGGTGAAATTGGTATGCTACTGTAATAAATAAGCATAGGTTTGTGCATCGTTTGAGCTACAATCTGTAAAAAGGTAGGAACAAAATAATACTCGGGGGCTAACTTCGCGTGTAGTTACCGATTTTATGGAATTTAAAAATTCAAAACAGCATAAATTTGAGCGTCGTTTGAGTGACATAAATTTTCATGTGAGCGACAAACTGAAAAAAAAAATATATAAGCGAAAACAAACAGGGGTGGGCAACTTCCCGCGAAATTGCCCCTCCCACCCGACTTTATGGAATTTAAAAACTGAAAACAGCATAGGCTTGAAAGCCTATAAAGCAACATAGCGTCGTTTGAGTGACAAAAATTTTCATGTGAGCGACAACCTGAAAAAAATTATAAGCAAAAATAAACTGGGGGGGACAACTTCACGCGAAGTTGCCCCTCCCACCCGACTTTATGGAATTTAAAAACTAAAAACAACACAGGCCTGAAAGCCTATAAAGCAACATAGCGTCGTTTGAATGACAAAAATTTTCATGTGAGCGACAACCTGAAAAAAATTATAAGCAAAAATAAACTGGGGGGGGACAACTTCACGCGAAGTTGCCCCTCCCACTCGACTTTATGGAATTTAAAAACTAAAAACAACACAGGCTTGAAAGCCTATAAAGCAACATAGCGTCGTTTGAGTGACAAAAATTTTCATTTCAGAAACAAACTTGAAAAAAAAAAAAAAAAAAAGATTCCGTATAGACAGGTTCCATTTTCACAGATTTTAGAAGTAAACAAGACTTTTGCATATTCTCAAGATTTAAAATGAAAAAAACTTCTGAGCCATTCGCTAAAACTGTTCATTCTTAACCTCATAAAACTGATTCAAAAAACTGCCACAAGAAGCGTTTTCTTTTTTTCTTCTTTTACTTTTTAGCAGAACGCTTACATATAATTCATAAGATAATCCGATAAAGAAGATTTCCTAAGGATTTCCTGAACCTCAATTGGTTGGAAAACGTGACTCATCAATCTAAGGGGAAGGGGAAGGGATAACGTTTGTAGTTTTTACATAATGCTACATGGGCGAAACTGAAGTTTACATGAGCTTTTCAACATAGGCGTAGCGTGACCGAAAATTTTGGGGGGGCACAAATGTTTATTAAACACACACGCGGACACGCACACATACCCATGTAAATACAGTGGTATCTTGGTTAAAAACGACCTCGCAGCAATACAAAACATTTTGTCTTCTTTTCAAAAAAGTTTATTTTTCTTAAACATTCGTCGTATAGCAATTTTTTAATTTTTTGCGAAATGTTTATGTGATTTTTAGCGTTTTTTCGCGTTTTGCGACAATTTCTTAACATTTGTGTTAGGAATTAAGTTTCAATCTTTTAACACAATATAGTAGAATTTGTTCTCTGCCTTTTTAAAATTTTTCGCAAAATTTTGATGTGATTTTTAGCGTTTTTTTTTTTTTTTTTTTAATCTTTCCGAGGCAATTTTTTAAACATTCGTACGAGAAATCTGGTTTAATTTTTTCAGCAGATATAGTGCATTTTCTACTCGGCGATTTTTAAATATTTTGTAAATTTATTATGCGATTTTTGGCGTTTTGCGGCGATTTTTTTTCTAACTTCAATCTTTTAGCCCAATCTAGCAAATTTTTTGATCTGCGATTTTTAGATTTTTCACGAATTTTTTTATGCGATTTTAAGCGTTTCGTGGTGATTTTCTTAAACATTCGTAACATACATCTGGTTTCAATTTTTCAGCCTGATGTAGTAAATTTTGTGATTTTTAGTGTTTTTCCGTCTTTTGCGGCAATTTTTTAACATTTGTGATACGAATCTGGTTTTAACCTTTTAACCCATTATTATAAAATTTGTCCTCTGCGATTTTTAATTTTTTCATGATTTTTTTATTAGATATTTTGCCGTTTTTTCGCGTTCTGCTGCGATTTTTATACATTCGTAAAACATTCGTAAAAGGAATCCAGTTTTAATCTTTCAGCCCATTATACTAAATTTTGAACACTGAGATTACATTTTGTACTCAATTTTGTACTCACTGATTTTAATCGCGAATTTTTCATGCGACTTTTTGCGGAGTTCTTTTCGTGTTCTGTGGAAGTTCTTAACATCTGTAACAGTAATACAGTTACAACCTTTTAGCCCAAATTATTTTAGCCCAATATAGTAAACTAGGGGGTTCAGTCCCCTACTCGATAACGCTCGTCAACCTCCGTGAATTGCTAAGCAATTCACATTAAGACCGCTACGCGGTCCCAGTTCGCTTCGCTCGCTCGCCTCTTTTCGATTTTGCAGCAACTCTAGTCGGAATAAGTACTACCATAAATCATTTTAACATATGAAATTGACAATTTTTGTTAAAGTGAAAAAACTAATTGAAAACTTCTTTGAAAAAACAATTTAAAATGCATTTAGTTGGTGCTACCAATGGGCATAAATAATTTAAATACTATGAAAAAATTATCTTGGAAATACAATTAGTTTAAAACTCATTGCATCTATAATATTGTACAGCACGGCTTAAATTCATTTTAAAAACACTACGTGATAAGAAGATAGTTTATATATATCATCAATCATTGTTTAAATTTCGTTCAACATTTTACTGTTTTAAATAATTATAGATTTTTGCAAAAAAAAAAAAAAAAAAAAAAAAAAAATTAGTTTTATCAAGATAGCAACAGATGGCAGCAGGTACAATCAAGACAGTTGATATTTTTATTCTCTCCGATTTTCGTGTGAGTGAAATTCGTAAATAAATTTTAAGTAAGAGTTGAGAATTCATTTGAAATTAACGATATTACTCATAATTAAAATGTGTAATCATCTCAAGTGCTTTGGATTACGTACACGTATTTTATTTTAATAGTTGTTAGTTTGAGCTCTCACACTGGTCGCCATATTGGAGACAGAATTGATCTTAGGCAATCTAGTCTGTTCATTGGTCTGAGCTCTAGAAACTACGGTTGTTGCCAAACTGTGAGCTAGAAATTCAGCCTTATTTCCGCTCCAAGTAAGAGAAATACATATATAGATGTTGGCTTCTTTTCAATAATGTTTATTCGGAACTCGTTATAGCGAATTTGAATTCGTTAGCGAATTTGTTATGTAGGGTTAAGGGTTTTTTCGCGCTTTGGGACGGTTTTTTGACATTCGTAAAATGAATCCAGCTACAATCTTTTAACCCAATATAATAAATTTGATTCTCTGCAAATTTTAACTTTTTCGCTGCGATTTTTTTTTTTTTTTTTTTTTTTTTTTTTTTTTTTTTTAGTTTATACGCGTTTTGAAGCTAGTTTTCTAACATTCGTAAAATAAATCCGGTTTCAGTCTTTAAATACAATATTGTTAATTTTGTCCTGGGCGATTTTTTAATTTTTCGTGAATATTTTTATGTGTTTTTACGTTTTGTGGAGATATTTTTACATTCGTAAAAAGAATCCGGTTTTAAATTTTTAGTCCAATAGAATATTTTTTTCTCTTTTCAATAAAGTTTATTCGGAATCCGTACAATGATTTTAATTTTTCATGCGATTTTAATGTCTAATCACATTCCGCGGCGATTTTTTTGACATTCATAAAAGGAATCCAGCTACAATTTTTTAACCCAATGTAATAAATTTTGTTTTCTGAGATTTTTAAGTTTTTCGCGATTATTTTTTGCAATTTTTTACGTTTTTATGCGTTTTGCGGCGATTTTTGTACATTCGTAAAGGAAATCTGGTTTCAATCTTTGAACACAATATAGTAAATTTTGTCTTCTGGGATTTAATTTTTCGTAGAATTTTTTTTATGGTTTTTTTTTTTTTTTTTTTTTTTTTTTAACATTTTGTGAAGATATTTTCACATTCATAAAAAGAATCCATTTTCTATCTTTTAGCCCAATACAGTAATTTTTTTCTCTTTTCAATAAAGTTTATTCATAATCCGTACAATAATTTTAATTTTTCACGCGATTTAAACTTTTGTGTGTGTGTGTGTGTTTCGCAGCAATTTTTTTACAGGAATCGGGTTTCAATGTTTTAGAACAATATAGTAAATTTTGTCCTCTGTAATAAAACAAAAAGAAAAAAGAAAAGAAAAGAAAAAAGAAGAAGAAACAGAAACAATAAAGAGATTTTTAGCGTTTTTTTGCATTCTGCGATGGAAGGAATCCGGGAGGGATCGTAAAAGGAATCCGGTTTCAATATTTCAGCCCAAATACAATAAATTTTGTCCACTGAGATTTTAAATTTTTTTGCGATTTCAATCGCATTAAAAATTGTACGCGATTATCTGCGGTTTTTCGGGGTTAGCGGCGATTTTGTAACACTTGTAAAATTAATTCGTTTTCAAGCTTTTAGACCAATATAGTATATTTTTTCCTCTGGAAGTTTTGAATTGCTCGCGAATTTTTTTGTGTTTTTTCGGCAAACTTTTACCTTTTTTTTTTCGAACCGGAAAGAACTAACTCTGTTAAATTTTGCTTTCCTGCGATTAAATTAAAGTTGGAAGAATACAAAATCGTCGTAACGTGAACTACGATGGTCAAAATATTAAACGAATTTGGGTCGAAATAAAAAATTTAAGAAATTCAAAGTTAGTTTGATTCGAGACCAGATCAGGCGTAGCCTGCACGGGTGTACGCTGTTGGCAGCAGTTGGACCCCACTACCAGGTTCATTTAATTTGAGGTTCACTTGGAAAAAAACGACCAAGTAAATGAGGAAAGCTCCGCTAGATCATTTTATTGAAATATATATTTTTGTAACGAATATAATAAACAGCACCACAACTGTATCTGGCGTCTGATGGGCGGGGGGGGGGGGGGGGGGCACCGCCCGCACCACTCTTGGTACGGCCCTGATAATAAATAAAAGACATTTATCAAACTTTTAAGACATTTTAAATAAGTTTAAACGGCAGTTTTAAGAAGTAACTAATCATTTAATGTATGTGCGCCTGCAAAATTGTATGGAAAATTGCACCTTCGATAGCAACGGTTTTGCTTAACAACGGTATTTCTGGAACGGATTACCATCGTTTACCAAGGTACAGCTGTATATTAACTTTAAAACAGATCATTCAAAGAGGCTTACATTTTGAAAAAAAATCATAACCATTGCATCTCAAAAATGCGAAGGTATAGTAGAAGATTAAGTGCTGTCAATACAAAAAAAATAATAAGAGAAAGGAACATATTTAATAACTAAATGAAGAAAATAGGAATTATCTTTTATAATCTTACTGATGTGTGGTTGCATTCCATTGGTAAATAACTCCAGCGACACAGCTTGGAAAATCAGGATATGTATGACTTGATTAAATTATAATTAAAGTTACAACAAATTAAATGAAATATAAATTGCGAGGAAACAGAACTCCCCGCTCTGATAAACACAACTACATTTTCTAAAGTCTACAGACGGAATCAGAAGAAGAAAAAAAAGTACATGTAGATACTAACCGCAGACAGCGGAAAAAACAGCTGACACATTGAAATTGTCCGCAACTGTAAGAGAGTGTTAGTTCAAACTTTCGTTTAATGAACGTTCGTATTAAGGTTTGTACTGCACAAAACAATTTTTGCTACCAAATTCATTACTTCAAAGAAAAAGTGCTGAGCTATCTATACTGATCTGACATCTGATTAAGTGAAAAAAAAATGAATATAAAATGAAAATTAAAGTAGTTATTTCATTTCCATTTTGGGTCAATACAAGACAAGTCTTAATAGAATGTATCATATTTTAGAAATTGAGGTTCAGAAAGTTGGGGGGGCACGTGCCCCCTCGTGCCCCCCCGAGGCTACGCCTATGCTTTTCAAGATATGTTTTGGAAGGAGAAAGGTTTGATATGGCGAAAAATTGACTGACGTTGGATAGTGGATTAGGAAACCTGTAAACAATTTAGACTACTACTTCTTTTTGTATTTATTAACCATTGGAAAAATCAAAAATGGTTGTTGTTTTCGGTCGAGAATGGACCTCTTGGCGTCGTCACTTTATTTTTTGAGCGTTTTTAACGAAATTTTGTAACTTTAGAAGAATGTTTTAAGCGTTTCTAACGAAATTCTGCAACTTTAGAAGAATTTTTCTTTGAATAAGCAATAGAAATGCTTAAAACCGTTACAAAAATGTTAAAGTTACAAAAAGGATAGATGCAAATTATCAGATATGGAAAATAAAGTAGTAATTTGGTACTTTCGTGTTATAGCGGCCCCCAAGGATGAATCGCCAAACGACCAAGTTTTACCGCCAAATATAAAGCATATATGACATTCTAATAATATATGATATAATATATAAAACATTTCTTGACGTATGTGACCCAGTTATAGTAATATGATGCATATATATGACATGTGTATATGATGTATATCGTATATGTATATACGACATATAAGACGTAAATAATATGTGACGTATATGGCACATATAGGAGTGTTTGGAATATATATATGCGTATATAGGATGCATATATAAGCTTTGCGATGATCTTGGTGAAATCATAACTGCAACCTTGGCATAATCATAATTGTGGGGCCGCTATAACACGAAAGTACGGTTTTTTTTTTTTTTTTTTAAAGCTTTCGGAACATTTTTCCAATGGTTATTGTAATTATTTATGTAATGGTTATGGTGTAATGGTTATTGTAATGGTTATCATAATATATTATTTATGTTTTATAGAAATAAAAAATATTTTTGTTAAATTTTAAAGAAACAATAACAAAAGTTTTAACTGCTGCATAGATACTGTGAGCGGTCTTTAAGACCACTTGATGAATAAAAGGCTCAATTAACTCATAGGATACTGTTTCTATACTAAACTTTACGTACAGAAGTATTATAATTAAAATTCACCTATTCAGAATTATTTAGCAATAGTACTAGGGCTTCAAACGAAACAAAATTCCCCTTGTGTCTATGTTAAACTGTAAATTACAAGTTAAAGTGTGAAAATTTAAAAAAGCAGCTGTCTGCGAGACCGCTTTAATCTCGCAAAACTACTTTTGTCACGATTTTAAAGACATGGTTCCATATTTTTACGTTATTTCTTCTTTACATTGCTTATTACGTTATCTCTCGATTATAATAAAAAATTCAAAATGTATAACAAATTATAATATTTTTTGCTATAACTTAGATTTTTTTTTTCTTTCACAGGCATGTTTAATCGAGATACAACGCAATAAACAGAATAAAGAAGAATAACGACTGAAAAATCCGGAACTTTCACTACAAAATCGGGACAAAACTAGTTTTTGCGAGATTACTTTTGTGTCATACAGTATTAAAACTTTTGTTATTATTTTTTTTTAATTAATCAGATATTTTTCTATTTCTATAAAACATAAAGACATAAATGCAAACAGAAGTTATAGTCTAAATTAATTACAGACATCTTAATCTACGTTCAAACTTCAGTCATTCACCAGTTTCAAATTTTATTGATCAGTTTCAGACTTTTACAAATTCTCAACTTAAAAAAGAAATAACTTGTGAACCATTCAATAAAACAGTTCATTCTGGACCTCATAAAACTGATTTAAAAAACTGCCACCAGAAGCGTTTTCTTTATTTCTTCTTTTAGTTTTCAGCAATACGCATACATATAATTCGTAAGATAATCCGATATATTTTTTGGGATGAGAAAGGTTTGAAAGGACGAAAAAATGACTGGCGTTGGATCGTGGATTAGGAAGCCTGTAAACAATTTAGACTATAACTTCTTTTGGCGTTTCTTTATTTATATTTTATAGAAATAGAAAATATATTTCTTAAATTGCAAAAAACAATAGCAAAAGTTTTAATATCGTACGACAAATTAATCTCACAAAACTGTTTTTGCCACGATTTTGAAGTCGTTCAGGTTTTCTATTTATGAGCCGTCATTTCTTCTTTACACTGTTTATTATGTTGTCTTATTATGTTGTATACCTGTAAAACAAACACAGAAAAGATGTTTGTAAAAGATGTTTTATCTATTTATTTATTTTTTATTTTTTGTAAATATTTTTTATCAAGTTGTAACAAAATTGATTGTTTGATTTGAACATGATAGATTTTGAATTGTTGTTATAAATGTGTAAATTTTGTAAAAATTGTTTTATTATTATTATTATTATTATTATTATTATTATTATTATTTTGTAATTTTAAAAAAAATAAGTTATAACAAAAAAATATTATTTGTCATAGATTTTGAATCTGTTATTATAATTTTGTAAATTTGGTAAAAATTGTTTTATTTTTTTATCGTATTATTATTATTATTATTATTTTTTGAGTTATAACATGAGATATGATTATTTGTTATAGTTTTTGAATTTGTTATTAGAATTTCATAAAAATTTTAAAAACACAAATTGCACAAATTGTGCTTATTAGTTGCTAAAATCAGTGTAAAAATTGTTTTAAACTCATAAAAGAGCTAAAATCCTACATGTTTCGGCTTCAAACTTAAAGCCATCATCGGGGAAGAGGAACAACACAAACGACTACCAAAAAAAATAAAAATTGTTTTTAATTGTTTTCAGGTATAATCGAGAGACAACACAATAAGCAACATAAAGAAGAAATGACGACTGAAAAATATGGAATTTGGACTACAAAATTGGGGCTAAACTAGTTTTGCAAGACTACTTTTGCGTCATACAGTGTTAAAACTTTTCTTAAAAAAAAAAACAATTTAACAGATATTTTTTACTTCTATAAAATTTAAATAAATAAAAGTAAACAGAAGTTATAGTCTAAATCAGCCATACTCAACCTGCTGCCCGCGGGCCGCATCTGGCCCGAGACACAAAATCATTAATCCAATTTATAAAATTAATTGATATGTACATAAAAAGTATTCAAGACATTCACTGTCATTTTATATCTACTTATTTTAATGGGAAGACAAAATCTGCCCTGTTATTTATAATTCATTTAAAATTGTGTTAAAACATCTTAAATGTCGTTTTCTTAGTCAAAAGTTCTTCTTACATGTAATCCTATTTGTGCTATAGTGCTGTATACATTCTTTATTCTGGAACACTAATCAAACATTATTCGAAATTAGTTAACTTTGTAGTATATATATCTACAATTAAAAGAAAACAAAGTTTATTCATCCAACAAAAAACTGATTTATTCGAGAAAATACCCTGATTTTTTTTCTTTAGAACTTAGAAATTCTGAGAGATCAGTTTCAGACTTTTGCAAATTCTCAACAATTAAAATAAAAAAAATTGTGAACCATTCGATAAAACAGTTCATTCTTGACCTCATAAAACTGATTTTTAAAAACTGCCACGAAAAGAGTTTTCATTTTTTTCTTTTAGTTTTTAGCAAAACGCTTACATATAATTCATACGATAATCCGATAAAGAAGATTTCCTAAGGATTTCCTGAACCTCAATAAGTTGAAAAAACTTGAGTCATCAATCTAAGGGGAGGGGGAAGGGATAATGTTTATAGTTTTTACATATTGCTACATGGGCGAAACTAAGTTTACATGAGCTTTTGAAGATATACTATGTTTTGGAAGGAGAAAGGTTTGAAATGGCGAAAAATTGACTGACGTTGGATAGTGGATTAGGAAACCTGTAAACAATTTAGACTATTACTTCCTTTTGCATTTATTTATTTATATTTTAAAGAAATAAAAAAATATATTTGTTAAATTTTAAAGAAACAATAACAAAATTAATTTCGCAACACCTAGTTTTGGCACGATTGTGAAGTCCATATTTTTGAGCCGTTATTTATTCTTTACACTGTGGTTACGTGGTTTTTCGATTATACCCGAACAACAAACAAACAACAACAAAATTAAAAATTAATCTTTATTTATATATATATATTTTTTGTTATAATATTTTGTTTTGCTTTTCTTTAAGTTCTGTAGCTCTGATTGAGTATTTTGTTTTAGTAAAAAATACTAAAATGATGTTTATTTATTAATTTTTTGAAAAAATGAGAAAGTTTTCAACAGAGTGACTAGTGAGGAAAAAACACAACATCAGTAACCGAGGATGCCTCGCACCAAGAGGTGAAAATATTTTTTTAAACTTTAAAACATATTGACTAGATTTGGTGGTTTGAAAGTGTTTTTTGAAGCTTTTACGCATGTGCACTACTCTTTGATGTGTTTTTTAAATAAATTAATGTCTGTTGTAATTAGGTAGTACAGATAATTATTATATTATTATGACATTTATTTGTTTCACACTTTTTTCCATCATCATAATATTTCTATGTTTAACCATAGGATTAAGTGTGTCGTTAGGTGAAAACGGTTGAGAATCTCTGATCTATAGAAAAAAAATTAAAGCAATTTTCCACTTCAACGTAGGCTGAGGTATTGCATAAAGTGCACTGCATTATTTTTCCATGGAGTATTTCCTTTAGAAAGCTATATCAATCACGCAAAAGACCGTTTTAAATCCAAATAAACTTGTATACATTGCTTTGAGCAGTGTGTGTGTGTTTTTATACCAATTCTACACAAAAACAGGATTTAAACTGTGAAAGTTAAAAAAAAAAAAAGAAAGAAAGAAAGAAAGAAAGAAAGAAATTATTTTAACGTAATTGTATTAAACTTAGAGCAGTAGCGGGAGCTTTTTATTGGTGGCACTGAGGATCTTTTGTCCCCTCCTCCTTCTCTGCGCTGCTAGTTCCGGGATACCCTTTCGAATTCTATAATCTCTTTTATTTGAAGTTAAAAAATAAATGGAAAAATCTTTCCCTAGACGAAGCGCGAATTTGACACAATTTGAGATTCAAAGCAGCTATCTCTAATTCAAGGGCAAGCAGGAATGTGTCTCTCATAACTCTGGGAATTGAATTTGTGGACGGGAGGCCTCATAAAAACGGGCACCCGGCCAACTGAACACAGCTTCCTGCTCTTCTGCAATTTTTGCTCCTGTTTCTTGTCACCTGAACGAATTCGGCATTAAAAATGCACAGACGATTTTTATTTTTCCTATTCGACCAGCTTAAGTAAAAAAAAGAAAGAAAGAAGGTTGCTTAATTCGAAATGCATTTTTTTTTTCTGCCTTCAATGCGTGTGTAGAACATATGCAACGATTTCCATAATTTAGTGGTTATTTGTTTATTTCTGTGGAGAGGAGGGAGTGAGAAAGATGAAAGAAAAGGAAAAAAAAAATCTGTGTCGGTTTGTTAAAACACGAGAAAAAACGTAATTTCCATTGGGAGTTATATATTTTTTTAGTTTTTCATTTCCGTTTCGTTGACATTAGAAATGCGCAGACGATTTTCTATTTCTTCCGACAAGCTTAAAAAAATTAAAAGTACATTCTTTCTTTCTTTTTTTTTTTTTTTTTTTTTCTTTCCGTTTCGTTGACATTAGAAATGCGCAGACGATTTTCTATTTCGTCCGACAAGCTTAAAAAAATTGAAAGTACATTCTTTCTTTCTTTTTTTTTTTCCTTTTTGTAAGCGTGTTTTTGGAACAAATACAACGATTTCCGTAATTTTGTAGTTGTTTCTTTACAGGGGATTTTCTTCTGTAGAAGGGAGATGGGAGGAAGAAAAGCAAAGAGAAAAAAAAAATGCGTCGGTTTGTTAAAATCCGAGAAAAAATTGTCTGTCTGTTATGTGATCTTACCTTCGATTCCATAGGGAGTTATATATTTTTTAAACTTTTCATTCCTGTTTTGTTAACATTACAAATCCGTAGATAATTTTCGGTGAAAAAAAAAGAGGGATGCTTACTTTATTCGAAGTACTTTTCTTTAAAAGTGTGTTTTTGAACCGATGCACTGATTTCTATGATTTGTGGTTGTTTGTTTAAATGGAATTTGTTTCTGCGAAGGGGGAAAGGTGGGGGGGGGGGGAGAGAAGTAAGAAAAAAAATCTGTATTAAAAATTTAAAACCCAAGAAAAATTTGTCTAACTGTTTTTTTTTTTTTTTTTTTAAGTGACCAGATATTTTCTTTTATTAGAGGACAATGCTCATTTTTTCTTAGTTAAAAAAAAATAAAATGGTATGCAATGATAAAGTTAGGAAAAACTGAGCATCTGGACAGCTTATCCGAATTTCAATTGTTTTAAACTGTGAAAATGCATTGAAGACTGTCATCTAAAAAAGAAGACACCTTCTGGACACCTTAGTTATATGATCTTATGGTAAATTCCAATGGAAATTATATATTTTTTTTACTCTTTCATTCCTGTGGCTATTAAAAATGCACAGACGATTTTCAATTTATTCCGACAACATTTGGAAAAAGAAAAAAAATAATTCGAAGCTCGAAATACATTCTTTTTCTTTTTAATACGTATTTTTGAACCGATGCACCAATTGCCATAATTTTTTTTGTTTGCGGGATTTATTTACGTGCACAAGAATAAAAAAATGTCGGATTGTTATGAGTTAGGGCATATTTTTTTTAATTTTCCCTCCAGTTTTGTTTCTTCCCACATGAGTTCCACTGAAAAATGCGCAGACGATTTTTGTTTTTCTTCAACCAGCTTTTTCTTTCTTTCTTTCTTTCTTTAAAAAAAAAAAAAAAAAAAAAAAAAAAAGTTGCTTAATTGGAAGTACATTTGCTTCCAAGATGGTTTTTTAGAGGATTAAACAGATGAAAATTGCTTGGGGCTAAGTCGAGGCTGTATGGTGGATGCTGAAGAAGTTGCAAGATGATGTTCACAGATGATGAAAAGGTTCAACTTGAAGTCCTAATGTGGCTGAGACAGCAACCCAAAAAATGTTATGCAGCTGGTGTTGGGGTACTGATAAAACGGTGATATAAGTACATAAATATGGGTGGAGAATAGGTTGAGAAATAAAAATAGTTTTGAAGTGAATATCATTGTAAGTTATTATTTAATTATCTTTTGTGACTTACTTAATGACTTTCCCTCGTATAATATGTGGGTGTTCTCTCCCTCTCTCTGTCTCTCTCTCTCTCTCTCTCTCTCTCTCTCTCTCTTTTTTTTTTTTAAGACTGTACGTTTTTACTTTAAATAGTTTCATTGATTTTTAAAAAAATTCCGGGCATTTTACTTTTTATTTTATTATTTTTTTTACTCCTGTTTTGTTTTTTGCCACCTAAACGGTCCCGTTTCGAAGCCCTATTGAAAATTGTTGGCACAGACCTCTTAGCGTTTAAATCACGGAGAAAGAACCTGGAGGGGAAACTAGAATAGGCGAGGATATCGAAAATGCAAGTCATATTTTTTTAACGAAAGAGGGCGCTGTAAAATTTGGCGGCTGCCTTTAAACAGAATGTCATTAGATTACATGTTAAATTCCGAAAGTATTTTACTCGATTATTTTTAATTATAGCAATTATATGTCATAAATATAAGATGGGATATAAATGTTTTATTCCGGGATGTAGATCGGGCTATGATGATGAGATAAACAAAAGAAAAATCGAAGAATTTTTTTTTTTTTTTAAGCTCCAAAGATGAGTGCTTTTTATTATACTTTAATTTAAAGTTATATGCATGTAATCATTTTTAAACTAAGAAATTTTTATTCTAGTATATCGATCTTAGTGTATATGTTTTTAAAATGTCATACTTAATGAATGCTAATGTCTGTGACTAATTAACATGGCCATTTAAATTGTCTTATAGAGTGCTATTTGTTTGGCTGTAATCTGAAGCTGTTTTTATTTGAATAATACTTTTAATCTCTAAAAATTATACGTCCATTCCGTATTTCTCCGCAGTACAATATCCGTGATATTTATTTTTAAATGACTACTATTCAGATGCTTCTGTCAGGATGAACTCTTATTTAAAGAGTTATAAAAAGCAATCGAAACGCCAAATATCTATTAAAATATATGCATGGTGTGAAGAAAACTTTATTTAATGAAATTTCTACTTGTTTGACTTTTTTAAAGTTCAAATTTTCAATCAAAAACATTTAAAAAATGAATGCTTTTCGCATTGAAAAGCATTGCAGAAGCAGGTTATGATAGCCTTCAGTTTACCGTGGCGCCATCTATAAGGAGAAAAACTGTATTGTAAAATTTCAACGTTACTTTCCCCTCCATCTATCTTCCTCCGTGGTTTAAATACAATAGATTCTCGATTTTTCGACCGTCTATTATACGACACTCAACCATTTCCACTGAGGTCCATATAGGGAAAACAGGAGATCTGTCTTCCTATTCGCCAGCATGATTTCCAGCAATCAGCGTGGAAGGATACAGTGGAAATAATTTTAGTTCGCATTTATGGCAAAACATGCTGTTTATCGAATTGCGTTTACATGAGTAGAGAATCATTTATTAATTAGATAAGCATAGCTTAATTAGAGAATCATAAATTAGTTCTATAATAGTAAATAAGAACACTGATATCTGACATTGACAAAGCGGACTATTTTATCCTTTTGCCTTTCAAGCCTCTGACCTTCGACTCAGAAATAATTCCTGTTATGTGTGGAGCTGAGTGGTCATTTCTCATTTATTTGATCATAAGAGTATTTGTGTCTGTATTAAAAAAATCCAGCGAAAATGTATTAATTTTTAACATAATTAATTATAAAATGCTTAAACATGGTAAAATTGTTTTTAAAAAAGATTAAAGTAGCATTAAATAATTTCAATACATTGTAAATTTCAGTCAATTTCAGTCAGAATTTTGTCACAATAAGCATTTAAATAGATCTGGAAATTCGGAAATTTCCAAATAAATTAGGAAGAAACAGATCTAAAGTGCTTTTGTTACGTAGGAATATTTTTGTAAGCAAATCGCAATTAAAGAGAAAACAACAATGTAACAATATTTTTTTTTCTTTAAATAGTCTTATTTTTACTTAATTCTGTTCTCAAATCCAAAGGAGTTACTTTCTGGCACAATTTTGTTCAGTAACAAATGAAATTGGCAGGTATTCTTATTCAGAAACTGTGTCATCGAAATGAGTTTTCCATTTTTTGGTAAAGGCAGGAAATCTTTCAGAAAAGATTGTCGAAGTCGGCGTTTTGAACCGAATTCCCGAGGCAGCAGGGAGAGAAAGGGTAAAATCGTGTTGTCACGTGACACGAATCGTTTATAAATTGATAACTAATTCATTGATCAAAAAATGGAAAAGTCATTTCGATTCCAAATCGCTTCCATAGTAAGGCCTGCCAATTTTATGGTTTTTGCGTTCAAAAATGAGTCAGAAAGTTTCGCGTTGTTGAACAGGTCATTTGAGAACCACCTTAAAAGATACGTGATTAAAGAATTTCCTACTTAAATTTGCCTTATTTATATTTTCAATAATAGGGGGCTCTACTCCCTAGTATTGCAATTAGATATATAGATATATATAATTTAAATACAAATTGTACAATGAGAAAATGTATCTGATAATGTCTTCCCGATTATTCGACGATTTCGATTTTTCGATTTACTCCTGGGTCCCGTGCATCTGCATAGGCATCGGACAAAAGAAGGCAGGCGATGGTTATTGCCCCTCTCTGGGTTTTGAAATTTAATAAACTATTTTTTTTTAATGATTTTGACCAAAAAAAATTTAAAATTTATTCTTTTTAAGTGACTTAAAATAATACAACTCAAAAAAAAAAAAAAAAAAAAAAAAACTAAGGATTTTTTGAGGCTCTGCACCCTCCCCGCCCCCATTACCTCCCGTAAAAGACAATGTTTTACTTTTTCGTTCATGTGTCTAAAAATTATCTTAAACAGGGGGTTCAAGGAGTCTCTCCCTCTCCCCGTCTTATAAAGCTTTATGTCTGACTAACTAATTGGATGCGAATAAGTTGTATACAAGACGACAATTAAGTATTACCTCCTACAAAATGATACTGAAAACCAGTCTCCAGATGTACACGCGTAAATATCCTCAAGATACTATAAACCTTACCAAGTGCATATAAATTTTATCTCGCATCTTGTGATCCGACTATATACATACCTTTATTGCATAATAAATTCGTAGTGCTTGAGACCAGGAGCTTCACATCTCTCAACCTATACTTGAAATGCTTTCCAGCCGCGTAACCTTTCTTAAGGTCCTCTTCGCGCACTTTAAAACACCCGCTCGCTAATGTAAATCCTATGGGGCATTATTTTCCTAACATTTCGTTTGCATTTGAATATTTTTAAACGTTTTTTTTTTTTTTTCATTGGATAGTAGAGATTAATCTCTATTTCCACCGTTGACTACTTTTTCGATTTTCTTTGCGGATTTTTTTTTATGAAGACACTTTCACTTTCGGAACGGGTTTCGAAAGTAAAGATATCTTCCTAAAAAAAATCCACAAAGAAAATCGAAAAAGTAATCAACGGCGGAAATAGAGATTGATCTCTACTATCCAATGCAAAAAAAAAAAAAAAAAAAAAAAAAAAAAAACGCTTAAAAATATTCAAATGCAAACGAAATATTAGGAAAATAATGCCCCATAGGATTTACATTAGCGAGCGGGTGTTTTCAAGTGCGTGAAGAGGACCCTTAAGAACTCAGTGAACTACTTGAAATTCCTCTACGATATATACTCAATCATTGAGAGGCTATATGGGGTAATTCGTTGCATGCTCTGACCAGCAGGACAGTTTGGAGAATTTCTCTCTTGGGAGAGAATCAGACGGCACGAGTGCCGTGAAAAGTGAAGTTTCGCCTGCACAACACGGGCGTCCTGACAATCAAAAAATCTAAAACCATGAACTGAAACAAATATCTGTCACTTCTTGTATTCTTGTAATATTTCTGTGTATTGTGAAGTAGTGTTATTAAAATTAATGTTGCGCCAGCAAGTCTTTTAATTTAACGACACTACAGTCTTTAAAAAAAAAATTTAGTTGTATATTTTAAAAAAAGCTTGTAGAAGCTGACTTTTGTACTTTCGATTATTACTTATTTGTTATATTTATGTATACTTTTTACATTGATATATTTAAAAAATTGTTTTAAAAGGGGGGACTATTACAGATTTATATTTTTCATTATAATAAATCGGTCTCAGTTGCTGACCACAGACACATATGTTTGAAAATTTTGCCCTTCCCTGGATTTCGCCCTGCCGACGCTCATGGTCTAGGGAAAGTAGGATAATCCTGAATCCTACTGTACTAAAGATTTGAATAATAGAGAACGAGAGAATATTTATTTAAATAATAGAACAATTTATCTTCTTATATTTTACTGTGCAAAGCTGAGAAAAACAGCCTTGAAGCCAGCTTTTGAAGGTCGGAAAGATTTTCGGAGTAATTTAGATAAAGGTACGTAATTAAAGAAACCACATTTCTATTCACACTATTCTTTTATGATAAGACAGTAGTTAATTACTTCATTTATGTTAATTTTAATTACAGTGTAACAATTGTCTATATCTAGAAAATGTATCTGATAATGTCCTCCAAAACTATCCGACAATTTCGATTTTCTGACTTATATCCCTGGACCTGACAGTGCCGGACCACCGAGAATGCACTACTCTACACACTAAAGGCGGTTTTCACAAAAAGGAAAAAAGAAAGAAAAAGAAAAAGAAAGAAAGAAAAAGAAAGAAAGAAAAAGAAAGAAAGAAAGAAAGAAAAAGACAGAAAGAAAGAAAGAAAAATTCCTCGCTCAACAATACGAAATTTTGAATGAACCCATTTTTCAACGTGAAAGCATAAAAATGACAAGCATGACTATCAAAGTGATTTGGTATCGAATAATATGTTTCATTTTTCGATAAATGTATTACATCTTGAGTTATATGCGATTGCTGTCTCATGATGACCTTCTCTCGACTGCCGTGTCCAGTGTTGAATTCAGACATATTTCTCCAAGAGGGATTTTTGCAATTCCGGGCGGGGGTTACACTTTTAGACTATTAATAAGTATAAAATCTTAAATCTTCCGGAGGAGAGGACATTTCGATGTTCAGGTGGGGGGAGTTTCTTCCTAGGCTATCCCCTGAATTCAAGACTGGCAGTGTCTAAAATTTCGGCTCAAAACCTCACCTTTGAAACCAATTTCTGAAAATCCCTTTGCCTTTGCAGTAAAAAAAGCGAAACGCTATTCGATTTCATAAGTGTCGAATAAGAACATCTGCCAATTTCGTGCGCTTACGAATAACAAGTAATATTTAAAAAAAAAAAAAAAAAAAGTCAATTCCTACTTAGGTGAAAAAGAAATTGTTTTCCAGCGATCTACACGCTTCGCGCACTGACGGTATTTATTCCTAAATTTATATCCTGCTAAATATCTTATATAAGAGAAAAGTTTTTCTCCCATATAAAACTAAAATTAATTAATTAAATTTAATGAATGAATTAATATTTGAAAAAACTGTATTAACTGTAACAAGTGTCATCCACTACAAGTTAAACTAGTCGGATGTGCCTATCCCAAAATTTTCTTCTATCTCAGTCATGTTAATACTTCAAATTACGCTATCACATCGCCAATAAAATCAATATTTTTCGTCATTCTGTTGTACGTCAGCTGCTTGCGAATCGTCGGGTTACAGGATGCGAACAACCGATGTATACTAAACTACGAAAAGTCCTTCTGGCCTGAACCGACAGGAACAGATAGCCTCCCTATTCCTTGGTTTTATGATTTTAGCTAATTTTACTGGAAAACACGAAGCTCAAATGCGTGGAACCTAAATAAAGAAGATTCAATTCCAGTTCTCGTCAACATTGAATTTGAATGAGAATATCGCCAAATTAGTCCTCTACAGCCAAGTTGGCTTCTTTTATGGCACCTTACTTTGGTCGACAAATTTGGCGATATTCCGCCAACTGTCGCCAAGTTTGGCGAGTATTTGACGTTGGCGAATATAAATATTACAGTGATAAGCATATAATAGGATTAATGGTTACAACAATGAAAGAAAATTTACCGAAACCATGTTAACTAAAACTCATAAATTAAACCCGTTTATGGATGAATTCTGCTGTCTTGTTTGAAAATGTCAGCCACTCTAAAATTTCAAATCGCTATATCTCAGCCATTTTTTAAGATAGAGGCAAAACAAAAATTGTTCCGGATTCTCCGGATCAAGGCCGAACGTTTAACGAAAAAAAGTTTTAGGATTTCTAATTTTTTTTAATTTGCACATCTTTTTGAATTTTAAATCTTTAAATGGCTATCGCAGCGCCCCCTTTCGTCTAAATATCCCCAAATTCTAATAGAACCTGCTTGCCATAGCCAAAAACATAGAAAAAAAATGTGGTTCAATTTGAAGCGTAACTTCATACACTTTTCGATGATACAATAGTGAAAATGGAACAAAAATATCGATCACAGCGCCCCCTTTCGTCGAAATATCCCTAAATTCTGATAGAATCTGCTTGATATAGCCAAAAACATAGAAAAAAAATGTGGTTCAATTTGAAGCATAACTTCATACACTTTTCGATGGTACAATAGTGAAAATGGAACAAAAATATCAATCACAGCGCCCCCTTTCATTGAAATATCCCCAAATTCTAATAGAACCTGCTTGCCATAGCCAAAAACATTGAAAAAAAATTAGGTTTAATTTGCATAACTTCATACACTTTCATAAAGCATAACTTCATACACTTTTCGATGGTACAATGAGGACACACAGACGGACAGACGGACAGACAGACATTTTGTAAAAACATGTTTTTCGGAATCTCTGACCCCTAAAACGTGTAAATCCGTCGAAAACCGGAAGTCGAAAAAAATTTCGATTACAATACTTTCTTCTATTATAGATAGAAGAAAGTAAAAAATGTATTTGAATTCCAGTGGATGAATAAAAAGTATTTTATTAACGATTGAAAATTTGAACAAGATATATAAATATATAATGGGAGAGTGTGAACTAATAGTAGGAGTTGAAAAATGAATTCAAGAATGCGTCAGAAATAGCCAGTGTGGATTTAAGGACACCCTTAAATTCTTAGAGAACGAAAGTCTATTTAAATAATAGAGAAATTTCCCTTCTCACCTTTTACCTTGCGGAGTTGAGAGACGAGGCCTTGGAGCCAGTCTCTGAAGGTCTCCCGGGAAAACTGTACTAAAAGGTCACTCCAAACAAACGCGTCGTCCATTGAATGCTAAAAGTGATCTTATTTATTTGGTAAGTTATGTCGCAATTCTTCCATAACTTAAGATATTGCACACAATGAGAATTAATTCCATCTACTAACCAATTCCACCTAGATCACACATACTCAATCTGCGCCCGTCGAAATATGTCTCCCAAGACACACAATTATTAATCCATATTTATAAAAAAAAAATCCGTATCGCATAAAAGATATTAAAACATGTTTTTTTTTTTTTTTTTTTTTGCATATTTTCACTTCTCAAACCCTTAAAAACTTTGTGGTAAAGCAGTTTTTAGGTAGATTTCGTAAGAAATACTACCTATTACATTCTCACCCTAAGTTGGAATTTCTAAAAATTTTTTGCAGATCTACGCCGATCATGACTCCCAGAACCCAAAACAACCCCCCAGTTCAAAAATGTATCAATATCTGTCTATATCACTTTTTTAAGGACACGATAACTTCAATAATTCTGCACAAATCTCTTCCAAACTGATATATAAAATCAAGGGGCATAAAATCTCGGCCAAGTTCGTTAATGTGCAAAATCGAACCAAGGGGGAGAAATGGGGGGGGGGGGGCTTTTTTTGAAAACAGAAAAAACCCTATAACTTCTTAATTACGATACATATCGAATCCGTTCAAAATTATTATTACTTCTAGGAAAAGGGCCGAAAAGTTATGTATGACATATTTTTGATATCATTAAAATTGGCTTCATTGGGGGGGGGGGGGCGATAGAGGTTTAAGAAGAAAAAAAATTATAACTTTGTCCATTCACATGATATCAAATCCGCTTAAATTTATTATAAATCCTTTTTATAGGACCAACCCTTATAGAGGAGAAAGAAAAAAAAAACATTATTATTACTGTATAATTGCGGTAAAAAAATAGCAAAAAATTGGAGAAATTTTAGTTTTTTTTTTTTTTTTTTTTTTTTTTTTTTAAGTTATAACATGCTTTAAGACTCCCACTATTGTTTTATATATTTTTATGGGAAGACAAAATCTGCCCTGTTATTTATATTAGATTTAAAATTCTGTTAAAACATCCTAAATGTCATTTTCTTATTTTAAAATTGTTTTACAAGTAGCCCTACTTTCGACTTTACGGATTTAAAAACTGAAAACAGCATAGGTTTGAGCATCGTTTGAGTGACTATACAATTTTCGTTTAAGCGACAAACGAAAAAAAGTTTGAAGTAATAAAAACCCGCGCTGAAACCTATGCTGTTTACAGTTTTTAAATTCCATAAAGTAAAGGGTCCAACAGGGCCGTAGCTAGAAGGGTGCCAGGGGAGCTCAACCCCCCTAAAAAAAATTTGAGCTTCCACCCCTAGGAAAGATTCCAAGGTCACCAAATGAAACTCTGTTCAAAAATCGAACTTTGTTTTGGGGCCCTTTTACAGTTTGGCACAAATACTAAATTGTAAAGTTATGTATAAAAACTGCAAATAAGTGTTTTAAATTAGTTTAAATAAGTGTTTTAAAAACAATAATTTTAAAACGCAAAATACATCCTTAATTTTGTTAATGTTTTTTTATCGTATACAAATACAAATTTAGAATCCTTAAGAGCAGAGAATTTTCAGAAAAAAAATTTAAAGTTTTTAAACTCTTTATGAAACTGAAGAACCGTAAGCTTTTTATTTACTTGTTGACATCATCACTTATTATTTCACCAGTATAAGTATACACTAGTTATACAATGGAAATTTTTATTCTGCAGCCTTTTCTTTTCTTAGTATAAAATGAAGTTATCAACAGTTTAATAAGAAAAATAGTGCCTACAATATGAATATACACTAATTTATCTTCCTTACATGATCATCTATAGCTCTGTGTGAGTGTTTGTTTGCGCGTGCATGTGTCAGAGAGAGAGAAAAAATATGAGCCTCCCCTACATTTTCTTGACCCCCCCCCAACCCCTATTATTGACGTCGAGCTACAGCCTGGGGGGCCAACTTTACAAAATGTAGGCCCCTAATTTTATTTTGCTTTTACATAACTTTTTTTCAGTTTGTCGCTCAAAAGAAAATTTTTACCGCCCAAACGCGCTCAAACGTATGCTGTTCTAAATTTTAAATACTATAAAGTCGGGAGGCCGACTTCACAAATAGCAGGTCACGAATTTTATTTTGCACATACATAACATTTGCAATTTGCCACTGAAACGAAAATTAACGTTAGGCCCGTGTTTTTCCGTTACTAGAAGTCATGTTAAAATGGCTGTAGACAAAAATATTTTTAACAAAATAATTTTTTGAACCGTATATAGAATGAGGGGATATGAAAGATATTATAGCATCAAACTATGATTAATATATATATATATCCTGGGATTTACAAGCATACTCATCAAAATGAAGGAAAACCCTCAAATGCTGAAGGGTTAAATTTCGACGCTCAAACCTATGCTGTTTTTTAAAATTTAAATTCCATAAAGTCGGTGGGCCAACTTCACAAATAATAGGCCCCGAATTTTATTTTGCTTTTACATAACTTTTTTTCAGTTTGTCGCGCAAACGAAAATTTTTGCCGCTCAAACCTATGCTGTTTTCATATTTTAAATTCGATAAAGTCGGGAGGCCAACCTCACACACCTCTATTAGCGTTACAGCTGTGTCTGTGTTTTTTTTTAGGTGCGTATTTTGTCGAGTCATTTCAAATGTTATGAAAATAGAATTAAAACCAAAAATAGTTGATTTGGTAGCATTTACAATCGCTAAAATAATTGAGTTAATCTATTCTTCTCACCACACTTTTCATATCTTTTGTAAAATTCTTATAATTATAGAGAGCAAGAGAATGTTTAAGTTTCCATTACTGACCAGAAGTAATGTTAATTTATGACCAGTTAATTTATTCTTCTCACCACACTTTTCATATCTTTTGTAAAATTCTTATAATTATAGAGAGCAAGAGAATGTTTAAGTTTCCATTACTGACCAGAAGTAATGTTAATTTATGACCAGTTAATTTATTCTTCTCACCTAACTTTTCATATCTTTCGTAAAATTCTTATAATTATAGAGAGCAAGAGAATGTTTAAGTTTCCATTACTGACCAGAAGTAATGTTAATTTATGACCAGTTAATTTATTCTTCTCACCACACTTTTCATATCTTTTGTAAAATTCTTATAATTATAGAGAGCAAGAGAATGTTTAAGTTTCCATTACTGACCAGAAGTAATGTTAATTTATGACCAGTTAATTTATTCTTCTCACCTAACTTTTCATATCTTTCGTAAAATTCTTATAATTATAGAGAGCAAGAGAATGTTTAAGTTTCCATTACTGACCAGAAGTAATGTTAATTTATGACCAGTTAATTTATTCTTCTCACCACACTTTTCATATCTTTTGTAAAATTCTTATAATTATAGAGAGCAAGAGAATGTTTAAGTTTCCATTACTGACCAGAAGTAATGTTAATTTATGACCAGTTAATTTATTCTTCTCACCTAACTTTTCATATCTTTCGTAAAATTCTTATAATTATAGAGAGCAAGAGAATGTTTAAGTTTCCATTACTGACCAGAAGTAATGTTAATTTATGACCAGTTAATTTATTCTTCTCACCACACTTTTCATATCTTTTGTAAAATTCTTATAATTATAGAGAGCAAGAGAATGTTTAAGTTTCCATTACTGACCAGAAGTATCATTAAGGTTATAAATAATATTTTCTTTCAAGTCAATTCCTCGAAAAACAAGATCATGTTTTCCAATCAACAACAAAATGTACGTAAAACATTTTGTCTCCCATTCTTTCTTTTCTCAAGTTATTTTTCAAAAAGCATGATTTAAATAAATTGTAGGTGCATGTATTATCCCTCAATCGTTTCAGCTGTGTTTTCCTATTCCTATAAATTCATCCGATGTATCTTCAATTTTTTTTGTGAAAATAAAAAAAATGTTCATGTCACGTCAGCTGCAGGTATATAGAAGTGAGCACCGACAGGCGTGATGAATGTTTTAATACTGCTTCCCCTTCGTCCAATGTTGATAGAGTTGCAAAGGTTAGAGAAAACCCGGTTTAAACCTGGGAATAAAACGGGTTTTTTGGGAATAAACTTGGTTTTTTGGGAATAAACCAGGTCTTTTGAGAAGAAACCTGGGAGTAAACCAGGTCTTTTGGGAAGAAACCTGGGAATAAACCGCGTCTATTGGAAATAAACCTGGGAATAAGCCGATTTTTTGCAACTCTGAGTGTTGAAAATGTGATTAAAATTGAAATAAAATCCAGGTGTCGCTGCTAATTCTCACTCCTCACCAGTGAAGTGTAGTGAAATGATTTCAGTGTGCTGACTGAACCAATGATGCAATAATGTTGATGTTTGTGTTCAAAGCTTTAAAACAAAAAGCAGAAATTGTAATATGCATGTGGCATGTACAGGGTGATTATAATTAAAGTTTAAGTTTCAAAACGCTCTAAAAAACGAACCACTGATTAGAATAACGTCAAAATTGAACAGCGTATTATTGAAGAAGGGGGAAAGAACATGAACCTCCCCCCCCAAAAAAAAAAATAGTTCCAAATTTTAGTGACAGATGGCGATGTAAGCGTCAGAAGATGTAAATTAAAATACCTGGCATGCGCACGGCCATTTCAGGTGTTATAAAAGCGTTGGGTAAACGGCGTTTCCTCATTTCGCGTCTCAGACGCTCGCCATGAGTGTCTCAATGAAGGACCGCGCTCTGCTTGTAAAGCTTTATTACAAGAACGATGATTCTGTACCAGTAGCTCTGCAGAAGTTCAGGGCCCTCAAGGGTATGAAAAAAGGCGTTGGACCGATGACTGTCATGGGTCTGGTGAAAATGATGAAAAAATTCGAAAATACAGGTTCGTTCGATGTGCAGTCTGGTAGAGGAAGGAAAAGATGTGATTCGGCGGTAGTTGAAAAAGTGGCCACAGCAATTCAGGAGGAGTCGAGCGGTGGCGTGCAAACATGCAGTGCACGGAGAATTGCCCGAACATTGGACAGACCTGTGAGCACGGTTCATAACATTCTACGAAACATCCTGCAATGCTATCTGTACAAAATTTGCCATGTGCAGGAGTTGTTTCCTTCTGACCTGCCAGCAAGAGAGGGTTTTGCTTTAGAATTTCTTACTCGCATGGAAGGGGACGATGATTGGCCGTGGAAAATTCTGTGGACAGACGAAGCCCACACTGTAAAAAAAACGGAAGAAAAAACTGCAAAAAAGGCTGTTAATATTTCACCTAGCAATCAAACACAGCTCTTTCGTTAATTTACAGTGATTACAGCTGTATAGATAGCGACATCTGTCGGCGTTGTTTATCATTATCTGAAACGAGGGGAATAAACACATTTAGGTCAGCGGCAGGTGCAGTCCAATAATGAAGTGACGCTTCGATTCTACGAGAAATGAAAGTTGTAACAATTAATTACAAACATATTTCAAAGAGTAAAAGTAAGTTTTATCTTTCTTTTCTTATAGTATTCTTTTAATAATATCATGTAAATTATGTTATATATTTATACGATACTAATTTTGTTTTTAAACCACGTGTATATCACGGCAGGAACTTTCACGTCATTTGTCTAAAATAAATATTTTGTTTTAAATCGTAAAAATAGATGATTTTGCTTAGGGGATGTTGGGGATGTTGATTTAGTTATGTTGTTTTTTACTTTACCTCAGTATGTTCTTCTAGAACTTTGTTATTACGTATAATTTGAGTTTAAGTATCACAGGGAAACTTTATGCAAGCATTTTTTTTTTTTTTAAACAAGATCCCTGTTTTTAGCTATGCCTTATTACGCTATTATATATTTTTCAAAACTCCAGTTTATACGTTCGCATTCGAATATACTTTCTAAATCCTATAAATATTTTACCAGCTACAGTTTTCGGTTCACTTTGGACAGTAATTTAAGTATTTTTATTTATTTAATATATTTAGCCGATATTTCGAACAGTGATTTATTTTCCATTTTCAAATCATTTATTATGAGTAATCTGGATGCACTATTTTATCAATTCCTAAAATATTCCTTGTTTGTTTACTGTCGCAGCAGTAATTTGCAGCAACTCGTTTAATGTTTTTGTCCATTATCTATTTATTTTTTACGCTTAATTTTAAAGTTTTTATGTGAACAGATTTTTTTTATTATTATTTTATTCTACGTTTCTTGAACTCATAAGTGTTTTTTTTTTCTCCCCGTGTTCATTTTTCAATCAGACCTGATATTTATGGAATTAAATGTAAACTTATAAAATTATCTTAGCATAAAATAAGTTTTTTATCAATATAAAGTTTCCATATCAGCAAGTTGCGTACAATAAGGTCTTGTTATTAATTATATATGAATGATAGTTTAAATATAAGAAAGTTTTGCATGTTCGTGTTGAGGGGTGGAGGAAATAATGGCTACATTGAATAAACAAAAATATTTAAATAGATACAAAAAATAACCCTAAATTTGTTGGAGGAAAAAAAAATATATATATGCATGATTTAAATTAGTGGGTATTTTCAAATACAAACAAACGGTTAAACAAAGTCCTGTAAAGAAATACTGAATAATTAATTAAAAGCTAGATAAAGTAAAATCTTCCTTTGTTATGATTTATTGAAAAAACATTTTATCTCTATAGGCAAATGACTAAAATTTTTGTGGGTGATATACTTGACCAAAAACCGAAATTTGTATCGTATATATGTATAACAGAATCTATTATATAATAAATGATATTAAAATAATGATATAAGTAAACAAAAAGGTAATACTTAGTGCCCAAAGTCTTTGAAATATGTCTCATGTTAAAATAAGAAAAAAAAAAATACACGGAGAGGGAGGGGGGGGGGTAAAATATCAACAACAAATGCTATAAATTTTACAGTGATTCTGTTAAAATTGCATTAAAATTAACAGCAAAAACGGCTGTAAAATTAACAAATCTGCTGTAAAATAAAAAAACTGAACTGCTGTAAAATTAACCGCAAAAAATGCTGTGAATTTACAAAAGTGCTGTTTATCCATGAAAAACAAAACTGCTGTAAATTCACAGCAAAATATGCTGGCACCCATATTGCCAGCATTTTTTGCTGTAAAAATACTGTGATTTTTTTTACAGTGCATTTTCATCTGACGGGATATGTCAATACGCCGAATATGGGCAATAGAAAATCCACTCGCAACGAACCCAGTACCACTTCATCCTGCAAAGGTCACTGTGTGGTGCGGATTTACGGCATCATATTTTTTTCGAGGAGCGGGTGCTTTCGGTCCTGTTACCATTACCGTCAAATGGTCAGCGCTATGAGTCTCTTTTGCGTAATGACGTCATTCCAGCTCTGCAACAGCGCGGATGTCTGGGTAGTATCATTTTTATGCAAGATGGCGCTCCTCCGCACGTTGCAAATCGAGTGAAGCAGTTGTTGAGGCGGCATTTCGGAAATGCTAGAATTATCAGTCGTCATTTCCCTACAGCCTGATCACCTGATCTTAATCCGTGTAATTTCTGGCTGTGGGGTTATCTGAAAGATGTTGTGTTCTGTACTCCGATTGCCAACGTGGCTGAATTGAAGACACGCATTGCGCAACACATTCTGAACTTAGCCCCGGGGACACTTCGATCGGTTCCCGTAAGGCATGGTGACATTACGGCGACGTCACTGTGAAGTCACACTGTGACTTTGTGACAGTCCGAGGCTAACGAAAAAGACAGGCTACCGCGGTGCATTCCACTTATCTTTTTTTACAGACCGCTAGAGTGACGTGATGCTCTTTTCGTACACGTGCATTGGTGCATTCGAGCATCACGTGACTCCCACGGTCTGTAAAAAAAGATACTCGTAAAGCACCGCGGTAGCCTTTATTTTTCGTTAGCCTCGGTGACAGTCGTCGTGACGTCACGTGACGTCGATGTGAAGTCACTGTGACGTAAATGCGAGGTCGTTATGGCCGTTTTCAAGGCTTTCTGTGACCTCACAATGTGACTACTTTGTGAAGTCACCGTGCGACTTCAATGTGAAAAATGTGACGAATCGGCATCGGATAGGGTGACCAGATTTTACCCGAATCCTATACGGATTGTTCGGATCAAAATTTTTTTATGGTTCAAGTTTGTGACGTTTGTGACGACACTGCACCGGGTCGGGTGACCAGATTTTACCCGAGTACAATCCAGAAACTTCGGATCGATCTTTTTGGATTTGTTTGGCTACAGAATAGATTTGGATTAGTTGTCGTGTGACCTGATTTTCGTGAACCCGATCTGACCCGAGTCGGGTATAATGTTTTTACTGTAAGTCTTGTTCAGAATAGAATCTTGCATACGACCAAGTAACCAGATTTTATCAGAAATTGTGTTACGATACAATTTCTGATGTCGGCTCGGATCTAGAGTCATGCACGAATCCGGTTATATACTTCTTGAACATTATTGAATGTCTACTTGAACATGAATGATGGTTGACTGAAACTATATTTACATTCAACCCGTAATCTTACCCTAACCCAACAACAACAACAACAAAAATTCTGTAGGCCCACAACCCGACCGAACCTGATAAATGATTTCGCACAGATTCGGATAACAAGATTTCACCAAATACGAATAAGATCGACGATAAGGATTGGATCGGCAATCATTTTTTTTATGCAACTCGTATTCAAATTAAAACTTTGCATCTGATTGGGAAACCGGCTAATGTAGCCGTTAAACAAGAAAATTATAAATGTAAAAAACGCATACTAATATAAAAATAATAGATGAATCCATTAAAAATTATAATAAAATTAAATATTTTAATAATATGAAATTCTATTGTGCAAATAACCACTTTTAAAAATAACTTCGACTTCCATTTGTTTTATGTAACCACCAAAAATGTTGACAATAATTAAAACTATGCTATTTTGCTTTTAAGTATTGAAGTTTTTAAATGTGTATACTTTGCCATTTTTCCCCTCGTTCAGTATCACGAAACTTTCTGACACATTTATGAACAAATTTTTAAACGCTTGGCACTTGCATGCCTGATTATTAAAGCGATTTGGAATGAATAGCGTTTTCCATTTTTAGATAAATGAAATGCTTAAGAGCAATTTTGGTCACGTTTTTTCCGTTTCTGACGCTGCGCGTCGGAAATTCGGTTCAAAACACCGACTTTGATAGTGTTTTCTGAAACATCTTTTGTCAAAAATGGAAAATGCCATTCTATTACATATATTCTGAATAAGAACACCTGCCAATTTCATGTGTTTCCGAATAAAAATGAATTCAGAAATTAGTTATTTTGGATTAGATTACAAATTTAATGAAAATAAAAGTATAGATTTTTAAATAAGCATTGTGAAAAATTTATATTAGGAATCCATTTAAATAATAGATCTACCTATTGTGCGATATTATTAAATAATAAACATTGTATCAAGCAATAAAACATTTTTCGAAGCAAATGAAATTTAAAACTTCGAATCATAAACGCAAAGAAAAAAAAAATATTTTTTTTTTCTTTACAAATTATTTTATTTATAGTTTTTGATAGAATACTAAATGCAGAGCTTAAATATCAATTTTTACTATAGAAAAAATTCGATAGCATAACTGGAAAAATTACCTTAACTGAATAGCTGTTTTATTGTTTCATCAATATTCATTATTTTTGTGCGCCTAATATTGACATATCTTGACAACTAAATTTGTAATGAGTTAAATTGTCGCAATTATTTCAAATATACCAGAAAATTATTTCTCAAAACCTCCACTAGCTAAGAAATTTTCAAATTGTAAATCAAATATTAATAGTTTTAAAAATTGCAATGTTTTTAATTACAATGAATAACTATGAAAATTGAACTGAGAAACGCAAAATATAAATACATTCCTCGTTATAAATAACACTTTACATTTAGAATATATATTGTTAGTAAATACTTTAAGCTTTTTTCCAAACTCTCTATTTAAAACGATTTAAAACATTAAAGATAAAATTTTATACAAGTGATTAAAAAAAAAAAAAGATTTAAACATCTTAACATTTAAATAATGCACTATTAATGTACCATTACTAAATATGCACTATTAACAAAACTGCGAAGACATTAAAAGTTACCTGCTAATCTATAAGTAAAACCACCAGTTCTAGGGATTAAGTTTTAATGGTTGTTGACTGCTTCCTTTTCATTGAAAAATGAGACTCAAATCCACTGCTTTAATTTTCAAAGTGTCCAGCTTAGGTGTGTTCATAGATCTGAGATATCGAAAATCACGCAGACCTTAATAACGCACCCAGCTAGACATAAGGATAAGTTAAAATGGATGATTCACTTTAAAACGTTAATTTACTTTCACAGTATAAATTCCACAATATACTTCCGAAAAATTAAAAGAACACCACACACTCTAATCCGCCGATGAAAAATCGTCTGCCCTCAACATCTGCGATCATGATCTGCGCAGTAATGTTTACCACAAAGTAACATCTAGCAGGTGTTTCCAGAAAAAGAATAGAAAGAAAACAGTTAAATAAAGACATTTCCAATGCTTTATAGTTTATATGGCTGACAAATAACTTCTAATAAAACTATAATATTCTGTTTTTATATGAGAGAGTTTAATATTCTTGGAAATAAGCTGTGAAAATTTAAATTTTTATATATTTTTTAATCAGTTGCATTTGTTTTAGGCGTCCAAAGTAAACATAAATTTTAAATAAAAATGGATTTAATAGTCTTTATAAAATAATTACGACATAAATATAAATACTATTCTGCAATCAGATTTCCTAAATACGATTTTTTCATTTTTTACACTCTATTGAAAAGAGCAATATATTTAACAGAGGTGATATCTTATTAAGCACTGAACAGTTTTGGAATAAATTGCTATAGGAATGACATATACTTTATGATATATTTTTAATTCGTTTTTGTTCGGAAACGCATGAAATTGGCTTTTGTTTTTATTCAGAAACTCTGTAATTGAAAGACGTTTTCCATTTTTTAGTAAAATCAGAAGATCTTTCAGAAAAGAATGTCAAAGTCAGCGTTTTGAACCAAATACCCGACGTAACAGGGAAAGAAAAGAGAAAAACCAGTCGTCACGTGACACGAATTGCTTATAACTCGATAAGTAATTTATTTATCAAAAAATGGAAAACTCATTTCGATTCTAAATTGCTTCCATAGTCAGTCCTGCCCATTTTATGCCTTTGCGTTTAAAAATAAGTCAGAAATTATGTCAGAAAGCTTCGCGTTGTGGAGCAGGTCAGTTGAGAACCACCTTAAATATTCAGTACAAGAAAAATCTTGAACGCGTTCGACGGTCAACCCGAGCACCCCCGATGTCGAACTCGCAAAAATGGTGTCCTCACTTTTTAAACAGAAAGCTGATGATTGGGTTGAGTGGCCCCTCAAAATAATAAGAGATTGGAGATTTTTTAAATATTTTTAGTATCACAAAATTAGCAAATGAGTTCTATGCGGTGGTAGGGAAAAAAATTAAATGTTTGTATTTAAAATGCTAACAAATCTCTAAATCGCTAACAGTTTTATTAGAATGGGAGATCTATTTCTGAATTACTTTCCGCCAAAACTTTCCTACGTTACTAAATTTCTATTTAAGGATTTTTACCTGTGTATTATATAGTATATTTTGTTAAATTTCATGAAAATGGCAATGAAAATTGTAAAAAAATATCTGCCTCATATATGTAGACAAATATTTATTTATTATTTTATTTTGGAAATACAATATATTTAAATAATGTGTGACAATGTTTTTATTAATGATTTAGGTACATGACATAATTCAATTCTATATTTTATGAGTTTTTTTCCAAATTCTCTCTCCGATCACACCGTGAAGTCACAGAGTGTTGGCATTTTGGTCATAGGTTTTACGTGACTTATGTGACTTGCAGTGACGTCATTGCAACGTCACAAAAATTTTTAAAGCTGTCAAAAAGTAATTTTTTTCATGCCATAAGATGTTCTAAAGTTTATTTTAAGTTTTCTTTAGATCTTCAAGACTTTCACATTTTGATCACAGTGTGACGTTACAAAGTGGTGTCATTTTGGTCACAGATGTGACGTGACGTACGTGACTCACAATGACGTCACTGTGACTGTGCATGCTATGCGGGTTGTGGAACATGCTGTTTCCTGATTTAATCTTGTTGCACACAACGGTGGACAGCATATTGAACATGTTTTGCGCCAGTCTCGCGAAACTTAAAAACCGATTGGATGGATGCTTTTTATGCGGTTTTTGGTCTCAGGACAATTAAAAACCTGATTTGCCCATCCGATGTGATACGACCTTATCGTGGTGGATGGGCTTACGTAACTAACAGTATCACACCTGTACAGTCATGCACACTGAACAGTACATTTGGTTTATCGTGTAACGTACGCCTTAGCCGTTGTTTTACGATTTGTCATTTGTACTCGAAATTCTGACGCTTACAGCGCCATCTGTCTCTAAAATTTGGAACTATTTTTTTTTTTTTGTTCATGTTCTTTCCCTCTTCTTCAATAATACGCGTTCAATTTTGACATCATTCTAATCAGTGGTTCGTTTTTTAGAGTGTTTTGAAACTTAAACTTTAATTATAATGACCCTGGATATTTTTATTGAAGAAGCGATCCTTACAATATCGTGTAGGTATGTGAAATAAATATCTGTTGTTTAGTGTGATGAAAAGAATAAGTTTATTCCTTTTAAATATTTCACTATGCTTTCATTTGAAGTTTTGAAACCCGGTAAAAATAAATTGGAAACATGCCAGAGTTTTCTATATCCAGTAAACAGTCTTTTTCGGAGGGTATGTACCTGCAAAGGTGTGTCTGTTGCCATTCGTTGGTAAAATTTATTCCTCGAAATTTAATACGCAAATTGGAATGTACAAGGAGCGCGGCTGATAAATATTCCACAATCGCCGGCCGATACATCAAGATCAAAACGAGGTAGAAGTAGAAAGTAAAAATTAGTTAGCATCATCCTTTGCAACTCTACAACTGGGCTTGAACATCACCTGACTCAGTACGTTTTAGAATGGAGCGTAGTGCAGACGCAACGTCAACGCAGTTGAAGTATACTAATAGAGTTTTTTTTACCACTGAAAAGTCATTGATTACAAGCTGTTTACGGTAATGAAACTGTTGATCGGAGCATCATGTATCTTTGGGCATCAAAATGTATAATCTGAACCTCTTAAAACTTAAAACAAATACTCTGGATGAAATGTAAACTCTGTATAACTCTGTCTGAAGCTCAGCACGCTACATTGAGATGCTGAAAACCTCAAGAAGATGTCTTGTCCGATAAAACAAAGGAGACCATTTTGTTGTAAGCAAGACAATACACTTTACCCACGTCACTTCAGCTGCGTATATTGCGAAATAAACATCAATATTTCAATTCTACCCCCATAATGTCCAATAAACAGTTTCTGAAGATATATACTCGCAGATGCGTGACTGTTTCTATTCGTGGAAAATGTTCATACCCGATCTTACACATCATAAGCAATCTGCGCTGTTTTCAAACAGTTGAAGTAGAAGTTGGAGGTCATTCCACATTCGTCAAGTCACCTTTGAAATGGGTGAGATGAAAGTCTTGGATTAAAGGGAAACCAGCTACATACTTTAGTGACGGTATGAAAAAACTTGTTACTCGTTGGGTCATTAGTATCGTTGGATATTAGTAGTAGTAGCTGGGTCAGTTGTATGTGTCATTAACACGTTGACGGACACTTGCGGCTATAGCCGCCAAAGCGAAGTTCAGAATGTGGCATGACGACAATAGCCGCCCAAAACGAAACGGTCGTTTTTAGACACTACGGCTATAGCAGCACAAATGAGCATTTACCGGCGTACAAGTAGAAGCCCAGTGTCATGTTTTGGAAACAAATTTTTAGGTTGAAGTTCGTTTTCCACCTGTTATACGAGTTGCAGCTTCAGTATGCACGTGCAGGGTGGCTAGTGGTCAGGGAAAAATACAGTCATAAAAAATTATAATTACCAGTATATTCTTACAGAAAAATTCAAATTGATTATTTGATCGAATAATCAACATGAATTTTTCTATAAGAATATACTGGTGTTTATCACTTTTTTTACTGTATTTTTCCCTGACCACTAGACACCCTGACGTGGTTGTGAAGGGAATAGTGCAACCTAATGAAAGGTGCTGAATGAATCAAAATTAAGTTTATTTAAGCAGAAAGAGTAAAACTATACTTCTAATATTCTAAAAATTACAAAAACATATAGTGTCAATTTTCGAACTTCACTTGTTCCTACTGTCCGTCAATGTGTTAAATTGTGACTATGTTGAAAAATAAAGGCAATAATTTGTTGCTAAAGACAAAATTACAAATCTTATAAATTTCAATTACTTCTCTCCGCTCTTGATTTATATCCGCGATTGTGGATTACTTTCCAGCCGCCCTTCGTATTTGTACAGCCAAAGAGAAAAAATATTGGATTAGCTTAGGGGCCCGGAACTTCACATACACAAAGGCGCACCGGCCCTCGGGCTGATGGGCCGGTGAACCCGTCAGAGCCTGCTTCTGTCTATACATAGAAATTGTTCGTGAATTATGCTGAAACGACTAGTACTAACCTTCATACTTATCGTATATATAGATGAATTTTGTACCAGGTACTATTCACATCTGTATGAAGGGTATCACAAGAAAGATGGTCATAACTTTAAGAAAGAATACTAGTAGAAAAAAAAATGATAGGTTGGTTAACGGGAATATTTGTTTGCAAACTTTCCTTTTGCTTATTTACGCATCTCTAAAACAAAAATGCGTGCGATTAATCATCATTAATGGTTTTAACGTGCCAGGAATTTCTCTTGAAAACAATTGAATACTAAGTTGTTATAATAACATTTTATTCATTAGTTTTCTAATGATACAGTTCGTACCTTTTTTTTTTGTGTGTGTGGGGGGGGGGATACAGGAAGCAGAGAAGGGAAGGGGAGGACCACATTCCCTTCCTAAATCTTTGAAAATGCAAGAATTTTGGTTACTTTTGGCTAATTTTAATCATTTGGCACCCTCTTAACAAAAATCATGATTACTCCCATGGGGGGAGCCGAGGCAGCTACCCCATCATGCCCCTGCATTAGTCAGGCCCTGCGTATGTAGCTTCAAACCGTATACTCTCTGTTTCTCAAATAAAACTAAGCATATACTCTCTGTCTTAATACCCTCTGGTGTTTTTACTACTGCCCTACTGGAGCCTAGTCGGGTCGGGTCTGGACCTGGACAAAATTGGGTTACCCAACCCGATGCAGGACCAGTGTGTAATTTGCAACGGAGCTCAGATCCAGTACTTTTATGTATTTAATGAATATTTAGAAATTGGTTGGAGAGCTCATCACCGGAGCTCATAAATACTGCGCTCTATTGCCCAACGCTTCAGGAAAACAGAAGCCTGAATTACAGTTCCACACGCTACTAGTATAAATATTGGCCTGTATGTTGCCTGTGGTACACTTGAATTTGGGAGATCGGATTGCTCTGCGTTTAACAGGTCTTGGAACAAGGAACTATATTTTTCCAAGGATATGATTGATCTACGTCGCCATCACAATTCCTGCAATGATCGCTTAGGCAAAAATTTAGCAGTAGATTGGTTGGCGGAAGTGTTTGTTTCGTTTGTAAATATGCTCTTGCTTTATTTTTAGTGAATATTTAAATATTAGTTGAATCCCACCTTAACATATAAATGCTACGACCTCATAAATTGGGGAGCTGGCACCTCATCCCACCGGCTACAGAAGGGTTGCCCTCAGGGCTCCTGCCTCGGACCAATCCTCTGGCTCTTGGTAGCAAATATACTTCTAAAAGAACTGAACCGCTTCGAATATACTCTTTATGCCTTTGCTGATGACTTTAGCTTCATTTTCTCGGGTCGCACTCGCCGTCATCTAGAGGAAGCATTTGCCGAAGCCCTTCGCATCTTCTGCCAGCTTCTGGACACACTACACCTCACACTATCTTCCAGGAAGTCCCAGGCATTGGTCTTCAATAAGCCCCGTCGTCTAGATCCCAATAGACCACCAGTAATGAGGATTTATGGCGTTAGCATACATCACGTACAACAACTCAAAATTCTTGGTATAACAATCGATTCTAACATTAACTGGATCCCACACATTAATTACTTAAGATTGAAACTCATCTCCTATCATCACAACTCACTTAAATTAAGATCTAAATTTAGGGGTGTAAGCAATAGCCTTTTAAAAACCTGGTACTTAACAATAATAGAACGCATTATAACATACGGGGCATGCATCTGGGGGGGGGGGGGTAATCTTACAAAACAGGCACTCCCAAAATTAACTTCAATCCAAAGGATATTCTTATTACAACTTTCACGCGGGTACCGTACAATATCAACTGATGCACTTACAATACTCACAGGCATTCCAGCCATAGCAATAACTTTAAAATATGAATTCAACAAAGCATCCATCCTACAACTTCGACAGGACCACATATCCAACAACCTCTTTCCCAACATAACCATTGAACGCAAAGTCCACGGCTGGCAAATCCACCCTGCGGAAGAGACATCGCACCTTCAAGTCAACCCACAACTTAATAGCTACACCCATGCCACCTACTCCACCATCTTCACTGATGGGTCCCGCACAGATACCGGCGTGGGAGCAGCCTTTTGCGCCACGGTAGGAGACACGGTGACTCATCAATGGGCCTGTAGGCTCGGAGATAACAACTCCGTTTTCCAGGCAGAGCTATTTGCAATCTTCTCCGCCCTAGAGTGGCTAGGGGGTCAATCTGGAGCAAAGGTCTCTATTTTCAGTGATAGTCTGTCTGGACTGCAGGCCATTCACGCACCTAGAACATCTAACCCACTCGTACTAAAAATTAAATTAAAACTCAAAAGTCTCTTGTACAGAACACATCTCGGCCACGTCTCAGCGCACAAAGGCACTTTTGGCAACGAGTACGCGGACGAACTCGCAAAACGAGCCACCAAGTATACATCCATTGATCACCACCTCCCAGTGCCCCAGTCGTTCATCAAGAGGGTCCTGAAATCAAGGATCATCTCGGAATGGCAGGAGTACTGGGAACTCACTGATAAGGGCAGGCACACGTTTGACCTAATCCCCAAAGTCTCACTTAACATATATCACCTCACACCATACACCGCAAGCTTCCTAACGGGCCACGGGCCCTTTAAATCATACCTCCACAAATTTGGTTGTGCAGGATCTAATAGGTGTGAGTGTGGCGAGGTGGGATCTCCGACCCACGCCTACCACGAATGCACACTTACTGCACGCTGGCACATTAAACGTCCAGCCACTCCCCCTAAGGGATGGCTTCAAAATATTCTTTCTAGACCCACACTTCTGAACAAACTCAAACACATCCACCAATACTTAGCACACATCTCCAACCTCACAAGCTAGTTTGTACCCAGAGCAACTCCCATTCCCTCGTATGGCATCGCCCCTTGTCGCGAGTGGAGTTATAGTGTTACTCTGGCGATGCCACAGCGCCCCTTGTCGTGAGAGAGCATGTTTCTGGCGCACAACCCGATAGCTTATCTGCTGTCTGATAACCAGGTGCTGTGCGGCACATCATTCTCAAACCATTTCAAGAACCTCGGCACCTCGCTGCCCCGTGTCGCGAGGGAGATCTGTTCTCCGGCAGCCAGGGATTTGTTCTGTGAATTTCGGGCAATAATGGCCCATTGCGATTCACCCGCCCCCTGTCGCGTTTTCCGGCGGGCTCAGCTCTAGCTGAAATTGTATTTGTTTTTATTATTTTTTTAACCTTAATAAAGGTACCGGGAGGGACACCTATGCTCTACAGACTTGGCCTCTTCGTCTGAGCAGTCCCTCTTAGGCTGTGAAATGCTACGACCAAACCCCACCGGAACAGCGCTGCGTGTTGTGTTTTGCTAGTTGATAACACAAAGAAATCTTTCGCGAATAGGATTTTCTGAAAATTCCCCGCTCCCGATTTTAATGATTTGGCTCTGTTCATTAGATTTTAGTATGTACAAATGCATATAGATATAGTCGAAATATATTAAAAATTGCTTTAAATTTTACAAATAATGTATGAAAAATAAATATGTGAGAGGAGGGGACAGGGGAATACAGGTTGTATAATGTTAAGGTTGTCACCCAGAGTTGCCAAGTCTCCGGCTTTTTGAACACCAGTAATTTTTTTGAGAAAATGTTTTTCTTTTAAATTGCAAAATGCTCCGATTCAATAAAACAACATTTCTGTACTAAATTACTGGTATCCAAAAAGCCGGAGACTTGGCAGGTCTGTGTCACCAAAAAGCTTCCACAGCCTACTGATGCCCCTCGCTGCCCATTGTCGCGAAAGAAAATCTGTTTCCGGCAGTGACGTCAGAGGCGGATTAACAAATAGGCTGAGTAGGCTGAAGACTAGGGGCCCGACAAACTAAGGGCCCGGCACTAAGTTTGTAACCTTTTTTTTTGTCCTAAAAAATATGTATGTATATATATGTATGTGTGTGTGTGTGCGCGCGCGTGTGTATGTTTGTATATATATATGTGTTGTATATCAATGTATATACATATAGAGCAGGAGGGGACCCCAATGTGTTAAGCCTAGGGGCCCGGTAGATGCTTAATCCGTCTCTGAGTGACGTACTACTAATGTAAAGCCTCGATCAGTCTCTGTCACTTGCTTTCGATTGGAGAATTTCTGGCATTGCTGGCCGTAGGCCGATTTTCTTTCATACTTGTATTTATATAACTGCCGCTCATTGTCGCGTTTTTTGGCGGCTTCAGCTACTGCTGAACTCTGTATTTTTTAAGACCTTAATAAAGGGATTGGGAGGGATACTATGCTCTACAGACTTGTTTATCATGTCTGAGCAGTCCCTCTTAGGCAATCAAATCAAATGTTAAGGTTGTTATAAATGCAGAATATTAGAGCTCCGATACTTTTTTTGTTAAAAATCAAGCCTTGTGCTGGACTTTCAGAGGTTTCGCTTTTGCTATTTAATTTCGGCCTTAAAATCGGGACGTCCCGTGACGATATGCGTTTATCTGTAAATCTCTTTTCAACTTACCCAATGAACAAGAGATTCGTGACAATGCTTACTTTTTATTTCATCATCATTCGATAGTTTTAAAGCTTCGAGTCGATTACGGTTTAAAGTCAAAGACACGAAACAGTCATCTAAGTTGACACATAAAAGACCTGCGTTTTTGTTACGATGAAAATATGGTCCATCGGGGACATAAAATTTACGTTGCCACAATAAGAAACGTAATTTAATACCGTAATTGGATTTCGTCAAACGACAACAGAATCTATTTGAGAAAAATAATAAAGTAAACACAACAAAACCACTTTCACAATAAAGCGAGTAACAAAAAGAACGATAAAAAATCGAAAACGAACATTAAACGTGTTTGGCGGGAAAATGGATGACTTCATTTCTCAGGTGTATTTTACGGCAAACAAAACATTAAAATTTCATAATTTAAGTGTTTTCGGGAGGAATAGGAAACCTTCAACGTTCTCCAAGGACGACGAAGGAAATAAAAAAACAATTTCAGTTAACGACTACCGCGGCGCTCGCAGTGTCACGCACCTGACAAAATCACTGTGTGGAATTGCGTCTCTTTTTTTTATCTTCATTTTGTTTGTTTTAGGCGAGCGATTTTCGATTGAAAACAAATGACTTTTGGCAACAACCATCGTAATTGAAAATTTGGGATCTGTTTTTTTTTTTCGTTAGATATTATCTAGCTAGAGAGGTTTATTAAATCCAAGGTAGATCCTTGCAGTATTCAATACAGACACTTTTCTCCGGGAGGGATTTCAGTGGCTCCGGGGGGGGGGGGGGTCATTGTTGAGTTCCGGGGTGGGGGGAATTGCACTTTTTAACCGTTAAAAGGATAAAATCTCAAATCTTCCGGGGGGGATTTCAATGCTCCGGGAGGGGAATGTCCCCCTCGGGCCACCCCCTGAATTCAAAACTGGATTCTTAGCCTCGGGCCCTCTGATATTGGGTTCCAAAATTTAATATACATTTTTTAAAGCTTAAATACAGTAAAACCCGCGAAAACGGAAACTGTATATAACAGAATTCTGCCTCAAATGGAAAATCGTGGTCTCGCCGGAAATAATACCATGCAGTTATACCTGCCAAGATGGCAACCTGTCTAAAAAGGGAATTTATCCCGGTCCCTAGCAATTCTATTTTCACAGGTTTTACCAGTGGCGTATGATGGGTTTTGAGCGCCCGTGGCAAATCTAAATATTGCGCTCTCGCTCCTTAGTAGCTACTAAAGAGTTTTATAGTTTTATGGTATAGTTTCAGTACTTACCTCACACCTTTAACAGAATTCGGCCTTAAATAGAACATACATTAAATGGACAATAATCAAAATTTCACTAGCATCTAGAGTTAAACTGAAAATTAAAAGTTAAACTGTGCAAAATAAATAAAGCAGCGGTTTGTTTGACCCCTGATAACAATTAAGAGTTAAACAAAAATATACCTGTAGATACTTTAATAATATTACAAAAAAAAAAAAAAAAAAAAAAAAAAAAAAAACCTGCAAGAATTTTTTGGCTGCTATTAAAAATTTCACGCCCTGGACAATCGCATTTTGAAATTCCGACGCTTTGCCACTGTTTTTTTTTTTTTTTTGTAATATTATTAAAATATCTACAGGTATTTTTGTTTTTAACTCTTAATTGTTATCAGCGGTCAAACAAACCACTGCTTTATTTATTTTTGACAGTTTAACTTTTAATTTTCAGTTCAACTCTAGATACTAGTGAAATTTTGTTTCGTTTGGAGCCTTAGTACTATATCGCCAGAGAATTTTGAATAGGTGAATTTTAATTCTAATAGTCTTGTACATAAAGTTTCGTTCACAAACAGTACCCCATGATCCATCGAGCCTTTTATTCATCTTTCGATCAAGCTGTCCCAGAGCCCACTCACAGTAGCTATGCGATACGAGTCTTAAACAAACTAGTCGTTAGGGGCCACCGTGATACTTACCCATCATGGATATGTATAATATAAAATATGAAAATGAAACATGTGTAAATTACTTATAAAATGCATTGCCATTCGAATAAAATCGTGGCTTGATGACGTCGTTAAATTTAAATGCTCTATTACAGGATGGCGTAAAAGAAACATCCTTATAACTCCAAAATTGATAATCCCATTAACTAACATAGTTTACTGTGTCGGATCAAGCGTCTCATTCCCAATTAAAATATATCTTTGAATTGAAATTTGGATGAAATACAGGGTCATGCAAAATCAAAGCGTGTGGAAAATGGCATTCCAAATATCTCGGCAACTCATTATCCGATCGACTTCATTCGTGATACAAAATTTATACTTTTTTTAGTGTCTTTCATACTCACTCCTTAAAATATAGAATTTCGAAAAATTTTATATACCTTTTATCAAAACGAATATTTCGAGAGTTCGAAAAAAATAGTTCCGGATCATCGAGGTGACTGAAATTGAATAAGCTTCTTTCCATTATTACATACTAAGTACATACCCAATTTCAAGTCTCTATCTCAATTTGTTCGGGAGATAGAGCGTGTCGGGACACAGACAGACGGACGGCAATTTTTTTTTTCTAAAAATGTGTTTTTTGGAATCTCTAGTGTCTGAAACGTGTAAATCCGTCAAAAAAAAAAAAAAAAAAAAAAAAAAAAAATCGATTTTCAAAACGATTACAAGATTTATCCTATACTACGTATGATGGGTAAGTAACAAATACGTAGTCCTAAAACGATATTTCGTGAAACTTTTACTGCTGAAAGCAAATTAAAATTCTCACTAAGTTGGCCATTTCATCCAATATGCATTTCAGCTTAATTATTTTCCACACTCCTGATACTTTTCGCATTTGCCGGTTTGAAAGATTTTTAATACAGCAAAAGCTATGAAAACGGAACCTGTCTAAAACGGAATCCTGTCTTAAATAGAAAAATAACATGGTCTGACGACCCGAGTCAAATGAAAGAAAAGTGGTCTCAGCTCGGTCGGCGGTCCAGGTCAAACCGGGTCTTTGAAGACCGCTATAATATGCTACCCCCCCCCCCCCCAAAAAAAAAAAAAAAAAAAAAAAACAATTCTGTGCAAATGTTGTTAATATTTTCTTTTTTTTTTTCTTTTTGACGTCTTTGTTTTACCATTGTTTTAAAAAAGTGGTTAAAAAAATGCACTAAAATACCAATATTAAAAAAAGGCTAGATTTGAGGGTAGGGACTGAAATATATTTTTCGGGGCTAAACGAGAAAAAAAATGAGCTAGATTTAAACCAAAAAGATCTAACTTGACAATACTGATTCTGGGTGCGCCACTGTATCCATACATTTTGTCCTTTTAAGACGGAAGTTTGCTTAAAAATAATTTTTCTAAGGTTTCCAACAATTCCGTTTTCACAGGTTTTACTGTAATAAACATTATATAGATAACGTGTAAAATTGTTAAAATCATAAATGCATAATTTAAATTATTGTAATGTCTATGTCTGAAGAATATTTCCCTTTTGTTTTGACGTTGTTTTTCCGATTATTGAAATATTATCGATCACATCACTGCATGTTATTTACGTTTTTCTGTTATCAGTTACTTTGCTTCATCATCCGTTATGAGATTTTTTAAGTGATGCATTTTTTAATCAGTTTTTGAACTGCGCTGTTTATAATCGATATTTTGTACTTTTAGAATGTTTACATGTTTAGAGTAGAGAGATTTAACACAAAATATATTGCTTATTACTTACCCATCATACGTAGTATAGGGTAAGTGTTGTAATCGTTTTGAAAATCGAAAACAAAAATTTGACGGATTTACACGTTTCAGACACTGGAGATTCAGAAAAACATATTTTTAGAAAAAAAAATTGCCGTATGTCTGTGCGTGTGTCTGAAAACGCTCTATCTCCCGAAAAAATTGAGATAGAGACTTGAAATGTGCTGTGTACTTAGTATGTAATAATGGGAAGAAGCTTATTGAATTTCAGTCACCTCGATGATCCGGAACTATTTTTTTCGGACTCTCGAAATATTTGTTCTGATAAAAGGTATATAAAAATTTTCGAAATTGTTTATTTTAAGGGGTGACTATAAAAGACAATAAAAAAAAATAAATTTTGCATAAAGAATAAAGAATAAAGTCGATCGGATAATGAGTTGCCGAGATATTTGTAATGCTATTTTCCACACGCTTCGTTTTTTCATGACCCTGTATTTCATTCAAATTTTAATTCAAAGATATATTTTAATTGGAAATGAGACCCTTAATCCGACGTAGTAAACCGTTAGTGAATAGGATTATCAATTTTAGAGTTATAAGGATGTTTCTAAGCAATTCAGTAATAGAGCCTTTAAAGTTTAGAACGTCACCGAGCCACGATTTCATTCGAATTGCAATGCATTTTATAAGTAGTTTACACATGTTTTATTTTCATATTTTATATTATGCATATCCATGATGGGTAAGTATTACGGTGGCCCCCAACGACTAGTCTATGTAAGTATTAATTGTACATACAGTGAAACCTGTGCAAACAAAATTGCTAGGGACCGGAGAAAATTTTAGTCTTAGCAGGTATATTTGCATGGTATTTCTTGCGTCGGGACCACGACATTTTTCCGTTATAGGCAGGTTTTGTTTTCATAATTTTTACTAAATATGTAGTCAACGGCATGGAAAATGTTTTAATTGTTGCGATTGTATAGGAATAAAACCATTTTCTGGACTTCACCAAGCTCAGTTGCATAGGCAGGTTATATGAGTTATGCTCATGCCCCCCCGCCTACCTTTGCTAAGCGGTATCTTTGATGTGGTCAGGCGCTCTTTTTCATGTTGTCAGGTTTCAGAAGCTTGTCTAAAAGTCAGAAGAGGAGATCTGATATGCTTATAACCGCCGCTTTATTTTGTTGAGACATAAAGGCTAGTAATCGAGTGTGCCAGGGTTCGTAAATATCACGATATTTTCGAAAAAAAATCAAAAGTACCCGATATTTTCAAAATAGTCAACTTACTGCTCATTATAAATGTTTTCAAATGTAATATAAATAAATACTAGAACATGTTGCACTTAAGGCTGCTCGTCAGTCAACTTGCCGATTCCCCTCGCTAATGTCATTCCTATGGGCGTGGGATAACTTCGAATTTTCAAAATATCTCCTCGGAAAATTAATATTTTTAACTTCTGATTTCTTTTTACTATTCTTAAAGAATGTCTCTTTTTTTCTTAGTTGTCATTTTTTTTTCTAAAATATAGACTTAATTTTATATGAAACGTTAAAATCTTATTAATTTTCGCTAAGATTTTAACACATAAAAATATAAATTAAGCACATATTTTAGAACTATTTTGATAACTAAGAAAAAAAGAGACATTCTTTAAGAATAGTACAGAAAAAACAGAAGTTAAAAATATTAATTTCCGGAGGAGATATTTTAAAAATACGAAGGCATCCTACACGCATAGGAATAACATTAGCGAGGGGAATCGGGAAGTTGACTGATGAGCAGCCTTAACTAGAAAACTTAATAAAACAATGTTCTATGAGAGGTGTTCAAATGAAAGTGATTCGAAGTGTGTATCCATGAGATGCGTAGGAACAGAAATGAGACCAGATACATAGATAGAAACAACAATATTTAGTGAGTGAAATGCATACAAAGTTTGTTTAAAAAAAAAAAAAAAAAATTCACCCATGGCGTTTAGGCAGGCGTCCCATTGCTTAGGAAGATTACAAATTCCGTCCGCGAAGAACGATGTCGGTTTCGGTTGATCATGGAACCAGTTCAGACTGCAGCCTTTACGTCCGCGTCGGAGTGAAATCGTTGACCCTTTAGGCTTTTCTTCAGCGGTCCATAGATGTGATAGTCGAATGGCGACAGATCTGGACTGTTCGAGGACTTCCCACTTTTCACGGGCCAGTGCCTTGGCGGCACAGCCAGCATTCGGCGATGAATATCCACCAGCTTACACCCTTCCAGTGTTAAAAACTTAATTACAGCTCGCTGATCCGTTTTGGACGCAGCTGCATCCACACCAGCCATTTTTAACTGAATGCCATATGTCCTTACGAATGAAGTTATCACAAATCTGCTTGCGCATGCGCACGCGTGGTACACACACCTTCACTATCGCGTTTGTTTCATGAAAATACATTGAAAACTTTTCGCATGCGACGCTTCGAATCACTTTCATTTGAACACGCCTTATAAATGTATTTTTCTTTTTCCATTTTTACTTTCTTCTATCTTTACAAGAAGAAAGTATTGGATTCATGAAAATTTTCGTCTTCCGGTTTTCGACGGATTTAAACGTTTTAGAAGGTCCTGAACACGATTTGATCATTTTTAGAAAATGTCTGTCTGTCTGTGACAAAAATTTTGTGGGCGCTCTATCTTCAGAACTACTGCACGAAATTTAATAAAACTTTATATTCAGTTAGTCCCTGATATAAATGGGTACTGATTTAGTTTTTGAGGAAAATCGGCCGACAGGTGGCGCTGCTATGTTGCATTTTTTGCGATTTACGCAATAGCTCTATCTCAAGAACTAATGCACTTATTTTCATCAAACTTCAGCTTAAGTTAGAACTTGGCATAAATAGACGCCGATTACGTTTTGGTGTAGATATCCCAACAGGTGGCGGTGCTATACCACTTTTTTCTCGATTTTTACGATAGCTCTATTTCAAGAACTAATGCACGGAATTTCATCAAACCTCACATTCTGTTAGACATTGACATAAATAGATGCTACTTACGTTTTGGTATAAATTGCGCCACAGGTGGCGCTGCTATGGTACTTTTTTCATTATTATCACGATAGCTATAGCTCAAGAACTAATGCATAGATTTTCACCAAACTTCAGATTCCGTTAGACGTTGACATAAGTTGTTGTTGATTAGGTTTTGGTCTAAATCTCCCAACAGGTGGCGCTGCTATGCTGCATTTACACGATTTTAACAATAACTATGTCTCAAGATTTAATGTATAGAACTTTAGATTCAGTTAGAGCTTGATATAAATGGGTGTTGATTCTTTTTAGTGTATGCGAGATAGAAGAAAGTTTTGGGATTGGCACATCCGACTAGTTTATTAGGTGCGGACGTAATTATATAAATACGTAGCACCTGTAGTCGTCGTCTGATTCGTCCGCATATAACAACGCAAAAACTACCCAACCGAATGGTTTGAAATTTAATATCTATAATCGTTGCAGAATTTTGTCGAGTCATATTTCAAATTTTATGAAAATCGAATCAGAACTTAAAAAGATATCAATAAAAATTTTCTTCATTCTATTAAATCTTATCAAACGTAAATAATTCAATGATATCCCATGATTGGTAATGCCATGGTGATGACATCCTATTTAACATGGAGTCCTATTATTTCCGTATGACTGAATTTAAAAACCGAATTTGTATATTAAAATTGTTTCATTATAGCCATCCTATAATCGACCGACAGTTTTTTGGATAGATGTTTCCGCAGAAAAATATATTAAATGTAAAAAGAGTCTAAATATCGATTTCAAGTTCTGAAATTTTCAAAACTAGGCTTAAGTTTCCCACTGGAATTTTCAGTCAATGTCAACAAAAGATAGAATGTTGCCAACTTAAAATGTACATATTTTATGACGGAAATGAATCCTATCAAAATATAATTCATTTTTTCAGTGAAATAATAACGATATATATATATTTTTTTTACATTGTCTTGTATTGGATATTTAAGCATAGTATAATTTTAGTGTAATGAATTGCTTGTAAAAGTGTATTGAAACTTAATTTCGTAAAATAAAACGAATATCTATAATATGAAAATCTGCACATACAATAAATTTTGTATTCATGCATTTTTGCATAAAAGTGCAACAGCTATAGCACCAAGTTCTGAATATTTATAAAACTAGTTATAGTACGAACGCACCTCATTTGTCACGTTTGACGTACACTTTCCAACTTGTTTTTCTTCACTTAGAACAAATCTAAAGATCAGCAATAGAAAACAGAAACAATTTTTTTTTTGAAAAGTTAAACATCAAAAAATAAACTATAGGATTCAGTATCAAGTATAACAAAAAAATTCATTTTTTATGCAACAAAATTTTAAATACAAAATTGATTGAAAAATGTCAACAATTTAAGCTTGTCTGATTTTTTTTCTTCCCTAACCTGGTGTGCAGTTTAAACTGAATAACAACCAGATCAGAAAAATTAAACTTTAAATGACTGATTACTTAAATTAGACATTTTATCTTTCAATGGCAGTTTTAAGTTGATATTGACCCACATAATTATTGATTCTACATTTAAAAATTCAGCTACAAACGTAAAACTTGGAAAATATATTGGTTTTTTTCTTTGGCTAAAAAAGGTCACTGCCAGAGGCAAAAGTTCTTTGTTTACAACACGATACAGGTAATAAAAACTTTAAAATTCTTTTACACTTGTTTTGACTGAAAATATAAACAAATATTATGTATAATGATATTTTGAAAATAAATACCAAATATATGAAAATATCAGCAATCATTCAAACAGTCCAAAAACAGAACATCTTGTTTTTATAATGCCCGTATATATATTTAAAATATTATTTTAGTTTCTACCATTTCTTAGGCATTAGTTTGTATTTTTACAAGAGCCGTGGTAGTATACGTTTGTCATTTTTTAATAGCACCATTATTGTTAATTACCATTCCACTTCTTTAAAATGAATTTATTTATATTGTCAATAACATGCATATAGTAAAAATTACCATTAAAAACATAGTCAGTTATCCATCTTAAAAGCTGGGTATGGATTATAATTTTTTCTTTCTTTTAAACATCGAACTTAACAATATATGAGTAGTAATTTTCCAACTGGACGAAAAATGTCCGGGCCAGGATTCGAACCTGGGATCGCTTGGCTGAAGCCGCCACGCTCCACCACTGAGCCATCCCGGTCGAATCTGGAGGGCATAATTCATCCAGTTAACCTTATTGATCAGAGAATCTGGTCTGATATTTTAATCAGCTCAACAGAAAAGATCGCAGGTAAAGGAACTCCAGTAAACGCTGGATACGTGATTACACTAGATTAATTTTAACACAATTATTTCAAATTGGTAAATAAATCATACGAGTAGTAATTTTCCAACTGGACGAAAAATGTCCGGGCCAGGATTCGAACCTGGGATCGCTTGGCTGAAGCCGTATTTTTCGTCCAGTTGGAAAATTACTACTCATATGATTTATTTACCAATTTGAAATAATTGTGTTAAAATTAATCTAGTGTTAACAATATATGTTTCTAAGATGGATAACTGACTATGGTTTTAATTGCCGAAACGTCAGTGAAGGCTTACTGTTGAGACACGAAAAGTTTTTGGTTTCTGTCTGTCTGTCTGTCTGTCTGTTTGTCTGTCTGTCTGTTCCGCGATAACTGCCGTAAAAATGATCCGATTAGGTTGATTTTTGGTGGGTATGTTGGTGAGATACCCGGAATTAGCTGTATAGTTTTTGGTTAAATTTGGTTCATTCGTTCGAAAAATATAGAACATTTCTTTTTAAATTATAATGCTTTCCTATGGGACTGCAGACGATTTTCAAATTTAATTTTTAACTGAAATGGAAATCGCATATTTGAATAATGGATTTCAACGTAAAATTATGGATGTTGATTTTCGATATGGAGGTTTTAAATATATCCAATAATTTAGAAAAATTGACGATACATTTATTAGAATTGAGATATTAATTGTTTAAATAATTGGAAATATTTTTGCATCTGTTCCGGAAATATAAAACTTATATTTTCATGTTTTTTACAAATTTTAAAATGCATTTCTTTTTACTTTGCTCTTTAATTTATCAGTTGCCTAGCAACGATATTTCAAAGAAGATAAAAATAATAAAAGCAACACGCACAATTTTGTTCCAATAATTTATTAGCAAAATAAATTTTTGTATTCTATTGACATAAATGAAGAATTTATTTTAATAAAAGTTTTTTTTTTTTTTTTTTTTTTTTTTTTTTTTATCTAAAAGTTACAAGAATAAGAAGTTCATAAGAATTTCAGAATATCATTGCACAAACCGTGTTTAATTTTAACGTTTCTAATTTCTGAAACCTCCGAAGAATTATATGCCTGTAAATATGTATGCAATAGAAAAAAATTAAATTGCGGATTGTAAGATGCTAAATAATATGAAAAGTGAGATTAAAAAACAGTGACTTGAGCTGACGTTGAGGCTCCTGATCTGCAGATTTACTAGTGGTAATTTTTACTATATGTATGTTATTAACAGTACAGATAAATTCATTTTAAAGAAGTGTAATGGTAATTAACAATCTATTAAAAATAGACACGCGTATTTCCAACTTACTTGTTTGTCTTCACTTACAATGAATCTCACGATCAGCAATAGAAAACAGAAACAATTTTTTTTTTGAAAAGTTAAACATCAAAAAATAAACTATAGGATTCAGTATCAAATATAACAAGTTGGAAATTGTACGTCAAACGTTACAAACGAGGTGCGTTCGTACGCACGTTTTAGAATTAAATTCATGATATCCCGTGCGTAGAACGGGTTAAACAGCTAGTTAAGTATATATTTTATGACACTGTTCATACAAATATCTTAACTAGTTATATAAATATTCAGATATATATGTATCAGCTAGTTATATAAATATTCAGATCTTCATGATTTTTAATTCTGTGAAATGAATTATATCGTCTGCAGATTAATTTCTGTCATAAAATAAGTATCTCGGTCGCTTGACGATTTAACATCCATCGGAAGCTCATATAACAAAAAAGCACCGATTTAAAAAAAAAATCAAATTTCTTAATAAATATTTTTATTAATATCTCCTAAAGTTTTGATTCGATTTTAATAAAATTTGAAATGTCTCGACAAAATTCTGCAAAGATAATATATTTTAAATTGCAAACCATTTGGTTGGGTAGTTTTTGCGTTGTTATATGCGGACGGACAGACAGACGGACGGACAGACAGACAGACGGACGGACAGACGGACGGACCAAACGACGACTATAGGTGCTACGTATTTATATAATTACGAACGCACCTAAAAAAAAATCATTTTTTATGCAACAAAATTTTAAATACAAAATAGTATTTTTTAATTGAAAAACTACTGCTCTTGTAAAAATACAAACTAATGCCTGAGAAATAGTAGAAACTAAACATAAGATTTTAAATATCAGCAATCTTCATATTTTGAAAATAAATATCGGATACATATCACGATACATATCCACTGATATAAATCACCGAACCCTGCGAATGTCAAAGAACACACCCGATTCAATTAAATTTCCTTGGTTAATTTCGTCGATTTTTTTACACTTTCCAACCTAGTTGAAAAGTGTTTATGACTTCGGTTTGTCTGGCCGTCTGTCCGTGCTCTAACTCCCGTAAATATGTTCAGATTGCCCTGCAATTTTTATATGTTATTGTCGTTATCTATAGCATGTTCCCTATTTCAACTGAAGTGTGTAGCACTTATAGTTTTTTTTACAGAAACACTCAAAAGAATTCCGTTACATGACGGTCTATGGAGAAAAATCATTTGCGGTTTATTTTAATGATGTTACACAATTTCAAACGCATTGTAATTGATATAGATCACTATGGTGTATAACAAGAAGCTTAATATGGAATAGGGTGTGCGTAGCACTTATAGTTACTGTACAGGGACAGTCAAAAGAATTCCGTTACATGACGTCTATGGAGAAAAATCGTTTGCGGTTTAATTAAATAATGTTTCACTATTTTAAACGCATTGAAATTTATATATATCACTAAGGCGCATTACAAGATGCTTACTACAGAATGTTGTGTGTATAGCAGTCATCGTTCATTGACAGGGGCACACAAAAGAATTCTCTATTGTCTGTTAACAATCATTCCTGGAAGTGCGTTTTAAGTTGCTGAACGCGATTTTATATTTAACTCACTTTTTGTCTATTACTTGGTGTGTATAAATTCTGTAGATCCTATACAGGGCAGCACAAAAGTTCGCGAACACATTTCGGTTTATTGACAGAAACTCCAGAAGGAGAATTTTAAACTGTGCTACTCGTTTCCTAACTAAACTAAAATTTAGCATCCTATGTAGTATAATATACAAATTTGTAGATAATATACAGGGCTGAATAAAAGTATTCGGATATTTTTCCAAATATTCTATATGTTGGTAATTCCTGAAATTACTTTTTAAAATATGTTATGCGTTTTCCAAATTGTTTACTTAGATGTTATCTTTCAGCTTATTATACGGTAATGATTTGTAAAATTATTTTGGGAGCGTTGGAAAGTGTTACGTAATCTATGCTTGACGCATGATTTTTCGTTCTTGTTATAGTTTTGCAGACGATGACATTAAGTTAAAAGAAATTCCATAACTTTTTATATACAAAAAGATGACAAAACTGTAACACTGAACTTAAAAACCAGATTTATTTCCCTAATCTTCTTGATCGCAGCCAACCGAAACTAAAACCAACAACAAAAACTATCTGTTCGACATTTTTTCCGACCCGTAAAAAGAGCGAAATAACTTTTTTAGTGTGTCATAAGGGTGAAAAAATAAAAAGAGCGACAGACAGAAGAAAGCGAAAGCGGAGAAGAAGAGAAAGCGAAACAACACCTCGGGTCACGTGACCCAGAAACCAGTCTCGTGATAGCCATAGCGCTTTTCCTGTTCGCGTTTCTTCGGATATCCTGTTTCCCTGCGAATTTTTAAAATGAATGCGCAGAAATTTCGTGTATGTGGAAATTTAGTTTGCCTCGAAAATTTTGGATATATTTTGTACTCTTTCAGCAAAGGCTACTTACGCAAACGCCAACAGCAGAACAGGGTCGTAGCTAGAGGGGTGCAAATTTTGAGCCCCCCCCCCCCCTCCTGGCAAAGATTCCAAGGTCACCAAATGAAACTCTTTTCAAAAATCGAACTTAGTTTTGGGGCTCTTTCACAGTTTTGCACAAATACTAAATGGTAATATATGTATAAAAACTGTAAATAAGTGTTTTAAACTAGTTTAAATAAGTGATTTAAAAACAGTAATAATTTGAAAATGCAAAATACATCCTTGATTTTGTTAATGTTTTTATTATATAAAATTACAACTTTAGAATCCTTAAGGGCAGGGAATATTTTTTTAAAAAAACATTAAAGGTTTTAACACTTTATGAAACAGGTGAACTGTAAGTTTTTTATTTACATGTTGACATCCTCACTTATTATTTCACCAGTATAATTATACACTAGTTATACACTGGAAATTTTTATTCTGCAGCCTTTTCTTTTCTTAGTATAAAATGAAGTTATTATCAACAGTTTAATAGAAACATAGTGCCTACAATATGAATATGCACTAATTAATCTTTCTATATAATACTTTGATCATATGTATCTGTGTGTGTGTTTGTTTGTGCGTGCATATGTCAGAGTGAGAGAAAAAATATGAGCCTCCCCTACACTTTCTTGACCCCCCCCCCCCCTATTATTCATTTTTAGCTACAGCCCTGCAGCAGAAGCATCTAGTGTTCGTAAATATCATGATATTTTCAAAAATATCCGATAATTTTGTAAATATCCTATATTTTTGATATAGTATATCCGATATTTTCAAAATAGTCAACGTACGGCTGATTATAAGTATTTGCGGGCTCAATATAAATAAGAGACTAAAACAATATTACACTTTGACATAAAAACTTAATAAAACAATATTCTAAATGTATTTTTTCTTTCTTTTGCATTTGCACAACAAAATTGAAGCTCAACTCATTGAAAATTTGCTCATTGAAATAATTTGCTTTTTATACTCATCGAAAAACAAACTGCCAGATTCAGTATAAATTATTATGAATATGTTATGTTTTATTCAAAAAAATTTTAAATACAATATATATATTTTCTTTTTAACTGAAAAATTTGAACATAACATTTGAGCGTGTAAGCTTGTCTGATTTTTCATTCCGTAATTTGTTGTCCAGTTTAAACTGAACTAAACCAAAATCAGAAAAGATTTTTTTCTAATGAAGCTGTAAAGAAATGATTATCTAAATTAGACAGTTCATCTTTCAATGGCTGTTTTAAGTTAATATTGTCCCACATAATTATTGGTTTCACATTTAAAAATTCAGCTAATGTTAAGTGAAGCCAGCTTTTAGAATATTCATTAAGATAATTTCACTGTTAAACAGTGGAGCTGTGAAACCTTTTCGGTTTCCTGATTGGTTTGACTACAGGAGTATGTTTAGGAAAAAAATGGGTCCTTTAAAATACCCTTCACAATTTTTTTCATTTCAAAACAGAGCCCTTCACAAAATTTTTCATCTCAAAACAGGGCCCTTCAAAAAACTTTCACCTTTAACAAGACCCTTCACGAAATTCTTTGTCTAAAAAATAGACCTTTCACAAAACTTTTCACAGTCTAAATTGAACCTTTCGCAAATTTAATCATAGAGTGCTCAAGGGAGTGTATGTATGTGTGTGTGTGAGGGGGGGGGGGGATGTATGTTAAATGGGACCAAATTTTCTTCAGAGAAGTTGAGGGTGAATCAGAACTCATGGGTGAATCAGAACTTTAAGGGGTAATGGAACACATTTAAACAAGCTATTTTCTCCATACAATGCATGGCAAGCAGCGAACCGCTAGATGGTGCTGTCATCAAACACACAAAGTGCTGGTTTATCACGTACATCGTCATCCCTAGGGCTCCTATAATATAGGAGAGCCTTAGTCATCCCTATCGTGGATTTTAAAAAGGACTAGCTGACCCGCCCGGCGTTGCCTGGGCACGTGATAATAAATTTAAAAAAACAAGTTCTTATTATTTTATACCTTTAACCCGATTTTGTATGAAATTATATTTTAAAATGAAAAATTTGGGAAAAATATTGATATTTAGTGATAAACGAGCTCATTTATTTTTCTTCTTTCAAGTATCTTTTCATAGGTTCAAAATAAAAAGTTATTTTTGTCCGAACTCTTTGAAATCTTTATAGGTAATAAATAAAACGGTTTTAAAGCCCGTGTAAAAATTTCGTGAAAAAATAGTGTTATCGAGTTGTAAAAAAAATGTTTTCTTCTCGCTTTATTGTTTGTTTGTTTGTTTGTTTTCGCGTCAGCCCCTTTAACATAGCAATAAAAAAACTAGTCGTTGGGGGCCACCGTAATACTTACCCATCATGGATAAGCATAATGTAAAATATTAAAATAAAAAATGTGTAAACTACTTATAAAATGCATTGCAATTCAAATAAAATCGAGGCTTGATGACGTCACAAACTTTAAAGGCTCGATTACTGAATTGCTTGAAAGAAACATCCTTATAACTCCAAAAATAATAATCTTATTAACTAGCGGTTTATTGCATCTGATTAAGCGTCAAATTTCCAATTAAAATATATCTTTGAAGTGAAATTTGGATGAAATACAGGGTCATGAAAAATCGAAGAGTGTGGAAAATAGGATTCCAAATATCTCGGCAACTCATTATCCGATCGACTTCATGCTTTATGCAAAATTTATGTTTTTTTATTGTCTTTTATATTCATTTCTTAAAATAACCAATTTCGAAAATTTTTATATACTTTTTATCAGAACGAATATTTCGAGAGTCCAAAAAAAATAGTTCCGGTTAATCGAGGTTATTGAAATGAAATAGGCTTCTTACAATTATTACATACTAAGTACATACCAAATTGCAAGTCTCTATCTCAATTTTTTCGGGAGATAGAGCATTTACAGACACACACACAGACACACAGACGGACGGCAATTTTTTTTTTTTTCTAAAAATATGTTTTTCGGAATCTCCAGTGTCTGAAACGTGTAAATCCGCCATTTTTTTTTTTGATTTTTAAAACGATTACAAGACTTACCCTATACTACATATGATGGGTAAGTAATAGTTCTCATCTTCCGAACTCTCTGACATTTCAATCGGTTATAAATACAATTGTATCCAAGCTCTCTTTAAAATTTTGCGAAAAAATAATGCATATTTAGTAGTGAAAATATGAGTTCTAAGAAGGAAAAAAAAAAAAAAAAAAAAAAAAAAACTTTAGCTTTAACACCTTAGAGCAAAAATATATTAGAAGGTCTGTGCTTTCAATGCAATGGTACACCTCCATCCGTTTTCAATCAACTTCTAGGCTAAACATGTTTCCCGTTTCTGAGGGGAGAAGCGCCTTAAAAAAAAAATTGAAGCATGCACAATGAGACCATTTTTCGTGTGGAAAAAATAATGTGGAATTTGACAGAATGCGGTTTTCGGTTTAAATATATGGATGGCTGGTTTTACCAATCAGGAAAAGTTGGATATGCATTTCATGCAGGGTGTTGCGGTTGTGAATGCTCTGAAAGCTTTAATTGTGAAACAGGGGAAATTCTCCACAGTCAGAAAGTGACCTACAGCTCTTCACTGCTTGAGTTACGAGTATGCTTTGTAGGGTGTTTTGAGTTTGTCTAAGTGTGTTCTATCACCCCTTAAAATTGGGCCCATGAGTCCAGGGATATCCTGTAAATGAGATAATTCCAAAAATGTCGATAAATATAAATAAAAAAATCTGTGACGGCTCCGCCTACAGGCACAGGTAGATTTCGAAGACGCAGACCGTGGGCACCTGTTTATTGGGAATTGCAGAAGAAAAACCTTTTTGCCATCATACGGCAGTTGGGACCGCCCACTTCGAAATATACCTGTGCTTGTAGGCGGAGCTAGCAGAGATTTTTTTTCTCTTTAATTTTTTGTTTTTGCTGTAAGAGTTGGTCCTATAAAAAACTTGTCAATATAAAAGTTGTAGATAATATTAAGAAGATTTAGAATAAATTTAAGCGGATTGGATATCTTGTGAATGATTGAAGTTAGGAATTTTTTTCTTCTTAAACTCCTATTTACCCCCCTTCCCCCACACACTTGAGGGCATTTTTAATGAAATCAAAAATCTGTCCTACATAAATTTTTGGCCCTTTTCCTAGAAGTAATAATAACTTTAAACGGATTTGATAGGTATCACAATTAAGAAGTTATGGTTTTTTTCTGTTTTCACAAAAAGTCCCCCCCCCCCCCCCCCACTGGTCCGATTTTGTCCATTAACAAACTTGACCGAGATTTTATGCCCTTTATTTTATGTATTAGTTTGGAGGAGATTTGTGCAGAGTTATGGAAGTTATCGGGTCCATAAAAAAATTTATATAGATAGATAAAGTTTTGAACTGGGGGTGGTTTTGTGTTCTAGGAATCATAATTGGCGTAGATCTGGAATTTTTTTTTCGAAAATTGCAACTCAGAAGAGAACGTAATAGGTAGTATTTCTTACGAAATCTACCTAATAAAGGTTTGTAAAATTTCGGGGAAGATGAGGGGATTGAACTTATAACCCCTCCCGCCAGGCTACAGCCATGGTTCCCCAATAGATGGACCTGAACTTGCCTGTACGATTTTATCAAGAATTAGAGGGGCAAAAAAATATACAACTGGGTGTGAAACTTGGGGGTTAAAAACACAGGGAGGAGGAGGGGGGGGGGGGTTACATTCGATTTTCCCCAAAATTATTCACCTAATAGGCGACTTTAAAAAAACACATAGTTTAAATCAGTTTTGAATAAAAAAGAGGATTGTTGCAATATTTTAAGATAGATGCAGATAAGAAGCTTCTTGTTTTTTAGGATCGGAAGATAAATTTATCTTGATAGGAATAAAGCAAGACATATGAGTGACGTGTCATTTATTTTTCTCACGACCATTCTGGGGTTTTCTACTTTACTTGTAATCTTAGTAACATTAAATAACAGAGTCGTGAATATTTTCATTGGCCAGTTTATAGTTGACGTAATAATAACGCTACCAGTAAAAACTGCTAAGACAAAATGGAAGGGTTCGCTGCAAAAAGGAGCTGACTTCAAGTTTGCAGAAAACGTTTTAAAATTCAAAATTCCAAGTTGTGTGAAGATATTCTTTTTGATCAATCTTTTTAAATGTTCTTACATATTTTGACAACATTTTTCACTCAAAAATATCTCTTCCAGATGACGTGGCACATGTTGGATTGTTGAAGTTTACCTCTTTCCTGCCACCAAATGGATGTTAAGTCTACTTCTAGGAAAAATATTTCACAAAAAAATACAGTTTACTATAATGTTATTTTATTTAAAGAAAACTTCAATGGAAATATAGCAAATAACTTGGCTTTAAATACAGAAAATTACATTTTTCAATCATCATTCACTCGACCCAAAGCTAAATAACATTTCTTCTTCCGAATCACAGATTATCCTTTAAACAGTATCACAGAGTAACAAGGATAAACACTATAATAATACACAGTACGTAAAAAACAAAAACTCCACTGTTTATTTGTTTGTTTGTTTTATTACGAACATACAACTGATTTGTGCGTTTGATCTAGACACACGGCAGTGTGTCAGCCAAGTTAGTCTGACAATACTAGTGTGTTATATTACACGAACCATTTCGAGCTGTTATCTCCAAATTTTGACACTCGACTACTGAAAATCTATTTGACCAACATACTTGTAATTTTATATGTGTAGTAAGGCCTCCTTAATTATCGAGAATCCAAAATTTGATAAATAACGCATAATTAGTTTCCGAGATAATGATATTTGAAACTGTCTGATAATCGATAATTTTATCACTGACTCACGATTTTTTTTTCACGATAATTTTATCACTGACCTGCGAGTTATGCACGTACAAACGACAGACAGACAAACCAAATTCATAAATACTTTTAAACTATGTTAGGAAGTGTTAAAAACGGAAGATATCGTACTACAGGAAAGGCTTATGCGTATACCAAGTAAATTGCAGACATGATAAATAACGGCCGAAAACAGAAGGTCTTTTTTCATGGAATCACTTAAAAAAATCTCTGACAGCTTGGCCTACAGGCACAGGTAGATTTCGAAGACGCAGACCGTGGGGCGCCTGTTGAAATGACCTTTTTGCTATAATGCAGCAGTTGGGACCGCCCACTTCGAAACATACCTGCGCCTGTAGGCGGAGCCAGCAGGGATTTTTTGGTTTTTAACTTTTTTTTCTGTAAGAGTTGGTCCTATACAAAACTTGTCAATATAAAAGTTGTAGATAATATTAAGAAGATTTATAATAAATTTAAGCAGATTTGATATCTGGTGAATTGGTGAAGTTATGAATTTTTTTCTTCTTAAACCCCTATTCCCCCCCCCCCCCACCCCGCCCTTTGAGGCCATTTTTAATGATATCAAAAATCTGTCCTACATAACTTTTCGACCATTTTCCTAGAAATAATAATAACTTAAACGGATTTGATACGTATCATAATTAAGAAGTTATGTTTTTTTTTTCAGTTTTCACAGAAAGCCCCCTTCTCCCCCACCCCCTTTGTTCGATTTCGCCCATTAACGAACTTGACCGAGATTTTATGCCCTTGACTTTATGTATCACTTTGGAAGAGATTTATGCAGAATTATTGAAGTTATCGTGTCCATAAAAAAGTGATATAGATAGATAGATAGATAAAGTTTTGAACTGGGGGTGGTTTTGAGTTCTGGGCGAAATGATCGGCGTAGATATCTGCAAAAAATTTTCAGAAATTCCAACATAGGGGAGAATGTAATAGGTAGTATTTATTTCGAAATCTACCTAAAAGGCAAAAAGTTGGGAAACACTGCTTTTTATGACAATAGAAACCCAACAGGTGGTGCGCGTGATCTTTCATTGTAAATGTATAGACAATACAATTCACATTCCTCGTTGTATATCTATCTACGTATCTCGCTTTAGATATCTCCGATAAAAATGTTCTCCGATAACTTATCCGACACGTGTACTCACTCGATCGATCGATAAAGTGGGACACAAAATACACAATCTTCTTCGGCTCCGATACAGTAAACATTGGCGAAATTACTTATTGAAATATTCACCTCGCATCTCATTTATTAGTTTGTCGTCGTAACTGTAACAGCAGAAAAGAAAAGAAACTAACTACATTTATTTGTTTTCCTTCACTAAGGCGTTTTTAAACTAGTCGTTGGGGGGCACCGTAATACTTACCCATCATGGATATGCATAATATAAAAGATGAAAATAAAACATGGGTAAACTATTTAATAAAATGGATTAAGCGTCCCATTTCCAATTAAAATATATCTTTGAATTGAAATTTGAATGAAATACAGGGTCATGACAAATCGCGTGTGAAAAATAGGATTACAAATATCTCGGCAACTTTTTATCCGACCAACTTCATTCTTTATGCAAAATTTATATTTTTTAGTGTCTTTTCTATTCACTTTTAAAATAAACAATTTCGAAAATTTTTATGTACCTTTTATCAGAACGAATAGTTCGAGAGTCCGAAAAAAAGAGTTCCGGATCATCGAGGTGACTGAAATTCAATAAGCTTCTTCCCATTATTACAAACTAAGACCATACCAAATTTCAAGTCTCTATCTCAATTTATTCGGGAGACAGAGCGTTTACAGACACACACACATGCAGACGGCAGGCAATTTTTTTTTTCTTTTTAATATGTTTTTCGGAATCTTCAGTGTCTAAAACGTGTGAATACGTCAAAAAAAAAAAAATGATTTTAAAAACGATTACAAGACTAACCCCCCCCCCTTTTTTTTTTGGAAACATCGAGTCAAACCGAACCCAATCCGCAAGAGTCAAATCCCAACCCGAACCAATTAAAGTCAACCTGACCCCGAACCCGACGAAAAAAAATATCTTTAACCCGACCCGAACCGTGGGTCGTGTTTGGATAAAATCGAGTTACCCCACCCAATCAGGACTCTAGTCCACTCTCTCGCTGAAGATGATCCGGGCCACTATAACAATATAAAACTGGGTATATATATTCTTTTGAAGCACACTGTATCTAATTATCTTTCAGCTGCTTGAAAAACACCGTAGCGTTCGAGATGTAACATTTCCTGCATTTTGGCATTATTGAACACAGTTGTAGGAAAAAACGTTACAAAGTTGACCTAGATAGCGAAATCACCATCGACTCATAAGTTGATTGTCTTTCGTGTAATCTCCTCTTTAACACAAATAGCAGATATAGGCTCTTATTTTCCTCTCTCTGCGATTTGACCTTCCCTGAAGAACTTCGCAACGAAAAGGACAGTAAAAACAGTGAAAACGGAATAAATCCATGGGGTCTTGACAGAAGGAATATTGTACAATTGTACTTGATACGACAAAAACCTGTATAAGACGGAATTTTTTCCGATTTTGTCTTAAAAAGTTTCTAGTGTGTTTAGAAATAAAATAAAATTTGGTAAAACAGAGGGTTTATTACATGTCTGTCTGCACACGAGTAACCTGTCTTAAACGGAATAATTTCATGGTACTAGTGAAAAGTATACTGTACACCTGCTAATATTTTCCTCTCTCTGCGATTTGACCTTCACTGAAGAACTTCGCAATGAAAAGCACCTGTGAAAGCGGACGGAATTAATCTAATGGTCCCGACAGAAGGAATGTTGTGAAATTATACCTGATAAGACAAAAACCTGTCTAAAACGGAAATTAGAAAATGAATTCAGAAAGTAGCTCTTTCGGACTTCAGGACAGCCTTAAGGATGTATCTGCTTCCATGTAAAAAACAATGAACTCACGGCTCTGCTCAGTGGCACCGTAGGAAATGGGGTAGAGGGAATGAAGGATTGTTGGGGATCCCCCCTCCTCCCCTTACCAGGGAAGACTTGAAATTTTATATTTATTAATGTTCAAAAAGTACAGGGCCGCAGAAATCCAATCCCTCCCTGAGAAAAGTGATTGAATTCAACATTGAGCAGAGGGGCAATTGCCTCAGAAGCTAAAATTTCACGATTCCAAATTTGTTTACTGGCTCACGGCTAGCCAGTAACCACTAAAAAGTGACTCAGTTTGCTTTAAATTGCACCCGGTTCCTAAAAGCGCAACCTACGCCACTGGCTCTGCCTTCCATGCAAAAACAATTTAACACACTTTGAGTGAGATTGCGCACCACGAGTGCCACATTCCACATTCCTCTAAAAAGTTTTGTGAATGAAATAACTTGCGTAATCCTGCAATGACGCATCACCTGATGATAGGTAGGAAATGAAAACAGCGCGTGGTACCAGGAATTAGGAAAAACTCACTCTCATTACACCTTCCAAATGCAATGAAAACAACAGCTGAGATGAAGAATCATTCCACTTTTGTTCAGTAGTGCTGCCATCTAGGACTAAAATCTAGAATTAAAACTACAATTCCGCAATCTGTTGGATGTTTATTTATGATATGACGTGTCTGGCAAATATACGATTACGATAATACCTCACAAAATGTATTATTATCGTATCTGTAGAATTAGAAATCTATAATATTGGTAATTAACGGATCTCCGGGAAGTAGAATGTTAGAATTCCCCCTTTTTCTTATGAGACAATGAACATTTGAGAAGTGGTGGAATTCAAATAATTTAACAACCGATTCAATGCCACGATCACTTTTTCAAGCATAAAATAAAAATGGTCCGTCACGCATAAATTATAAATCCTTTTCGAACATTATAAAAAACATCGTCATGTTACAGTGAAAAAAAAAACAATTCTTCTTGAACATTTTTCCCACCAAAAGAGATGCAATTTTATTTGGCGAATAATCGATAATCATAAAACACGGGTCGAAATTTCTATTAGAAAATTCGGTACTTCTCTATTATCTTGTCGACCACTTTTCATAACAAAAAACTATCGCCAAACTGTAACGCCCAATAAATGGGAGAGCGTTGCCATTGGAATATCAAAATAAATAAAATATAAGAATTTAAGGACAAAATTGTTATTTTAATGAATGAAATAACTCATAAATCAGTAAAACAGAATGAAAAATACAGGCAAATGTCGAATTAAAAACCACTGGATGACATAACAAGCACGTAGAATGCTTCTGACATCCAGTAAATGGGACTGCATTTTTGGGGTTTATTCTTACAGTTTGGCGATAGTTTTTTGTTATGAAAAGTGGTCGACGGGATAATAGAGAAGTACCGAAAATTCATCTAAACAACATTACAGAATATGTAGAACACAAAAATTACGCAAATTCAATCTCACTATCTAAATTGCCAAGCAATTAGATAATAAACAACCTTAACTGTTCGAGGAACTCAAGATAGTGCTAAAGTCTCTATTATCGTGAAAATAATAACTTAATGACTTTCAAGCATTTATATTTAATAGCTTTGTTTTGGAGATAAACACTTGTAATTTCTTCAAAGTTAGTCGGAATATTCTCGATAAATCAACTCCTATGGGCCGTAGAGGTTTAATTTCATGTTTAGAGCTAAGTTTTGTCACAAAGTTGCCAATTCGTCGAGATCGTCATCCATATCGACCTTACGTAATTAGTCACAAATGAAAGTGAAACATTTTTTATAGTAACAATTGTGCATATGTGGGGAAGATTTATCTGACATTTTGTATACGCTATTGCACAGGTCGATATTTGAGGAGAATTAAGAATCCAAATATGTGGTTTTCACACTAAAAGTGTTTATTTTAACAATCGGTTCACCGAACTGAACAATAAGTTAGCTACCGGTTCTACCGAACCCGTGCGAACCGGCTGAATCCCACCACTACATTTGAGAAGAGGTGTATTACCAAATAAATCGAGTAAACTAAATCTGCACAACAAAAGTCATAAATTATATTTTTGGGCTTTTCTTTTTTCAAAGGCTCTGCGGTCAGCCGTAACCCGCTCTTCAAAGAACGGGTTCGACGTGAAGTTTTCTTTGAGGGCAGTGGCATAGCACCCCCTCTTCCCGATCGAGAAACGTTTAACTGAATTGTGGATATATCATAAAAAAACAGTAAAAACTTTGATTAAGGAATCGCAAAAGACAGATAAAAAACTCCGTTTTAGACAGCTTTTTGTCTTAGAAGGTATACTTTTCCGTTTAAGGAAGGATGCCTTTATAGACAGGTAACGTTTTCACATGTAATCTGTAAAATTGTTAAAACATCTACTCTATAGCACACATCTTAAGAGCATAGAAGTGTTACAGTAAAACTTGTGAAAACGAAGCGTGTCTATAGCAGAATTTTTGTTCAAATTGAAAAAAAAATCGAGTTCTGACGAAAACATCCTCATGCAATTATACTTGCTTAGACGGAGACCTGTATTATGTATGAGGTATTACTGCAAAGAAAACCTGCAGGAAGAATTTCAAGGTGGGTTGCAAGTTTTGAAACTGCTGATGTAAAATGAAATCACAAGACCCAACCCAAAAAACAAACATAGTATAATATTTATGCTACATGGATATTATGTGGAGATCCTTCATCCCTCATGTAAGATCTCTAAATATATGTATTTAGTGCTGCCCTCTCTGTTCAACAACATTAACTTAATCAATTAATTCTATTTAGTCAACAATAACTAAAATTCTGCTAATCATTAATAAAAGGCTGTTAAATTAAATATATATATATATATATATATATATAGGCTAAGCTTTGGCATTCGCCCGCGGTCAGCCATCTTGTTTTTTAAATAAAATTTTTTTAACTTTTATTACTAAATATAAATAAATTAGTCAATAAAATTAAATAACGTGTTTATAATAAGTAAATATGGATGACAATTATTTTGGAAATGAGAAACAAAATAAATATGTTTTGATTTAAAAAAAACAAGATGGCGGACCGAGGGCGAATGCCAAAGCTGTTTATTTTTATAATAAATTTTAAAATTAAAATACAGAAATAAATATTAATGAAAAAAAATTTTTTTCACGTAATTAAAGTTAAATATACCCATTATGAAATTTTAATGATTGTTAATTTAGATTAATTATATCTCACTAATTTTGCGTTGTAATAGGAATGTATTTTTTTTTTTTTAAATGATTCTAAATTAATTAGCAGTCATGGAATGCGATATGAAACTTTAATGAGCTTGTTTTGTTTACCAATTACACATTTCAAATCCTAACAAAATAATAACTATTATGTTCAAAACTTTCTTCTATGTAAATCAATTAAATGATTGAAACAGTACAAGAAATTGCATCGATTCACAAAATAGGTTTTTTACGGAATGTATTATCATATTCAGGATGCTAAGCGTGAAGTTTACTCGAATTCTGTACATTTAAACTGGCGATATAGAAAAAACATCGCATGTTTAAATCTTATTTTTAGTTTATCAATCTTAAAGCATAAGTATTGATTTTTTAGTTGATTTATGACGGCCGATTATCTACACGAGGGATATAGGCAGGCCCTGGAGGTCTTTCTAAGGAATCCTAACCGTTTTTACGGCAAGGTTCGAAGAAAACCATGGAAAACTCCAAACGGTTAAGTCGACGAGCGCGACAGGGGTTTGAACATAGCACCTTCCGTCTACCAGCTTTGAGAGCAGAACCTCTTAGCCACTGGTGGGTTATTGATTTTTTGGAGAGGGGCTGTACATATATAACGTTATCGACTTTTTGGTAATTTTGAACCCCCCCCCCCTTTTACGATATCATACGTTAACATCCCTCGACTCCCCCCCTCCCCTCTTACTGTTATCGTTATCAGTATCTAATTATTTTTAATTTTTTTTCTTTCTTTTGCAGTTATATACAGATATAATTAAATTTTTTATTAGCATACTTTACTGAGTCAAAGACAGAGAAGTCAATAAAATATTACTATTATATATGAAATAACGGTACTTCTCTATTATCCCGTCGACCATTTTTCATAACAAAAAACTATCGCCAAACTGATGTAAGATTAAACGCCAAAAATGCAGTCCCATTGACTGGATGTCAGAAGCATTACACGTGTTTGTTTTTGTCATCAAGTGGTCTTTAATTCGACATTTGCGTGTATTTTTCATTATGTTTACTGATTTATGAGTTATTTCATTCATTAAAATAACAATCGTGTCCTTAAATTCTTATATTTTATTTACTTTGATATTCCAATGGCAACGTTCTCCCATTTATTTGGCGAGATTTTTTGTTATGAAAAGCGGTCGACGTGATAATAGAGAAGTACCGAAATAACTTTATATCAAATAACACATAAAAGAAATAGTTACTATTTAAAAGTATTAAATTATAGGTTTTTGTTACATAATGCATTTATATATTTTGCATTTGCCCCTGTACTGGGAGGGGGGGTGGGGCAAGCAGAACTTCTTATCAACAAAACAGATGGACAACATTCTTTCTCTTTTCTTTATACTAGCCAACACAAGTATCATTTCAAATATACTTTGCAGCTGGTTTTTTCAACAGTGGATTATTATGCATACATATATGACAGAAGAATAGGGATACAAAACGTTGAGGTATTCCATATTTTTTAATGAAAACATTTTTATATTCATTTAATGATTTTAATAACTTTGTATTTTCATTAGAAAAAAAAAGTTGAATCTTTTGATATAAAGAAAAAGTTATAAAAAAAAAGAGAAAGAATTTTGGTTGGATCAAAAATGATAACGATATCAAAGACACCCACCCCCTCTAGAGATATCTTACGATATCATGCGTCAGCCCCCCCCCCCTATCCCCCTAAAGTGATAACGTTATATATGTACAGCCCCAGAGCAATAGTAGCATAAATGTGTCTTTTCATCTTACTATTATCGTTAAATAAGATATCTTAAAAAAAAAAAAAAACATTTGTATTGTCAATAAAATACATACATTAACAGTTATTATTAAAAACATAGTTTTTTTTTTTTTTTAAACACACATAAACATAGTCCGATGTCTCAAAACGTATAACACATACCCAATTTCGTGTATAGATTTCTTTTAACACTTCTCATTCAGATCTCTCTCACTTTTCATAAAAAACACGTTATATTTCATTCTAAGTATATAGACACAATCATTCTACTCTGACTCTTTTAACCCTTTAACGGATAAAGCTCTTCAATTGCTAAAATGTTGAAATAAATGATTGACACCGGAAATTATGAACAAATTTATTTGAATATAACAAAAAAGCGATATTGCACATACATAATAAATGGAAAATATTTCTATTAAAATTCTGCTGTCAATGTTGAATTTCGTAATTAAAATTTTGTGGTTTCCTAGGGAAACCAATGAACGTTAAAGGGTTAAAAAACGCTTTCGCCCCATACCTTCGTGGCCTCTTCAGTTCAAATAATGTTCAATTTTCATTTCATCAGTCTTGACTAAAAGAAATCTATACAATAAATTGGGTATGTGTCACTTTTTGAGACATCGGACTGTAGCTATATGAGTTAAGAAAAAAACTATGTTGCTTTTAATAATAGCTGTTAATGTATGTATTTTATTGACAATATAAATGAATTTTTTTTAAATGATATGTTATTTAACGATAATAGTAAGATGAAAAGACACATTTATGCTACTACTGCTCTCCAAAAAATCAATACTAATGCCTGCAGATTGTAAACTAAAAATAAGATTTAAATATAATATGGGCATTATACAGACAATGTTCTGTTTTTTAAACTGTCCAATAAATAAATAAATAAATAAAAAATGCATAATTCGAACAAATCATCGAATTTGGCATCCTCTTTTAGATGACCGCAACCAAAATATAATGACAATCTATTCCTATCGTGAGTATTCTAAAGTAGGTGTTTCGATTTTAGATGACCGCAACCAAAATTGAATGACAATCTATTCCTATCATGAGGATTCTGAATATTTCGTTTTTAGATGACCGTAACCAAAACTGAATGACAATCTATTCGTATCATGAGGATTCTAAAGTAGATGTTTCGTTGATAAACTGGAGATATGAGCATCAAATAAATCGAACAAATAATCGATTTGCGGTACCCCTTCTTGGGGGATTATACCCAAAACTAATCAGCACCAGTTCACATAAGGATAGAAACTTCATACGAAATTTCATCATATTCCACGCAGTGGTTAGTGAGTTAATTTGTGTCACATGCAGACATTTTTTAACTAGTCGGGTGTATCGCTAAAATCAAGCAAATCCTGTAAAATGCAGCATAGCAGCGCCACCAGTTGGGAGATTTACACCAAAACTTAGTCAACAACAACTTATGTCAACGTTTAACCGAAAAATAAGTCTTTATATCAGAAAATCCGTGCATTAGTTCTTGAGATAGAGTTATCGTGGTAATAATGAAAAAAAGTAGCATAGCAGCACCACCTGTCAGGAGATTTACACCAAAACCTAATCAACGTCTAACTGAATCTGAAGTTTGATGAAAATCCGTGCATTAGTTTTTGAGATATAGTTATCGTGAAAATCATTAAAAAAGTAGCATGGCAGCGCCATCTGTTGGGCTATTTACACCAAAACGTAATCAACATATAATTATGTCAAGGTCTAACAGAATCTGAAGTTTGACGAAATCTGTGCATTAGTTCTTGAGCTATACAGTGGTGGTCAAAAGTTTGGACATTTTTTGGAAGTTTCATGTTTTTCAACTTTGTGTGCTTGTAGAATATATTAATTTTCACTTAAATACAAACGTTTATATATCAAATTGAAAGTAATTTAATGTAGAATTTAATAATAAAAACAGTATTACAATATCTGTATTACAAAAAAAGTTATGCTCATTTCAGTAGAACAAACAAACACAAATCGTTTTGAATAAGGACGTGTTTTGTAATAAAAGCATACGAGCCAATCACAAACACTGTTCTGAGGACCAATCAAATGTCTGTAACTATAGTTTAGGTTATTTGGATGGTAAAAGAGTTATTGTTGTGGAAATATTTTGCAGAATGATGCATACTAGTACAATTAAATAGAGTATTGCTGTTTTTGAATATTTAAAGTCCTTTTTTTAAATTAAACTAATTTTAAACAATGTCATCAACAAGAAGAACTAATTGGACATCTACAAAAAGAAGCCGAATTGTCATATTGAGAGAAAATGGCCTCTCTTATGCTGAAATTGCAAGACAAGTTGGTGGTTCAGTGACTTGTTCTGGTGTACGAAAGTTCTGTTTACGTTATGAAAAAACGAAATCAGTGGAAAATAAGGCCAAATCAGGCCGAAAAAAATGCACAAGTGCTACTGCCAATAGAAAAATTAAACGGCTATGCCTTCAAGATAGAAAAATTTCATCAGATGCCATTAGATGTGAAATGAATGCAGCGGGTATTGCAGTAAGTTCAAGAACAATAAGAAGACTGTTATCAGGATTTGGACTACAAGCTAGAATTCCAAGGAAAAAACCATATTTAAATCAAAAGCAATGCGAAAAACGAGTTAAGTGGGCAAAAGAACACATTAAATGGTCAGAAAATCAATGGAAGCAAGTAATAAGAGCGATGAGAGTGAAATATCGCTCTTTGGTAGTGATGGTAGAAAATACGTGAGACGTAGAGTAGGAGAAGCACTTCATCCTGGTTGCATTGAAGCAACTACAAAAAACCCAACAAATGTCATGATTTGGGCATGTATGTCTGCAGATGGTATGGGCCGAATTCAAGTGATTGATGGCATCCTGAATGCCAAAAAATACATCGAAACTGTCCTGGAACCAAAATTGATACCTTCCATCAGGGATCTCTTCCCCAACAACGCACCATTTATTTTTCAGCAGGATTTAGCTCCATGCCAAACAGCAAAAGTATGCAAAGCATGGTTTCAAAATAAAGGCATAGATATATTACCATGGCCAGGAAACAGCCCTGATCTCAATCCAATTGAAAATTTGTGGCGACGTTTGAAAATTCTTGTACGAAAAAAACGTCCATCCAATAAAAGACAACTTATTGAAGCTATAATTGATTCTTGGCACCATGTGATTACGAAAGATGAACTCCAAACACTCGTTCACTCGATGAAAAGACGCTGTGAAGCTGTCTTAAAAAATAACGGTTATCCTACTAAGAATTGATTGTGTAAGTATCACTTTAAAAAAATACAAATCTAAGATAGATCTTACTATTAGTTGCATAACTTTTTTTGTAATACAGATATTGTAATACCGTTTTTATTATTAAATTCTACATTAAATTACCTTCAATTTGATATATAAATATAAACGTTTGTATTTAAGTGAAAATTAATATATTCTACAAGCACACAAAGTTGAAAAACATGAAACTGTCAAAAAATGTCCACACTTTTGGCCACCACTGTAGCTATTGTGAAAATCATGAAAAAAGTAGCATAGCAGAGCCGCCTGTTGGATATCTACACCAAAACGTAATCAGCGTCTATTTATGCCAAGGTCTAACTGAATTTGAAGTTTGATGAAAATCAGTGCATTAGTTCTTGAGATAGCACATAGAGCTATTGCGGAAATCGCGAAAAACGCAGCAGAGCAGCGCCACCAGTTGCGCGATTTACACCAAAAACTAATCAGCACCAATTTATATCAGAAACTAACTGAATATTAAGTTTTATTAAATTCCGTGCATTAGTTCTTGAGATAGAGGGAGAGGATAGTGGTTTAAGAAGAAAAAAATTCATAACTTCGTCAATTCACAACATATCAAATCCGCTTAAATTAATTATAAATCTTCTTAATATTATCTACAACTTTTATATTGACAAGTTTTTTTATATGACCAACTCTTTCAGAAAAAGAAAAAAAAATCCCTTCCGGTTCCGCCTACAGGCACAGGTAGATTTTGAAGTGGGCGATCCCAATTGACACATCATGGCGAAAAGGTCCTTCTGCAATTCCCAATTAACAGGCACCGCACGGTCTGCATCTATGAAATCTACCTGTGCCTGTAGGACGAGCCGTCAGTGATTTTTAGGTAGATTTCGTAAGAAATACTACCTATTACATTCTCACCTAAGTTGGAAATTTTGAAAAATTTTTGCAGATCTACGCCGATCATGACTCCCAGAACCCAAAACCACCCCCAGTTCAAAACTTTATATATCTATCTATCTATGTCACTTTTTTCTGACCACGATAACTGGAAAAATTCTGCATTAATCTTTTACAAACTGATACATAAAATCAAGGGGCATAAAATCTCGGTCAAGTTCGTTAATGGGCAAAATCGAACCAAGGGGGGGGGAGGGTGGGGGGGCTTTTTGTGAAAACAGAAAAAACCCATAATTTCTTAATTATTATACGTATCGAATCCATTTAAAGTTATTAATACTTCTAGGAAAAGGGCCGAAAATTTATGTATGACAGATTTTTGATATAATTAAAAATGGCTCCAAGGGGGGGAAAAAGGGGGGTTTTAGAAGAAAAAAAATCATAGCTTCGTCAATTCACAAGATATCAAATCCGCGTAAATTTATTATTAATCCTCTTAATATTATCTAAAACTTTTATATTGACAAGTTTTTTATAGGACCAACCGTTATAGCAAAAAAAAAAAAAAAAAAAAAATTAAAAAAAAAAAAAAATCCCTGCCGGCTCCGCCTGCAAACAAGTTATTTTTCGAAGTAGGCGGTTCCAACTCCCGCATCTTTTCGAAACTGATACATAAAATCAAGGGGCATAAAATCTCAGTCAAGTTCGTTAATGGGCAAAATCGAACCAGGGGGGGGATGGGGGGGGGGGGCTTTTTGTGAAAACAGAAAAAAAACATAATTTCTTAATTATGATACGTATCGAATCCGTTTGACGTTATTATTACTTCTAGGAGAACGGCCGAAAATTTATGTATGACAGATTTTTGATATAATTAAAAATTGCCTTAAGCGGGGTAAGGGGGGGTTTAGAAGAAAAAAAATCATAACTTCATCAATTCCCAAGATTTCAAATCCGCTTAAATTTATTATAAATCCTCTTAATATTATCTAAAACTTTTATATTGACAAGTTTTTTATAGGACCAACCGTTATAGCAAAAAAATTAAAAACAAAAAAACCCCTGCCGGCTCCGCCTGCAAACAAGTTATTTTTCGAAGTAAGTGGTTCCAACCCCCGCATCTGTTCGAAACTGATACATAAAATCAAGAGGCATAAAATCTCGGTCAAGTTCGTTAATGGGCAAAATCGAACCAGGGGGGGATGGGGGGGGGGGGGGGGGGGCTTTTTGTGAAAACAGAAAAAAACCCATAATTTCTTAATTATGATACGTATCGAATCCGTTTGAAGTTATTATTACTTCTAGGAGAAGGGCCGAAAATTTATGTATGACAGATTTTTGATATAATTAAAAATTGCCTTAAGAGGAGGGGGGGAGGGGTTAGAAGAAAAAAATGCATAACTTCATCAATTCCCAAGATTTCAAATCCGCTTAAATTTATTATAAATCCTCTTAATATTATCTAAAACTTTTATATTGACAAGTTTTTTATAGGACCAATCGTTATACCAAAAAAAAAAATTAAAAACAAAAAAATCCCTGCCGAATCCGCCTGCAAACAAGTTAGGTTTCGAAGTAGGCGGTTCAAACTGCCGCATCATCGTAAAAAAGGTCATTTCTTCCGCAATTCCCGACAAACAGGCGCCCCACGGTCTGCGTCTTCGAAATCTACCTGTGCCTGTAGGCCGAGCCGTCAGGGATTTTTTAAAATCAGAAACAGGAAATATCAAAAGCAGAGCATCCGTTCAAGCATACAGAATTAATAATAATAATAATAATAATAATAATAATAATGGGCAAACCCATTGTATAACATGGTGCAAGTCTGTTAAAAGCAATTTTTTTCTTTTATATGCAATAAACAAACTACATTTTGAGTTATAAACGATTGCTGTCTCAAAACGACAATTATCTGGATGTCAGATCTTCAAATTCAGTTCAAAACGCCAACTTTGACAGCATTTTTTGAATGTTAATATATAAAATGATTGTTATTCTATTTTGATTATGCGGAATTGCCTGGATGAAATAAAAATAAAGAGATTCAGACTGCATTTACAATAATAAACTTAAAAAAGAAACGTTTTTGCTGATGTGAAAAAAAAAAAAAAAGGTTAATTGCAGTGTTAACCGAGTTCATTTAAAAACTGAATTAAACTTGATTCCACGTGTTTTAAGATTAAAAGTTATGGGGTCCTAATTTCAGACAAGTAACATACTTCTGCATGTGAAAATAATAAATGTTAGAATTGGAAGAAGTGTCAGTACTGTATCTTATACAAGCTCAGGAAAAATCACGAGAAGCAAATATATATTTATTTTATTAGAATACTCTAAAGTACAATAATACTTTGTATGTCATATAAATATGAACAAGATTTCTTTGGAGGAATAAATGTACTATGAAGAAGAAGGTGAGGTTTGAACATTTGAGCAAACATTGGAATTGAAATAAGTGTCAGTACTGTATTCTACAAGCTCAGGAAAACCACGAGAAGCAAAATCAGATCTTTTTTTATTAGAATACTTCAAAATACAATATAATACTTTATATATGTCTCATAAATATGTATGAGATGTCTATGGAAGAATAAATATACTCTGAGGAAAAAGAAGGCGAGGTTTGAACCTGTATCTGAGCTAGAGTACTGTGGAATGAGAAGTGGGCGTGTCAGGAATGATTGTTGGCGACTATCTCAACACAGTCTAAGAAGGCATTGAAGCGGCCCGTGCAGCGTTGAGCATTGTCTGGGTGGGACCTCTGGCACTTTTCGTATTGTCGGAAAAGAGAGTCACACTCTGATTTGACTTTCAACATCACAGGACTGGAATTGAGAACAACAAGGATATTAAATTTGTTACATTGTTATACAGGGTGTCCATAATTAAACGACCCTGCTTTAAAGTTGTCTACAGATGAAACTATTGGTCAGAAAGTTGTGAAGGACATAATGAAGAAATGAGAATTTGTTTAAGCAAAAGTTCAAAATTTCTCCCACCAGATGGCGTTTTTAATGAATTACACATTTAGCATACATTTAAGATAGTTCCCATATTTTATTGCAACAAAACATGTTCCTCATGATGCCCATCATTTTCAGCTACCATCTGGAATCCTAAGATAGCATGTTTCACAGTTGACCGCAGCGTTCGGGGAAATGCTAAAAACATGTCGTGAAAAAAGTTTTGTTGTAATAAAATTTGTAAACTATCACAAATGTATGGTGAATGTGTAATTAAAAACGCCATCTGGTGGCGAAATTTTGTACTATTTTTTCCCCCTTAAACAACTTCCCATTCCTTCATTATGTCCTTCACAAAACTTCACAACTTTCTGACCAATAGTTTTGTCTGTAGACAACTTTAAAGTAGGGTCTTTTAATTATGCACACCCTGTATTAAATAACTGAAATAGCCATTCAATGGGAAGATACACTGTGTTTGAACCAAAAGTATCCGTTATAATACACCAGAGATATTTTTAACACTCTACAAACATATCACACATTACAAACTCAAAGTACACCTTAAAAATTTAATCACACATATTTTCCCACTTTACATTTTAAATTACAATTTAGCATATCTTATTACTCATATCCAGGCTTGACACATAGCCACTTTAAAGTGAGGGGTGCCTCTGGAAATCTTTAAAAGGATTTCTGGTACTTTTCCAGTGTAGGTCCCTTGGTAAAATAGAGAAGGAAATTTGGCAATCTATTCACTGTTTCATATACACAAGCAATTTCTTCAATATTTATACAATTCATTTAACATAAAGAAGCCATTTATTTTTAAATACAAACAGAAGTAATTTGGTTATAAAAACAATAATATATAAATTATTACACATATATATATATGAAGGGGTTAGAATGACAGTGGAGCAAGTCAAAAATTTGAAAAATATAGATAACCCTATTTTTATTGAAAGTATATTAATTTCTGTTCAGTGTGACAGTCAAATAAGTCATAGTTCACTTAGAGAGTCGCTAGCTGACAAAACAAGTTGGACCACTTAATGCAACAGCAATAAGACAAGTTTCATAAAACCCTTTAATTCTCAAATGACTAAATATTGACTTACTCCACTGTCATTCTAACTTTCTAACCCCCTCTTATATATATGTGTGTGTATAAACAAGCATAAAAGTTCATTAGGTTTGTTTTCAAAACTGTTTATATTATTTAGCAACAAATCTCACTTTCTGAAGTCCAAACTGTACCAAGCTTTTAAAAAAAATTCCAAAGCCCCTGTATAGTGGAAAAGTACCAAATTTCTAAATGTTTGAGGAGTTTTAAGATGTATATAAGTCTTAATATACAGCATTAGTAATTATACTAAAATTCTAAATAATAGATGCAATTTGTCTACAAAACTGAATTTTATTACTTAATGATAGACAGATAGCTGACCTCAACTCTTTCTTGTGGAGTATTTACATAAATTTATGTAATTTATTGTAATAAAATATGTGATACTTTTAATAAAATTTTCATGGATACTGGAGACAAACTGAAATTTAATGTAGTAGTCTAAAAAGTAGCAGTGTAACATAGACACATACATTTTAAAAAATTGTTCCATAATTCATGCATAACCTGAGAAAAATTATGCTTTTTGTCTCCAATTTGTCTAGTCTTTTATTCACACACTACAGAAAATTTACCGGCTGGACCTGCATATAAATAATTCTCAGAAAAACGTAATGTGCTGTCCTAAAAAACATTTTTTGAAATTTTCTTGATATAAAGTCTAATTAAGAATTTAAAAAAATTAAACATGGCTAAATTTTCACAGCTTGTTCCGACTCAGATTTTAATGTTGGGCATTTATCATTTTATCGCTTTATTACAAAATGGCAGCCAATTAAGTGAGAATTAAAAAAAAAAAAAAAAAACACTTTTCCAAAAATTAACCTATGTTACCTGAAAAAAATCCACACCTAACATAATCGGCTAAAAATGAAGCATTTTATTACATACTAATGGTTTAACATAAAAAAAAATATATATAAATTTACGTAGATCATTCTAAAATTCTATTATAACAAGAAAATCTGTAAAAATGAAGCTCCTGTTTTACCAGAATTCTGCAGTTGTTAATTTAAATTATTTTTAAACTAAAACACTCCTTAGGTATTTTTATTATTCTAAATGGTGCATAAAAACAGAACAAAAAAAAAAAAAAAAAAAAAAAAAGACTTTAGTGAAATATTTGATTTGGTACTAGGGTGTTTTTTTTTTTTAAAGGAAACATTTCACTGTTTTTTTTGTTTTTTTTAAGAGGACAGGCACAATACATTTTGTGCCCCAGAGGTCTCTTGGACGTATTTTTAAAATTTACAAAAAGTAAAAAGGGGTTTAAACTGTCAATATTAATTAGTTATAATACATATAAATTATGATTATTTGCTTATTGAAATTAAAATATAATATTAAAAATATTTTTTATATTTGCATTCCCTCACTATGACATTCACATATGTAGGAAAGAAAATAATTTCTGTACCATTATGGCATGTATGTTTTCTCTTTTTATAAAATCCATTAAAAGATACTTAAATAAATATTTAGCCACTTAATAATATTTTATACAATGAAAGAAATGAGGAAACTTTTTATTGTTGTCCCTAGTAATTGATATCATTCATTCACATTACAATAAATTTGTCCCTATTTACCCAGTAAATGGCAGCACATGCATTATAAAGGTCTAGGTTTGTTTGTATAGGTGTAAAGTAATAAAACTGTCTTGTTTTTTGCTCAACAACATTCTTAAATAGTTAGCACATGGCTTTCAGGTTTTAGATCAAAGTAAGTATTTTTATTATCTATCATTCCCTCATCTATTATAAATTTAATAAAAGCAAATAAAAATTTCTTTTCCTGTTAATACGTTATTGAAAATGTGTTTTAAAGGATATTTTGCAATTGAAAATATACTTAAGGCTAGTTATTTTTGTACAAAGTGATTGTTATAAGTATTTCACCATTCTCTCATAATTTTAATACATGACACAATGATCTGAATCCACTTATAATAAGTAATATTATTATTATTATAAATGAGACTAGTCTAATGCAATAAAATTCATATTAAACTCATTTCATTTGGGCTGAATTAAAAAAAACAGCCACTTTTCAGAGAATGACCCATACACCATGTCCACTACACTTTACTGAAAAGCACTGCATACATTTTTTTTTTCATCAACAAAAGTCTCAATTTATCAAGAATAAATAGTTATCCTATAAGAGAATTTTATTTTAATTCCAGCTGAGTGAAAAATGTCTAGGCCATGAGTCTACCTTTGGCTTCATGCACCACTGCTTTACCATCTGAGTCATACTGGACAACATAATTCCCCCACTCAGTTATTCTTCACAGAGTTTAGTATAATTGGAAAAAAAAATCTGATGTTCAGAAGAACTACTTACCATTTTCATAATTAATGAAAAAAATCAAATGTCAGGTTAAGAATGAATATTTAATCCTTGTCAGTTTCTAATGTTTATTAGAAATTTGCTTTAATTTCTTATCTAATGTAAACCATTAACAGCGATTCTATTTTGTTAAAAATTGTAAGACAATATATTTTTATGCATATTATAATATAAAAATTAGAAATAACAAAATTGTATCTGCTAAGACATATAAACCTGTCTAAAATGAAATTTTCTCTGGTTTTGTGTTGCTGGTTTTACAGTATTTCATAAAAGAAAAACTCCTCTGATAAAACATCCCCTCTCTCCAATTACCTTTGTGTATACAGCAGTAAATTATACAGATTGGACTAGCTGATTTTTTACAACTATGCAAATTTATTATTATTAAATTTGAAAGAAATATGGGTACTTTTATGCTAGCCGGGTGCAGGTGATAAATCGTCAAATATTATTCCCATTGCCATTTTTTGTATTACATTCACTTGATTTAAATTATAAACATTTTATTATTTTAATGTGAAATACAAAACCTTCATTTAAAATACAAATGTTACACACATTTAAAAAAACATGTTTTTCACTCATTTCATTTTAAATGCGAAATAATATTAATTAATAATACCATAAACCAAAATATTTTATTTCAACATCAAAGCATTGTTTCCAATTTACAAAAAAAAAAAAAAAAGGCTACTGTTGGTGAGATGTGTGTCCATCTAGCATACAACTACCGGAATACAAAAATTTGTGGAATCCCTGTTGCCTTAGCTCATATAGTTCTTTCCTACATCCGGGCCTGTTACAGACTTTGAAAATTTGTTCTCACACTAAACAAATTCTAATGTGACACAGTTTGACAGTAATTTTTAGCAGAGTGTACAAATCCAAATGAATATATTAATTTATGCAAATTTCTAAACTTTTTATTGAACCTGCCATTTAGCACTGCTGAATGTGAAAAGGGATTTAGTCAGTTTAATTTAATTAAAAATGATACACGTAACCATTTATCCACTGATACTGTTAATGATTTATTAATGGTAAAACTGTATAGACCCAATTGAACAGATTTTATCCAGATAAAGCTATAAATCCCTGTGAAATGATGTAGCTGAAGGACTGTTATGTGTCCTGATTTTAGTATCTAACTTTTATTAAAATTAATGGGTATTGTTTGAGTTTCATCTTTGCAATCTATATGCACTTAAGCATTGTTAGCATTAAATTGCTTAATGTGAATTTTTGCTTACCATGAATACCTGAATGTGAAAAGGGATTTAGTCAGTTTAATTTAATTAAAAATGATACACGTAACCATTTATCCACTGATACTGTTAATGATTTATTAATGGTAAAACTGTATAGACCCAATTGAACAGATTTTATCCAGATAAAGCTATAAATCCCTGGTATTAATTAAAAATGCTTTATCAATTTTAGAATGCAGTCCGAAGATAAGATGGTACTATTATTTTAACAGTTAACACACACACACAAAGAAAAAATGTGGTCCTCTAGATTTCATGTTAACAATATTTGTATGTAATTATATTATATGTATATAGTTTTTTTTTTTACTAAATTTAAGTGTAATTATCAACAACGGATAAAATTTTGTTTAACATGGTTAAGTGTGTTTTTCTATTAATTTGAAAATGTAGTATTAATTAAAAATGCTTTATCAATTTTAGAGTTGCTTCAATTATTATATTATAATATTGTAGATTAGGAACTTCATTAATTTAAATAAAAACAAAATATTCATGCTTTTCTATATAGTAACATATAATGATAAAGTTATGTGAATTAAAAAAATTGTAACTAGAAATTTTCATTTGAAGCCTGAGATATTTACAGTAGGCGTCATTTGTCGCCTACCTTTCATTTCCCAATTTCTATCACTAAATGTAAGGTGATGAACAAAGTGATATACAAAATTGACAACATTAAAAAAAAAAAAAAGAAAGATTCAGATCTTACTGAGTTTCTGAGCATCTAGCCAATTCATGCCGCTGTGAGGAGCAAGCTGTGTTCCACATATTTGGATACCTCTCGACACATGCTGTGTAACGATCCATCAAATGACTACAATGACTATTGACTATTTTCATGGCTTTACCATCCCTGCAAAAGAAAAAAAAAATAATAGTTATGTTAAAACAAATACAAGGCAAAATTAGCAGCCACTACTGGCAACAAGCAGACTTGTATAAAACCAAAAACTTTCTGCGTACATAATTGGGTCAAAAACTTTCTGCAAATTAATTTAATGTTTAAGAACATTACATGTTATATTATTTTGATGATATGAATTAAAAACAGTAGTTTAAAATAATTATCATTTAAATTTAAAATCAATTAATATTAATTAAAGAATGAGTATTTAGAAAATTTTATTAAATTAATAATTATATTAAAGAATGAATATTTTGGTTAAAAAAAATAATAAAGCTAAAAATCAATGATAGGAAGAGCTGAATTCTTATCAATTATTTTGTCAATGCATTTAGAAACAGCCCAATATTTAATATTTTGACCTCTTCGCAAGCGTCTGTAATGTTACAACAATGTTTTGCATCTTTAAACTTTGAATTGTGCACAAACAGTAAATAAATCGTACATAAAATTGGAATATTTTTTACTTTTTGGTATTATAACAAAAATTATGTTTTTCTTTTTTGAAATTTTTTCTGCAAAGTTCCGAATTTTGCAGAATTTTCCGCACATGGCATGCATCTGTTATACAAATCTGGCAACAAGGTGACCAAATAATAAAAAAAAAGCTATATAAAGTTATCTGCAACTGCCAACTTCCCTACTTCAAAATTTCATAAAATAACACTCCATATACTACAAAACCATGTACTTTCAATTTCTCGTCACATTGTTTCACAGAAGGTTTGTAATTGATTGCCCCTCTTATCTCCAGAATATACCAAGGCCAATGAATTACAATCTCTTCTAATATTTCCTCCTGACGATACGTTTTCTATGTTTTTTAATTTACTTTTTATCTCAATTATAAGCCCTGCATCTAAATTTATCTGAGGTACTTTTATGTTAGCTATGTGCAGATGATAAATTGCCAAATATTGTTCCTATCAACATCATTCATATTACATTCAATTAATTAAAAATAAATAAAATGAAACCATAAACCAAAACATTTTATTTTATTATCAAAGTATTGTTTCTAATTAACACAAACAAAAAATAAAAACTGCTAATTGGCAAGATTTGCAGCAGACAAACATAAAAGTACCTTAGCTGTTTTTACTTTTAAAAAGGAAGTCTAACAATCAGGATTTTATGATAATATTTAATGAAATTAGTTTTATCTTCTAAGCCGTACGATATTGAAATTTTAACATTTTTTTTTTTTTCAAATGCACTTATTTATTTATATAAACTCAAAATTTATAATTTTTATTCCAGTGTCATTTTGTATAATCATTAAACAGCACCCCCGACCATAAAATAAAGTTCATTTTGACATTCAAGTAAGTTGAATTAACATAAAATTTTGAAATTTGTTTGATAATTTTTTTGTCAGAATTGATAATTTAAATATACTCATTAGAACAGATTTTAAAGTAATCTTGATTTAATATCTAAAAAGCATTTCATGAAAGTGAGGTAAGGGGAAATTTTGTTGCTTTATTACATCTACATCATGTGCATTTCTGTGCAGTATCCTCTGAAGGGTTACAGCCAATGGTGTAGTAAAAAAAAAAAAAAGAAAAGAGAGGGTATACACAACAGAGTATATGCTATAGCTACAGCAGGTACATGGAGTTATCCAGAAGATACTATTCAGAAAAGGTCAAATTGGGAATTCCAAAAATTGCACCAAGTAGGATGGGGGAAGGGGCAAAGCATAGTTTCAAAAGAACATATGAAGCCAGAGTTGGCAAGTTTCTGCTGGGGTGGTTAAAATCGGCATGGCAGAAACTAAGAAATAATACTAATAAGAACTTTAATCTGCAATGATTCATAATTCACACATGTGTTTGATAGGTAAACAATTAAGCTCTAAAAATTAAAACTAAAGATTATGAATGTTATTCAGAGTAGCAAAAAGTTTCAAAATGATCCTATAAATATACTTATTTATATAATACTAATTTTCTTTTACTTGAAACACAGAAGTTTTCATAATGATAATCTGATGCTGTATAAGTTTAATTATTAATATTATTGTTTACAGTTGAATTTCTATTTAAAAGTAAAAAATTACAAAAAATTCTATGATTATTTTAACAAATTACTTTTCAGAGAATTTTTGGCTTAGATGCTTTACACTCACGCTAAAAAAAAAAAAAAAAAAATGAATCTGTTAAAAAAAAGAAAAAAGTCGCCAAACTTTGGTGACTGTTTTTTCTTTTATGGCAACCTGGCTATTAAGCTTGTATTTAGTTACTGGTGTTGAAATTTGTTATTGTAATCCGTATTTGCGTGGATGTTAAGGGAAATGTTTGCGCATGTCTGTATTACGTCATTCATGATGAAAAGTAGAGAAAACGTGATTGGTTGTAGAAGAACGTTCTATTGCACGTTATTGGTTGCAGAGTTGCGTATTATAGAACTATATATGGAAGGGAAATAAATTTGCATAACTGTTGAGTTAATGATTGGTTTTTAATTGTCATGTGAATTATTACGTATTGGCGGTTACTGTGGCGATTATTACAGTGGCAGAATTGAATTTATTATTCTATTTTGTTTATCAAAATTGTTTTGACGTTTGTAGTTGCTGGTAGAAGTTGGAAAATGTCTGTGGCTATGGATACCATTTTTCGAGAGTACCAGGTAACTTTTTATGAGGAAGCAGAAAGGCAAGTTCAGCACTTCAAAACTGAAATAACGCGATAATTTTATCTAATAGTTTGTGTTAAATTAGAATTTGAATTACCGAATGGTTACCCTGATATAGTAGTGCTCTTTAAAAGATTGAAATGACGTAATTTTATCTAAAGGGTTGTGGGAAATTACAAAATCAGTTATCGAATGATTATTCTGATTGTAACAGTCCACTTTAGAAGAATGACGTAGGTAATGTATTTTCTATTAAATTTATGTTAAAAAAATTTATTTTTCGTTTATTTTGATATTTACTTTCTGGTTTTACTAATACGTCATTATTTATAAATGTTGTGTTCGTCATGAAATTAGAAACTAAATAATCGAATGTTTACACTGATATATGAGGGCACTTTAAAAGATTGAAATGACGTAATGATTTTAACTAAAAGTTTGTGTGAAATTAAAATTAGCATCAGCGAAGGATTACTGTAATATAGTAGTGCACTTTAAAAGATTGAAATGACGTAATTAACATTTTCCATTAAATTTATGTTGTAAAAAATGTATTTTTGGTTTATGTTAATTGTTGTGTAGAAATAAGATTTTCTGTGTTTTCGAATACATTATTTATAAATGTTCTGTTTTTTATGTTTCCAAAATGGCAACGGAAAATAGTAGCTTAGCACAGTCTTGGAAATCGCGCCAACCAAACAGTCGCCAATCTTTTGTTTACATTTTAGCGTGAGTAACATATCTGTTCCAAATTTTTAAATAAATAATACAATGTAATAACTTTAAGATTATCTTCTACCTAATTGGATGTAGTTTTCTATTTTGATTTTTAAACTGAGATTTTAAATACTCTAATAATTGTTTATAAATAAAATTACACAATCATATTATAACAAATTTTATCTGTTACATTACTCATTTTTCTAATACAAATTTATTTATTAATTAAAATTATCCTCAATATTTTATTTGTTATTTACCCTGAATAAAATGTACTTAAGGAATTTAATGCTACTAAAAAAGTCGCAGATTATGTCACGAAATGTGTTTTTGCCAGTTAAAACCGGTTATAACCACTTTGCCACTGGCACGGCAGAAACCCAGCCCTGTAAGGAAGCAATAATAACAGTTCTAGTATGAACAAAATATTATAAAATTTCCAACGAAAGACAAATATTTAAAATTATTTTACCACTATTTGAAATTTAAAGCCAATTTTTGAAAAAAAAAAAAAAAAAGCATTAAAGCATCAATATATATAAACAAAGAGATAAGAAAAAGGAAAAATTTTTACTTTTTCTAACTTATTAAATCATTTAGGTACTTTTATGTTAGCCAGGTACAAATTGCATCAAGAACATTCTTTTTCCTCCCCGCATGTTACATAATTCAAGATATTTTTCTGTAAGCTGGATGCAGGAAATAAATTGTTATTGTACTCATTTTTAAATAGAAACCTTTCTCTCATTTCATTTAAAATACATACATTACATACATACACTTAAAATGTCTTAGTACAGAATAATACCACAAACTAAAAACATTTTAATTCAACTTCAAATTGTTTCTAATTTACACATGAAAAAAATTAAAGCTGCTATTGGCAAGATTTGCAACTGGCTAATGGAAAAATACCATGTTTAATTGTGAAGATTTAATAGAAAACATTGTAAATTCTAGAAACAAATAAAAGTATGAATATTAAATCATATATAGTAACAAAAGGAAGATTACAATAAAGTAAAAAAAAATTATGAACATACTAGTATTTGATTAAAAATGAAAATACAAAAAGTCTTATACATAATGACAAAAATTTAATGACTTAAAAGTACTATATACATAATGACTGCATAGAAAAAAATTGGTCACTTTGCCACTATATGGGCCTTGACATTTTTTTTTTTTATAAAGCTTAGTACAATTTGGGTTTCTGCAACTGGCAGATGGAAAAATACCATGTTTAATTGTGAAGATTTAATAGAAAACATTGTAAATTCTAGAAACAAATAAAAGTATGAATATTAAATCATATATAGTAACAAAAGGAAGATTACAATAAAGTAAAAAAAAATTATGAACATACTAGTATTTGATTAAAAATGAAAATACAAAAAGTCTTATACATAATGACAAAAATTTAATGACTTAAAAGTACTATATACATAATGACTGCATAGAAAAAAATTGGTCACTTTGCCACTATATGGGCCTTGACATTTTTTTTTTTATAAAGCTTAGTACAATTTGGGTTTCTGCTTTAGAAAGTGAGATTTGTTGCTAAATAATATAAACAGCTATCAAAACAAACCTAATACACACATATATATAAACATATTATATATATATATATATATATATATATATAAACATTATACATACATATAAACATTATATATATTATACATATATATATATATATATTATTATTATTATTGTGATTCATTATATACAATTTACTTCTGAATGTACATAAAAATAGATAAATGGCTCTTTTATATTAAATTTTGAAAAATTGCTTGTGTGTATGAAACGAGGAATAGGTTAACAGAAATTGTTGCTAAATTTCTTTCTGTCACTAAGGCCATTTTCTATATCTCGTAATGGTGCCCTGTACTGGAAAAGTACCGAAAATTGTATCAACCATCATATAATAATATTTAAAACTAAACAAATTTCCTAAATACATTAATAATCCGACACATACGGTATTTCATAACAACTAAGCGGCCCTTTTCATACAAGTTAGTAATTTTAAGGTTCAAATTTCTCGAATAAATGCATAACATATTAAATATGAAGATGTGAACACAGCAGAAACAATTTAAATTTTTTTTACTATTTTTTAATTGACCTATAATTCGGTATTTTCTAAGTGTATGTGCCGTGTCGCAACTGTCATAACATTTTAATTTGAGAAATACTTAATTGGTTTAAGGATATGTTTACGTCATTCACGTTTTTTTTATTACAAAAAAAAATTAACCTTGAGAATGTGAAAAAGGATAACATTCAAGCATCGATAATGCACATAATTCGCGCTAAAAATAAACTATTGTTTGAAACTGCAATATGCATGACCTTCTGAAAGTTTTACATTTTCATTAGAAATTGTTGTAGTAACATAAAACACTAATGTACAAGAGGAAGTCAGAATAAATAATTTTTTAAAAGTATAAGCTTACATTTTTTGTTTAAATTTACATGGGAACCGAATTAGAAAATTTATGCTGCCATAAACAGCTGACCACTGGACGTGGAAATTACCGAAAAGAAATTGCTTTCAATTTTAAATTCGAATGTTCGAATATTTCGATTACAAGAATAAGTCGAATAATGAATCGTTTTAAACCAAAAAATTAATACAAAATAAATAAATGTAAATATTTTTCATTTGTTTTTTATTAAACAATTCTCAATTAAATTTGAAAACCATATTGGAGCTTGTCATGTGGTTGGTTAAACTGGAATAAACTATAATTTTGGCACGTGATATATCTCTTTACCTACAACCAGCCAACCAACTAATAGTACACGTAAAGTGTAAACAAAAGCTGCGTTTGAGCAGAACCTATTGAACAAATTTGATTTAAATGTGATATTAACAACTATAAAAACTACATCAATGTGGATATCAGTTTTTCTGCTTTGTTTCTTTCCAGCAGTATACTTTATCTTGAAAATATATATGAAATTAAAGCGAACGTTATGGAAAAGAAAACATAATAATGCGCTGTCAGTAGGATTCTTCCACCCTTATTGCAGTGCTGGAGGAGGAGGCGAAAGGGTATTGTGGTGTGCAGTACGAGCTATTCAAAATAGGTAGGTTTTAATCCTTTATTACATTTTTTAAGGTATTTGATGTAAGAATATCCGGTATTTTTCGATTATTGGGACACCACTTAGCGGCCTAGGTAATCCAACTTCAGATAGGAATAGTAAACTAAATCGTATATATCGTTTTCAAAAAAAGAATGAGTGTTTTACTAAATACAAAATCTATTTAAATATTCTTAAGCAAGAAAAATTTATTAATTTAATTCTTCCATTGACATCGGCAGAATGAAATTCAGAGAGCTTGTTTTAGGTTTAGGCACAATGTAGGGGCACCTTTATATTAGGTATTAGATGCGTTTTTCCAGGATTTTAATAACGTAATGTAGTGTAAACGAATGTCAATGAAAAAAAAGCTCATGAGAGTAGGGGCAAGTTTTGTCATAAGCAGATGTTTTATTGTAATAAATCAAAATATTTTTATCCTCAAACATGTTATTTTTTCTGGTACTTCTCCATTATCCCGTCGACCACTTTTCATAACAAAAAACTATTGCCAAACTATAGGATTTAACACCAGAATTGCAGTCCCATTCACTTAATGTCAGAAGCATTACACATGTTTGTTATGTCATCAAGTGGTTTTTAATTTGACATTTACCTGTATTTTTTATTATTTTTTACTGATTTATTAGTTATTTCGTTAATTAAAATAATAATTGCTTCCTTAAACGGCAGTGCCATGATATTGAAAGCGAAAAAGCATTAGAAAAATGTTGCAATGCATAATTATTGCAATAGATCAGATTCAACTGACGTCACAAATAATTTATTCACCAGCCGAGAGGGATAATTAAGAAAAATAATGTAAATAAATAAATATCCAAGATTATTTGTTTTCTGTTTTCATTAATATATTGTAATTGTTTTTCTTCAAACTTACTGACAGTTGACACTTTGGCTTTTCTGAATTTCTTGTATTTTATTTATTTATTTTAGTATTCCAATAGCAAAATTTTTCTATTTCTTTATTTGACGATAATTTTTTGTTATGAAAAATGGTCGACGGGATAATGGAGAAGTACCTTTTTTCTTAATATTTACATACTTGTCATTTAGAAAAAAGCCTGTTTCTTTCTTTATATTATACTGATTATAGAAAATTGGGAACAAATGTACTACACTCACGCACTGATGTTTGGGGAATTTTTGGTTGGCGCGATTTTCAAGCCTGCACCAAACCAATAACTTAATACAATAGCTAAGTTGCCATTAAAGGAAAAAATCTTCTAAATTTGGCAACTTTTTTCCTTTTTATAACCGATGAAAAAAAAAAAAGAAAAACTGTGCATGAGTGTATGACATCATAGCCGAAAATTGAGATACAATTTCAAAATATAGTGGAAGTAGATCTGAAAATAATCTAATCGCCATTCGCCTCATGGCGACTGAACAAAGTAATGTGGCCAGAGTTTCTCCCTGACAGTTTCAAGAGGGTGCTGCACTTTGCCTGCCCTTTTATTAAAAAAAAAACACCCTTCTTGATCCTCATTAAAAAAAATAGCATCCTTCTGGTTCCTTATTTTAAAAACAGCAGCCTTCTTACCCCTCAATCAAAAATATAACATCCTTACACCTTTTTGTATTTAAAAAATTGCTTGTATAGTAAAAATACTCATTGTCCTGTCTTGAAAAGAATACTCAGACTTTTTAAGTATTAAGTCTACCTTTAAAATTTCTTTAAATGTCCTTAAAGTTTTAAAACATGCCTTTCCTTACCAGCAGCTCCTTGCCATTTTTTAACCCTCTAAGCATTTTGCCTGTATTTTTCCATTTCCCAGAAACAACTTAAATTGGCTGTAGACAAAAATATTTTTAATGGAATTGTATTTTAAGATATATGTATGATAAAGAGATATGAAGTGTATTTTTAAAACAACCTGTGAATGAAAATCTCAATTAATATTAGTTTTATGAGCGTTTATGTGAAAATGCAGGGAAGCCCTCAGACGCTCAGAGGGTTAAATCAAGGGGAAACTCTGATGTGGCAATTAAATAAAATAAATAACCAGCCACTTATATTTCAAAATTTTTTAAAAAGTGTCTCAATTTGTAAAGTTTTGTAGTTTGGTTTGATCCACATTTTTATACTCATAATCAGGGCTGGACCAATGAGGTCACCAGTGGCGACCAAAATATTTTATCTGGAGAGTAGGCTTATGATATAGTCCCATCTCCTCGGCTTTTTTTTTTCTTTCTGTTTTAAATAATATTTTATAAGTACCTAAAGATTTTTTTTGTTCAAGCCCCAGCTTAAATATATAAATAAGCTATTTTTTCACAACCAATATGTTTACAGCATTTACTCGCCTACAAATTTGATCAAGAGGAAATATCTGTTACTCATCTAGATGTTAAATGAAAATCCTTAGGAGATGTCTTATTAGATGCTGCAGCAGTGTTACAAAATAATAAGGACTAAACTTAAAAATAATAAAAACAGAACTATTTAATTGATTTTGACAGTAAAATAGGTGAAAAAATTGTTTTTCCTAACTATTACATTGATCCCCCCCAACAACTGTTCATGTTTTTGTAGCGATTAACTATCCAGACATTTGAAGTATCCAGCAATCAAATTGTCCTTAACATGCTGATTAGTTAAGCTTTAACTGTATTTCTTTTCTTTTTTTTTCAGAGTTATATAATTTTGATAAGTTTCATTAAAAAAAATATTTTCTATTACCTTTCTAAATTACAAACTATTCTAAACTATGTAACTAATAACTCTAAACTATCTCTGTTATTATCCTGTCTCAATAAATTCATAAAATTTTTTGTGCTTTTTTGAATTAAAATATGGCAACAGTCAACAGAGTGAGAAGGTGCAATGGTGTAGCTACATTTTTTGGTGCCCGAGGCAAGAACAAAATTTATATCCCCTCCCCCTTCTCCAAATAAAAAATTGACCACTTTTTTTTTTTAAAGATGAGAGATGTCCTTCCAGCTTGTACCGAGAGGAAAAGGTAGTTCCCTCTTAGTTTTTCAGAATTCAGTTAATCTTACTCAAACACATGAAGCTAAATCGTGTTACATAAAAATCCATTTACAGAAGATTCCTAGTTTTCATCAATACTGAATTAGGTGAACACTTAATCAGCTATAGCCAAGATGACTTCATGTAAAGCGAACTACTTTTCTCGCCAAATTTTGCGATATTTAGCCAAATACCGCAGTGTAACATTTATATACACTTTTCAAATTTTCATTTTTCAATTAACATGCTTTTTATTTTTTTTGACATTTTTTAGCTGCATTTCATAAAATTAAAAATAGAATTTTTAGCAATACAAATAGTTTATTTTCTAAAAATAAAATATTAAGTAAAAAGTAATTTTTATTGTATTTTAAAGTTTGTAATGGCATTTTAACTAATTAACTGTTTGAAAATCTGGTCATTAGAGTTATAGAGCACATTTGTAAAGAAAGTATGACAGAAATATGTTGTAAAAAATTAAAAATTGTAGCAAACATGTAGTTTTAAAATTTTCTTTAAAATATTTTCAATTAAACATTTTTAACACAAGATTGATTTGATCACAATAATTGCATTTTTACTTTATTAAATGATAAAACTTTCATGAAACATTTAATATCAATATAAACAGCATCATAAAATTTTACAATGGTTCACCCTGTTTGAAAATTTTAATTACCGTAAAATTTTTACTTTTACTATCCCAAAGAGAAAGAGGGATATATATCTTACAACATTATTTCCGTTCAGATGAAATTTCGTTATTTTCTGTCTTTTTTGCTTTCTTTTATTCGTGATCGTTAATACTGGTTCGAAAAACAATCTAAAAAACTATTTACAAACTTTATGAGTTTGTTGTTTAAAAGTAGTGGTGTAACTTTGGTTTTATGCTGAAACTTATAATATTGTGGCTATAAAAATATAATATTGCGGCTTAACCATAAAAAGTATGCAGATGATCTCTGCAATAGCATACCTGACTTACAATAAATCCTGGATATAACGAGTGGGGAATTTGATTTCCAATATAGTAAACCTCCAAAAGTATATTCTGCCCGTTTTTCAGACGCAGCTTTAATGAATTTTTATTTTTATTCATTTTATAAAGTTTTCTCTATTTTAAAAAATATTTTTGAAGATAAAAAAAAAACATTTTAGTTATAAAATTATCTATGATTATCACTATTTTTACCTTTGGAATGCATCTTTCTACATGTGTCTTTATTCAGTAAATAAAGATTTCATTCATAATACATTAATTAATTTTTATTTATTATACTCTTTTATTTAACTTAACATGGTCTTTGTACAAAAAGATGACGTTATCTAATTTATTTTTCTCTAATTTCCTGATAGGCTACAATATAAAAATTATGTATGCAGGTATATTTCCTATACATCATTTTAATATTTTAAGAACTTAATTATAAACTAAAGCAATTTTATCCTTTAAATGCATAGTGTATCAAATTTGCAACACTTTTTATTTAACATTTAATAAATAAATCAAGTTCGCAATATTTATATTTATATAGAAATATTAATCCTGTATAAATCACATAAATATGCTACTAAATAAAGTTAAAAATCTATCTTAAAATTTCTTGTATCTAATCCTTAATATAAGTTTAAAAAAAACAATTCTAAAAGAAAAAGTCCTGTATTTAGCCAGCCACAGACGATAAATTACCAAATAATCTTTATGGTTACAACTGTTACAAGCTACAAAACAATTATGCGCTAAACCAAGCTTGCCAAAATATCCCATTTGGCTGTGAAAGTGCAACAATGAAATATTTTAAGCACTAAAATGTAGAAAATATAAATAAAAAATAAAAGATGTAATAATAAAAATCCCCCTTTTGTCAATAAATCAATATTAAATAAATTATGACTATATGTTGTCTATATATTAGAAATTCTGAATAGATAATTGATATAATACTTTTATTTTCTATTGCATAGCTTTAAAATAAAGATAAATAAATAAACAAAAAAACAGTTTGCACTTTCTACCAAGTGTAAATCAAATATGTGAATTTTTAGTTGTCAGGACCAAATTAACGTATTGTAACATAAGTTTTTGGAATTACATGAATTGCAGTCATGCAAAGTGTGATTTTTAAGATATGGAATAAAAAAAAATATATTTTTTATTTTTATTATTGTTAATTAATTTGAATTAGAAGACTGGTTAATCCTGAAAACAACACTGTCTATCACTCAAATAAAATCAACCTTTGAAATATAAAAATGCACATTTCCTCTTTAATTGACCTAAGTATTCTTTGCAAAAAATGCCAAAAATATCAATTTTAGAATTTTTTTGTTTATAAATATATTTAGACATCCCTAGTATATTCTGGTGAAGTTACCTAAAGATACGATGATTTTAAATATGTGAAAAAGGTTTTTTACTGGATCCGTATATTTCCCTTTAAATGATTCAGAGTTTCAATTTTTAAAATAATTTTTTTTCAGTTCGATTTTTTTTTTTGACATTTTGCTACTTTTAACTTGTTCAACTTTTTCCTCCCTTCAACGATCGCACACTTTTACTTGCATTTAACAGTAAACAAAACCAAGAGAATAATTTTGATTTTACTCCATTTCCACGCAGGCATCTGTACTGGCCGTACTTGGAGGACTGAAAAATCCTGCTTCGATTTTTATACTTTTTAAGAAGGGTAAAATTGGGGGTAGGTCGTCCACATTTTATTATTTTGTTTTTCTCAATGTCACTTCCATGGAAAAATGGAATTTACAGTAAAGAAGAAATAATATATTTACTTGCAGTTCCTCAATCTAAATCCATTTTGCACTGGTTCAGAGAAGTCCCCATCACACGAAAATATTCAGATGAAAAACTAATAATACAAAAATCAACGCGGAAACCATTAGAGAAATAAATAAATGCTCTTCTAATATCAAAATGTGAAGCCACATGGCACTTTGTTTTATAAGCTGGAGACAGTGAGGGGCCTCCATCCATGATTGCCACCTAATGGATCTCTCCTCTCCCCCTCCTTTGCCAAATGTCTGCGAAGCATTTCTTCATATACACACAAAACGATCAACAATCTGTATTTATTGTCAAAATATGTGAGATAATTTCTGTGTAAATTGTCTTTTAAGTTGATGCTCCATACCACACCCATTTAATCATTTTGTACCTCCTTTTAGGTTTGCAATCATGCAAGGTACAAAGTGTGTTAAGCCATCCCTACAAACATTTACAGAAGCTTTTCTCTTTTATTATTTGATACAATAAAATATTTTCACCAAAGAAAAAAAATTCATACACACACACACACCAAAAAAAGGTAAAGATTTTTTATTTATTGTGAAAATATGTGAAATAATTTTGGTTAAATTCCTCTCTCGATTTGGCCCCCCTTAGCTACACTACTGAGAAGGTAGGGGTAAATATATTTTGCTGGCTTCTAGATAATTTCAAAATTGTAGAGCCCTGCTCTTGATGGTGTCACCCACTAAGTGATTAGTATAAATGGTTGACATTTTAAGTAATCAGTCTTACATTAGCTCTGTTAACTGTTGTAATCTTTATAAGGAATTTTAATATTTTTGATTTAATTTAACTCAACAAGAAATAAAATTGAGAATGAGTGGCTACTGAGCCAAAGAAGTCTACCAGCCACTGGCTACTAACTAAAAATTCAATTTTCAGGTCTATAAGATCATAATTTTATTTTTCGAAATTTATGGATAAACCCCTATGAAGATTTAGGTCCAAGAAACGCAAGTATATGGTGTAAAAAGTGGGATTAGAATAGAATATAAATAGAATATTAAATCCATAAAATTGTCTTCTAGGTTGTACTTAGTATGCATAGGAACTAGAATCGATCCTGCCTTCAGGCTTTTATTTATTTTTTATATTTCAACTAAATATTTATTTCTATTTTAGGTACAAAGATGTACATTGTGTTATCTACACTGGCGATGCATTACCAGCAAATGCAATACTAGAGAAAGCTGAAAAATGCTTAAATGTCAAGCTTCCCAGAACTGTTGAATTTGTATACCTCAAACGTCGTTATCTAGTCGAAGCAAAATACTACCCTTACTTTACTTTATTGTGTCAAAGTTTAGCTTCTATTATTTTAGGATTCGAGGCTGCATTTAAACATGTCCCGGATATTTATCTAGACACAATGGGCTATGCATGGACTTTTCCCGTCTTCAAGCATATCTGTTCAAGTCGTGTTGGTGCATATGTTCACTATCCAACAATTAGTACTGATATGTTATCTTCAGTTTCAGAACAAAAGATAGCTGTTAACAACAGAGAATTCATATCCAATAGCAGGCTACTCACTCATTTGAAGTTATATTATTACAAAATGTTTTCTATGTTTTATAATGTAGTCGGTTGGCAGTCTGAGATTGTTATGGTTAATTCTTCCTGGACGCAGAATCACATTTTAAAGCTATGGAAGAAACCTGAGCAAACTTTTATTGTATACCCTCCGTGTGATACATCCATATTCGAAACTTTACCGTTAAGATCGAGTTTGAATAGGAAAGATCTGAGAATTATTTCGATTGCCCAATTCCGACCTGAAAAAAATCATAAACTGCAGCTAGAATCTCTGAAGAGTTTTTTGGATAGGATGTCATCTGACAAAAACTGTATCACACTAGTTCTTATTGGGAGTTGCAGGCATGACGAAGATCATGAGAGAGTGGAGAAATTAAAAGCTCTGAGCTCTGATTTAGGCTTGGAAAGGAACGTTGAATTTAAAATCAATTTAACTTTTGAAGAAGTTATCAAAGAAATGAAGCATGCCGATGTCGCATTACACTCTATGTGGAATGAACATTTTGGAATTGGTAAGAAAGTTTTTTTTAATTTTAGATATAATGTACATTTTAAAAAAGGTATTTCCTTTATGTGTCTCTCTTTTAAAAGGCATTCACGCATTCAAGATTAAGGGGATTCTCAAATGGCCTGCTCAACAATGTGAAACTTTGACTCATTTTTAAATACAAAGGCATGAAATCGGCAGGCCTGATTATTAAAGCGATTTGAAATCAAAACACGTTTATCATTTTTTGATAAATAAATTACTTATCAAATTATAAGTGATTTGTGTTAGATGACTACCAATTTTTCTCCCTTCTCTCGCTGTCACATCCAAAAATTTGGTTCAAAATGCCAACTTTGACAATATTTTCTGAAAGATCTTTTGCGTTTACCAAAAAACGGAAAACGTGTTTCGATTACATAATTTCTGAAATACAATAACTGCCCATTTCATGCTTTCTCAACAAAAATGAATTAAAAATGTCTGAAAGTAGCCCCTTTTGGATTTGAGAACAGCCTTAAGGAATTGCTTCACTGATATAGGTTTTCCCTTTGCCAACTGTAAACTTATAGGGAAATTAAATTAGGTGATAACTCATTACCTAATGTAACTATTGAAAAATGTTTTTCACCATCAAAAAATCTATCTTTAATGCTGATGTAATGTATTTATTTTCCTAAATTAATTAAAAATTACTTTCCTCGAAAAAATTGCTTACAGTCTGAAAGAGTGAAAAAGTTGGCAGACAGTACTTGCAATTTCTTTTTCTTATCTTGCCAAGGCGTTCATAGAAAAAGAAGTGCCTCTTGTAGGAAGTAAAAGTTTTAAATTGCATGTACTCTTTTAATTATGTATTGCATTAAAATTTCTTCTAATTAATATTACACAGTAGATTTCTTCAAATCTACACACTTGGGGGCATAAATAGTATGAATTTTATGTCATTGCATTTTTTGAATAGTAACTTGAATGTCATACAATGCAGTGTAATGATAATCAATATTAATTATAATATACATCGATAGACTATTTTTAAAAACGAATGATAAATAAAACAATAGTTATTGAAGTTGCAGAAATAAATATTATATAATGAAGGAATCAATGAGATCAACAAATAAAGACAAAAAATGCATATCAGCAATCAATAAATAATCTTTCCTTTCTTTTTAAAATTAATTTTTATATCATTATGATTTACAATTTAAATTTAAATAAATGCTAAAAGTTTTTTTAAAAAACTTTTCGACAAACACTGTAAAATTATTTTTAAAAACACTATGACATAAAAAGTACAAAAACTGATCCTTCATCATAGGAAAAAAGAGCCACACATAACTAGAAGGCAATTATCAATTGTTTTTATGGCTATGTGCAGCTCTTTTCCACCTAATGAAGGATAGGTCTTTGTATTTTGTGCTGAAATGATGTAGTTAAAATAGTAACAACATAAAAAATATTTAAGATTAGAAGTATAGAACTGTTTTAGATCCTAAAAAAATGATCCTACACCAGATGTAATGCTTCACATGGTTTGGAAGCAAACATACAAGGTGAGAAAATAGGCCAAAATTAGAATAGTCGATGTGGGAGAAGGAAGATTCCATTGAAAGAAAAGGTGAGGAAGGAGATATGGGCCAAAATCTCAAATGTGTGATTGATTTTTGGTTGCTGATTTTTAAAAGTCTCATATTATGTTCAATTTGAATTTCCAATTACAACTGATATATTGCAGAATAATAAATAGTAGATGAGCACAAACTTTATTGAAAAATCAATATGAAGTGGCAGTTTTTATCAGAAAAAACCTAAATTGTAAGGGACGGTAGTGACATTTTTGGAATGTTGTATTTGAACTATTTTCACAGACATATCAAACCTATGATTAAATGGCTAGGTATTGGTTAATCTATAAATATCAATATTTAAATTAACAATGGAACATTAGTGATGGTTAATAAACAATACTGAAAATGACTGCATGCTGCCATCTGATGAAAATATAAGGAAATTTTTACACCGGGACAGTAGTGACCAGGGTTCGTTGATATATATCAATGGATATATATCATGATATATATCCGATATTTATTTTCAAAATATCAAGATTTTTGATATTTTCATATTATTTGATATTTATTTTCAAAATATCAAGATATTTGTTATTTTCAATATTTGATATTTATTTTCAAAATATCACTGTGCAAGATATTTTTGCTATTTTAAGTCAAAACGAGTGTAAATGAAATTTTCAACTGATATTGACTGCCATTCTGTAGATAAAGAACATTTGTCTCTGGCAGTGACTTTTCTAGCTAAAGAAAAAAAAAAAAATCTTATCCAAGCTTCGTTTGAAGTTTTTATTTTTAAATGAAGATTATATGGGACTAATAATTATGTAGGATATAACTAATTCAGGACAGATATAGAAAGATAAACTGTCTAATTTAGATAATCAGTTCTATAGACCTTCATTAGAAAAGAATCAATTTCTTGTTTTGGTGTTGTTGAGCTTAAATTGTACAACATGTTAGGGAATAAAAAATAAATAAGCTTACATTTATGTTTAATTTTTTAATTAAAAAAAAAAATTTGTATTTAATTTTTTTTATGCATTTCTGATTTCCTCATAGTTGATATTGAATCTTATAGTTTTTTTTTTTTTTTATAAGTGTATAAATCAAATTGTGTTTGTTTTGTTGATTATTTATCTTCAATTTTGTTCAGAGTGAAACATAAAAGAAGAAAAAGGGGAAAAAAGCATTTTGAGTATATTGTTTAAGTTTTCATGTTAAGTGTAATATATTTTTAGCTTCTAATGTAGATTATGCTTGAAAATATTTATTATCAGCAGCAAGTTGACTATTTTGAAAATATCGGATATTTTTGATATTTTCGAAAATATCATGATATTTACAAACCCTGGTAACAAAGGCCCCAAAAAAGTGAGGGACACACAACTTTAAACTTAACCAAATAAAATATTACATATTTCACTCATATAAAAATTATATTTTTATGCTCCATGAGATTTATATTTATAATAAATGCATTCGTTTTTCAAAATTAAATATTGTTTGTTGATGGTTTTAATGATCAAGTTATGGGTTGCGGGGGGGCAAGGGATAGTAGTGACTTTTGAGATATTTAAATTCCATTTTAAAGATTAAAAAAGTGGCGCAGACGGTTAAGCTCTGTTCCCATAAGATCACTGAAAGCCAAGCAGCATCGACCAAGGTCGATGTTTGGGAGGGTGACAACCTCTCTCGACTGCCACTGCTGTGAGACTGTGTATGTTAATGGGAGCTGGTGCACATAAAATCTGTTTGTGGCTCCAATGTCCTCCAAGTTTAGTATAAGCGTTACCTCTGGGGGTGCCAATCCAGGTGCAGGTCTCTCATCTGGAATTGGTTCAAAAATTAGGAGACCAGCTCTAGAAGTCCAACCTCTCTTGAGACTCTGGCATCGCTTCTTTCAGAGAAGTGCCTTGGCACTTTCTCTGACTCACCAACAACAAGATTAAAAAAATCAGATTTTTACAGTAGAAGTAACATGATATTGTAGAACAATCACAAAGAAAAATTTTAACATTAAATGAGAATTTATATGGCAAAAAAAAAAAAAAAAGCCAAGATATAACACTGGGGACTGAGAAATCATACTTACGAGATTTTGGCCCATATAGCAATAGAATGAGCACAGGAAAGTTGGAAGTAAAATTAGATAAAAAGCATAAAATAAAGAAAAGGTTGGTCAGAAAGAAGCCAAAGAGAAAGACAAAAAATAAAAGTCAAATTTAATTATGAATTTATTATTTTTAATTAATTATAATAAAACTAGAAAAAAGGGAGAGTTGTTAGTTAATCATCAATAATTGACTTTAAAAAAAGGTTTTATAATGTATATTTATTCTTATAATGTTCTTAAACAAAGTTTTTTCCTCTTACCTCACTTTCTTGATACCTTTTTGGTTCTTAGCTATCATAGCATTTAAAAAAAAAAAAATATATATCGTGTTTTACTTTTATGCATCTATTATCAGGAAGTGATCCAGACACAATTGGGCCTGTTTAAATCCCCTTCACAAAATTCTTTTTTAAGACAGGAAGTCTCTTCACAAAATTATTCTTAAAATTAATTTTTTTTAAAAATTATTCTATAAAAATAAACCCTTAATAATTCTTTAATTTTGTTAAATTTGTGTAATTCGTAAGCAAAACAAGCTCATGAGGTAGGAATACTTTTAAGAAGTTAATGTTTTATTTGCATTCGAGTAACTGGATTTAATCTTTTGTTGCAATTTTTTTCCACTCACGAAATGGAACCCTAAGGAAAAAAAAAAAACTTCATCAACCCTTGATTATTTGACACTTGTTTCCTAGTGCTTTTTCACTTCAGTATATAAATAAATACTATTTTAAAATAGAATTTTTATAGTTATTTTATCCACTTCTATTTGTAAAAGAAAAAATTAATTATGATTGATTTTTTTTTTTCAAATTTAGTTAGTAGGAATGTTAAAAGTATGAATTTAAAAAATAGTTCAATGTTTTTGTCATATATCTTAAGTGGTTGTCTTAACAGTACAAGTAAGTTTTTGGTCAAATCAGTATATTTGCATATTTCACAGTGAAAATATGATATGTATGGGCAGTTAAGAGTATATGTCAAGGTGAAAGGTAACAAACTGTCTTAGCTAGTGATCATAACTGTACAAGAAAGAAATGTTTGCTATTATATATATTACAGTATACTCACTGCACAAAACCAAACAGTAATAATTATTACTTTACAGCAGCCACACTCAAACCGTGGGCCGCATGTAGCCCGGTGACCCTTTATATGCAGCCCAAGATGCATAATCATTAATCTATATTTATAACTAACATTGAGATGTACATAAAAAGTATTTAAGACCTTTGTTATTGTTTTATATATTTTCATGGGTAGACAAAATATGTCCTGTTATTTATAATTAATTCAAAATAACATAAAAAAAAAATCTTAAATGCTGTTTTCTCAGTCAAAAATTAATTTTACTTGTAGTCCTATGTATATATATTTTTTAATCTACAACACTAATAAAATATTATTAAAAAATTATTAAATTTGAACTATTAATTTCAACAAATATAAAAAATAATAATAAAACTTTTGCATTATACAAAACATTTATAAGAGAAAATTTTCAGATTTTTTTTGTTTATAACTTGGAAATTTGGCATTGTTCTATTATTAGTTTCATACTTATTATATAGATAATGCTGATTTTTAGGGTTGAATGTTTGTTGTGAAAAAAATTGGCACCAAAAACCTTTTACACCATTTCCAAACAACCAACTTCGTGTCGAAGTCTGCAATATTTTCAATAGAAAGCTACCACGAAGTTTATTGTTTGGAAATAGTGGTGTAAATTTTGGTAACATTCTTCTGCGACAAACGTTCAACCCTACTGATAATTTTAACTTTGTTATACTATTTATGTTATCGTACTATTTTAATTGCTCTTTTTTACCCTTTTATAAGGGTGTTCCATGAGATAAAAAGGTTGAGTATGACTTGCTTTACAGTATCAAAATACATTGATATTAACTAAAACAGTCTGTTCCCAGTTAAACCTAAAACAGGCATACACAGTTTTTTCACTTTCTTCTAAAGTTGCAATTTCATACATGTACTGTTAAGACTGCCCATGTAAGATTATAATCTTGAAATTCAAATCTTAAATTCATTCATTCATTTATATCTTAGGAGTAGTCGAATGCATGTCAGCAGGATTGATTATGATTGCTCACAATTCTGGAGGTCCGAAGCTAGACATAATCACAGAAGGGGAAACCGGATTTCTTGCTGATAGCGTCAAGACTTACACCAATGCTATGGAATTAGTGTGGCGGATGCATTCGGATGAAATTCTTAAAATGAGAACAAGAGCACGAGAGTCAGCAGCCCGCTTTTCGGTTGCTAAGTTTGAAGAATCATTCCTATCATCTGTACAGTTTTTATTCAAGTAACATAGTCATGTAAATGTAAAAAATACGATTTTGTACGAGTCTCAGTAATAAAGCACTTAACACTCTATATGTATTTCTACATATATTTTAAAATAACCAAGAAATAAAATGACTTATATTTTGTTTTAAGTCCTTAAAAAGTTGTATAATTTTTTATTAATTTCTTTGGTACTTTTGGCCAAAACCTCCACAACTACAATTTTGCCAAGATCATTGCAAAGCTTATATGTGCATATATATATATATACTCCAAATGCTCATATATGTCCAAGTAAAATTCATTTTTTAAAAAATCAAAAGATAACTAAAAAAAATTTAACAAAAGATAAATAATAATAAAATTTAATAAAAGTTCCAAGTCTAAGTAAAATTTATTTTAACGAAAATCAAAAGATAATTTGAGTTATCTGAACTGTACAGTACAGCCTGTCTCCTCTTATCACTGCAAATAATTAACTCCTAAATGATTTTTAGAAGTATACTTTAAGTCCAAAAATGTTTCAAATGTTGTTCTCCATCAAGACATTTAAGTCAAAACAGTTATTTCTGTTAAAGTTACTTAGTTAAAATTTTTATACAATACCTGGGTCCTAAAAATTACATTTAAAAAAGATACCGAATTAAGATACTTTGAATTTTTAGCATTTTCCAGGATCAAAAATACATCTTTCTATTTTTAGTGCTAGAAAATGCTGAAAGTATATTAAAATCAAAGTATCACTACTTGGTAAGTTTTGGTCTTACAGAAATTAAATTTGCATTGTTTTACTTGATAGAGCATGGGAAATGTTTTAAATGTAACTTGTATGACTCAGGGATCACATAAAAACAAACTCAATAACTTAAAATATATAACTATTTCAATGTAAATGTCTTAATATAATAGAGATGATGTTTGAAGCATTTTTATAATTAATGTATTTTGTGAAATATATATACAGTGGACTCTCTCTATCTGAACACTCTCTAATGTGAACACCCCGGTATTATGAACACTTTCTGGTGGTCCCGGCGAAACTCCATAGACTTAACAAAAGATGAACTCTCTCTATTCTGAACACCCTCTAATCTGAACACCCCACTATTATGAACGCTACTTTTGATCCACATTCTAACCCGCCTCTCCGTAAACTGAACGTGTGTTTGCAGTCGGAATGCGGGGAATTCCTGCATCATGGAAATTCGGAAAAATTGTTGCAGAAGAATAAAAGGGTTTAATGAACTCAATTTAAAAATAAAGGAACAAAATCATTTCTAGATTTTAAGATCTACCCGATGCTGAAATTTGTTTCAATAATTCAGATAAAATCTTCAGTTAACAACAACACAAAAAAAAAGCATTTATTATAACCAATAAAAATAAAAATAAAAGAAATCGAAAGAATATGTTTGTCAGAAAAAGTAAATCATGATAATCAAATTAAATGAAATGATCAAAACAATCAATTTTTATGCAAAGAGATACAAGAAAAAATAATGTAAAAACAATGTCACGTGATTTCCCCTCTCCCAAGCTGAGATAAAAATAGAAAGATTGCGCAACAGAAATGCCCACGCCCCAATGACAAATAAGACACAACAAGTGTTAGAGGGAGGGGTTAAAAAAGGATTATGGTTTCTTTTCTGCACACCTGGTTGGCAGCATTATCGCTTCTGTTTCTTTCTCCCTTTTTGCTCGGCAAAGGTAAAATTTTTTCGTTATTTCACTATCGTTGCAGGGAAAGCTTCACAACACTTACGCAGATATGTCAGAAATAAGTAAGAAAACGAGAAAACGGAAAGAACTGAAGCTTCAGGAAAAATACGAAGTTGTTCAAAAATTAAAATCAAAAGTAAGTCAAAGAAAAATTGCTTCTGAATTTGGAATTTCAATAGGTCAAGTCAATGCCATCAGCAAGAAAGAAAAAGAAATTGTAGCTGCTTTTGAAGCAAATGAACCTTCCTCAAAGTGTAGAATTTTCGAAAAGAAAACGGGAAATGAGAACATAAACAATCACGTCTGGAAGTTTTTTTGCCAAATGAGAACGAAGAATCTTCCTGTCACTGGACCCCTGCTAAAGTAGATTGCTCTGGATTTTGCAGAAAAGGAGAAAATCACGGAATTCAAGGCATCAGAAGGATGGCTGACTCGCTTCAAAAGTCGGCATAACATCGAATTCAAAATAATCAATGGTGAAGCTGCAGACGTAAATATCGACACTGTGGAGGAATGGAAAAGAAAGCTTCCGGATATAACGAAGGATTTCAATGCTGCTGACATTTTCAATGCCGACGAAACCGGCCTGTTCTTTAGAGCTCTTCCAAATAAAACCTTAGCAGAAAGAAGCGAGAAATGCGTGGGCGGAAAAATGTCAAAAGAAAGACTTACCGTCATGCTCTGTGCCAGTTTTACGGGTGAGAAGCTCAAACCACTTGTAATCGGAAAAAGTGAAAAACCACGATGCTTCAAAAATGTGAAGATAGCATCATTGCCAGTGCATTATAAATCAAATCGAAAAGCCTGGATGACATTCACAATTTTCTCACAATGGTTGGAGGGCATTAACGAGATGATGAAGAGAGAAGGAAGAAAAATTCTTCTTTTTGTGGATAATGCCAGATCACATACAAATGTGCAGCTGAGCAACGTGAGCCTGAAGTTCCTGCCACCGAACTGTACTTCTATAATCCAACCACTGGATCAAGGAGTAATCAAGACCTTTAAAGCTTACTACCGAATTCAATTTTTGAAGAAAATGTCCGTGGTGATGGAGGAGGCAAATTCGGCAACTGAACTAACGAAGAAGGTCAATGTAATGGATGCTGTCCATTGGATATCAATTGCTTGGAATGAAGTAACCCCCTACACCATCCAAAAATGCTTCTACAAAGCTGGATTCCCGTGTGAGAATGAGCAATCAAGGACAGAGAACCAAGAAGCAACAGCTGTGAGTGACTTGGGGTCAATTCTTCAGGAGCTTCATACTGAAATTGAACCTGGAGCTTATCTCGAAGCCGACGGAAGCCTTCCTGTTTGCGACAACATCGTTGAAGAGGAAGAGGGTAGTGAAGACGAAGCAGAACCAGATGAGACCGATGAAACAAGAAGTACGATTACCTTCAAGCAATATGGCCAAGGGATTCAAGACCTGTTGAACTATGCGGCTGAACATCACCCAGAAGCCTTTCCACTTCTTAAACAACTAGATAACATGTACACTGCACGAGCATACACAATGCAAAAACAGACTAAAATTACTCACTTTTTTAAGTAATGTACCAATTATGTTTTCAAGTAATGTATTGTAAGTATGTAATTGTATATTTTGTAAAAATTTTTTAATATAACATTTTAATTAACTTTTTTTAATTAACTTTTTTAATAGCTTCTAAATTCAGCACCTCCATCTCGGTAACTTGCACGGTTAACCAGGCTAAGTATTCTATACAGTCTATAAATTCAATTCATAGTAGTAATAGTAATGCATTTCCTAATCTCCCTCTATAATGAACACCCCCATAATCTGAACATTTTTGGTCGGTCCCCTAAGTGTTCAGAATAGAGAGAGTCCACTGTATATTTTAAACACAACAAATGATAATTGAAGCATTTTTGTAATTGGCTAACAGTTTAGATATGAGCCTTTGGGAAGCGATAAGACAGGACATTTTATATAATTAATGTATTTTGTGAAAGATGTTTTTTAAGCACAACAAGTGATTTTTTTTCAGGTAAGAAAATATTTTATTTAACAATTATTTCCAGAAAATCTGTATGCTTATTATTGATATTGTAGTAACAAATAATACAACTTTAATGATAATTTACCAAATAAAGTACATACTTGCATCGACTTCCATTAAATCTTAAGTATAAACATACATATAAGTAGATAAAAAGACGACAGAACTTTATAAGGTATCTAAAGTCACTAAAATATCTGAGAAATGAAAACATTTTAAAGGAATAAAAAAAGAGTAACATAATTATTGTAGATTGTTGAAACAAGATTTCAGAAAAACTAAACTGTGGTTTTGAAGATAAAGTAAATAAAGAATGTCATTTTATTTATCATAAAAAAATGGGCTTTAAATATTTTAAAAATTTAATTCTTTGCAATAAAGGCATTCAGTAACAATAACTAGTTGCTATTATGAGAACATTATATACAGTTAAAATGGAACTTATTGTAGTTTGAAACATACTACAATGTGTTATAACACACACCCAATGATATTCCTCTTTTTAGCTGAACTTGAAATCCTTGCGGCAGAAAATTATTACGCTTTCTGCAACAACCTTCATTAAAACTAAAACCTTTCTGCAGAAACTGTCTGCAAAGATAAATATGGAATGAGGAGGTTTAAAAAATAAGTTGTGCTCTTGGTGGCAAAGGGGGAATGGGGGATTTAACACATGGGCTGATAAGTTCCCGGTCTGGCACACAGATGGCGTTGCAATCGCCGGCCATGACGATTCGCCGTGTGGATAAAACGTTAGAGTGGTTTTAGTTGAACGACTTTGTTGATAAACAAAAACATGGATAACAAGAATTTCAAGAATTGTTATTTGATGGGGAAAAAATACCGTTCAAACAAAAGCTTGGCTAGATAAGCGTTATCCGGACACTGCACCAGGTAAATCAACCATTATTGACTGGTTTGCTGAATTTAAACGTGGTCGTACGGACACCAGTGATGCACCACGCAAAAGAGGTGGTTACTCCGGAAAACATAAAAAAAGTCCACAAAATCGTTTTGAGGAACTGTAAAGTGAAGTTGCAGGAGATAGCTCAGACTCTGAAGATATCCAAGGAACGTGTAGGTTTTATTTTGAATGAACATTTGTCTATGAAAAAGCTGTTGTCAAAGTGGCTGCCGCGCGTGTTGACTTTTGACCAAAAACAACAACGAGTTCTGAGCACTGTTTGGAGCTTTTTTGTTATAAAATTATGTTATTTATTATAAAATTATTATTATAAAATTATTACTATTAAATTATTATTATAAAATTATTATTTTTAAATTATTATTATTATTATTAAATTATTATTATTTATTATTAAAGTTGTGTTATTTATTAAAGTCATAAAGTTATAAAGCTTTGTTAAAAAGTTGTGTTTTCTTTATTAGACCGGGAACTTATCAGCCCATGTGTTAAAAGACTGATTATTTATTTACTGTTACTTCAAAGTAACAAACATGGGATTAAAAAAAAAAAAAAAGATTTTAACCCTTTCACCATCTGAGGGTTTTCTTGCATTTTCACAAGTATGTTTATAAATACCCGGATATAAACATATTTTAATCACAGTTTGATGCTATAATATCCCCTCATTCTATATGCGGTGCAAAACAGAATTCTGTTGAAAATATTTTTGTCTACAGCCATTTTAATATGATTTCTAGAAACGGTAAAACACAGGCATAGTGGTGAAAAGGTTAAATGTGTGCAGGAGAAGGCAAAAAAGAGGGAAAACAGAAATTTTAGGGAGTAAAATTTAGATGCTAATTGATTAATTAGTTAATTAAAAGTAACAAACAGGGCAGAAAATAATTTAAAAATTAAACAACTTAAGATTTTAAACTTTGTATATTAAGGGAAGGGATGAGCAGAAATCGCTGAAAGATGGAAGAAACTGCCATCTAAAGGATCTTTGTGCTGTTGCATGAATTTATTTTTCTTTACTGAGAAGTATAATTTGTTTCCCAAGTGAAAAATCTTTGCTATTTTGCAACATTGTAACTATCAAAAAACTTGAATGTTGTAATCATAATCAAAACATCATTGGGAGTTAAAAAGAAGAGGGGTGTAAGAAACAGTAAAGTGAATAAGAACTACACATCAAATAGTTCATAATATTTTAAGTAAAAAATGCAACATTATGCAATTCTAATTACATAGATGCTCAAAAATTGTTTCATATTGAATTTTCACTATGGACAATACATAATATATATATATATATATTTACAATCAATTATTAAAGTCAAAACTACAATATTCCAATAATAACAGTGCAGATATTTTTTTTTCTGGATCAAATATATATATTTAGAAACAGACAACAAACTGAAACATATTTATACAGTATATAAAATGTAAATAAAAAATATGTATAAAATTGATGTCAATATTGTAAGCAGGGAACAGTATATTTTCTTAATCTAAGGGTTCTAAAACAGAATTAAGAAAGAAAAAAGTCATGGAAAGTACAGCAATACATTATAATACTTTGGAAAGAAAAAGTTTTTTCAAGCTCATTATTAAACTGAAGTACAGACGACAAACTTTGACTTTCAAATGCACTGACACCACAGAAATGGATACACTATATTTTGTACAGAATATATTTTTGACACACATGTAGAAACTTTTGCTATAAAAATAATTTTCAAGCAGCAAAACGGAGGTTCTTAAACTTTTAATCTTTAATATTTCAACTTTCATTTATATATTTATTTAAATGCTTTACGCAGAAAAATGTCCAAGATACAAACCTTTATGAATAAAAGTGGGGAACTTTCAGAAAATCTTATCAACCAACATCTTTAGAAATTTTTTGTATGAAATTCAGAAAGATATACAGCAGAGGAAAGTTTTGTGTAGGATAGAACTTAGTGTCATGTTTATATCGTGTCAATTGGGAGATCTGCAAAATATGGCTAACAAATATATAATTCACTTGCTTTGTCAGAAAATCCAGGATCTTTTTCAAACCATAACAAATACATGTTTGTTTATTTTTAGCTTTGAAAAGAAAACAAATTCTGCAGCCCCAAGGTACATGCTGTTGAGAAGTTTTGCCAAATAGTGTACACTTCCTCTGTTTAGCAGACACTTTTTTCAATCCACAAAACTTGCATATTTGTATATTTTTACCTCTGAAAAGCAGACATTTCCAAATAGCAGTCAAATTATGCAGTCCCAAGGTGTCCATAAACAGGTTTTACTGTATTTAAAAAACATTATTAATTTTATCTACTATTATTTTAAACTGAAAATGAGTTGTACAATTAATTGTTAACAACTTAACCCTAGTAAGAAAGATTAAAGTTTCAGAACCTCTGATTTAAGCCAAGCTTACCATTCACAACATATGTTCATTATCTATAAAACTACACCAAGATCACAACTTTGGTCAAAACATCACACACTTTTAAAATGCAATTTCTATAATTTAAAATGAATTTTAAAACACACATTTATATGTATAAAAAGTAACTTTTAAATGCAGCACTATTTTGAAAAATAATATCTTTAACATCAGATGGAACAGAATGTAATAATAAACCATTATACATTAAGTAAAAGCTTCATATACTTAAATGTTTCTAACTTAATAATTATATTTGGACATTACACACAATAAATTTATGGAAATATTTATAGTGTAAAACAGTGTTTTTCAACTTTTGAATCCCATGTCACACTTGAACACATAGTTAAACTTCCACAACCCACTTATATTAAGATTTTTTTTTTTTTTTTATTAAAGCTCTAATAATTTAAGTATTTATTAACAAAATGAACATCAAGCTAAAAATATATGTTAAAATATTGCAATTTATTATAAAGATACTAATGAAAAATTAAAAAACTTTTCTACATATTATTTTTTTTTTCATTATTAAAGTTTAATACTTAATGAAATAAATAAGTTTGATATTTTAACTTGAACTTTATTTTTTTTAGTTCAGTTTTCAAACAGCTTTTTTAAAAATCTTTGTAAGATTTTAGCCATGATTGATTTTTATTTTTGATTGTTTCACTAAGAAAAATTCACATCACTTAAACATAATATTAGAAATAGAACAGAGCTGAGCCACAGTAGTTAAAAACTTCTGGTATACAGCATATAATAAATATTTTTTATTATACAATCATGTTTACAAAAACACTAGTCAAAATTTTATAAAATTCTACAGATCAATAAAATAATTTAAGTATATAATTTACAATATTTGTAATAAGTAAAATTTATACAGTTGCCAGATATATTCCTCTCTCTCTCTCTCATGATTTTAACAATACATAATATATTACCTGACAGGATTCTATTTTGTCTTCTTTTAATACTTTTTTTTTTTTTTTTTTTTTTAGATAACAAAAGAGAGTTGATGCTATCAGAAAGTAATGTGTTTGGATTTGATAATAGCATTAAATAATAATCATTAGATGCACTTTTTTGTTTTCCTGGTTTCTCATAAATATAACTTTTAATTTTATTCATCTTTTTTATTGCTAAGGATTTATTTTTCATATTTTTTTAATGACATAAGCTGAATTACACTAAAGAGACCAATTATAATTTTTTAAATGAGAATTAATGCATATTAATTAAGAATTATCTTAACACATTTTCAAAATTCAGTCTGAAAAAAAAATGTTGATTCATCCTTATGTATAAATCAGTAGGAAAAATGAAAAATAACTTACAGGATAAAACAACTTAAGACTTATTTATACACATATTACAAAATATGCTAAAATAATGTTTAACCCTCTGAGCATTGGACAATATTTTTACATGTATCTTTAGCACTCATAAGATAATATCTAAGCAAAGTATTATTATGTAAATTGGAATTTCAATACCTTACATATTTGTTTATTTTATGAAATTGTAAAAAACAATATACATTTCAAAATTTTATTGCAATTTCTTAACTGCATGACAGAAAAAGACAGGTTCAATGCTCATAGGGTTAATTTGAATAAAAATTATGCATTTTATACATATTTCCCTTTTGTATTACTTTGGACTGTCATGGCATAAAGTAGCAGATGCATTAAGTAAAATCACAGTTGATTGCAACACATAACAAAAATTGATTTTCTGAATTGGTATATTCCATAATTAATAACACTTCAAAGATAAAATCTGAAATAATCTCTTAAATATTAGAAGTCAATTATATTTGATACAGTAAATAGATTTTGTACAAAAAAATAAAAATAAATTTAAAAAAAACTGTATACACTGAAATAACAAATTGCATAAGTTTATGTCTAATGTAATGATAAAAAGACAAACTGACAAAATAAATACACACTGAGAGATCATTTACCTGGATATTTTAAAAAGAATAAAGCTTCAAGTGGCATGGTAAAATTCAGCCTTACTTAGCCTATCACGGTCAAAGAAAAGCTTTCACAAAAATTTATTCCTTGTTAGCCACACACAGGGTGGCTTATTGTTGTTGTCTTTTTTTAGTTGAAAGTGGGAGTTGTTATGCTTATATAAAAAATGCAACACTAAGTGATATTAACAGGCATTTAAAAAAATGTGTTTGGTAGGTTTTCCTTATTTTTAACATATTTAGAATTTTTATTCACTAAGGAGTGCTTCTTGCGTCTAAATCAATCAATGTTCTGATAGAAGCACATAGAATAACTGCAGGCCTTTGTTATATTGTGCATGTCAGGAGATAATAAAAAACACAATATATCTGAAGACATTGAAAAAATTAAGAAAGATGGTAACATACAAATAAATGTTTTCTATTTGCCTTCAAATCTTTGTTAATATGCATATTACAATTTTTGAGAATCATAACTCTAAAATTCAGTATTTTAAATCTTCTATCTAAAACAATTAAAATATTGATTTAATGATAATGACAATTAATAATTAGTTTGAGTGATTAATTATCCTCACAAATATTTTATGAATTATTGATAATTCAAATTGCTCAATTTATTTGAAAATGACTACTTCAGAACCTCCCATAATTTCTTAATTGCTATGCTACTACCAAGATATGCCACATAAAAGGCCTTACTTTTTACCCCTAATATTGGCTGCATGAAGTAGGATTAGAATAGTCCACAATGAAGCAAAATTACTCTTATAAGTAAAGCATACAAGTAAGTACAGTAGCTGTTGAAATACAAGTGAAAAAAAAAATATCAGAAATAAATACGGACAGAATATACACCCTTAAATAACATTATGTATTAAGTCAAAGGTTGCCGGTCACGACAGAAATAGTCCTCGAACAACAATCAGTTGATGAATGTTTCCATTTCTTGGGAGTCTGTCCCCAGAAGGATGTGTTCTTTTTTTGGCTTGTTCCCGGAAACAAAACTGAATATCAGGCTACGATTGTTACTTATGATGGATCCTTTCGGCTCTGGCATATCTATGTTGTCGAGTCCTCTATGTATGGAGATGTTATCATCGTTCAGATGTAAATTAGTTTTCTGAAGTACTTCCAAATATTGAGCATTTATTAGTTTTTCTTTAGTAGGCTTGCGATAACTAATGAAGAAAATATTAACAAAATTAATATTAATCACAATGGAAAACATTCACTAAAGCAAAATAATTACCATATTTATATTTAAGGTCGCAGTCATATGTAGGTATAGTACATGCAATGTACCAGTTCCCCTCGCCCTTTACTTATAGGAGCCCTAAAGAATTCTATACACGTTAAGAGGCTACTTCACTCATGCAAAAACATCCGCTCACTAATGTCAATCATATGGCAGAGTTCTTTTAAAATATCTCATTTGTATTGGATAGTTGAGGTTGATCTCTACAATTGCCGTTTACTTTTTTTTATTTTGTTTGCAGTTATTTTTAATGACAATACTTTAACTTTCAAAACCGGTTCTGAAAATGAAAATATCCCAATAAAAAAACCCCACAAACAAAATCAAAAAAGTAAAAAAAAATGGCAATTTTAGAAATCAACCTCAGCTATTCAATGCAAAAAAAAAAAAAAAAAAAAGTTTAAAAAAATTGAAATGTAAATGAGATTTTTTAGATATTTTAAAAGAAGTTTCCCATAGGATTAACATTAACAAGTGGGTGTCTTCAGGTGAGTGAAGTAGTCCTTAAGTGCAGATCAAGGAAAATAAACGATTCTAGTTGTAAAGAAAAATTCTTAAGCTTCAAGAAATTCTGCAACAGAAATCTAAATAAAAATTGACAGTTCAGATTACTATTATTTACAGATATTACAGAAATAAGATCATAAATTTCCAAAACCTAAAAATTTGACCAAAATTTACACTTAATCATATTTGCGTGTTTTAGTCAAATTATTTAGCATAGAATTCAAAGTCATACAGAGAAAAAAATTTTAAATATCCAGGAAAAATTTCCAATTACTAATGCATTGATAACAGAATTTAACATAGTTTCCACACAGAATTTAGAATGCAGATTTGAAGAACATTTGTGTTTTAATAAGACACTTGTAAGCAAATATAGCATAAAGAAGTAAAAAATACACCAGGAGATTGATGTTAGAAGATAATTAAAATGTTCTGTTACAAACATTATAAAATATTTAAACACAATGAATTCATTTTGGATAGAAGTATAAAACCCAATCTTTCATCCGATGCAAAAAACCATGCATAGTTTAACTCTTAAACTACGAAATCTATTAAGTTTTCAAGTAAAAGCAAGGACAGATAAAAAAGGTCATATCTCAGGATACTGCCTAGGGAAAAAATCAGTCCATTAAGAGAACTTTCACAAAATTCGATATCAGAAAACAGCCTGTGGTGTCTAGTTCAAAATGTAAGTAATAGATGGCAGCACCACAGCAATCTACGGAAACTAAGGATATTAAGTTTTGTTTACTGTCATGTGTAGAATGTTCTGTTCCGTGTTGTTAGATGTACGTGTTTGTGTAGATGTACGTATTGTGATTTAAATTGTAAATTAAATATGTTCAAACGTCCACCTCGAGTTATCCATTATGAAGTTGCTGCAATTACTTTAATTTAAGTACTTAATATATTATATTATGGCGACGCAGGTCAAGGTTTTTACCGGAATTAATATAAGAAGAAATTCCACCTGATTCGCAAAATGGCGAAGTTTCGTTTTTTACATCTACAATTGTATATGCTGCAGTAATATTTTGAAGGCGTACATCATTTCGAGGGTGGTAAGTGCTGACATTTTTTTTTCTTCTCTGAAATAAATAAAAGTTCATAATGTTTGCAAATTTCAAGGAATACAATGATTCCATTGAAACGTTCCAATCATACGTAAAGAGATTGGAACAGAGTTTTCTATTACATGATGTTGAAGAAAAAAAAAAGGTACCCGCAATTATTTCCTGTATGGGTCCAAAATTGTATAATTTGCTGTCAGATTTAACATTTCCGAAAAATCCTGAAGCATTAAAATACGACGAAATAGTTGAAATTCTGTTAAAGCACCTAAGCCCCGCCCCTAATAAATTTTGTTCAAGAATAAAATTCCGTAACTCTTATCAAAATGAGAACGAATCTATACAAGATTTTGTTTCAAAATTAAAGAAGTTAACCACATTTTGTGCGTTTGCTGGTGAAACACTTAATGAAAATTTGTTAGAACAATTTTTACGAGGTTTAAAAAATGAAAATATCCAAAGTAAATTACTTTCACAAATAGATGATTTAACTTTTGAGAAAGCTATTGAAAAAGCAATTATTTTGCAAAATAATGAGCAGGATATATCTGAATTGAAAAATAAAAATGTAAATGTCAATAAATTGGCATATTCTAAAAATATTCAACCGAATAAAATTTCAAATGATTTCCAGAAACCGAAATTAAATAATGTAAATAAAGGGAATTTTGATGTAAATAAAAATAAATTACAATGCTATCGATGTGGAAATCCATCGCATCTTGCTAATAAGTGTAAGCATATCAATACTATATGTAAAATTTGTAAAAAACGAGGCCATCTTGGTAAAGTATGTAAAAGCAGTTCTCAGAAACAAACAAATGTATTGCAAACTGTCGACATTTTATCTGTCAGTCATGATAAAAGTTCTACACCTATAAAAGTATGGGTTTTAATTGAAAATAAAGCTAAAGCTGAAATGGAGGTCGACACGGGCTCAGGAATTTCTGCGGCACCTGTAAATCGTTTTCGGAGAATTTTTCCGAATAATAAAATTTTTCCACCAGATGTTCAGTTGAGAACGGCAACGGGTGAGGTGTTTACACCTGTGGGGTATGTAACAGTAGATGTTTCTTATGCAAATATTACTAAAAATCTTAAATTGTATTTAATTAAAGAAGATAATTTCCCACTTTTATTTGGCAGAGACTGGGTAGCTGCATTTAATTTGTTCCCTACTAACTTTAAATCTGTGTATGTCAATGAAATAGCAAATTCTACGGATCAATTGAAAACATTATTAAATGATTTTTCTGATTTATTTTCGGATAAAGTTGGTGAAATAAAAGGTTTGAAAGCAGAACTTTATCTAGAAAAAGGTTCTACGCCCATATTTTGTAAGGCTAGAACAGTCACGTATGCTCTACGTAATGCAGTAAATGATGAAATTCAAAGGTTACAGGATGAGGGTATTATTAAACCTGTCACCAGTAGTAAGTGGGCAACTCCTATAGTTCCAGTGGTAAAACCAAATGGGAAAATTCGTTTATGCGGAGATTTTAAAGTTACAGTAAATAAATTTTTGAAGGTGGAAAAATATCCTTTACCTAGGGTAGAGGACATGTTAGCTACTTTAGGTGGTGGTTTACATTTTACGAAAATTGATTTAAATCAAGCTTATCTTCAGTTACCTGTAGACGAAAAATCACAAGAACTATTAACTATAAATACTCCGAAGGGCTTATTTCAATTTTTAAAGTTACCAATGGGTCTTACTAGCTCTCCAGCAATTTGGCAACGATCTATCGAACAAATATTAAGAGGTATTGATGGTGTCACTGTGTTCATTGATGATATTGGTGTTACAGGGGAAACGGATGAAATTCATTTAAAAAGACTAAAACAAGTCTTAGAAAGATTACGTGAATATAATATTAGGATAAATAAAGATAAATCAATTTTTCTGGCTGACCATATTACATATTGTGGTTATAAAATTGATAAGCAAGGTATTCATAAAACGCAAGATAAAATTGAAGCTATTGTGAATGCTCCTAGACCAATTAATGTGTCACAAGTTAAAGCTTTTTTAGGCTTAGTCACATATTATTCTAAATTTGTACCAAATTTATCTACAATTGCCCATCCTTTAAATCACTTGCTCAAAAAGAATGTAAAATTTATTTGGTCTCCTGTTTGTGAACAAGCATTTAAAGATATAAAAAAGGAAATTATTTCAGAAAGAGTTCTTACTCATTTCAACCCTAAATTGCCTTTAGTATTAGCAACAGATGCTTCTCCATATGGTATCTCTGCAGTTCTTTCGCATGTGATGCCAGATAACGTGGAAAAACCAATTGGTTTTGTGTCCAGAACGCTTACGAATGCAGAAAAAAAGTATAGCCAGGTGGATAAGGAAGCTCTAGCTATTATCTTTGGTGTAAAGAAATTTTTTCAATATTTATATGGTAATAGGTTTACTTTATTTACAGATAGCAAACCACTCGTGTCCATATTTTCTCCAAATAAAAGTATCCCTGTTCTTTCAGCTGCTCGGATGCAAAGATATGCATTATACTTACAAGCGTTTAAATATGATATTCGGTATAAGAAAACATCCGAACATGGAAATGTCGATGCTCTTTCACGACTTCCATTACGTAGTGAAGATTTACCCCCACAATTAAATTCAAGTAATGTAATTGATGAATCTGAATTTTTTCAAATTAACCAAATTTCTACATTGCCTCTAAACGCCAAATCAATTGCTGTAGCTACAAAATCTGATCCTTTATTACGTCAACTTTTTCATCATCTAATTTCTGGTTCTCCAATTCCTAAAAATTTACTTTTTGGTGGCAAACAAGAAGAATTTACTCTTCAACATAGTTGCATTTTAAAAGGATGTAGAGTAATTATCCCAGAAGTTCACCGTAAACAAATTTTACATGATTTGCACTATGGACATTTTGGTATAGTGAAAATGAAGTCCTTAGCTCGCAGTTTTGTTTGGTGGCCAGGAATTGACCAAGATATTGAAGATCTTGCACGAAATTGCACTACTTGTGTCAATTTAAAAAATAATCCTCCTAAGGTAGATACTCATCATTGGGAATGGCCTACAGCTCCATGGCAAAGAATTCATATAGATTATTTTGGTCCTGTGATGGGTAAAATGCTTTTGCTGGTGGTTGATGCTCATAGCAAATGGCCTGAAGTTTTTATTGTCCCTAATACAACTTCAGAACATACAATTACTTGTCTTTCTTCTCTTTTTGCAAGATACGGGTATCCTATATCTCTGGTATCAGATAACGCAAAACAATTTACTTCTGAAGAATTTGAGACATTTTTGAAGAATCATGGGGTTAAACATAGGTTTAGTGCTCCATACCATCCAGCTACAAATGGGCAGGCAGAGAGATATGTGCAGATTCTTAAAAAAGGGTTAAAAGCCTTATCTTCAGAATCTGGTACATTGCAGATGAAAATAAATAACTTTCTTTTACAGTATAGGAAGATGCCTCATGTTACTACGGGGGAAAGTCCTGCATCTCTATTTCTCAATAGAAATATAAGAACGAAAATAGATTTGATACTTCCAAGTGTTACAAATTTTGTGCATGATAAACAAAATGCGAAAAAGGCCAATTCTAAAGTAAAAGAATTTCAAATCAACCAGAAAGTGGCTGTAAGAAATTACACTCCAGAAGCCAAGTGGAAAATTGGTCGCATTATTGCAAGAGAGGGCAAGTTGCATTATAGAATTCAAGTTGGTTCGAATATTTGGAAAAGGCATGTTGATCAGATAACTAATGTCGGTTCGAAGATACATCTAAATAATGATTCAAATTCTGAAGAAAGTGGTACAGAAAGTCACAAAAGTGATTCTCAGCTAATGCCTCCTAGTGTCTCAGATCTTCGACCAGCTGACTCTGTTGTTCCATCTACTCCAAATCCTGAACCAGCTGACTCTGTTGTCCCAGCTCCTCCAAATCCTAAACCAGATGACTGTGTCCTCCCAAATACTCCAAGTCCTGCTCCAGTCGACTCTAAAGTGAAATCCATGGTGCCCAATACTTCTAGTGATCATGCTACAGATACTGTAAATACTAACTCTTCTTTTTCCCAACAGGTACCTAGAAGATCCACCAGGAAAAGAAAATCTCCCACGAAATATCCAGAGTAAGGAGGGGAGAGTCTGTGGTGTCTAGTTCAAAATGTAAGTAATAGATGGCAGCACCACAGCAATCTACGGAAACTAAGGATATTAAGTTTTGTTTACTGTCATGTGTAGAATGTTCTGTTCCGTGTTGTTAGATGTACGTGTTTGTGTAGATGTACGTATTGTGATTTAAATTGTAAATTAAATATGTTCAAACGTCCACCTCGAGTTATCCATTATGAAGTTGCTGCAATTACTTTAATTTAAGTACTTAATATATTATACAGCCTCTTCACAAAATACCCAGTGCATGCCCATCCACATGGCAAGTGTAATCTTTTTCAAAAATACAGCTTTCTGTTAGCCATCATTATTTTACAGTTTGCCTCAATGTAAACACAAGCTAAGCTTCATAGTTTGCTGCCTTCTCTCTCCAGGCATTTAGAGTCAACACTGATTGATTGGCAAGTGACATAACACCAGTAGTGGATGTGGTTATCATATTTTCTGTGGAATCTTTCACTACATTTTTGGCAACATTTGCTTTTTTTTTTTTTGCTTTGTATTTGCACTCCTCAATTTAAGTATTTGATTTAGTTATGACTGTTCTTATTATTTCACATTGATTTATGTTCAACTTATTATAGAGCAGATAGTTTGGATCCACCATTAAAAAAAAAAAAAAATATATATATATATATTAATAAATAATTTTTAACACTTTTTAAATTTTAATTAACATTTGGTATAAAAAAAGGTTATTTTCTCAATAAATATTTATTGTGACCTTCTAAAAAAAAATAAATTATATTTAGTAAAATTTGTATCAGCTGCATACTTTTCATCCACTCTTAGTAGTTTAAGGGTTAATAGAAAATGTGCAATGACGAAAGAAAGCATATTAAGAGATTAAGACAAACCTACAAATTAAAGTGTTTTAAATAATAAACAAATTATATATTTATTTATTTTAACTATGTACTATTTCTGGAATGGAACAACAACAAAGAAAACCATAAATTTTCAAAGTAATTCCACTTACAGTTTTAGCAGCAGAGACGAGCACACCACAGATACTGAAGAAGCAGCCATAGCAGCAGACCCCATCCAGGGCTTTAATATTATTCCCCAAGGTCGAAAAACACCTAAAAATAAACAAACAAACAAATAAACATTCATCCAATAAGTGTTTAAAATAAAGCAAGCAAAATTTAATAATTCACAATAATATAAATTTGCACTTTAAAAATACTTTCTAATTTTAAAATTCAAAATTATTTTCTATAGTTCATTCAAGATAGAGATTTTAGGTCAACATGAGAGTTGTAACTTTATGCCAGAGAGTTTCAGTTTTGTGCTTTTATCACTGAATTGGATTTTTTATAAATATATATATATAAGTAATATATTAGCATCCTCCCTTTTCTTCTTACACTATCATTTTAATTTTAGTGGATGTTGTAGTCATGGACCAATAATTTCACACAGTTTGCTTACTTGACTTTTATTATTTCTCATACCTGCCAACTTTTGCAAATGGCAAAGTGTAAAATGATGCATGAAAAGTAATTTCATACAATGTTTTTAACCAAAGACCCATGTAACAAAAATATTGCATTCATGATGAAAATAGTTTTACTAGTCCAAACAAATGGAATTCTAAAAGTCTACCAAGTGGCCATTTCAGGAACATGTGCACATGATATGGCCACCACTGTTCCATGTTTCATAAATCATGATTTTCTTCAATTTAAAAATGCTATTCTGCTAAATTTAAATAATTTTGGTGTAAAATAAATAAACATGATACTCAATAATTTTTTTTGTTATTCAAAAGTTGATTTGAAACAAGATTTTTCATCAAAAATGAAGCTGTTTACAAAAGACATTACAATTAAAGTTTTTACTTAGAAAAAAATGTGAAATCCTTTTAGAGTTTAAAAAAATTACTTATCGCAATTGGAACAAATAAAAATGTATTTATCCTAAGTTTGTATGGTGCACTTGATGGCTATATAAGGAGAAGGTCAGCTTTCGCGAAAATCGTTTGATTTTAAACAACTCGTAAAATATACACCATCAACGACAGCACCCATTGATAGAGCATTAAAAACTGAACAGAGTATGATGATATTAACAAATTCTTTTAAAAACATGCATAAAAAATGGGAGACTTATCAGATAAAAACAAACAGCTATCACACCGAAAACATAAAATAGGAAATTGGCGTCAAATTCTGCAACCTAGCTGAATGGTAAGTGATCACATGATACGATAGGAGGCTCCTTCATGGTATGCTCATGCCATTTAGCAAATTCTTTGCTTAGCTAACATATAATAGGGACCATATCAGGAACATGGCCATAACAGGGGCAAGCTACTTTACATAGCTTTTATTTAATTTTTGCTGTTAAAGGATGTCTGAGCAAATTTATTTAAAACATGACTTCTTTTTAGATACAATGAAAATTAAAAGATTCCCTTTGACAATTTTTCACAAGGAAACCTGAACGCATTCCTTACACAATAGTAAATAATCCCCTTGCATTCAACATTTACCATTGTTAAAAGCAACTAGAAAGTAATTCATAAGTCATTCAAATTTAAACTGCTAGAAACTATGCAAAAAAGTGTAAAACTAAGTATTACAAGTGTAAAAGTTGGTAAGTATGATTGCTTCAGTTACATAACATCCTTCAGTCAGGTACATTATCCAGAGAGTCATAACTATTATTAACCCAGTAGAAGAATGTTTTGTGTCAATCTGCAGCAAACCAAAATTTATCTGCGACCCAATAATGCCTACTATCAGAAGAAGCTTATGACCAAGCCTTCTATTAGAAGAAATAATAGTAAGAGTAACCCATAAAAAAAAGCAAAATTGTCATCTACAAAGAAAATATAATAAAAATATACAATAAATCCAGAGAAAATATACAATAAGTCCAGAGACTTAAAGTAAATCTCAAAATTTTTTTAAAGCCCAGTACTTCTTTTTAAGATGTTAGATTAATCTGCAAGATCTGAAATAATCAGCAATACCTGCTTCCCTGTTTCTGCTACTGGGACTATTTTATTACCATGTCATTTTTGCTGAAAAAGGCTCTCTTCTACTTGTGCAGTTTGTTTTTATTAATGTACTTCTAATTTTTTCCAATAGGTGGAGATTAGGTGTCACACTAATAATGATTGGATTAGGATCTTTTGATTGATATCTGGATCAATCCGTGCAGGGGCTTCCCAGAATAGCTCTTGCAAATTGACCACAGAAAAAGGAGAATTGTGATTTATACGTGATTTATAGTTAGTTAGAATTTGAAGTTTAGTAGTAATAATTTCTGAACTGAGAAAAAAATTTATCAGGGAAAAATTTAGTTTTGAGCATTAGATTTCAAAGATAGAAAAAGAAGTTGGGAATTTAATTTAAATTTTGAATTTTAACTCTTTGACTGTCCAGCAAAAGGGCCAAATTGTAACGTTTTCTCTGTATTTTACTTTAAAAGTAAAAAAAAAAAAAAAAAAGATTATTCTAACATTATATAAAAAACTTAAATATATAAATGTAATCCTTGAGAGTATTAATCATAACTCAGTGTATTAAAATTGCATTATATCCATAGAATTATAGAAATATCTTTCTTTTTCCCCTATTGCAGTATTTTTCTTTAAGTTCTAAAAAGTGAAAAGAAATTGCATTAAAATAATCTATTTAACAAATGAAATTGTCTTCTTTAAAACACCAATTTATTTGAAACAATCAGTATTATACATATTTTTGCTTTATTGAAAAAATAAAGGGCTGTCAAACATAGTGGGATACCTTAAGGATGTTAGTCAGTCAATTTCTAAATTCCCCTCACTAATGTTAAACTTGGGAATATAATGCATTCTTATTTTTTTTTAAATATCTCCTTGGGAATTTCATATTTTAAACTTATTTTTTCTGTGTACTCTTCTTAAAGGATGTCTAATTTTTTTTTTCTTAGTTCTGAAAATATTTCTAAAATCTATGCTTATTTTAATATTTTATGCGTTAAAAGAATAAGATTTTAATCCTTTACATAAAAATAAGCATAGATTTTAGAAATATATATATATATATAGAGAGAGATAGATAGATAGATAGAGATAGAGGTTTAAAGAGATGTGTAAAATCTGACAGTTACCTTGCTTGAACTACACAGAACTGAATTCATAAACTTCAACTCCAAACTTCTAATATAAAAGATAATCTAATTTTTAAGTAGGGAATTTATTTTTCCAAATTTAAATTTGTTTTGCTGCAAATGTGTCCTTGAAGGTAGGCTCACATTATGCAGACAAATATGATGCACATCTATTTATTCGTTGCAACTAAAAATTGTTATTTATTGCAAAAACAGAATTAGTCATTAACAACATCAAGATATATTCCAATGACCAACAACAGAACAAGAAGAAAATGTGATCAAACACCATGATGAATGTGACTATACAAGACCAGCACATCCATCGGGTAAACGAGGTAGCTGCCCAGGTCAATGCGCCAGTTGTTGTCTTGTTAGAAGCCTCAATCCTCTCTATACAATTCAAAATAATGTTTCCTCTGTGTTAAAGAATGATATTTTTGCTGTAAATTTGTTTTTAAATGTCTTTTGTGAAAAAAGCGAGTGTTAACTGCATTACTTGCAGCTAAAATTGATATAATTGTCAGAAAATATATAGATTTGGGCATCCTGAAAGTAACCGTGAACACATTTTTTTTTTTTTTTTTTTTTTTTAATATAAAAAAATTATGCACATTACATGTGAAAGAAGTTGCATGGTACTTTTCATACATTTTATAATCTAAATTACAAATTATTCAATGATATATACAATTTAAAAATAATTTTTATTAGTACAGTATTGTAGTCAGAGATGTTGGGTCCTGCTAGGTGAATTGCCAGGGTCCCACATGACATTGTGCTGGCCCTGCGGCTATATATCTTAACGAATAAGTGCCAAGATTTACAGATTTTGAACACTACTTCTGAATAGTAATATGCATCTTATTTAGAAGCAAAATTCTGCAACTTAATAAGGCAAATATAAATAGTTAGAAATAGCAGCACTCAAAATTTGTAATATTTGGCACCTATGCACTAATGTCAACCCCTGAGATGCAAACATAAATGATTTATGACTATTTTGTCAGATTTATGTTATAAAGCAAAAACTGATGTCATATTGACGGTGGAAAAAGACCTCAACCACAAATTTCACTTTTACAGCATTTTTTTTTTAAGCTGTTAAATAGAAAAAGAAAAATGTACTTTCAAATGCAATTTGCTTGAAAACTGTATCCCAATTTATTGATTTTTTAGGGTTTTAAAAATTATTTTCAAGAATGAATATTTTTAAATCTGCGTGCAACCTAATTACAGAAGATTAACCTGTTTGCATTTAAAGCAATGTACATGATTCAGCATTTGATTGTTTCTGTGTAATATTTCATAACTAAATTGCCTTACAAAATTAAACTTAAAAAAAAAAAAAAAAAAAAAAAAAAAAAAAAAAAAAAAAAGAAACACAAATTTAACGGATATGGAATTGAAACTAGATGCCATGAAACACTGAAACAATCATAATCACAAAAGTTGAAATAAACAGAGAAATGTTTTGCGATTGACTGCTGGCATGCTACTAATATAAGAAAGTACAAAAAAATGCCTTTCAACGGTGGTGAAAAATGTAAGAAAATATACTAAATGCAAAAAAATCTATTAGAGTTTTCAATTAAAAACGATGTTCATCTACGTATATTCTGGCAATATATCAGTATCTTCAAGCAGGACAGTCCGGGTTGGATAGTCTGGTATCTAATAAGAATATAATTAATATCTTTTTTTGTATAATTTGCAAGGCACTAAATCTGGTTGACTGCAAAAGCAACCCAAGTCCAAAGGCTTTTAAATTTTTTTTTTAATTTTTAATTCTTATACAATAAATAACCAATAACGAACAAACATATTTAAAGAATATAATAAGCACAGTTTTTATTGATTTCAGCAATTTTTTAAATCTGGGACTTATGTAGTTTTTGTAATAGCTGATTCAAATTAATTAGAAGAGAAAAATGAAATAAACTCGTATAAAAGGTTAAGCAAAGAAATATCTCACAAAATAATTTTTAAATGGATTTTTAGCCAATGAATTTCCTCACCTGCAGCCAAAGGAATTCCTATTAGATTATACATGCTTGCAAACAAGAAGTTGTACCTAATTCGTCTCACAGTGCGATTTGAAAGGTCAATAGCTGCAACAACATCAAGCAGGTCATTCTGAAAAAGTGATTAATGAAATGCATCAATTTCACAATTTATTATTTATTTATTTTTTAACAAATACAAAAGAAATAAACCAATAAAATATTTTATGCTATACTACCATTAACAAATTTTTCCAGATCAAAATTTTTTTTAGTAAAATAGAAAACACACACACACAAAAAATATCCTATTACAAAGAAACAAAAGCTATCAATTAAATGAACATTTAGAACAGATTAGTATGATCAATTATGCCAGATGTTGTAGTGAATGAATATGTTACCAGGATCAACAATAAAGACAATTTGAAAGAAACAAAAGATTTAGTTAAATATAATAAATAGATTCTAATACATATAGCATCAAATGTAATTAAAATGCTTAAACAACAAAAAACAATGTTTTTATTATTTGCATGCAAAACTAGCTATCATAACATATGGTTATACATGCAGCTTAAACAGCTTAAAATACCACAACAGTTTCAATATATTAAGCTATCACTAGTGTTTAACAAAACTTGTCCACTAATGGGACATTAGAGGTAGAAGGATTGAAAATAAATGAAAATTTCAATTGAATATTAACCCTATCACTATGTCCTATCAAAACATGCCCTGTTGTTGCCCAGGACAAATATGCTATCTATTTTTCAAATTTAAAAAAACAAGTACCACTTTTATTTGTACAGTTTAATATTTACCGTGTGTTACAAATATTATGATATGAGATGTCACCGGCTGAAACTACTCAGTGAGTGATAGATTTTTTGACAACTTGCTGAAAGTGCTTGGGTTCCGCGTGGACCCCAGGACATAGTGATAGGGTTAAAAAATAAAAGTGTGTAAAAATATTTTTTTTAATGCATGCTTTCATTAGTATGCTTAAAAGTTGAAGTTAACTACACCAAACTTAAAATTCATGTTTATAAATGAAAATTCACAATGAAATCTGAATATTAAAGGTTCAAAATAATTGAATGGTTATAAAAAAATAATTTTTGCTCAGTTTTCCTTTTCAAGATATGGCAGTACAAAAGAAAAAAAAAACATTTTTATATTACCGCAAATGTTACTTTGCATAATGATAAAAAACAAATATCTATTACTGAGTTTCATAGATATATATATATATATAAAAAATGCATGACTGAAAATTATTAAACTATCTAGGTTTTCTAAATTGTTTTCTCAGTGTACAATCAAAAGTTAATAAATATTAAATGTATTAATTGATAATTAAGTTATGAAAATATTGCAATGTCAATTAGGAACACACAACTGTACACAACTTCTAGCTTATCAGGAGATATGTGCAGTGGCGTAGCTATATATAATATTTTTTTGGGGGTGGGGGGAGAATTAAAACGTTTTTTAACTTTAAGCAAATTACTTTAATTTCAAATTCAAATGATATGTGCAATATGAGTATAATGATAATGATACTTATGCATTAAAAAAATTCATTTCCAAAGAAAAATACTGAAACTAAAAACATAAAAATTCTAAATATTGGTTCATTTACACCTCTTTCATTTAAATAATTAAAATCAAAGGTAGATTAACTTTTACTTTCCTATCTTGGAATCATTTGGCATGAAAATAAAGATCGAAAGATAAGATACTCATTTGCAAAATAATTGGTTAAGGAAGCAATATCAAACAATACAATAAATGTATGAAACATTGCATATATTTACCAAAAAATATATAGATATATGAAATAAAATAGAACAACGTTTTGTGGGTTTTTTTTTCCCACATAACTTTCATTCTTCTGGTCTTCAAAGAAGCACACCTAATGATAACATCGTTCAGTTTCATAAAATCCCCTATTTCACTTTCACATTTTAAAAGCATTAGGCTGACAAGTCTGACTTGGCTCACAGTAGTTCGCAGTACACTTTTTATACATTTTAATTGACTAAAGGTTCTTTCATTAGATGCAACACCATAAGCTGCTGTGCATATTAAGACACATAGTTTGAAGGCTTGACCCAAATAGTCTTTGAATTTCTTGACATGAGTGAAACGTTCGTTAAGTGAGTTAACATTATGGCTTGAACATAAATCAAATATTATTTTCATTTGACTTTGCAAGACATGTACATCAGATGTTTCAGATCTAGAAGGAAACATATTAAAAACTTTCTTTAAGGGTTTCACCCCATAGCCCCCATGGCGACACCTCTGAATGGGTGGAAAATGGAATGTTAAGTTAAATAAAAGCATGCGAAAAAAGGGAGCAATTTTCCATTATTTTACTTACTCGTATGAGCACAACATCAGCTGCTTCGACAGCCACATCGGTTCCATTGGCAATAGCTATACCAACATCTGCTTTGGCTAAAGCCGGCGAATCATTCACACCATCCCCGACCATCGCAACTCTCAAACCTTTCTCTTGCAACTGCTGGATCTTCATCACTTTATGAGATGGCAACACTTCAGCAAATACTCGAGATATTCCCACCTAGCATCACAGAAAATTAACTTTATTATTAACTAAACAGTAGATACAAAATGCAATGCTGATAAGAAGCAAAGTATGTTTAACTTTTAATACTTGCTTAAAAGTCACACTTTTGTATAAATTTTTAAATGTGAGATAAAAAATATATATGGACAAGATTTGCACCAGGCTAACATAAAAGTACCATTTTACCTAACTTGTCATGCACAATTATAAGTCAGCCAGGACATTCATTTGGATAATATTTTCACTGATCAGTGTAACATAACATATTCAATGAACAATATTCCAATAAATGTCAACCAAATCAATAAATGTTAATGAACTCCAATAAATGTATTTTGGAATCAACAAATTTTAAAATATGTTTAAACAAAATTTTAAACATTGTAACAAAATTTGCATAGGTAAACAAAAAAAGTGTGTAACCACATAAACAAAATTTGTAACCATTATAAAATATGTAAACAAAAATTAAGAAGCTTATTTTGTTTCTCAGCTGCATTAAATTCACAACAGCACTGTGCACATGTGCCACCCATGGGTTGGACAGCCCTGGTTCAAAGTCTAGAACTATCTAGAGTCTCTATTACCAGTCATGCCATTAATTAAAGAAATTATTACATACATATAATTCATAAATATAATACAAAAATTTCTAATCTGGTTGCCTGTAAAAAATACCCCCCCCCCCCCCAACACACACCATGGTTCATACACTTGAGAACAAATTAAATTACACTCAATATTACATGCAATAAAATGGGTCTCGAATAAAACATAAGGGAAATAGTCACCACATTGCCTGTCTATTTCAAAGACAGCTTATTAGGTCCTTAAAAAAAAATTATAATAGACATTTTCATGACATCACATTATTGGAGAAGTTAATAACTAAAGATATTTCATGTAATAAAACGCTAAAAAAAAGAGAGTTAGTTTGATATTTTTTCTTTAAGTGTAAAAAAAAAAAGAGGTAATATCACCACAAAAGCAGAAGTCATCACGTTTTCTGATTTTTACAACCAAAGAAAGTTGCTAAACATGATTGATTAAAGCTTAGCAGCTGGAAAGCTTGGCTCGCGAGCAACGAATCAGAGTCTGCTAATGATAAAGCTTTGCCTTTTGCTTTTCATCATATTGGCGAAGCCTCTCTACTGTATCACTGTGATTGGTTGCTTTTGAACCGAGCTTCTCAGCAATTAATGTCTAGTACATGACTGCTTGGAAGAGAAAATATAATCTTAAGAAGCAGGAGATTCCATTATTTGAATGGAAAAATGAATATATCATTGAAGTTTATTATTATTATTATTTCATTTATTTATTTTTAAATAAAAATGTGTGAGCGTATATATAATTTTTTTTGCTTGTTGGAAATCTTAAAATTAAAGGACTATTATTACATTTTTGAGTACTTTTAAAGCATTTGAAAAAAATTTCATCACTTGAAAATAATTTTTTTTTTCCAGCACTTATTCTATTTTTCCCAAAATGTATGAACCATGCCATTTAATCTCATAGGTTTTTTAAAAAAGCACAAAAGTTTTTTATGACTTGATTGAAAAAGAATAACCATGAATAATAATTGCATTTTTTGAATTGCCACAACTGTTCACCTCAGTTAATAAATGAATTTAGAAAGATTAATATAAATGACTATTTTCTTGACAAAACTTATGAAGAATATATAACTCCAAAGAAAAAATATGAAACATACATTACAAGTTTGAATGAATAAAGTATACAATATTATAAGAAAAACAATTGTTCTTTAGTAAAATCATTATTTTTATTTTCAAGAAAATTACTTAGGGCGGTACTCAAAAAAAATATTTTTCCACACTCAACAACTCAAAATTTTGAGACGCATTTTCAGACTCATTTTTAAAAGTAAACACATGAAACTTGGCAGCGTGATTTATGAAGAGATTTATAAGGGACCGGTGTTTTTATTTTTTGTTCAATTAATTAGAAATTGATTTACAAATAATTATTTTCACAATACGATAATTTTTTTTTTGTTTCCAGCGCTATCACTTCGGGAAATTCGGTTCAAAATGTCCACTTTGACAGCATTTTGGGAAATATATTCTGCCTTTATCAAAAAATCGAGACAATACGGACATTATAAAGTTCCTGAATAAGAGAACCTGCCAATTGGATGCATTTTAGAGCAAAAATGAATTTAAAAATGTGTCTCAAAATAAGCAGTTTGGATTTGAATACACCCTTAGGCAAAACACTAACCAACGTCCCAAAAGTATCAACTTTGAGGCACTTTATCATAGGTAATTTTACAAACACTTTTTTAAAAAGATGCATTTTTTAAAATTTTGCTTCTTCTACTGGCATATGTCTTTGTACCAGAGTCTGGATATCTTTTTATTTAAAGTAACCAAAGTATGACCTATTGAAAGCTAAGTGTTGCTCATGTGAATCATCATTAGATTATTCAATAGCGATGCTTCTAGTTGCCAGTTACAATGTTTTTGCCAACGGCAACCACATTTCTTGAGCCCTGCATATGACACTAAACGTACAAACACAAAGCTCTACCTGTCTAGCTATAGCTGCGGCAGTTTTCTTGTTGTCACCCGTGAGAAGTATGACATCCAGTCCCATTTTCTTTAAAGTGTGTACAGTGAGGTGGGCCTCAGGTTTGATTTTATCTGCAACAGCCATCATGCAAGCTAAGGTACCTAAATGGAAAGAAAAATGTCTCATCAATCATACGAGATGTTAGCAATCCGAGAGATAAACACACACATATATCTAGAATCTGAACTTTATTTAAAATTTCATTCTGCAGTTATTATTATCCATTGTAGATGTTGTAAATTTGTCATAATCACATTATAAAATAAGAAAGAAAAATTATGCACCAAGCATAGATTATGAAACACTTTCCAACACATTCAGAATATACTGTAACAAAACTTTAACATTTAATCTTCTCACCACCGTGAACTGATATATCCGTCCACTATGCTGTAGGTTTTACTACAATATCAGCATTATTTAAATTTATATAATTTTACAAATATAATGTATTTTTAAAACCGTTAAATAATGATTAATAGTCTCATCGATTATATTCATATACGTGCTTAAGTTTTTTATATCATGTTTGAAACAACATGTTTTTTTTAGCATTTTAAAAAAATTACAGAGAAAAACAACATTAAAATTTTGCACTATTGCTCGGCAGTCAGAGGGTTAATAAGGTGAAAGATGATCTCTAAGTAAACCATTTGGAAAATACATAACACATTTGAAAACACAATTTCAGCAAATATTTTCTATAGTTGGAAAAATATCCAAATTCTTTTGCGCAGCTATATATATAATCTATAGATTTGTATATATAGAACATAAACATAGTAAGCAAAAATGGAGCTCAGGTAGGAAATGTATAACACAGTTGAAAATTCCCATTCAGCAATTTCTATCAATAAATGGAAATGTACTCAGCAGCCCTGTATATGATATATAGAATTTATACATACCAAGTAATATGCAAAAAATTAGTTATATTTAAAAATGCATACTACAATAAAAAATGCATTTCCAGCATATCATGATAAATCTCAATAACATATATTAATTACATGGAAATCCCGCTATATTTACGCAAGTTAGAGTATGGACAGATGGACAGACAAACCAAATTGATAAACACTTTTCAGCTATGTTTAGAAAGTGCTAAAAATGAAAATTGCAAAATTATTCTTGTAAAAAACATATTTATTTAATAACAATGATTTTCTTTAACAAGTTTCTTATGTTTCTATTCACTTTTTGTACTCAAAAATTAAAACAGGTTGATGAATGAATTTTCCTTTAATCTCAATTACTAGCAACAACCCCAAAATTTATCTGATTTTACTTTTGTAAAATAGGACCCATAGAAAAGTTTTTTTATTATATTAAAATTTTAAAGGCATAAATTTCATTCCATTATGAGAAAGGTAAAGTTTTTAAAAATAAATAAATGAAAAAAAGGTAATACCATCAATGGCACAGAGGACTGCAGTATGGCCTTTTTCTTCATGATCTTTCATAATAACATCGATACTTTCTGGAACATTTAAACCATTTCGAATCATCCACTCCCTGTTGCCAATGAGAACAGAATAGACTTGCTTTTTCTCATTGGATGCATCATCTTAAAAGAAAATAAAAAGAGAATAAAGCATAAACATTTGCCACTATTATAAATGAATTTTTTCTACATTTATTTTGCAACTAAAAATTAGGGATGCCAATTAGAGGCCTGCAAGGGTCCAGGCTGGGACCAATTTTCATTCCTGAGACACGGGTCGGGCTTTTGTCATCGCTCTTTCTGGGCCGAGCCTAACTTTATTCTGCAGACTTGGGTCAGGCCAGACTTTAATTTTCTTGGCCAAGCAGGGCCTGGAATTCCTTCTCCCTAGAGGTCTGCAATGTCCAAAATTTTTGGTCCAATTACTCCAAGCACTTTCAGCTATATACATAGCCATAACCAGGCATAAAATAAAAATACAATTATTAATTATTATTAATTATTACACAGGGATAAAAATACAATTATTACAATTGTATTATGAAGGCTATGTGTATAGCTAAGCTTGGAGTAATTGGCATTGAATAATGTTAATGTAGTTTAACATCTTTCTTACAATTTTATCATCTTTTAAGTAATAAAGCACATCAAGTTTAATTTTACTTTTTTTAGATTACAACAGTTAACAGAGCTCCTGCTAAAAACTAATCATTTAAAATGTAAGGTTTTGAGACCATTCCAGGAGTATTAAAAAAATGTGGATCAAACTGTTTAAAAGTTAAAACACTTAAAAAAAATGTTTGATAAAAAAAGTGGGCTGGTTGTTCATTTTATTTAGCTATGTGACACGTGGTGTCTGGATATTTTCAGGTCTGACAGACTTAAGTGAAAATTTTAAAAATACAGTGGAAATGATATAATTTTGTATTTTAACATGACAGCTGAAACTGAAACATACCTTCATCTCCTAATGTCTGGATCAAATTTTCTACTAAATGAGTGGTATTCAGATGCTGTGATTCAGGCCTTTTGCGATCGATCAGGATGTCATCAAACATCTCATCGAAAGAGCTCAAGAGATTCTTACTGCCCCTGATGCTGCCATCTGTGAGGGATTCGATCTCGGATTCATTCTGGAGCATGTGCTGGATGTTGGACACTTTGCAGCGCAAGCCACAGCCAGGAACAGCCGCAAAATCTTCACACTTTCCAAATGATTCACTATTCAAAACCTATGTGAATACAGTTCATTTTAATCAGAGATTTACAACTTAAGGTTCCCAACATATTATAGTGTTTATCAGAAAATCAGATTTATATATTTTGTTGAATACATAAGAGCAGCAGTATGACTTTTATATGGTTATGGATGTAAACCACCGCTTCTGCAGGAATATTCACTTTATTCAAATACTGATCAAAAGTTTTAAAACATGTCAAAAAATGTAAAGTCTGCCCAACATGCTCATTTTGAATTACCACTACTAATTATTCTTCTTTTATTATTATTATTATTTTAAAATAAAAATGTTATGTAAATGTTAAGATCATAGATTCATTTATTAATAAATGAAAGAAAAAGGTATGAATTTTGCGAAAACCATGATGAGCAAATAAAGTTACTAATTTTAAAATTTGATCAATCACTGAAAGAGACATTTTCAAGAAAATATATAGTGAATTGAAAACATAGATTAACCCTTTTGTGGCCTGTGTATCCACTAGTAGATACATGCTACATAGTTTTCCATCTCAGAGTGAAGGGGTTAAAGGTTGAAAAATCATGGTGATTATATAATTTTTTATTTTGATTGTAGAAATAAAAAAGGCTAAACAACAATAATGATAATCTAATAATTGAAAAATCACAGCAAAAAACCCATCTTGATGAAAAATAGATATACAAGTCATCAATAACAATAATAAAAAAAGAGAACTATCGGATAATTTAGTGATGGTAACATATTTCACAAATCAGGGGGGAAATACTAATACCTGCCTTGTGAAACACCTATAAGATTTAATTTCAAAGATTTTAAAGAAAATAAACTTAAAAATAAATAAAAAAGAAAAAACTTAAAATTTTTTAAAAATTCTAAAAAAATATTCAACATTTCTAAGGATTACAGAAATTTAGTTGAAAGGTTGATTTGGGATACTACTAGTGTTGACAGATCCAAGAGTGGGACAATGACTTCAACAATCTATTCAAAATTAAGAGAGAAAACAAGTAAATAAAAGCACGTCCAAATTGGCAGATTTTGTAATGCTTTGGCTACAATCAATGCCAGTCAACCACTGATTGTTGCCAAAGGAAAGTTTATTGCTTTGCATTAAAAAAAAAAAAAAAAATACAATTTGTCGAAAGAAAAGTTTAATTTTTACAATTAATGTATCAATTACATGTTATTTTTATTTTGCTTAGTTAAATTTTAAACATTAATTATTCATCAACAAATTTTTCAAACAAGTATTTGTTAATTTATTTTCACGAAATTGCCAAATAAGCGAATGAAACTTGAATATAAGCTTAAATAATAATACTTATAGATAGCTCATATTTTTCCATGAGCTGAAAAGTGAAAATAAAATACCTTTTTGACAAAAGTGGTGATTGCAGCAGCAATAGGGTGTTCACTGTTAGCTTCAGCAGTGCCGACTATAGCAAACAACTTGGCCAGGGACAGAATATTCTGCTCCACAAAAACACAAGTCCGTGTCATAACAGGAACACCTTGAGTTATGGTGCCAGTTTTATCAAAGATCACACATTTCACCTGTAACATATAAATAAAGACATTTTAAAATATCGAATAATTTGAAATTAAAAAATGAACTCACTGAAACATATACAGTAACAAGAGACTACATCGCCCAATAAATACAACAAAATCATAGTTCGAAAATCATTTGTCTTGAGTTATTTACACCAGAATATTTAACCCAGATCACTTAAGTTTCAAAACATACTGCCCAATGTACAGAATACAAGTGAAAATGGTTTTTAATAGAAAATGCTAATAGATTTTTTTACATTTAATATAGAGGAAAAAATTCCAACTTTTTAAATGAGAGGGACTTTCTTTTAACATATGAAATTGGAGGAAATCACAAATAATATTTGGTTATCTCTGCCTTTTGTGCACAAAAATAATAAACATGCAGATTCTAATTATACACACACGTATACAAACCAAGTCAGGATTTACAATAAAAGAAAGATACATAAAGAAGCATAGGCACAAAAATATTTATTTATATACAATGGGCATGTATGTATAAAAAAAACTGTCTCTTAATTAAAATATAATTGTTTGAACTTATGTCACATAATTTTATCTCATATTATTTTAGGCCACAAGTCACAGGCTTCTGTAACTTCTGCACATGAAAGTTTTTGAAGACTATTTTCTGAAATCAGCATAAGATTAATTAAATTCTCATTACTTAATGAATGGCTAAGAATTATAAAGACAGAATCCTAGAGACAGTGGTCAATCGAGTTGAAGCAAATGTCAGTTGAATGTAAGTTCAGTTTTGAAGCTACCTGACTGAGTCATTCAAGATATCTGATTTGGAAAATTTGTTTCTAATATCTCTGTTGTGCGATTAATTACAATATTCTCGAAATAAATATTGTGCCATACTAAGCACTGTTTTTTAATAGATTACATGAACCTCATAGTCAGAACAAATGGAAGTTATGAAGCCTATGATTTGATTACATAAAACATTATATTTGACAACTAATGAAGATGAAAATCAGACTTCCAGATGTAACAATAATGTATTTTTAAAGCACATTTTTTTATAATAAAAAATTAATTTTAGAGGAAAATGTCATTAAAAAATGAATTGGGTAATTAAATGAAAATAGTCCCAAATATGTAAAAAGCAAAAAAAAAAGAAAGAATCTGAATAAAACCATTAAAATCAGTTAAAATGTGCATACAATTCTATATTTATGTAATGTTTAAAAATTGTTATAAATGTTTAATTTGGTTAATTTTGGGCTATGGCGGCCCCTAAGGATGAATCACAAAGCAGCCAAGATTTTACAGCATATATGACATTATAATAGTATATGATACATATATGGTATATACATCTATATAAGATGTATATGATGCATATATGGCATATAAGACTTAAATAATATGTACATAGATATATATGAGTGTTTGGAGTACATATATGCATATAATATGATACTTTGCGATGATCTTGGCAAAATCATAACTGCAATTTTGGCATAATCCAAAAGTACAGAAAATCCAAAAGTTGAGAATTTTAATTACTAATTGATAACCTGCAGCAAAAGAACAAAGACCCACCTTGTGAGCAAGTTCGAGGGCCTCCGCCCCTTTGATAAGAATGCCATTGGCGGCTCCAACCCCTGTTCCAACCATGACAGCAGTGGGCGTAGCAAGACCCAGAGAACAGGGACATGCAATAGCTAAAACAGTAAGAGCACACTGGAATGCAAACTGGAATGTAATTTCAGAATCGGTAGCATTTTCTTTCTGAAACAAAAATATACAGAAGAGAGATAAAACAAATAGAATTATAGTGCACGACTTTGGACTACTTACAATCCATTGTTAACATTTGAATTTAAAATCTGAAAATATCTTAATGAATAAAACCACTACTTACATGTTTTTTATGATACATCTTAACTGAATCGATAGAAATATAACCAGCAATGATCCATCCAATAAGCGTTATTACAGAAACAGTCACGACAACTGGTACAAAGTATCCAGCAATCTTATCAGCCAACTGTTGAATGGGAGCCTGGAATAATCAAATAAAATATCATAAATTCATTTTTTCTACTATAATAAACAATTAAATTTCATATAACAGTATAATTATTGATATACTTGAAATGATAGTACAGTTTCTTCCATATATATATGAAACGAAGCGGGACTCCGTCGGTGGTTGGGGTCTTGGCTTCGCTGAGCGCCGGGCCGGTGGCTGCGCGTACTGATGGCGGCTCCGTACTTACGTCAAAGCGCTCATTCTGATTCCCTTGCATGTTCTTGTAGTCCTGGGCCGTGAGCGGGATTCGGTTAAATTCCGAGTGAATGTATTTTTGTTTAAATGAAGACACCGTCTATTACGGAACCTGGTTTATTTATTTTTCTTACATGAGTCCTTTTAAACCAGGCCCATATTGGCGTGAGAGCTGCTTTTTAAGTCTGTCTGGACATCGAAGGCTCGTCCATCGCGGGGCAATTCCGAGAGAGCAGATTGGCGTGATTTGGTTAGATGAGGGAAATCGTAAAAAGTTCGCTCCTAATAGTCGTGCAATGGTATAAATATCAGGTTTTGCATTATTTCTGCTAGAGGTCGTCGAAGTCAAAAGAGGCGTATTTTAATTGGCCGCGAGCTGAGTGATTGATTGTGCGGAATAAAGGCGTTGGCTCCATCGGCCGATGGGATGCAGCAAGACTTTAAAAGTGCGTTAGCGTCAGCACAAATATTCTTATGAAGAGTCAGAAAACGATCTTTGAAAGTTATAAGATGCGATGCAGGGAAACTAATTTAACAGGGGCGACGGTATTTTCAATCAATTGAAACACAATTATTAAAGCATTTAAAAAGTTTTGATTTAAATTTCTATTTTTTAAAACGGTAATTTAAAATTTTAAAAGGGGCAGAAAGGGATTTTGCATTTTAAAAAGGGGTTTAGCTTTTATAGTTTCATATCCCCCCCCCCCCCCCCCCTCTAAAACAAGAGTCACAGGGCTCGCCTGCAAGACCTGTGGGTCTTATCTCGTGAATTTAACCCATGTTTTTTTTTTTTTTTTTTTTTTTTTTTTTTTTTTAACTCTCAAGTAATTTCTCCAGCTCTTCAGTATTTACTTCAGCTCTCAAGTCAATTGGACCTATTTTTACATTTATATATCAAATTTACATAAAAATATTGGTTACACTAAAATATTGGAATTCTTTCAATGGTGCTGTAGCAAACAATAATGTGTCTCGAGACGACATATCTTGATTATAACAGTTGTCATAACATAACTGTGTTTGTAGTGTTTCCCTTTCTTTCCAGTTCTTGTTTTAAAGTTTTTGATATAGTTTGTTGGGAAACATCCTTTTGTGTATAATTGCAAATTGCAACCATAAACTATATAGTATATTAAAATATTCACAGGTAAACATACTGAAAACTATACAACATATGCAAATGTAAAAAATATTCAATAATAGACAATGTTCAAATGTAAAAAAAAAATATTCACAAATACAAAATATTAAAATGTAAAATATATTCACAAATACAAATTATTCAAAAATATAAAATATTCAATAATACAAAATATGCACTAATACTATCAACAAAATATATTGTATATCAAATGCAATTTGAAAAGCTTGCATTTATAAAAATACTAAATTTTCACACTGAGATAAAATAACAGTAAAATAACCTAAAATACTAATAACAAAAACAAATTATATTTCTTCGTATACCTTTCTGTTTTGGTAGGGACTTAGCTACTTCTATGATGCAGCCTTAGGTTTATATCCATGAAAAACAACACTAAGTTGTTAAAAAAAAAAAAGAAAACTACAGCTAATAAAAACTAAATATACACTTGCTATAATTTTCACCATGCGCAGGGTCAGTGCGATATGGGTTTTAATACTCTGAGGGGAATATCACCCAAAATGTGCCACTTGCACGACAGAAAAAGAAAAGTGGGTAATCGATATTCACCTGCAGAGGGGAAGCGAAGCAGTTTTGCCAGATTCTCCATTCAACCTGGAAAGAGAATCTGGGAAAACAGTCCGGCTAAAGATGGGTGGCCACGGAGCGGAGGACCCCTTCATGTGTCATCAATTCGTCATTATAATATTTTTTAAAAATAATAAAAATTCTAACAGTACTTTTAAACTGTCACCATCATTCTACACTGCTGGGGAGATGGGTTACACGCCCAGCTGGATCCTCATCCAAATGCTACGAGTAAGGGGGACGATAGGAAAGCAAAAATTAAAAAAAATTGACAGCTGAAAGAGATAGATGGGGTTTATTCATGGCTGAGTTTAAGATTTTGAGGAGGGTGGTAGTATCTTAACTTGGAGGAATGGACAATTTCAGAATTTCTCTTAAAATGTGGGCTGGGTTTATCAATTTCAAAGGATACATCAGAAAGTTGTTTTAAAATGGTGTATGGGCCAGAATATGGTGCAGTCAATTTACGGGTATTCGGATAGTGAAATTCTTCATACATCACAATGTCACCAACTTTAAACTTTACAGGAAGGAAACGAGCATCATAACGGACTTTATTCTTTTTATGGTAAGCAATTGTTCTCTCTTTAGCCAATTTTCTAGCTTCTTCCACAGGGGGATAGTAACTATTATTTGGTAAAGGGGGATCATATGGTAAATTTCCTAAAAATAAATAGCTAGGGGTGAATTGGGTTACAGAATGAGGGGTGTTATTATATTCATATAAGACTTCATCTAAAAGCTTAGTCCAGGGTATTTTCTTGGATGTGGAATTGACTTTACATTTTAATCTAGTGACAATAGTCTGATTTAGTCGTTCAATTTTCCCATTCGTTTCCGGGTGATGGCTGCTCGTCAATCTGTGTTTTATATTGTAATTACGAAGAAATCTCCTAAACCTGGAAGCCGTAAATGCTCCATTTCTGTCGGTTAACAATCTATCTGGTACTTGTATTTGAAATAATTGTTTCAAAATGTTTGTATAAGTTTTGGTAGTTACACTTTTTGACGGAAAACCCCACACATAGCGAGTTGCATGGTCAACGACTAAATGCAAATATTTTTTTGTAGAATTGTAATAATTAAATCCGCCAACAGAGTCTACTGCCAAACATTCAAAAGGTATCTCTGTTGGGGGCATTAATTGCAATAAGCCAAATCTTTTTTGTCTACATTTTTTGTTTATTTGACAAGTGTGGCGGTGTTTTACAAAATTTTCAATGTCCTGATTAAAGTTAGGCCAATAATATTGCGGAGAGATTAAATTTATCATTTTATAAATTCCAGGGTGGCCAAATTGTGTGTGGGTTTTTTCTAATAGGGGTAAACGTAAAGACATGGGACCACAATCTTACACAAACCTTTCTTTTTAATAACAACAACATCATTTATCTCAGTGTACTTTTTACCATCAATTGTTACATTTTCTTTCTTCTGATTGTCTCTGAGCGGGATTCGGTTAAATTCCGAGTGAATGTATTTTTGTTTAAATGAAGACACCGTCTATTACGGAACCTGGTTTATTTATTTTTCTTACATGAGTCCTTTTAAACCAGGCCCATATTGGCGTGAGAGCTGCTTTTTAAGTCTGTCTGGACATCGAAGGCTCGTCCATCGCGGGGCAATTCCGAGAGAGCAGATTGGCGTGATTTGGTTAGATGAGGGAAATCGTAAAAAGTTCGCTCCTGATAGTCGTGCAATGGTATAAATATCAGGTTTTGCATTATTTCTGCTAGAGGTCGTCGAAGTCAAAAGAGGCGTATTTTTAATTTTAATTGGCCGCAAGCTGAGTGATTGATTGTGCGGAATAAAGGCGTTGGCCCCATCGGCCGATGGGATGCAGCAAGACTTTAAAAGTGCGTTAGCGTCAGCACAAATATTCTTATGAAGAGTCAGAAAACGATCTTTGAAAGTTATAAGATGCGATGCAGGGAAACTAATTTAACAGGGGCGACGGTATTTTCAATCAATTGAAACACAATTATTAAAGCATTTAAAAAGTTTTGATTTAAATTTCTATTTTTTAAAATGGTAATTTAAAATTTTAAAAGGGGCAAAAAGGGATTTTGCATTTTAAAAAGGGGTTTAGCTTTTATCCTTTCATATATATACAGTCAAATTCTGTTCCATGAAAATCTATTCACTGTAATGAAATTTTGTAAATGAATTATATTTCACACGTAAATGATTTTGCCAGGGTATTATTTCATTATAATGGAATTTTGTTCTATTAGATTGTACTCTAACAGAACTTGACTGTATACAAGAAGTATATAAAATATACAAATTTTGTACAAATACATAAATTTATTTATAATACACAAATTTTGAGATGGACATTTCAATCTACTTTCATATACTATTTTTTAAAAGCTTTTATGAATTAAAAATTATTTAGTAGTATAAATTAATCTATAATGTTAAACGAAACAAGTTCAGTATAACTGTAATTCATTATATTTTTATAAATCATGGTATGAAATACGGATGTGATGAATATTTATTTGGCCAAATACTAAATATTTGACTAGCTACCAAATAATGAAGTCATTTTTGTCTAGAAGCAAGGTACACTAAACATTCTATTCATAATTCTTATGTATTATTAAATATATTATTTCCTTAAAAAAAGAGAAAAAAAAACATCAGCTTGAGAAAATTATAATTTTTTCAAAGGTGTTAATTTACACTTAAAAACATTTGGTCATATCTGATTTAATTTTTTTCAAAAAGTAGGTTTTTCTCAGTAAAATATATGCAAAATAAGAATGTTGCATATAAGCTTTTAAGATTCAGTGATGTCACTAAGTTTTTGAAATCCTGGGTCCCTGGGACCCACACACTTCCAAAAAGCTGGGTCCTTTTTTTACAAAAGTGGGTCCTCTTTTAGAAATAAGACCGATTTAATGTATTTTATACAAAATATGCCTATTTTGCAATCTTTAAACAGAAAAATTATGCATCTTGAATGACCCATAAAAATTATATTTATGCATCCCTTCTCCAACTTTATGTTTAAATGATGCACTATAGCACGTCCCCAGCATCGCTGAAGATATTTTGTTTCATAAGATTTGTTATTTCATGAAATTTCTGGAACAAAATATGAAAGAAACAATAGTAATATTTACACTCAGAATGAATCATGGATATTTTAACCCTTTAATGCTCCCACATTTTTGTAAAATTTGATTTTAAGCAAAATTTTCTAGAATATCTCTAGAATGTCAAGAAATAACAATTTGTGAAGTTATCTCATAATACCATGGAAAGACGCTTCTTAAATACATCATAAAGAAGAAGCTAACGCAACATGTTTTGAAAGAAATAATTTTTTTTCGTCAAATGCAAAAGGATTTCCTGCCACTATGACAGCAGTAAGAAATCTTTCTTCTGTTCTTGCAGCAATAGTAGCATTTACTTCTGCAAGATTTCAATTGTAGTACTGTGTAGGGAGAAGTTAACGATCTACTCCAGAGACAGAAAAAATGGTATTGTGCTTCCTCTAACAGCAGATAGAAAAACTGGACTATACCAGTTCCCAATGGAATGGAGGAGTAAGTAGAATAATGGGATAGACACATGTGCACAAAAGAACCAATAAGATTCATTAATTCTTTAGAGGACAATGGTAGGGAACTGCTATCTGTAACGCTGTTTCGGATTGGTGTAAAAACTAACGACTGAAAATATAATTTTGAAAATAAAGAGGCAAAAATTAATGAAGTTAAAATTAAAGAAATGATTTAAAAATGCCAAACCAAAACAACGTCACGGCTGAAGATCGTATAGTGGTATTTAATCCAATAATCGACATAACAGTAATCAATAGCAAAAGTATTTAAGAAAAGAAGCCGGACAAACAATTAAAATAAATTTCACTAAATAATTTGGAAAAGGTAGTTAAGTTTAAATATGGAATCGATTATTAGATCAAAAATAACACTCACCCAAGACTTGAAAAGACAACACAGAAGAATTAACACACATATACTTTATTACCGAGACACCACATAAACACAAGCGTGTAGAAAAGTGTAGTTGGCCAACCATAACATTAAACATTTTAATTTCATTTCATTGTATTGAAATTACATACTTCTATATTAAAATTTCAGATCTTATATAAATTCAATAAACAGCATACAGTATAATCTTTAATTTAGTAAATCTTATTTCAACAATGATAAATTTATTTATAGACAACCATGCTGCATCAGGGTGAGTCCATGAATTAAAATAGTTCTTCAATTAGAATGTTCAAAATGTCAATTCTTATATATATTATTTCGTAAAGCTATTGAAGTAAAGTTTAGATAATGAAAGTAATTCTTGCAGTAGGACGTTGAATACATGATGATTGAAGATTTCGGCATCTTACTTAAAATCAAAATGATAAGATGTAATTAAAATAGCTTGAAAAAGAACTTCTTTGCCCTGATGTAGTTGACGCTAAGATTTGTAGTTAAATATGATACTACGAACCTAAGTTGATAGATGATGGAGCACTCTGAGCAGATTTAAAAAAAAAAAAAAAAAAAAAAAACATCGGACTTTCACTCCTGAAGAGGATAAACCACGAGAGACTACAGGATCTAGGATTCGAGCGAAACTTAGACGAATTAAAGGCTATCTATATGGAGTTGTCACTGAGATAGCTGGCTGGCCGATGAAGTATTTAGCAGTTAGAAAGGCGATTAATGAATAGTAAACTGCTTCCAAGAAGATACAAATTAAAGGATCTGAGGCTGCTTAGTCGGAAGATGCTGGATGACTAAAAATAGAAAATTTTAACTCAGCCTTTGAATGTCAGTAAAATGTAGAGTATCGAGAGATCAAGATCGCGTGAATAAACCTTCTCTGCGGGACCCGAAGGTCCGCAGTCTGAAAATATACGACCACTCTCTTTGCTTTCAGCTAAGCGACTCTCTGGAAGAAGATGTTCGAAGAGCAGTTACAACTTTCGAACGCAAACTTTTCAGCCAATGAGCATCGAGCTCTCGCTACTGCACGCAGAGTCGAGATGTATAAAAATCAAAGTTACTGCTGAATGGCAACGCCGTCAGGAAAATACCCGGATCGACGCGGCGTTGGGATAGCGTCCCCACCGGAGTGCAATGAATTGTAAACTATTTCTTCCGAGAAATCCTATCACGTGATCTCCGACAACCAGAGTTTTGGAGAAGATGTGCATTCAAAATGTCTATATTTCAGCAACACAAATCGTGCAAACTTTGAAAAGAGAATCGAATAAATAGAATTTCTTGCCATAATTCCGAAACTAAGCAACTTATTGAAAAACCGTAAACTGAATCGGAATGTAAAAATTTAGATCTATAGATTGAATATGGTTTTAATACAAAATAATTAATATTTAATAATTATGATTTTCATTTTTGGACTTAGAAATATTTCGTGGTTGTTTGTTTTGACACGCGAAAAACGTATCTTTTCACTGAGATTACTTTAACTAAATATTGTATTAATGATTTTATTGATTAAAGCAATTGAATTATTGATTAATATTATTATTTAAAAACAGAATAAAATTACTTTAACGTAATATTTGAGATTTTAGAAAGAAAAAAGACATTAAAGAAAATGAATATAAAATTAAGTTAAGTAGTTATTTAAATTAAAATAATGAATTAATTTGCATAAATTAATACAGAGGCAATGTGCGCGGTGGCGTAACACTATCTGAAAGAACAGTAAAGGATTAATTAAAAAGTCTACTATATATGATACCCCCCCCCCCCTCCTTACATCCAATGAGGGTCTATTATATTAAAATCTACTGTCTATTTGTATTTCACAACTACCTTTCCTAGAATATCGAATGTTAAGCGATGATATTAACACCAGTTAATCCACATGGATCCGAGAATGTCATATAATAAGCTCTCAGAATCTTTCAATTTGTGTTTGAGGTATTAATTTTCTTTGTAATAACTTTCTGTAATGATGGCAACTAAACTACTCCATTTTTGTGGATAAAAAAAAGGGAGAAAAGAGGAAATGATAGAGATTATTAGATTTTTACTGACTTCATTTTCTCTTTAAAATAAAAAAGAAAAATTATATCAATTTAAATGGATGGTGATTAAAATTAACTTGATTAGATTACATTTTTCAAGAGAATTCTAAGAAATAAAAACAAATTCACATATTCAATCAGCACAAATTCTAAAATAGGATAAATCATCTGTTGACAAGTTGTCATCTAGAAATAATTACATCATAATTTTTTTTCCCTTTTCGTTAAATCAAGGAGGTTAAAACAAAAGCAAAATTAAGCTCCTTTCATTTAACTATAGAATTATTGCCCCTACTTACAAGAAATAAATTTAAAGAAACACTGATATTCAACTAGTTATTTCTTTAAAATGATGATTAAAACTATTCAGAAGGCTACTAAAAGTGGAATTATTCAGAGAGGAAAATGACATTTTTGTAAGCATTTATTAATTCATAAACCTGAAATACTTTTAAATAAGTTTGCCCAAAATGGCACCAGTTTTGAATTTGTCGTTGCAGATAAAAAAGAGAAAAGGGGATATAATAGGGATTATTAAATTTTTATTGACATCAATTTCCCATAAAAAAAAAAAAATCATGTAAATAGATGGTGAAAACAGTACGTTTAAATTACATTTTAAAAGAAAAATCAAAGCAATAAAAAACTATTTTCACATATTCAAGCTTCAGGAATGAGATTATTTTAAAAAGCAAAAATCTGCTGACATCAAGAAATTATTCCATCATATCTTTTTTTTAGTTTTACATTCAATTAAGGAGTTTAAACAAAATAACTTTAAGCTCCTAGCATTTAACTAGAGAATCATTTTCACAAATATAAAATAAATGAATTTAAAGAAGAAATACAGATATTCACCTAATTATTCGGTAAAGATGGAAATTAAAACTTCTTTTTAAAAAACAAGGACACTAAAACCAGAATAACTTAGCATAAAAAATGCCATTTTTGTCAGCATTTATTTTTAATCCTAAGTCTAAATATTTTTGAATTAGTTCATCCTAGAACTCCTATAATAGAGGTTGACACATCCTTGCAGATTTGGCATCCGAATTGGAACCCAGTCAAAAAACCAAGCTAATCAGAACCTGTTCTATTATAGGAGTCTAAAGCAACCCCAGCTCTGGCTGCGGTAGATTGATGCTGAACTGGGTACCAATAATCCGAAACAAAAAATGGATATGCGTCAGCTCCTATTATAGGAGTTTTAGCTCATCCAAATGATGTCATTTTTGTATGTTCATCAAAATGACATAATTTTTATCGTCCTAACTGCAAAATTAGTAGCCAAATCTTAAAAATCTTTGGCAAAAGATTGACAATGTTGCATTTTTAACAAGAAAACTTTTAACCTATATTGTAAATATGATTTATTATTTGAAATATTGTACTTAATAAAATTAATTTTATTTATTATTATTTATTTTATTTTTTCTAAATTTACCGTAAAATTAGTTTTTTTTCTTCTTTAAATCCACAAAGAATCGAAAGATCTTATGCAATTTTTATATATACACATCTATCTATCTATCTATCTATCTATATATATATTTATTTATTATTTCAGATAAAATATATTACTACAATCCTTACTTTAGATGTCTGAGCTTCTTCCACCAACTTCACAATCTGTGCTAGAGTAGTATCCTTCCCAATATGAGTGGCAACAATTATCAAAACTCCATTCTGATTGACAGAGCCTCCGATAACCTGAGAGTTGGATCGTTTGGGAACGGGGAAGGATTCTCCCGTAATCAGGGATTCATCTGCCATGGAACTCCCAAAAATAACACGACCATCGACAGGAATTTTGGCCCCTGGAACAACCTTTGAAGAGAAAAAGAAAACTTAATTATATAATACATACACACAGGGGTCGGAAAAACTACATTTTTATTGTAGCCAATTACAACTACTTTATTGAAAATGTAGTTAACTACAACAACTTGTTTTAAAAAGTAGCAACTGCAAACTACTTTTTAAAAGTAGTCACTACTTCGCTACTTTCAGATTTTGTCAAAGGATTCAATTTACACTTGAAATTAAACACACGGATTAAATAATAAAGTGAGTAATCATTGCATTAGTATATAAAATTACTGCTGATATTACCAATAGATTTAATTAATTCCTCAATACACTCTTAATATGTTAATTGTATTAAGCTCTGTCAAGAGTTAAGTATTTTGAGTGTCTAATTTTATAATCTAGAAAATTACAGAAAAGAACTCTAAAATGCCAACAATAAATAAATCTGTAAATAAAGCAATTCCAAATAATAAGAAATCCATCTTTAAAACATGAATACCTAATAATGAGTAAATAGACAAGTGTTCGAAGCATGGAAATAAAAATACAAAAAGGAAATTTAGTGAAAAAGTAATTTGCTTAAAACAGAATTACATGCAATTTCATAAGCAAGCAAATTTATATGATTCAATTTTAAATACAATAGAAATTTAACTTTTAGTTTATGATGAATATTTTTTCTGTATTCTATAATTGGTTATTACCTCTGGTTTTGAGATTATAAAATGCAAATGAAATCATTTACAGATACACAGAATACCAAAACTTTACAAATAAATACTTTGTTTAAACTAATTTAATTATTATTAAATTATATTTTTCCTACCACCTAACATTTTATTGAAAATATTGCTTAAAAATGCAATTGCTCTTTTAATGTTTACAACTGGCTGTTCCTTTTCCTTAGCACACATTTTTATTTTAATACACGATATGTGAAATACATCAAAATTAAAAACATACAATTAAGTTTCTTGGAAAATGAATAATTTATCATATCACTACCATATTATATTTGTTCTATGAGCCTAACTGTTAACCATAATCACCCTTGTTTATATCCCAAAATAAATGTTGTATTACACAGAATTGTGACAAATGTATACGGTGGCGGATTTCAGAGAGTCAATATTGCAGTATAAATTGGTTAAAATAAAACTTTATTGTTTCAAATTTATGAAGATTAAAAAAAATTATCTTAAAAATTTTCAAATAACTTTTTTAAAAGTTCTCCAGTGATTTAAGCATTTACATGATATATATTTCATAATGACATTGGCATCACATTTAATTTCTTCTAAACATCTCCTAGCATCAAAAGTGAACTGTAGATTATAGACATCTGTGAATTTTAGAGAACTGAACCACAGATTATCACAGAATTTGAATTGGTACTTTGTCAATCTTAAAGTGCCTATTTTTAAAACAAATAAATAATGCCTTTTTTTTTAACCATATTAAATGAAATTTATCAAATACCAAATAATAATAAAAAATGGAGCCACCTTTAACTGAAAGACAATAAGGTACTTCTCTATTATCCCGTCAACCACTTTTCATAACAAAAAACTATTGCCAAATTGTAACGCCAAATAAATGGGAGAACGTTGCCATTGGAATATCAAAATAAATAAATAAAATATAAGAATTTAAGAACACAATTGTTATTTTAATGAATGAAATAACTAATAAATCAGCAAAACATAATGAAAAATACAGGCAAATGTCGAATTAAAAACCACTTGATGACATAACAAACACGTATAATGCTTCTGACATCAAGTAAATGGGACTGTATTTTTGGCGTTTAATCTTACAGTTTGGCGATAGTTTTTTGTTATGAAAAGTGGTCGACGGGATAATAGAGACGTACCGATAATAAATACTACAAACTCCATTACTTATAATTTTAACCAGAATTGGGGAATTATACCAATTACTCACCACTGGCAAGCGAATCTATGACAAGGTGAGTGAATTTTTAGGTAGTCTTTTAAAAACTGCAAGCTATGGTAAATGTTCGAGAAACTTACATATGTAGATTTATTCATTGACAATTTCTTGCTTTTCTTCAAATTGCTGTGATGTAAACATGTCTTTAAATTCACTCTTAGAGAGTAAAATAAAATACCATTTGCTTCATTTTTTTAAATTATGAACTGTATAGGGTATCCTAATGTACTTAACAGATCAAAAATAAGAATAAAATGCAGGGTTATAAAAAACCCAGCCCGTGCGGGTACACGGACAGCTACCCACTACAATCCTCAGAGTTTTAAAAAATCCAGATTTTTTTTTAATTAAAAAAATTATTCTGGGTGGGTACCCAGGCAGCTACACACTACAATCCTGTAAAATGTGTTGGCAAAGAATGCAATTCCCAATGACTATTTTATGTTTGAAGAAATTAAAATTTGAAAGATTACTTGCCACACTATTTTTACTGTTAAATATATTCAATTTAGTATAATTATAATTACATGTAAAATTTTTCTGTAAATCTCACATGCAATGCTTCTGAGCCAAATCTCAAACTTAGATTAGAAAGTCTTAGTTTCAACTATTGTACACCTTTCTTAATTCTACAATAGAATTTTATAAAAATATTGCAAAAAACACTGAAATGAATTATTTTTGGAATTCCATGTGTTTTGTTACTACAATTTTCGACTGTATGTTGCATCTTGCTGGCTGGTCATCTGAAAATTCTCTACCCCTGTTTTTAACAAACAAAGAATTTAACTACAGAAGCAAATTTATTTACTTTTAAAACATCACCTCGCTGAACCAATTCAACATCAATTCGCCTCTCATTTAATACTTGACCTTCTTCATCAATTTCTACCAAGGTTGCTTCAGTCGCTTGAAGTGACAAGAGTTTTGCTAAGGCTTCAGAGGTTTTACCCTAGATAAATATTACTTACATTACTAACTAGATATTATACTAATATATTACCAAAGCATTCATAAAACACTGAAATTAGCCATCACAAATATAATAAAAATAATAAATGGTAATACAAGAAGCAGATGTTTAATTTAACATTATTTTTATGCAAAAGAAAAAGAACAATTTGTTAAATTTAAAATAAATGTATCCCCCCCTCTTTTTTTTTTTAAAGAGAAAATATTAAGAAAATTTCCTTTTACAAATTTAATTATTAAAATTGAGCAATGCATGAACAAAATCTATGAACATTATAAAATACAAGTCTAACAAATTCCTGTTAGACATATTAACAACACTTGTCTTGAGAATGACCAGAATAATCATTAAAATTGCTAAAGTGTGTACTTATAAATATTGAAATGATTTCGCTGAATGCTTCCAAGATAAGTTGTAAATTTTAATGGACAAAATATACATAAAATTATGAGCTGGTTTAAACTTGATTACCTATCAGATATCTCATGTATTGGAATAAGCTCCACTAACACTAGTTGGAGAATGCTGTAATGAAATATAGACTGCTACAGATGCTTTATTGTACATCCTCTGTAATGTGCATTCAATAAAAATTGCACAAAATGTTTTTTTGAAGAAAATTGTATTAACTTTTCCAACCGAATATACATGATTTGAATTTATTGAATTTTGTGACTTTCTGGCAAGTCATTGAGTCGCAATAAACTGAGATATCTATAAATACAAAATATAGAAATAGTTGTTCAGAAACAATAGTTGAAACTATAAAAATTAATTTATCTTGTTTTAAAAAAGATATTTCTCTGATTCTGAAAATTTCTCCTACTGGTCTTAAAGGTTTAATTGTGTTCCTGATCATTTTTTTTTAATTCCGTTAATTGGATAAGAACAAAAATCATAAAAAAAATATGCAAGAAAAAAAATTATTTTCATTTATGGTGGTTCAAACATCTTACAAACTTTTTGCTACTCTTCTTAACTGATCATTAACATCATTTAATGGCTACCTTTTCTAACCACTTTTACTAGACAAATAAATTTAAATAGCTATAAAGATCATATATATTATTTCGGTTGTCAACATCTCTTTTTTGACGTATTCACAAAATGCACAACAATGAATGAGGTATCATTCGAAAGGTTTTTAAATAGGTTTCTGACATAGTACACTTACATTTCGTTAAAATGGGATTTTTTTAAATTAAAAATTGCTGTTAATTAAAAATTAAATCAGCATTGTTTTCATAACTGAAAAGGAAGGTTTTTCTCAAATCAATGTTGCTACAAAAATAAAACACCGCATTATATCGTGTTCAACAATGATTATAAAAAAAAAAGTACAAAAAAGATAAATTGGGATGTCTCTGCATGTGTTTATTTCATATTCATGGTTAAAAAGTAAAATTCAAATTCAAATGTTTAGAAGAAAAAGACACCATTGAACAATGGAAGCAGTGGTATCTCATGTGTAGCTTAAAATGTATGCTTTGTTATATTTAATTAAATTGTATTTTATATGTATTCAATTTATTTTTCTTTGTCCTGTGTTCTTCCCAAAGCAGATGACATCATCCTCTAAAGCAGTTAAAATAAGATTGTTAATTTTTTTTCCTGCACGTGCATTTTGCTATCGTTAATCAGTTTTTACTGTAACTTCACTACATAGTATAAAACAAAGTCGCTTTTTCTGTTCCTATATCCCTATGTACGCTTAAATCTTTAAAACTACGCAACGGATTTTGATGCGGTTTTTTTTTAATAGATAGAGTGATTCAAGAGGAAGGTTTATATGTATAATAACCATATGTTTTGCTTTGTAATTTCAGATAAATCACTTCACTACATAGTATAAAACAAAGTCGCTTTTTCTGTCCCTATATCCCTATGTACGCTTAAATCTTTAAAACTACGCAACGGATTTTGATGCGTTTTTTTTTAATAGATAGAGTGATTCAAGAGGAAGGTTTATATGTATATCCATTAAATAGTGGAGAAATACTGTTATTTTTGAGGTTTTTAATGTGATGTCGTAAATAATTTCATTTTTTCCGCTTATACATTGCAAACGCAGGCTGAACCCTACAAGATTTATCAAAATAATGTACTAATTATTGTACACATTAAAAAGGTCTACAGAAAACACAAAGAGATGAATGTTTTCAAGGTTAACCCGAAGCAAAGCGAGGGAGGGCCGCTAGTTGATGGAATAAATAAGATGACATTCTGGCTTGACTGATGTTGGTTACAGGTATTGCTTTCCAATAATTTTTCTTTAGAAGTTTAAACCTGCATCTAAAAATATTAAGACTGCAGTCCAAAATCCTCACATGGGTCTACTGGTTTTTGTATAATTTAAGTTTACTAAGAAAAAAAGAAAAAAAAATCTTACTTTAGCTATGTGCTCTAACCACCTTCCCAGAGAGATGAATACCAGCAACATGGGAGGAGTTTCAAAAAATGTCTTGGGACTGTGATCCGCTTTCACTATTATGAAATACAGGAGAGCAGCACAGCTGTAGAAATACGCTATATTGGTGGCCAGCATAATAAGCACGTCCATGTTAGCCATCCGGTGCTTCAGTGCCTTGTAAGCTTGGACGTAAAAATAGCGTCCACCATAGAACTGGAAAAGAAAAGGAATTAAATATAGCATGAAGCACCTTTTATATGTCGCAAAAGGGGAAATTAGAAAAAGACATGCTAAAGAATAAAAAAAAAAACACATTGAGTGATAGCAATTCATAATGTACAGGGTTAGCAAAAATTTAAGTTATCTGCTTCAGAAGACTGTGGACTGAATAGGATGACATTTAAACTACAGATAACTCAAATGTTGCCTTTGTCATTTGTTAAATAAGAAGTTTCCTACGAAAATTCATCAAAAGGTGTTTTGAAAATAATAATAATTATTTTTTTTAATATTTCAAATTTTAGCACAAGAATTTTACTTTTTCTTAATTAAATAATTTTCCTTCATAAAATGTGTCAAAAAGGTATTATTAAAATACTCAAATAAAAAAATTAGTTCATAGAGTACTGTACTTTTAAATGCATAATAATGTGTAAAATGTTATAGAATATATTATCTAATACTCTGTATTAGTACAGGTCTAATATCCTTGATAATTCATGTAGCAGAGCTTTACAAATAGTGCCCTGGAAGACGTCTGAAGGAAAGCTAAGTGTTGAGTTCAAAACAAATCAAGAATCATTTGTTTGGTGACTATAGTTCTTTATTCTAAGTAAACTTAATCTTCATTTAAAACTGTTAAAAACACATTAAGATTTATTTTAATTCAGAGTAAACGTGTGGATAAAACAGAGCTTCATAAGTGGAAACATATCTTAGTTAAATATAACTTGACAGATTAAAATGGAGTTTTAAAACAGTCTATTGAAATAAAACTAATTCATAAGAACAAATTAAACTTTCTGTTAAATTATAACTAAAACTTATTTAAAACATTGTAAAATTAAATCATACTACTATAAACTTAAGTTAATCCATAACTAATTCAGTTCAGAACCAAAAGAAAAAGGTTACAGAAGCGAAGCGAAGCTTCTGCCTCAAAACGTTGAAAGCATTTATACTATCTGTTACGCGACGGCTGTGTATTAATTCTATTTTAAAATTTAAATATCTTTAATTTAAATCTTTTGCAATTTAAATATTTTAAACTCAATATTTTATTAAGTCCTAATTTAAATCATTTTAAATTATTTATTTCTAATATTATTATTCAATTTTCACTTTAAAAGATAGTCCTTTATAAAATACTATTACATTCATAATATTTCTGCATCTTCCTTTTTCAATATCTTATCTAACGTTTCTGTTTAGTCTACAAAGGAAGAATCCCCCTTTTTGGCCTCTCAGTTAAAATTCCTTTCATCCTAGCGTGTCTGGGTGGCTGCTGAGGTCATTGACTTTATGGTTCACTGCATCAGCGACATGCACCCGTTCGGGGATTTTGAACACAGCATCGGTTAATTGCGATTAACCCGATCGCGTATACTTTTTTTTGATTGGTGGAAGTCTTCAGTTCCAGCTGTTATTATTTAGAATATTACTTACAATCTATAAAAAAAAAAAAAAAAAAAAAAAAAAAAAAGATTTATTTATTATTATGTTATTAATTAAATATGACACTTAGTCATATAAAATATATATATATTTTTTGCAATATGATATTAATTTTTACAAACTTTATGAGTTTCCTGATTTATTTATTAAATAAATATTTTGTGTGGCTATTTAATTTTAGAGCAGCCAATTGTTTTGTTTTAATACCTAACTTTTGTGGTTTCTGAAAATCTGAATACATCCGCAATTTTTTTTGATTTACATCATTCAGGAATGGAATTGTTTTGTTTATTGGTATCTATTTATTATTTTTACAAAATGCAATATATTTCTTATAACACATAATCTGGCCAATTATGTTTCTTATTTATTATGTTTCACAACTATGGTTATTCTATACTTTATCACAGATTATATATATTTAAGTATTAAATACTTCTATATTGGGTTGACAACTATCATTTTACTGATAAGAACTTTATCTAATTTCATGTTAATTCATAATGCATTTTATGCTCTTGGTAACTTGGTATTGATGATTCATTTAATGATTAAGAATGTTATCAAATTTATTTACATTCTCATATTTTAAATAAGAAGTTATATTCTTTACAAATTTCTATTATCAAGATTTATACAATAATTACAATATAATTTAATTATGACAACAACCTTGATTATTGACTCTCTTTGATAAAGATAATTCTCTATATATTCATCAACAATTTTATATTAAATTTGACAAATTATTTTTTAAAATATTTACATTTTATGAATGCTTTTGATTCTCTTATTAAATATTTATACTTCTTCAAATTACTCTGTTTTAAATAAACAAATTTATTATCTGCAGCATTTACTATAAATTAATTAATAAAAATATTTACAATAACTTATAAAAATCATTATTTTATTTTATTTACTGATTCTTTTCACTGACTACATATTTTATCAATTGGAACTTCTGAATGTATGAATCGATGTCACTGATTCAGTAGGATTTTCTGTTTTTGATATTATTTTTTAGTTTGTGTTTTGAGACAGTTTTATAAAGTTTTTAGTTTCTGTTTTTACTTTTGGTCTGCGAGTAATGAGTTAATTCCTAAATTTATATTTATGCACATTTTATTTTAAAATTTTGCAATAGTAAGTAGCAACTACTTATACAACGGGTTTGACATAAAAAATTTGCATTTGAATATCAATGTAAATGCCTTTGTAGTGTGTGTGTGACTAGCTATCACACATTACCTCAGGAGCTATTCATCATGTTGTTTATTCACATTCATAATTGATTTAAGTTATTTTGATTTTATCCATTATATGTCTTAATTTATCAACTTCAATTGATCTTTTTACGTTTATATTAATTCTGTTGCTACTAATCATTTTATTTTTTGATTAATACCCTTGATGGTATTATGAAATGATGCTAAGGCCTATCGACATAACAATTTCCTTATTATTTTAGAATTTGAAATTTTACTATGCCTATTTTAACTCTCCTGCTTTGGATATTTTTATCATTACTTTCTTAATACATTATAAAATTTTATATATTCAATTTTACAAATTCATATTGCTATTATTTATAAGAGTTATGAAATTGCTTCTACAAAAATGTCTTCTTATCAGCTCTTGTGACACCTTACCCTCTCCCTTAAATTTTATTTCACTATAGCAAAAATTTTATTTACCCTCCCAATTTAATTTAAACTTCATTTGAAAATTTTGTGTATCTATTTCTGCTTAAACGTCCAAAAAGTTTAGTAGGCTAGTGACTTTGAGTTTTACTCAGGCAGGAAGAAATTCTGGCAAAATTTTTGTACGCAATAATTTATTCTAAATTTACCTATTTTGTCATATATTAATTTTCCTAGGGGTTGTCGATAGCTATTTTTTTTTTTCGTATTAACCCGAAGCTTAAGAAATGAATATTTCTGGCCGGAATCAATGAGATGTGTCACAATGAGCAAAATGCCTCATACACTCACCGGTATAGCTTACGCAGGATAATTGTATATTGGCATAATCTTATTTTTCAAAATTTTATTTATTTGCTATAGTCTAAATTTATTTTTTGTTTATTTTTAAAAATTTTATATCATTTTGCAGTGTTATGTTTTCCATTTGGTTGACATATTCTCTCTACTTTTTATAGTCACATTAAAAGAGCATCAATCTGTCATAAATCTGTAAATTATGTGCTGGGGAATAACTTTAAATTATCAAAAACAAAACTTTTAAATGATCATGGGCCCATTTAACATCAAATGATCATATATTATTATAAATACTTATTGATTTGAGACAAAATAAAATTGAAAATGAAAAATAAAAATATATGAAATGAAATAATATGAAAAATAAAATTATGAAATGAAAAATGAAAAATAATACATTGAAATGAAATATCAAAGATATATGAAATGAAATTTGATTTTGATATTTAGAAAAGAGCATGATTTCTTATTTTTTTAAATTCACCACAGGCTCTCTCGCTCTCTCATGATGTCGCAGATGAGTAATTATCAAATTGTGGAAATTTCACCATTTTTTTTTTGGAAGGTTTTGCTTAAGCTTGACCAAATTTTTTTGGTGGATAAATCTCAATAGATGCGCAGGTCTCTATTATTTGTTTGCAGGAATTATGGGCAGTACACACAGAAGGTCAATCTCAGTCTATATGGGAATTTAAAAGAGGAATCCCAGATTCTTCTCCCTCTGTCAATCCTTCACGGTGCAGCCTTGTGATTTATGTGAGCTTTAATAATGGAAAGATTATAAGTGAGATTTATTTTTTTTAACATGGTCATTTTTTTTGTCTCGAATGCGCATGCCTATATGGTTTATGTGAGACTCTGAAGATGATGCACAGAATTGGTGGTTGTTGTATATAGAGGAGTAGTGTATATAGAAAGAAAGATTGGAAATGAAGTAGAAAAAAAAAAATTTTTTTTGGAAATCATGTGATCTTTTGGCCATTGTGGTTGGTCAATGTTATGGGGAAACTTCCCTACGCGTTTTGAATGACACAATGCTTAATAGTAATTTAATTATATAATTGTCTCAGTTTTGTTTATTTATTTTTTCCTCAGCATCTCCTCACAGAAATTTTAGTTTAAAACAATGACTATAATCATTATATAATAAATTAAACATGTTTAAAGGACATGTACTATTTGAAAAAATATTTTCTGATGATATAACTTTCAATTTTATAAATATTTTCATTGAGAGCAATCTATATACATATATATATTTATTATCAAATGCTTGATTTGTTTAAAAGATATGCAATTCAATCTGTTATGTTAATTTCAAGTCGAGGCAATCTATATACTATTGTTGTTATATTCTCATATTTTATTTACTTTAACTAAACCAAATGTCACCTACCTTTTTATCTGTACTCTTGAAGTCTTGGATGTTCTCTTTACTCTTCATGGTGAATTTTTTTTTTCTTACCTGATAATCATTTGTTGTATAGTTCTATGTATTAAAAGTCAGACGTCTGCAATTGTTTTGTATATAGGTGTTGTTTGTGTTTATGTTTATAAATTTTATATACCAAGTACAGTATGGTATCCGAATTATCCTAAGATATATAATATCTTAGATGTTTATGTTTGGTGTTTCTTATTTTGTATATTGTGTTTACAACTTTATATATCCCGCACCAGAGGCAATGGTTCTGGGAGACTTTTAGGATTTTTGTATAATTTTTCGCTGGTTTGACTCCATAGGCTAAAACTTTTTCTTTTCTTCATTTTTTTTTCCATTCGGGGAAGGAAAATGTTACGCGACGGCTGTGTATTAATTCTATTTTAAAATTTAAATATCTTTAATTTAAATCTTTTGCAATTTAAATATTTTAAACTCAATATTTTATTAAGTCCTAATTTAAATCATTTTAAATTATTTATTTCTAATATTATTATTCAATTTTCACTTTAAAAGATAGTCCTTTATAAAATACTATTACATTCATAATATTTCTGCATCTTCCTTTTTCAATATCTTATCTAACGTTTCTGTTTAGTCTACAAAGGAAGAATCCCCCTTTTTGGCCTCTCAGTTAAAATTCCTTTCATCCTAGCGTGTCTGGGTGGCTGCTGAGGTCATTGACTTTATGGTTCACTGCATCAGCGACATGCACCCGTTCGGGGATTTTGAACACAGCATCGGTTAATTGCGATTAACCCGATCGCGTATACTTTTTTTTTGATTGGTGGAAGTCTTCAGTTCCAGCGGTTGAGATATTTTAACTGGCCTTTTAACGGCTAGTGTTTCCCGCGACTTCTTTAAATTTTTCGTAGCGTTCTCTCTCTTAAAAAATGATCATCATGCAGTAAAGACGTGATATTTGAGCGTCTTATAAAATAAATTTTGGGCCGATCGTTCGAACTAAACGGGTTCGGCGATCGGTACCATTTAATATGTCTAAGCAATAGTTAATATAAAATTAAAACCTAATATTTAAAATAATTATATAAATATAACGTTATTGAACAATATGGAACAATAAAGATGACAAAGTTAATGAGCGTACAAGATGGATGATATAGATGCCTAAAGTATGTCTTGATTTCCTCGCTGAGTTTGGGGAAATGTTTAAGTGTGGAACCTACCCTGATGTAGTCCTACCTTTTCTCTTCAACCACCCACTCGAGTAGAATATAACTTCACCCAGAGGCGGTAAGGGTTTTTTTTTTTAATAACTTTAACGTTGATGTTCTCAAGATCTTAAAAGGATGCTGTAATCCTGTAATCCAAGTAGTGAAGGTTTCAGCTTTTAAGTGAGCATATGTTTCAGCATTTAAGTGAGCACCTACTTTTGAAGTTATCTTAACTGAAATTGTATCATGTACAACAACGTTGGTTTAATCTTCTGTAATCTTCCGAGATTGAGAACTTTAAAGACGAAATAGGACCTTCCTTAATTACATGATATATACAACTCAAGATATATCAATTGATGAACATTAAAATTAGGGATCTTATATGTCATCCTATCTTTGCAGTTAGTCTGTAGAATTATGAATGAAAATTATCTTATTACACGAATGAGCATTACCATAGTTCTAATTATTTTTACTTATGTTTATTTTTCAAAGATATTGTTTTCTTATGTTTAATCCTAGTATACTTCTCTGAGTGATGTTCAGAACAGTGTATAGGGGGTCTGCGCAGTACTTTCCAATCATTTTATAATTTCTTATAATAAAGAAATTTCAGTTTATATTTAATTTGTTTGATTGTTTATTTCTCTAACAAGTGCATGATAAGAATTTAGAATTATCATAGATTCATTGATATTTTCGATTCTAGTTCTAGTTATATTATGTATGGATTAGGTTTATGGATTTTTATTCAGGTAAGATATCTTTCTGTTATTCACCATGAACGTTCTTCATTATATATTTTCCATGTATTACCACTATACTTATAATAATTATTTTGATCACTGGCTCTTCTTCAAAAATCTCAAATTCTTCTCCTTTTTGATATTCCAAATTTTAAACATTCCCCCCTCTCTTTTACTATCCCCCCACTTTCAAGTAATTCTCTAAATTTTAATGTAAAATTTATTCAACCCCATTGTGCCACCATTTTTATCGTCACACTATCTGAAATACGAAATGAGGAGATTCCACTTTGGCAAATGGGTATGTTCCGCAGCAGTCGATTATGGAACAACCAACACCATCTATAATATGCTTTTAAATTAAACTGAAGATTTTAAACATCGAAATTAGAACGAGAGCTATTAAACCAAAATAAGTTTTAAACCCAGTTTAGCCATAAGTGACAAGTAAAAACTGACTGATTAGATAACAGAATATGTAATTTCTAAGTCACATGCACAAGGTTTCCGACAAATCCAATAAGTATCAAACACTAAATGAATTTTGATCATGTTTGTTAAAAAAAAATTCAGAATTTCATCATACTATCCCTTCCCAATTATACGAATTTTTAAAAGTAATAGTTAAAAAGCAAGACATTCTATACAAAATCAAAATATCTACAGATAACACTAAAAAATAAGAGTTGTCTGGCAAAGTAAACTCTTTCAGTAAAGTACCACAAAACTACTCAGAGTTTTTAAAATTTGATGACAAAGCACATGTTCTCAACTACTCATGCAATTAAAAATATTTTGTTTAATTATATTTAAACTTTAGATATATATAAAAATAAATCTATATTTTGTAAGTAAAATTTTCATCTCCCCTCAAGAAAATAAATCACTTTTGAAATAACATGAATACATCATTTAGAGAAGTAACATTATTCAATAACACTAATGACAGTCAAATTTTGCAATTTAACCCTTCAATGCATGGTATAGCTGATCAGCTATACATTAATTTTTAACATATATAACATATGCAACTTTTTTCCCCCCCATAAAAGCCTTTTTGTATTGCTTTTTATGCATTCTTATTTCACCACCTGGTACAACAAGAGAATTGTCACAGATTGCAGCATAAGATTGTTATGATCTAATTTTAGAGTAACATTTTTCATTAGTGATATGTTGTGTATCTTTTTACAGAAAACTGAAGTGTTTTTATATTGTTTTAGTTAAAAAGTATTTTTATGAATTAAAAGGTGTATAGAGATATCTATATCATAAATTTTTTTATATATTTTTGTATGCATAAAGTAAATGATGAAAACATGTTTGTAGCTACAATCCATTATTAATTAGTTTTCAGCCATTTCAGCCATTAAAATGCATCGATGGAATTATTCTTCCAATAAAAAAATTGTGAATTTAAGATTAAATAATTTTCCCACATTTGTGACACTTTTCAGGAGGGAAAGTTTAAAAAAAAATCTCTGTTTGAGAGAATGTGAAATTTTTACCCAAATTGACATCTCATTTAGGTATTGAGTCACTGCATTTTTTCTCTGAGTAAAACATAAGTAAACATATAAAAACCAGACCTGCCAACCTTTGAAAATGAAAAATAGTAGCACACAAAATTGAAATTAATCTGGAGGTTGGTTGGCTGGTTGTTTTTTACACTGCAAATTTTAAGCGAACACAAATACTAATTAACTAAAGGTATGTGTAATGCATAAGCATACAAAGTAGGAGACTGTTTTGTTTTTGCTAATTTTTTTTTTTTTTTGTTGTGGGTGGGACTGATTAAATGTAATTCTTTCCATTCAATTCATGCTCTGTCCACTCCTAAGCTAAATTTCTGAACTTCACAATCAATTTTCTGAAAGATTCTAGGGTGGCTGGGAGGGGGAAGATTTCCCTCCCCTGACAAAATTATAAATATTTTTCTGGACAAAAAAGTCTAAATTTGTCTAAAATGTCCTGCATCAGATAGGGTAAGGCCCACATGTCGGGTCTGTGCTAATTGTTTTTTTTTTATTGCAGGTCAGGTTAATCTCATTTTTCAAAAGTTAGTTCAATATATTGTTTTAGATGAAAAACTGTATCTATAATGATAAACATAGATGTTTGTCTCTGTGTGTGCTGTTTTGTGAAGAGACTGCTGCGATGCACACAGATCTACAAGATTTGGCAGGAAAGTACCTGTTATGTCTGAAGTCAACCTTGAAGCCAGTTTCTGGATTTTTTTTAATAGACTAGACTTTTAAAATTGATTTTTTGTTTATGTTTGGTGGCGAATTTTCTACATTAGTAAAAAGAATATGGTTTCAATCTTTTAACTCAATGCAGTAAATTTTGAAGAAATTCACGTTTTTTCTGCATTTTTTGGACAAAATTTGCATATTTTCAGAGATTTTTTGACAAAATTTGCGTCTTTTCGGAGATCGCTTAACGAAATTCGCGTTTTTTTCAGCGATCCTTTGATGAAATTCGCGTTTTTTCAATGATCTTTCGCTGAATTTCGCGGTTTTTATACGATATTTTGACGAAATTCGCCTTATTTTCTGCGATTCTTTGACGAAATTCGTGCTTTTTTATGCAATTCCTTGACGAATTTCGCACTTTTCAGCGATCTTTTGATGAAATTTGTGATTTTTCAGCGATCTTTTGACGAAATTTGCGATTTTTCAGCAATCTTTTGACGAAATTCGGGATTTTTCCGCGATCCTTTGATGAAATTTGCGTTTTTCCACGAGACGATCCATTGACGAAATTTGTGTATTTTTGTGCGATTCTTTTGCAAAATTTGTGCCTTTTTGCAGAAAATCGTAGTTTTAGATCAATTTTCGTAGCATCGTAGTTTTTAACTCCAAATCGTAGCAACTACGATTTTTTCGTAGCAGTTGGCAGCTCTGAAAAACCCACATAAAATTATTTTAAGGAATAATGAAATATTTTTTTTACCTGAACAGGTGTAGCCAAGATAAACAGAAACAAATTTTCTGAAGAAAGTCCTGGGATAATATGATAGGGGGGCTCCTTGGAAGTCATTCTGATAGCCATGTAGTACATCATGATGACCATGGAAGGCAAGCCGAATGCGAGAGACATAAAAAATGAAGAGCGCCATCTATAAAAGAAAATCAATTCACAATTGTGAATAGTGTAACCCTTCGGAATAATGACACAAAATTATTAAATAACTACACATATAAATTTATCTCAATCATACTGATTCACAAAAATTTTTTTAAAGTCTCTTTCTTTTTCATTGTTTTTTTCACTCAGTTAAAAATTTTTACTCATACAATTTCTTTAGATAATAATCAGTCAATTGCGAGTTTTACTTGAGTACAAAGGGTTCCGTACAATAAATTGATTAAATATCAACTGCAATATTAAAAAAATCATTCGTAAAAGAATAATAAGATTTTATAAAATGATTTTATATTTTTTAATAATTGAATTCAATTGGAATGAAAAACATTGACAATTTTTCAATATGATTCACCTTATCTGAAACAACCTTGCACAAAGTTTAAACTTCGCATTGTACCAAACGTGCTTTGAAAGAAGGTCACAAAGTTGCAATGCCGCATTGGTCTGTGCCAGAGATTTTTCTAGATAGGTTTTTAATTAATATCTCAGATAATTACTGACAAATTTTTTGAAAACAAGTCCTGAAACAGCAATTCTTGGATGATTTCATGTTGATAGGTACATCGATGATTTAGATAAAATGACATTCTCATTCTCTTCGATATTGATAGGCACCTCGAGTGCCCCTCTGCTGCCTCACTGAGCAACCACAGAGTAAAGTTTGTGTGTAACGTAAAAATGCAATTTTTTTCAAAAACTATGTGACATAGGACAATCTTAATAGTTTTCCTGCAAGGTTTAAAAAACTCCTACTACTCCTAATTTTTTCATAATTTTAGTTTCAGTAGATTCAGAAATAGGGAGGTAGAGGGGAGAGACATACTTTTGTAGTACATTTTCAACGATACTTCTAAAAATATAATACCTAATATTAAAACAGATATATTTTGAGTTGAGTGTTACGAGATCTTTCAAATAATACTCCACACAATATACATTTTTTTTTCAAGTAACTTAATTAGCCTCTCTAAATTTTTCCTAAAAATATTTATGAATGGTTAATAATCTATATATATGTGGGCAGGACCAATCAAAGAGAAAACTGCACCCGGGGCAAAGTTTCAATTTGGTGTCTGTCCACCCCCTCCCCTTCTTTTTGTGACAGGTAACACAAAACTGATAAAGTACAGAAACAGAAATAAATTCTATTGAGTAAACATTTCGCATTTATGTTGGAACTTTAAAAGGTTTAATTTTAATTCAGAAATTATAAACAACTAAATAGTGTAAGAGAAAATTGCACTTATTTGTTGGAGAGATCATGATATTTTGAGACAGAAAAAAAAGAATGATGAAAAGAAAAAAAGAAATTCCCCAGAAAATGATCGATGACAAAAAAATGAATAAATAAATAAATTAAACTGTGGTTGGTAGTATAAATTTCATGCCCCCCCCCCCTCTTTGCACGGCCCTGTATGTGGATCAATAGTCTTTATAACTCTGCCAAGATTGACCTTTCCACGTTCCATAGTTTTCAAGAAAAATGGCTGTGACAGACAGACAGACACACGAGTGATTTCATAATAGTTCTGTTTTTATTTTTTAAGTACAGAACAGTAAAAATAAGGACAAATCTTAGCAGCGGTTAGGAACATTGACTATCAGCATTCAAATGACTCTTTCAGCAGTTCAACTGAAAGGGGATGGGTGGATAAGCCTTTATTTTTTGCCACTGATGTTTTGATTGTTTTAAATATAATTTAGGATCTCTATTTACTGCCTCTTTGATCGATATTAGTTTGAAGATTGTTTAAATGTGTTATCAGAAACAAATATTAATGTATTTTAATTATATTAATTTGATTATTTTTTATATGAAGTACTCATTGTATTTTTACATATATTAATATGTGAAAAATAAAGTAAAAATTATGAAAAAAATATACAATGGTGATATGAGTGCTACATAGCAAAAAAAAAAATCTAAATTATAAAGCAAAAACATGTTCATGAGTATCACTGATGTCATATCGATGGTGGCAACAACTTGAACAATCAATTTCATTTTAATCTTAAAATTATTAACATCTAAATATTGCTCAATTTCCATTTTTACACCATCAAATAAAAAAATGTACATTCAGCTGCTATTTTGTTTGAAAACTGCATCTCAATTTACTAGGTTTGTACGATTTTAAAAATAATTTTCTATCATGATTTTTTAAAATCTGCTTGATTGCAGAAGATTGCAATTTAAAATTAATTTATTCAGTGATAATTAAGTTATAAAAATATGATGATATTGTATTGTCATGAGCATACAACTGTACATAATTTCTAAAACACTATCATATCAGGAAGTGAGGGAAAAAATAGATTACAAAATTCTATCTTTACATACATGAACCGAGATAAGTTAGATAAAGTGTGTAATTAATACAATCAATTTCATATTTTTCTAGAATAATGTGCATTCTTGGAATGTTTTTTCTTAGTATGAGACAAAAATAATCTAAAATAACATTTTTACTTTTTGGCTTAAAAAAATACTCTGGAACTTTACAGGGATAGTACAGGCACCAAGTAAAATTTCAGGCATTTTCAGGCATACACATTTACCTGCATACTAACTGGAATTCAAAACCATCAAATAATTAAAATTTAATTAAGCTTGCAAAAGTGAAATTCCAATAAACATGTACACACACACATAATTTCAAAGCAGCCTGTACAGATTATTTCAAGAATTCAGTTTAAAACTGAATAAACATTAAATACTGTCAATAATTTGCATTAGAGTCATATATAAAGCCACACATGTATAAACCATGTATTCCGAATGCCCTAGTGTAAACCAATCCCTGTTAGCATTAAATTTGTTACCTGGGGGTACAGTAAATGTATTAATTTCGATTTAGTAGTATGCCAATCTGAAAGTTTGGGACCCCTGCTTTAGAGAAATTAACCAACTATCAGGAAGTTCTTGAATGTGATTGGATAAAGCTGTTTACGATACAGGCAGTTTTTAAAAAAAATTATTACATTGCACATTTGTTTAACAAATTCTTTAGAAAGTTATTTTGATTTATTAAATTACTAGCTAACCTGCCCGGCGTTGCCTGGGCCCGAGATAATTACAATCTCAGAGAAAGGCGTTAACCCCCTCCCTCCCCATATCTGCAAATATAATGAATAATTTGTTCAAGAAAACCACCATCACCTACATTAACACGATCATTAGAATTACATTTTTCTGATAATTAGAACATAACGAAGACGCTATGCTAAAATAGCTGGCAGATGACACCCCTTCCCGACCTCAATTTCAAATCTATATCTTAATTAGTTACCTAAATTATTGTTCATTAGTAAAAATTGACAATTATTTCCCTTCATTTTCGCAAACTAAATGGAGGGATCGGCCAGAGAAACAGACCTCTTTGTAGTTCAGTTTTTAATGAAAGCAGATCCCTGTCTGAAACTTTCTCGAATTGTTTTCACTGGCGCCGGCAGATTTTTGGCAGTTTTTTGCATTAAGAAAAATTACCAACCGAATTTTTCAAAAATCATAGTCAGATGCAGAATTTTTTTTTTACAGATGTTCAGAAATTTTCAAATTGATATCTCAATTAGTTTTCTTAAAATTTGTTAATTAGTAAAATAATTTCGAATTCATTCATTTCCGCTTCCAAACCCAATGCGCCTGTTCGTTTCTTTAGCCATTTTGATTTAAAAAGATATCATTTTAGAAGCGATGGTTAATGAGAATCTAATTAATATCTTGGGTAATTATCAAAATATTAAAATTCTGATACTCAGGCGCACAAGGCCAGACCTTGTGAGATGAATTCTCACATTATTTAATTTACCGTTCTTTTAATGTTTCGTTTATCGGCATTTTTGTGCATGCGTATTACGGTGCTTCGCTATTTATCTTTATTTTTAGCCCTCGTGCTTTTTTTAAAATACTGCTTCATTCATTCTTTTTAGCGATACTTTGTCCCCATCCGCGGTTTGTTTACATTGCATCGGAACATCGTTCGAGGCGCACGCGCATTGTTAGATTTTTTTCCGCAGCCGTTATCGCTCTCTCCTCCATCGGCGGCAGTCGTGCATGCGCAGTATGCATGGCTCTGACCTTGATTCACCGTTGGAGCGGCTCTTTTAAATCTCGCCGTACGTAGGATTTTCAAAAGCTCTGACGCGTTGCTGTATAGGGGATCATTTTACTTTTGGTTTCGTTTTGAGAGCGGCGATTCGTTTGTTTATTACCGTTGACTTTAAATTTTAATCAATTAAATTGAAAGGCCCGTAATTGCACTTTGGATTTTCCCGTATGCATCATATATATAATTTTTCCGTTTTTTTTTGAAGCAGTTTTGTCTGATGGGAGTCGCCGGAATTGGACGTGTTACTTTTTTTTATTTTGTGCTATTTTATTTTTTTTCAAGTTAAAAATCTTAATGGATGATGCCCTGCAGAACGACGAAGTCTTCGTGTAAAATAAAATAAAAACCAGGATGGGTTTTACCGTTCTCATGGTGGCCAAGTGGAAGGAATATATTTCTTCTTCTTTGAAAGAAATTAATAAAGAACTTAATTTATGATTCAAGTCTTCTTCATGTCTCCATCTTTTCAACATACGACTGTTTTGGGTGAGATCCTTTTAGTTATATATTTTCTCAGTGACCTTAAAGAATTCTTTTAAATATCTAAAAGAAAGGGTTATTGCAAATAACTTAACTGCAATTGTGCTAATTAATTACGATCATAAAATAATATATTTCAACCATCTTCTCAAGAATAATACCACAATTTGGTGCTTTAAGAGAAAATTTATGGAAATAATTATTCTTGCACTTAAAAAAAAAAAAAAAAAAAGTAATGAGAATCCTAGAAAATTATTTTTTTAAGACATGAAGATTGTTTCATCTTAATTTATTAGAAGAATTATTATTTTGTTAATTTATTTCAAAGTTATTATGTTATAGAAAATTTTAGATATTGTTTGAAGAAAGATTATTTATAATATATTTCATAAAGTATGAGATTTTTTTGTTGTTGTTCTTGGAATACATTGTTGTTATTATCTCTTTATATTTGAAGAACATACATTTTTTGTTCAATTTTATGATTTATAACAAGTATATATTTATGGCATATGGCAAATGAGGCACATTTTATAAATTTATTTGAATGTTATATACTATTATTTATTTGAAGCAGATATATTTATTTATTTATTTAATTTGAATTGTTGCTTGGGGTATATTTTTTTGCTGATATCATGTCTCAAAAAAAGAAGCCCCTGAGAGTAGTTGTAACACCTTTTTCAAGAGACCCTGAACTTTTAGATTTTTTCATAGAGCAAAGTAATGCTGTAATTTCTTATTCCAACTGGGATAATGATCAAGCCCTTATATTTCTAAAGTCTAAACTTGTAGACCAGGCATTAAAATTCTATATTTCTTCTACTGCTTGCAAAAACTCTTCCACTCCTGAAGAATTATTTAATATCTTCAAAAAACATTTCAAAACAGAGTCAACTAACACAATAGCTATTAAATACAATAGCATTAAACTTCAACCCTCAGAATCTATTCATGCATTTGCAACCAGACTAGACAACATTGTACGCAAGCAGTTCCCAACCTTACCGGATTCCTCCATTGAACCTATTCTCATGTCTAAATTTACAGATTTATTACCCAACCATATAAAACTCCATATTCTTACACAACATCTGGATACTTTTGACAAAATGGTTGAAGCTGCTTCTGTATATCAAGAAATTATAGATTCAGTGCAGGTTCCTATAAATTCCAGTATTGTTCCCACATCCTATAATGTATTAAATACCTTACATGATAACATTCCTGAGATCAGATCTCAAGTTCATCATTCTGCAACGTCTTCAGAGGAATGTAACAGACCCTCGTCTGCTTCTAATGATGGCTCTTCTCGTGATATACACACCAGGCACACTCCTTTTTCAAAAAGACAGTCTGTTCACAATTTCAAATCATCTTATAAAAGAGTAATTTGCCAATGGTGCTCTCGTCCTGGACATTCAGCAAACAAATGTTTCAAACTCCGATCAAATCGAGCTTCAAGTAGTAATCAGAACACTTCTGGAAAATGGCGACAACATCCATCTAATGGCAATACACGTTCATTTGCTCCTAGACATTTTTCTAATTCGGCCTCCCATCAGACCAACTCGCATAAAAATCCCAAAAAGGGTTGACACATTTTGGGGCGGAGTAGGTGTGGAGCTGCTTCACCCCGGTGTCATTTTTCTCCACAGTCAGATTCTGCAACCACTTCTTTCCATAACATAAACCAATATGCCAATATGAACTCTTCTACTCCTCCAATAGTATATAATACAAGAACTTTTTTCAATTCTGATATAGTTAATGAGCATCTACCTACTGATATAAATATTTCATCTTCTACTAATAATTTTGCTCCTTTTGAAGTTAATAATGAAGTTATTGTACCAAGATCCCCATTAACTAAGTCCCAATATCCAACTTCATCACAGAGACTTGTAAAATCAGTTGCTATCCAAACAACTAAAGAAATTCCTGTTGTTTCAAATTCCTCTATGCAAACTACTACTTGTGACAATAACACAGTCTTTGTTAAATCAATAGAATTTCTTCTTCATGCTGAAGTTGATCAGCCCACTCTTCCAATCATACAATTATCTATCAATAAAAATCCTGCCAATTTTCTTCTCGATTCTGGAGCAAGTATTTCATTATTATCAAAATATTACTTCCATAAGATAAAACAATTTGTTCATTATAACAGAATCGCCTCTAATGTTAAAATTACTACTGTATATTCTGCTGTTATTTGTTCAGGCTGCATAAATTTATCATTCAAAATAGGAAAACATTTTTATAAGCATTCCTTCTTTCTTATTGATATTCCTGAAAACTCCAAATTCATTGGTATTCTCGGATTTGATTTCTTGAAATCTAATAGAGTTATTATTGACCTACACAATAGTCAAATAAAAATAAATAACAATGTACTAGATATCTTGGACTCTGTCTCTGCACAAGAAGTTAATGAAATACAGAATTCAGAAATAGATAGCTTACCCCAACATACTCCTTCACTTAACTCCTCCAAGCAAATCAACTCAGCATTTGTAAATTCCAATACTCCAGTATGTCATTCCCAGTCTTCAAATAGTTCTTGTTATTCTCGAAAGAAAGTGGTCATTCCACCTAACAGTACTGTATACGTGTACCTGTGGTGTCTTCCTTTTCTTCTTGTAACCAAGAATATTTGTTTGAACCTAACAACCATGACTTCCCTACATGTGCATATCAATCCATAATTTCTGCTGAAATTCATTCAAAAACAAAAGGTGATAACAATCCAAGCACTTATTTTTCTGTACCTATCACTAATAATACTGAAGAAGTTTTTCACATCAATAAAAATTCTCTTTTGGGTACAATTTATGAAATAGATGATATTCAAGAAGATATTGATCCTGAAACAATTATTTCTCAAGAAATTAATGTAATTCAGGCTTCAGCTGATGTTTTAAAATTTAGAAAATCAGAATTTAAACTTAGTAACTTCAGCCTAAATCATTTAACCCCATATCAAAAAGCAGATCTACAAAATTTACTGTTAAAATATGATACAGTCTTTTCTTCTTCTATGAAATCCTTGGGCCATACTGATAGAGTCATACCTCATATTCAATTTATCTCAGATGTTCCAGTTAAAACCCTGCCCTTCCCTGTTCCTCAATCAATACAAGATGAGGCGAAACAACAATTGGATATGTTGGTTGAGGCTGGAATTATTGAGCGAAGTATTTCTGAATGGGCATGTCCGATGCTAATGGTTAAGAAGAAAGCATCATCTCCAAATGAAAAACCTAAATTTCGAATGGCACTTGATTTACGATTAATTAATTCTATGATTCGAAGCTCTTCATATCCATTACCTAATAATTGATACTATAATTAACAATATTTCTAAATATAAATATTTCACAACATTAGATTTTCCTTCTGCATATCATCAAATAAATCTCCCTAAAGAATTCCGTAAGAGACTTTCATTTACTACTGAATGGGGTACTTACAGTTTTTCTCGTTTAATGTTTGGACTCAGATCCGCAGCATCATCTTTTCAAATGCTAATTGATGCCATAATAGAAGAAAGTAAATTACAAGGTGTATATGCTTATCAAGATGACATCATTGTTGCCAGTAATTCCTTTCAAGAAATGATTGAAAAACTACAGATTTTATTTTCAATTCTGCAAAAACATAATCTTACCTTATCTCCTGCTAAATGTCAATTTCATCAAACTGCCATAGACTATCTTGGATTTCACTTACAGGATCATACTATTCAGCCAATATCTTCTAACATAACTAAAATTACTTCATTTCCAGCTCCTAGGACTAAAAAACACTTAAAAAGATTTATTGGTCTGTGTGGTTTTTATCATAGACTTATTCCTAAATACTCAAAACTAATGGATCCGTTAATTAAACTTACATCACCTAAAGTTCCTTTCAAATGGTCCGAAGATCATGATAAAATCTTCAAAGAAATTCAAAATATATTTTTCACAAAGCCTTTTCTCTCCTTACCTGATTGGTCTAAATCATTTTATCTAAACACTGACGCAAGTGGTACTGCTATCTCTGGTGTGCTCTTACAAGAAAGAAATGGTCAACTACTTCCTGTCAGCTATTTTAGCAAAACCTTATCTCCCTCTGAAAAGCAATATCCTGCTCTAAAATTAGAACTCATGGCAATAGTAAATGCAATTAATGCATTTAAATATTTTCTATACAATAGACATTTCACTATCCTTAGTGACAGTAAACCAATTGAACATTACAAGCGTACTAGTTCACCAGTTGATCTTACTACCAGATGGTTGGTTGATCTCTATAATTATGATTTTACATTTGAATATCTTAAAGGTGAGAGTAATGTGTTAGCAGATTATTTCTCTCGTGAAGATTTTACAAACCACTCTCAAGACCTTAATACTAACCCTGAATTAATAAATGATGAAAATATTCTTCCAATAACCACAAAGTCACCAACAATCGAATTGCATCATATTGATAATAATAGTCAACAAAACCAACAGTCTCATGACCAGAGTATGGAAATTTCGGAATCTACTTTTCTTTGTGAACAGCGAAATGATCCGAAAATTATGAAAATAATCGATTCCATTACATCTGATAAACCTGATCCTAAATTCAAAAATTATTTCATTCACCCGGATACAGGTCTACTTATGATTAAACGTAAATTTTTGCAACCAGAAAATTCACGTCATATTAAAATTATTGTGCCTCATATCTTAAAACCTAAAATTTTACGCATTTGCCATATGCCTCATTTTGGAATTTGTAATACTTACAAAAGATTACTTAAGAAGTTCTATTGGTCAGGAATTTATAAGGATACGAAAAATTTTGTTCTATCCTGTGATTTATGCATTAAATATAAGCATAGAAGAATACCACCAGCACCATTACAAGAAATGTTTATACCATCAAAACCTAGTGAGCTTGTTTCAATGGATTTTCTTGGTCCATTTTCTAATAAATATCATGTGCTGACATTTCTTGATCATTTTTCTAAACATTTAGAGCTGTATCCCATTAAAAATGCTACTGCACAGGCTGTTGTCAAGTCTTTGACCAATTACATCACTACCTTTGGTCGTCCAGCATCTTTAATGTCTGATCTTGGACCTCAGTTTTATGCTCAGATATTTGATAACTTTACAGAGAGCCTCAAAATTAGCATTGTTCATTCATCTTCTGGACACCCTCAGACACAAGGATCATCTGAGAGGATCAATACCAGTATTAAAGCCTCTATTGCAACACTAGCTCAAGAAGGCTACAATTTCGAACAGGCTTTAATGATTCACAAAAGCCTATACAACAATACAGTCCATTCGTCTACGGGATATTCTCCAGCATATCTTCATTTTGGTAGATCCTTATCCAACATCTTTGATTTGTTTGAGTATCCTGATCTCGAAGCATTGTCATATCCTTATGACTACTACCAATGTATGTCCTCAATGAAAGATGTCTACCAGAAAGTTTACAAAAATATGAAAGGTGCTCAACATTTACGTAATCAGCGTCAACATCAGAGTGCTAAACTACGAAAATTCCAGTGTGGTGACATTGTTTACATTAGAACTAATGATACCTTTAAACCTAGGAACATTGGTCCTTATGAAGTCGTTAAAGTTATATCTGATGTGCTACTCTCAGTTAAAGTGTTAGAAGACGAACTTGATCAGTCCTTCACCATAAATGTAAACAGAGTATTACCTGCACAGAAACGTCACCAACACTTAATGTTGCAGCAACCTCCCGGTCCACAAATTCCTCCATCACATAGATATAACTTAAGATGCAGAATATAAACACAATGTGTAATTTTTTTTTATAACAAAACTAATAATTATTTTTCTATTTTACAGGTATGTAGCCAATAACCTGTGGCCAGGGTTATGCTGCTGTACCTGCCTTAAAAGTCTGCATTAAGTTAAATTATTTAGTAATGTCCTTTACTCATGTAAATTAAGTTCACAATATTAAAAAAAAAAAAAAAGTTATTTAATTTATTTCTGGTACAGTTTTTCATTTTTATGTTCCACGACTTAGTCAATTCCTTTTTTTTTTTTTTGGAGATCTCCAATCCCATTCATTTTCCCCTTATTATTTTTTTTCTCTCCCTTATTTTCATGAAATTTATTATTGATGTTTGACATTTTTATGACAAATTTATTGAAGTTAGTGACATTAGAAAGTTTATTTATGTTGAAAGAAAAGTTACATTGATGATATCTCTGTACAATTTTATGACATATTTATTGAAGTTGATATAGTTGAAAGTTTTTATTTACTTATGTTTACATTTTAAAGAAAAGTTGGTGATGTTGATTTTTGTTTTTCAGAGTTTGATATGCTGTCTATTAGTATTAATATTATTTATTTATTGATATTGGATAACAGCATTGTAATAAAGATTACATGAATTATTGATACATCTGAATTTGTATGATTTAAAGATTATGATTATTACTAAGAAAGTTGCAACTATTAGTATATTTTTGGAATAAAGAAAATTTATTTTGTTTTCATGATCTCTTTTAACCATTTGCTTAATTCAAAAGCAAGAACTTTTATTGTAATGGTTCTTTGATTCGAGATCTTTTATGGTATGTTATATTTGTTAATATGTATATAGATGTGCACATTTTTTTTTTTTGTTTGGCTAGCCATATTTTAAAGTAATGAAATACGAAGATACATATGTTAAATATTTATAACTCTATATCTTGTGTATATATATATGGAATTGATGTAAAAATTATGTATTCCTTTTTCTCTCTCTTTCCTAGTTGGCCACTGCATTTTAATTTTTTTGGAATTTTTAATGGTCTGTTATTTGGTTTACAAAATTTTGCTTTCCTATCCTGCTGTAAAAGGTTCTACCTTTTACATCTGTCTGGAGCATCAAAATTTTTTTCGTCGTTCGGGGGTATTGTGAGATGAATTCTCACATTATTTAATTTACCGTTCTTTTAATGTTTTGTTTATCGGCATTTTTGTGCGTGCGTATTACGGTGCTTCGCTATTTATCTTTATTTTTAGCCCTCGTGCTTTTTTTTAAATACTGCTTCATTCATTCTTTTTAGCGATACTTTGTCCCCATCCGCGGTTTGTTTACATTGCATCGGAACCTCGTTCGAGGCGCACGCGCATTGTTAGATTTTTTTCCGCAGCCGTTATCGCTCTCTCCTCCATCGGCGGCAGTCGCGCATGCGCAGTATGCATGGCTCTGACCTTGATTCACCGTTGGAGCGGCTCTTTTAAATCTCGCCGTACGTAGGATTTTCAAAAGCTCTGACGCGTTGCTGCGTTGGCGTATAGGGGATCATTTTACTTTTGGTTTCGTTTTGAGAGCGGCGATTCGTTTGTTTATTACCGTTGACTTTAAATTTTAATCAATTAAATTGAAAGGCCCGTGATTGCACTTTGGATTTTCCCGTATGCATCATATATATAATTTTTCCGTTTTTTTTTGAAGCAGTTTTGTCTGATGGGAGTCGCCGGAATTGGACGTGTTACTTTTTTTTATTTTGTGCTATTTTATTTTTTTCAAGTTAAAAATCTTAATGGATGATGCCCTGCAGAACGACGAAGTCTTCGTGTAAAATAAAATAAAAACCAGGATGGGTTTTACCGTTCTCATGGTGGCCAAGTGGAAGGAATATATTTCTTCTTCTTTGAAAGAAATTAATAAAGAACTTAATTTATGATTCAAGTCTTCTTCATGTCTCCTTCTTTTCAACATACGACTGTTTTGGGTGAGATCCTTTTAGTTATATATTTTCTCAGTGACCTTAAAGAATTCTTTTAAATATCTAAAAGAAAGGGTTATTGCAAATAACTTAACTGCAATTGTGCTAATTAATTACGATCATAAAATAATATATTTCAACCATCTTCTCAAGAATAATACCACAGACCTTGGACTATTCACATCTAAATTTTCAGACTTCTAGGTGGGCTAGATTTTGCTGGCCATCGCAGACAAACAGACACATACAAGAGCGAAACTTTTTTTTATTAATATAGATAGAGAAATATTTTTAAAATCTAACTTTTTTTCTTTATAGAGCTTCAAAACTATGATTTATTTATTTATTTTTTTTAACTGTACTTTCCTTTCAGGTTAAACTATATTAATTTTCTAACAAACCCTCACTTAAATGTGCATGTCTAAATAACCAATAATGTTATTCTATATTCCATAGCTTGAGGACATATAAACTGAAAGTCATATTTTTGTATAATATGTATGAAATATTCTTTTAAAAGAATTTAATTATAGAATATTGTTGGTTACGAAATATTGGCTCTTTTTTAGCAACTGAGTGCACACAGGTCCGATTTAATCAGGTGCCAGGCCATGAATTGAGATAAAAATAAATGAGTTGGGCAACAGACCGAACTTTCAGCTTTAACACTGGGCCAAGATAAATTTTGTTCGGCTGGCTTAGGCCTAGATCTGAAAATTCCAGCCTGTGCAGACTTCTAGTTTTCAGTTTTATTTTGGATTACTAAATTAATTAGGAACATTTGTTGTTCACTAGCTTAAAATAATAATAATAATAATCGTCCCTTTCCTTGGAAAATTTACAGTTGCAATTACACTTTATAATTGCACACTATAATCCATGGATTATATGCAAGAAAATATGATACACAGGCATAAAAACAACAACAACAAAAAAGATAAAAGACAAAACTTAAATGCAACTTCTTTAAAAAAAAAAAAAAAAAAAAAAAAAAAAAATACTGACTAAAAACGTTGCTAGTGAAAGGTAAATAGCCAACAATGAAATATTTTAATAAACTAATAATTAAAAATGGTATGTAATACTTAAGTTTGGCTAAACAAATTAACACACAAGTTTCATATAAATAAATTCTCCATTAAAGTTTTATACTTTAATGCTTCATTTAATTTTCATTTATCTATTTTTCTTTAAGATAACAAACATTAATAAACTCAGAATAAATTACGAATTGCACAAATATTGTCTTATGAATAACCAATTTTTATAGAAAAGTTTTGAGTTAAAAGTATTAGTTTAGAATAATGCTACAATTAGTTGGATATTTTTAAATATAACTAAAGTAAAAAACTTACATTCAAAGAATAAAATGTTTTCAGAAACAAACAAAAAATAATAATTACTTTCGAATTTCTTCTCTCTGTAATAAAAAGCTTGCATCACGACAATGATCAGATAATGGATACGCATCAAATCCCATTCTCTAAACAAAACAAGACAAATTAAAATAATGAAGTTGTTCATCACTTATAGAAACAAATATAAGGAATATTTCAAGCAGCTAGGGTTGCAAGATTTATCTCATTTAAAAAAAACAAAAACAAACAAGTGAGTAAGTGTGATCAAAGATCGCACAAAGGGTTTCGTTTAATATTCCTTTCAAAACACTTTATCCTTTCTTTAATAAATCCAAATAAATTTCATTTAAAAAAAAAAAAAAGTCATTTATTTTATAAAGTAAAAATTTATTGGTCTATTTTTCTTGTTTTTTCGAAAATCTGAACCGGTCTGATAGCGGGCAAAGCCCGCTATTATACTCTATCATAATAATATCTGTCATGTGCACTAAATGTGATATTAAAAAAAAATCAATTTCAAAATTAGACATGTTGTATGGAGACCTTCGAAATGCTAGACGTCAGATTAATTTTCTTTTTAATTCTCTAATGACGTCCTATTAAGCTGCTTTCTGTATTTACACATACTCATATTCCTTGTATTATTGAGAAATGTTTGAAAATTTCCATTTTATTACAACCATGACGTCCTATTAATTTTTTTTTCAATGGGTGAAACTTTTTATTTCATTTTCATTTTTCACATGGAAATCTTTCAATAGAAAATTAATTATTGTAGAAATAATGTTATTGTGGATTTTTAATTGTTTGCAACTGCTATAACGAAAAATGTTTAAATTTAATAGGAAAAAGGCTGTTAGATTTGTTTTTTTATCTCTATATATTAAAGTAATATGATTTTTTCAAATTTTATGATTTTGAGCTTCATAGTAGCTATTCAGCTATAAGTACACAAAATTTCATGACTGTAAGTTATATAGTTTTTGAGAACCAGCTCTGTGACAGGCAGACAAGGAATCGAGACTAATAGGGTTTTGTGAGATGAATGAAATCCTAAAAGAAGGATGGTTCATATCGACATTAGTTTTTTTTTTTTTTGTTTTATTGAACAACTGTCATTTTTCACATTCTACTAAACTATGTTGAATGTGCCAGTAATTTTTTCTTTAAGCATTTTCCCTTAAAAACACACTATTAGTTAGTTGTTAGAATTATCTTTTCCAAGTTTATTTGTATTACATTATTTTAACAATGCTGCTAAATTAATTTTGCAGATCTGCAGCAAAAATGAAATTTTTGAAGCAAACTGACATTATAAATGGGGAAAAGTTTTCAAAAATATAAAAGTTATACAAGTTAGAAAACAGAAGAAACCATCATATGGTAAAGATTTAAATATACAACTTAAAAAAAAAAAATCTGGAAACTTTATTTTAAGCACATATTTTAGTAATAAAATAATCACATAGCCAAAGTTGTTTCTAAATATCAAAATTAGCAATACAAATTTCGAAATTCATGAAATATATGTAAAAATAATAAAATAATAAAAGATTAAATTGTATTTGATATGTATTTTTTTTTTTTTTTTCTTTTTTTGTCCCATGTTTTTCCGGAGTGGATAACGTCATCATAAAATCGTTACAAAAAGGATAGATGCAAATTATCAGATATGAAAAAAAAAAGCCGAATTCAAAAATTGACGTCGGATGAGAAATTGTCTTATAAATTTTTTTTTTGTTTCTGTTTTTATTAATATATTGTAAATTTGGCACTTTCGTGTTATAGCGGCCCCCAAGGATGAATCGCCAAGCGATCAAGATTTATCGGCAAATTATAAAACATGTATGGCATTATAATAATATATGATATATATATATATAACATTTCTTGACGTATGGGCCAAGTTATAGTCATATAGGATGCATATATGATGTATATCTATGACATGTGTATATATGATGTATATACGACATATAAGATGTAAATAATCTGTGTATAATGACATATATGGCACATATAGGAGTGTTTGGAATATATATATGCGTATATAGGATGCATATATAAGCTTTGCGATGATTTTGGCGAAATCATAACTGTAACCTTGGCATAATCATAATTGTGGGAGTCGCTATAACACGAAAGTATGATAATCCATATACTTAAAGCTTTTTTTTTAAAGCTTTCAGAACATTTTCCCAATGGTTATTGTAATTTATTAAATTATAATTTTATTTTCTTACCTATTTTACTAAAATTTATTTTAGAAAAAATACTGAATCAATACCCACATAAGCATGCAGAAAGCCCTTGAAAAGCATTAAAAGTGCAAAGTTGTAGATCTGAAAAGCCTTTTCGCCCCATATGGAAAAGATTCTAATTATTTTTAAAATGATAAAGATATTTACTTGAATGGTATCGATGATATCCCTGGGCCCAGTCACTTCAGAGTCGAATCGAAAATAGCCCTGCTGAGTGGCAAGAGCAACAGACGCAGAGATGATGCCAGGAGTTTTCATCAAAACACTTTCAATTTTATGAACACAGGAAGAACAGGTCATTTTACCTATCTTTAAAATGAAAAAAACAAACAAAAATGTGCATGACATACTTTATTAATTAAACCTATATATTGTTCTTATAAAAACATAGAAATTTCTTACACATTATTTTTTAAAAAAAAGGGGTGAAAAACTAACAACAAAAATCAATGAAATGAATGGTTTTTTTTTTTATTGAGGATGATGGGAAAGTAAAATACAGTAATCACGTAATCAGACTGTATTTAAAAGTTTAGCAAAAAAAAAAAAAATCATAAAAGAACATTATAAATACCTACATGTAAATTAACCTCTCCATACTCTGTTGAATCGTCATCTAAAACTGTACTATGATAGCCCAATTCTGTAATTGCAGCAGCAATCTGAGATGGCAAAATATAGGCTGGATCGTACTTCACCTCTGCCTTTTGGGCCATCAAAGCAACTAAAACTCTGTGGACACCTGTCAAATAATAATATTCAGAATTGCATATTAAACTTTTGTAACATGAGTACATATAATATCCAACCATGTAAAAGAACAGACCATGATAATCATTACAAATAGAAAAATTTAACATTTCATTCACAGAAAATCAAGTTAAATTTAAGAATAACATCATTATACAGAAGATGTTGCTTAAAGTAATCATGGTTACTGATATCATATGCCATATTAAATATTAATGACATCAAAATCAGCTGTGACCAATTATTTACATTGAATTCTACAATAAAATCAATCACTTTTAAAGCAAACCAATTCCTGAAAAGTGTCGATTTTCATTATTAATGAATAAACATAAAAAAATAAAATATACCTTATTGCTTAACCTAGCCTAGCTAATGAAAATATTATAAAAATTTGCACTAATCAAATAATAATAATAAAAAAAAATCATGTATTTTAAGTATGTTTATCAATTATTTCTTATTGTGTCTTCCAAAGGTCTTAAAGGTTAAAAAATTACAGAAAAACATTTCTAAACAATATGCAAACAATAAATAAATCTGTAAATAAAGCAATTCTAAAAAATATGAAACCCAGCATAAAATCACAAAGACCTAATAATGAGTAAATAGACAAGTGGTGCCATCAAGAAAATGAATTTCTTTGGTGGTGGGCTACTAACTGATTTCAGCAACAAGTGTAAATGGGAAAGATCTATAACTGCAAACGATGTGTTTCGATACACTACGGTTCAGATTTGCCACTGAGATTCGCAAATTGTGGAGCAGAACAAATTATGTGCCAAAAGGAGCAAGTTACGGCAACATGATTTGTAGAATGGTTTTCCGCCTGAAGTAGCATCGGTTCTCGCTACAAACTACTGATATTTTGTATTGTGCTAATCACTACACTATGCTGTTCAAAATGTAGCGGGCTACACTACAAACTACTATAAAAAGTAGTAACTGCTGTAATTTCGCTACTTGTAGCATGCTACTTCTCATCCCTAATCACCCTCTACTAACTCTGTTGCAAATCAATGTATAAAAATGTGATGGGTATCAATTGATTTGTAATAATGTCTACTTAGTGTTATAATTAACTTTTGTGTAGGGGATCATCTACACCAGCGCTTCCCAACCCTTTTTCTTTCACGTACCCCTTTCTAAGTCTTTTCATTTCGGAGTACCCCCATTTATCGTAACCACCCACCCACTCTTCTCCTTCCCCACATAGTATTAAAATCTTCATCTCTCTGGAATGAAAATCAGTATTTCAAGAAATATTCATTATTATATTTTCTATTCATTAAGGGAGCACTGATGTTTTCAGTATTATTTAAAGTATTATAAAGTATAATTATTCAGTATTTATCAGTTATCAGAGCAGGCCTATTAACAGCTGCACTCAGGTTTTCTTGCAATTCTAAATAATTAGATTGTTTCGAAGAACTAGCAGTTCCCAAATCATCAGATTTAATTTCAATCGCAGTTGCAGTACTCTTAAGAGTTCCGATTTTAACCAGTTATCCATTTTAAACATAAAACCAAATCTTTCAAATAATGAGTAAACATTTCAAATTAAATTAAAAGGAACAAAGCTTTTCAATTAATATACATTAGTGATATAACTCCGCCTACTCGAAAATAAAAGTAAGGGCCTGCTTTTCAACACGTTTTAAATTAAAACATTAAAACCAGAAACTTTGGCGTAATTTAGGCATTTTGTAATTATTATTAAAAATGGGAATAAATAAGCCGTTTGAAAAAAAATTGTACAATAATCAATGGTAGTTTTCGCGAAGATTGGAGAAATATGTAAGTACACATGCATAATGATTAGCAGTGGGTGGAGCTAAGGACATAGAATTATTAATCAATTATTAGGTCTAATAGTCTTTTACTCTGATTTTGAGCATAAAATATTGGAGTTACACATGAGACTAACTTTGTAATCCAAAACTGTAAACTTTTCTTATGTGTTTTCAGTTAAAACATTTTTGTGATTCCGCCATTACCGATATTATTTTCTCGTACCCCCCCCCCCCCTCAGCAGGCCCGCCACGTACCCCAGGTTGGGAACCGCTGATCTACACGCATAGAAATTGTAACAAACTTTAAAATTTTCAACACTACTAACACCTAATTTTGACATCATATTTAGAGTTTGAGGAAAATTTTAACTTCGAATAACAAATAAGGAGTCATTTGGACAAGTAGCTTAGGAATTATGCAAGTTTAAATTTTGAAACTCCAAATGTGAAATTGTCCCATAGTGGTGCAGACGATTAAGCTCAGTTCCCGTCAAGATCACCGAAAGTGAAGCCGAATCGACCATGGTCAGTATTTGGCAGGGTGACAACCTCTCTCGACTGCGGCTGCTGTGGGGCCGGGCCGTGTACGTTAATGGGAGCTGGTGCACATAAGATCTGTTCATGGCTCCAATGTCCTCCAAGTTTGAAAACGATACCTCTGGGGGGTGCCAATCCAGATGCAAGTCTCTCATTCTGGAATGGGATCAAAATTTGGAGACCAGCTCTAGAAGTCCAACCTCTCTTGAGGCTCTGGCACCCCTTCTTTCAGAGAAGTGCCATGGCACTTTCTCTGATGCGACGACAACAGCAACAAATGTGAAATTCATTTTTAATCATTGCAAAACAGAATGTAATGCAAGTAGTTTTTTAAGTGGAATTCAAAATCTACTTAGCTAAATGAGCTGTAATTTTAGATTCGCATGAACAAGGTTTCTAGAAATTGAGTTATGCTTAAAAAACTACCCAAATTACAATCTGTTTTTGAATAATTAAACATGAATTTAATATTAGGAGTTCCAAACTTTAAACCTCCATGCCTAAACAACTTGACTGAAATTTGGAATATGAAGGTAAAATTTACCAACAAAACCAAATATGATTTCAAAATTAAGTGTTTATATTGAAAATTTCAAAGTTTGTTACTACTGAAGTATGGACACAGCCCCATAAGCTAAATTTAGGTATAGCATTAATTAGTAGACATTATTACTAATCGATTGGTACCAGTCACATTTTTATACGACATTTGGTAGAGCAAGATCACTTTTTATTCTGTACATAATATTAATTTTTAAGCTAATTTTATGTAATATTTATAAGGTTTTTAATTATACTTTTTGAATGATTATTGAGAAGAAATTGCATGAAATACTATGTAATCCAAGAACCTCATAATAAAGGTAAATTTAATAGAAAATGTATTTAATAAAATAAAATCGTTGGTTTACGGATGCTCAGTAATATAACACTTTTGCCTTTACTAACAAAAGAAGAAAAAAAAAAGTTATATTAATTTTTTGGTGAAGGTTTAATTAAATGAAATTAAAATTATGTTAAACAAAAGACAAACCAATTAAAAATTCAATTAATTGATTAAGAAACTTTGATTGACCCAGTCGAAACCCTTTAATTAATTTTCATCTCTAATAAAAATACTTTGTGTCATTGCATCTATATTAATGATTCATTATCATTGTTATTCAGTTTAATTGAAATGGAATGCATGCGTTTCTAACATTTACTATTAACTAACCTTCTATTTTCATAGCATGTCTTTCAATGGCGGCAACACAGGAAGCACAGGTCATTCCACTAACACGTAGGAAGCACTTTTCCAATTCACCGTCAACATCCAAATACACATCGGATTTTTTTTCTTTGACTGAAAAATAAAGAAATACTCACATCAAATATTAAAGGTTTATAAATAAACAAATAATAAAAGTTTTCATTGTTGAAAATTTATCTTCACAGGTTCTGTTATTATTTTATAAACCAGCACATGAGCTGTGGATCAAATAATCATGTTATCATAATAATCAAATAATCATAAATAAAGTTTTTCAAACAAAAACTTTACTTAACATCTTTAAACTGTTTGAGATTTTTACTTTATTTTTATACTAACTAACCCGCCGGCGTTGCCCAGGCCCAAGATAATTACAATCTCAGAGAAAGGCGTTAACCCCCTTTCTCCCCATACCCGCAAATATAACGAATAATTTGTTCAAGAAAACCACTGTCACCTACATTAACGCTATCATTAAAAAAAGAATTAAATTTTTCTGATAATTAGAACATAACGAAGACGCTACGCTAAAATAGCCGGCAGATGACACCCCTTCCCAACCTCAATTTCAAATCTATATCTTAATGAGTTACCTAAACTTTTGTTCATTAGTAAAAATGGGCAATTATTTCCTTTCATTTTCGCAAACTCAATGGAGGGATCGGCCAGAGAAACAGATCTCTTTGTAGTTCAGTTTTTAATGAAAGCAGATCCCTGTCTGAAACTTTCGCGGATTATTTTCACTCGCGCCGGCAGATTTTTGACAGTTTTTTGCACAAATTAAGAAAAATTACCGACTGAATTTTTCAAAAATCACATAGTCAGATGCAGAATATTTTTTTACATATGTTCAGAAATTTTCAAATTGATATCTCAATTAGTTTTCTTAAAATTCGCTAATTAGTAAAATAATTTCAAATTTGTTCATTTCCGCTTGCAAATCCAATGCGACATTTTCATTTAAAAGATGTCATTTTAGAAGCGATGGTTAATGAGAATCTAATTAATATCTTGGGTAATTATCAAAATATTAAAATTCTGAGACTCAGGTACACATGGCCAGACCTTGGACTATCTAAACCTAAATTTTCAGACTTCTAGGTGAGCTAGATTTTGCTAGCCATCACAGACAAACACACACACACACAGAGCGAAACTTTTGTTTTATTAATATAGATAGCTGAATGTTTTTTGCTTTGATGCAAAACCAATAAGTGACACCACTGATGCTTATTTTCTCATAAAATAATATGTCATATTCATCCGAGTTTGCAAAATGCCTTCAAGACAGTGTTACTAAGAAAGTAACAAAGTTTCATAATTATCTTAGCTTAAATAGCTTACAATAAACAAAATTGAGGATTTGTAGACCATTCACTTGTTTTACCCTTCAATTTGTTATTGCCTGAATTTACGTTATTTGTAATTAAATTGATTTTTTAATGTGGCTAGTAATTTTAGATTCATATTTGTATGAACCTAAATTACTACTCACTTAAAGTATCAATTTCAGAAAAGAGTTCTTTCTGTCATCTGCAGTGTTATTTTGTTTCTGCAAAAGCAATGAATGTGCATTTACAGTGTTATTTTAACTTCAGGTCTCAAGAGGTTAATAAATGAAAAAAAAAGTAAATAAAAGTAAGTATGGCACAAGAATAAGTTACATTTTCTTAACTAAAATTTCTGCTTTTAAGCACATTTGTTTGATGCACAGTTCATACATCAGTTTTTACAACAAAATTTCCAACTTTACAAGAATCATGCTAACAGAGCCAGGGTAAGGGTGAGGCAAATAAGGTACTCACCTCAGTTGAATAACAAATATTATGCCAATTTTCAAATAGACTTTGAAAAAATAATTGTTGATTTTGTATTAATAAAGTCAAAGAAAGTTAAGCCGTAGCATTATTATCTGATAACATAATTAGATACTAGGATTTTATGCATTTATGCAGGGGAACTCTTCTGGGACCTTTAACTCCACTTTCCCATGCAACTTTATAAAAAAAATTACCTTTTAAAATATATAAGCAAGATAACTGTCAGAAAACTAAATTTGATCCATTATACAATGAAATTTTAGATTTTCCTTGATTAGCAAAAAAATAAAATAAAATTGCAAACAAAAATATACAACCACGGCTAAACAAAGACGTGGTTAAAAAGAGCAAATTGCACATTTAGAAGGGTTCATCACTTAAATTATATTAAGATTTTCCCACTTTTTATGAGCTACAAAAACAAGATAATGACTAATATAAGCAAAACATCAGTTCATTTCAATGGGATTTTTGTTAAAAATTAGGATAGAATTAGGAAAGAAATCCGTTTTTTATCAAAAACTGTACAGCAATAATATTTCTGTTACAACTGCTGGTAAAAATGTTGTAATTTATCAGTTTTACCAGACAGAATTTCAATAAGATCTTTCAAAGAAACCACCCTCCCTCCTAAGAAAGTGCAAAGGAATATCCTGAGGTCTTGAAAAAATGAAAGAAAGATGGGAAAGATAAGACCACTTTCCCACCTACTACCACACAAATACTCTGCCTTTTGTAACATATACAACTGAGACATGGAAAGGTTTTTTTTTTTTGGTTGTTTAGGGGTTTAATGACAAAAAATACCTTTAGGGACATACTGCGTCAAAATAAGAATTATAAGAAAACATAAAATCATCCACAAAATGTAATGCTAAAACAATGTCACTAAAATAAATTTAATTAAAGATAAAAATAAGGAGCAAAGCTAAAAGATAAATACTATCTGGATGGCGTTTCCCATTCAGATGTCATGCAAGTGTAAACAAATATTGTTAATTGTTAAAACTATAAAGCATATAAGAAACTACAGTATATTTTAAAATAAAAGCCTGCATGCTTTAAAAAAGTACAAAGTGCCCCATGAGGTGTTTCTCCAATGAGGTTTGTCAATGTGGGTGATGATGAATTAAAATACATTCTATACAAGTGTCAAAGGCCTGGACAATCAGTCAAAAAATTAGAGCCATGGAATGGAAGGAGCATAGAAGAAAACCTTTATGTGCTTTTTTTTAAAAAATCTGTACTTTGGGCTATATTAACCAGCCTTTTCATATATCTTATTGCACTGTTAAAATGAAAAGGATATGTGAAATCAATAGTTCGAAAACGGCAGTGACTATTGCAATGTTAGCCGAATTTTTCTGAGAAACTTTATGATATTAATTTTAGCATTGAGATAATTAGAGCAATTAATAGTGTTAATTGCCAAAACGTTAGTTTAGGCTCACTGTGGAGATCCAAAAAGTTTTTGGTTTCCGTCTGTTTGTCTGTTCTGCGATAAATGCTGCAAAAATAGTCCAATTAGATTGATTTTTGGTAGGTATATTGGCAAGGTACCCGGAATTAGCTGTATCGTTTTTGGTTAAATTTGGTTCATTTGCTCGATAAATATAGAACATTTTCTTTTAAGTCATAATGCTTTTCGATGGGAAGTCAGACAATTTTTTAATTTGAATATTCATCGAAAGGAAAATGACGCATTGGGATAGTTGATATGTTAAATTATGGATGCTAAATTTCCAAAATGGAGATATCAAATTAATACGATCGCTTAAAAAATTTGCTAATCATTTCTTAGAAATTTGAAACTGTATAAATTATTGGGAAATTTTACCCATTAATTGGTGAGATAGAAAACATTTTCTCTCTCTTTTTTTTTTTTTTTTTTTGATGTTATAAAGTATTGTGGCAATACAATTAAATATTAAAAGCAAGTTTTTAACTATTTTTATAAATGTAAAACCAAAAAAATTACAGGTATCTATACTTTTGGGGCAGCACATTGTTAGATAATTTAATGGTATTTCATAATTTCAAACCTTTGATCATAATTTATGTGTGTATAACAGCAAAACTGCTTTTATTTATTACCTATCTCACGAATTTTAATTGCACCTTATTACTTTTTATGCTAATGCAAATTTTATTGATTGTCTAAACTTTTGGGACATGGTGTATCAACATTTTTTTTTTCAAATGTTTCAATTCACATGAATTTCATTTTGCACCAACTATTACACTTGGCAACAATGGTGTTTGTATAATGAAAGAGTACCAAAAAATATGATTATAAAAAAATATTTCGTTTCACACAGGCATTAATTTCAAGGATATAACATTGCGAACAACATATAAAAAAATATATAAAGTGTCATCTATAAATTAGATCACATATCAAGTACGGGGGAGGAAGTGGGTTGACATAACATGTTGTGATATCATATCTAAAATAATATAAACAGTTAGGTAAGAATTATTTGCAAGCAGCATAAATAAAGTTGATAAAAAGTGAGATTTTTACTCAGAAAGTATTTAGTATATATTTTTCTTTAAATTAAAACAGCTTGAAGGAAAATCATACAAATTTTTGACACTTTTATAGTATTTATTTCAGTAGGTGTGAGATAACATATAAAAGTTAAAAAAACCACCTCTGTTATAAGCAATTAATATTTGTCTTAAAAATCATGCCGAATTTCAGGGTGTTCCAAAACATTTCCATTACAATACATTAATTTGATATGGACCACTCTGATTATGGAAATTTCACTACTTTATGTTTGATAGAAAGTACAAACTAGTAAATTTATTTAAAAAAAAAATGATTACATAATCATGTAATAAAATCAATAATTATGATTAAAATGCAGATATAAGTGCTTAAGTGATAAAACAGAACACAAGAAGGCTTATAAAAACCTTTTAGACATGTTTTGAACACACAAACTGTGCTATTATCAAGATCTACAATGTTAAACAAACTATTCTTGCAGAAATTTTTGAAAATAAACTTGAAAACATAAACCATGAATTTAGTTTATTTGTTTATGTTTTCCTAGTTTATTTTAAAAATTTTTTGCGAGAATAGTTTCTTTATTGTTGTAGATCTTGATAATGGCGCCATTTGTGCATTCGAAACATGTTAAAAATGTTTTTATAAGCTTTCTTGTGTTCTGTTTTATCACTTAAGCACTTATATCTGTATTTTAAAATTATAATTGTTGCTCTGTTTCTTTTTAAGGTATAGTTGTAGGGAAAAAATAAACACTTAAACCATCTATTCAGGATTTATAAATTGTTTTCCCAAAGTATAATCATAATTTAATTAATATTAGACTATTAATTGATAATTAAGTTTAGAAAATATGAAAATATTGTAATGTCACCAAAACATACAATCATACACAATTTCCAGATTTCTAGTCTATCAGGCCGTGGGTGAAAAATGAATATAAAATTACCTCTTTACATACACAAGTTGCGTTAAATTAAAAGTGCATTTAAAAAAAAAATAATGCAGTCTTTATTTTTTTATTTATATTTCATTTCTTACTTTTTAGGGTACTTTTCGGTTAGCCGGGTGCCAGTGATATATATATATACATGTATGTTTACACACACACACATATCTACATATACATATATACATACACATATATATGCATGTATATATATATACAAATTTATGTATATACATATGTATTTATGTATGTACATATATCACTGGCGCCCGGCTAACTGAAAAGTACCCTTCCTTTTTAGTATCTCTATAATAAAACTGTAAGTCATGTGACTGTCCTCAACAGTTCCGGGATGCCGCATCGCTTTTTCATATGCCAAGCGGCCATTTTTATTCAAAATTATTTTTTCGAATAAACTGCATAAAAGTTACATTTTAAGAAAGATCGTTCAAAATAAATTAATATTTGAGAGATGACTTGCGTTCAATTATGTATATATTCTGCAATAACTTCAGTCGAAAGATTCGCAGTTCAAATTCTCTATTCATAAAAGTAAACAAAAAAAAGATTGATTCGTCGTGAACATTTAAAATATTAAATCATGGAGGTAATCATTCGCAAAGCAAGTTCTCCGCGAATGAATTTTTGGACCGCTGCCTCGCGTCAAAAAAATAATTCGCACCAGTGAGACAATCAAAGTTTACCATAATTATGTGCTATACAACTCAACTTTCGGACCTTTTCTTGACGTAAATTGAACTCATGTAATAATATTTAATGAATCAGATTTTTAGCATTTTTAAAATCGCTAATACAGCTTTTATTTATCGCGTGTACAAATTAGAAATGATACTTTGATTTTGAAATCAAATGTTTTGATTTATGATATTATTTCTTATTTATTTATTTATTTTCTCTTTTAAATGAAAAGTGTGAAGTATTTTAAATTTATGTAATATAAGCATTTTAGATTAAAGTTAAGTATTTTAAATGAAATGAGTGACAGGTTTATAATTTAAAATTAAATTAATTGTAGTATGAATGACGGTGATGGGAACGATATTTGGCGAATTATCATCTGCTCCCGGCTAACAAAAATACTCATAATTAAAAAAAAGAATAAAAATAAATAAATGATAGTTTGTTGTAAATAAATATTGATATACATATCAAAAATAATTTATAGAATTAAAATAAAAAATAAAAGTAAATAAACAACAATTTCCATAACAAAGTTTTCGCCAAATTGGCGGGGGAGGGGGGGGAATCGCGCCAACGTGCGTATGTGACATTTGTGCCCAAAAAATATGCGAAATGCTACCATGATCGCAAAAGTTCATGATTTGTCTATTAGAATCTTCCGATTTGGCGAAGGATTAAGGGAAAATTAAATTATGAATAAATGTAACGTGTTGCAATGTTTAACATACATTTAAGGGAGACCAAACTGGTCGCCAGTGGCGGCTAGTGTAAAATATTTCATTATTGCAGTTTCATGGCCATTTAGCATATTTTAGTGAACTTGGTTTGGCACATAATTAATTAACTCCATTGTTGTAACCCGTATATAATTGGAACCATATAGTTTATTTGAAAGAATATTTGACGATTTATCACGTGTGCATGGCTAACAGAAAAATACCTTAAAATTAATTTATAATTAAGTTTTAAAAATATTTAAAAAAAAACACACACAACTTTGTACATAACTTTTACAATTCTGTCACATCAAGAAGTGAATGAAAAATAGATTACAAAATTGAGAGGGTCGGGGCAAGAGAGTGCCAAGTCACATTTGTGAACTTCTGAGAATTTCAATTTGAAAATTGGATAAAATACTCAAATCAAGATATATAACAAAGTTTGTTTGCCAATGTCTTAGTAGCATTTGAGATATTCTGAGTAATAATATGGCATTACTGTAATGATATTACTATTACATTCTTTGTAAATTAGCTATCTTTATTGGGGATATAAACATCTTAGGAAAAATGAAACCTGTCACATAGGCTGCCACCAAGTGACATTAGAAACAAATTATATGCAAGATATTATAATTTACAATATTAAGCAACAGATTACAGTGTTACATTTACTTAATCAGAAATGGGGCTTGGCACTTTCTTGCCCCGACCCACTCAATTCCCTTTTTACATAGATGAAACAAGCGAAAAAAAAAAAAAAGTGTAAAAATAACTATTGAAATGTTGTTTCAAAATTAGCTAAAAATAATTTGTTGCAAAAAATGTGACATCACAACAGGACAGGTCACATAGGAAGAGAGAGGAAGGGGAGAAAGCGGAGGGATATAAAAAAACCATGAAATGATTGACACATCATGAATGAAAACCCATGATTTATGTGACATAAATGAATCACAACCCAAGGAAAATTTTCACTTACTTTTTTCGTTAGATCCTGACTGGGATATTTTAATAACTGGAGAAGAATCAACAGCCACGTTTTGCAAAGTACTAATATCTTTTTCATAACATACAAATCCCATGGACTGAATTGTATTAATAATGTCATTAACAGTTGCTAAATCCTGGAAGTAGTGCACTTTTATCCTTTTTTGATCCGAAAGTGTTTCAACTCCGACAACTCCTTTGCTGATAAAAAGTGAAAATTCATCATCACCAGTCCATTCGTTTGGAATAACACCCAGCGTTTGAATTTCAAACAAAGAGCATTTTACACGATGATTTTCAGCTTCAGTTGTTTCTTGAACGGATGCGTCAAACCCCATATCATCAATTATAGTCCGGAGATCTTCTGGACTGATGACGTCCGAGTTGAACCAAATGCTGGCTACTTTGTCTTTTAAAGAAACTTTAATTTCGCTAACCCCATCTTTCTTACCAACAAAGTCTTCGATATTATTTACACAAGACATACATGTCATGCCCTCTACATTTATTTTTGTAAATGAGTCATTATGTTCAGTGAGCGAGACAGATTCTGCGGGAAAACCTAGTTCAGAAATAATTTTACATAGATCATTCACATTTATTTTATTAGAGTTGTGGATTACTCGCACTAAGTTTTCCTGTGGCGACACTTTTACAGATTGTACACCTGTTTGATTTTGAAGTTCCGATTCAATTTTGTGAGCATCAGTATCACTTATTACACCTTTTACAGTCAATGCAGATCGAACAGAACTTGATTTATTTTCTGCTAAAGACGCCTCGAAACCCATTTCTTCTATTCTTTTTACTATATTAGAACTGGAAATGATGTCCTTATTGTATTCTATTTCGGCTGATTTATCTACAAGGGAAACCTATAAAAAAAAATACAAATATGTAAACAATAAATATTCAAATGCATGAAATATTAATGACAAAAATTTTGAGCATGCAACAAACAAATATAATCATATTATACAAACAAAATTATATGTATTTTTCTGTTATACCAACATCATGCCAAAATGTATGATAATGCACCATTTATTTCAACCACATGAGTGCAAAGGATTTTTATTGCAAACCATTTCAAACATTATGATTTGCCAGTTATTGAATATGAATCATTTTACTATTATTATTATTTAATGGTAACTTCGTAAAATATCTTAATTTGTTATTTTTGTAATAGAAAATATTTATTATTTAGTTATAACTTACATTTATTATTGACACTGAGATGAATTTTACCATTTGACAGTTACCTGGTGTTGAGGAAGCGGCAACAAAATTGTTTCAGGACTTTGGATACATAAATAAAAAAAGAAAATTGCCCAGTTAAACTGAGGGCATTGAGCTCACTTCTTATTTCAAAGAATTTTAAATAAACCCCTCGAAAAATAAAGAAATCAACAATATATTAAGGGGGATCATCCCTTTCGTTCTCCCCCCCCCCCCCCTTATAATTAACCAATGAACCCCAAAACTAATCAGGTTAGCACCTTATTGCAATGAACATATATACAAAATTTTAAGCTAATCGGTTAATTCTGCATGAAAAACCCATTTATCTAAATTAAAAGGAGATTACCCTCTCCCCCCTTTATACTTAACCAATGAACCCCCTTACCACAATGAACCTATATACAAAATTTGAAGGAAATCTGAAGATTCTTCATGAAAAATCCATTTATCTAAATTAAAGGGGGGACGGCACAGCACCCCGTTACCCCCTTTATACTTTACCAATGAACCCCCAAAGCTAATCAGGAAAGCGCCTTATCACAATGAACCTATATACAAAATTTGAAGAAAATCGGATAATTCTGCATGAAAAAACCATTTATCTAAACTAAGGGGGGATTAGCCCCCCTTTCCTTCTTTATACTTAACCAATGAACCACCAAAACTAATCAGGAAAGCGCCTTATCACAATGAACCTATATACAAAATTTAAAGAAAATTGAATAATTCTGCATGAAAAACTCATTTACCTAAATTAAAGGGGGAGTTACCCCCCCGTTACCCCTTTACAATTTACCAATGAACACCCAAAGCTAATCAGGAAAGCACCTTATCACAATGAATCTATGTACAAAACTTGAAGAAAATCGGATAATTCTGCATGAAAAACCCATTTATCTAAATTAAGGGGGGATTAGCCCCCCTTTCTCCCTTTATACTTAACCAATGAACCACCAAAACTAATCAGGGAAGTGCCTTATCACAATGAACATACATAAAATTTTTTAAGAAAATCGGATAATTCTGCATGAAAAACTCATTTACCTAAATTAAAGTTTCCCCCTTTATATTTAACCAATGAACCCCAAAAATTAATCAGGAAAGCACCTTATCACAATGAACCTATAAACAAAGTTTGCAGCAAAACGGTTATTTCTATCAAGAGTTTTACTGTGTTACATATATACATACATACGTACATACATACAGAGCCGCCATTCACATGAGTTCTCAGGCTTTGATAGCCTGTGAGCTAAAAAAGCTTTTACTGAACGTCTTCTTTCAAAAAATGAAATGTTTACCAAAGTGTATGCTATTTCGTATAGATTTTGAAAATATTCTATATATTATGAGCACCCTCATTTTTAAGCGTAACATTTTGGTACAAAAGTCTGCATTATACATAAGTAAATATAGTAATTCAATGACTGTATACCAGGGTGGTGCAAAACTTTAATTAGATTAACTATTGAAAACTAACGATTAAAAGTTTAATCATGACTAAAGATTGACGATTGGACTTTATCGTCAATCTTTAGTCATGATTAAACTTTTAATCGTCAGTTTTCAATAGTTAATCTAATTAAAATTTTGCACCACCCTGCTGTATACTCCTTAAGAGAAAAAAAAAAGGAAGGGGGAAGGGAGGGGTCTTACTCATTTAACATAATTAAACAAATTCACTATATTTAAATGCTAACTAACCCACCCGGCGTTGCCCGGGCCCGAGATAATGACAATCTCAGAGAAAGACGTGAACCCCCTCCCTCCCCATACCCGCAAATATAACGAATAATTTGTTCAAGAAAACCATTGTCACCTACATTAACACAATCATTAATAAAATAATTACATTTAATTAGAACCTAACGAAGACGCTACACTAAAATAGCCGGCAGATGACACCCCTTCCCGACCTCAATTTCAAAACTATATCTTAATGAGTTAACTAAATTTTTGTTCATTAGTAAAAATTGGCAATTATTTCCTTTCATTTTTGCAAACGAAATAGAGGGATAGGCCAGAGAAACAGATCTCTTTGTAGTTCAGTTTTTAATGAAAGCAGATCCTTGTCTGAAACTTTCTTGGATTGTTTTCACTGGCGCTGGCAGATTTTTGGCAGTTTTTTGCATAAATTAAGAAAAATTATTGACCGAATTTTTCAAAAATCACATAGTCAGATGCAGAATATTTTTTTACATATGCTGAGAAATTTTCAAATTGATATCTCAATTAGTTTTCTTAAAATTCGCTAATTAGTAAAATAATTTCGAATTCGTTCATTTCCGCTTGCAAATCCAATGCACCAGTTCGTTTCTTTTGCCATTTTGATTTAAAAGATGTCATTTTAGAAGCGATGGTTAATGAGAATCTAATTAAATTAACATATTGGGTAATTATCAAAATATTAAAATTCTGAGGCTCAGGTGCACATGGCCAGACCTTAGACTATCCACACCTAAATTTCCAGACTTCTAAGTGGGCTAGATTTTGCTAGTCATCGCCAACAGACACACACACGCACAGAGCGAAACTTTCTTTTATTAATATAGATATTATGAGCACCCTCATTTTTAAGTGTAACATTTTGGTACAAGAGTCTGCATTATACATAAGTAAATATAATAATTCAATGACTGTATACTCCTTAAGAGAAAAAAAAGGAAGAGGGGAGGGAGAGGGCTTACTCATTTAATGTAATTAAACAAATTCACTATATTTAAATATGAAATGAAATATGCATAATTTTATGAATATTCACCAAAATGTTTTTTTTTTTTTTTCAAGAGAGAAATCATGCATGTATAATTCCATTTTAGCATATCTCTTCTAACTTTTTGCATAATACACTAAAGCACACCTGTGGTATGAAAGTGTAAACTGTTGATACTTTAAATAAATAATAATCAAATTAAATAATTATTTGTGATGTATTAATTATTTAGTTCATTTTCTATAATTAAGTCTAGAAGCATTACTATAAGTAACTAAAACGTTTTTTTAGCAAATTTTACACATTGTTGATTAGATTATACTAAATTCAATAAGAAAAAAGCATGGAAGATGCTCTTCAACATTTAAAAGTTTTATATATAACTGCACACTTTTAAAGTAGAGAAACAGTATTTGCATTACATTTTATACATGGGAACTATAGTAGATATTGTTGTGAGCTCGGGGTTCGAAAGGACTGATGCCAATATATAAGAACAATAAAAAGGCTTTATTCACTATAAACAGTGCAATACGAACACCAATATCTTCTGAAAATTACAGGATATTCAGTAATCTTCAAATCCAATAAAAGCACAGCAAAATTTCACACAAACAATGCGTTCAATACGACGTATCAACGACAAAATCAATCCGAGAAACACAGTTCTCAATGCAAAGCCTCTCGTATGAATTCAATCGCAGTTGACAGACAACTCACTAACTGAACTGATGGAGGTCCTTATATAGGTTTCAGAGATCTTTCCAGATTATTCCAGAGCCTTCAGATGCCAGAAATTACCAGAAAGTTTTTTAACCTTCGATAGAGAACCAAAGCGAGAAAGGATCCCAATGTACAGGTATAAGGGGGGGTGGTTGCACAAAAAGTCGCCAAATCCGTCGCCAACTTGGCGACATTTGGCGATATATCGCCAAATTTTGCGACAAAAATAAGTCGCCAAAACCATCGCCAACTTGGCGATAAACCCATTCCTTGGCGATTTTCCAATAGAACTCATTATAGAAACCGATGCTGTAAGGTTGTTTTCCTTGCAAACCACCTGAAGCCTTTAGCACTGAGTTACATGATGCTCAATAGGAAATACATTAATAATGCTGCAATTTTCACAATAATAAAATAAAATAAATTAAAAAGAATGAAATATTTACAAAATTCATAACATTGCCCCCCTCTCAAGGACTGCACGTCCCGGGCAGTTCAACCCTTGATCGGAAAGCAAACCCGTTACCAACAAATGCTAACACATTCATAATGCTGAATTATACAAAATATACACTTATTTAAAAATAAAATAAAATTAAAGCATAGACATTATTACATACAAGTATTTAAATAATAATAACAATAATAATGATAATGCTAAGCAAAATAAATAATTACATTAATTTATATACAAGACCATGGTCATACTAATTTACATTATTTACATTACACTATTTACAATCAATGAACTAAGTACTATGGCCATAGTATGGAGCCAGCCTGTCGTAATGAACGACTCTAGGCTTCGAACTTGGTGACTTTCGGATCCGAATTACGACATCGTTCAGTCTGTTTAGGACTGTATAAGGACCGTCCCAGTGCGATTGCAGTTTGGGAGAAAGTCCTTTGCGTCGAGTCGGATTATAAAACCAAACCTTGTCACCTTCTTTGAATTGATGTCCCGTGGCTTTCGTGTCGTACCTGGTCTTCATCTTCTCCGTCTGTATGTTGATCCGCTCTCGAGCCAAGTTGTGGACGTCTTCAAATCGTGCCTGGAGATTCTGCACGTATCCCTCTGGCGATGAAGGCGCATCTGGAGGGCGACCAAAAATCAGATCACAAGGTAGACGAAGATCACGACCGAAAAGCATCTGAGACGGGGAATAGCCGGTCGTTTCATGGACGGCGCTGCGATAGGCGAGGAGAAACAAGGGAAGTTTTTGGTCCCAGTCTTGTTGGTTTCTTGAAACTAGCAGTGAGAGGTTGTTGAGGATGGTACGATTAAACCTCTCAACCATGCCATCCGACTGTGGATGTAAAGGCGTCGTCCTAGTTTTGTCCATTCCGAGAAGTTGACAGAGACCCTCAATCACAGCAGAGATGAAATTTCTCCCCTGGTCAGAATGCATTTGAAGGGGGACTCCATACCTTGATATCCACTGGTGTACCAAGGCATCCGCAACCGTAGAAGCTTCTTGATCAGGGATGGCATAAACTTCAGGCCATTTTGTGAAATAGTCCATGACAACAAGGAGGTATTTGTTGCCATCAGCACTTCTTGGCAGAGGACCTAGGATGTCAAGGGCGATGCGTTCGAAAGGTGCTCCTACATTGTAGAGATGTAATCTTCCTCGGCTACGTTTCTTTGGTCCTTTTCGAGCTGCACATGCATCGCAAGATTTGCATCATCGTTCGACGTCAGCTCTCGCTTTTCCCCAGAAGAAGCGCTCTCGGACTCTATGTAATGTTTTCATGACTCCAAAATGGCCACCAGTGGGACTGCCATGTAATTCCTTGAGGACCTCTGGTATTCGGGATCGAGGAAGTACCAACTGCCACCGAGATGTCTTCCCATCTTCCGATTCGAATTTTCGGAACAGGACACCATTCCTGACGTGGAGGGAGTTCCAAAGAGCCCAATATTGCTTCGTCGTAGGACTGTAAGTAGAGATGTCTTTCCAACTGGGCTTCGTGCTAGAAGATTCTAATAACTCCAAGATTGGTTTGATCTCAGAGTCTGCCATTTGATCTTCTCGAATCTTCTCATCACTCCAGGGATCTGGTGGCGTCAATAGTGAAGTCTTCGTCTGGCGTATGACATATTCGGGATTATACTTGCTCTCCGCTCTGGAACAATAGCGACAGCTCTCGGGACACGGTCTTCTTGATAGGGCATCGGCCTTTGCAATGCCTGATGTCAAAGTCGTATTCCTGGAGCCGTTGTATCCATCTGGCTACTTGGCCCTCTGGGTTCTTAAAATTCATCAGCCATGTTAGGGATGCGTGATCAGTACGAAGGAGAAATTTCCTGCCATAGAGATAGTGATGGAAGTGTTCTATGGCTTTCACTATAGCTAATAACTCCTTACGAGTGACGCAATAATTCCGCTCTGGTTTCGATAAACATTTGCTCCAGTATGCTACGACTCGTTCTTGGCCATCTATTTCTTGGGAAAGTACAGCGCCGACACTTTCATGACTGGCATCCGTGTCCACAATGAACTGTTTCTCGGGGTGCGGATAGGTAAGGACTGGAGAGGATGTGAGAGCTTCTTTCAGCCGCTGGAAGAAATTGTCGCATTCTTGTGTCCATAGAAACTTCTGTTTGCTTTCAGTGAGCCTATGCAAGGGTCTTGCGATGTTGGAGAACCCCTGTACAAACTTTCTGTAATAAGTGCATAGTCCCAGAAAGCTTCGCAACTGATGGACAATTTCCGGACGTTTCCAGTGCTTTATTGCAGACACTTTTTCAGGATCTGTTCGAACACCTTCAGCTGAGATGATGTGTCCTAAATAGTTTACTTCTCGTTGGAAGAACTTGCATTTCAAAGGGTTCAGCTTTAAATTCGCCGCTCTTAGTTTCGTTAACACTTTTCGAATATTCTCTAGATGTTCTTCAAACGTACGGCCACCAATGATGACGTCATCTAGGTAGATGAGACAAGCTTCAAAAGTCAGACCTTTTAACACTGTCTCCATGAGGCGCTCGAACGTTGCTGGAGCATTGCAGAGCCCGAACGGCATAACTTTAAATTGCCAAAGTCCTTGTCCAGTAGTAAATGCGGTCTTCTCTTTGTCATCAGGATGGATCTCTACTTGCCAATATCCACTCTTCAAATCCAGCGTGGAAAACCATTTATGTCCTGAAAGAGTATCTAGCGTGTCGTCTATTCTTGGTAGAGGATAGCTGTCCTTCTTCGTGATATTGTTAAGTTTACGATAATCCACACAAAATCTTGTGGAGCCATCTTTCTTTCGGACCAACACGATGGGAGAGGCCCACGGACTTGATGACGGTTCGATGATGTCACTATCCTGCATCTCTCGTAAGAGCTTAGAAACCTCTTCTTGTTTTGCGAACGGCAAGCGTCTTGGATGCTGTTTAATCGGTGGATGGTTGGCAGTATCAATTCTATGACGTGTCAGTGAAGTGCGCCCTATATCACTCTCGTTTTGTGAAAACACATCCTTAAATTCCTGGAACAGTCTTTCTGCGGCATGTCTCTGTTCAGGAGATAAATTTTCATTTCGTCCAATTACAGGTGTTAAACTTGTAGGCGGTTCCGATAACGTCAAGCTCGGGTCTTTGCAAACACAGGTGACTGGAGCACAGGTTGCAAGCATTTCACCTTTCTGGATAATTCTAGACTTTTCACTTACGTTCGCAATCCTCACAGGTATCACATCTCTCGACAGATCTACCAGCGCTGATGCTATTAGCACTCCCTTTGGGCTCTTCTCAGGATATCCAGTCAAGCCATACTGGAAAATTCTTTCGTTTCCAGTTAATCCAGGTATCATCATTTCGGTCCGAGGAGGGATGATAACATCTGCCTTGGCTGTGATCCGTTGAATAGACCCGGACTCATTTCCAAGTTTGAAAATAGTGACATCTTCTTGAGCAGAGCGTAACTCATTATTCTTAAAATCCAGTGTAAATCCTTGCTCTTTTAAAAAGTCCAGTCCGAGTATGAAAGGGTCTGAAATATCGGCCACATAGACTGTATGATGATGGTAAGCGGCGTTCCCAAACTTTATTTTCAATTTCATTCTTCCATGTATGTCGATCTTATCCCCGGTCACGGTTTGGAGGATAACACGGGGCGGGGTCCAGAGGAGTTTTTCCTTTAGCCGGTGAGCTAGATCTTTCCGAATGATGGTCACATTGGCTCCTGTATCGATGATCATATTACAGGGCAAATCATTCACACGCCCGACTATAAAAACTCCGTTCTTGCCGCAACTTCTTGCAGAAATTTGACACACTTGATAATGGGGCTTCTCGAAATCTGGCAACCTCCGCCCCGCAAGATGGCCATTAATCAATTTTCCTGCTCCTCCGTTAGCGGGTGAGCTATTACCTTCGGTGCTGGGTCGTCTTGGGCAGTCGATTTGGATATGGCCTTCTCCACTGCATTTCCAGCACTTGATCTTCCTGTAAGGTTTGTTGGCCATTAAGGAGTTCATCTGCCTCATCATGTCCTTCACCTGCTGCTGTAAATGCTCCACAGCTCTATCCGACGTCTCAGGCATGTTGGCTACTCGCACAAAGTGTCGATCTTTCCTTGTAGCTTGCTGGGCTGCCTCGAATTTCAGGGCATAAACTAAAGCCCCTTTTAAGTCACTGAGATCTGCAATCCGGAGTGCTTTCTGGATCTCAGAGTCACGCACACCATCAATAAAATGCTGCAGAGCTAAGCTTTCTCTAATTTCAGTCGGACAGTCAGGATAAGCAAGATGTGAAAGTCTCTCGACATCCGTAGCAAGCTCTTGCAGGGATTCAGTGGATTTCTGCTGTCGAGATTTGAGCTGGAGTCTGCTATATTCCTTCATGCATTTCTCGCCAAAGCGTAATTCTAAGGCACTGACGAGCGTTTCAAAATCCAGCGGTTCATTTGCAGGCAAAGTCTGTAGGACGTCGGCAGCATCAGCTCGTAGAGAAGCAGCTAACTGGCAAGCCTTTGTCTGGGAATCCCATCCATTGCTCTGGTGATCGGCATTCAATCCCACTTCTGACACTAAATGTTGTGAGCTCGGGGTTCGAAAGGACTGATGCCAATATATAAGAACAATAAAAAGGCTTTATTCACTATAAACAGTGCAATACGAACACCAATATCTTCTGAAAATTACAGGATATTCAGTAATCTTCAAATCCAATAAAAGCACAGCAAAATTTCACACAAACAATGCGTTCAATACGACGTATCAACGACAAAATCAATCCGAGAAACACAGTTCTCAATGCAAAGCCTCTCGTATGAATTCAATCGCAGTTGACAGACAACTCACTAACTGAACTGATGGAGGTCCTTATATAGGTTTCAGAGATCTTTCCAGATTATTCCAGAGCCTTCAGATGCCAGAAATTACCAGAAAGTTCTTTAACCTTCGATAGAGAACCAAAGCGAGAAAGGATCCCAATGTACAGGTATAAGGGGGGGTGGTTGCACAAAAAGTCGCCAAATCCGTCGCCAACTTGGCGATATATCGCCAAATTTTGCGACAAAAATAAGTCGCCAAAACCATCGCCAACTTGGCGATAAACCCATTCCTTGGCGATTTTCCAATAGAACTCATTATAGAAACCGATGCTGTAAGGTTGTTTTCCTTGCAAACCACCTGAAGCCTTTAGCACTGAGTTACATGATGCTCAATAGGAAATACATTAATAATGCTGCAATTTTCACAATAATAAAATAAAATAAATTAAAAAGAATGAAATATTTACAAAATTCATAACAATATATATATTAAATTTTATATCTTGCTTTTTAAAAGTTAATTCATGCAAATATAATATTTTCCTAAAATAACTTATATTTTTCATAATAAGGTAATAATACAAAAAAGAAAGAAAAAGGGACTTCCAAGGCATATGAAATTATAAGGTCATTTTTTAAAAATATAATTAAAATAAAACTAACAAAAAGTTTTATTAAAACATAAACATGTACTTTTCTAAACATAATTATAGTTGGCAGAATGAATATTATATATATATATATATATTAAATAATAAATAAATAAAACAAGCATTTGATCCAATAAAAAAATGTAAAACAAATACTTCTTTCTTTAGTTTTTGTTTGTTTCCATCAGATTATTCTTTTGAAAGAAAATTATTAAAATATAATGACAGTGGACTGTTTAGACATGTATTTTTGATCAGATTAATTACTTCAATGAAAGAAAATGATTAAAATATAAAGAGAGCAGAATGTTTAGACATGTATTAAACAAACATAAAAGGAAAATAAAAAGTTAGAGGGAATATAATCAAATTTTAAGTAAATTAATAATAGACCCAATCTTACATATTTAAAGGCAGAAGAAAACATGGCTTTACTCTTTTCAGTTATACTACGCCAAATAAAATACTTTTTAATTTCAGACTCAACACACACAGTCAGAACTTGCAAAACAAGTTCTTCTAAAAGATTAGCTTAATCCACAGAAGAAATAAATTACCTTTGATACCTTTTAAATCTTAAAACCTTATATATCTCCAAACAAAATAATGTGCATAAAATACAAGAAAAAAAAAAAAGATTAAAAAAACAAAAACAACAAGTGATAATCTTTTATTATTACCCAAGACACACAATTATATAACTCAAAGAGATACCTGAATGAGAAAAAAAGAAGCATGCACAAATAGATTCATTACTTTAATGCTTTTGACTCCTTCAGTGGATGAAATATTTGCTTCTATGGAATTAACACAAGATTGACAAGTCATCCCAATTATACGGACACTGATTGTTTCCAACATTTTTCTCTTTTTTTGGCTTGAACCTTTATTTCTCAATAGCCAAACACATGGGTGATGAAGTCAATCACTACTTGTGGCTTATTCAGGAAGTGCTATTATTAGCCGGTCTTGAGATAAGTTGTTTGGTTACAGAGATCTACAGGAAAGAGAGCAAAGAACTTAAGAGTTAAAAGGAAAAATTAGCAAACTTTAAAACAGATGGTCACATATTCTGTTGTCCTCTTAAAAAAACACTAGTATTGTACTATCCTCTAAAAAAACCCCCCATTTTTGGAAATTTTCTCTATATAAAGTCTAATAAAGAATTTAAAAAAAATAATAAACATGGCTAAATTTTTACAACTTGTTCTGACTAAGATTTTAAGGTTGGGCATTTTTCATTTTATCACTTTATTACAAAATGGCAGCCAATTAAGTGAGAATTTGAAAAAAAAAAAAAAAAAAAAAAAAAAAAAAAAAAAAAACACTTTTCCAAATAATAATCCATGTTACCTAAAATCAACCCACATTTGACTGTTTAAAAAGTAATAATACTGTATAAATTTAAAAAGAGAAAAAAAATAAATTCTTGTCTAAAATGCCTCCCCTGTTTTGTTAAGAATTTAAATATATATTGTGCTATCCTCTAAAAAAAATAAAAAAATAAACACTTTTTGAAATTTTTTCTATATAAAGCCTAATAAAGAATGCAAAAAAATTATACATTACTAAATTTTTACAACTTGTTCTGACTAAGATTTTGAGTTTGGGCATTTTTCATTTTATCGCTTTATTACAAATGGCAGCCAATTAAGTGAGAATTTGAAAAAAAAAAAAAAAAAAAAAAAAACACCACTTTTCGAAAAAATAACCCATGTTACCTAAAAACAACCCACATCTGATGTAATCAGCTGAAAATGATACATTTTATTACATATTAATAGTTTAACATAAAAACAATTAAAAATTTATGTTGATATTCTAAAATTCCATTATAACAAGAAAATCTGTAAAAATGAAGCTCATGTTTTGCAAGACTTCTGCAATTGTTAGTTTAATTTACTTTAAAACTAAATAAGCACTCCTTAGGTATTTTTAACTATTTTTATTATTCCAAATGGTGCATAAAAACAGAACAAAACAATAAAATTGACTTTAGGGTTTTTTAAGGAAACATTTCACTGTGGGTTTTTTTTAGAGGACAGCACAATACTGTCAATATTTCACTAAAGTCAATTTTTTGTTTTGTTTTGTTCTGTTTTATGCACCATTTAGAATAATAAAAATAGTTGAAAAATACCTAAGGAATGCTTATTTAGTTTTAAAATAATTTAAACTGACAACTGCAGAATTCTGGCAAATCAGCTTCATTTTTACAGATTTTCTTGTTATAATAGAATTTTAGTATGATCTACATATATTTTTAATTATTTTTATGTCAAACTATTAATATGTGATAAAATGCTTCATTTTCAGCTGATTATTGTTAGTTGTGTGGTTTTTTCAGGTAAAATGGGTTATTTTTGAAAAAAAAAAAAATGTTTTTTTTTTTTAAATTCTCACTTGGTTGGCTGCCACTTTGTAATAAAGTCAATTAAATGAAAAAATGCTCACCATTAAAATCTTAGTCAGAAAAAGCTGCAAAAAATTTAGTAATGTTTACATTTTTTACATTCTTTATTAAACTTTATATAGAGAAAATTTCAAAAAGTGTTTTTTTTTTTTTTAAGAGGACAGTACAATATATATTTAAATTCTAAACAAAACAGGAGAGGCACAATACACAAGAATTTATTTTTTCCCTTTTTAAATTTATATATTATTATTACTTTTTAAACAGAGTTGACAGGTTTTTGACAGTTTAAACTGTCCCATCAAAAATCCTCTGTTAAAAACCTCAAATACTACACTGATATGTAAAATTTCACATTAAATGTCAACACATATACAACTTTAGATGCAATGTTTAAATTGTCACTATTACTGTATTTCAATAATTAGTATCCAGTAAAGAATTATTGTTAAATGCATTTTTTTTTTTAACTTTGTCAATTTTTTATTTAAAAATTAAAATGTAATAAATAAAAGTGCTCACATGGGCTGCACCTTTTTTTGTCCCTTACTTAAAATATCTTAAATGTCCTAGTAAATTAAAACAATAATGATATTGAACAATATTAAAATTCCATGAAATTTGGGACATTTCTTGTATCTTCAAAACTAAACAAGTGTAAGAATTCATAAAGAAAGAAAAATTTGTAACTGGTCAGATATTAGAAGTTTCTCTAAACAGATTATTAATTGCACAATGACTTTCTTTGGATTGAAAATTCCAAAAAAATAAAATTATTTTCTGACAATTGATAATTTTTTTTTTTTTTTTTTATAATTATTAAATTACTATACTTTTAAATGAAAGATTACATAAATTATTATGACTTATTTAATATTATCTATTGTTGTTAAAATGTTTTAATGTGTGTTATATGTTTTTGACAGTTAAAACCACTTTATGACAGTTTAAACCAGTTTTTTTTACACCTGTCATGTCAAAAACCAGTTTTTAAAAATATCATAACCAAATATTAATGATTTGTTCTCATTCTCAAACTGTTTAATCAAATAAACAATTTCTTTATCTGAAATAAAACTACAAATTTGTTAATTAAAAAATACCTATTATAGTCTTTAAAAATTGCATTTATATTAAAGTTGATTTATAAATAATTTTGAAGGAAAAATAAAACTTTACTTTTTTAGCAGGAATTTCAACAATGACATTTTCTCTTTTTTAAAATTTATACATAAAATAATGCTTAATTAACAATAAGATTAATAATAAATAAACACTAATAGTAGTTTGTTCTCAAACTGTTGCTGTTAATCAAAAAGACTAATTACTTGATCTTAAAATAAAGGAAACTATATTTTGTCACAATGTTAACTATAAACTTTTAAAATAAATTATATTTTAAATATAAATTTATAAAGACTTATTTAAATTGAAATACTTATTTATTTTGCTGACAGAAAGTATTAAAATTCTTACTTTGATCTCGGCAAAAATAATTTTTTTTTTCACCTTTTTTAATTTACATAAAAAAACCCATAATAAATAAACACTAACAGTTTGAGAACAAACTGTTAGTGTTTATCAAAGAAAACAATTACTTTATCTGAAAGAAAGAAAACTGTAAGGAAAGCCATTAAATTTTCAGATAACCTAATCTGAAAGTATGATTATAATTCTGATCAAAGAGTAGAACTAAAAGACCAACGACTGATATCCTGAGAAAGGTAAACAAACAATTTTTGATACTATACTGGGATAAAGGATAACATGCAGACATCATTTGGAAACTATTTCTACACTTTTATTAAACACAATAGTTTATTTTTAAAGCTAGTACCAAAAATAGATCAATGATTACACACATCATAATACAGCATTTATTTGACAATATAACCATTTGAAAATTAGACAAAAAAAATTATTTTTTCTAAAAAAAAAAAAAAAATGAAGTTTCTTTTTTTTAATCTAGTTATTCAGGTGTGCACTTTCTTTAAATTTTAGCTAAAAAAATAATAAGAAAGAGAGAAAAAACAAAAAGATAAACATTTTCATGGATTCACTTTCTTCAAACAATTTTCTCCCCCCCCCCCCCCCAGACATTTAGGAGGGAGACGACAACTTGGATTAAACACCCTGCTTGCCCTTTGGTTAAAAGAAATAGCTTCCTTCTTGGTCCCTAGTTGAAAAGACATTTTTACAGCCTTTCCTATTAAAAAATTGCATGGATAGTAAAAAAAAAAAAAAAAAAAAGTGTCTCATTGTTGTCTTGAAAAGAGTGTATTGATTTAAAAAATTTAAAAGTGCTTAAAAATACCCTTACAAATCTAAAAGATGCTGTTTTCAAACTGGCAACACTCTGCTTTTTTAAAACCTTAGAAGGTGGGGGGACTGTCTTCAAATATGCATTGGAAAAGGAAGTAGTGTTCCAGTTAGGTCATTATTTAAGGGTGCAGCACCCTGCCCTTTCTAAAGTCTGCAGAACACAGTTAACCCTTTTTAAAAATAGTGAAATGTGATCCAAGTTCTACCCAGTGAGAGATTTCTCATAAAAATCTTACCCGTACCACAGTATTTCTAAATTCCTGTACTTGAGAGCTTTTAAAGATCACTGGACTTGCTCAATACAAACAACAGTACATTTTCTGTTGAAATATGCCCCTTTTAGTGATTTAGCATCCTTTAGACTTTTTTCTTTCTAAAGTGAGCAATAGTCCCGTATAAAGTCATTCTTACTCAGCTCCGCCCAAAAACAAAATCACTGACACACCCCTGATTGTTACTACAAAGTAACAAAGACAGCAGAAAGAGTTTTAAAATTAGTGAAGTGCAGAAGGACAAAGGCCAAAGGGGGTGGGGGAAGCAGAATTTTCAGTTGATATAATTTAGGTAATTAATTATATAATTATTCTTAGTATAAAAAGACAAATAAAGCTGGAAAAACAAAAATAAGTTGAAAAAAGCTTTAAGGATTTTAATCAGTGTTGAATTCAGACACTTTTCCCCAGGAAGGATTTCTGGGGCTCCGGGGAGAGGGGGGGAAATTGCACTTTTTGACCATTGAAAGTATAAAATCTCAAATTTTCCAGAGGGGGGGGGGGACACTTCAATGCTCCGGGGAGGGGGGGGGATGTCCCCCCCAGGCCACCCCCTGAATTCAACACTGATTTTAATCCTAGTGCACTCAGGACAAAGGTCTGTCTAGATTTTTCTCACAGGGTCTTGTTTTTATGAAATTGTAAAGTTTTTTTGGTACTTTTCCGTTATACAAATACCATTGTTGCCAAGTTAAATAGTTAGTGCAAAATTACATTCATGTGAAATGAAAAAAAAACAAAAAAAAAAAACACTTAATACGAAAGCAAGCATTTAAGAATATAACATTTGAAAATTACGCTTTCACGAGTATTTTAATAAATCAATACAAATATATACTTAAAATAAAAAACAAATATTATACAATAAATAAAACTTAATTTAAACTGCAGGCATGAAATTGTAAAATGTCTCTTAGCGTTTAGTAAGCATTTCATTTTTTGAATGACAATGTTCAAAAACATTTTTATGCAAAATTCCAAGGTCCGGAAAATTTTTATTGCAGCTTCCTTATAATAAGGAAACAGCTAAATGTAAAAATCATCTTAGCATCAGTTTTGATGGGTCAGTAATAAATGTAAGTTATAACTTAATTATAAGTATTTTTGAGTTGAAAAATTGCAAATTATATGTTTTGAGAGGTTTCGATTAAATAATAATACTAAAAAAAATGAGTCACTTACAATAAATAGCAAATCACGTTTGGCACGGTCAGGTTGAAATAAATGACGCATCAGCATACATTTCGGCATGGTGTTTGTATAACGGTAAGGTACCGTTTTTTTAATATTTGTGAAAACTCTAGTCATAATTTTGCGAATTTGAAATTGTTATATTCAGGTTCCTGTGTATTTATCTTTTATGCATAAAAAAGCAAAGTACTATATAATATTTATATATGTATATAATATTCTTTAGCGAGTTCTACAGTTTTGTGACAGGCCAGATTTTATTTTAATATGATTAAATTTGTGAAAGCTTCAGTTTGGAAGGGGTATAAAGTTTTGTGAAAGGTCTATTTTTAGGACAATAAATTTTGTGAAGGGTCCTTTTAAGGACTCAAAAATCTCTTAAACAGGTCTCTGTAGGAGCAGCCAAAGAGAGGTGAGCAAAATTTCAGGTGGATTTAGATTAGGGGTCTTCAATTTTCCACACTCAAGGGCCACATTTATAAAGTTTTAAGTGCAAGACATAATTCAATTTAAATAGCATAGGTAAGAAATGTGGTACAGCTGTCACAGATGTACCAAGATATCTTTTTGAAGCCAAAATGATGATTTTATGCCTAGGCAACCCGACAATTTTGAAGAGATTTTGCTTCGTAGGCAACCCGGTAGAGCAAATTCTGTGGGTTTTATATTAAATTAAATATTATGTGTTTTATAATAAATTAATCATTGTGTGTGTTTTATAATAAATTAAATATTGTGTGTTTTATAATTAAACTAATCATTGTGTGTGTTTTAGGTAAGGGAGACCGGTACACACTGGACCTATGTACCACCCTCTAATATTTTATTTATTTAAAATTTTTTTAAGCTTTTCTTCTATCCGAATAAACAACAGCACTGCAATGATTATTTATAACTTTGAGAAAATATGTTTAGCTCAGATTGAACTATTTTATCCTGATTGGTTGTTTTGAGCTTCTAAAAGTAAAATTTTTCATCATCATATTTTTATTTTTTTAGTAATTAAAGGTTGTAGATAAATAAAATAAAACAGCTTTTTGGCAAAGCTAAGATACTTGTTTTTATTTTACTTTAAAGTTAATATGTTTAACAGAAAGCTATAAACAATATTAATATGACTATTTATTGAACTTCAACATGGAGTACAGTGGACCACCCACTCCTGGGGAACAGTGGTCCACAATCCACTCTGCTCCTGTAATGCAGAATGTTCAAAATATTTAATAATTGCTTATTTTCTATAAAGAAAGATTGTTTTACAGTAGATTTAACTGTAAAATAAAGTAAACAAATAACGATTTATTTAACATAGTAAGAAATATTTTGTTTTGTATTTACTGCCTTTGATAAATATAACTGTAGTCTAATTGTTGATGATTCCATTCAAGTAAGATTCATGAGACGCAAATTGAATGGAAATCAGTTTATTTCTCCCGAAACTGTAGATGAATCTGCTGTTGATGTCAATGATTTCATAATGTTGCTCTCAGACACAAAATTATTTCTTGAAAATTCCAGGCTCAATCTTACTCATAAGTACTTTGTAATTTCATTTGCAAATTTTAATGTGTGCTGATTTTTTTGTACTTAAGTAATAACTTCAACTAAATTGCAATTGTTCCTGTATTAATCTTATTATTTTCAAAATATAATTAATTTTTTGTTTTTGTTTCAAAATTTATATTACTATGTTATTTTGCAGGTGAAGGGGCAACAAAAAAGAATTAGATTAATGAAAAATAGATTTATATTGTATTTTAGATAATACCTGATAGTGGTCCACTGTACCCCGGTGGATGGACCAGTATACCCCGCTTCCGGGCTACATTGGTCCACTTTACAAGTGTATATAATTTTTTTTTTTTTTTTTTTTTTGAAAAATGTATTGAAAGCTATGTTGTGAGAAAATTATGGTGTATGTAAGAAGGTTTAAGGAATATTCAAAAATATTTTCATACAGATCGGTCAGTCTGTTAAAAAGAAAAAAAATGTTAACTGAAAAAGTGGTTCACTGTGTACCGGTCTCCCCTACTTCTCTATTATTCCGTCGACCACTTTTCATAACAAAAAATTATCGCCAAACAGTAACACCAAATAAACAGATGGAAGAATGTTGACATTGGAATATCAAAATAAATAAATAAATAAAATAAAATACGGAAAAGCCCCACTCACCAAAGTGTCAACTATAAGTAAGTTTAAACACAAAAAATTACAATATATTAATGAAAATAGAAAAAAAAATCTTGGATATTTATTTATTTACATTATTTTTCTTAATTATCCTTCTCAGCTTTCTCCTTTTTGCATTAAAAAATTTGCTTTCATAGTAAAAACTGACTCAATGTTGTCTTAAAAAGAGTGTTTTGAGTTTGAAATATCAAAAGTGGCTTTAAAAACCAAAAAAATACCTTTAACAATTAAAAAAGTGCCCTTAAGAATCTGAAAAGTGCCCTAAAAAATCCAAAAAATGTCCTTAAGAATTAAAAAAGTGCCTTTTTCTCACCAGCAGCACTCTGCCTTTTTTTTTAAACCAGGGGGAAACTCTGGATGAACACTACATGTAATTTTGCATCAAATTTGAAGAATGTAGTAACCTGATTATTAAATTCACGAAGAAATAATGTTTTCCTTCAATATTTATATGAAATTTTAAAAGCAGAAATCTGGCAAAACACAGAAGATTGTCCTCCCAGACTTACATAGCCATGGTTGAAAAATATTCATTTGCCATATTATACCAATAAAAATAACATAAAAAATGGCAACTCGAAAAAACAGCCTCTAGAAAATCCGTTTTTATGATAACGTCAATTGTTTTCTTTCATTCTGATGAGATAAAATCAATCAATCAATTTATTTTATTCATGGTGAAAAGATTTACTAGATACAATTTTTTTTTTTAAATGTATTAGAATGTATAAATTAAGTAATATATTTCTAAATTTATATTGTGCTGTCTTCTAAAAAAAAAAAAAAAAAAAAAAAAAAAAAAAAAAAAAAACAACCCAGAGTGAAATATTTCTTTAAAAAAAAAAAAAAAAACAAAAAAAAACTAGTACTTTATCAAATATTTCACTGAAGTCATTTTTTTTTTTTAATTTGTTCTGTTTTTATGCACCATTTAAAATAATAAAAATATTTAAACTAACAATTGCAGAATTCTGGCAAAACAGATCATTTTTAGCAAAGAACTGTATTGAAGCAAAACAGCTTCCTTTTTACAGATTTTCTTGTTATAATAGAATTTTAGAATGATCCACATAAGTTTTTGATTGTTTTTATGTTAAACCATTTATATGTAATAAAATGCTTCATTTTCAGCTGATTATGTCAGGTGTGGGTGCTTTTTAGGTAACACAGGTTATTTTTTGAAAGAGTGTTTTTTTTTCCAAATTCGCGCTTAATTGGATGCCACTTTGTAATAAACTGATAAAATGAAAAATGCTCAACATTAAAATCTTAATCAGAACAAGCTGTAAAAATTTAGCCATGTTTAATTTTTTTGCATTCTTTATTAGACTTTATATAGAGGAAATTCCAAAAAGTGGGTTATTTCTAGAGGACAGTACAATATTGATGTTCATTACATTTCTAAATTCTTTATTTATTTTGTAATATGTTTTAATATATTTATTGTAAGGTTTACTGCTGTAATTTATGCAAGGTTTTTTTGTGATTTTAATTAATGAATTTAATTTAGTTCAACATATTTTAAAAATGAAAAAAAAAAAATTGCTGGTAAGTTGAAAGAGTTGGCTAAACTGGCTACTAGCTAAAAATTACACGACACCTTTCAGGTAAATACAATTATAATTGTTTATCATTTATATGTCATTCTGCAAATCGATAAGCAATGCTGCATTTGTGAAGCAAAAGAATAATATTGGAAAAAAAAATAAAATCTGTGAAATGACCCACAGATGTAATATAGGGTAGATGTGCCAGTAATTTCACGTAATTATTAAACTTTTTAAGATTGTAATCAGATTATTTTTTTTAAACAGTGCCTTGCATATTTTATAATGTGGCAATCAACACCCAATCAGGAAGCAAAGAATAATGTTTAAGGACACAGGAAAATGAGGGGCTCATGGAACTCAAACTCTCCCCATTTAAATAGAGACAATTTTTTAAGTCACACAAGTTAAAAATCTGTTATTTTCTTTCTTAAATGTTTGATAATTCATCTCCGAGAAAACAACCAGTACGCAACTAAAAAAAATAAATAAAAAAATAGTAGCAATAAATTAGTAAATCTGCAGATCAGTGGGCTCAAATCTCAGTTCTGCAATTTTATTTAGTATTTAAAAAACATTCAACCCACACATTCATTTATTTGATACTTTTTATACAAATTACTAAAAGTGATAAATCAAGCAGTTTAGTTGTTAAGAATAAGAGGAACAAAGATTCTATGCACTAGTACTCTAAGACTTTTTTTTAACTAACGCTTCTAACCCCCCCCCCCCCTCCAATGTCTCAATAATTTGATAAATGTAATTATTTGAAATTTAGTATTTTAAACCTTCTATCTAAAATAATTAAAATATTGATCTTGTGATAGTGACAATAATTAATTTAAAAAGTGAATTATTCTCAAATATTTTATTAATTATTGATATCCTAATTGTTAAATTTATTTGAAAATGACTATTTTACTTCATTAATATGATTTCGTTAAATTCTAGTTTTAAATACAATCATAATATCAATTATCTATTACTTTTTGTGGGGTGTCCATTACTGGAACCGAGAGTGTCCCATTACTGGAATTTAGGGTGTTTTGATTTATTTCTGTTATTTACAATTAAATTTCTATTCATATTGGGAAATGTGATTATGAGCATGATTAAATATTGTTAGTAGATTAATATAATATATTTAAAAAAGTGTAATATAATAATTATAACTATTAATTAAAAAATATTTTTTAAAGAAATTCTTCAAGGGTGACCATTACTGGCACATCTACCCTACACATCATATGGACAGTAAATATATTCATGATGCTGGTTTTTGAAAATAAACACTGCTTAATTGTTGAAGCACAATAAACAAATTTAAATATAAATAGCATTCTTACATTTTCAGTGTAAATTTGAAATCTAATATTACACATATATCTCAAAATTTCAAAGATAAACCGAAATATTAAATCTTACTTTTCATTTCTAATTTCACTATTTATTTTTAAAATGAAATAAACGGGAAACACAAGTGCCAAAAAAATATATCTAGAAAACAGTTTAAAATAAACCCTGAATCGTCACGCAGAAGTACGATATTAAATGTATTATTAAAACGAAAGCATGCCAACAAAAACACAACCTGAATAAATTAAAATATCATGACAATCAAGCAAACTAATACAGATTCAGAACGTGACATACTGTGTGTTTATTTTTTTCCTCATAAATTACCACGAAGGAGGTTAAAAGCATGAAACTTGAATAGACAGAAAACTGATATAAACAAGTAATCGTGAAACTAAGGGCGTATTCAACTTTAACTTAATTTAAAAGAAAAAAAACCAGTTTTTCACTTACTAAGGTTTCATTGAAACCAATCATTATTTCGCAATAGCAAATAAAAGACAGAAATCCCTCAAATTATCCTAATTTTCCCTGACATACTGTAACAATAACAACAATTGACAATTTAAAGACAGGTACGTAAAGGTAAACATCCCTCTTTTGCGCATGTGTAAAAATGTGCAGGTGGGTTTAAAAAAAAAAGATACGTAGAAACACAAACTTTTTGATACGATAAAAAAGCAATAAAATCAGAGAAATATTTTTATAAATATAGGGAATTTTCTTTTCATGAATTACTAAAATTAATTTTTAACATAAAGTACAACACAACTCGCTAATGATTTCACATAGCCTTTTTTTTAATTATAACATTTTTAAAAGAAAAGTTGGCTGCACAAATCCGTGCAGTCTGCAGTAACTGTTTGTTTACATTTGGCGGAATCATGTTCAACTGAAAAGTGTGGAATTCTATGCTGTGGAATGGTGAGTTCTAATAAGAATTTTGTGGTATTACCGAAAGATATTTAATTTAAAAACTTACCTGTGTTTATTTTTCTTAAATTGAGTTTTTGTTTATATATGTAAGCGTATATTTTGATATGCATGCAATTCGTTTCAGGCACTGTTATTTTAAAGAAAATAATTCCATTTTATTTATTAGTTTTGCTTCTTTATCAACTGACGCACAGTAATCCAAATTTCTTCCGTAGCGCCAAAAAATAAATAAAAAAAGGGGAGGGGGTGAAAAAAAAAAAGAAAACAATACGTGCAAGCGCTTTGTTTGTACGCGAAACATCTTTTCGATAATTTTGCGATATAATCGGATATGATTGCAGTATAAGGTAAAACTGAGTTGCGCCTAAGTGCGCTCGTCAACCTCTGTTCCCAAATTCTGAAGAACTTTTAACGAGCACGACCAGCAATGTCCTGTGTACTCTACTGCCGGGCAGTATAAGGTAATGCGAAATATCTTCGTTAATCGAAATAATCATGTGTATTTAAATAGGACTTTCGCTCTGTCATGTTTGAAGAAATTAGGGCTTAGATGCTTTACACTCACGCTAAAAAAAAAAAAAAATTAATCGGTTAAAAAAAAGAAAAAAGTCGCCAAATTTAGGGGATTTTTTCCTTTAATGGCAACCTAGCCATTGTATTAAGTTATTCGTTTGGCGCAGTCTTGGAAATCGCGCCAACCAAACATTCGCCAATCTTTTGTTTACATTTTAGCGTGAGTGTAACACATCTGTTCCGAAATTAGATAAAGTTTATAATGTGTACTTTGTACCATACTTCAGATTACTTTATTTGTTGTTCAGGTAGCAATGCAACACATTTCAAAATTTGGAGCTGAACTCTTTATACTCACTTAAAGAATAATAATATATTCATATCAGAATGTTTATATCTAAATCTAATATAGAAAAATATTATTGCAGTTCTAGGGAAATTTTTTTGGTATTTTTCATTAGATTAACACCCCTTCATGCTAAGTGCAAATGTTGGTGCGAAAGCTGACAAAGATGCATTCACAAACAATTATGAAAAGTTTGCATGGAAATATATAACAAATCCAAGCACCCAGAGATATTATATTTCATTATTTTCTTAAAGGCATTAAATAAAAATCATAAAAACAGTTTTAATAAACTGTCTAACATGTTTTTGGCTTCACCGAAGACTTTTTCAAAACAAATGTGATTATTCTACAGTTGTACAATCTATAATACAATGATTTTGAAAAGTTATTTCACGTTTTCTCTCAGATTACTCACAAATGTATTTTATTTTTACTTTGATGTTTATTGAAGCCTTATTTCTATCACTCACAACCATAGAGTAACTCAACCCATAATTTTCATAAGTTAAATGATGCTGCATCGTTACATATGGAATTTTTATATGTTACAATCTCCATGGTTTCTTTTATAATGAATAGAAAGTACAGATTGGAGGAAAAAACTATTTTGCTTTAATTGAAATTTATTTGGATGTCTTCTTCTTGATATAATCTTGCAAGAGCTCTAGTTTTACTAACTTTATATCAGCTATATGTGCTCCTTTTTTCTACAACTAAATTTCCTACTAGTTATGCCAATATAATAATCCTTTGCCTTTGATCCATTGGTTTTATAAATGGGATTTCATATACTCCTGAATAAATTTTAAAATGAATTGTGTCAATTTTAGTCAGGGTTGTAGTGGGTAGCTGCCCGGGCTGGGTTTAAAAAAAAAAAAACCCCGGGTTTTTTACAACCATAAGCATTGTAGTGGGTAGCTGCCAGGGTACCCACCTGAGCTAGGTTTTTTTTTTTAAACCTGGGTTTTTTACAACCCTGATTTTAGTGCAAATAAATAATATCCTTTAACTTCGGAGTCCAGTAGCAGAAACAGTGTAGCATGGCAGTGGGTGCTGTAGATTATTCCAGATCTTGCAGATTAATCCAATATCTTAAAAAAAAAGTACTGGGCTAAAAAAAATTGCTAAAATTTACTTTAACCCTCAAGCTTTATCATATCTTTTTATTATATTTTCTTTGTAAATGACAATTTTGCCTTTTTTATGGGGATTATTGGGACACAGATAAATTTAGATTTGCTGTAGATTAACATAGAATATTCTGCTACTGGGCTTCGGAGGGGGTTTGGCTATTAAGCAGATATTGAAATGTTTAAGGCTATATTTTAATTTCTCAAAACAGCTTAGAAAATATTGAAGAATATAAAGTTATGTGGCATTACTCAAATAATCATAGAGATTTGATTTCTTGGGTACAAAACAAAAACTTGACAAAACACCACAAAATCAACTTGGCTCATTTTTTAATAATTTTATTTCTTAATGAACAGAGGAAAGTATATTCAACTAGGTAAATTATATCCAATGATTGGAGTATCATAGTTGAGATTTTTCCAACAGAGCGAAAATATGCCAGGACCAGGACTCGAACCTCGGGTTTGCCGTACCAATGCTCTCCCTACTGAGGTATCCCGACGATATCCTGGCTGGTATATTTCACTCTTATTTGTTGGACAAGGCTGCAAACTGCTGCGCTAATTTCATTCATTCGAGCTATAACTATAGCATTTTACATGATGAATCTGAAATAGCTCGGAAACTCCTGTATACCATGTAATTAGGTCATAATGAACAGAGGAAAGTATATTCAATTAGGTAAATTATAACCAATGATTGAACTACGATAGTTGACATTTTTCCAACAGAGCGAAAATATGCCAGGAACAGGAATTAATTAATTAATTAATCCTGGATATTGTGAATAATAAGTCTAAAAACTAATTTAATTTTCAAAAAAAAAAAAAAAAAAAAAAAAACATTATACTCTTGCTTGTTTAATGGTATAAGATTTAATCACTATAAATATTTTTTTAAATTTATTTAATTAATTTATGAACTTACACAATAATTAAATTTGAAAAAATTGTGCATAGTTAATTTATATTTCATCTTTTTATTAGTGATATATATGTGTTTCTTTTTATTTAGCATTAATCAAAAGTGGCCCCACCATGTCTCGTAAAGTAAAAAACTTTTTTGGGAAGAAAGAAACGACTCCTGTCAGCTTTGACAAGCTGAAGAAAGAATTATATAATATAAACGCTGATGTTTTAAAAGTGAGTGTTATATATATATATATATATATATATATATATATATATATATATATATTTAAGTTCATAATATATTTTTATATAAAATTGGTACAAAGTTATCAAATGAAATGACTTATTGAACATGTTTATTTTGAATATCTAGGATCTCAGTGTGGAAAATTCCCTTCATCAGAGGTTAAAGTGTATTAAAGATTTGTATGAAATTGTTCTAACAAAAAAACTTGAAAAAGTATGTATGCTATTTAATATTTTGTTTATTGGTATTCAACAAGTATTAAGTTTTTATTTTTATATTATATGAGACTTTTTTGCAAATTTCCTCTAACTTGAGCTGGTTAATGATTGGGGAGGGTGCGGTGCACCTTGTGCATATAACAGCCCCTAATAAGATTGAAGGCCTGTTTAACCCCTTTTTTATAAAAAGTTTTTTACCTATGCCCCCCGTGGCAGAACGTACGCGACGGGCGTCGCAGACTTTTTAAGGTTACTTGCAGACTAAAAACATACAGCGATGCCGCGGACGCGCTACAGTATAGGTGAAAACTGGGAAATTTAGTTAGTAGCAAGTGGCCGGTAGACTCAGTTTCATTAGTGGTCACTTTTTAAAGTTAGTGGCCACTATTATGTTTCAAACTTTCTTGACATCTAGATAAATTATAATCGTTGTACATAAACATATTTTTCTATAAGAGTTTTATACCTATTGTATGAGTATGAGTGTTGTTATGTCATGTGTTAAAGTTTAAGTGTAAAATATATTTATTTAAATATTTCCTTTTCACATGACATAAGTTAGTTTTTACCATCTCCAAGCCTATGTTAAAGTACAAACAAACTCCATTGCTTCACGAGGTTTTTCGGATAAACACGTGATTCATCCATGATCTATCGCTGTGTTTTTGGATCGCTGTTACTTGCTGTTACTCTCGGCACAGAGCTCTCGTCTGACGATCGCTGCTCTGATTGGTCGTCGTTTGACGTCATAGTCCGTGAAGCCAATGGAGTTTCGCGTACGTTTTTCTCTTTATAGAATGGCAACAACTGTATGCAAATTTTTCAGAACAGATTGGTATATGTAGCAGTTCAAGATGTTTGGATTTCGCCCTTGTCTGTTTTTGCTTTGCCTTGTTTTTCTTACGTAGCTCGCTTGAAAGCAGCACTTTGTTTTTCTGCCATGTAACTACTTACGACGTCGTAGCTTGGCTACGTTTTGAAGGCTGCTGGCGGCTGTTAGTTTATTGATGAAAGTTTATTTTGTTTTTATTTTTAAGTTTGTTCGGCAAAAGTAATGCTGACGTTGGATTGTCATTTGTATATTATTCATCAATAAAAATCATCTTGTTGTTACTCCTGCTGTACTCCTTAGTCTTCCACATTCAAGCATTTCCAAAGTTAGATTCCACTGCGTACTCTGCTTAATATATAGTTAATTATTGTGAAAAGAAAACAGGGTTATGGGCCCAGGCTCATAACTGGAATTTAAGTGGTTTTTTTTAAGGAAATGTGGAAGCGAAGAAACAGTGATATTTTCTGACTGTGGATTCTCTCTCTGGTTTGTTTTTGAAAGATGAACTTTCGTTTTGTGAATTTTCTTGCATGCTGTTGACCTTCTGAAAGCTTCACGTTTGAGAGTTGCCGTGATAAAGCGACGGAGGCTGATGGAAAATAATCAAAACATCACCCTTCTGACCGGCAGTAACTGGGAAATTGGAAGCATGAAGTTAAAGTTCTGTTGCTGCATTATGGAGCGTGGGAGTTCATTGAGAAACAAGAGGGAGAGGAGATACCCAAGAGTTTATCACCTGCTAAATCGGAAACTACAGAGGCTGCTAAAACGGAAACAGCTAGTGGAGATACTAAGAAATCTGATCTGACATGGAGAGAAAAGCAGGATGTGAAACTAAGGAAAAATAGAGCCTACACCATTGTTTATCAATCCCTGAGTTCTGAATTTAAGCCTTTAATTTCAAGTACCACTGATGGAGCAAAAGCCTGGAAAATTCTTCATGACCATTTCGAGCCGACCACAAGAGCAAGAGTAATTCAGCTTCTTGATGTCTTCTTTAATACGAGGTACATTCCTGGTGAAAACTTAGGTCTTTTTCTGTGTCGAGTGAAGCAAGCTGCTGAACGTCTTCGTGACATTGGTCATCAACTGCAGCCACTTTACTTGGGCTATCAGATGATTCGGAGCCTTCCAGACGATTTTCAAGCTACTGTTCAAGCCATTTACAGGTGGACTGATGCTGAGTTCTTGCCTGAAAGAATAGAAGCTGAACTGTTGCTGGAGGAAAATCGCTTAAAGTTGTCTCAAAAGGACTTTTCGAATGTAGCTTTTGCTAGTGAATCGTCTGTTAAACCAGGTAAATCTAGAGATTTTTATAAAAACAAAAGTAAAATTGGTCCTTGTTTTTATTGTAAAATGTATGGTCATTTAATTTCTAATTGTAAACTTAAATTAAGTAAATCTAGTAATGAAGCTTGTAATGAGAAAAGTAATTCTGATGTTAATCATAAAAGTAATTTTCATAAATATGGTTCTGGAAATTTTAAATCTAATGTTAAAAATAAAAGTAATTTTCAAAATAAAAGTAACTTTCAAAGTAAAATTTTTTTAAGACCTTTGGAAACTAGTAATGTAGAATGTAAACATCTCTTGAATTGTACCTTCTCTGAACTGGAATGTAGCTTAATTGAGCTTTCTCCTGAATTATGTGAGGCAAATTCATCAGATCTGGGCTATGGAAATTCCCATTGGGTTTTTGACACTGCCGCTACAGCGCATTTTTGTAGCAATAGAAATTTGTTTTTCACTTTTGAGCCAGTATCTGACTTGCACATGTCTCTTGCAGTTGGGGAGAAAGAATGTCCAGTTGAGGGTAAGGGTACAATTCAGTTTTTAGTACGTTGTAAAAATGGAAAATTCAATCGTATTATCTTAAAAGATGTTTTATATAATCCTAATTTAAGAAGAAATTTGCTTTCTGGTGTTAAGCTTGAAAAACTCGGGATAAATTTTGTGGGTAAAAATGGTAAAGTTTTTGTTTATGACAAGAAGGGAAATGAACTTTTTTATGCTTTAAGGAAAAATGACCTGTATTTTTTGAAGCCATCAAAGTATATTACTAAATGTAAAGGAAATGACAATCCAGTCAATTTATCAGCAAATCAAGTAGATAAAGTAAATGTTAATGAGTTGTGGCATGAACGTTTTTTGCCATATTAACAGTGAATATGTAATTAACACCAGTAAACAAGAAAGTGTTAATGGTCTTCCTATGCTATCAAAATTGACTGAAGATTGTATTTCTTGTAAATTGGCTAAATCAAAAAGGGTCTCTTTCAAGCCTGTTGGTCAAACTTGCTCTAAAGTTCCACTCCAGCTGCTGCATATGGATTTGTGTGGGCCGCTGCCAGTTTCATCTCATGGGAGAAGCAGGTATTTTTTATCTATAATAGATGATTTTTCTAGAAAAGTTACTGTTTATGCCCTTAAAAATAAATCTGATGTTTTCGAGACATTTCTTAAGTATCAAAAGAGAGCCGAAAGGTTTTTAGATAAGAAAGTAGTCTCTGTTAGAACAGATGGGGGACTTGAATTCTGTAATGATGAGTTTGATAACTTTCTAGAAAGTCAAGGCATTGCCCATGAGAAAATGAACTCGTATTCGCCTGAGATGAATGGTTGCGCGGAACGCTTCAATTTAACTGCCCTTGACTGTGTAAAAACCCTTTTGAATTCTAGTGGCTTATCTCAGAAATTTTGGGCTGAAGCTCTTTTATGTTTCACGTATGTGTGGAACAGAGTTTGCCATAAAAATTTCAATAAAACCCCTTTTGAATTGTATTCTGGGAGAAAGCCTTCTGTTTCTCATCTTAAAAAATTCGGTTGTTTAGCTTATGTTGGTATACCAAACAAAAAAGAAAGAAGCTCGATATGAGAGCAAAACTTGGCATTATGTGTGGTTATGCACAAACGACTAAAGGGTATCGCATTTGGATAATAGATGAGCAGCGAATTTTTGAAACTATAAATGTTAGGTTTGATGAAAGTAAAAGGGGGGGTTGATGTCATAAAGAGTCCAAAACACAATTTTCGCTCTTTTTCCTATTTGAACTTCCCAGAGGATGGTGATATCTTTCCTATGATAGATGACTTAATCGAGTCAGAAAGTAGAAGTGATATCCCAGCCAGAGTAAAGGAAACTACTCTTAGCCCTGTAAAGACTAGAAGTTCAACTATTCAAAATTCAAATGACAGCCCAAATTTAATTCTTTGTACATCTATTAATTGGGTTCGGAGTGTTGTCCCTAGGAAAAATGAGCCCTGGACAGATATTTATTATGGCATTGAGGGAACTAAAGTTAAATTAAGGTCTTTAAATGATGCAATAAAGTACTGTGCAGAGAATAACATAAAATATGATTATGATTTTTTTGATTTCAGGGGGAAAAATAATCAATCTGGTAAAGTCTCAAATTTTTCAAATGAAGCTAATATACAGTGGAACTTCCATTTAACGAAGTCTCATCGTTACGCTTAAAAACTTCGTTATGAAGAAAATTCGTTAAATGGAAATTAACTTAAATTCATGCAATTTTTCTTGAGATATGACAAACCGGTATTGGATTCAGAAACATTTGATTCAGTTTCAATTATGAAGTCGTCTTTTACAAAACAGTTGTGTACGGTCGATGAAATCACATCACATTCCCAAGCTTTGTATCCCAAGCTTTCATCAGCTCGGATACACAGAATCTCAAACTAATGTTTTGACTACATCGGCTTTTTTTTTGTCTTTTTCGATAATGTACTTCAAGATTTTTTATTATTCCTTAGACTAATGATTGAAGTTTAGCTGTATTGGCAGAAAAAAAATAACTTTGATGTTCTTCGATTTGTATTTTGAAGCACGTTCTTTTGAATGTACAAAGCAATTGTGTATCAGCAATGGAAGGTCAGAATGGTACCTCTCTGACTCTAATAGATATTTTTTGTTTCAATGCATCTGACGCCATTTCGACACCTCATCTTCTATGTCATTGAAAGTAAAAAGGGGATTTTGACTGCCCCCAACTGTTAGCACTGGAGTCTCAGAGTGGGAGAATAGTGATAACAAGTGTTTTTCTTAGTGTGAAAAAAAAATGCTTTATTTAGCACCAAGCAGAATGGAAATTATTTAAATCTGTTCATTTTCATACAATCGAATCCGCTGAAATAAATTTGCATATCCTTCGAACAGCAATCGCTTAATTTGAATTCTGTACACGTACAAAAGAGGAATAAACTTCGTTATATAGAATATATTTTTCGTAATGTGGAGATTAATTTACATGCTAATGGTGTTCACAGTCAAAGTTCTGCAGAAAAATTCGTTAAGTAGAAAACTTCGTTAAATAGGGTCTTCGTTAAAGGGAAGTTCCACTGTAATTGAATTAAAAATCCCTAGAAGTTACAAAGAAGCTGTAAAAACACCCGAAGCATCAGAGTGGGAAAAAGCAATGAACCAGGAAATGCAGGTCATGTATGGCTGCAAAGTTTGGGATCTTGTAGAACCACCTAAAGATGCACAAATTTTGGGTAACAGATGGGTTTACACAATTAAGAAAAATGAAAATAATGAAATTGTGAGATTTAAAGCACGTCTTGTAGCTCAGCGGTTTAATCAAATAAAAGGTTTAAGTTATGATGAAGTTTTCAGTCCAGTTGTAAGTTTTTCAATTATAAGATTGTTTTTCACTATTTTTGTATGTCTTTTTAAATGGTTAAATGTTCAAGTAGATGTGAATAATGCCTATTTATATGCAGATCTGGATAAGATCATATATATGCAGCAGCCGGAGGGTTTCATTAGTGAAACAGGTAAAGTTTGTAAACTAAATAAAGCTTTATATGGCCTCCATCAAAGTGGTCGTCAATGGTTTTTTGAAATAGATGATGTACTTTTAAAACTAAATTTTATTAAACTTAACTGGTGCAACTGTGTTTATACTTATGAAAATAAACTTGTTCTTTTATTGTATGTAGATGATATGGTCATCTTCGGTAAAACAGAAAGTGATTTGGAACTTGGTGTAAGTTTGTTAAATAAGTTTTTCAATCTGAAAGTTTTAGGGAAAACAAGAAAGCTATTAGGTATTGAATTTCAAGAAGTAAATGACAAGCTGTACATTCATCAAAATTCTTATATTGATAAAGTTTGTAGCTTGTATTCAAACTATAACATTCCTTTGAGTAATGTCCCAATACCTAAGGAGCTAGTTTTGTCAAAAATGGACTCTCCAGTAAATCAGAATGAAGTTAATGAGATGTCTGAATTCCCTTATAGAAACTTAATTGGTTGTCTAAGTTTTATTGCTGGTCGAACAAGGCCAGACATAATGTATGCTGTAAATCTTTTGTCCCAATTCCAGTCTAACCCAGGTATGAAACACTGGCACAGTTTACTTAGATTACTCGGTTATTTGCAATACACTAAACACTTTAAATTAGAACTATCTAGAATTAAAGAGTTAAAAATTTCTTGCTATTCAGACTCTGATTTTGCAGCAAATAGAGATGATCGGGTTTCCATAGGAGGTTTTATTTTATTTTTAGATGGGTCACCAATTTCTTGGTAAACCTTTAAGCAAAAATGCATCAGCCTTTCAACTATGGAAGCCGAGTATGTAACTCTCACTGAAGCTGCAAAAGAGTTAATGTGGATTAAAAATGTTCTAGGAAATGAAAGTTTAAATTTAAATCTTAAAGAATGTTCATTGTTTTGTGATAATCAGGCAGCTATTGCTTTTTCCAATTCACCTGTTGAGAATCAAAGGACTAAACATATTCATATTAAATATTTATTTCTAAGAAATTTAGTTTATGATAAATTGTTTAAATTAAAGTATATTTCAAGTAAATTAAATTTAGCTGATCCTTGCACAAAACCTCAGGTTAAAGAACAATTAATGAAATTTTGTATGCAAATTTTTGAAATTTAAATTTTTAAATTACATTTTTGGCCACTCTTTTCATTGCCATGCCCTTTTTTTTGACATGACATTGATTAGACTGTTTTTTTTTAAGAGTTTAAATATTTTTGAGAGTTAGAAATTTGAGATGATGAGAGTTAAAGGAAGAAAAAAAAATAACCACAATTTTTGGTCATTTTGATCAGTGCCTGGCCGGTGAGATTGTGTTTTCCCCGACCTGGTTATGATTAGACTGGCTGTTCTTGAATTAAGTATAATGTGTATGTTTTGTGTTTAAATTTTTGAATATCTTTTGTTTTAAGTTGTTGTAAAGACTTGGGGATGCTAAAAAGGGGGCTGATTGTTATGTCATGTGTTAAAGTTTAAGTGTAAAATATATTTATTTAAATATTTCCTTTTCACATGACATAAGTTAGTTTTTACCATCTCCAAGCCTATGTTAAAGTACAAACAAACTCCATTGCTTCACGAGGTTTTTCGGATAAACACGCGATTCATCCACGATCTATCGCTGTTAATCGCTGTTACTTGCTGTTACTCTCGGCACAGAGCTCTCGTCTGACGATCACTGCTCTGATTGGTCGTTGTTTGACGTCATAGTCCGTGAATCCAATGGAGTTTCACGTACGTTTTTCTCTTTATAGAATGGCAACAACTGTATGCAAATTTTCCAGAACAGATTGGTATATGTAGCAGTTCAAGATGTTTGGATTTCGCCCTTGTCTGTTTTTGCTTTGCCTTGTTTTTCTTACGTAGCTCGCTTGAAAGCAGCACTTTGTTTTTCTGCCATGTAACTACTTACGACGTCGTAGCTTGGCTACGTTTTGAAGGCTGCTGGCGGCTGTTAGTTTATTGATGAAAGTTTATTTTGTTTTTATTTTTAAGTTTGTTCGGCAAAAGTAATGCTGACGTTGGATTGTCATTTGTATATTATTCATCAATGAAAATCATCTTGTTGTTACTCCTGCTGTACTCCTTAGTCTTCCACATTCAAGCATTTCCAAAGTTAAAGATTCCACTGCATACTCTGCTTAATATATAGTTAATTATTGTGAAAAGAGAACAAGTGTATTTCACATGATTAAACCGTACAAAAATCTCTTGAAGAAACAATCCAACTGGTGAGCATGTGGCAGGAGTCGAAATAGTGAAGATACTGAAATGTCCTTAAAATCCGCTTGTATCCGGTGAGGAAAAAAAAAAGAATAAATTACTTGAAATGCATGTAGAATCAAAGCTGGTGAATATATTTTCCAGAATAAAACTGTATTTCTTAAAAAAAATAATCCAACTGAAGAGTAAGCACATGAGAAAAAGCTGAAATATTGAAAATACAGTTAAGTCATTCAAATCTGTTTGCATCTGGTAGGAAAAAGAATTAACCAGTTCTCTAATTAGATGTAATCAGTGTAGAGATGCGTATTTCCATGAAAAATGGTGTATTTCACTTGACGATCGATAACAGACTTTTTAATCGCCACTTGGCGAGTGGCGACTAGGGTGGCGATCGATGGCTGATTTTTTAATCGCCACTTTTTAAACTTTAATCGCCATGGTCGAGTGGCGACCACTAATTTTCACCTATACGCTAGAGCGCGTAAATTACGCGAAAAACGGCAAACTTCATCGAAGGAGTGCAAATAAAACGGCGAATTTCGCCGAAAAATCGCGAAATTCATTTAAAGATTGCGAAAAATGGCTAATTTCGCTGACAGATCATGAAAAAAGCACAAATTTAGTCAAAAGGCCGTGAAAGAACGTGAATTTTGTCAAAAGGCCGTCAAAAACAGTGTTTCATTAAGGATCACAGAAAAATGCGAATTTTGTCAAAGGGCTATGGAGAAAATGCCAATTTCATCAAAGGATCGTGGAAAAAACTGTTAATTTCATTGAAGAAACGGCAAATTTCGTTGTCGGATCGCGAAAAAACGGCAAATTTTGTCGAAGTATCTCGAAAAAACGGCAAATTTCGTCGAAGTATCTCGAAAAACCAGCAAATTTCGTTGAAGTATCTCGAAAAACCAGCAAATTTCGTTGAAGTATCTCGAAAAACCAGCAAATTTCGTCAAAGTATCTTGAAAAAATGACAAATTTCGTCGAAGTTTCTTGAAAAATGGCAAATTTCATCAAAGGATCATGGAAAAAATGCGAATATAGTCCAAAGGCCAAAGAAAAAACGTGAAATTCATCAAAGGATCTGAAAAAATGGATAATTTCGTTGACAGATTGCAATAAAAATGCAAATTTCGTTAAAGGGCTGCAGAAAAACTTTATTTTCGTCAAAAGACTGTGTGAGTTTTGTTGAAGGATCGTGAAAAAATGCAAATTTCATCAAAGTGCTACAGAGAAAATGCAAATTTCGTCAAATGGCCGCAGAAAAAATGCCAATTTCGTCAAAGAATCATGGAAAAAACTGCCAGCTAATTTCATCAAAGGATCACGAAAAAATGTGAATTTTGTCAAAAGACCACGGGGGAAAAAAAAAAAAAAAAAAAAAAAAAAAAAAAGTTAATTTTTCCAAAGGATTGCGGGAAAAAAAAGAAACGCTAATTTCATCAAAGGTTCACGAAAAAAACTTGAATTTTGTGAAATAGTCCCGGAAGAGATGCAGCATTACTTTAGAAAACAGCAGACACACAAAGTTCTATGCTTATTAATATAGGCATAGTTTTTAATCTGAAACAATATACTGAACTAAATTTTGAAAAATCGGGTTAACCCAAACCCAATTTGCAAGAATCTACACTCAGCTTAAAATAGACTCGAATCAAAAGCAGAGTTAATCCGATCTGCAACAAGAATAATTATTGCCGAGAGGGGATTTTCTCCCCTCATCCCTCTGCTGTAACCTTTCAGAATATTTGCTGTGAATTTCAGAATTTTTTTTTACTCAGAAAGGCTGATAAATGCTGATGCCTTAATTAATTAGTACTACAACTACAACAGCAGCAAGAATAGATTCATATGATATACTGCGTATTGCAGACTATTTTTGAAAACATTATCGTTGCAGACACTTGAAGATAGTTCTGCCCCTGGGCCTATGCCTGTATCTACCCCTCCCCCCTTTCCTTCCAATAAGATTGAAAGACCTTTTTCTAAAAAAAACTTTTTAAAGTTTTGTGCCTAGGCTTGCGTATAGCCCCTATACTTTATAAGGGTTCTTTATTGAGACTACTAAAAGATATTTTGTTTTATCTTTGAAAATAATTTAGTAATAATGCATCAAGTCTCCTTTAAGAAAAAGGCCAGCCCTGCCTCTACCTGTTTTAAACTTTAGTGTGTGAGATCTTAGTAAAAATTAAGTTGATTTTGTTTGTTAGAACTTAGAACACAGGAAGTTAATTAAAAACTCTGCCTACTTTTTGTTTTGAATTGAGTAGCTTTTTCTATGTGAAAATGGTTTTCAGCTAATTGGGGGGCTCAGCCCCCTGCTCGCTAACTCCTGTGAATTGCCAGGCAATTCACGTTGGGTACATTATGTGGTACTAGATCGCTTTGCTTGCTCGTCGCTTTTTGCAGCAACTCTAGCTATAATAAGTAGTACTATCATAAACCATTTTAACGTATATAGTTTAAAAATTTCCTTAATAAAAAAGTATTTGAAAACTTTGTTGAAAACACAATTAAAAATGCATTTAGTTGATGCTACCATAAATGGCATAATCATTTTAACATTATGAAAAAATTACCTTTTGAAATACAATTAATTTAAAACTCATTGCGCAGCATGGTATTCATTTTGCATATAATGTTGTACAGCACAACTTAAATCCATTTAAAACGCGTTGAAGAACCCTATGCAAACGCTATATTTTCTGTTGTCTAAAATAAAGCCGTAATCAGAAAGCTGATTCGCTGAATGTGAAATGTCATCATAGAACGAACCAATGACATTGCTATTCATACATCTATCAAATGATCTGCATTTAAAAAGAGATCCTATCTGAATTTCGCCTATAATATTGCACAGCACAACTGAAATTCATTTAAAACTGTTCGAAAAATACTACGCAGACTCTATGTATGACGTTAACAAAATATAAACAAAATGTTTTTTGCTGTGTCTAAAAGAATGTCTTGATCAGAAAGCTGATTCGCTGAATGTATCATGTCACCATAAAACGGACCAATGGGAAATGTCGTTGCAAAAACTATGGTTGTTGCCAAACGGCAAGCTACAAATTAAGCCCTATTTTCATGCCAATAGATAATATATATATATATATATAGATGATGCACTAATATATTGGACAAATGATAATGAGATTCCCATCTAAAGCAACATTACTTTTCTTCAAAATATTTATTTTGCTTCCTTTCTCATTCTACTGTTTATTAGAACTAGGATATTCAAGAAAGAACAACAAAGAAAATGGGGTATCTATGGGGAGGGTATCTATTTCTGAGACAAGAGCTGGAGTTTGTCTTTGTCAGTTTTTCATAGGCTCATATACGAGTTTGGTAAATGATTTTACTTATGTATTTTTTTTATTGTATTACTTCTACTGTTAAGAAAAAAAAACAAAAACAAAATACATGCAATACATTCTGGTAATTTGAAACTAAAAAATGATGTGTTTCAGAATGCTGTGATATTGTTTTCAGAATAAGAAAGACTTTTTGGCTCCCGCCCCTCTGTACTTTATTGTATGCTCCTTTTAAAAATTATATTGCTTTGCTTTGTGATAATCTTTTGATTGAAAATAGTCACTTTTATTTCATTAGTTACATGATAGAGGGGTGTATACACATTTTAGAATGATTTCAGGGCCTTTTTTTTTAAATGTTTTAAAAATATAAAGGCTAATTTTTTAAATGTTCGTCCAATATTCTTGTTTCTGGATTATAAATCTGCATCGTGCTTTCCATGATAGAAGGGCTTTTTGTGAAATTGACAGGGTGTAAATGATTTAAATAAAATATTTTTTTTTAAATTGTTGATTTTAATTTTTAAAAAAATCAATTTTATGCCTTGTTTTGAACATTTTTTGTATATTTGAAAAAAAAAATAGTTTTTTTAATAATTGTGGTTAAATAATTGTTGTCTAAATTTCTGCACCAATATCAGATCAGAAGCCATGAATGTGGCAAAAAAAATGCTTTCAATGTTGAAATCCATTTCGGTGGCATTAGATAAAAATGTAAAGAGTAATATCAAATTTTGCCACTGTCTCAAAAAATCTAAAGGAAAAACTGAAAAATTATGGCAACTGTTGCAAAAATTTAGTTAATAAATGAAACGAACAAGCATTAACACTAGCTCGTTTTTTAGCTTACCTCTTGGATCCTAATTCTGAAGTGGATTGTTTAAGAAAAAAAAAATCAAGCTTTAAACTTTGTTAAAGAAAAGTATATCAATACCTCTTTATTAAGCATTTTACTAAAATTCATTGTGCGCTCTCCTCTTTTTAATGAAAGTCTGTTTGATAAAAAACTCTAAAATCCTTAAATGTGCTGAAGATCAATAGCACTTCTAAAGAACTATATAGATCACAAAGAACTTTATAAAATACAGTTGTGCAAGAGGATCTGCAGCGATAGATAAGATGTTTTCTACTTTTGGACTCATACAGAGTAAATTGCAAAACCAATTAATTAGGTGTAGAAAAGGCAGCTAAAATAGTCTTTATGTTTAATTCTTTAAATAAAATTAATAAAATTAATGTTTAAATATTTTGAAATGGTAGATAATTATTGTATATTGTTGATAAAAATAATTATTTTCTTTTTTGATTTTTCTCTTTATTATTGGTTGTTAGTCTTTTATTTCACTTTTCGTTTTAAATTATTAAAAAATATTTTATTGACAATGATTACCAATGTTGAATTTAAAAATGTTTATTTCCTATGTATGCCATTATTAACAATAGTATAGCATATAATTTTAAATTCAAGGTAAGTTGTTTATATCACACAAAATTACAATTTAAAAGAAATCATGATTTAAAAAATAAAAATCTGATTTAAATCAAATAAACCGGATTTTTTTTACACCCTGATTGCTTACCATTCCTCAGAGTCCATCAATCGTGGTGAGTTTGCACTTTGAAAGAACTCTTTCAGAAAACCAAAATCACAATAATCCACAGGTGTTTCCTCAGGAATATGTTGAATATGCAATACCTGAGTTTTCATTTTTTTCAAGGAATGCAGCAACAGTTTTTAAAGTATGATCGGTGGCTTTGTCTTGATGTAATTTCACTCTTTGAAAGTCATTGGGAAAAATAAATGAAATTTCATCTGTAACTATTGGATGTAACACATTCTCCTGATAGTATGATGAGTTGATTTAAAAAAAAAATTGTTTTCACTCTTTCTATTTCGAATTTCCCATTGTAAGCGAAACCTGCAAGAAAGCACAGTAAAGCCTTTACTGATGCTTCCTTTGAATTTTCAGAACTGTGTTTAGACATCCTTTTTCTCTACATTTTTTTAAATAGTAAATAGAGCTTTTTTTGTTGTAATTATTTAGATAAACCTGTGCTTCATCAAGGGTAACAATGTATTTCCATTTATATTCTGCTAAATGATTTTCTTACATGGCTCAATAAAATGTCTTACGTTGAATAACATGCGTCAACAAAAGGCAGTGAACATAATGTTTTTTTTTTCCTTGCTTTTTTAAGCTGTAAATCTTGGTTTATTATTTTGTTTATTGTTGCTACAGATGTATTTAAATACTTTGCAATTGATTTCTGTGTCGGTGTATTTTCTCTTGTTATCAGCAATTTAATACATTAGAAAAAATTTTTAGGGTATTCATTTGGGGTCTGTTTTTTCATGTAGAATCATTGATTGATGGGATTCTACTTTCTGATTAATAATGTTGTTTATTTTGCACTTAGAAATTTTTATAACATGTAGTTTTACATTTTTAAAAAATTACGGAATAAAAATATTTCTTCTTGGACAGCAAAAAAAACTGTACTTTATCGTTATACGGACACCATGCCAAAATGTATGCTAATGCATAATGTATGTAAATGTATGCTTGGTGACAATGGTGGCCGTATAACGGAAAAATACCAAAAAAACATATCTTCCTATCCGACTTGGCCGTTCCGGCATAAGCGTCACACTTACGATATTTTTAAGTTTTAAACTCGTATGCGCCGCGGCGCTTTTTCCAAAAAATACCGTACCATGGTACATGGTAAATAATTTCTAGCAAACTTTTTTTTTTCTCCAGTTGAAAAATAGTCTGCAGACCTTCTCAAGAGTCTGCGACTTGCATCGCACCGATTCTCTGCCCGGGATCTTGATAATTTTTTTTATAAAGAAATTTGTAAAAAACATCAAAACTGTCTGCAAACTTTGAAAATATTCTGTGAACGGCATTCGCGTGTTCGTCTATATTATCTGATTCTGCTTTCAATCCACAGCTTGTTTATATGTGCCATTTTGAAAGAAGAATAAATTGGAAAGTATCAGATGATAATTGTAATTTCAAATAATAAACTGTTGCCAGAAGTTTTTTTTCCATAAAGTATTTACATTTTTAAAATCGTTTATTGAAATCATTCTAGAAATATGTAAACAGCATATGTATTAGCTTTTTATGTATTTTTATTCAAGCAAAACAATTATATATTATATGTATATTTTCTCATAGTATGCCGTGGAAGCTATTTGTAAAAGTATAGAAGATTTGCTTGATGTCCAGAATTCCATAGAAACAAGACATGCTGTGTTCCAGTTTTATAGTGCCCTAATTACTGGCCAGGTTAGTTTGCAATTAATTTGAATTCATATTTGTTATGAATACTATTGTTTAACCCCTTAACTGTGGGAGGTATTTTGACACCATAAACTAAAAATAGGCACAATACTTTTCCGTACTAAAATATTTGCTTTGTGTAATCGAAAATGGTCTGCCGATTAATAAAGCGAAGGTTGCGTTAAATAATTACTGGTGTGCAAAAGCTTTTAGTAACAAAACAAGCAAACTGTTCTTGCCCGAACTGAGTTCGGGCTACACAGTTAAGGGGTTAAAGATGCTTTAATACAGAGCATAAAATTTCAGTTGAAAAGGTACTAGCCAGATTAAAATTCTTGCTCGCCACTATTTTACATTCATTCAGACAGTAACGTCGGCCACCACATCTGCCCAGAAAATGAACTATTTATTATAAACTGAATTTAAATTGACCATTGTTAGAAGGATGTTAAATCCAGAATATTTTACGTTCATGAAAAATATGAACAATTTTTAAAATGTTAAAAATTTGGGAGAAAGCGAATAATTTTTACCGTGTTTCAAGCAGCTGAGCTTAGGTGGCGAAATCTGATTCACTTTGCACAGGAGTGAAGAGCGATCAGATTCAGCCTCGGAAGTGAAAAGAGCAGCCTTGGCACTTGCACGGTGCAAAAGCGGGGGAACGAATGCCCATGGGAGCATGGGGGAAGTTTGTTCCTCCGTAGGAGAGAAATAGAAGTGAGTGACGCCGCATTTTTTCTTCTTTTGGAAGATAAATGCCGTCACTTGATATTAAAACACTTCCGCGTGTCGCTAGATTGAGGCACGCTATTCTGAGCGTATACAGTTTGATTTGAAGGACAACATTTCAAAAGACAAAACTTACTCGCCAACCTTAAATATCTGCTCACCAATGGCGAGCGGAAATTTCGTGCCCTACTTTAATAGATGCCTTTTTATATTGTTATATTTAATGTTTTTAATATGCATTATGTAGGGTGTTTCCTCTTATCATTGTCCAAGAACTAATTTCTAAACCCTTAGTTCCAATTGTAAAAATGTTTCAAATGTTGTTTTCCATCTCATTAAAAGCTATTTTGATCAAAATAGTTATTTTTGTAAAAATTGTGAAATTAAAATTTTTATACAATCCCTGTCTCCTATAAGTTATAGTTCAAAAAATATTCTCCAGGCTCTAATGTGTAAAGAAAAAAAAAACTTGCTGGTTTATAATAATTTGAAATTAATGAATATTTTAACATTTGACATTAAAAATGTAAAGAAGCATTTTCAGTGCCAGAAATGCCAAAAATCCATATGATTCAAAGCATGACGGCGTGATAGGTTTTGATAATAAAACAATGAGATTTTGTCTTTATTTGTTAGAGCATAGAAAATGTTTTTCTAAATATAACTTACAGGACCCAGAGATCATATAAAAATATATTTTATAATTTTTACAAAATAACTATTTTGATGTAAATGGCTTTTAATTACTTAATAGTCTAATTCTTATGACCAAACAGGCACTAAAAAAGTCTTTAACTAGGTAATTTTATGATTATGGCAGTTTTACTAAAAGCTTGCGCATGCATAAGGAAAATTACTGGTGAAATTAATTTTGGAAACAGGTACTCGGTTGCCTGCTTGACAGCAGAGACTGGTAAGTGGTTATGATGATGAACAACAGCATTTGAAACATTTTGGCAATGCCTGTGAAACTACGGTTTAGGATTTAGTTATTGGTCTTCAATAAGAAAAGACACTGTTTATTTATACTATTATAGGAGAAAATCTCTGGAACTACTGAGCCAATTAAAAAAAATAATGGTGGCAAATTATTGGTGACACAGTGATAGTCTGTGCTCTAACATAAGCTTCTTTTTATGCCAGTAGCCCTATCTCCAAGGGGTACAAAAGCAAAAAACATTCTAAAATTATTATTTCATAGAAATTGTTTGGCCTAAAAACCTGAAAATTGACATGTTGGTTACTTTAAAGAGGTATATGCTCACTAAGAACTGTTTTAAAAAGATGAATTGAGCATAAAACATTCTAAAATCCCAATTATTTTAAAATTACTGAACTCATTAAAAAAATTCTTTCAGCGTTATAATGCTGACTGTTTCTGTTTGTTTAAACATTATATTATTTTTTATCACAAGATTTCCGTAGCTTAAAAAAGAAAATGTACTTGCACCAATTTCTTTAAGAATAAATTTAGAGGCATCATTTTAACTATTTGCTTAGCATTTCCAGTATAACTTTAAAAAAGAATTGATACTGTTTTACATAACACATAAAAAAATTATATTAAGAATATTTTTTTATAACTGACTTTCAATAAAAGAGTTTATTCAATTTGTTTGTAAAGGTATTTTTTTAATGTATGATCATATATAACTTTTGAATTAATGTTCAAATTTTGATAATTATTTTTTTGTTGGGAAGCGCTGAATTTGGTGGTTGTCTCATTTAAATTTTATTGGATGCAAAAGTGATGTGTTTGTCTGCCGGAATAGTCTTTTTTTTTATAAAGCTCTAAATTTCTGTAAAAATTGGCCAATCATCATGAAATTTGAATATGTTACTAAGGCATGCAGTATACCACTTTACTTTTAAAAAATAGTTGTTTATCGTGTACAGTTTTTTTTTTTTTTCAAAGATATCAGTAATGCCACAGTTGCACTATAGTGCATCATTTATGTAAAACTTGGGTATTGTACACATCCACTACTGGACCTCACAAGTGAAATTACCTGACATCCGGATGGAGTGACAGAGCCTAATACAATACTTAGTGAGAGGGGCCGGAATAGGTCTGGTTCCTGAACTAAAGCCATCACATCGTTGCTCCCTAAACAAATGGCAGCCCACAAGAGCGAATCATCGGCCTGGAAATTAGCAAGGAACCCTCATCCGAGAATTATTCTACTGCCAGTTTAGAACATGAAAAGCCTATAGAGGCAACCACTGGCTATTTGCTGGCAGGCAAAACAACACAAAAACAAAAAAAATTTTAAAAATAGTAAAATTTAAAAAAGTCCTTCCGGCCTGTACCAAGAGGAAAAGGTAGTTTTTCTATATCTTCGTTTTAAAATTTTAGCTAATTTTACTCGAAAACAACAAGCTAAATTGCAAAGAACCCGATTACAGAAGATTCGTTAATACTGAATTTGAATAAGAAATTCGGCAGCTATAGTCAAGTTGGCTTCATTTATGAAGACCTATTTTAGTTTTAGATGCCAAATTTGATGATATTTTGCCAAGTGTTGCCAAGGTTGGCGAGAATTTGATGCTAATGGATACGATTATGTAGTTTTATGCATATGATTGAGAAAATTATTCCAACAATGACAATGAAAGATAATAATTTGCGAGAAATCACATTCACTAAAACACATAAATTAATCCCTGAATTTTTGTAATCTGCTGTCTTGTTTCAAAATGTCAGACATCCCAGAATTTCAAACTGCTCTATCTCAGCCATTTTTTAAGATAGAGGCAAAACAAAAAAGTGCTCGGGAACCCTTGTATCAAGGTCTAACACTTAAACAAAAAATAAGTTTGAATTTCTAATTTTTTTAAATGTATTTTTTAGTTTTAAATCTTTTAGTGGCTGCCATTTTGAAACAAGATGGAAGACCAAGCTGGTCAACGAACTCAGGCGAGATATTGGTGAGCTTTTAATACACACACTTAGTTTCATCCAAATCAGTTTATAAATATGAATGCTATCATCAGACTTGTATAAAATCAAAAACTTTCTGCGCACATAAATATTGAGTCAAAAACTTTCTGCAAATTAATTTAATGTTTAATAAAATTACGTGTTATATTATTTGGACGATATAAATTAAAAACAGTAGTTTAAAATAATTACCATTTAAAATTAATTAATATTAATTAAAGAATTATTATTTTGGTTAAAAATAATAATAAAACTAAAAATCCATGATAGGAAGAGCTGAATTCTTATCAATTAAATTTTTTCAATGCACTTAGAAACAACCCAATCCTTAATATTTTGACCTATTTGCAAGCGTCTGTAATGTCACAACAATGTTTTGCATCTTTAAAATTTTGAATTGTGCGCAAACAGTAAATAAATCGTACATAAATTGGGGAATATTTTTAATTTTTTGGCCAAGTGACAGAACTATCTTCAAGTGTCTGCAACGCTAATAATGTTTTCAAAAATAGTCTGCAATACGCAATATATCATACAAAATTCGCGTTTTTTCTGCGATCCTCCGACGAAATTTGCCGTTTTTTCGAGATACTTCGACAAAATTTGCCGTTTTTTCGAGATCATTTGACGAAATTTACCATTTTTTCGAGATCCTTCGACGAAATTTACCGTTTTTTCGAGATACTTCGACGAAATTTGCCGTTTTTTCGATATACTTCGACGAAATTTGCCGTTTTTTTCGAGTTCCTTCAACGAAATTTACCGTTTTTTCGAGTTCCTTCAACGAAATTTACCGTTTTTTCGAGATACTTCGACGAAATTTGTCGTTTTTTCGATATACTTCGACGAAATTTGCCGTTTTTTTCGAGTTCCTTCAACGAAATTTACCGTTTTTTCGAGTTCCTTCAACGAAATTTACCGTTTTTTGGCAATCCTTCGACGAAATTTGCCGTTTTTTCGCGATCTGTCGGCAGAATTCTCCGTTTTTTCGCGATCCGACGACGAAATTTGCCGTTTCTTCGACGAAATTGACCGTTTTTCGTGATCCTTCGACGAAATTAAGTCTTTTCGAGATACTTCGACGAAATTTGCCGTTTTTTCGAGATCATTCAACGAAATTTACCATTTTTTCGAGTTCCTTCAACGAAATTTGCCGTTTTTTCGTGATCTGTCGGCAGAATTCTCAATTTTTCGCGATCCGACGACGAAATTTGCCGTTTCTTCGAGGAAATTGACCGTTTTTTCGTGATCCTTCGACGAAATTAAGTCTTTTCCACGATCCTTTGACAAAGTTGGTGTTTTCTCCGTAGCCCTTCGTCAAAATAAGCATTTTTCGCAGATCTTTCAACAAAACTAAAGTTTTTTTGATGGCCTTTTGACGAAATTCACGTTTTTTCACGGCCTTTTGACTAAATTTGCGTTTTTTTCGCGATCTGTTAACGAAATTAGCCATTTTTCTCGATCTTTAAATAAATTTCGCGTTTTTTCCGCGATTCTTTGACGAAATTCGCCGTTTTTTTTTGCGATCCTTCGACGAAGTTTGCCGTTTTTTCGCGTAAATTACGCACTATAGCGCTGAATGTCCTTCTGTCTGCAGGTGCCCTAAAAAGTCTGCGACGCCCGTCGCAGCGTCGCATACATTCTGCCACGGGGTTTTTTTGTATTTAAAAAAAAAAAAAAATTCCCCTAAAAATATTTTCTGCAAAGTTCCGAATTTTGCAGAAAATTTTCCGCGCACGGCGTGCGCGCGTGCGTCTATATTATACAACTCTGGCTATCATATGACATAGATCAGATATATATATCAAGATTTGAATAGACACTGGTTTTGGGGTCTGGGGGTCATGATCGGTGCAAATACACCGAAGTTTTCTGGAATTGCTTTCCTCCGAACGACTTCAATAGGTAGCTTTTTAGTTTCTGTATTTAAAGCTACCTAAAAATGGGATAGACATAACAAACAAAATTAGTTCTCCTCATCCTGCATAACACAGGTTAACTGGGCTCGAGCATCAGGAGAGGCAGAGTAGAGAAAAACAGCAAAAATGTGGTCTGGCTGGACCATGGTACCGTCTGCCTGCTGCTAGCTCATCCTCATCTGATACGAATATCTGCTTCTCTCCACACGACATGAAATGTGCTTTACCCTCACATCTATGGCGTCTTTGAATGGGTAGTAGATTCCGCACAATTTCTCTTGTGGATCGAAATCCCAAGTGCACTTGTCCCTGATGATGTAGTTGTGTGGCCGGAAGTGGCGGTTCATTGGTACCTGCCCCTCTCTGGGACACCACTTAAATTTTCTTCCAAAACTGGATGGGACTGCCACGGCATCCTCGGCTGAGTTAATGTTCTTCCTTCCGTTCATACGCCATGTTGAGTTGGGACCACTCAGAGGAGTGACACACACATCATTTAGGCAAAAAAAAGAAAAAATTGTGATGTATCCTTTAGGATGCATGTAATTTTCTTCCTGAAAGGTAGAAAAATTTCAGTAATCTCTTTTAAGCAAGACATATCTTATATTAGTAATATTTGGATTGTTTTATTACTTAAAATCTACTTTTGTTAAAGTGAAAAAAAAAAAAAAAACATGAAATTTTGATATTTTGGAAATGATTAGTTACCAGAAACCTAGGATTCGAAAAATATATCAGCATCACTGGACATAATTTTTTATATGATTGTCTACCATGCATCAATCATGAGCGATGCTGGCAACAATGCAATTTAAAATTAATATGGATAACAATAAATGGTTTTCACAAAAAAATAACCTGTTGTGCCAAACCACTATCTCTAAAATATGCTGAAGTTAGTTTAGTACTTGAAGTTAGTTTTATCTTTTATTTAACACTTTCAGACCCACCTAATGTTGCCTAGGGTTAATTACTTTGAAGGTTAATTAATTAGAATTAGACAAACTTTAATTGTATACTATTTTAAAAAAACTGTTTAATTACTGCAGAATAAAAATTTCATTTCGCCATAAAAGCCGGCAGCATGTATTACGGGATAACACAAAACCAAAGTAAATGATGGAACAGATTTTTTTTTTATTCACCACTTAAATTTTTTAAATTGCATGCACATTGCAATGCAGATGCACTCTGTCTATCTGGAACAAAGTTTGCTGACTTCTACATGTGATGGATTTTCCTGCCGATTGACTACAGACAGACAGACACACACACACACACACTGCAATTTATTAAAGTAGATTAACTTGATTTTTATCTCAGCTTGTTACTGATTAAAGATTATTTTTGTACGTGTATATTTAAATTTTTGAAATATGCTTATGCTATTAATCATTATAGGAATAATAAAGAAAACTTATACATTCTGTTTGCTAAGCTTTTTTTTTTTCAATACTTTTGTAAAATTGTGAAAATTGATGTTTGTGTTTATCAGTATTTTAGAAATACTTTTAAACACATTGTTGATATGAACAATTTGTTTTAATTGTTATCACTTTCCTTCAAGGACTGTAGGGATATCATGAGAACTTACTTATTCAGACTTTTGATGCAGTATAAAATTCAAGAGGATATTCTTCCTAGGTAAGGTATAAATTGTTTTTATTTACAGTCACTGTGTAATTTTGGCTCTTAAGAGATATCATCATTTTCAAATGTAAAAAACAAGGCTATATTTGTACATTTATTTTAAGAAAGTGATAGAGACATATAATTTAACGCCTCAACTACTATGGTTGTATGTACCGCATTTACTTGCATAATTTGCACCCTCGTGTATTTTATGTACCTTGTACTTTTGAAAGAAAATTTGAGTAAAAAACAATTATTTGCTAATTTTTGCATCAAGATTATGATGAAATAATTTGATATTTAAACCACATATATCTTCATAGTTTTAATGTTTTAATATTTATTTTAGCTATTTAGAATAAAATTATTTATTTTATTTTTTCCCCTGAGACCTCTTTCTTTCAGCTGCAGCACAACTTCATGCAGATATTATTTAACTGAGGAAATAATATCATCAATACTGTACTACATAAGTGCTTATTTTTTTACTCTGAAAATTTCTTATTCATGTTAGTGTTTCATGAACAAAGCAGTAAATGGACAGATGGGGGATAATTTGGAGTGGCGTAAACAGTAATATCCACTAATAAAAATAATTGCAAGTGGATTTTATGGCAGAAAATTTGGGAAATACATCTCACAGAAGATGCTAAGTATGGTGTTTCATGCTTCAAAGCATAAAAGGGCTTTTTCAATGTTTTATTGTGGAATATTCCAAAAAAAAAAAATGTCTCAGTTTAAAAATTATATATGAGCATTTGAAGCTGTTATATACATTTTGTTTAATCTTAATTATTCATTTATTAAAATGTTATATTCAACTTATGTCATTTTCCTTTTTATTCTAAGTTGCCCTTCAAGAAAAATTACTGCTATTAAAAAACTTGTATATTTTTCTTACTCCTTACTAAAGGTGAAAATAAGGAATTTCGCTTAGTAGTCACTGGCCAAAAGGTTGAATTTTTTTTTAGCAGCCAGTTACTGGCTAGTGAGAATAATTTTTTTAGTAGTCAGTAAGTACATTTATGTCACTGAATATTTAATTAAAAAAATATATAACGATTTTACAGTAATCAAATAAGTTATGTACTAAATAAGAATATTTTAATTTATATTGTTTTGAATAAACTTGAGATATTAATTTTCCAATCTATTTTAAATTTTTAAATAAGTTAACAGCAAAGTTATACACAACATGCTTATGTAGCCAACTTTGCTTAGGTTCTTGTGTAGCTAACTACATAAGTACTTTTTTAAAAATTATTTGTCTAGAGTTAAGATATGACAATAATAATATAGGTATGTTTATGCATTAAATAATAACACACGACATGATATACATTACACATTCACAACCTGTGGCAATGGGCCAAAATCTCCAACAATTTTGTGTATTTCGGCAATTAGTTTCGGAAAAAATTGCAAATTTTGTCATTCAGGGACGTAAAAAATCATGAATTTCATCGATCGGGTACGTAAAAATCATGAATCGATCATGCGAGTAAAAATAAGGAATTTCGTCGATCAGGTGCGTAAAAATCAAGAATTTCGTCGATCGGTCGTATAAAAATCACAAATTTTATCGAACGGCCGCGTAAAAATCATGAATTTCGTCAATCGGGAGTGTAAAAATTGCGAATTTTAGGGAAATAAGGAAATCGGAAAATCCTGCATTTGGCCATTTCTTTTTCTATTTTTATTCATCAGTTTTTCAAGTTTAATCACCGAGTGGCGACTGGTGAGAGCTTATTTTCACCTTTACCCCTTACTTTTAGAACTGAAGAAATGGTGAAAAAGAGTGTGCAAAATATGTGAGTAAATACGGTGTATGGGCCATTCTCTTAAATGTGGCTGTTTTTTTAAATCTATCCCAAATAAATTTTCCCCAAAATAGATTAATCTAATTACTCTAATTAAAAACCTTATGAGTTTTTTTAATATGTATTACATTTCCTTAGATTAGTCTTATTTTATTGTATAGTACATATATATAAGTGGATTCAAATCATCGCCTCATATATTAAAATTATGAGGAAATGATGAAATACCTGTGAAAATCACTCTGTACAAAAATTATTAGTCTATGGTATATTTTCAATTGTTAAATGTCTTTTGAAACACATTTTCAATAATATATTAACAGAATAAGAATTTTTTTTTGCTTTTATTAAATGACAATAAATGAGGAAACGATAGGTAATAAAAATTCTTTCTTTGATCTAATACTTGAAAGTCATGCACTAGCTATTAAAGAATGTTGTTGTGCAAAAAACAAGACTGTTTTATTACTTTACACCTATACAAACTAACCTAGATCTTTATAATGCATGTACTGTCATTTATTGAGTAAATATTAACACAGTTATAGTAATGTTAGGGAATGATGGCACTTACTAGAGACAAAAATAAAAGTATTTTAATTTCTTTCCTTGCGTAAAATATTAATATAATTAAACGGCTAAATATTTATTTAAGTATCTTTAATGGATTTTATAAATATACACTATATGGCCATTCGTCACCGGATACTTTCAATTTTAGACATTTTGTCGAATAAAGATATTGAAACTTCAGGATTATAAAGAATATGTTTGATCTCATATTTATCAATGATGATTTGAACAGGAGGGCCAACAAAAAAATCGAAGAAAAACAATAATATTTGGGATCCCTCTGTAAAGTAAAATGCACGAAATGATCTATCACTATAGCACACAAATATGTGGATATTGTGCAATATGTGTCTTCATTTGTATAAGAGTAACACGTATATTCTCGGAGATGTAGCAATTTTTTTTAAAAGTTCAAAAAGTTCTTGCACGTTTTTTGTTTATATCATGCAGGGTTTTCAACCAAATGTAACGGCAGTTTCAGAAAACTTGCTAACATGTAGTGGAAATATTATAGTGCAATTGGAATATAAATATATTAAATATTTGATGAAATATGAGCAGTTGTATGAAATATTTTTTATCTACGCATGCGCGAACAATAACAAAGATTTTTTTCATGATTTAATAGTCAACTCTATAGAGCAACTCATTTAAAAAAACTAGTCCAATATCGTGAAAATTCAGACAGATATCAGCGATAGAGTAAGCTGATTTTTATTTGCTCTCTAAAAGTAGCTGAATGATAAGGGATTTTCCACAAATTGTCCTTTTTTTCATACTATTTTTAATTTTTTAATGTTACTTTAATTTTCTTTGGAAAACCAACCACTGATTCCTACCACTGATGAATGTATTTCGCGATTTTTTTCCCCCTTGACCGAAGGAAAAGATAAAAGAAGGGCAGTAAGGGCCACTGGGGGCTGCGTCCTCCCTAATTGATCTAAAGTCTGCAGTAAACAAAAATAAAATTAGAAGACTTGCAAAAATCTTGTAGTGCACCTAAAAAAAAAAAAAAAAAAAAAAAAAAAATCCAAACTTTATGGAAACCCATTTAGGGACTCAAAACTAGTTTATCCTTACAATTCACAGAAATTAGGACGGCAATTTATAGTTAACCTACATTTCTCGTGTAATAGAAGAAATGAATCGACAGTTTCCCTTTCAAATTTTGGTTTAAAATTTGAATGCATAGTACCTAGTTCAATCAAAGAAAATACCAGGATTCCACTTTAGGCTGTAATTCTCTTATGGATATAATAAAGCATTTTATAAATTAAAGTCTAATAATGCTTAAAGTGATAAAAATTATAACATGGAATATTTAAAAATACCTTTTTAATGTAGATTACATATGTTTCGTTTACTCTATCGGCAACATCTTCAGATCTAAATGATAATGCAATATTCTCGCATATTTCTGAAAATGGTAAACATAAACCACGACATCGCATGTCCAAGGCAAGCAGATGCTTAAATTGGTCAAATTGGGAAACGTGAAAATTATTATTTGTTTTTATTTTTATTGCTTTTTCAATCTGTCGATCATCGCTTGCCAAATTTTAGCTAATTCAAAAGAAGTGGCTTCATTGTAAATGTTATCTTTTCGTAAATATGCCAATGTAGCCGCTTCTTTTGAATTAGCTAAAATTTGGCACGCGATGATCAACAGATTGAAAAACCAATAAAAATAAAAACATAATAATTTTCACGTTTCCCAACTTGACCAATTTAAGCACCTGCTTGCCTTGGACATGCGATCTCGTGGTTTATGTTTACCATTTTCAAAAATATGCAAGAATATTATTGTATTTGTCATTTAGATCTGAAGATGTCGTTGATAGAGCGAACAAAGCATATGTACTCTACATTAAAAAGGTATTTTTAAATATTCCGTGTTATGTTTTTTATCACTTTAAGCATTATTAAACTTTAAAGTTAACAAGTGATTGTATTGTATTATTTGAAAGTTTTTTTTTTTTAGAAGTTGTATAAAACCTTAACTGTCTTCCTAAAAATAAAAGTATAATTAGTCAGAGTTGGTGATTTACATTTCTTCAGTGGTATTTTGTCATGTCTGTATTAATGTAATTCTTTAAATAGCATGTGAAATAATAGTAAGATTTAAAGTCCCCCCCCCCCTCCATCACCCAAAACAGCTCAACTCCCCTCCATTTATAAATGTTGGGTGGGATATTTTCTACTCCTTTGAAAAATTGAATTTCAAGCCCTGTTTTCATAGTTTTAAACATTGCATTGCCACTGTGTTTCAGTTTTTAGATTGTCTCATATTGGCCATTAATGCACATTTTTTAATGTCCAAATCATGTATCTTTAAAATACTCCATTATATCCTTGTTTTGTAGATGGAAGGTTCCACTTTACATTTTTCTTTCTTTTTTTTAATGCAAGAGAAAACAGAAAAATAGCATTTAATTTCATTTAAGCATCTAGATGTTAATAAATTTCAAAATTTCATTATTTAAATGCATAACAAAATGATACCTTTCATGTAAAAATGGCTTTTATTTTCCTTCTGTTGCCATATTTGAACAAGCAACAGCAAAAATAAGAACATTTTCTATGAGATTAATTTTGAATCTTTTTTGAGTTTTTTTTTAAATGAATGACAGAATTTTTTTGCATTTTTCATTTTTCTTGCTGTCAGTATATTTAAATATCATATATTTAAAAATGTAATTTCTGTCTGAAAATATATTTTTAGTATTATTGAGATATTTGTAAAATTAAAATAGTAGGACCTTTAGAACATACAAAATGAAAGTTAGAAAAAAGCAAATTTATTGATTGCAGTTGTAAATTATTTCAATCAAATAAAAAGGCATGTTTTCAGTCATGCGAAGACGCTCGTTAGCTAATGTTAAACCTACAAGTGGATTCTTTACGAATTTTTCATTTGAATTTTAATATTTTTTTGTGATTTTTAATATGGCTATTTTTTACTTTTTCAAATTTGGTTGTAGATTTTTTAAAAGTAAAAGTACTTTTACTTTCAAAGCCAATTCTGAAAGTAAAAGTACCTTTATTTTTATAAAATCTGTAACCGGATTCGAAAAAGTAAAAATTGGCCATATTAGAAATAAACCTCAGCTATTGTATGAAAAAAAAAAATAAATAAATAAAAATATTAAAATTCAAACTAGGAGTTTGAAAAAAAAGCCACACATAGGTTTAACAATAGCTAGCAAGTGTCTTCACATGACTGAAGAATCCCCGTAAACATAACATCATTTTCATCAGTCATTACTTTCACACTTCTGACTAACCCTACACAGTTTAACACATGAATTGTTTGTATATGCAGCCATTTTGTTGCTGAATTCTATTTTCAGCCAAAAATCCATTTCACTATTAAAACATGCAAGTAATAAAGCATACATAATTTTTTTTTTTACACATGGAATTAGCAGATAAAGATTTATCCGAATTTAAGTTAATGTGAGTCCACTGTAATATGTGCTAAATATGTATTTATACTTTAACTATTATTTTTAAAGAAAATTAATTTTTTAATACATTTTCACTTGCAGCACAGGAATATTTATTCATCCATTTGATTATTTTTTATATTGAAAAGTTTGATTTTTTTTCTTTTGTTTTAGATTTGAAATGCTTAAAGCTCTCACTGATAATGGGAAAAATATATCCTATTTTGAAGAAGAAATTGGTAAGAACTTTTTTTTAATTTCATTCTCAGTATAATTAAAATTCATATTTTATTTCCTTCATATAAGACATTGACTGCAACTATTGACAACCTGTTGATAAAGGCCATGTCATTTATATTCATCTGTGTTCACAGTCAGTGTGTTAAGTTTAATAGGCTCAATTCCTTTGTGATGAGTGTCATGTCACATATGTGTAACGTATAAGGTACACAGAATCCTTGATTATTTCTACCAGTAATTTTTAATTGTAAATTTTGACTTATTTAATTAGAGCATTTCTGTGATTAAATTAAGCAAAAATTTCTATTTTGAAAAACCAGTGATAAAAGTTTAAAAATTCTATAAAGGACACTAGTGGTGAAGATGTCAAAATCAGAAAAAAAGTATTTAAAAATAATTGTCAATTCTTAACAGACAAGGTGATGTATAGATGGGTTTTTAGCTGTTATCTTCTATTAACTGACTTTTATAAATTAGTGATTATTAAATAAGGAAAAAAAAACTCCTTATAAATAATATTCTTTTTAAAGTATTACTGTTAAATAGGAAATAAATATGTATATTTTTTTTTATAAGAAGTCACACAGATATATATATATAACATGTGTAACAGGTATACTGTTACACAGTAAAATCTTTGTAAACAGGATGTATCTATAATGAAATCCTGTCTTATACTGTTTCATGGTTCTGGCTGAAAGAACACTATAAAATTATATCTGCTAAGATGGAAACCTGTGTAAAATAGAGTTTTTATCACATTTACAACTCCCTTTCCTTCATATGTTTTACTGTATTTACAAATTGCCTCAATTAGTTCTAACATTTTGACATCTCATTGCTTTAAATTCACATAAAAAAATAGATTAAAATGTTATTTAGATGTCTATAGACATTCCTCTTTGTAATTACCATATTTTCTGGTGTATAAGCTAACTTTTTGAACCATTAAAGCACAAAGAAAATTTAGAGGTTGGCTTATACACCAGATAGTGTAACATGAAACATCCGATGATCATGATTGGTAACTGTATGAAGCTATGAGATAAGCATCAATCTTCCTCTTACTAATAATGACCTATAAAATATCCAAATGATATCATTTTATATCATTTCTGACATCTTTTTCATAATTAAGAATTATTATTGTTATTTTTTATAGTTATCATAAAAAACATTCATTTATGTTTAGAAAACAAGAGGGCTACCCCCTTATGTGCTATGCTTGCCGACTCCTGTCTTGACCCCGTAGATTCTAAAAGTATGCTAATTTGCTCTGTTTTAAAATAAAGAAATACAGAAGATTGAATGATATTATCACAATCACTGGGGATCTTCTCTAATTGGATTGCCATTTATTTTCCTTTGATTGGAGGATTTTTTGGTTCCCAAAGCCACATCCATTGCTGTCACGATATCTGACTGCTGTTTTTGTGATTCATTAAGTTAGATCAATTACACATTTGAAAATTAGCTTGTATAAAATGGCTAAGTAAAAAATCTCGCTGCCTCACAGACTTTTATAACATCTAGAAGAAAAGTTTTCTTTTAAATGCTATAAGAAAATTAGTATAGGTAACGGTTAGCCGGGCGCCAGTGATATATATACATGTATACATATATGCACGCACACACACACACACACATATATACACATACGTACATATACATATATACACACATACATACATATATGTATGTATATATATATGTATGTATATATATATGTATGTGTGTATACATATGTGTTTATATACGTACATACAGTGGCGGTCAAAAGTTTCCGGCCAGTTAGATTCTTTGATTTGTTTGCCAGACGTTTCAGCGAAGAAGAAGTGCAATTGCTCCAAAAGTTAGGAACATGAAAAGGACTTCTGACCACGTGATCATTTGGATTGGATACTGAAGACACTAGATGCAAAGGGGAGGAATTCAAAATTCGCGTGTGCAAAAGTTTCCGGCCATTCCTCATTCGTTAGTTTTTGCTATCGGTAAAGTGTTGTTTTGGCCGTGTTTGTTACTTGATCAATGTGAATAATGTAGTTCAAATTCAAAAATGAAAAGTTCAACAATTATTGTTTGTAAAAGAGTGATTTGTTTGTCGCTAAAGGGCCAATCCACTCGTGAGATTGCGGCAAAGTTATCGATCGAAAAATATATAATGATGATAAAGGTCTTCAGGAGTTACCACGGTCTGGGAGACCCCGGAAAACAACTATTCGTGTGGACAGAATTATCAGGCGAAAAGCAGTTGATGACCCGCATAAAACCCCACTACAATATCCTGCGATTTACGGAGAGAAAATATTGCTGAAATAAGTCAGTCTACCGTGTCAAGACGCTTACGTGACGTATGACTTAATGGAAGTGTTGCTGTTGAAAAACATTTCATAAGTAAAAAAAAAATCAGCGGGCCCGACTGGTGTTTGCCAAGGAATACAAAAACTGATCAATTGAAAACTGGAAAAAAATACTATTTTGTGACGAATCGAAGTTCAACCTATTTGGGAGTGATGGCAGACACTGTCCGACGACATAAAAACAAAAGATATAATTCGAGATATGTTATTACTACAATGAAGCATGGCGGAGGACATGTTATGCTGTGGGGGAGCATTTTCTGGAAAAGGTGTCGGTCTGTTAGTTGAAATCTGCAGCAATATGAATGGTGCAATGTATTAGGATATCTTGCAAGATCATTTGCTGCCTTATTGGGGGTAAAATTGTGGTCGCAAAAATTTGTTTCAGTATGATATCTACCGAAAACATACATGCAAGCACGTCAAACAGTGGCTTTCGCACAAAAAAATTCCACTTTTGAAATGGCCAGCATAATCACCCGATCTGAATCCAATAGACAATCTTTGGAACAAACTTGAAAAAGTGTGCAGACCAATTCAATATTCCAATTCAATAGAATTTTCCCCAAAATTGCAAGAAGAGTGGAAAAACCTTACCATAGACGATCTTCAACCTTTCATTGAATCGCTGCCACGTCGCTGTGCCGCAGTACTTATTGCTAAAGGTATGATGGCAAAATGCTAATTGTACATTTTGTTGATTACTGTTATTTTTTTTATAACACCATTTTTTTTCAAACTTGCCAAGATGGCCAGAAACTTTTGAGAACATGCGTTTTCCTTTGCAATTAATTTTGTCAATTAAATTTATTGAAATTTATTTGTTATTCCATAAATACGTTCCTAACTATTGTGTCAATAAAATATGTAAGTATCACTTTGAGATTCCTCTTCATATGGGTATACTTACAAATGAAACAAAAATTTTCGGCTGGCCGGAAAATTTTGACCACCACTGTATATCACTGGCATCCGGCTAACCGAAAAGTACCAAAAATTGTTTTAAATATATCATTTTAAATATGACATAATTTTTACAATTAAATGCTTTCCACATGTAATCATTTTTAGGACAGTTTGTGCTTTGTTGGTTCCCTGATATTTTTACTACAGAGAAAACGGCTGAATTTTTATCTTTGATCACAAATCTGATTAAGTTTAATGCTGCCTACCTCGATGACCACATAATACATGGATACATTCAGTAAGTGCTTCATAAGATGATTCTGTTGTATATTTGTGTGAGAGAGTAATGTATTTAAAGAGTTATAAGTTATTTTTCTTGTGAGTAATTTTTCTTACTGTTATATAGCTAATGACAGAGAAAAATAAAGAAATAAATTATCAGCTATGATTTATGTCTTAACTAAATCTTTGAAAATTTTTTATTTGTGTACTTTTATTTTAAAAGTTTAAATGTTATTTTGTTTTCATAGCATAATTTAAATTTTTTAAATGTGTAAATTCGATGTGTGAAAATATTTAGAACTTGGGGGTTCCATCTAAGATGATATCTGACATGTAAAAATTTTCTAAGAAGTTTATATTATATAATTTCCTGTAGAAATTTATGCAATTTATTTGCATTATAATCAGTGCTGGGATTCAAATAATTTAACAACCAGCTTAACAATTTAATAGCTAATGAAACAACAACAAAAATAAAATAAAATAAAATAAATAAATTGTCAACTATGATTTATGTCTTACTAAATCTTTACAAATTTTTGATTTGTTTACTTTTATTTTAAAAGTTTAAATGTTATTTTGTTTTCATCCAAAAATATTTAATTTAAATGTTTTAAATGTGTAAATTTGACGTTTAAAAATTCTTTGAATTTGGTTGTTCCATCTAAGACAATGTCTGACATGTTGGAATTTTCTAAGAGATTTATATTATATCTTTTCCTGTAGAAATATATGCAATTTATTTGCAATATAGTCAGTGATGGGTTTCAAATAATTTAACAATTTAATAGCTAATGAAACAAACAAACAAAAAAATAAATAAATAAAGAATTAATCAACTATGATTTATGTCTTACTAAATCTTTAAAAAAAAATTTATTTGTTTATTTTTTTAAAAATTTAAATGTTATTTTTTTATCCTAAAATATTTAATTTAAATGTGTAAATTTAATGTGTGAAAATTCCTTTGCCCTCATTTTTTGAAACATTTTCCAACAAAACATTGTTACAATATTTTGATGTTTTGCTATAGTGAAACAAAAAAAAATGTCCCTTAGCTAGATTTTCCTTTGAAAAATAATGTAATGTTTGAGAATATATTCAACAATCAAAATTAATTCCTGCCAAAAAAAAAAAAGACTAAAAATAATGTAATACAATATATAGAACACAAAAATAGCATAAATTTAATTGTATTCTCTAAATTTACAAGCAATTATTAACAACAATAATTGTATGAAGAATACAAAATAGTGTTGAAGTCTCTAATATTGTGAGAATACTATTTTACTGATTGGCTAGCATTTCTGTTTATACACTTGCAGGAATGAAAATTTGAAAATAAGACAGTATGGTGTGAAAAAGATCATGCAGTTAACTCTGAGTCATCTAAATAAGCAGTAAAGTCCTGTATTTATTCAAAAAGAACTATACAATGTATCTGCTAGGATGATTAATTAGGTGATAACTAGGATGATAGTGATTGATTAGAATTTTTTCGAAAAATATGGAGAAAAAAAAAAAGACAAGGGATAATTTGAAGTATGAAGTTGTCTTTTTTCGCTTATTTGTTTGTGTAAAATTTCATGCAGAAACACTCAAAACTTTGTAGACAATTCAATGGATTTATTTATCAATTTAATTACTTCTAAACTGGCTGATGCTTATAAAAAATCCTTATTTCTTTATTTTCACTTACCCATCATATATAGTATAGGGTAAGTCTTGCAATCGTTTTAAAAATCGGAATTTTTTTTTTGACAGATTTACACATTTCAGGCACTGGAGATTCCAAAAAAGATATTTTTAGGAGAAAAAAAATTTGTTATCCGTCTGTGTGTGTGTGTGTGCCTGTAAGAAAAAAAAATTGCCTGCCGTTTGCATGTGTGTGTGTGTGTGTCTGTAAACGCTCTGTCTCCCAAACAAATTGAGATAGAGACTTGAAGTTTGGTATGTACTTAGTATGTAATAATGAGAAAAAGCCTATTAAATTTCCTTAACCTCGATTATCCAGAACTGTTTTTTTTTTTTTTTGTCTCTCGAAATATTTGTTCTGATTAAAGGTATATGAAATTTTCCAAAAATTGTTTATTTTAAGGAGTGACTATAAAAGACAATACAAAAACATAAATTTTGCATAAAAAATACAGTCAATTGGATCATGAGTTGCCAAAATATTTGTAATCCTATTTTCCACACTCTTTGATTTTTCATGACACTGTATTTCATTCAAATTTCAATTCAAAGATATATTTTAATTGGAAATGAGACACTGCATCCGACGCAGTAAACCGTTAGTTAATAGGATTATCAATTTTGGAGTTTTAAGGATGTTTCTTTTATACAACTCAGTAATAGAGCATTTAAAGTTTAGGACGTCATCAAGCCACAATTTTATTCGAATCGCAACATATTTTATAAGTAGTTTAGACATGTTTTATTTTCATATTTTATATTATGCATATCCATGATGGGTAAGTATTACGGTGGCCCCCCGATGACTAATTTCTTCTCTTTTTGAAAGTGGCTCTTCTATGTTAGTTGAAATTGAGAGTAATGGAAGGCCTAGTTGATAATGATAAGACATGAAAATGCAGCCCAATCCCCCACCCACAAAAAAAAAAAAAAAAAAAAAAAGGAAGAAAAAAGAATTAGATGTTTTGCAAGCTTTTAATCTAGTACCATAAGCTGCAGAATTTGTTTTTTAATTTATTATTAATTTGTTCATAGAAAAAATTTTGTTCACTATTCACTTAGATTTTTTCTGCTGGATTTTTTTTTTTTTAAATGTTTTAAGAATTTTTTATCCATTCCACTATGATAATTATGTATATTTTACATCTAGTAAAAACACTTCTGTGTAATTTTAGTGATATATTTTTGGAGATGTATTTCTAGAGTAAAGATGACTTTGATCTTTGATGTGCACATATATTCAGCATGGAGAAATTTTTTTTTTGGCATAGAAAAGAGAGGAAAAATCTTAATAGTCAAACCACCCAGAATAATATTTGTTTTGAAAGATTAATCACTATACTAAATTCATCAGACATATATTTTTATTTACACCTTTAGCAAATTGTATGCAATTCTCATCAACCTATACATTTATTGTTAGTTTAAATTTCTTTATTGTTATTAATTGTTTCTAAATTACAAAAAGAAAGTAGCATTCATACATACAGTTATATTTCATTTTGTTGTATAAATATCGGTTAAAATGTATCTAAATTATAAAAAAATTTCGCCATTGTACAGAGGGAAATTTTTTTCCCCCTTGTTCTATTTTTCACTTTCATGCCTGGTTATAAAATGAAAAAATTAAAAATTAAAATATCTTGTAAACTTAACAAGAAATGTGAAAAATGTGTATAAATAAACAAAAATTATTTAAAGCATGCAAAAATGGTTTTAAAAAAATGTCTTTAATATTAAGGAAAGTGCTTCATTACTTATGCATATTAATGGTGATGTGGCCTAGCTACAGGGGTGATTCTGGTCCGAATTTTCCGACAATTCCGAAAAATTAAGGCAATGATTTCAGAAAATTAAAAAAATATCGGTCATAAATCCAAAAATTCGGACATAAAATGTATCGGTATTTCGGTAAATGATCGCCGAAAAAAATCAATCTCGTCATTCGTTTGAAGAAAAGTCGCCAATTTTGTCAAAGGATCGGGAAAAAGGTGGACTTCGTCAGAGAATTGCGAAAAAACGGCAAATTTCGCAAAAGCATTGTGAAAAACGGCAAATTTCGTCAAAAGATCGCGAAAAAATGGAAAAATTTTGTCAATAGATTGCGGGAAAAACGTGACTTTCGACAGAAAATCGCAAAAAAAGGTAAATTTCGTCAAAAACATTGTGAAAAACGGCAAATTTTGTCAAAAGATCGCGAAAAAACAGAAAAATTTTGTCAACAGATCGCGAGAAAAACGTGACTTTCGTCAGAAAATCGCGAAAAAATGGCAAATTTCGTCAAAAACGGCAAATTTTGTCAACAGATCATGAAAAACGGCAAATTTTGTCAACAGATCACGAAAAACGGCAAATTTCGTCAAAAGATCGCGAAAAAATGTAAATTCCGTCAAAGGGACTTAAAAAAAAAAAGTGGCAGAAGTGGACCCCCTCCCCCCCTTTCTGTTAAAACTTTTCAGAAAATTTGCTGTGAATTTCAGAAATTTTTTTTTTTTACTCAGAATCACCCGTGCCTACCTATTAAAGAGACCGAAGAGTGAGTGTTCTGCATTATTATACAAGGTGATCTTTTTTAACAAAATTTTTTTGAATTTTAACAGGAGGGGCGGTACAGGATGCTGTAACAAACAATTTTTGTATAGGAAACCAGGGTCAGATATCCATTTATATAGTAAACCAGTCGTTGGGGGCCACCGTAATACTGACCCATCATGGATATGTATAATGTAAAATATTAAAATAAAAATGTGTAAACTACTTATAAAATGCATTGCAATTCAAATAAAATCGGGGCTTGATGACGTCATAAACTTTAAGGGCTCGATTACTGAATTGCTTGAAAGAAACATCCTTATAACTCCAAAAATAATAATTCTATTAACTAGCGGTTTATTGCATCTGATTAAGCGTCAAATTTCCAATTAAAATATATCTTTGAATTGAAATTTGGATGAAATACAGGGTCATGAAAAATCGAAGAGTTTGGAAATAGGATTCCAAATATCTCGGCAATTCATTATCCGATCGACTTCATGCTGTATGCAAAATTTATGTTTTTTTATTGTCTTTTATATTCCTTTCTTAAAATAACCAATTTCGAAATTTTTTATATACCTTTTATCAGAACGAATATTTCGAGAGTCCGAAAAAAATAGTTCCGGTTAATCGAGGTTATTGAAATGAAATAGGCTTCTTCTCATTATTACATACTAAGTACATACCAAATTGCAAGTCTATATCAAATTTTTTGGGAGATAGAGCGTTTACAGACACACACACAGACGGACGGCAAAATATTTTTTTCTAAAAATATGTTTTTCGGAATCTCCAATGTCTGAAACGTGTAAATCCGTCAAAAAAACAATTTCGATTTTCAAAACGATTACAAGACTTACCCTATACTACGTATGATGGGTAAGTAAAAATACAGGGCGTCTCCCTCCAATCCAAAGTCGCGTTTTCGTACATAACTTTAACAGTAGTGAAGATATTTTAACAAGATTCAGATCAGACTCATCTTTGTATGAATTGTAAGGATATTGTAAGGATTTCATTAAAATACCTTCACTAAAGCTATGAACGAAAACATGACTTCGAATTGGAGTGAGACGCCCTGTAATTTTGACTTAATAAATAGATTTCTATACAATAAATGAATAAATGATTCTTATAGTGTCCCTTAAAGTTTGTACCATGAATTCGGGATCACCCTGTATATAAATCAGTGGTTTTATCTAGACAGAATGCTAAAACAGATAAGAATGGGACTTCAAGTTGGGGAAAAAATAAAAGACAAGGGATAATTTAAAGTATAAAAAAAAAAAATCTTTTTTTGCTGTTTGTTTGTTTAAAATCTCAAACAAAACACTCGAAACTTTCTAGACGACTCAGTATGGATATATATTAATGACCTCTAAACTGATTGATGTTTATAAAAAATCCATATTTCTTTACTTTTTTCTTTTTTTGAAAGTGGCCCTTCCATATTAATTGAAATTGCCAGTATTAGAAGGCCTAATTAATGATGATAAGACATGAAAATGCAGTCTCTCCGCATCCCCCTCACCCCCCCCCCCCCCAAAAAAAAAAAAAAAAGAAAAGAAAAGAAAAATCTTACCATATCTATCTTGTTACTGTAAGCTGTAGAATATACTTTTTTTTATAAATATTTTATTTATTATTATTTTGATACAGCAATATATATTTTTTTACTGTTTTTTACACTTTAATTTTTTTTGCTTGATTTTTTTTTTCTTAAAAATTAATGTTTTAAGAATTTCTTGAATTTCTCATACGTCCATATGCCATACATTTAGAAATCCATTCAATTATTATGTATGTCTTACATCTAATAAAAACATGTAAAAGTCTTATTAGCCACATGAGAAAGCTAATTCAAGATATTTAAATATGATTAGAAGATATTAGTTTTACTGCTGAGACAGTAATTAGATCTCTTTTGGACAATAAGTTTACAATTTTCATAATAAGCTGCATTTATGGAAATACTTAAAATGTGTAATTTTATCTGTTATATTCTTGCTTTTTATCATGTCAGTATTTCACTATTATCTATTTGAATTTTAAAAAATCTAACTATTTCTATTTCCTCCCCATAATGTAATTTATAAAACATTTTTCTTGATTCAGACATACCTGTATATTAAGCAGTCGGACAAAACAAGAAGAAGATATAGAGGTAAGATTCATCATATTCACTAGATGTATTCTAATAAAGAATTTAACAAGTCTGTTAAGGAAAAAAAAAAAAAAATCAAATGTTTCAAAATTTTATTTTAAGAAATTGTATAAAGAATATAGAGGCTATTTATCTATGAAGAGTAAATAGCAATAGTCTTTTATGTGAATGAATTTTTGCTAAATACAAAACTTTAAATATTGTTTATTAACAAGATTATTATTTGTTTTAATTATTGTTGTTTAACAAATAAATAATTTTAAAATCCATGTTTGCATTTTTAGGCATAAGTACTTAAATATTCAAGGGTCAATGCAGGTTTTTTTTTTCTTGGTACACTATTTTGCATAAAAATAAGTTAAATTTATTATATTTTTGTTAAAATGTTTCATGAAAAAAGATCAGACCCCATTACTCTAATTCAAACCAAACATTTATTAAAGACTTTTTTAAATTGTTCTGCCAAAGTTTTCCTTTCTGGTGAACTTGTTTTGCTTGCAAATTACACATGTCAGATGCTAACAAATTAAAAATAATTAATAAAAGGTTTGTTTTAATGGAATGGAATTTTGTTAAGGGGCCTGTTTTATTAAATGGAATTTTGTGAAGGAGACCTAAAGATATCCCAGTTTTTTCTTGCACCGGCACCTGATATTACTTATAAAATCACTCATGAATGAAGGTTTATATTAAATATAGTTATAGAACATGTCATCACCTAAATATTTTCCTTTTTACAAATGCCTATGTTCAATTAGTTCTATTTATATGAATGTTTAAATTTCCTTTTTCGTTTTTTTTAAGATTCAAAATTTGAGATAAAAATATTCTTTCTTTCTAAATGAAAAATTCACACATTTTAATGTGTTTATGATAATTTGTAAGGAGTTACACCACCTTGTAATTTTTTAAAATCTTTTGACTAGATAAATTCTTGGTACTTTAAAAAATATTTTAAATGTTTAATCATTTCAAAATTCAAATTATTTCCGGAGTTACAGCCTGGTGTTTATATCAGAAAGCACAGGCCTCTGGAACTTTGGATTCTCATATGCATAAAAATTCTATTTCTATAGTTGTCCAAAATGTAATTGAACCGGTGGACTATATATTAGCTGATGCTGATTTGCTAGAATGCTGTTTAGAAGAACAACAACGAAAGTCTAAACACTGTCGTTTGGTTTGTAGGTCAAAAAGTACATTACAGTGATGCAAAAATTGTTGAGATTGCATCTTATGTTGCAGCTAGTATATTTAATGGTGGCAATACTAGTGTACTACAAATGATGTAATTATTAAACCTTACAATCGGTCCAAGTGAACTGCAATTATTCGAGAACTTGGATTCTCAGCGAGTGTCTATAGCTAACATAAGAGCCCAACAAGAGACTAAAGAGGCCAGGAAATTGGAATAAAAAGCTGCTCAAAAGGAGCTGGAAGACATTGTGGCATCACTGGAAGATGTCATGTACTGTCCAGGAATCGTAGATTGAAGGGAATTAAAAAATATATATTTCAAGATGCTGACACGTTACTTTTTTTTTCTTTTGCATTTTTCTCGAAACTATTTTTTACAAACTGGCATACAAGATATCTCAAGATCTACTTAACGGATTTTGATGAAATTTAAATCACATATTCTTTATAATATTATCTCAGATGTAACATAATTTTTTTTTTTAATTGGTTTCTTGAGTTCATTTTTTATAAATTTATTAAAACTCTAAATTTTGATAAAAATCAAATCTTTTGTTTCAACAGTTTTTTTTTTCAAGGTTTTTTTTTGTTTTTTTCTCACTTCTACAAGAAAATGTATTTATTTTTTCCTTTGCTACATCTTAGTTATTACTTTTTTAAATAAGGAAATAATTAAAAATAATTATAGAAGAAAATAATTTATTCTTATTTTTCAGACGATGCTTTACAGAAAAAAAAATTGCACCATCAGCAAGGATTTTCAAAAAGCCGAAAATTTATGTATGATAGATTTTTGATATCATTAAAAATGGTCTCAAGGGGGGAAGTGAAATAGGTGTTTAAGGATAAAAAAAAAATCATAACTTCGTCAATTCCCAAGATATCAAATCCACTTAAATTTATTATAAATCTTCTTAATATTATCTACAACTTTTAGATTAAGTTTTTTATAAGACCAACTCTTACAGCAAAAAAAAAAAAAAAAAAAAAAAAAAAATCTGCCAGTTCTGCCTACAGGCACAGGTAGATTTCGAAGTGGGCAGTCCCAACTGCCGCATCATGCAAAAAGGTCCTTCTTCAGCAATTCCTAATAAACAGGCGCCCCACGGTCTGCGTCTTCAAAATCTACTTGTGCCTGTAGGCCGAGCCATCAGGGATTTTTTAACATTAGGAATTGCAGGTGCGAAATTAGGTGTGATTTTTAAGATAAACGTTGAATGTTTATAAAAAAGTATTTTTTTTTTAACTATTTTTATTTTTATACTTTTTCTTTTTTCCATGATTTGTTTTCAATATAAATTTTAGAACGTTACTTGAGACTGCCTGCCTGGTTGATTTTTCTTTTAATTGTTACACAAGATCAGAAATATAGCTTTATTTTTTTTAAAATAATGTAATTCAGTTATAACAATTAACACTTTTTTTTCCCAATATGAAGTGCTTGTAACTGCATCATAATTTGTACATATGTTAATATGCACCTGGTAGCAGAATTTGCTGTATTAATCTGCAGTAAACGACTTATTTGCGACCCAACAATTCAGAACAAGGCTACTATCATACTAACATATAGTAACCCATAAAATAAAGACAATTTACATTTACAAAGAGAAATAACAAGAAAAAAAATTGTGTAGTCAGAGCATATTTGAAAGTCATAGCAGAAAGTCAGAGCATTTTGCATTCATTGCGTATTTGAAAATAGCTTGTATAAAATGCTTAAGTAAAAAAACGCTCTGCCTTCCAGAGTTTTATAACGTTTAAAAAATAAGTTTTCTTTCAGATGCTATGAGAAAATAGTTTTAAATATAACATTTTAATTATGGCGTAATTTTCACCATTAAATGCTTTTCATACATAATAATTTACTTATTTTAAAGATTTGTTTAAAAGTTGTTCTTTTTTAAAATTCAAGCATAAATATATTTTTCATTTGAAAGTGGTATTATTATTTGGGCTTTTTAAAAACAGCAACAATAGGTAAAAACTGACTATTTCAAACTATGAATTAAATCTCAATTCAGATAATAAAATTAACTGAAGAAGATATAATAACTCGAGACAAAATAAATGTTAGCAATTCATAGCATGCCTAGAATTTATTTTTAAGCTGTTATGTTAATCTGTAAAGTTAAATAATCTGCAGCATCCACTGCCATGTGTCGCTTTTTCTGTCAGTTGGAATATGTGTAAAAAAAAAAGTAAAAGTATGTAAAAGTTATGATAGTGTTATTAGTGCTTCAAATCGAAAAAAAAAAAAAATCAAATTGATATAATTTAAATGCATAAAAATTTGCTAAATAAATCTATGTTTCTAATCTTGTATAACACATTTGATCAATCAGAGAAGTAGTAATATGTTAGACCCTAAATTATGTTGAAACAATCAAAACATCTTAGAGAAAAAAAAAGGCTTTCTTTGTATGAGAACGATAATTCAAATCACTTTCCCTTAAAAAGTCCTCCCTGAAGGCACAGTAATATAGCCAAAACTGGCTGATACTTAACAACAACATACCCCAATTCCCTAGAGATTTTTTTTTTTTCTATTGGGAAACAAAAATCAATGCTTGTCTATTTGCTTTATATTTTTGTTACATATTTAAAGTAAATCCTATTGTAATCCTTCTTTTTTTTTTTCTGTAAAGGTTGTCAATAGTAATATAATTGGAAATTTTATCAATCAAATTTATTTAATAACATTTATTTATTAAGAGGTTTAGTAGTTTATATTTGTTAAGGTCATTATTTTATTAAGCCTAAGAGAAGTAACTTACAGGGATTATAAATTGCATTATTGATTTTACATAACAATGTTATTATTATTTTTTTCCTGCAGGCATGTTTGAATGTTTTAGATGCAGTCTTATGCTATAGCCACCTACCAGATTATGCCCTTAAAGGTTTTATCTACACTTTATGTTTGACTGTCAACATTGAAAAATATTCTCAATGTAGCTGGAAGGTATGTAATCAGTGTCACATTTTTAACTAGACAGCATGCTTAGGTTAAAGTCATTTTGTTTTTTATGCTTATAATTAAAATGTCAGTACAGTGAAATCTTTAGACCCAAAAATGTTGATGCTTTAAGAAGGGGGACAGTAGAAACAAATTATATCATTCATTATTTTAAACAGCTACTTCAGCAAACTAAACATTTCAAATAGTTATTATTCATTTTTAAGAAACAAAACTTCGTTAAAATAACGTTTTAATATTAGTTTAATCTATAGTAGATATGTTATTTATAATACTAGGGAGCTTTGCCCCTATGAGCTGTCTTCACTGATCCAAGTTCCGCAAGCTCTAAAAACAAGCTAATTTGCTCTGTTTTAAAAAGATTACTTGTTTGTGGAAGATTAAATGATATTGCAACCAATGGCAATTTTCTGTAACTAGGTTGCCATTCATTATTTTTTTTTAAACGCTAACCAGGCCCCTACCTGCCAGGCTTTTGCCCAGCTTAATGGGTTGATACCTGGCAACGGGGTGAGGATTTGCCTGCTCTCCGCTTGGCGAAGATGTGTTTGTTAAATCTATAGGCCGACGTGTCTTCGGTGCATCTTGTTTTGCCTTAATTGCTTATTCTTAGATGACCGGTTGCTAATTGATTTCGGATGAGACGGTTCAGCACTGCACAGTGTAGTGAAGTCATGCCGGATGGATGTGAGATGCTGGGATATTTACTATTTCCTCGCTGCATCGCTCATCCATACATCATGCCATCTCTACTCGAGTTGGTCTCGTAATTTAGAACCTTGATCTGGTGACGAGGCCTTCACCAGGCTAGGCACCGTCAGAGGTATAGTTCACAGGTAACTTGGAGGACTTTACACACACGACGGATTTTACATGCACTGGGCGCCATTAGCGTACATGATAAGTTACCATTCATTTCCCTTTGACTGGGAGATTTTTCGGTGTTGAAGGCTGCATCCACTGTTGCAACAGCTGATGGCTAATTTTGTGATTGATAAGCTCTCTGACAGCTTATCCCTCAATTTCCATGGACAAGGCATTTATAGAAAAAATTATGTAATACATGACTTTTGAAGAAATTTTGTTTTTAAAATCCCACAGTCAAAGGGAAAAATTGCAAATGATAAATTTACTACACATTTCAGATACATGGTGATTTGAAATATCTAATAATAGAGGAGATACCGGTCAGTTAAATATTGGTCAAGCGCATTTTGAAAAAAAAATTGTGCAGTCAGAGCATATTTGAAAGTCATAGCATAATGTCAGAGCATTTTGCATTCATTGCATATTTGAAAATATCTTCCATAAAATGGTTTAGTAAAAAAAAAAAAAAACGCTTTGCCTTTCAAAGTTTTATAACGTTTAGAAAAAAAAGTTTTCTTTATATTATTTTAAATATGACATAATTTGCACCATTAAATGCTTTTCATACACAATAATTTACTTATTTTTAAAGCTCTGTTTTAAAGTTTACTTTCTTTTTTTAAATTCACATATAAATATATTTTTCATTTGAAAGTGTTTGTAAATGGTATTATTATTTGGGCTTTTTAAAAACGGCAACAGTAGGTAAAACTGACTATTTCAAACTATGAATTAAATCTCAATTCAGACAATAAAATTTTGCATAAAAAATTAGAAAAAAAATAGACAAATTTAAAAATGAATTCACACTGCATACCACAATCTAGTCAAGTATGTGCCTGCAAAAGATGGTTAAACTGCTATGCATAGTTTTTGATTCTATAAAACTTTTTTAACTGAACTATTTTGACCTATTTTAACATTAAATAGTTCCTAAAATAATTCTTTGATTTAAAGACTGTCTGCTTCAGCATGTTTATAATACATTTCTCTATAAAATTACTGGTTTTCATGTTTTTATATGTAATAATTTTTTATTATGAGCCAAAAAAGCGAAAAGATCACAATAAATTCAATTACAGCACTGAATGTGGTGACAGCAGCATTAGTTACTTTCTTTTTATAATAGAGAAATTTTCTGAGAATATTTTTTTTCATAAAATAAGACCATTTTAATATTAACTAGCTGACCACCGCCCGGCGTTGCCCGTCCCCATTATAAAAAAAACATCAAGTTTTTATTATATCTTTAATTGGATTTTGTATGAAATTATATTTTTAAATTAAAAATTCGCGAAAAAATATTGATATTTAGTGATAAAAGCTCTCATTTTCTTGTTTACATAGGGTCGTTTCATAGTTTCAAAATAAAAAGTTGTTTTTGTCAACTTTTTGAAATCTTTATTGGTGATAAATAAAACGGTTTTACAGCCTGTGTAACAATTTCATGAAAAAATAGTTTTATCCAGTTGTACAAGAAATGTTTTCTTCTCACTTTTTTGTTTGTTTGTTTTCGCATTGGCTCCTTTGACATAGCAATAAAAAAAATTTTCTCATCTACTGAACTCTCTGACATTTCGATCCGTTATAAATATATAACTGTATCCAAGCTCTCTGTAAAAATTTGCAAAACAAGTATGCATATTTAGTAGTGGAAACATGTTCTTAAAAAAAACTTTAGCTTTCAATCTCAGAGCAAAAATATATTAGGTCTATGCTTTCAATGCAATGGTGATTCCATCCATTTTCAATCAACCCATTTCAATACCCCTAGGCTAAACAGGTGAGGGCTAATCCATCAGGTTTCCCCTTTCTGAGGTTAGAAACTTTCAAAAAACGTTGCCGCATGTGCAAAGAGATGATATTCGTGTGGAAAATTTGACTGAATATGCTTTTCGTTTTAAATATTTAAATTATTTTGCTGTGAGAAATATTTACTGGAGTACTGTAATTTTTGCTATGTATTTCAACATATTCATGGTAATATGCTACAGTTATGATAAACATTATTTGTTATATTTCAGCAAATGAGAAATTTGTTGGGCACTAATGTAGGCCATACATGCATATTTTCCTTGTGCCATATTCTTCAAGAAAAGTAAGTTTATATAAATGCAATTTTTTAACAGTTATTTATTTTATTATTATTATTTTAATGAATCAGTGATGAAGATCTTCCACAGGTCCACATTTTTTTATGTTTTATTATGTTTACAAATTCCTTTTTTACCCAGTTTTTATTTAATCGTTTTGCCAGTTTTTTCCCTAAAAGTTTTGCAACAAACTTTCATTAGTGAAAGGGAATGGCTGAAATGGATCTCAAATTCACCAATTTTGACTGGTGAATCATGAGTCCTGATTTTCAGCTTAAGTCTTGCCTGCATTTTACAAAATATTTCTTTGCATTTTTAAAATTTTTTATTCTTAAATAAATTTAATTTTCTCCCAGGATCTGTCACCAAAAATCATATCATGACTTGCTATATTCAATCCTCCATCAGTTGCCTGAATGTTAGCATTTGTATTATATTTATTTCAGTAAAATCTCAATACTAAAAATAAATAAATATAAATAAGTATAATAATTCATATTTATCAGTTACATTTTATAATTTCTATAGGAATTTTTAGTTTTTATTACAACTAGGGGACCCAACACGGGTGTCCCAAACTATAGAATATTGGTAAAAAAAACATTTTTTTTAAAAATTGAAAACTCTAATAATTTTTTTACATTTAATATATTTGTTTAGGTTGCTCACAAACAACACCTAAAAGCATTTTTATGTGAAAAATATCAATTATGTATTGAAATAAAGTTATAAAATTTATTAAAAGTTAATCTTTTTTCATATTAATTGCATGCCACGAGTTAATAGCCGAAGATTTCGCTACTTTTAGTTGCCTTTTTGATTCTGCTAATTTCAGTGATTTAAACCCGTAAATTTGATTGCATATCTGTTAAATTTTAGGTAGATTTCATAAGAAATACTACTTATTACATTCTCCCCTAAGTTGGAATTTTTGAAAACATTTTGCGCACCGATTATGACTCCCAAAACCACCCCCAGTTCAAAACTTTATCTTTTATCTATCTATCTATCTATGTATCTACCTATCTATGTCCCTTTTTTATGGACACGATAACTTCCATAATTCTGCACAAATCTCTTCCAAACTGATACATAAAATCAAGGGGCATAAAATCTCGGTCAAGTTCGTTATTGGACAAAATTGAACCATGGGGGCGGAAATGGGGGGGCTTTTTGTGAAAACAGAAAAAATCCCATAATTTCTTAATTATGGTACATATCGAATACGTTTAAAGTTATTATTACTTCTAGGAAAAGGGCCAAAAATTTATGTAGGACAGATTTTTGATATAATTAAAAATGGCCTCAAGGGGGAAAAAAAGGGGGTGTTTAGAAGAAAAAAAATTCATAACTTCGTCAATTCAGAAGATATCAAAGCCGCTTAAATTTATTATAAATCCTCTTAATATTATCTAAAACTTTTATATTGACAAGTTTTTTATAGGACCAACCCTTACAGCAAAAAAAAAATAAAAAATAAAAAACAGTCCCTGCTGGCTCTGCCCACAAACAAGTTAGGTTTTGAAGTGGGTGTTTCCAAAATGCTGCATCATGGCAAAAAGGTGTTTTCTTCCGCAATTCCCAACAAACAGGCGCCCCATGGTCTGCGTCTTCAAAATTGCCGAGCCATCAGGGATTTTTTGTTTTAATTTCGTTATGGAATGTTAGTGAGAAACAAATGTTGAACCATTTATATTGTTTTAAGAGAAAACTGGTCAATTTTTTATTAGCTGCACACGCTTGAAAATTATTTTAAAAACCATAAAATATCGGTAAATTGCAATACAGTTTTCCAAACAAAATTCATTTGAAAATACATCTCACTATCGGTTTCTACCAGGATTTCTGCATAGTTTGTTGATGACCATGTCTTCCCAAACCGAACTTTGCTTGCGAACAGTTGCACCTGCCTCAAACTTATCTCCAAATCTATCAATTGTAAGCATTGTAGGGGGAAATGTTTGAAATAGTGTCCTAACTGTCTCTACTTCTCGAGTAACACTTTAGTGTAAATTGCCTTTCTTCAAAGCTTAGCCAGGTTTCAACAATTATTTCAAGTTAGTTCATCCTGAAAGGAAAATAATATGCCAGTTTTTAGAAAATAAATTGACTATACATTGCTTTGTTACACCCTGTAGTCATCATATCATATATACCTTCTGATACTCAATGTCCATTCTATAGACATATACTTTTTATGCTTATCTCTTAAAATCTTAAAAAAATTATGAAATATCTTGTATTGAAATTTTGCTAGTGTTTAAATGATTTTCCAAAAGATTGTATTGTGTAAGTAGTAGAGCATGGAAATGCAGAAAACGGATCTAAGTGTGAGATGTAAAGTTATCTGGTTACTAAGCATGAATAAAAAATGAAGCGTGATTGATTTTGGCTGTTATTTCAGATTGGGAGATGTATAATTATCATTTATAGTAGCAATAACAGTAACTATATTATTATTATACTATCTCTGTTGTTATCATTATTGTAATTAACTTTTTTAATATTTTCTGTTTATAATATATTTCTAAAGTAAATAAAATAAAGTGTTAAAATAACACTTTTAGACATTCAAGAGGATATAATTTTTTTACAAGAATACATAAAAAAATTTAATAATAGAACTGTGTGTTAATTATCAAAATTTGCAATAATGGCAACAATGATATTCAAGTAAGATTATTTAAGAGGGTAGTCAGAATGCCTTTGCCTTATACCAGCACACCAAATTCGTGCACCGTTTCTCATAAACTACAAAAGATATGCACTTGAAATCTTTTATATGCATTCATTAAATAACAAAATGAAGTCAAGTTTATACAATGTTATTTTTCAGTTAATTTTTTTTTTTTTAATTTTAAGTAGAAAGAACTATTAAACAGCAAAAAATATGCTTTTTTTTGTGGGAGGGGGGGGGGGGGGGGAGAAATAAAGAAATATATATAAGCTGCAACAGTTCACTTCAGATTAAAAAGAGATAGCTGTAGAATGTTTAGGCAAATTTAAAACACTAATGTATAGTAGTTTCTATAAAAAAGTACATCAAAGTTCAAAAAACAGCATTTTGAGAAAACTGGGTCAAGGAGTAAAATCAGATGTAAACAAACAAAATTGCTTAAAATTTTTTAATTTTTCATTGCCGTAGAAACAAAACTAATACATCATTATAAAGGGCAGAAGAAAGGAAAATATCTAAAAATTCAGGAAACCAATATTTTCTCCATTTTTGTCTTCCAACTAACTGTCCTTAATGCTAATTCCTTAAAGTTATGTATTTAACTTTAATTTCAGCTTCAGTGTCTATTTTGTCTTTCAGGGATAACTATAACCATTCTGCACTGTTACGAGGTGCCGTTTTCTTCATTGGAATGGCTCTGTGGGGTTCCAATAAGGTGGCCACTTTGATACATCCTCCTACTGCGGTTTTACCATCTTTCTTGAAAGTAAATTGCAGCATTATTTAATTATTTTTTACTGTTGTTATTATTTAGTATATGTTTTTGTATAATATGTTTTTTGATCTTTTAACTCTTGAAAAGTACACTGGGAGTATGATTGGGTCTTTCAATATTTTTTATGGTGGTGTAATAATTAGTTCAATGTTTGGATTTGATTTTCTCTTTTTTTTTTCTAGTTTTATATTATTAATGTTAGTTATTTTATATTATTAATGTTAATTTTATATTATCAATCTATAAATGCTAAATAAATAATACAAATCACAAAAATTGAGAACATACAGAATGAATTGGTAGTGTTGCCAGATTTTTAAAACGGAAAACATTGCTACCACAAAGATAGCACAAAATATGCTACAAATTCAACAGTGGCAATATCTACTGATCAATCAATCAATAAATTTTTTGTAATTGGTTTTCATAATAACGTTAAATACAACTATAAATTATATGATAAAATAAATAGATTCTTTGTGTTTGTACACGTTTGCGATATATCAACGAATTGTTGTGCTTTTCTGATCCGTCGGGGGAAAAAAAATCACTCGTGAGATAAAATTTTTGGTGTTGATCTTGACGTGCACGGCGAAATTTCTTTTGGGGGAGGGCGTGCGCTTAATCGGGAAGGGCGGATTAACGGGGTTTTACGGTATAACTTTGAAAATTATTTTGAATTGGAATTTTTTTGGGATGTGTTTAAAGACCGAAAGATGTACATTTTTTACATGCTTTTATTTAACTTAACTTCATATATGTAAAGATGAAAAATTTTAATTGATTTTTCACTTGTTTCCTGACGTGCTAGAATTATAATAATTATGTACACAGACAATTTAGAAATACTGGATAGTTTAAATAATTTTCAGGCATGTTTTTTTTAATTATTATTAATCTATTGCCATGAGACTCAATAATATATATTAGTTGCAGCAATATAAAAATGTGTTTTTTTTTCCTTGTTGCCATTCTTGAAAAGAAAATTGGTACTTCTCTATTATCTCGTCGACCACTTTTCATGAAAAAAAACTATTGTCAAATTATAGTATTTAACATCAGATTCGTTGCATGTATTTGTTATGTCATCAAGTGATTTTTAATTTGACATTTATCTGTATATTTAATGATGTTTTACTGATTTATTAGTTATTTCATTAATAAAAGTACAATTGCATCCTTAAATGGCAGTACCATGATATTAAAAGAGAAAAAGCATTGAAAAGTGTTGCGATGCATAGTTACTTAGTACAATAGATCAGTTTCAACTGACGTCACAAACATTTATCTACCAGGTTAATTAAGAAAAATTCTGTAAATAAATAAACATCGAATACATATATATTTTTTCTGTTTTCCCTAATATATTGTAAATTTTATTGTTTAAAGTTACAGATAGCAGACACATTAGTGAGTGGGGCTTTTCCGAATTATTATTATTATTTTTTTTTTAGGTACTTCTCTATTATCCCATCGACCACTTTTCATAACAAAAAACTATCGCCAAACTGTAAGGACAAATAAACGGGAGAATGTGGCCCTTGGAATATCAAAATAAATAAATAAATAAATAAAATATAAGAATTTAAAGACACAATTGTTATTTTAATGAATGAAATAACTCATAAACCAGTAAAACATAATGAAAAATACATGCAAATGTTGAATTAAGAACCTCTTGATGACATAACAAGCACGTATACTGCTTCTGACATCCAGTAAATGGGTCTGCATTTTTGGCATTTAATCTTGCAGTTTGGCGATATTTTTTTTGTTATGAAAAATGGTCGACGGGGTAATAGAGAAGTACCTTTTTTTATATTTCAATGGCAACATTCTTTCATTTGTTTATTGGTCATTATAATTTAATGAATAGCTTGGCAATAGTTGTTTTTTTTTTTTAGCTAAAGGGGTCGACAGGAGAATGGAGAAGTACCGAAAAGTCTTAATTATTTTATAAAGAATGTTAATTTTTATTTATAAAATTTGAGTTTTAATTTTCTATCTATTTCTACTTTTAAGTACACTAATAAAAGTGTTTTTTTTTTTTTTTAAACTATTTTTACTTTTATTTCTTTTTCCCCCAGGCTTTGGAGAGTAATGACAGCATAATAGCCTATGAAATCATCCTCTCTCTCCAGCGCTTAGTAAAAAGTGGGGATGTACTTCAGAGTTTATGTTGGCATATAATATTTGATATTGTTGAAAATGTGCTGGATTTTTCTGAAGTAAGTTTTGATTCAAGAAAATCTTTCTCAAAATACTGTACCATAGTAACCTCATTTATTGAATTTAATTAAATTTGTTTTGATATAAATAAGGATTTATACTGTCTTAAATCTGTGTAGTTTTCCAAAAGTACTGTAATATATATCCAAATGGTTGGAGTATCACAGTTGAGATTTTTCCAACCGAGCGAAAATATGCCGGGACCAGGACTCGAACCTGCTCCCGGCATATTTTCGTTCTGTTGGAAAAATCTCAACTATGATACTCCAACCATTTGGATATTATTTATCTTGTTTAATATACTTTCCTCTGTTCATTATGTACTGTAATGTATTTTTTTCCAATCCAGGTTGGTTATTTTGTATGATTAATTCATAAAACTATGGAGAATAATACTATTATTTTAATGAGAAAACAAAACAGTTGTTTATAAAGATCTATATATGTATGTTTATTCATAAATTTATTTGTAGCTGCAAGATGATAATGCAAGCTCTGTATTAGCTAAAGCCATTCACGACTTAATTACTGTAGCTGAAGAAAATGCTTCGAATTCATCGTATGAACGTTTGTACAAGATTGTGGAACGTTGCTCTAGTTCCAGAAATGTGAGTGCCATGTTAGCAGTTCAGATTGAATTGCATAATTTTCATCAGTATTTTCATATTACCTGCATGCCAGCAATTAATTGCCAAAGATTTCATGGCATGTATGTGTTCATATGTATGTATGTAGGATTTCATGCATGCGAAAGATTTCAGTTCATGTATGTATTCATACTTTATATGTATATGTTATTATTTTCATTATGTTTGATGTCCTCCTAAGAAAAATTGCTAAAAAAAATTTCTGCCTGAAAAAAAAATAAGAGGAGCAATGAAACTATAAAAGTTCTTGTATTAACTGTTACTTGCAATACCCATGAATATAATAAAAATCTTAAAAAACACTCACCATTAAACTAATGACTACTATTAATTGCTGTAATTATCTCAATGCAAAAATTAATTTAATCTCATAAAGTATTCAATCTTACCTTTGTGAATGTCATTTTTTATATAGAATGATCTTTTCATTAGACAAAATTATAATACTGAATTCAAAACCTCTAAAGAACTAGTAATTCCAAAGGATATAAATGGCATATAGTAATGCCATTTATATCACTTCCATTTTTTGCGAAAAATCTCTGCTAACATTACAATAGTCACTGCAATTTTTGAGCTATTGATTTCACATATCCTTTTCATCTTAACAATGCAATAAGAAATATAAAAAAGCTGGTTAATAGGGTCCAGAGTCCGTATTTAAAAAGAGAAACAAATGTTTTCTTCAATGCTCTTTCCTTTCCATGGCTCAGTTGTAAATCTTACAAAAGGACAGCATTTGAAATATCCCTGTCTCTCTCTTCTTTCTTTCATTCTTCCAAGACCTCAGACGATTACTTTAAATTTTTTCAGGGAGGTCACCTTGAAGATTGAGAATCTTTATTAAAACTGAAAAATTACTACATTTTTGATAGACAGTTGTAATGTAGAATTATTTTTGAGAAATAACAGTGTTCGTATTAGCTGTGATCCGGCTTTTGTAGTTCGTAAAATGTGTGAAAATTTTAATATACAGGGTTTGTATAAAAAGTAATGAAACCAAATTTAGGAAAAAAAATATATTTATATATAAACTGTTGCTATAAGCATTTAAAATTCTTCAAAATAAGATCCTTGGGCATTGATACATTTCTGCCAACAAGTTGCCCATACTTAGAAGGCACCCTGGAAGTCCTTTTCCAGAATGTCCTTCAAGCAGCGCATCAAAACCGCTTTGACCTCTGCTACAGTCTCATGGCGGTGTTCTTTGAGGGCTGTCTTTACTCGGGGTACCAGGAAAATGTCTGCTGGGCCCAGATCGGGACTGTAGGGGGGCTGGGAAAGCATTGTGATGCTGTCCCAGGCCAGGTAGTCACTCACTGCAAAGCAAGTGTGGCTTGGTGCAGTGTCATGATGCAGATTCCATTGGCAGTAATTGGTCTCACTCTCTATAGCTGATTTTAGGAGTCCAACACAGAATTTAATGGTGCAGCGCTGTTCAATTGAACGTTGCATTTTAAAGCTTCAACTGAGCCTAGGGACAGGGACTAAAACCTTGATACAAACTGCATGGAAGCGACTGACGCTCGGCACATGTTAAAGCTGACTTCTGCTTCCATCGAATTCACGCACTGCGACTAACAGTTGCATAAAAAAAGAAGGTCTCATTACTTTTTATACAAACGCTGTAGTTTAATTGATGAATCATTCTCAACATGCAGATTGCTCGTTGAACTGTGTTCTCCTTTTTGCCATGCTTGTATTAACTGAGTTCAACTGTATTTGTTGATAGTAAAAAGCTCCCAAAGTTTGCCAATGGCATGCAGCTAATATAAAAGTACCTTTTCATCTTCTGTATATTTATGTATTTAATCTCTATATTTGTTGTCATGCATAGTCAATTTTTCTCTTTGTTTTTCTAGGAAAAATCTGTTATAAGGCTAATATCATACAGTGTTGAACAGATGAATCCATTTAGAACTGATTTTCTCACCTACCTTCACAAAATATTAGAAAAATATTTCAGGTATGTTATAGTTTGTAGATTTTATAAAATTCAAACAGTTACATTTTAATAACTAAAATTTTTGTTTGATCTTAAAAATGATCTTTAGGAATACACCTTTTCTTTATGTATTTAAATATCCCATTTTCCTTCAGGATTTTTTCTGCAATCATCATATCATTTATATCCATTCTTGTATAAAATTTTCAGATATTCTAGGTTCAAGCTAATGAATCGCTCCTACCCTGTAAAAACTTATACATATAGGATTAGAGTTAATTGCTAATTTATTACTACCCTCAATAGCAGATACAGTGCAGCATGACAGTAGGTATTGCATGTTATTTTAGACCTTGCAGATTAATCTAACAACTTTTAAAAAAAATGCTGAAATATAATTTAAGTCTCTTGATTTATTGCATTTTTTTATTGTATTTTCTTTGTACAAGCAATTCTTGCTTATTTTATGGGTTACTGTTATTTCTTCTGATAGTAGGGTTTGTCCAGAATAGTTGGTTCGCAGATAAATTTTGGTTTGCTGGAGATTGACACACAAAATTCTGCTACTGGGTTACTATCTGTATTTGGCTTTTTGACCTCCCCCTTCCTAAAAAAAAAAAAAGGAATTTAAAGTAATTGAAAATTTCATGCATAAGTCGATGAAAGATTATTTATAAATGTGTAATATAAGTAACAAGTTTATATTTAAGAACAGTTATAAGTACATTATGGTTAAACTACACTGTTGAAAATTTCTATAAAAACACAGAATAAAAACAGAGATTCTCTGTATGCTAGTTCTCTTTTATAAGCATTAAATCAAGATTTTCAACCATTAGTTCACATGTTTTTTTTTTTTTTTTTTTTTTTATAGATTGTTAGGAGAAATTAGTGCATGCATAATTTTGCACAGAGGAAGATAAGAGATGCATAGCTGCCTAAAATTATGCCTGTCCTAAAACTATTTATAATAAATATAAGAGAAATGAAACTTCAGGTTGAAAATTTAAAATATAAAATAAACTGAGTTAAAAATAAAAATGCAACTTGTAGAGCTGATGTACTACAGATTTATGCATTAGAACTATAATCAATATTTATAGTGCTTTTTTGTGCACAGTTATTAGTTTTTTTAAAGAGATGAACTATCAAGCACAGAAAATGTAAAATTGTTGCTGCCTGAAATTTATTTATTAAATTACAATTACCTGAAATTATAATATAATTATTACAATACCTGAAATTATTTTATTAAATTACAGTCCATAGTCTTTTGGTAGTTTATATGTGTTTAAAAAAAAGTCTTTATTTGGATGGGGAGAGCTGAGTCCTATGAGGTCCTCCTTTATATTAACTCAAAGTTTATACAATCCATGCAAGTGTGTAAAAGTAATTTATTTTTAAAAGTACAGTTTGTTTAAATTATAGGGAAGATGCTTTGTTTTGTTTACTATATTCAGACATCTTATAAATAAAACAGTAAAGGAAAACTAGGGTAGGTTTGTTTACAGCTAATAGCGTAAATTTTCTCCATTGATGTAATGATGTAATTGATTTCATGATCAGTTAAATAAAAATCATCAAAATTCGTGAATTTTAAAAATTGTATGAAGGCAGATTATTGTACCTAAGAAAAATACTTAGGTGACTTTTTGTCTCATTTAAACATGTAAATTTCATTATTCAAATGCATAAATATTAATATATTTTATTTGAAACTGGCTTTTTCTAAATTTCCCGTTGCCAAATTAGAAAAAAAAAATGGACAAAAATAAATATATATTGACAACTTTAATACAGTAAAACCTGTGAAATGGGGGTCCTGTCTTAAATGAAAAATCAAAAGGAATAAATACTATGCACTTACACCTGCTAAGATGAAAAATTATAAAACAGATTTTTTTTTGTGATTTCATTTTAGCCGGTACTGTATATGGTTTTTGCATACAAACATAACTACATTCAGAAAGAAAGCATGCACTTTCATCTGTAAAATATGATTTCATGCATTTATATTCCTCACAGAGTTAATTTTTTAAAATCAAGACTATCTGAATGTAGGTTTTGCAAATGATTTTTTTTTTAAATATTAAAATTAAATGTGATTTAAATTAACAAACTAAAGTATGTTATTATGATGGGGATAAATTGACTTAATTTCCATCTGTTTTCCCATTCAGAAGTACCAACATGTATTTAAAAATGTAGAATATGGCTTAAAATACATTTTTTATAATTTTACTGAGATCTTTGTTAAAATAAAAAGGACCTTCCATCATAAAACATAGAGAATGAAAATAGAAGAAATATAAATTCATTTAGTGAAATTATAATACTTTTTTTCAAATGTATGTTTTCCATTAAATGTGACATTTCCACATATACACTGATGTCCAAAAATTAAGGGGCAGTGACTGGACTCTTTCAATTTTAAATGTTTTTTAGACAAATATCTACTAAAATTCTATTCTTTACGAATTGTCCTTGAACTTCAAGAATGTAAAGAACATGTTTGACTTCATAATTTTCAGTGAAGATTCAGTCGCAAGAACAATTAGAGGAGGGCAATAATAATTTTAATAATAAAATAATATTTGTAATCGCCCAAGTAACAGAAAATGCTCAAAATGGTTTGTCACTGTAGCAAATGACTATGTAGGTCCTGTTCAACATTTGTGTGCATTTGTGTAAGCATAGCACGTATATTCGTGAAGATGTTAATGTTTCTGTGAGAAATTCAAATGATTTTTGCCTTATAGGATACAGAGTTTTCAACCGAATTTAACGCCACTTTCTGAAAACTTGATAAAAAAACAGTAGAAATAGTATACTGCATTTAAACGATTAATATATTGAATATTTGATAAGAAATGTGTATTTGTATGAAATAAATTTTAACTGTGCATGCGCAAACTACAGCAAAGATTTTTTGTCATGATTTGGTAGTCAATTCTATAGAGTAACTCATATAAAAAGAGCGGTCAAATATCATGAAAACTCAGAAAGATACCTGCGATACAGTGAGCTAATTTAAAAATTGAGAGAAAATCCCTTATAATCCAGCTACTTTTAGAAAGAAACTCGCTATATTGCTTCTATCTTTCTGAAATTTCGTGATATTTGAATGGACTTTTTAATAAGTTTCTCTATAGAATTGACTACCAAATCAAGAAAAAAAAAATCTTTGGTATAGTTCGCATATGCACAGTTAAAATTTATTTCATACAAATACCTATATCTCATCAAATATTCAATATGTTAATCTTTTAATTGCATTATAATATTCCAACTGTTCTTTGTCAAGTTTTCAGAAAGTGGTATTAAATTCGGTTGAAAACTCTGAATGCTATTATATAAACAAAAAACATTTGCATTTTTCACAGAAATGTTAACATCTTCAAGAATATGTGTACTATGCTTACACAAATGCACAAAAAAGTTGAACAGGACCTACTTAGTCATTTTCTACAGTGACGAACCATTTAAAACATTTTCTGTTTCTTGGGGTAACACAAATATTATTTTATTATTAAATTTATTACTACCCCCATGGGAATAGGCCCACGGGACTAAATCTTCACTAAAAAACATGAAGTCAAACATGTTCTTTACATCATCAAAATTCAAGGGGATATTTCATCACGAATTTCACTAGATATTCAACAAAAGTCTGAGGTCGAAAGTGTCCGGTCACTGCCCCTTAATTTTTGGACATTGGTGTATTTTCATTGGGTGAAACTTTTCTAATTAGACTTGCAGAAAATAAATTAAATGTTGGAAGTGTTTGAAAGAAGAGATGAGATTTGGTGCTATATAGCACAAGTATATAAAACAATGTTTAGAGCACCAAAAGGTTTTCCAAACATCATATGGCAGTTAAAAAACATCATATGTCATATAAAAACATTCAGATTACTATTACCAATGATATATTGAAAGTCTTTATGCAGCAGGGACCCTTATCTAAAAATGGTAGACCCAGTTATGAAGCTGATTAGAAAATTTTAGTGAGCTTGGTTCGGCACTCGGTGAACTCCAGTTATAACCAGTTTTGTGTGGTGATGGTTGGGGGGGAAGTATGTAAGAAAAAATAAATAGCATTCAGAAAATGTATACAAATGTTGCAGAACTGTATTTATTTTGCAAACCTTTGTGCGAACTATCATTACTTTAATAAATTGAATTGCATCCTTTTTTAAATAGGCAATTGCAAATATTTTTAAATGGAGTTACCGATTAATATTTATTATAGCTATATCAATAAAATGCATTTTTTAAAAGGTATTTTCTCATTATTTTACTGCCTAAAAAATTATTAGTGATCATCACATTGATTGAAAAATTATTTTCCTATGAATATTAAGATACGTAATTCTTTATCTTTTTAGAAATGACAGGAGGCCAGCCATACAGTTAGAAACATTGAGGGTTGTGAGTCAGATCCGTAGTGAGTGTGCTCATCTTTTTGAGGTTAGTAATTCATTGATTTATTTGTACAATTAAAATCTAATTATGTATTTATGTTTGTATATGAGGCAATCAATTTTTGTTAAAATTTTTATAGGTTACAATATGTGTATATATTTTTTCGAAATGAAATTTCACATTTTATATATTATAAAATTATTATTTTAAAAACATATAAAAATTTTAACGGAAATAATTTCTAGAAACGCCAAATATGCAAATTTAAAATTTCAGCTCATTTTGCCAAGTAGTTTTTGAATTTAACATTAGGAGTTAAAAAATTTAAATCTGCATAATTACTAAACTGCTTTAACGAATGACTTCCCGCTTGATATCTCAAGGTAAAGTTTGCTGAAGAATCCAAACATGGTGTCAAAATTAGGTGTTTTTATTGAATATTTCAAAGTTTGTTGCAATTTCAATATGAAGATGGTGTCCTATGCTTATTTTTTTAACATGCATTTAAAAAAGTTGTAATTCCTAATCAAATATTTATTTTTGTTTTTCTCTGTGTCTATTTAAGAGGGAAGAAGGGGGAAAAACATAAAATTCCCCCCCCCCCCTTTTTTTTTCCATTTTCAATTCAGAAAAAAGTATTTTTATTTACTGTCGCAATCCAAACAATAAACACTTAAAAAGAGCCTTGACCAAAAAAAAAAAAGCATAAGTGATTTTAATCATCAGCCTCTCCTCTTTTAAAGTCACATGTTCAGTAACATTGTAGTCATATCATCCCTTTTTTTCCATGACGCAGGACTTCAGAGAAGTTTTCTTTCTTCATTTACAAACATGGCAAAAACTTGCCCTAAAATGACTTCTATTGATTTTTAAAAATATTCGTGGGAAAACAATCTATTTTATGTATTTTGAATTTATTTTTAAATGATTCCGGAAGGTTTCTTTGATACATTGATATATAATTTATCTTTTGATGACAAAGATTAGATACCAAGCTATTTGATAAAGAAAAAAATGCCAAAAAAATGACTTTATAAAAAATAATTGTGTAAAATTTAAAAATTGCTGTATGGATACCAAATGAAATTTATTGAAAGAGGGTAAAATTTACTATATTGGGCTAAAAGGTCGAAACTGGATTTCTTTTACTAATGCCAAAAAATCGCTGTTAAACTAAAAATCCCTGACGACTCGGCCTACAGGCACAGGTAGATTTCGAAGACGCAGACCGTGGGGCGCCTGTTTGTCCGGAATTGCGGAAGAAATGACCTTTTTTACGATGATGCGGCAGTTTGAACCGCCTACTTCGAAACCTAACTTGTTTGCAGGCGGATCCGGCAGGGATTTTTTTGTTTTAATTTTTTTTTTTTTTTGGTATAACGGTTCGTCCTATAAAAAACTTGTCAATATAAAAGTTTTAGATAATATTAAGAGGATTTATAATAAATTTAAGCGGATTTGAAATGGGAATTGACGAAGTTATGCATTTTTTTCTTCTAACACCCCCCCTCCCCCCCTCTTAAAGCAATTTTTAATTATATCAAAAATCTGTCATACATAAATTTTCGGCCCTTCTCCTAGAAGTAATAATACCTTCAAACGGATTCGATACGTATCATAACTAAGACATTATGGGTTTTTTTCTGTTTTCACAAAAAGGCCCCCCCATCCCCCCCCCCCCCTGGTTCGATTTTGCCTATTAACGAACTTGACCGAGATTTTATGCCTCTTGATTTTATGTATCAGTTTCGAACAGATGCGGGAGTTGGAACCGCTTACTTCAAAAAATAACTTGTTTGCAGGCGGAGCCGGCAGGGTTTTTTTGTTTTTAATTTTTTTTGCTATAACGGTTGGTCCTATAAAAAACTTGTCAATATAAAAGTTTTAGATAATATTAAGAGGATTTATAATAAATTCAAGCGGATTTGAAACCTTGGGAATTGATGAAGTTATGAATTTTTTTCTTCTAAAGCCCCCCTTCACCCGCTTAAGGCAATTTTTAATTATATCAAAAATCTGTCATACATAAATTTTCGGCCCTTCTCCTAGAAGTAATAATAACGTCAAATGGATTCGATACGTATCATAATTAAGAAATTGTTTTTTTTCTGTTTTCACAAAAAGCCCCCCCCCCAATCCCCCCCCTTGGTTCGATTTTGCCCATTAACGAACTTGACTGAGATTTTATGCCCCTTGATTTTATGTATCAGTTTCGAAAAGATGCGGGAGTTGGAACCGCCTACTTCGAAAAATAACTTGTTTGCAGGCGGAGCCGGCAGGGATTTTTTTTTTGTTTTAAATTTCTTTTTTAGCACTTTCCAACCTAGTTGAAAAGTGCTTATGACTTCGGTTTGTCTGGCCGTCTGCCGTCTGGCCGTCTGGCCGTCTGCCGTCTGGCCGTCTGGCCGTCTGCCGTCTGCCGTCTGCCGTCTGTCCGTGCTCTAACTCCCGTAAATATGCTCGGATTGCTCTGCAATTTTTATATGTTATTATCGTTATCTATAGCATGTTCCCTATTTCAACGGAAGTGTGTAGCACTTATAGTTTTTTTACAGGGACACTCAAAAGAATTCCGTTACATTGCGGTCTATGGGGAAAAATCATTTGCTGTTTATTTAAATAATGTTTCACTATTTTAAACGCATTGAAATTTATATATATCACTAAGGTGCATTAGAAGAAGCTTAATATGGAACAGGGTGTGCATAGCACTTATAGTTACTTTACAGGGACAGTAAAAATAATTCCGTTACATTACGTCTATGGAGAAAAATCGTCTGCGGTTTATTTAAATAATGTTTCACTATTTTAAACGCATTGAAATTTATATAGATCACTAAGGTGCATTACAAGAGACTTACTACGGAATATTGTGTGTATAGCAGTCATCGTTCATTTACAGGGACACGCAAAAGAATTATCTACTGTCTGTTAACAATAATTCCTGGAAGTGCGTTTTAAGTTACTGAACGCGATTTTAATGTTAACTTGCTTTTTGTCTATTACGTGGTGTGTATAAATTCTGTAGATCCTATACAGGGCAGCACAAAAGTTCGCGAACACATTTCTGTTTATTGACAAACTCCAGACGGAGAATTTTAAAATGTGCTACACGTTTCCTAACTGAACTAAAATTTAGCATCCTATGTAGTATATATACAATTCTATATATCCTATACAGGGCTGAATAAAAGTATTCGGATATTTTTCCGAATATTGTATATGTTGGAAATTCCTGAAATTATGTTTTTAAATATGTTATGCGTTTTCCAAATTGTTTACTTAGAAGTTATCTTTTAGCTTATTAAACGGTATGATTTGTTAAATTATTTTGGAAGCGTTGGAAAGTGCTACATAATCTATGCTTGACGCATGATTTTTCGTTCTTGTTTGCTATAACGGTTGGTCCTATAAAAAACTTGTCAATATAAAAGTTTTAGATAATATTAAGAGGATTAACAATAAATTTACGCGGATTTGATATCTTGTGAATTGACGAAGCTATGATTTTTTTTCTTCTAAAACCCCCCTTTTCCCCCCCCCCCCCCCCCTTGGAGCCATTTTTAATTATATCAAAAATCTGTCATACATAAATTTTCGGCCCTTCTCCTAGAAGTATTAATAACTTTAAATGGATTCGATACGTATAATAATTAAAAAATTATGGGGTTTTTTCTGTTTTCACAAAAAGCCCCCCCACCCTCCCCCCCTTGGTTCGATTTTGCCCATTAACGAACTTGACCGAGATTTTATGCCCCTTGATTTTATGTATCAGTTTGTAAAAGATTAATGCAGAATTTTTCCAGTTATCGTGGTCAGAAAAAAGTGACATAGATAGATAGATAGATAGATAGATAGATAGATAGATAGATAGATATATATATAAACTTTTGAACTGGGGGTGGTTTTGGGTTCTGGGAGTCATGATCGGCGTAGATCTGCAAAAATTTTTCAAAATTTCCAACTTAGGTGAGAATGTAATAGGTAGTATTTCTTACGAAATCTACCTAAAAACTAAATAAAAAGTTTTAATCAAATTGTCCAAAATATGGGCCTTGGGTACATTTAGGCTTGTCTTCATTTATTCTGACCCAAATTTGCTGACGTCAGTGTGTTGTAGCTTTCCCCATGTTATGACTCTTTCCATAGATTTTTACTGGTGAAATAAAATAAAAATAGTAAACATACTGGAGAATTCAGAAATGAAAAAAATGTTAACTTTTAACAAAGATAAATTTTGCAACCTAAAGAAAACAACGATATAAGCATTGCCAATATACAGACAGTAGTTCATTCAAAATTGAGAGCGAATATAAATAAACATAAGCGTTGCCCAACACGGTGACGTTTTAGTTTTGTCCTTTTTTCGCTTATTTGGCTATTAATAAAAAATAATTATTCCCTCCCCCCCCCCCCCCCCCAAAAAAAAAAAATAAAATAAAAAATAAAACATTGTTGGTGAATATTTAATGTTTAAAATTCAACTAATGCAATTAACAATTTCAATTATTTGGTGCATTAATTATATGTTATATAGTTACTTCAAGTTTCTGATGAACTTTTTATCAAACATCATCAACATCATTTATCAAAGTTTCAGGATTAAGAGTTGTAATAACACTTTATGAGCATTTAAAATAATTTTCTTCTCAGCTTTGTTAAAATTTAATCTTTTTTTCCCTTTTTTGGGATGATTTAATAGTTTACTTATTTCTGTATTTTAAACGATATAAGCAAATACTGATCAAAGTAAAAATAAACAAAATATGTTTTCTTTTATAGCAAAGCAATGATCATGACTTTGGCAATGATAAAAGCTTGGCTGGTATTGATTTTAGCCAACACATTATAAAAGCTGCCAATAAGCATGTTATTTTATTTATTACTTACCCATCATACGTAGTATAGGGTAAGTCTTGTAATCGTTTTGAAAATCGAAAAAAATTTTTTGACGGATTTACACGTTTCAGACACTGGAGATTCCGAAAAACATATTTTTAGAAAAAAATTTTTGCCGTCCGTCTGTGTGTCTGTAAACGCTCTATCTCCCGAACAAATTGAGATAGAGACTTGCCATTGGGTATGTACTTAGTATGTAATAATGGGAAGAAGCCTATTTCATTTCAATAACCTCGATTAACCGGAACATTTTTTTTCGGACTCTTGAAATATTCGTTCTGATGAAAGGTATATAAAAATTTTCGAAATTGTTTATTTTAAGGAGTAAATATAAAAGACAATAAAAAAACATAAATTTTGCATAAAACATGAAGTCGGTCGGATAATGAGTTGCCGAGATATTTGTAATCCTTTTTCCACACTCTTCGATTTTTCATGTCCCTGTATTTCATCCAAATTTCACTTCAAATATATATTTTAATTGGAAATTTGACGCTTAATCAGATGCAATAAACCGCTAGTTAATAGTAGTATTATTTTTGGAGTTATAAGGAAAAACCTCTTTCAAGCAATTCAGTAATCGAGCCTTTTTATGACGTCATCAAGCCACGATTTTATTTGAATATCAATGCATTTTATAAGTAGTTTACACATTTTTATTTTAATATTTTACATTATACATATACATGATGGGTAAGTATTACAGTGGCCCCCAACGACTAGTTTTTAATCTCTCTCTTAATTTTGAATAAATTATAAGTTGCAATGTGAAGATCTTTCTTCTTTTTGCAGCAACTTATATTACTTTCCATTTTTTTTTTCCAATATACAGTTGCATGTTATGACTCTTTCCATAGATTTTTACTGGTAAAATAAAATAAAAATAGTAAACATACTGGAGAATTCAGAAATGAAAAAAATGTTAACTTTTAACAAAGATAAATTTTTCAACCTAAAGAAAACAAACAACATTTAGATTAGAGTCCTGTATTGGGTTGGGTAAACCGATTTAACCCGAAAGTGCAATTCAGGTCAAGTTAATGCTATTTTTATTTATTTTATTTTATTTTATTTTTATCAAGATTGGGTTGACTTTAAATGTTTTGGATTGAGTTTTGATTCTTTCAGGTTGTGTTTGGATTGACCCAATTTTCAAAAGAAAGTAAATATATATATTTGAATATTATTATATGTACATTTTTATATAAAAAACTTAAAATTGATATTAGAGGTGTAATTGTAGACTACTTTTCCATAATTGTATTACATTATCAGTGATGCCAGGGACGCACTACAGTGTATTTTTTAAGTGAAAAATTGGAGAAGGGATGCATAAATATAATTTTTATGGGTCCTTTAAGATGCATAATTTTTTTGTTGAAATATCGCAAAAGAGGCATATTTTGTTTAAAATATATTAAATCTGTGTATATTCCTAAAAGAGAACCCACTTTTCTAAAAAAGAACCCAGTTTTTTGGAAGTTCCTGGATTCCAGAGACCCAGGATTTCAAAAACCTAGCAGCATCACTGAATTATGGATTACAGTACAGAACCTTTTACCCAGAATGGTCGGGATCAGATGTACTCCAGATAACTGGTTTTTCTAGATAATTGGTTGATAATTAAAGCAACTTTTATCTGATCAGATTTGTAGAATATGTGTAGCTGTGGCATTGTTTCTGATTTCAAATTAATTATTTGATTTTTCAGATTAAGAATCAGTTGCAAATAAGATCAAAGATTAATCAGAGTTTGGAAGAAGGCAATTTATGGGGATACCATGAAAACAAAAATTCCTCTGTTTCCTCTGCATAAAAATCAAAACGTCCAATAACTGACTAACTATGCTTCCTTTTAAAATCTTAGATTTTGGCATCAAGTTATACCATGCATGTTGTAATGTTTCAAGCAATGCCCATATCAAACTGACATTATCTGGCATTTTATTTTTAGAAAGATTCTTAAATCGGTCAGTTGGAAATAGTGTTCTGGACAACTGGTTTTCTAGTTAACTTGTTTCTGGATAAATGGTTCCATGCTGTAGTTTTCTTTTACCCGAGGTTTGAATATTTCAGATTTTGGGTTGATGAATTTTGTTGGTTTGAGTTTCAGGTTGACTTTAAAGCAGAATTTTCAGGTTTGAGTTTTATACAACACAACTCAATCAGGAAGCTAGTTCAGATTAGAAATCTTTATACTGGCTGCAATTTCATTTTTGTAATTTTTTAATATTTGGCAAAAAAATCACACTGTTTTAAGACTGGGTTATGCCAATTCCCCAATAAAAAGGGAAGTACCTTTATTTTATTAATTCAATCAATATCATTTTTTTTAAATTCTTACAGTATATTATGTTCTCATTCAATTGTTAAAATAGTTTTCATTTTTCTGCTTTTAGGAGGATTTTATTGACCAAATTATACTTCAGTACATGTCTCAAATTGATGCTGTAGCCGATGTTCAGGTGAGGAAAGCAGCTGTTGAAATATTGATCGAAATGGGTTCCTCATGCTTAGGAAGTTGGTTTGTTGAAATTCTGGATGTCATCGAAAAGGTTTGTGATTCATTATAATTACTGTGTTCAAACTATCAGCATCTTTTTAATTTTTAATATTTTGGCAAATTTTTATTAATATATTTTTTTTTATTAATAAATATATATATATTAAGGGAACTTTGGGCATAAAATACTGAATATTTGTAAAGTCTTCATCTGATTTTAAAGTGCTTTATTAACTTTAAAATACAAATTTAATACAACAGGCAAAATAATTGTAATTATGCCAAGTGTTCAATGAAATGTTCATAAATGTTGAATGGGGCCTCCTCTGGATGCATAGCTACAGTTTATCAAAGTTTCAGTATATCTGCTTTTCTATTGAACACTTAGTACAAGCTGAATAATTTATTCAGCTTGTTATTTCTTGTTTAACAGCAGCTGTAATACATTACAGCTGCTGTTAAAGGGGTAGACATGCTACACTAGGTATGCGAAGAATTTTACTGACTGGATGTGTGTCCATGTTGCTCTAAGGAAGCCACATATACAATATTTGTGAGTTTTTTGTTAAAAATTTGACGTAATTATTGTTATTATGAGTTTTGTTACAAATTGGTTTATATTAAGTCAATAAAGCACTTTGAAATCAGGTGAAAATTTTTGACACCTAGGAATTAAAAGCTTATCTGGTTTCATAGTTTTCAACTTTTTTTTATATTTTTGAGCGAGTCTTATAATGTTTTCCATATTTTCAAATATGGTATGATCATATTTGTGTTATTCCCTGAAAAATCAATTTTAATTTATGTTGTCATTGTTTAAATAATTCTTTAAAAATGATTTATAACTCTCCATTCCATGAGTTTTTGAAAGTTCTTTAATTTCACGAGTTAGGTTAATTTCACCCAAATTTTTAAAAGTAATTTTAAGTCACAAAAAAAAAAAAAAAAAAGCATGGGGTGCTTATACTTATGAAGTTAGTTGATTTGTTGAAATTTTGGATGTTAATGAAAAGGTTAGTTGTTAACAGTGGCTGATGCGAAAAAAATACCAGTATTTTTTTAATTTTTCAATATTGTAAGAATTTTTTTATTAAATTTTTTTTTTAAATTATTATTAATAATATTATTGAAGGAACTTGGAATGTAAAATATTTTCAGAAATGAAAGGCCTATGTGGATCCACAATTTTAATTTATGCTTTTAAAGGGGGTCTTTCATTTTTCATACTTTTAAGTACTTTAAGGCCATTTTATGAGCAATTTTTGTTATTTGATAAATAATAATAATAAATACAACTGATTTTACATTGGTATTAATTCAATCATTCTTCCATAAACATAATGGTCACCCTGTTAAGTGATTCAGAGTTCTGAAATTGGGTAAAACATGGGTTGAAAACAAAATGTCCATTTCATGTATTTTTAAAAATAACTACTTTTTCATTTCTGTGTTCTTGTACAGAGTATACACTAAAGTCCCAACCCTTTTTCCCAAATTAACTTAAGAACAGCAATAGTCATAAAAGTGTAATACTCATAAAAGGTATGATAAAAAAGGCTATGTACTACATATGGGAGTGCATCAAACTGCTGAGTTAGCATTCCTATCGCGAAAATTGTACGAGATACAGGAAAAAGTCAATTACAAAAGTGTAAAGTTTCCTCAATTTAGTATCAAATGTTGTCTTACATGTAAAAATAACTGTATTTAATGCCCTGGAATATGATTGGTTATCAAAAAATTCCCATTTTTGGCTTTCTAATACAGTTGTTTTTACCTGTCAGACATAATTTTATATTAAATTGAGAGCACTCTGCACTTTTGTAATTGTATTTTATCTGTATCTTGTCCCATTTTCAAAATAGGCTTGCTAACTCTGTAGTTTCCCACTAGGTGATGCTATAAGCAGTCTCATCAGGTTATGAGACCACTTTACTATATCTAGACACCATTTTTGTGACTATAGTTGTCTCCATTCTAAAGTTAATGGCAAGGATAGAGGACTTTACTGCACACACTGTATAAAATTTATTAAATATTTCACACTTTGAATTTCTTTTAAATTTTTGTATTCATATTACCTACTTTCATTATTTTAATTTGTAGATCCTAAAACTTATGTTTGATAATCTGTCAAGCCTTCCTCCCGATAACATCAACACTCATGAAAATTTTGTTGATGTTCTTTTTGCTGTTCAAGGATTGATCAAGATATTTAAGGTATTTTTAAGTGTTTTTGATTTCCTTTAAATCTTGAGTAAGAATATGGAAGTTAAAAAAAATTAAGAGTTTGAAATTCAATATACTATTGAAATTGTGTCCTACATTATGCAAGACATTTTCCAGTCCTTTCTCAGTTACAAATTATATTTGTCTATTTTCTATGAATTTGAAAGTTCACTACAGTTTGTGAAAGCGGCAAATAGTATTGCAATAAAGTAAGAGATGCAATATTCTGGCCTATCTGTAATTTATTAATAATCTGTGGTTATCAGGTATATCATTGAGGCTTCATATCTGGCAAAAATAATTTTTTATATACAGTATAGATATAGAATAGAATTATAATAATACAAAGAATAATTTTTTGTTTTTTGAGCGAGATGGTTAAAAGGTTTCTTTTCTAAAATTGAACATAATCAGAAAAAATTTATATGTCTTAGTTATAAACTAAAATATAAAGACAAAAAATAAGTACAAAATGCAGTAAAAGAAATAATATTTTTATCTTTAAAAAATAAACAAATTATCACCCTGGAAAAGAAAGATGAAAAAGAAGGCAAAAAGATGTTTGCTGTTGTCGATTATAACTTGTTACAGTTTGTTTGCCTCTATAGGAGTAATTTTTCACTATTGGTTTCATGAATGTATTGTCATTGTATCATTAATTATTATTATTTACTATTACTTTAGTTTTTCATTGAATTTTTTTTTTCTTTATTCTAACAGAAAAAGGTTTTCATGCCCCTTAACCATTATCTACCCATTTATTCTTGTCTAAACAACTTTATGATGAAGAGCTATTCCAATGTCTGTTTTAATAATGAAGTTTCCAGCATTAGAAAGTTGGTGAGTTGAATAATACTTTGGATACTTCATCAGCATATCAAATTTTATTTAAAAAAATTATGATTGTCATTCTTTTTTATTTTATTGAGTCTCTTATCTATATATTTAAAACGTAAAGCTGAACAAGTAAGAGAATTTTTGGCTGTTCTGTGCATAAACAATCTGCATTTTAGAATCTGTTTTGTTGCTAAACTGGGTGGGAAGCGAGTTTTGAAATTCTTTCATTTCAGAGGAGAGTTGATCAATGGACGAGATGGCCAAGTGGTCTAACAAGGAAGTTTTCCTTAAAGTGCTTACACAAAATATTTTGATAAAAATGCTAATGAAACTACTCGTGTATGTTATAAAAGATCGGTTAGATTTAACTGTGGCATTCCAGTAGAAAATCTGTAAAAAAATAAAATACTTTCGAGTATTTGGTGCAAAAATACACAATTTGATGAGCCACACTTTTCCCTCGCCAAATGCAAGTGATTTTAATGCATTTGGAAATTGTTTTTTGAATGAGTGTTTAAATCTGCTTAATGAATTTAAACTGGTTTAGTATTATTTCTGTGAGCTTATATAATATATGTAAGTTGCATTTTGCTGTAGTTATTTAATTTTACAAGCTTTCACCGACTGGATAAGTTTTAAGTGTATTTTAAAAATAACTGCCTGATTAAGAATGCATTGTCAGATTAAGAATGCCTGATTAAGAATACATGTCATGATATTTTTTTATATTGTTGGTGTTCTGATAACCCAATTCATCGACCCCATTCAATCGACAATATAAATTTTGTTATTGAATAAGTTGTTTCCATGGAAATAATACTATTCTGTTGTTATCACTGACACTAAGAATATTGAAGTTGAATTCACAGTGCCGATAATTAGACCTTAATTTTAAGTTTGAAACAATTTTCAACAATGATTGAATGATGGAGCTGGACCGTTACACCATCAAAACATTATTGTATAAAAAAAAATTGTGTATAGTAAACCACACGTTTTTACTGAATGGTGTATAAATATTTATGTAAAATTAAACTTTAAATTTTTTAAATTTTACATAAATATTTATACACTATTCAGTAAAAATGTGTGGTTTACTATACACAAAAAAAAATTTTTTATACAATTTTCAACAATTTCAATTTTGTTCTAAATCGTTAAATTCCATTATATATACATATAAATGTATATGACAAAGCAGTAGTTATAATAAAAGGGTATGCATTTAAGTTAAACTTACTTAAACTAATTCATTAGGAACGAATAAAAAAGTTTTTCCTTAAAGAGTATTTATCATAAAAGCATATTTTAAAACATTTCATTGTGTCGCCAATTTGACGGTAAGTCGGCAAAAAAAAAAAAAAAAAAAGAGAAATTTTCATTTTTTTTTTATGAATGCTACATCGCGGTTCCACAGGAATTTTTTTATAGATATATATATATATATCATCACAAAAAGAAATTTCTGTAATTTTTTTTTTCAAAATTTTCTGAGGATGCAGTTATGGAGACCTTCCGTGTAAGGCACCAGAAGTAGGAATTCTGGCTCTTCAAAGGGAACGTTTGTTGAAAGTTTGAATTCTGCTCTTGTCATGATATTTTTTTTTATATTGTTAGTGTTCTGATAACCCAATTCAATTATGAAAATTATATTTTACTTCAGGAGGAAAAGAAATAGAAGTTATTTTTTCCTTCATTATTAAGGAAAATTAAAGCTTTGGTATGCAATTATCGATTAAATAATTTTAATGGCTGTATAATTTTTGTTATATTTTTTATTACAATTGACTGATAAGGCACATATTAAGAAAAGTAAGTGGTTGTTTTCTGTAAAAGAAAAAAAAACAGAAAAAGGAAAATTATTTTTATGAAAAGACTATAGTGTATGATGCAGTTAAATGTTTATAATTTGAGAAAACTAATAAAATTTTAACTTAAAAAATTTATTGTAAAATATTTAATCTTCTGTTGTCTTTATCTGTGTAAAGAGAGTTAATATGCAGTCAGTCGACAGCCCAACTATAAAATCAGAGGTTTTTATTTCTTTTAACCATTGCTAACAATATTCTGTAAAAATTTGACATTTTAATGATGTTATGAACCTTTTTTCTCTGGGTCCTTTAGTTCTTTACCATCAGGTTTTCATGGATACTATCTAGTTTGTGATTAAACTACTATTTCTGAATGTCTGAAATATTTTAAAAACTGGATAAAAAAAAAAATGCCTTTTGTTTTTGTACCTTTATAAACATGTGAGAAAATTATTTATTCTGAATAAACAAAAGTCAAGGTTAAATTTAAAGGAAGGTTACAAAATCTAAAACAAGGCACTACACTATTTTTTTTATTTTTCCACATTATACTGAACTTTTGATTTGCTTAACACATGAGTTAACCAATATCTTTTATTAAAAACTAAACTCTGTGGCATTACAATTCTTTAAGGATCTTGGCTTATACTGCCCAGCTTTGTTTTCTTGACTCTAGGCCCTGAGATGGATATGTTCCGGTCAGGTGGTCAACCTAACGAGGGACTCCCAGTGTTTAGTTTCCAAGCCAGTTTGGTACTCATTTTATCAACCCCAAAGGCACAAAAGTTTGAATGAATCTTACCTGGTTTGGAGTTGAACTCTGGACCAGTAACATGGTAGCACTACGCCTTGACCACTAAGCTACTGGGCTTCAATGCCTTCTATTACACTATTAAATTTGTTTCTAAAACAATGATGTTCAGATCATTTTCAGTAATGCAGAAGGACATTCAAGGTAAAGGTCTGTATTGCTTTAAAATACAAGGTCAAATTCACTGATACATTTCAGATTTACTTCCACGCAATGCTGAAGATCCTTTGTTTGGACAGCTGTATTTTATAGATTCGATGTCAGCAACTAATTCTAGACTTGGCCGCTAAGAAAATAATGTAATAACAAAAGTGGTATTGATAGCTTTGTAGAATATTTTGGCTCAAAACCCCTATCAGAATGCAGGTAAAGTTATGAGCTCCTTACTCGTGGGAGAAGACCTGGATCTGTGATTTGTCAAAACATCAGATTAATTTTAACACAATTATTTCAAATTGGTAAATAAATCATACGAGTAGTAATTTTCCAACTGGACGAAAAATGTCCGGGCCAGGATTTGAACCTGGGATCGCTTGGCTTCAGCCTGCGATCTTTTCTGTTGAACTGATTAAAATATCAGACCAGATTCTCTGATCAATAAGGTTAACTGGATAAATTATGCCCTCCAGATTCGACTGGGATAGCTCAGTGGTAGAGCGTGGCGGCTTCAGCCAAGCGATTCCAGATTCGAATCCTGGCCCGGACATTTTTCGTCCAGTTGGAAAATTACTACTCGTATTGTCAAAACATGCCCATGTATAACAAACCCACCACTGAAAAAAATTATGAAGTTTTCAGGCCTGTCGATGGGGAACCACCAAGTCATCAACACATTGTTGCTCACTACAAGCAAAATAGATCAAAGCTACAGTCTGTAAACTCAGGGATCTGTTCACAAAGAAAAAAATTTTTTGGGGGTGATCCTTGAAAGGATTTTTTACAAAATTCTTCTTCTTAAAACAGGATCATTCACAAAAATTTCCATCTTAAAACAGGACCCTTCACAAAATTCATCACCTTAAAACAGAGCTCTTCTCAATATTCTTTATCTTAAAAGTATACTTTTTACAAAACTTTTCAATCTCCAAATTGATTTTTTTATAAATTTAACCATTTTAAAATAAAATCGAACCTGTCACAAAAATGCTACGTTGAAAAGAAAAACACTCATATCTAACTTATATTGGATCTTGTTAAAAATAGATGAACAGGAAACTGAATATAACAATTTCGAGTTCCTAAAATTATGATTAGGTTTTTCATAAAAAAAATCACAACAGGGCCTTTTGAGAAAAGTGGGGACAGACTGCTCATAAACTGTTTGATAATAATTTAAAAACTAGTGGCTTAACTAATTGGAGTTATATATGGTTCTGGTATTTCAGATGCAAACCACTCTATGTTCCATTATATTTCATAATATACATCCAAGAAAATAATGATTCATTACATTGGAGCAAATGCACCAACATGCCCCCTAATTATGAGTATATACTGAGAAAACAATTTTGAAATCTTGAAGAGATAGTTTAAATACATTTTTTTCTTTGCTGTTGCCGTATCTTAAAAAACAACAAAAAAAAAAAAAAAAAAAAAAAAAAAAAAAAAAGAGCAAAAATCATATTTGTTTAATAAATTTACTAATTTGCACTTTTTACCAAGCGTAAGTTAAACTGGTGAATTTTCCATAATCGGGGTCCATGCCAAATAAACAAATTGTTACTGAAATTGTTTCGAACAACATGAATTGCACTCATGAAAGATTGACAATAATGTCATAAGAGTGTTTGTAAACGTGTTATTTAAGGTAAAGTGAGCTAAAAATGACATTTAAAGATATTGCTCAGTGTTTTGGCTAAGTAATAATGTCATTTAAAGTAGTTTTCTTTAAAAAAAATTTTGGTAAAGAATAATTGCTTTTCTTATGATAGTAGTGGATACTTATTTTATTGCGTACTTCATTCATTCAAACTTTGTAATGCATACTAGATTAATTTTAACACAATTATTCAAATTGGTAAAGAAACCATATGAGTTGTAATTTTCCAACTGGACGAAAAATGTCCGGGCCAGGATTCGAACCTGGGATCTCTTGGCTGAAGCTGCCACGCTCTACCAACTGAGCTATCCCGGTCAACAAAACTGGATGAATTATGCCCTCCAGATTCGACCGGGATAGCTCAGTTGGTAGAGCGTGGCAGCTTCAGCCAAGAGATCCCAGGTTCGAATCCTGGCCCGGACATTTTTCGTCCAGTTGGAAAATTACAACTCATTTGTAATGCATATTTCATTTTTTTCAGCACACAAAATTTAATTTTATACAAATGATTCTTTGTTTGATTACTAATGTTTCTTGCAGATTCTTGAATTTTTCTTGGAATTTCGAGCTAATAATCATAAACAGCTGGGCATCATCATCAACAATTCAGTCGAATATAGTGTTTATGTATCGTGTGACTCGTAAGTACAAATATTTTTATTACAATACATTTTATGTATGATTTCCAACAAGTAACTCTTTATATTTTAACATTGTACATAAGAAATTCTGCCAGATTATTTGAAAAAGCTAATTTGACCCATTGTGTTAGGTTTAGTGCTAAAAAAAAATGAAAAAGTAAAATTTGCTGTGTTGTAATAAATAGCACTGATTTTTTTTTTTTTTTTTTGAAAATATTTAGAAATAATGAACTGTGTTTTTATTTTCAGTATAAGCAAAGAATCAAATGGGTCCGTTCCTCCTAGCCCTGGACCTAGTTCACCTCCTGCATTTGGCCTTCCTAATGTTTTTTATTTGTCCTATGATAGTGCATTTCAAGTTATCATATCAAGTCTGAAAGAAGTAATTGCCTTTGCTTTCTCATTATAGTAATCAATTTTACATACAAGGGCTTTCTAAATTAATGGAACAAACTTTCAGGGAATAATATGTGTCAAGGCAAACATTGTATAGGAAAACAAGGTTGCAATTGCAATACATTTACACAGTCATTTATTTATCTCATTCCAAACTGAACCTGGATTTTCATTCATAACTTTAACAACAATGAAAATATTGTAATACTATTTTTAACATACATATTGCTTATAATGAAATGGAATAACATCATGAGAAGTGCACTGTAATTGGGTCAGTGACACCATGTATATAATGTCAGCTACTTTCTGAATAATGGAACATATAGCTCAGTGTTACTTGAATGCAAATGGTGGCCATTTTCATAATTTTTTGTGATGTCATCACATTTGTGGAAAACAAAAAATTCATTTGTTTAAATTGTCATTACAATATCTTCATTATTGTTAAAGTTTTGAATAAAAACCTGAGTTTGTCATGGAGTGAGATGTACTTTGTATTTTTTACTGAATAAGTGTATCTAGAGCTTGGTTTCTTGTATAAACATCATGTGTCTTGGTGTGTATCATCACATCTGAAAGTTTGTTCCATTATTTAGAAAGGCCTTGAGCTTGATACTTTCGATTGTACTATTCAGTCTTATTTAGTCAATTTTTAGTCTTGTAATACAGATAATTTGTCTAAACAAGGAGTGGCAAAACTGCATGACAGTGGACTAGACTCACTACTATTCTTAAATAGTAATCTTCACCTGATTAAAGCAAAGATTACTATTTCGGAAATAGTAGTATGCAGTGGATGCTTTTTTAAATAGCCTTAAGTTAATTTGGTTGTTTTGTTAACTGACCATATCACTTCTTCCAACTTATTTCTAGTTTCTCACAGTTAAGAGTGCCTGTGCTGTTTGAATAATGTGTTAATAATAATAAAATCTATTTTCTTTTCAAAAGTTTTCTTTGTCGAGTAAGTAGTTACACTATGCATGAAGATCTGATATTTTTATTAAGACACACAATTGTGTCAGTACGTAGCCTTGTATTATTTTACTGTATTTAAGTATTTTGTGATATTGTAGATCAGCATAACAACACAATATTTGTAAGCAAAAATATGCTTTGGAATATTTTAAAACATGTTGGGCGATGGCATACCTTATAGTGCTGTTTCCCACCTTTTCTACTTTGTTCCTCCCAACCAAGAATAACTTGCAGTGGCACTTTTCTCCCCCTTCCCTGTATACAGATAGATGTTTATTGCTCAATAAGCAAAAGTTATTTGCTTTCTCCCCGCCCCCCATTTAAAAAAAAAAAGTAATGTTGTCAGTAAGGTTTGATTGAACACATTAAAAAAAATAAGCTAAAAATTACTTACCTATAGCATTTTGAACAAATAAAGGGGATAATATCTGAACAGAGTATTTTACAAGGATTGTTAAAGTTTTTTTCATAATGATGTTATAAAAGTCCTTCTGACCTGTACTGGGAGGAAAAGGTACCTTTCCTATTTCTCATTTTTAAGAATTCGGCTAATTTTACTCAAATCCACAGAGCTAAAATGCATGGAACCTGATTTTAGAAGATTCCCAGTTTTTGTCAATATTGAATTTGAATAAGAATTTCAAACAATTAGTCAACTATTACCAAGTTGGCTTCAATTATGGTGGCTTATTTTTATCACCAAATTTTGTGATATTTCACCAAGTGTTCCAAAGCTTGGCAAGAATTTGACACTGGCAGACTATGACTATGTAGTTTTAAGAGTATTAGAGTTAGAACAACTGTTCCAACAATAAAAGAAAATTTCTGAGAAACTCCGTTCACTAAAACTCATAAATTAAACCTGTTTATGGAGGAATCCCTTATTTGTAATTTGTTGTCTTGTTTCAAAATGTCAGCCACTCTAGAATTTCAAACTACTATATTTCAGCCATTTTTCAGCATAGAGGCAAAACAGAAAATGTTCCAAAATCCTTGTTTTGAGACTGAACCCTTAAGGGAAAAAACTTTCAGAGTTTCTAATTATTTTGTACATTTTTTTTAAATTAAAAATCTTTATGTGGCTGCCATTTTGTAAGAAGATGGTGGATGAAGCTGGCCAATGAACTTGGTTGAGACCTTGGGAAGTTCTGTACACATGCTATGAAATCTATGTTTAAGCCAATGTTAAGTGGGAAGTAAATTTATAAAATTTCTATGTTCATTGTATTTCAACATTTTCCACTTTCTAAAGTTTCTGTTTCTATACTTATTTTATTAATTTAAATATTTCAGAGATTGTAGTTTTATTATTAACATTTATCCATTATCTTACATTATACATTTTTTAACATGTTACAATACTGTTTTACACTTTGTTTTTTAATACTATGTCAGTCTTATGAAGATTTTTAAATTTATAGGAAAAAGATTGGACAATTCTGGAGATGCTATTTCGAAAGTTACCAAAGTTGTTGCAAAATAAGACCTTGATTTTACAAGGAAACTGTGGTGTTTCTTCAATGTGTTCTGCCTTATGTCGAATGGTGGGTGTTGTGTCTTTTTTTTTTTCCCATAAATTCTGTTGAATATTGGTAAATAAATATTTTTTTCAAAAATTGAATTAAACAGAAATAGAAAAAGATTGATTTTTTTCCTTTAACAACAGTAACAAAAAAAAATCAAATTTATTCAAGTACAGCTGCCAAAATAATAATTGGTATTTTTGATTGGTAATAAATAACAGTGTTACTAGTAGTGTAGCCATTATTTAACTGTAAGTACATCCTGTTCTTTTTAAAATAAGCAAAATGCACTTCTAACTATATCCAAATCTCTTGTACAAATTTTTTCCCCATACTGCAGTATTTCTAAATTGTGTGTCCAAGAACTTGCAAAAATTATGGAACTGTTTTATAATGATATCTGGGGACCGTAATGAATATAAAAAGAAAAATTAACAAAAGGGTGAATCACCAGTGACTAGCACTGGAGTGACTCCGAATACCTAAAAGTAATTTAGACAAAACATATATTCAATACTTTCCCCAAACACCATTATAGGCGCGAACGATAGTGGTAGTACACGAAGCGAAGTCATAAAAATTAAAGTTTAAGTATAAATTATAAGTTAGACCACATCCTTATCAGATACAAATTAATACTTCACCGTTGATTTAAATATGAAATTGATAAATGATATAATAAATAAAAGAAGAAGACAAACTCACCAGAATGAAGCTAAGCAGATATTTATTCACAGAATAGTGCACCACAATAAATAAACAAATCACTTCATAACTTCAATACAAATATCTTAATAACATATGTAAGATATATGCTCTTCTGACAATACAAATGCATCGAGGACAAATAGCTGCTAAATCACTGATAAATGTAACCTATATCTTTAGATCATATTATTTTAAATATTGCATATAGCTTATTATCAGACTATTATATTTTCATTAAGCAAATATTTCAGTTCTTAGTAGATGTAGTAAAGTCATATTGCTGGCTCAGTTCAGTATGTATTGTTTGAAAGTTCTTAGAACCCGGTTCTGATCTCTAACGTTAAAAAGTTGTAATTAAGCAATGAATGATGAAAGTTTTTAGGATATTGACAACAAGATTTAGGAAGAGTAGATTATATTTATGCAGTAGTTATGTCTGGTAATAAGAGATGGGTAAGAATATCTCATCAATGCATTCATAAGTTTCAACACAAAATAAATCCAATTTCCGTCAGTAAAGCTGTACAATCAAACTGTTGAATAAGGTAAGTTTGAATATTCCGAGGTAGGATTATTGAAGGAGTAACACTTGAAGAAAACTAAATTGGTAATTCAGCCACAGAAATAATGAACCAGCATATGAAGTAAAGATGATGTTACGGCCTATATTTGAAAACAAGCGTCTCCATTCATCATAACTTTTAGATACCAACTATCAGGAAGATATCATATGCAGATTTAATTCAACTTGTTATTTAATTAATTACATTAAGATAAATTATTCAATATCTAGATACATTATATTGCTAAAATCAGTCACATTCATATTATTCCGGAGGCCTAACTTTCGCCAAAGAAAATGGCAAAGCCCGGATAACGAAATATTGTAGTGCCTACATCTTGTAGAAATTTTAGTAGAACTGAATACTCTTTTCAATCTCCCCCTCAGGTAAAAATTCCGGCGGTTACGGAATAACCAATGAGAAAATAGGAACCGGATGAATGTTACTGAACAAGCCCCAACAGACCGTAGTCAAAGTTACAGCTAGAACTCTCATTGACGCGTCTACCCGTAGCAACAGCATTTAAATCGTATTTCGAACATTCGATCACGACCTTGGAGTGCTGCTAAAACGACCTTGCGTAAAATACGCGGGAAAAAAGGTTCTTGTTTACATGAAGACATCTGAAAATCTGTCAATGGACTCTCGTAGCGAAAATGTACCCTCTTCAAAATAAAATAAAAGAAAATAATTAAAAATCGATAACTGTCAAACTTATGGATGAAAATAAATGAAATTTTAGCAAATGAAATAAAATAAAAAGTTCTTTCCACCAGATATGTTTTGAAAGTAAAAATATTTAATTTAAGGAATTTTGAAAAATGATTATTGGACTTAGAAATTTTGAAATGATATTTGGAAAAGTTTCACGATTCTGAAAGATTTTGCATTGATCAAAATCAGTGAATTTGAATTTTCTGAAAAGAATAAAATTAGCGATTAACCATTTTTCAATAATTATTATTAAAAAGGAAATACGCTATATTTTGGAATAATTATTAATTTTATACTGTCTGTTATTTAAGAAAAATGGATATTATTTAAAAGTTAGAAAAAGTAAGTCAGAAATATTTTTATTTTAAATAATTTGAAATGAAGTTTAATTAATATTGCAAAGTGAATAAATTGTAAATTAAATTTGAAATGAATATCCTAAAACATATGTAATGGAAAGATTCTGAAATTAAATTATACTCTCACCAAAAGTAAACAATTTAAAAAGAATGTTTGATTTAAAATGCAAAAATGAAACTTAACTTAATTAATTTAAATGAATTTAATGAGTTTAATTAAATGGATGAATAAATTAAAGTTAAATATTAAAATACTGAATAAATTAAGAGTAAAATTTTAAATCATAACATGTTTGATTTTTTTTTAGGAAAAGCACAAGAAATTATTCAGTCATGTAATTTAATTATATTTTTATTATTTATAAAATCATTTGAAATTGTTACTTTATTTATCATAGCTAAAAATTACGTTTTCTTCCTTTTTTAAAAATCTTTATTTGTAACTATTAATACATTTTCTCTTTTTTAGGTGCATTCGTAATTATATAAATACGTAGCACCTATAGTCGTCGCTTGGTCCGTCCATCTGTCCGTCCGTCTGTCTGTCTGTCTGTCTGTCCGCATATAACAACGCAAAAAACTACCCAACCAAATGGTTTGCAATTTAAAATATATTATCTTTGCAGAATTTTGTCGAGACATTTCAAATTTTATTAAAATTGAATCAAAACTTTAGGAGATATTAATAAAAATATTTATTAAGAAATTTGAATTTTTTTTTTTTTTTAAATCTGTGCTTTTTTGTTATAGGAGCTTCCGAAGTTTAATCGTCAAGCGACCGAGATACTTATTTTATGACAGAAATTAATCTGCAGACGATATAATTCATTTCACAGAATTAAAAATCATAAAGATCTGAATATTTATATAACTAGCTGATACATATATATCTGAATATTTATATAACTAGTTAAGATATTTGTAGGAACAGTGTCATAAAATATATACTTAACTAGCTGTTTAACCCGTTCTACGCACGGGATATCATGAATTTAATTCTAAAACGTGCGTACGAACGCACCTCGTTTGTAACGTTTGACGTACAATTTCCAACTTGTCTATTCAACTAGTGTCTTTTCTAGTGACTGTCACCTAGCAGCTTTCTTTCTAGTGTGAACACTACTTATTAGTGTACAAAGTAAATATTTATAATTAGTAACAGATTTAATAAAATAAAGATAAAAACACTGCTACAGTTATCAAGATAAAAGTTATAATCAAATTTGCAATCAGAACTGTTAATCATTTTCTTTATCTTAAATGCTTTGATCCTTTTTATACAGTTTTTATAGGTAAACACACACACAAATAAACCTATTATCCTTTTTATATTGGTTTGAGGCCATATGAGTATATGATGGAAAAATTATTTTCCAGCTTTTTTTCTACTTTTGTATGAATGAGAAATTATTTTTTTTATTTTATTTCAGATTAGTGATAGAAATCTTGTTCGACCTGAAAACTTGAAAAACACTCCTTTACGTCTAACTCGAACAGATATTCAAGGTCATATTTATCCCTGTGTCTCTGCTCTAACGTCCTACCATGCAATTTTACAGAGTTTCATGCAGGTAATGTTTACTGTTAACCCTACAGTGCATGAATTTTTCTATTAGAATTGTGTTTTTTTATATTTATATTAAGAATTCGACACCAGAAATTTTAAGATAGATTTTTAACTTTATTTAGTAGCATATTTATGCTATTTCTACAGGATTAATATTTCTATATAAATATAGTGGTTGCAAAGAACTTGATTTATTTATTAAAAGTTAAATAGAAATTGTTGCCAATTGGTTACACTATGCACTGTAGGGTTAATTCCTGTTCAGTAAAACCTTTTTTCTTTAGTAAAGGAAAATTGATGGTTTTCCTTTCTTTTTAACAAATTTAAAACAATGAATGTCGTGACGTTTATTTTATTTTTATTTATTTATTTATGGGTATATCCATGTATAACTTTTTAATGGATGGTATGATTATTATTTTGTTGTTGTTGCAAAGGACTTGATTTGGTGGTCTTCCTATATAAATTTCATCACGATAAACAAAAAAAAAAAAAAAAAAAAAGGTAGATTTATCTGCTTTAATGGGCTAGAATTTTCAGGCCCAGAAAAAAAAAAATCAATAAATAAGTCATCAATACCTATATATATATTTTTAAGAGTATATTATTTTACAAACATTATCCTTTAATTAAAATTCTTAAAAACAAATTTTCATACTTGTTTATGCAAAAAGTACAATATTTTTCAGCTTATATGTCTGTAAATGGAATAATGTTATTGATTACTTAGACAAATACATTAAAATTGAAGACTTGTTTGAAAAATTAATATAATTTAAAATAAAAGGAAAAACAGTCTAAAAAAATCTAATTTTGAAGTTCTATAAAGAAAGAAAATGTAGATTTTTAAAAATATTTTTCTGAAATTTATTAAACCAAAATAAATTTCTAAACATTCAGTCAATAAATGTACGTTATTACTCTTACTTTCACAAAAAAATTTGCTGGTCCAACAGAGTCCGGAAAGAATGAGTTCCAAACTTGGCTTGTGTCTACAGAAAAGAAATTCTAGTCAGGCCAGCCCAGTTCAAAACAAATGAAAGAAAATTGGACGGATTTCAGGTTTTAAGCCAGACACAGGCTTGTGCATGCGCTTACTCTGCCTGTCTGTTTTCTTATGTATTTTTTGTTGGAAAAACTAGATAGTTTTCCCTTAGCTAATTCTCATCAGTTCTTATCTCACTCATTCAAATCATATCTTAATTGACCTATTTCATCCATTCATACCTTATTATATTTATTCTGTTTATTTAATATTTAACTTTATTCAGTTATATTCAGTAATAAGTTCAGTCACACTTAAGTAATTAAATCCTTCAGTTCAATAACTTTAGTTTACAGTATGAAAGTATATTTTTTATTTAAAGTATTTCATATGGTTTTAAATCAAAAATATCTTTATGGTTACTTACCATTTGGCCATATTAGTTATCCTAACTTTCCAGGCGTTTTTCATTTACTTTCATTTCGTTTTATTTACATCACGTTTTCGCTTCCTCCGTACATCGTTCAAGCATGTTTACTTTGATCGTATCTCCTCATTCCTCGCGGTTTTCGGCAGATCGATTACGTCACGATACAAATGATTACAGCAGCTGATGACAGGTGGCTCTGATAATCTGTCTTCACCTGTGTTTCTACCTGTGACTGTAATCGATCGTCACGTAACCTTCAAGGGCCGGAAGTGACCTGTTTGCTGCAGGATGAGGAGATTACGTCATCGACACGGACACGAGGCAATAGAGTATTTAAAAGAGAGGCCGTTGTGTGTTGTTATTCTAGCTGGCTGGAACTTGTCCCTGTTGTTTTTATATGTGTGTCGTCTAGTCATGTTCGTCTGGTGATGTTTATTTTAATGGAGGAAGTCCTTTTTAACTCGTGTTGTTATATATGATTTAATTAACGGAATAGAAGATAATCTTGTGTTAAGTGAAATGAAATCTGCAAAGGGAGAAATGTTTAATGAACTTTTGGAATGAATTTCTTTCATCTTTGGAAATGGAACGTTTGGATTTCATCATGTTTTTAAAGAAACCTTTTAGAGAAATAGTTAATTAATAAAAGTGCAGCTTCTCTTGTGTTATTTCATGAAGCTAATTTAATATATATTTTGATTTAATTTTTCATTGGTTAGAAAGCTTTTTATTTAAAGTGAGTGATGCTTTTCTCTTTGTCCTGATTTCATGGTTTTTAGACTTTTTGATATTAGCTTTCATGTTATGTTGTCAAAAGGCTACCGGTATTTAACAGTTCATTACGTGATTCCATTTGAAGTATATTGATACCGTTTTGTCTGTTATTCTTGCAACAGTAATTTCGGAAGCCGAAATTACTTGTGACCGTTTCGCTATTGAAACACTAAATTCGGTGATTCGGTTTAGGTTTCAGGGGATAGTACTTCATGTCGGTAGATCGTTTGCCATTGGGACTGTTACTAAATGTACAGATAGTACCCTGGAGTGGCATGTTTTGTCCGGCGGTTCAGTGTACGACTGTTTCAGGTTCGAGCAGGTACAACTGGCCGTTACTGACAAGTTCATGAATGGAGGTTGTGTTTGGAAGGATGAAGGCATTGGATCAGGAAGTGAGGAGAGATATTGTTTTATGTTTAATTAAAGTTTGGTTTTATATTAATGGAATTTATTTAATGTTAATATATTTTTACATGATTAAGTTTATTTATTTAGAAGATCGTTAAAGTAAATTAGATGTTTCTTTTGAGTTTTTGTTAAAACATTTAATTAAAAGTAACTTTGTTTTTCTTTCCAAGTTAATTTGATAATAAGCTTAATTTTAATTAAAGTAAATTTGTTAAAGAACCTTTTTCATAGTTTTATCATTGGTGCTCCAGTTTTTACATCCGGAATATGAGATGTAAGTGTTTAAAGGTCTCAATATATATTGTGTAAGTTTTAAGCCTTCTGTGTTTGACAAATGAAGATATAAAGTAAATGTTAATGTGACATCGTATTGACTCGAGAATATTGGAGATATGTATTTTATTTTGAACTTGTTTTTATTTGGTAATTTGAATAAATCTTGATTGAGCTTAATTCCTGTTGTTTGTTATTATTTTCATTTATGAATATCTTAGAAACTTTCAGTTATCTTTATTTGCTTTTGAACATTTTAAAACCTTGGTCAATTACAGCATCAACGCACCACTTGTGCCGATGCTCTGCTAATTATATAAATATATTCATTAACTACCTTTAAGGTTTTATAATAACATTTTTCATCCCAAATGGCGCTTCTTGGGAATCTTGGTTTGGGCTGTCCCTGTTTTCTTGTCTGTTTTTAACTTTCTAGGCTCTGACTTTTATAAAGATTGGCCACTTGACACAAATTTGAATATGTTGTTAAGGTAAACAGAACTACATTACGTTTTAATAATATCATCATTTTCTGTAGAGTTTTTTCACTGAGGCACATCAAAGATTTTAATACAGGATCTTCTACCAAGCATGAAGCATGAGCAATGCAAGCAACAATGTAGTGTAAAATGACAGCAGATAATAATAACAAAAAGTCACAAAAAGCAGTCTAGTGTGTTAAACCATTCTTGCTAAAAGTGAGTTGATGTTGAGCAATCAGATCACTAATTTAAAAAAAAATGAGCAATCACTTGAGCACTTAAAAAAAAATGTTAGTGTGATCATAACTATTTTCCATTAACATTAGTTTTGTTATGTCTCAGACAAACATCTGCTTAATTAATTTGTTTCAACATTTAAAATTTATTTATTTATTTAGTTTTAAACCTATAATATTTTATTTCCCATTTTTATTTCATTTCCAATAATTCCCGTTTTCTAAATTTATTTATTCAGTCGGCAACCATAACTTTACATTTTATTTCTTTTCATAAACAATTGCCATCTCTTTTTTAATCATCTTCCCGACCTCTTTCAAATTCCATACGCGGTTGCCAATCATACAATAATTTCGTTTCACCAACGATCTGCCTTGCGAGCGCAATTCTGATTTTGCATGTCATACTTTCAAATTTTAAGCATTTACTCTGTGGCATTATATCATTTCCTAAAAGATTATGATGTCGTTATGGGGTGTAGCACTCTGATTGGCTGTGTAGTTTGGCCAGTTGTTAATTAATGTTTCAGGGATCTGTTTAGGAAAATTTTGAGTGCTTAAAAGGACCCTTCACAAAAATTCTCATCTTAAAACAGGACCCTTCGCAAAATATTTCATTTCAAAACAGGACCCTTCACAAAATTTGTACCTTAAAAATAGAACTTTCACAAAACTTTTCCACCTCTAAACTGAGCTTTTCACAAATTTAATCATTTAAAATTAATACCTGACCTGTCACAAAACAATTAAAGTCATCAAATTACATATTTCTTAGCTTTTTTATACATTAAAGATGGATACACAGGAACCTGAATATAACTATATTTTCAAATTCACAAAATTATGACTATATTTTTTACAAATATTAAAAAATTGTTCACAATTTCACAAAAACAGGACCCTGTGAGAAAATTTTGGACAGACCCTTGTGTTTGGATGAGTCTATTCAGCACTGCACAGTGTAGAAAAGTCATGCCGGATGGATGTGAGAAGCTGGAGCATTTACTAATTTCACGCTGCATTGCACACCCATACATCATGCCATCGCCATGCAAGTTGGCCTTGCAATTTAGAACCTTGATCAGGTGACAAGACCTTCACCTGACTAGGCACCTCCAGAGGTATAATTCTTACGAAGCTTTGAGGACTTTGCACCCACGACAGATTTTACATGCACCGGGTGCCATTAGCATTATTGTCATATCTTAAAAAGAGACTGAGCAAAAATTATTATTTTTTAAATTTTTTTTTATTCATTTACTAGTTTACACTTTCTGGCAAATGTAAATAAAAGCTGTGAATAATTTTCTATAATTGGTGACCATGCCAAATTCCCATATTCTAATGGAGATGTTTTGGAACAACATAAATTCCAGTAATGAAATTAGGAATGATTTTTAAGGTAAACACCAAATGCTTATAAAAGTGTGTTTTTTTTTTAAATACTTTTTTTTTTTTTTTTCTGCTTGCAGCGTACAATGATCCGGTGCTTACAGTCAGGGTTAGTATCAAGAAGTGCTAAGGTCTGCATTGAGGGCTTGATGATTTGTTCTCTCGAGATGAAAGACTCCATGGTCAAATTATTGCCAGACGTCTTACTGAAGCTGTCCAAGATTTCCGCTACAGTTGGTGTGGCTGTTTCTGTCCTAGAATTCCTTTCAAGTGAGTTCATCTGTACTGGAAATAACTTAATCCTTTAGTACAGTAGTCTTTAAATGCAAAGTAACATTTTTAGTAACATAAAGAAATACAAGCAGTGTTTGGTGCTATATATATCAATGGATATATATTTACATATATCATGATATATATCCAATATTCATTTTAAAAATATTATGGTATTTGATATTTTTTATATATTTGATATTTATTTTCAAAATTTTGTGTATCATATTTTTGATATTATCAGTCAAAACAAGCGTAAATGAATTTTTCAACTGTTATTGACCCTGCTGTTCTGTAGATAAAGAACTTTTGCTCTGGCAATGACGTTTTTAGCCAAAAAAAAAGAAAAAAAATCAAGTTGAAGCTGAATTCTTAAATTTAGATCCGATGAAAAATCATACATGCTTCCATTTATATTAAATTTTTTTAATAAAAGACATTATTTTGTAACAGAAAAAAATTCAAAAGGAATTTAAAGTAGAATGATAAATTCACTTTGTAGTTAAAACTGATAAAATACTTATTAAAAATATATTTAAAAGGTGCTGAGATGCGACAGACATATGTATAAGATGCATGTTGTAATATCTTATACATATGTCTGTCTCATTTTAGCTCCTTTTAAGTATATTTTTAATAAGTATTTTATCAAATTATTTTGTATTTAAGATTTTTTTGTATAAAACAAAATTTTCTTCATACTTGATACTAAATCCTATAGTTTGTTTTTTGTGAGTGTAAAAAGCAAATTGTGTCTGTTTTCAATTAGTTTATCTTCAGTTTTGTTACTTAAGAGAAAAAAAAAAGCAAAAACGAAAAATCATGCGTTAGATTATGCATAGATTATGATTATGAAACGCATAGATTATGATTATACACATAGATTATAAAACACTTTCCAACGCAGCCAAAAAAACTGTAACGAAACTTCACCATTAAATAAGGGGAAAGAAGATATGTAATTAAACAGTTTAGAAAACATATAACACATTGAAAAATACAGTTTTTGAAATTACCTTCCAGTGTCAAAAAAGTAGTCGAATTATTTTGTGCAGCCCTGTATATGATCAATAGATGTGGATATATAGCATGATAAAATTTAGTTCAGTTAGAATATTCACATTTAGCAATTTTCGTCAATCGATCGAAATGCACTCGAAATCTTTTGTACAGCCCTGTATATTATCTGAAGACTTTTGTACACACCACATATTAACCCTCTGACAGTCTTGCAAAAGGGCAAATCTGTAAAGTTTTTTTTCTCTTCATTTTGTTTTAAATGTTAAGAAAAATTAATTTTTCAACATTGAATGTAAAAAAATTTAATTACAAATATGACCGTAATCCTTGAGAGTATTATTCATTGTTCAGCGCATTAAAAATGCATTAAATCAATAGAATTTTATTACTTTAAATAATGCTTATATTGCAGTGAAACCTGGAGCTTAGTGAACATATTAACACGGGCTTGTCAGTGAGAGGGTTAAGCTAAAAGACAACTTAATACTCACTCGCAGCAATTACCAACTGTAAATGACAATGTATCTATTTCTTTGCGTAGCCCTGTATGTGAATTTATTTATATTCCACAAACTTCTATTAGTATACTAAATATAGTTCAGCAGGAAAATGCGTAAACACAATTAAAAACTACCCTTAAGCAATTCACTCCCATAGTCTGTAATACTTACAAATTCCCTGTTACGTCACCGTACATTGCCTCTGTATTAATTTATGCAAATTAATTCATTAATTTAATTTAAATAACTACTTAATTTTATATTCATTTTTCTTTAAAGTGTTTTTTCTTTTTAAAATTTCAAATATTCCATTAAAGTAATTTTATTCTGTTATTAAATAATAATATTAATTAATAAATCAAATGCCTTGCTCAATAAAATCATAAATATAATATTTAGTTAAAGTAATCTCAGAAAAAAGATACGTTTTTCGTATGTCAAAACAAACAACCACGAAAAATTTCTAAGTCTAAAAACGAAAATCATGATTATTAAATCATAATTATTTTGTCTTAAAACCATATTCAATCTATAGACTTAAATTTTTACATTCAGAATCAGTTTACGGTTTTTTCAATACGTTACTTAGTTCGGAAGTTATGGCAAGAGAAAGTATTTATTCAATTCTCTTTTCAAAGTTCGTGCGATTTGTTGTGCTAAAATTCTAGACATCTTGAGCAGCCTCCTTCCCCAAAATACTTGTTGTTGGAGATCACGTGACTGGATTTCTCCGAATAAATAGTTTGCAGTTCATTGCACTCCGGCAGGGACGCTATCCCTACTCCGCGTCGATCCGGGTATTTTACCGACGTTGCCATTCAGGAGTAACTTTGATTTTTATACAGCTCAACTCTGCGTGGAGTCGTAAGTGCTCGATGCTCATTGGCTGAAAAGTTTGCGTTCGAAAATTCTAACTGCTCTTCGAACATCTTCTTCCGAGAGAGTCGCCTAGCTGAGAGCAACGAGAGTGGTTGTCTAATTTAGATTGCGGACCTTCGGGTCCCGCAGAGAAAGTTCATTCACGCGATCTTGGCCTCTGCAATCTTCGTATCGGCAGTCTACATTTTACTGACATTCAAAAGCTGTTAATTTAGAGTGAAAATTCTCTATTTTAGTTATCCTGCATCTTCCTACTAAGCAGCCTCAAATCCTTTAATTTGTATCTTCTTGGAAGCAGTTTACGATTCTTTAAATCACCTTTCGGACTGCCAGATACTTCACCTTTTTCATTCCGGCCAGCCAGCTATCTCAGTGATAATTCCGTATAGAAAGCTTTTAATTCATCTAAGCTTCGCTCGAGTCTTATAGCCTGTAATCTCTCGTGATTTATCCTCTTCAGGCGTGGAAGTTCGATTTTTCCTTTTCTGAGTTTACTCAGCGTGCTCCATCATCTATCAATTTAGGCTCGTAGCATCATCTTTAATTACAAGTCGTAGCTTCAATCCATCCGGGCAAAGAAGTTCCTTTTCAAGCGATTTTAATTACACCTCTCATCATTGTCATTTCAAGTAATATGCTGCAACCTTCTATCTTCATATATTTACTGAAATAGTTCTACTTCAAGAATTTCTTTCATCATTTGAACTTTTCCTCAATAGCTTTACGTAATTGTATAAAAAAACTTACATTCTGAACATTCTAATTGATGAACTCACCCTGATACAGCACGGTTGTCTACAAATAAATTTATCGTCATCGTAATAAATTAAGAATTACTTAATTAAAGATTTTACTATGATCTGTTAATTGAATTTATATAAGATCTGAAAATTATAATAGAAGCATGTAGATTCAGTATAATGAAATTATATAAAATATTTGATGTTTTGGTTGGCCAACCGTTCGTGTCTGCAAGTGTAAGTTATGCGTGATGCTGCTATAATAAAATAATATATATTTATTAATTCTTCTGTGTTGTCATTTCAAGATTTGGGTGAGTGTTACATTTATTTCTTTTACATCTTAATCTAATAATCGATTTCTAATTTAACTTTCTTTTCCAAATTATTTAGGGAAATTCATTTAATTGTTCGTTCGGCCTTATTCTTAAATACTTTTGCAATTTATTACTGTTATGTCGATTATTGGATTAATCACCACTATACGATCGTGTGCCGTGACGTTGTTTTGGATTGGCAGTTTTAAATCATTTCTTAAATTTCAACTTCATTAAATTTTGGTATCTACATTTTCCAAATTATATTTTCAGTCTTTAGTCTTTTTCACACCAATCCGAAACAACGTTACATTCCCTTGTGTAGCCCTGTATATGATCAACCGAGTTTATAAACACACACGTAGAATGAAAAAATTTAGTTTTTAAACTTAAAAACGCAAACCAAAATTGAAAACGCACTTATCACACATAGACTGTAAATATCACACATGTACTGTAACCAATATCTTTTGTGTGTAAATAAACGCAATGCACACAAGAGAGCCATTTATAGTGCACCTCAGTAATGCATATAATTTTCATTATGTTTAAAGTAGTGAAATATCACTAAATTACACTGCAAACGATTTTTCCACATAGAACGATGTGTAACAGAATTCTTTTGTTTGGCCCTGTAAATTAATAATAAATGCTTTGCACCCCATATTCTACAAAAAGCATGTTTTAATGTTCTTCATAATTATATATCAATTTCATTACGTTTTAAATGACGTAGCATCATCAAAATGCACTTGAAACAATGTTTTCCCATTGACTGTAATGTAACAGAATTCTTTTGAGTGTCTCTGTAAAAAACTATAAGTGCTACACACTTCAGTTGAAATAGGGAACATGCAATGTAAACGACAATAACATATAAAAATTTCAGGGCAATCCGAGCATATTGACGGGAGTTAGAGCATGGACAGATGGCCAGACAAACTGAAGTCATAAACACTTTTCAACTAGGTTGGAAAGTGTTAAAGAAGACGTTTAGAATATTGTTTTCTTAAGTTTTCATGCTAAGTGCAGTATGTTTTATTTTCTAATTTATATTAAGTTTGAAAATATTTTAAATCATCAATAAATTGACTATTTTGAAAATATCGGATATTTTTTATAATATATTTACAAACCCTGAATACAAGATATAAGTGTAAAACTAAGGAGAAATTGGCAGTGCTACCACAAACTGCAATTTATAGTCTAAGTGTGGCAAAGACACCTACTTCTGGTTTAAATAGCCTTCAGACATTTCAAAGGAACGTGAGTTTATGTTAAGAAAATCAAATATTACTTTGGTACAAAATTAAATATCACCCAAGCATACTTTGGGAATGAGTGAATTCATTTTAATTATTTGTTTTAATAGTCTGAACATTTTTAGCCATCTGCTGTATCAGTGGTTCTTAAACTATGGTCCGTGGACCCCAAGGTCTTAGAAGATCTCATATTTAATATGTAATTTTTTATTTATCTAGAACCTGGGGGAAATCTTGCAAATAAAATGAAAGAAAAAACTACTAATACTATTAGAAAATGCAGTTTCATCTGTATTATTAAAACTCAAAACTATTTTTTTTAAGACTGAAATTAAGAAATCTGCATGTGCATTAAATTAATCCTACACATGTTTTGTTTTAGGCTTTAGAGTAAAGTTGAATGGAGTTAGGATGGACAAATGATCTAAGGTGCCAGATTTAAGCTTTAATTTTTCAAAGAGAGTGTGGCTGTAAAGATCACTCTTGGGTGACAATGTTTCTGTAATATTATTAGTTTTCAAATAATTGAGTTAAACATTTTTTCAAATATTTTATTTCAGGAATGGAAAGTTATAGGATTTCTATATATTTTTACTTGTTTTCTTTTAGCTTACAATTATGTATGTATGTGGCAATCAAATCTTGTCACTCATTTTTCACCCACTTCCTGTTGAGATAAATCTTTGAAATTTGAATATATATGTATTAATCATCATGAATTACCAGTACCAATACATGAATTGGATATTGACTTTTTTCAATTCGATCCTTAAGAAGGGTGCAACGTTGGCCCAATACTTGTATTTTCCCCATACAGATATTGTTATGATTGTTTAATATTAATTGAAAAAAAATGGCTCCATTGTTGCAACATTCATCCATTGTAATCACATTGTTGCCCGCATCATTACGACGTTATTTTTTATATGAAATATATATGAATGAGTATGTATTGATGAATACATATGGATACAATGAGTATTTGTTGAAAACTACTGACAACATTACCACAATCACAATAGCACCAAATTTTAGCCAACTTGGTGAAATATGGCCAAATTGGTGACAAAAATAAGTTGCCATATAGGAAGCCAACTTAGCGATAGCTGGCTAATTTGGCGAAATTCCTATTTAAATCTATTAATCTTCTTCCTTTGACATAGCTTATTATTTTCTCTAAAGTACCATAAGACCAAGAAAAAATTAAAAAAATATGTTTTTTAAATGTACTATTGAATTTTCTTTACTTACTATTTTGGTATTAAAACTATTTAAATTAAAATCTTTGGCATGTAATTATCAATTAAGTTGATTGGATTGATCTACAATTTTTGATATATTTCTTATGATAATGATTAAGAAGACTTATGTAGTGTTTTCATTAATATATATATATATATATATATAAAAGAAAACAGAAAAAGAGGAAAAATATTTATATAAGAATTATGTTGCCATCTATTGATGTTATAATGTAATTAATGTTTAAAATGTTTAAATATGAGAAAAATGGTAAAATTTACTCTTAAAAAATATCCTTTTTAAAAAATTTAAGAAAAACAATCTTGGAGTTTTTTTTTTTTATCTAAAAGTTTATAAATTTTAATTTCTCTATTTGTGTAAAATTCTGATGTTTTAATGAGGTTATTAATTTCTTTTTCTATGGAACCATGAAGTTTTTTACTATCAAGTTTTGATGTGTACTATTTAGTTAGTTTATATAAAATAAAACTTGTGAATAGGCCAACTGACTTTAATTATTTGTTTTAAGAGTATTTTCTCTAGATCGTCTGAAAATTGCATGCATGTCATTCTTAGACAATATAAAAAAAGAGAATTTTTAATCTGTTATATTACTCTCTGAAAATTATCTGCTGACTGTTTGAAAAAAAAAAAAAAAAAAACTGTGATATTTGTTTCATTTCACATTTTCTGGTGGCATATTTGGGAATGTAAGTTGATTATTTGTATTTTAAAGAATCCAGTTTCAAGTGCATTTTTTCTGTGGCAACTTCAAGTATAACTTTTGAATGGACTTTAATTGTTTTAAGAATGTTTTCTACATTGTTAAATTTTATGTATCTGTATTGTAGACATTATTTTCAAAGATACAAATTTTTCTAGCCGTCTGCTAATCTGCTAGATTAATTAACCAAAAGTATTTGACATTAAACTAAAAGTATTTGAAATCTCAATGAATAAAAATCTCTGACAGTTGTCTTGAACATTTTCTACTGGAATATTTGGGCATGTAATTTTATTATTTATTTGTATCTTATCAATATCAACTACAAACACATTTTTTTCTGCCATGAAATTGAAATTATCGATGCTTTTCAGATCTTATTCGACTGCCACACCTGTATGTTAGTTTTGTTGAAGATCAATACATGAGCATATTTGCCATTGCTCTTCCTTATACTAATCCATTTAAGTGAGTAATGTCTTTTTTTTTTTCTGTTAATTTTCAGTTAAATTTTTTACATTTTGAATATTTATCTGTATGCATGGTTTCAGACACTCTATAAAGTGACTATAATGTCTGTATATCCCTTCATTTCAGGTTAATGTTTATGTTAAATTTCCAGCAGGGCTTAATTTCTAACAAAAATAAAAGTACCGAAGCTCTAATATTCTGTATTAATAACAGCAATAGTGTATCCCTCTCTTTCCTTCCTTTCATACATTATCTGCAAAATTAAAAGCAATTTTATCTTCAGCAAAAGAAAAATTTTAATATATTTTGACTAAATCTGTATATGCATGTATATGTAATAGAATATAAAAAATGAGCAAAAATATTAAATTCAGGAGTGGAAAATTTTCAGAAAATCCTACTCAATAAGTATTTTTTTGTATTAACTTGCAAAACGCAACACATAGTGAGCTCCAGAGTGCAATGTTTATGGACTCTAGGGAATTCCAACCAATATTTAAGTACTCACTAAAATCAAAGAAGTACTGGAGCTAAGATAGCACATGCTTAAACTTCTCAGGCATGGATACCTCATATGGGACTGTATTATAAAACTCAGTGAACAGGGAATATTCTATTTTTACTCTTTTATTACATATGAACCTAATATAAAGTTCAATAATGCATATGAGATACAGCAATAAAGGACAGAATCAGTTTCTTTTTGAATATTCAACTGGAAAATTTGCTTTTGGCAATGTTTTTTGGTTCTCCACGAGAGAAAAATTTTCAAAAAATTTCAAGTATACAAAAAAGAAACATGCAAAAATATTTGTTTTCACTTTCTACTTTCTGTTAATGTATTCAAAGTTTAAATTATCACAAAAACTACTTAATAGCTATTGATAATAATTTCTTATTGCTTGTAAACCTGACATGAATTTTGTTTTGTAATAAATGCAAGATTGTTTGGAAAATTCAACATAATTTGTTCGTAATATATTATTTCTGTTGTCAATTTCTCTTTTTCTAGGCACATACAAAACACACAACGATGATTGTTAATGGTATCCTTTGAATGGTTTTAGAGCTGGCGTCTCACATAGTATACTCATATTTCGTTAAAACACATTGCTTGATTAAAAAACGCAGTTATTTGAAAATGAATTTATCATATTCCTGTTTATTTTTCTTTTTAATTTAGCAATTGCCTAGCAACACCAACATTTGTCAAAATAAAGAAAATCCATTTAATATCTTTAAAGTTTCCTGCAATTTCACAATACTTAAAATGAAATAAGTAGAATATCAATAATAGTAACATAAACAATCTTTCTGTTTATTTCGCCATTCTAATAATTGGTGAAAAATTGCTGTTATCAATAGTCAAATAGATGAAAAAGAAAATTAATGTACTATCATAGCAACAGAAAATAATAATTGCAAAAATAAATTGTGTATTATTTAAGTAAATTAATTGTATTGCCATCAGCAATCTAATATGTTTACAATGGAAAACATATGACATAAAATTTTAATCATTGCTATAAAAATTAGAGGTAATATTTTGAAAAATAAAATCCTAATATCATATAACTTCTGATGTCAACACCTTTTTTCTGTGCACATACAAAATGCACAATGCTGAGTGAGGTATCATTCAACAGGGTTTTGTAACCGACTTTTGACATAGTACACTCGCATTTCATTTAAACAGGTTGTTTAAAATTTTCAGTTAATTAAAATGAATGAAAAAAACATATCAGCAAATAATATCAAAGTGCAAAATAATCACATGTATCCACCGATCCATTTTAAATACAAAATATTTTTTTCATCTTTTAGAAAATAATTTATTTGGAGATGATTAAATAATCTTCTAAATTTTCTTAGTTGACGTACTTTGTCTTATTCAACTTAGAAGATTATTTGTATAATTTATTCATGCATATTTTAGGTTCCATCAGTACATTGTTGCATTGGCTCATCATGTAATTGCAATGTGGTTCCTCAAGTGCCGCATACCTTTCAGAAAAGACTTTGCCAAATTTATTTCTAAAGTAAGAGTTCTTTATTTTTTATGTGAAAGAATATGCTTTTCTTTTTGTATAGGAACAGTTCTTTGTTAATGAAAAGAATAAATGTTTTAAAATGATTTTTCCTCAACTCATCAAACTGAATTCGTACAGCAGCCTACCTGTATGCATACAGAAAAGAGAAAGAACAGTTGTTTATTTGAGTGCTTTAGGCAGTAGACTGTAAATTCTTTTGCAGTCAATTTGCACAAAATATGTGTATAACTTAGAAATATTTCAATTAGTGTGCTAGTCATTTGGGCAGCACTGTCTTGGGAATTGATGTTGGATGCTGTATTATTTTATTTTGTGAGTTCATATAAGCTACCCTAATTTGTTCTTCATCTTACAGACAAAAATGGCATGCAGAAATGTTCATGTTATAATATGAAATTAAAAAAAAGTAATTGAAATTGCTTTTATATAGTGATACCTAAGGTAAAGAATACCTCTGCTAACGGATGTTTTGGATATCAAATGTGTTTTTTGCTGTTTTCTTGACTTGGCTAACAAGGATGGTTTCAGTTAACAAATACTTTATCAGATGCACACACTAACATAATGCAACTGCATTGCATTTTAATTGGATGAGAAATCATGTTTCATTTAATGAAAATTTTGGCTAATTAATGTGTTTGGAAATGAATTATCTCTGTTAACAATGTATTTTAAAATTATTATTTGCTTTTTTATTAACACTTTCCAACCTAGTTGAAAAGTGTTTATGACTTCGGTTTGTCTGGCCGTCTGGCCGTCTGCCGTCTGCCGTCTGTCCGTGCTCTAACTCCCGTAAATAGGCTCGGATTGCCCTGCAAATTTTATATGTTATAATCGTTATCTATAGCATGTTCCCTATTTCAACGGAAGTGTGTAGCACTTATAGTTTTTTTACAGGGACACTCAAAAGAATTCCGTTACATTGCGGTCTATGGGGAAAAATCATTTGCGGTTTATTTAAATAATGTTTCAATACTTTAAACGCATTGAAATTTATATATATCACTAAGGTGCATTAGAAGAAGCTTAATATGGAATAGGGTGTGCATAGCACTTATACTTACTTTACAGGGACAGTCAAAAGAATTCCGTTACATTACGTCTATGGAGAAAAATCGTCTGCGGTTTATTTAAATAATGTTTCACTATTTTAAACGCATTGAAATTTATATAAGGTTCATTACAAGAGACTTACTACAGAATATTGTGTGTATAGCAGTCATCGTTCATTTACAGGGACACACAAAAGAATTCTCTACTGTATGTTAACAATAATTCCTGGAAGTGCGTTTTAAGTTACTGAATGCGATTTTAATTTTAAATCGCTTTTTGTATATTACGTGGTGTGTATAAATTCTGTAGATCCTATACAGGGAAGTACAAAAGTTCGGGAACACATTTCCGTATTATTTAACTCCAGACGGAGAATTTTAAACTGTGCTACGTGTTTCCTAACTGAACTAAAATTCAGCATCCTATGTAGTATATATACAAATCTATAGATCCTATACAGGGCTGAATAAAGTATTCGGATTACTTAGATGTTATCTTTTAGCTTATAAAAGAGTATGATTCGTAAAATTATTTTGGAAGCGTTGGAAAGTGTTACATAATCTATGCTTGACGCATGATTTTTCGTTCTTGTTGCATTTGTCTTGGATATTGTATTGTTTTTCTAATTGTGTTTTTCTATTTTTGTCTTCAATAGGGCCTTTCTAGTAATATATGTGTGCCACGTGAGGAAAGTGAAAGCTCTGCCTCTCTGCAAGATGATTCATCACAAACTTCTGAAGAAAAATCAAAGTATGTCCTATTGTTGATATTCATATCATATCATATTACCCAAAAGACAGAAGAGTAAAATTTAGACACTTATTACAAAGTTGCCAACTATTATTGCCAGTTTTAATGAATTGCCTTAAAATAAAGAAATGTTTGTGTGTGTATGTCACACTCCCCCCGCCCCCCCCAAAAAAAAAAAAAAAAAAAAAACTTGAAAGATTGAAATATGTGTGATACATGTGTATTTGGGATTTGACTGATTTATCTATTTATGACCATTGGTCGCTGCATATAATCTGGGCAATAATGTTGCACTTAAAATTACCCCATTAAACAATTCAGTGTGAATACTGTGTAATTTGTTAGTAGGGTAAAACCGAGTACCTAATGGTTTTCTTTTGTTGACAAAAGTCTAGAAAGGTGGAAAGATTGGAACATCCCACAAAAGTGTTTGGGGACATCTGGGGTATAAAAAAAACACACCTGTTACCACAGAAAAAATCTTCTGTACTTGGGAAAAGGCATTTTTTAGGACCATCTGAAACAGCTCTTAATTTTGGTGGCAGGGTAGAACCAGGTACTAATCAGAAATTAAGTTTTTACTCTTCCAGTAACAAAAAGCTTTATTGTAAATAAATTTTGAATCAAACTTAAAAACATATATACATTTTTTAAGGTCAGTAACTATTTTTTTCCAGGTTTTCAAGCAATTTTTAATGCTGTCTAAAGGGTTTCTCAGCTTTTACTTCTTGTATCCGCTGCACTCCTCCATTGTATCCAACCTTCACCACTTGTTGAGTGAAGAAACAATTCACTGCAGAATTCAATGCAAAACCTTGGGTACCCAGTTTTGGCCCAACAGACGACCAAAAACCAATATGATCAATCTCCTGAATAGCTGGACTTACACACTTTTACTTGATATCAAAATATCATGTGAAAGCTATAGAAAACAAATGTATTACTTACCTAAATCAATCCGTCAGGCTGGATTTATTAGAAGAGCAGAAAAGATGGTGAAAAATTAAAACTTTTGAGGTGATTTTTATTTTCCAATAGCACTGCAGGGACACGGAGATTAACTTGCTTCAAAAGTCAATGGCACACTTCTAGGTGACGCTAAGGAATGTAGTGCAACAGGTACTGTCAACAGGGCAGCACCCATCAGTGAGAAAATGTGGTACCTCATTTGACCTGCCTACCTGGTTTTACCCTACTTTCCCCTACTAACTGTTACAGTTTAATTGAGTAAAATCTTTTTGATGTGTGTTTCTCTAATTTTTCTATGAATTTTTTTTCTCCAAAGAGATATTACAAATCAGGGTATGGTTGTTACATTAGAGTGTGACCTACAGAAAAATATATGGTAATCCACATTTTAGATTACAAAAATGTAAATTTTCTGTTGATGTCCAGTTTTTCCCCTTTTAATATTTTTTTTTTAATTTTCTCTCTTTTGATCATTCTTCTGTTCTGTTATTTTTTCCCAGAATTTTTCTGAGAGTAAAATTTAGACATTTTTGGTTTGTCACAAAATTGCTATTGCAAATTTTACTGAATCAATCCAAACTTTGGATTACAGGAATGAAAATCTTCTGAAGATTCATAACTTTCCACTTTTTAATATATTTTTTAAATCCTCCTTTTTTCTTTTCTTTCTTTCTTTCCTTTTGAGCTTTTTTTTTTTTTTTTTATTTGCTAGAATATTTCTGACAACTTTTACCAGTGTGAAATGAAATGGTAGAAAAAGACATACAAATGCATACCTGCTAAGTCTTTTTTTCCCCCTCATTTTGTGGATATCTACCTTTTTCTTTACCATTAAGACATTTCTTTTGTTTGTTGAACATTTAAATGACATATATACAGGGTGATTCAAAACTTATTGTTCAAATTTCGTGGGGAGGTAAAGAATACGTCAGGAAACCGATTTCACTTAGGAAAGTATGTCTGCAAATGTACGCATGCATATGTAGAGTGCGCTGTGTGTACCATACCTTCCATTGCGTCCCAATCTTGGTTTTGACTTTTCTAAAGCTAGTATTTCTTCTCCCATTTCCACCTCTCATTTGGACTTCCATGAAGCCTTTTACATCTTTAAAAACTCCAAAAATCTCGTTAATGACCTTTATTCAACGCAACAAACACCATCAAATCTAGAAATTTGCAGCAATTGTTTCGGGCTGAAATAACGAACAAAACTGGTAAGCACGAGTGCAGTAAATGCTGCAAAATGTACAAAATCGTTGATAATTGCAGCAGAAATATAGAGTAGAAAGATTTTTTTAAAATTCTGACGTGAAACCAAAATAAAAAAATTAACGAACGAAGAAAGTTAAAAACAAAAAATAAAATAAACTAACAAAAAATAAATAAAAATGAAAACAAAGTAAAAAACAAACCAATTAAAAAAATAAAGGTTAAAAGAACTGGAAAGGACAAAATTAAACAAGAAGTTTCCAGGCTTCATATAATGAAGGCGTTGAATAAAGGTCATTAACGAGATTTTTGGAGTTTTTAAAGATGTAAAAGGCTTTGTGGAAGGCCAAATGAGAAGTCAAAATGGGAGAAGAAATAATACTAGCTTTAGAAAAGCTAAAACAATGATTAGGACACAATGGAAGGTACGGTACACGCAGCGCCCTCTACATACGCATGCATAAATGAATAACGCATGAATACGCATGAATAAAGGTCATTAACGAGATTTTTGGAGTTTTTAAAGATGTAAAAGGCTTTGTGGAAGGCCAAATGAGAAGTCAAAATGGGAGAAGAAATAATACTAGCTTTAGAAAAGCTAAAACAATGATTAGGACGCAATGGAAGGTACGGTACACGCAGCGCCCTCTACATACACATGCGTACATTTGCGAACATACTTTCCTATGTGAAATCGGTTTCTTGACGTATTCCACCCCACGAAATTTTAACAATAAGTTTTGAATCACCCTGTATATATAATATTTCAAAAGCTATAAATTAGACCAATATAGTCATAAAGAATTTTTATTTAAAGCTCAATCTGTTACCACAGTCCATAATCAGATGTAAATCTATTTCTCTAATGAATAACATCAGTTGGCAGTGAACATGGAAATTACCTTGCTACTTACAAGGGAACCACTTTTGAAGAATCTTGCCCCTAGCATTAAGAACCTTTTGCATTTTATAATCCTATAGGCCACAATTAGAGAACCAATAAATTTTTTTTGCGAAAATTGTATATATTGATTATTAAGAAGCATAACTTTCAGAAAATGCAATTTGTGAGACAGCTTATCAGACTATTAACATAGAAGTTTTTTTTTTTTAAATATGTTCTTTAAAATACAAATTAATTAATATTGAGAATAAAATATTGAAAAAAAATTAAAAATTCCTTCAAGAACTGACGAATTTCATTTTGAAAAAATACAACATTATAATTGCATTTTTGGCGGCACAATATTGGCTTTATTTGTTACTGTAGAAATTTTCCCAGAAACCCTGGCTGAATGTCATAGTCATCTGCTGTATGTGAGTAGTGGTTTGGATTCATAGCACCCTATTGGTGACTTGACTAGCTTTTGGCATAAAAATAATTAAAAATCAATTACTTTAAAATTAAATGTATACAAAAAATATATAAATACGATTTTTACAGACAAATTTTATTAGTTCTATAACTTTGGCCTGTAGGGGTGTATAATGCACCAGGCCTCAATGCTAGGTGCAAGCGCACCAAAAGTGGTTCCCTTGTTAGAGTTTTAACTCATGTTGACTGATGTTAAAGGAAATATCCCCTTTTTAGAAGTTTTTTTTTTTTTTCTCTCTCCAAAGTTGATTTTGATAGGACACTCATAACTATATCTCCTGTTTTTTTTAGGCTTTCGCTCCTCTCACGAAACCCTATTACTCCCGCTCCGTTGTCTGTCCGTCACAGAGCCGTTCTCAGAAACTATATAATTTACAGGCATGAAAATTTGTGTACGTGTAGCTAAATACCTACTATGAAGCTCAAATTATTAAAATTTGAAAAAATTGTATTATTTTAATCAATAGAGATAAAAAACCAAAAATCTAACAGCCTTTTCCTATTAAATTTAAACATTTTTTGTTATAGCAGTTGCCAACAATTAAAATTCCACAATAAAATTCTTTCTACAATAATTAATTTTATATTGATAGATTTCTACGTGAAAAATGAAAATGAAATAAAAAGTTTCACCAATTGAAAAAAATATTAATATGACGTCATATTGGTAATAAAATGGAAATTTTCAAACATTTGTCAATAATACAAGGAGTATGTGTATGTACTGAAAGCAGATTAATATCACACCATTAGAGAATTAAAAAGAAAATTAATCTGACATCATATTGGAAGTTTAACAGATTTTTCAAATGTTTGAGAATAATACAAAACGAGTATCAATATGAGTAATAGAGAATAGTAAATATATGAGTTTGAGGAACGTATTGAATCATGATAAAAACCCGATTATGGAAATTTTCACATATTTTAACATTTTGAAGGTGTACAATATGTTTAATTTTGAAATTATTATTTTTTTAAATATTGCATTTAGTCCACATGACAGATATTATTATGTCAGAGTATAATAGCGGGCTTCGCCTGCTAACAAACCGGTTGAGATTTTCGAAAAAACAAGAAAAATAGATCAGTAAATTTTTATTTTATAAAAAACATGATTTTTTTTTTTTTTTTTTTTTTTTTTTTTTTTTAAAAAATTATTTGGATATATTAAAGAAAGGATAAAGTGTTTTGAAAGGAATATTCAACGAAACCCTTTGTGCGGTCTTTGATCACGCTTACCCACTTGTTTTTCTTTTCCTTAATGGAAAAAAAAATTAACAATTAAACTTTTCCACCAGTTTTGTGTAATATTTTTTCTTATTCTGCTTGTGCGTGTATGTTATAATTTCTAGTTTATAAGTCTTCACAAACCCCTTTTCCTCTTTGCAGTAAGATGTCTAATAGTGCCATCATTGCTCTCCACACTGAATTGATGGAGACGGGTCTGGATTTGATGGCTCGATTCACTTTTGGCATGTCTTCCAATGTCCCTAAAAGGTTAGTTGAGTTTGTCTTTTGATCAAGATATGAAATTTGTTAGTGCAATACTTCTATGATATCTTGTAAGTAAAATAATTCATTTGGATTATTATTTTCTTTTTGTATCTCTTTCTCATTTATATAATACTAGCTACCTGGGATTGCCTGGACCTGGAATAATAACTTAGCATGTATCTGAAATCATGTGTTGAATTCAGACATTTTTCTCCTGGAGAGATTTCTGCAGCTTTAGGGAGGGTGAAATTGCACTTGGCTCTGGAGTTTTTAAATTTGGAACTTTTTAGCACACATCTTTCTGTTACGTTATTCTCATACTGAAAAAATTATTAATCCTTCCATACGGAAAAAAAAAAAAAAAAAAAAAAAAATCCTGGCACAAATCTCTTAGAATGCAAAATTATATCTCTGGAGTCACTGAGAGGGGGAAGGCCTTTGCCGATTGCAGTCTAATCTGTAGAAAAGAATGAAAAATATAAAAACAACATGTAATTTTTTTATAATAAATATTAATATTTTTTTTAAATGAAAGAGAACTGTTGAAAGCAGAAAAGAATTAACTATAAATGGGTATTTTTTATTTTGTATTTCCTTCAGAACTACACATATGCTAATTTCAAACTGAAGAAAAAATATGAAAACGACTTCCAAGTAACATTTTTTCATTTTTGAAATAGTAAATAGTCATATTTTTTTAATGAAAGGTGCCATTGAAAGAAGAAAAAAAAAATTGTTATAAGTAGGCATTACTTTTTTTTCATTCAGGTCACACAGATGGCAGTTTAAAACTGCAGAAGAAATGGAAAATATGAAAACGACCTTCAAAAAAACATTTTTTGAAATAGTAAATAATACATTTTTTTTCTTTTTTTGTAATTCCACTGGGGACAAGGTGATTGCAATTTCAAAAATGTAGAAAAAATAGAGCATTTACTATGCCTGTACTTGAACCTTATATTCTCCCATGCATGCATTGAAGTGATCGCTGTACAATAAAAACTCGATCATTAGTATTTGATATGGAGTTTTAATTAATATCTCAGCTAATTATTAAAAAAAAAAAAAAATCTGAGTCTGAGGTGCATTTATTCCTGTCTTCGTCTATCCTTATCCATCTTTGCAGACCATGCATCACATGAATTAACACTACAACGTGTGATAGATTTTCCTAGTGATCACCAACAGACAGGTGGACAAACATCTTACTTTTATAATTATAGATTTACTTTTTGTGTTATTTTAATTAGTTTTTCATGAAAAAGTTCTGATATGATAAATAAAAATGAATGTAGTGGTAAAGCTGCTATGTAACCAGTTTAAATATTTCCTAATCTTGATTATGACATAATTTAAGCATAAAACACCTTGCTTATAGTGCTGCCTCTAGTGACCACACTGGTCAAGAAAACACTATGTCATTTGGCATGCCGATATTTTAAGATATGGACTCAAGAAATTGTTGAAGAACAACAATTGAGCTCTCATAGTTACAGTTACAAAATATTTTGAAAATTTCAAATGGCAACACCCACTGTTTTTCATCTCAAATTTATCTTCATAGGGAAAAAAACATAAATGGCATTAAAATGGCACTTCTAGCTCTAGAAATGACATAAAACAAATGCAAAAGAGGGTTTAATGTTCTATATGTACTGTAAGAATATTTCAGTGATATTGTCATCTACCTATTGGCATTTTCTGTTTCTGTGATCATCTTTGTCATCCAAACACACCCCAATTATTTTCTGCCTCTTGGGGGTGTTTAACCCTTTCAGGGGCAGTGGTATGTATATGAAACCACTTAATTTTAATTCCTAAATGCCACAATGACACCAGAATTTTGCTAAAACCTTTTCCATTTAATATGTATGTGAAATATAGCCCTTTTTTCTTATTTCCAAATAATTTTTTTTGTAAATTCCGATGCCATTTATTTCAACCTTTTAGTACTGAAAGTACTTTGCCTGTGAAAGGGTTAAAATGTTAAAGTGTGTATGACATAAAAATACCATTAAACAGGAGATTCTGCATTGTCCATGCTTTGAATTATTGATGTCCACAATTTCGCCTGTGTCATCTGTCAAAGGGACACTGAAAAATTTTGTAATCTGACTAAAAATATTTTGGTATTTTATCACCAATAAGGGCTCGTTTGTTGTTGTCACTGATCTTTGCATTTGTTTTAAGTTACCATTTCTAGTGGTAATTGGAAACCCGACTGCTTCAGTATCATTTGTTTTTTCACCCTTAAGATGATTTTGTGATTTAAAAAAAAAAAAATTAGATGTTACTATTTGAAAATCTAGAAATTTTGTCACCATAACTGTGAGAGCTCACTTGTTCGCCATCTTATTCTTGAGCCCATACCTTAAAAGATGTATATCCCAAATGACATCCCATTGATCTTAACTCTTTTGCTCTTAGATGAATTAACTCTACATAGCATATAACTACTAGTCAATACACTGGGAGCAAAGAGGTTTAAAAAATAAGGTATTTGGCATAAATCTCTTTTAACCCGATAAGTAATTTTTTTTATCAAAAAATGGGAAACACTATTCCATTTTAAATCACTTCAATAATCAAGCCTGACAATTTGTTGCTTTTATGTTTAAAAATGAGTCAGGAAGTTTCACGTTGTTGAGCTGTGAATTTGAGAATCACATTGGTTATTTTGAATATCTAATTTTTATTTTGTAACTATTTAAACAGTATTTTTTTGTGTGAAAGGAAAAACAAATTTCTTAAAGAGCCAAAATAAATAAATAGATAAAAGCAAAAAACAAACAAACAAAAACCTACCTTTTTCCAACCTTGCTTGTAAGTGACATGATTATGTGACATGGCTTAACTTAATAGAAAGACATTTTTTGACTTTCAATCAATTTTCTTCTTGCAGATCCCCTGTGTCAGAATTCCTGATGGAGAAAGGCCAAAAGACCAGCTGGTTGGTTGGAAATAAAATTATTACAATCACTACCAGTGGATGCAGTACAAAATCATTCAAAAATGGTCTCTGTGAACGTTGCTACAACCTTTGCAGGGAACTAAACAAGAATTCTGATCCTCGTTAGTATTTCTCTCCTGTTTTATTAATGTGAAAGTCATAATTTTGTTCAGTATTATACAAGGGATAGTTATAAAAGTATGAGAGTGACTTCATTTCTTATGAAATGCATTTGAGATTCTATCTTGATATGTTCTTTTTTGAAATAGCCACTATTTACTGCCATTAGGATTGCCAGGTTTATCTTCTTCTCTGGAAAAAAGGAAGATTTTTTTTTTTTTTACATTAGTTTGTTTTGGTTTTATTGCATTTTTATCATTTTCCACATCTTACTAAACTATGTTAAATCTACCAATAATGTCAAGGAATTTCCCTTAAAAGCAAGTTCATTAATTAATAGTTATAATTTTTATTTTCCAACTGTCTGTGTTAGTATTACATTATTCTTACTGTTTAACAAATTTTGAAGTTACATTTCCCTATATGAATCAAAAATTAATTGTAGCAACAGAAACAAATGAAAATTGGACACCCTTCAAAACACATGTTTGTATTTAGAAACACAGCAAATTTGCTGTAGCAATCTGCTTACTTTTTAGAGCATGCACACAGGGCACAACCTTCTGTCCTGAACAGCAACTATTCTTTCTTCCATTTGATGAGCCTGTGTGTAACATTTTTTCTAGCAAAAAATGCATCAAAAAGTGAAGTTTCTGAAGCAACCTGAGTAAATTTTCTGAAATTATTAAAAGGCAGGTTATATATAAAGGATGGGGGGTCATTTAACATGAAAGGTTTAAATATATAATGTACAATAAGACTAAAAAACATACAACTTATTGGGAAAACATACAATCTGGCAATCCTAATTGCCACACACTTAGCCCAATATGTCTGTCACTCTCTGAACATTTGAACCCATTTTTCAACATTGTATTTAAAGTAACCACTGTTTTTTCGAAAGGATGGTTTCAAAGCTCTGATTTTAGATGAATGAATAAAAAGCAGTTTAATGAAAGCAGTTCTAGGCAGTGTTGTAGTTGTAAAAAACCAGAGGGTATACGCTAGAGTCAGGAACATTTATGCCTAGAGTATACGCTATAGTTTTATTTGAGAAACAGAGGGTATATCTAGCTTCTTAAAAAAATCCAGAAGGTATAAAGTATATACCTCTGTATACCCTCCACTACAGCCTTGGTTCCAGGTTATATGGAGGATATGCTACGTATTCTATTCCTTTATCAGTCAAATAATTGGTAACAGTTTTGCAAACATGTGGGTGTGAATTATCATGATGTAATGACCAACTGCATCTAATTCAATTCAGGTTTTTTTGCCCCGATATGTTCTGCTAACATCAAAATTGCCACATAATATTGTCCAGTGACAGCTGTATGCTCAGACACTGCATGTTGATAAAAGACTTTTGCAAGTAAAGTAGTCAAAAACCTTAGCAGCTGTAATTAAAAAAAAGCATGCAGATATTAATTATTTTAAGGCAAAGTAACTTTGGAGATGGATTTTTGTTTTAAAGAAATCTAGAAAAATGAATCATTCAAAGGGATGCCAAGAGAACATTCAATAGGTGACATGATACCCACAGATGCCGCGTTGGACAGCACTGCTGTACAGCATCATATACAGTTGACACACATTTAATCACAAGCAGCACTACCAAAATATGCCATGTCAAGCGTGATAATATATATATATCAGTTCTCATAATATATAATGACATTTTGTCTGGATTCAAAGTTCCAAGTAGTACAGATATGGGATAATTTTTTTTTTGTTAAATGACTTAATGGAACCTACTTCTATATTTTTAGAAATAACTTGTGTGTTTTAGTGATTGATTATTGCTTACATTTTGTTTTTACAGACGAAAAAGATTCCATCTTTATAGAAGGAGAAAATATGAGAGAAGACCCTTCTACACTTAGTTTTAAAAGAAAACGCCATCGTTCTGCCATTCAGGGTCGAAGTACAACATCTCGAGAGTTTATGACCGAGTCTGGCCAATCAAAGGATGACATCCGTTTGCATTTCCGCCGCTTACACAGTGTGGACTCTGCTGTGAGGTTTGTATAATGTCCTTTTCTTTCCATTTCAATTTTCTAAACATATATATTATATTCTTTGTATAAAGAAAACAAATATTTATTATTTTTAAAAATGAAAAACCCAACTGTCAGAGCTACATAATGTAAATATGCATACAGGCATTTTTTTCTTTTTCATCGTGTCTTATTCATATTCCAGATACATATAATTAGCAATATCTCATAGGAAGTCAAATTGGGTACTTACATATTATCTGTAATTAGTATAATTGGCGTTATGCTTGGCACAGTTGTATCTGACCTGGCCCAGATAATACGTAAGTACCTCAAGTTGTTTATTTTTTATACCTTTTTATTGCAGCATGCATAATCATGAAGATGATGCAGGATATTACATCAGTTACTTCAAATTGAACGTAAACAAAAGAAAAGTAAAGCATAAAGATTTTATTTTTGGGATGTAATCAAATTATTTCAAATATATATATATTTTATATAAAATTATTCCTAATTTTTTCTTTGTTTCTTTAATGTGTTTATTATTTATTTATTAACATTTTATTATGATTGTAAATAATTAATAATTTTCCATAACTTTAATATACACTTTTTAATAGAACAGCTATTTATAAGCAATTTAGAGACATCCAGAGAGTGTCAGCTATAATAATTATAGCTTTTTTCAGTGAGCAAAGAAAAACATTTCGGTACCACATTTATTAAAATCCATCTAGCCATTCTCTTTTATCAGGGAATAAAAAATTCTTGCATTTTCCACAGTCAAAAATATTATCCTTCTTTTCTGTCTGCAGCTGGGTAATAAATAAAAATATAAGGCTGTCTAATGCAATACCTGTAGGTACCCTTTCAAATGTTTCATTTTACTAGCATTTTTTTAAACAGAAATCTCTTTTATAAGGTGCTTTGATTTAAAGTCATTAATGTTTTTTTACTGAGGGCAACATTAATATTTTTGATTACTTCTCATGCAATTTTTCTTGAGATAGTCCCCCCATCTCCCCACATACACATGACATGTAAAATAAGAGAAAACAGTTGAAAAGTCATATTCTTTACTAAAGATGGAAGTTCCGTTGAATTCGGCAGTGGAACCTATGCTGGCTATGCCCGCTCTAGTCTTGAATCAAATGACCGTTGAATTATTATAATTTTTTATTTCGACCCAGATTAAATTCAAATTTAATTTCAACAATGGATTAATGCTTTTTTGGGACCCATCTGTCAAGGTGTCATATCCGGAAAATGTAGTCTTCACATGCTACCTGCTCTTATTACATGCAGAAAACATTGAAGAAAACATAAAAAATGTACAAGCACTGACAAACACTTAAAAAATGTATAAAATATTTCAACTAATAAGTGATATGCAAAATGAAACAATTTGTCTCAAATCAACTATTTATTAATCCCTATTTATTCTGAATTAATTTCAAATATAATTCTCAATAGTTTTAGTGTTATAATAGGTTATCAGTCTGATTGCAAGTGTTTCATCACAAACATACTGCACCAATATATCTTTAAATGTATGATTATTTAATTATTATGTATGATTATATGTATTTATTCTGATAAATGTTTATAAGAATTCATTTTTTTTAGAAATGAGACTGAAGTACCTGATGATGGATTTTCATTTTTGAAATCTGACAAAGGTAACTATAAAAAATATTTTTTAATGCCCCATAACTAATTGGGAAAGAATGAGTAATGAGGAATCTATTAAAATATAAAAACAGTGAATTATTGAAATTTAACACATTTGTGACTGGTGACCCAATTAGTCTGGATTTTCAAAATTCCACCTGCAGAAGAAATATATTTATTTTGAGGACACTAATAATGTGTTATTTAAAGATTAAAAGAAAAGTCTTGCATGGAGTCTGTATAGTGCTCATCTCCCCTCTTTTATTTCTGGTCCTAGTATAACTGGTGATTAAAAATAAATGTAAAGCGTGATTTGAAAGTAGATAAATAAAAATAAATTTCAAGAGTTCCGGTGCCATGTTGTTCATAAATTCAAGATATAAGTCTTGTTGCATTTTCTTCTTTTTATTAACAGGAAAACTTAAACACAACAATTAAATATTAATTAGACTGAACTTAATTCCAGGAGAGCACATCTAGAAAATGCTCTATCTTTGAGATAAATTTATTCCATAAATCCAAAAGTTTTCTAGTCAGTTCAGCTATTACGCATCAGCGTGAGCGAGTTATAACTTTGCCCACAGACATCATGTGATCAAATCAATTGATTCTCAACAGTGATTACTAATGCATGACAATTGCTTGAAGTCACTTTTATTTATCTATCTATTGATTTATTTTAATTAGCTGTGTATGCCATTATAGTGTTGCTAGGTGTCTTGATTTTCAAGGGTTCCAAGGTCCATCCTGTAGAACCACTACATGGAATGCCTAAAGTCCAGATTTTTCTTGATATACAAATTCTTTTAAGCTTATTTTGGTGCTATGCTATCTGTTAATATACATCAAGTGAACTTATTAATTCAGTAAAACTTGTGGAAACTGAACCTGTCTGTAATGGAAAATTTTCCAAAAGGAATACTGTATAAATCTACCTGCTTAGATAGAAACCTGTCTAAAGGATACTTTTCCAGTCCCTAGCGATTCTGTTTTTACAGGTTTTACTGTACTTTGTTTAGTAAATCCTGTGAAAACGGAATCTGTCTATGATGGAATCGTGTCTTAAGGGTGTAATCAAATCCAAACTGCTTATTTTGAGACACATTTTTAAATTCATTTTTGCCCTAAAATACATCTAATTGGCAGGTTCTCTTATTCAGAAACTTTATAATGTCCCTTATTGGTCGATTTTTCGATAAAAGCAGAATATATTTCAAAAAATGCTGTCAAAGTGGACATTTTGAATCTAATTTCCTGAAGCGATAGCGCTGGAAACAAAAAAAAAATTATCGTACTGTGAAAATAATTGTTTGTAAATCAATTTCTAATTAATTGAACGAAAAATAAAAACACAGATCCCTTATAAATCTCTTCATAAATCATGCCGCCAAGTTTCATGTTTTTACTTTTAAAAATGAGTCTGAAAATGTGTCTCAAAATTTGGAGTTGTTGAGCGTGGAATTTTTTTTTTTTTTTAATACCGCCATAAATATAAATAAATTAGAGTCACATTGGAAGGAATATCATACGAGTATAAACCGCTCAGTTTGAAACATCTACAAAACAAAATTTTGTTTTGGTTCTAGCAAATCTGTACTGTATAAAATTATTGTATTTGTTTAATACAGTAAAACCTACTAAGGCAGAATATCAAGTGACCAGAGAAAGATTCAGTTTTGAGCTGGTTTCCTTCTTAGCAGGTGTAATTGTATGGATTTATTTTTGCCAGAAGCATGAAAAATTTCTGTTTAAGGTAGGATTCCGTTATATGCAGGTTCATTTTTTTTTTTCATAAAATTTACTATACTTTTATGTCTTAGAAACAACTGTCACACTTATTTTTTGTCGTCTTGTCTTTTTGTGACAGTGAATCCGGCAATACTAGTTATGTATTAAATCTTTCAATGCATATTTTACTATAATTGAAATTTGGGGTTTTTTTTGTTTTGTTTTTCAGATAATAGTGATAAACAAAGTCATCTTTGTACATGCTGGTGCACTAATTGGGCTGAAGTTCATATTCGAAGAACAACTGGAAATACTTCTTGGTTAATGAAAATCCAAAATCAGCTGTGTTTGCCATCATCTCCACCAGTAAATATATTTTTTCCCAATAATTTGAATTTTGAAATAATCAATCAAGAAATATAATTAAATCTTTTAAAGTAGGGATGTAATGGATATTCGACTGTCTGAATACTGAACACTATTTCACCAAATATCTATAGCTGAATAATGTGTAAATTTAGTCAAATAAATTCAGGATAATTTTTTTAAATGACATATATTTCAGCTCAATCTGAGCCATTATCAAAACAAACAAAAATATTCTATAAATTCATGGTCTATGAAATTATTTAAAACACAATCATATATATATACATATATATATATTTTTATAGTTAGATATACATACTTCAAACCACGAAAAAAAGGTTACTTTCCTTTTTTGCAGTAGTTCTATATCTTCATTCATAAAATTTCTGGTTGAAATGTGTTTATTTGATTTAGAACATGAGGTGGGCAGCTATGATACAGTCATTTTCATGCTTTATAAAAATTACTGGTATTCTAATTTATATATTAAGAAGTTGAATAGCATTTCTCTATTTCCTTTAAAGGTTAAAATTTTTTTTAAAGTGGTGTCAAAGTTAGATTTAAGCTGATTTTAGAGACACAGTTACTGAGAACAATTAATTCATTATAGATTAGATGTAATCCATTTCTAGAAAAATGAGAAATGATATTCTATTTATAGCATTTGAATATTAATGTCTTCAGATTCCATATACATATAAAATTTCAGATTTTATAAAATTGATTTCTGATGTTTTTTTTAAGGATGTTCCCCTCTCCTTGTTGACTTCGATGGTGCTTCAAGGCCCATGGGGACAGGGTCCTGACAGCTCACTGCTTTTCCCAATGCACGAAGATTTGTTGGAAGATGAACTATGTATGTTAGATCGCTGTATAATTTTATCATTTATTTCTCATATTTATACATATATATATATATATATATATATGGTTGAAACTTTTTGTGTTTTAAATACTTTATTTTTGTAGTATTAAAAATCTCCCTATTACATTTGTGTATTATATTGATTAAAGTACTGTTTTTCAATCTTTTTGGATTTCGTCAGTGATATACTTTCGATTTAGTAAGATTTATGTGACGTGCCATAAGAACTAAAATGAAAAATTCTGCAGTTCACATTTCTGTAACTATATAAATATTGTGTAAATGTAAAGCCATATCTTTGTCTGTAAAAGAAAGAAAAGAGTATTTTTTGTAAAATATATATTTTCATGTTAGGTAAAATTAGGTTTGTATGAAGAAAAAAATAAAATTAAAATAAAAAATAAAATAAATAAATAAATAAATAATTCTATTTTTTAGTGATGGGCGATTCTTGAAATTTCAACAATCGATAACAATCTCTATCGTATAAAATGCTATCAATAGCAAAAACTATCGATAGCCAAATTCTACTATCGATATTTTCTACAATCGATTGTTTCACCGACAAGCTAAAAACAGTAATTGCAAAACTTAATGACCAATAAGTTGATTAGTTTCCCATTATCTTTTTTACATCACCTCTGAAAGCATTGCAAATCTCGTTTAAGGTTCCAAGAAGAGCCAAGAGTAACCAAAATCTCAAGGGAAAATACCCCCTTCCCCCTTGTATACTTAACCAATGAACCCCCAAAACTAATCAGGGAAGCCCCTTATCACAATGAACCTATACACAAAATTTGAAGAAAATCGGATAATTCTGCTTGAAAACCCCATTTATCTAAATTAAGGGGGGTTAGCCCCCCTCCATTCCCCCCTTTATACTTAACAATTATACTTAACCCCCAAAACTAATCAGGGAACTGCCTTATCAGAATGAACGTATTTACAAAATTTTAAACAAATCGGATATTTCTATCAAGAGTTATCGCGTTACGTACATACATACATGCATACATACATACATACAGAACCGGCAGGCACATTAGCTCTCAGGCTTTGATAGCCTGTAAGCTAAAAAACTGAAACCAAAATCGAAAAATTAAAAACTACCAATGTTAGTAGAGATTGCCCTCAGCTTTCCTATACAAAAATAAATCATTTAAAAACATTAAAATGCGAGCGAGAAATTAAAAAAAAACTTCCCATAGACTTAACATTAGCTTGCGAGTATTTTCGTGTCATAACAGCATTTTAAACGTACTTATCACCTGGTTTCTCCAACATAGGAGCTCATATGGTAGAACAACGAGAATGCCGAACGTTGGGGTATTCCATATTTTGGAATGAAATGATTTCATAACCTTTTAATGGCTTTAATTTAACTTTGTATTTTCATAAAAAGGCAACAGACTAAAAAGAAAAAGGTAACAGAATATTTTAATGTAAAATAAAAATTCCAAAAAAAAAAAAAAAAAAAAAAAAAAAAGGAAACAAGAACGAAAAATTGTGCATCAAGCATAGATTATGTAACACTTTCCAACACATCCAAAATAATTTTGCAAATCTTTACCATTTATTAAAGTGAAAGATGATATCTAATTAAACAATTTTGAAAACGCATAACATATTTAAAAATCCAATTTCAAGAATTAATTACAATATTGGAAAAATATCAGAGCTCTTTTGTGCAGCCCTGTATAGGATCTATAGATTTTTATATATACTAAATAGAATGCTAACTTTTAGTTCAGATAGGAAAAGTGTAGCACAGTTTAAAATTTCCCATCTAGAATTTCGGACAATAAACGGAAATGTACTCGACAACTTTTGTGCTGCCCTGTATACAATCTATACAATTTATACACACCAACTAATAGACAAAAAATGAGTTAAATTTAAAAACGTGTTCAGGAACTGAAAAAGCATTCCCTGCAATTATTATTAATAAGCAGTACTTTAAACGAATTCTTTTGTGTATCCCTGTGAATGAACGATTAAAACTATACATACAATAATTCTACAGTAAGCCTCTTGTAATCCACGTTAGTGATATATATCAATTTCAATATGTTTGAAATAGTGAAACATTATTAAAATAAACCGCAAGCGATTTTTCTTCATAGACCGTAATGCAACCGAATTCTTTTGAGTATCCCTGTAAAGAAACTATAAGTGCTATGCACACCACATTCTATAATTAGTCTCTTATAGTGCGCTTCAATAATATATATCAATTTCAATATGTTTGCAATTGTGTAACATCATTAAAATAAACCGCAAATGATTTTCCCCTATAGACCACAATGTAACGGAATTCTTTTGAGTGTCCGTGTAAAATAATTATAAGTGCTACACACTTCATTTTCAATACCGAACATTCCACAGTAAAGCCTTAATAACATATATCAATTGCATGACGATCAGAGTATATTTACGCGAGTTAGAGCATGGATAGACAGACAGACAGACGGGAGACAGATAAACTGAATTCATAAACACTTTTTAACTATGTTGGAAAGTGTTAAAAAGAGAATTTTGTTTGGATAAAAAATGTTAAAAAATGATAACAATATCAAAAGACAAAATCTCCTTTCCACCTAGAGATGTCATACCATATCAAGTGCCAGCACCCCCCTCCCCCTGAAGTGATAACATTATATACGCACAGCCCCTAAAATGATTTCCGTTTTGTTTTTATTTGTCTTACAAAAGTTAGATATTCAGTATAGTACAAGCACATATCATGCAGGGGATTATTTTAATTTCTCGTTGCTATATTCTAAAATCGAAACAAACAATATAAAAAATACCACAACTATGCGTTTACATCAATAATCACACCACAAGAAGAAAAGAAAGAAAAAAAAATCGTTTCTGTACTCTGAATCTGCGTTCAGTCCCCTTTTGAACAATTCAGTCTAAGATAATCATATATCATTCAACTTTCCACGACGCAGATGATCTTGCGTGGAAGAGCGGATAAGAGTAGCAATTTATCAATATATTGACTAGAGAGACATCGATAAAAAAAATTTATACCATTGATAAAAATATTGATACTATCGTAAAAAAAAATTGATACTATAAAAAAAATTGATACTATTGAAAAAATTGATACTATCGAAAAAATTGATACTATTGAAAAATTGATACTATCGAAAAAAAATTGATACTATCGATACAGTCGATTTGACCATACTATCGATAAAATCAATATAAAATATTGTTATCGCCCATCACTACTATTTTTATAATAGAAAAAAAAATCCAATTTTACTTGCTGCATCTTTTTAGTTATTTGATATGAAAGTGGTATCTGTTCTTTTTTACCTCGATTTTTACTATGTAACCTGTTATCTACATTGACCATTTATTAGTAAAATCACTAGAAAAGAGTTAAATTTAGCTTAAAACTTAAATGTTTAATATCTGTTTATCACTAGTTAATTGCATATTCAGTATATAATTAAAAATATTAATAAACATTCAATAATTTGTATGGTAAGTATGTAAATGCTCTTTTCTTAAATTGCATGAAAGCAGTCTAAATACATTTTGAATTATGTGCTCAATATATTTAATACACAACATTTTTGTTTGAAAAAAGTTAAAGTTCATTAAGCATGATTACATGCACTTTATTCTTTAAAAATTGCAGATAAATCAGTGAAAATAGACTTTTTATTTTGGTCTTTTAAATGAAAGTTACTCAAATAGAACTGTACAGATCATGAAAAATATAATCAATATGGACTTCTGAAGAACATGTATATTTTGGAAATGATATTAAATACAAAAGCTGATGTTATTTCAGCTGAACTTCAGGTTCACAGTAATTGTAGTAGCTTCCAGATATTGCCTCCGAAACTTGTTTTGAAATGTAAATTGAATGATGGGACCATCATATATCATTGCGGGGAACATATTTTGAAAAAAATTAAGTACTTTTTGATGTACCTTTGAGTATTTCTTGTTTTTTTATAATTATACTCTTTTTGTATAATGCAATTTTTATAACGAATAAAAAATAAATGACATAAATACATGAACTAATAGTTTGTCATGTGTATAGTTTAAAAAATTTTTTGTATCATTAAAATTTTTAAGGAAATATCTGAAATTAATGTATTTTTTTCTACAATACTTCATTACACTTTTAGAATTCATTATAATTTGTTTGTAAAATCTTAAATCTAACACCTGTTAGGTAGCTTTCAATACAAAAAAGTATAAAGCTACCTAATGCAGCCGTTCGGAGGAAAGCAATTCTGGAAAATTTCGATATATTTTCACCGATCATGACTCCCAGACCCCAAAACCACCCTCCATTCAAATGTTGATTTTATATATAGATATATCCATATATATATATATAATCTATGTCATACGATAACGCTTGTATTTATAAATTGATTTTGATGAAACTAATTGTGGTTATTAAGCTCACCAATGTCTCGACCGAGTTCGTTGGGCAGCTTGGTCTGCCATTTTGTTTCAAGATGGCGGCCATTTAAAAATTTAAAACTAAAATAAAGATACAAAAAAATTAAAAATTAAAATTTATTTTTTAATTAAGTGTTAGGCCTTGATACAAGGATTCCAGAGCATTTTTTGTTTTACCTCTATCTTAAAAAATGGCTGAGATAGAGCAGTTTGAAAATCTAGGTTGGCTGACATTTTGAAACAAGACAGCACATTATAAAAAAACGACGATTAATTTAGGAGTTTTAGTGAACGTGATTTCTCGCAAATTATTTTCTTTCATTGTTGTAATCATTTTCTCAATCCTACGCATAAAACTATATATTCATATCCATTAGCGCCAAATTCTCACCAAACTTGGTGACATTTGGTGAAATGTTGCCAAATTTGGCGACCGGAATAAGTTTTCATAAATGATGCCAATTTGGCTATAGCTCAATAATTTGGCGAATTTCTTATTCAAATTCAGTATTAACAAATCTTTTGTAAATGGTTTCTTTGCATAGCTTGCTGTTTTCGAGTAACATTAGCTAAAATTTTAAAACGAAGATATAGGAAAGCTACCTTTTCATACCAGTACAGGCCGGAAGGACTTTTTTTACTTACTTTTATTTAATTTATCATTGTTTATAATGTAAAGGTGGAATTGTGAAATTCTTTTTTCACACACTTCCTGATGTGCTACAGTTCTAATAATTTTGCACAGTTATGTGTTCCCAATGACAATTTAATATTTTCATAACTTAAATAGATTTATTTTGATTAAATTATGAATATAAAATAACACAAAGAGAGACATTTTAAAAATCCTCAATAGATAGCTTTAATAATGCTTTTTTTTCTGTTTCCTGTTTCCATATCTTAAAAAGAATGCAAATAAAAAAAAAAATTCTAATAAATTCACTATTTTGCACTTTCGACCAAGTCTATATAAAAGCAGTGAATTTTCCATAATCAGGACCTCTACCAACTTTGCATATTGCAATGGAAATGTTTTGGAATACCATTAAATTAAGTGTGATATTTAACCTTTAACAGCCATAAGACTCAACTACACAGATATCACACTTATGCCATAGAAAATAAAACGTCCCAATAGGGGACATTCATCTTATGGGCGACTATTTAAGAAAAAAAACTCTTGACCATAAAGGGTTAAGATAAACTTTTAATGCTTATAAATGAGTGTTTTTAAGAAAACTATTTTTATATATTTTAATTCTTTTTCTAGATGAAGTTCCTTCATCAGCTGCTGTCGATATTGTGTCTTACTCCAAAACAGAACCTCCCATGAGAAGAACCAACTCCAGTCCTGACATTAACACCATCTGGATTGAATCAGGTTCAGCAGACACAGATCACTTCCAGGGAGGCTCGCATCTGCAAGATTCCGCTGAATGTGATAAAGAGTCTTTGATGCAAGGGAGTGGAGAATGTGATAATAGTGAACTATCATTTAGTAAGGAGAATTTTTTTTTTCTCTAAAAGAATCCTTTTCTAATTATTAAACTAGTACGTTGTGGCCATCGCAAAACTTTCTCCTATATCATTATAATGCAAATAATTTTAATAGCATACTCACACAGCAACAATTATGGATATAAAGTACAGTAATACCTCTGTTTTCATTGACTTTGGTTATAGTAGATTTTTTCTGCGAAAAATTTGTCTTGGTTTTCGTTAGTTGCCTCAGATTTCGTTGGTGTACCCACGTGACTTTGATGCGTTTTTCCCGAAACAATGGGGGAGACCCATGCATTCTCCTGCTCAGTGTGGCATTGATTCTCGTCATTTATGCATCACACCACACGTACAGGCAAACAATTTCGTTTATTTCCTGTGTATTTTTGTGCTTTTTTTTTATTGATTGCGATTGCTTCATCATGGAACCAAAGAAATTTTTCCCAGACAGCAGCCCTTTAAAGAAGAAGGCCAGGAACATGATCGAGTTAAAGAAGGAAATTATTTAAAAATATGAGAGCGGTATTAAGATTACTGAAATTGGCTGCATGTACGGGAAATTGCCATCAACAATAAATTCCATTGTAGCGAAAAGGGGAGCAATAAAGGAGGCTAATGCAGTGAAAGGTGTAAATGTGCTAACGAAATCCTGACTCTGAAGTTAGTCCTACTGCCAATAGACCAAAAAGGGAAGTGACCTGAGATATAGTGCCTTGATACCTTATGCTAAGAACACTATATTAATTTCTTATTATTTTCAGTATTAAACGCTATACTTGTTCACAATAAAATATATTTTTGGTACGTATTTTGGAGTGTTTAGAACGAATTAATTGGATTTACATTGATTCATATGGAAATAATTGTCTCAGTTTTCGTCAGTTTCAGATATCGCTGATTGTCTTCGGACGGATTATCAATGAAAACTAAGGTATCACTGTATAATGCTTTTCTTTGAATCTAGCATAGAATTACAGTGATCAGTGAATAATAATATAAAAAATCATGCTCGTTAAATTGCATCAATAGATTGTGGACAAGATTAGGAATCTGTATCCAAGCACAAGATACAAATGCCTCCTGTTGATCGATTAAAGTCAAAATTGAATCAGCATGTATTTATGTTAAGGTTCTATGCGAATATGAAGTTTGATGAAATTCTGATATACACCAAAAACTTTCCAGCATCTTTTTATGTCAAGGTCTAACATTGTATGAAGTTTGATGAAATTCTGTCCATTAGTTTTTGTGATATAGCTATCACAGAAATTATGAAAATCACAGCATAGCAGAGCCACTTGTTGAGTGATACACACCAAAAACTTTCCAACATCTTTTTATGTCAAGGTCTAACCTGGTATGACGTTTGATGAAATTTTGTCCATTAGTTCTTGAGATATAGCTATTTTGGAAATTGTTCAAAAAAATTGCAGCCTAGCAGTACCACCTGTGGGGTGATATACACCAAAACCTAATCGGCACCAATTTATTTGAAGATCTAAATGAATCTGAAGTTTTAGTATATTCCATGTTCATGAGTTACATCACCCACAAAATTTGTGCCATGGACAGACATTTTCTAAAAATTATCAGAATGTTTCTGCCATTTGGACTATAAGATGTTACACTGCAAATTGAAAACATAAAATATCATTGAGTTATTATCTTTTTTATTCAATAACATGTTATAGCATGTAAAAAAAAAAAAAAAAAAAAAAAAAAAAAAATAGGTGTTTTAAATTTAAATTAGATTTTTATGATTTTTTTACTTGCTACAAAGAATTTCAGCTTTCCAGAACAATTAACACTCTGATTAATAAAATTATAGATGTTCTTATGCTTTACTTAATAAAATTATAATTATTAGTATATAAAAACAGTCAAATTGTATTCAGGACCTTCTAAAACTTATAAATCCATCAAAAACTGAAAGTCACAATTGTTCCTGAACCCAGTACTTTCTTCTTGTATAGAGAAAAGAAAGTAACAATGGTGTATTTTATAATAGTACTTAAAATGCATTATAAAAATCAATATTTTAGTTAAAACAAATCATGGCTTGTGAAGGTGTGCAATGTGTCATTCTACAAAACAGTTACCTTTTCAGTACATGGTAATTATTTTCTTAAAGAATATTATATATATATTTAATGTTTTTGAGGTTTTATACATAATAGAATACATTAAAAGTATTATATTTGATGAAGATTAATGATTGATGATTTTATTTTTTTTTTTTTTAATGAATGAAGATATACATTTGTTACATGTTACGCTTAATTTCCTCTATTAACATCTTCACTTATTTTGTGAATGTGATATATTATTCATTCAGTAATGTATTTTGTTTTTTTTTTCTGTAAATTTCTTTGTATGAATATTAAATTTTATTATGGAGAAAAAGGATTTTTTTTTTTCGAAAACTGTGTTTTAACTATTGTTACAAGCTTTTCTTGTATCCTCCGTTACAATGCACATTGTTGTTTGTCATTAATTTTGAAATATTCTGACTGAACCAGAAATAATCATGAATTTTATGTGTCCTCTGTTCTTGATTCAAAATGTAAGTATCCTTTATGTAATAAAAAATAAGTTTTTAATTCATATCCATAAAGCTTTTTTAAAGGTATTTAGTTTAAGATTTGTATCCTACCCTAAATAAGGATGACATTATTAAACAAAACATTTTGTATTTGCATTATTTGTAGATGTATCTTCCATTACAATATTAGAAGTTATAATTCAAAGTAGTAAATTTCTAATGTAACTATAATGTATTTTTTCAATGTATTTTTCCAAACATTTCAAATGTCTTAATATTTCAATACTTTTACCTATTTTTTTTGCACTCATTGTATCTCAGGACTACATATTTTAAGTGATCAGCACAAGCCTTGATAAAAACTGAGTAGATATTTTCAAGAGTCGATCCAGGCAAAATTTGGGCCTATTTAGAACCCCTTCACAAATATCTATTTAATATAACAGGCCCCTTCATAAAAATCTATTTAATAAAATATGCCCCTAAACAAAAATCTATTTGATAAAATGGGTTCCTTCACAAAATTATGATAAAACAGGCCCCTCACAAAATTCCTTTTACTGAAATAGGCCCTTTCACAAAATTCTATTGTATGAAAACTTACTATTTATTAATTATTTATTATTTTGTGATGTTTTAAAATGTGTAATTTGTAAACAAACAGGTTCACCAGAGAGGAAAACTTCAGCAAAAGGATTTAAAAAAGTTTTTGTTTATAAATGTTTGGTTCGAATTTGAGTAACTGGATTTCAACTTTCGTTACAAAATGTTATTTTTCACAAACCTGCATCGATCCCTGATTTTATATACTAGCTGTGTAGCAACCCATTGTGTTCCATTTGTATTTTATAAGATCATTCGAGTTTTTGGAGAAAAGCATTTACAAATCCAGTTTTTAAATCAAGATGTGTAAGTCATAAGCTAAAAATGTAATTATCATCATTTTTAAATCTTAGTCAGACTCTTCAATCATCGTAAGATTCTTTCAAATTAGTTCTCAATTTTTTTCAGCATTGAAAGATTAGTTGATTCTCCCAGTTTTCAACAAACTGCAAATTGTAGCCAGAATTATCATTTATAAATCTTAATTGGACCTTTCAATCATCATACAATTCCTTAAAATTGATCAATTAATTAATTAATATAATTTGAGTATTGAAAGATTGGTTAATTTGATTTATTTTTCTAATTTTTCCCATTTTTCTCAAAAAACTATTTTAGATATTCCAATGCAGGAAATTTAGAAACATTCTCCATGTCCCTGATAAGTTTGACATTTGTTGTTTAACCATTTCGGAGCCTATTCTTGACAAACTGACAGACAAAAAAAAAAAAAAAAAAATTAGGCTATATCATTTTAATAGTCAAATGAACTTAGAAGAAGGTGTTTTCTGAAACTCATTGACTCTACTATTTTATATATTAGTATAAACTTTTGCTTAATTTTCAGGGAATTTCATAAAATTTTAACTTATCTAAAATTTGATTAGCCTATAAGTTTGTGTTACTTAATTTTCAGGAATTACTAAAAAGGAAGAAGCAAAGTCAAGTTTGAGACTAGATCTAAGTTCTGAAAATAAATCATTGAAATTTGACCTTGGACATAGGCACTCAAATGAAAGTGAAAAGCTGGTGTCATCTAGGAAAAGTGAGTATGTCATATTCAAAGGTACTGTTTTTTAATTATATTAAGAGGACTGTGAAAGAAAAAAAGGGGGGGGGGAGAAGAAAGAAGGCCTTTTTAGTAGACCCTTTTAGAAAAAAGGGTACATTTAATATTTTAATGACTGCATCTGCATTTTTATTCAAACTTTAAAGTATGTTTCTCGATATTGACACAATTTCTAAATACATTTCAGCTCATACAAAACATGTTTTTTATAATTTTTTTTTTCTTTGCAAGATAAGGGAATGAAAATATTTGCATGACAAAGTGAATAAAAAGAAAAATTAGTGGTTGGAACTGAAAATTTTAAAATTTGACTAAAAATACATGCATAAATAAAACCCTCAAGAAAATAAAACTTTTACTAAAATACAGAGAATAAGAACAAAAAATTGTATTTATTCTGTGATTTGTAAAATCATCTAAGTTTAGAGAGCAATATTTTAAACATTTTTATGAAGAATTTTCCACTTATCAACAGGAAAAGCTGGTATTCAGTTTTTTTTTTTCCATGAATCTGTTTAGAAAGAATTTAGGTTCTTTAAAGGCCCTTTCACATTTCTTTTTTCTTTTTAAAACAAGATCTTACACAAAATTCTTTATCTTAAAAACAAACTTTTCAATCTCCAAACCCGAACCATCAACTGTATCTGTTTAAAATGAAATTGGACCTGTCACAAAGCAACTGAATTTGCATATTATCTAGTTACCTGTATTATAACCTGTATGTGTATGCCAGTAATGCTAAAACATCATAATGGTGGTGGTAACAATGCAATTAAAACTCTATACAAATTAATAGAATGGAGTTTACTTTGCGTAATTTATTGCTAAAGCTTGCCAGGGATATCTTTTTTTAATTACCTTTTTAAAAATGTATAAACAGGTACCCGAATATAACGATAATTTCATATTTTCAAAATTGTTATTAGATTTTCTACAAGTATGAAAACTGATGACAATTTCACAACAAGAATGGAAAATCATGTGTCAAGCATAGATTATGTAACACTTTCCAACACTTCCAAAATAATTTTGCAAATCTTTACCATAAGGTGTAAGATGATATCTAACTAAACAATTTTGAAAACACGTAACATTTTTAAAATTTTATTTCGGGAATTACCAACAATATTCGAAAAAATATCTCAGCTCTTTTGTGCAGACCTGTATATGATCTACAGATTTGTATATATACTAAATAGAATGCTAAATTTTAGTTCATTTAGGAAAGGCGTAGCACAGTTTAAAATTTCCCTTCTGCAATTTCCGACAATAAACTGAAATGTACTCGAACTTTTGTGCTGCCCTGTATACAATTTATATACAACAAGCAATAAACAAAAAATAAGTTAAATTTAAAAACTCATTCAGCAACTGAAAAAGCATTTCCAGCAATTATTATTAGTAAGCAGTACTTTAACTGAATTCTTTTGTGTGTCCCTGTAAATGAACGATGAAAGCTATATATCAATTTCAATATGTTTGAAATAGTGAAACATTATTAGAATAAACTGAAAAAGATTTTTTTTCATAAACCGTAATGTAACAGCATTCTTTTGAGTATCTCTGTAAAGGAACTATAAGTTCTATGCAAACCACATTCTATAATTAGTCTCTTGTAGCGCACCTCAGTGATATATATCCATTTCAATATGTTTGAAATAACATCATTAAAATAAACTGCAAATGATTTTTCCCCATAGACCGCAATGTAATGGAATTCTTTTGAGTGTCCCTGTAAAAAAAAAAAACTATAAATGCTGCACATTTCATTTTCAATACCAATCATGCCACAGTAAGCCTCAATAACATATATCCATTGCATGACGATCTGAGTATATTTATGGGAGTTAGAGCACGGACAGACAGACAAACTGAATTTATAAACACTTTTCAACTATATTGGAAAGTGTTAAAAACAGAATCCTATGAGAAAAATATAGCCAACACCTGTTTTTTTGGAGGGGGGGGGGGGGGGGGGGAAGTATTAAATAATTTATTGAGATTCATTTTTTGATCATGATTGCATTTGTTGTTCATTAAAAAAAAAGTCATGTTTTTGTCTTTGTGTTTCTTTTTTAGGCCTTACAGCTGGTCCTTTCCGAGACCGTGGACATACTATTTCTGTCATGAGCCCTATCCACCCGAAAGCTTCAGAGAATTCAAGTCAAAAATTAGAGCCTAATCGAAGGAGTGGTATGAATCCCAGGTAATGTTCTGATTGCCTTTTCAACAAGGAAATTATTGTAAGAAAAGAAACCGTTTGTTTATTTATAGTTTACTTAAAAAATTATTTTAAATGGATGTATAAGAATTAATGTTAAAGATTTCTTCATCAAATAGATGCTTTGGTGTAACACACAAGCTCTTTTTCCATTATTTCTGTGTGTTAGAGGTAGCTAATTTTTTTTTTTTTTGTGGGACTATGCATATATAATGTTATCACTTTAGCAGTGTTCGAAATCCTTCGTGGTCCGCTGGTCTAAGACCAACAAGAATGCAATTGGACCACTAACTTATAAAATTTAGTGGTCCTCTGGACCAGTAACTTTTTTCCCCTCTCAAACAGGCAAACGTATATTTTCCTGGCCCCGAAAAAACCAATCGCAAATCACACAAATGTTATATATATATAAAAAAAAAATTTAATATTGAAACAGAGAACTTGACATTTGAATGGGCATCTTTAGTGAAAGCTGTTTATGCTAGTACAAAGGAACCCAAGAAACAGACATGGGAAACTATAAATTCTGAATTTCATATTGGGCACAAAAATATTTTGGCTGTAATTGATGTATTGCATTCCATTCCTTCTACATCCGTTGAAGCAGAAAGAGGGTTTCGAATCTTAGGGGAAATTAAAAATGACTGGAGAAACCAGTTAAACAATGAAACTGTTTCAGATTTAATGAGAGTTTGTCTGGACACACCAGAGATTGAAAAATTTTATCCAATTCCACCAATAACACTCTGGCTTCAATCTGGAGAGAAATAAAAAAAAAATTGCATTAAACTTTACAGTCAGTTGAAATAATCGAAAATAAAATATCTAATTAATAATTTTATAGTTTTTGTTTATGTATTGTTTTTTATTTAAATTTTAACAAATTATAATTTTACATTTTGTTATGCTGGAAATTTTGTATAACTGCAAATTAAGTTTGGTTTATATTCTAGGAGGGGTCACTCAAAGAGTTAAAGGGACTTAATAGAATTTTATGTAGCGGACCAGTAAATTCTCATGCTTACTGGTCCTTGGGACCAGTGACTTTTTTTAAAGAATTCTAACGCTGACTTTAGGGAGGAGAGGGGTCTGGCACTTGATATTGTAATATATCTCTAGGGGCAGAGGGGGGGGGGGGTCTTTTGATGATATTGTTATCATTTTTAATCCAACCAATTTTTTTTCTTTGTTACTTTTTCTTTAGATCAAAATATTCTGTGTTTTTTTTTTTGTTTTTTTTTTTGTCTGTTATCTATTTTTATGAAAAGACACAGCTGCTATTGAAACTATTAAATGACTATAAAATCATTTTATTCCAAAGCATGGAATATTCCAACATTTGGCGTTCCTATTATTCTGCCATATGCACATATATTCTGCTGGTGGAGACACCAGGTGCGAAGTATGTTTGTAATGATACTTGTTGTGTTTATTAGTAAAGAAAAGAAAAAGAATGTTGTCCACCAGTTTTGGTTATAAGAAGTTTTGCTTGACCCCTCCTCGTGCAGGGGGAAGTGCAGATAATATTACTGTTGAATGCATTAAACTACCATTAAATACTTTTAAATAGTAACTATTTCTTTTAAGTGTTAATTAATATAAAGTTATTTCATATATAATAGTGATATATTTTATTGACTTCTCTTCATTTAAATCTGTAAATTATGTAAATAATAAAGATATAACCATATCTGTATATCACTGCAAACATATAAAAAGAAAAATATATATAAAAATAAAAATAATTTTTAGACACTGATAACAATATCATTAGGTGGATGGGGGAGTCGAGGAATGATAATGTTTGATATTGTAAGGGAGGGGGGGAGGAGGTTTCTAATATTACCAAGAAGTTGATAACTTTAATATATGTACAGCTCTTGTACTATATGTGTCCCTTTTGTGTGATAAATTTTGTTTTAGTGTATGTTTATTATTTTATCTCTTGCAGTTTTGTGTTTTTACAACTTTATCATAACAGCTGTTTGGGTCCTAATTATCAGAAACCACTTTTACTGCTGCAGACAGAGGTACGTCTATTTCTGCATCTTTTTATTTTGTTTTAAATTTCTTTAAAATAATTTGAGAAAGGAGATAAGACATTATTTTAAGACTGGATAAAGACATTACTTTCTGAAAATTTACACCTTCATGCCTGATTTCATATGCTGAAATTGTTCTGATAGATTTATAATACTGTTATTTTATGATACCTGTGGTTTTAGTAGTTAAAAAAATAAATTTTGCCAAAGGGAGATAAAATAGATTGATAGCTCTAAAAAAGTTGAAATATGAGAGGTAAAAAAAAAAAAAAAATGATAGTAATAATAATATTGAATCTGACTTGTTTAAATATAAAATACATAATTGCATTTATAAATTTGTTAAAATCTCATTCTAATACAAGAGCTTTTAAGATCATGTACTTATGTGTAATAAATATCCAGTTTAATATTACTAGTCATTATTGTTCAAAATAATTAGTAACAAAGTTATTTCTTCACAGGCTAATATCCGAGCTTTGAATGTATTGGATCATATTCCCCCCTATGATACTCATAAGATTGGAGTAGTGTATGTGGGTGAAGGACAGGTAATCATTTCAGTGCACTTAATACTATTAATAGGTTAATTTGGTTATTCTTTTATTAATTTAGTGTTTGTGTAAAAAAGTACCATTTAAAAACTTGTTTTAATTTTTATAATATCAGAACTACCAACCTCTGAAAGTTCTTCTATAATTATGTATTATCCATGTCAGAAGATATATCACACCAACAATGGCACTAATAATATTAATTATAGTATTATTATTTTTTAGTTCTATATTTTAACTATATAGTTAATGTTATACAGTTGCAGCATTAAAGGTAATTGCAGAAATATTTATACATTGCTATATACAGGGATGTAAATGCGTCACTTTTCTCACTTTTAGTCACTTTTTTTTTTTTAAAGTCACTTTTAATCACTTTTTCTGACTAAAAGAGATAAAGTCACTGAAAATGAGAGAGCTGTGGAAGCTGGTTCGCTCACTTGTAGTAAAAAAATGTGACTAAAAGTGACTTTTTTATCTTTCAAATTTGAATATTCTTGCCATCAATAATTGTTAATATTCTCACACAAAAAGCCATGTGTAAATAAACTGTTCCGTTATTGTTTGCATTAAAGTTGATATTGTTATATTTCATTAATATGGGACTGTTTGATAGTTGATATGTTTTTTAATAGTGCCTTGAAACGAGAAGAATTTTGAATTTTTCTCCAGTAATATTGAAATACTTTTTGATTATATCATTGTTATGTGACATACGTTTTTGTGCTATCTATCAGTATTTTACTTCATCTCCCATTACAGTATTTATGTGCAGAAATATTAGGTAGCTTTCAATACAAAAAAGTATAAAGCTACCTATTGCAGCCGTTCGGAGGAAAGCAGTTCCGGAAAATTTCGATATATTTTCACCGATCATGACCCCCAGACCCCAAAACCACCCTCCGTCCAAATGTTGATTTATATATATATACAGTATGGAACCGTTTATCCGGAATCCAGTTAACCGGAAAACCAGTTATCCAGAATAATATTTCCAATTGTCTGATTTCAGAATTTCTCCATAAAAAAAGTGCCACAGTGCTAATTTGACATGTTCATTGTTTGATACATTACTCACATGCATGGTATAATTTAATGCCAATATCTGGGATTTTAAATGGAAGAATATATAGTTAGATATTGGGAGTTTTGATTTTTATGCAGAAATGTTGTTGGGGAAGTGTTATGCAGAAACAAGGGATTACAATAAATTGTCTTTTCTCAAATCTGAATAAAATGTTGATCTTGATTGGATCCGATTCTTAATCTGTGTAATCTAATAATTAATTTGAAATCAGAAACAATGCCACAGCCACATATATTCTACAAATACATGTTGCTTTAATGCCCAACCAGTTATCCAAAAAAACCAGTTATCCGGAATACGTGTGACCCCAGCCATTCCGTATAAATGGTTCTATACTGTATATATATATATATATATATATCTGACCTATGTCATACGATAACGCCCGTATTTATGAATCGATTTTGATGAAACTAATTGTGTGTATTAAGGTCACTAATGTCTCGACCGAGTTCGTTGGCCAGCTTGGTCCACCATCTTGTTTCAAGATGGCGGCCACTTAAAGATTTAAATTAACTTAAAATCTAAAATAACTATACAAAAAAGTTAAAAATTCAAATTTATTTTTTAATTACGTGTTAGGCCTTGATACAAGGATTCCAGAGCTTTTTTTGGTTTACCTCTATCTTAAAAAATGGCTGAGATAGAGCAGTTTGAAATTCTAGGGTGGCTGACATTTTGAAACAAAACAGCACATTAACGCGATTACTCGCAAATTATTTTCTTTCATTGTTGTAATAATTTTCCCAATCATATGCATAAAACTATATATTCATATCCGTTAGCGCCAAAATTGGCGACATTGGCGCCAAAATTGGCAACATTTGGCGAAATATCGCGAAATTTGGCGATCAAAATAAGTCTTCATAAATGAAGCCAATTTGGCTATTGCTCAATAATTTGACGAATTTCTTATTCAAATTCAGTATTAACGAATCTTTTGTAAACGTTTCTTTGCATTTTAGCTTGCTGTTTTCGTGTAACATTAGCTAAAATTTTAAAACGTAGATATAGGAAAGCTACCTTTTCCTCCCGGTACAGGCCGGAAGGACTTTTTTTTATCCTTATCGCTTTCACCTCTTTTTTTTCGTATTTTGGTCACTTTTTTGTTATGCTTTAGTCATTTTTTGGCTATACTTTAGTCACTTTTTAGTAACTTTTTTTTATCTTTTTGTCACTTTTCTCACTTTTTTGGAATAATATTATCAAAGGTGATGTGTAGATAAGGTACATTTTTGGCTTATGATATTGTCATTTTTTTCTTCTTTTTCGTAAGATAGTTTGATTGTTTTAATATAAACAGAGGTGTATATTTAATGCCTCTCCAGATTAATTTTTGCCTGACGATTGTGCAAATGTCTTATACAAGATCAGATGCATTGATTTATTTAGCAAATGTTAATGCATTTTGGTGCTTTTTTTTTTTTCATAGTAATTTGATTTTTTTTTTCGGGGAGGGGGGTGGGGGGGTCAGAAGAGAGAAGATAAAAAGTGTGCATAACATCAACCTGATTTTTTTTACATTAAAATTTGTTAATTAACCTATGTTTCAGATCCTATGTAACATTTAAATAATTTTCAGACAAAACTCAATGCTAGAATCAATAATTATAGATCCTAAATTTTATTAAAACATCTTAGAAAAAAAGGGGTGGAAAATTACCCTGCTGAGAGCCAAAAAAAAAAAAAAAAAAAAAAAACTCTTCTCTGCCCATTCACTTTATCCAGAGTTTTCACTAACACAGGGGCGATTGTATTTTGATTATAATCCAGGAAGCAGCGTCACATTTTTGCAACCAATTTTAGCATTGATGATTTTGCTATATATTACGTGAACTGTTAAGAAAATAAGTTTGGTTAATTCTTTTTACTTTTATTTAATATTCTGAATTCTTCAGATATGATCTATTTTCTCGTAGTGTACAGTACAACTTCTTAGTGTTTGTCCAATTTTTTTTTTAATCACCCTGTATAGTAGTATTTATTCAAGATATATAGTTTTTTTGCATTCAACTGTTGTTAATTTTATTTTACAAATCTTTATTCTCCAGGCCACAGATGAAGTAGCGATTTTGAGCAATGAGTACGGCTCAGCGAGGTATGTGAGCTTGCTGAAGAAGTTGGGGAATTTGGTTCGTCTCACGGATGTGGACCCCCACACCACTTACCTGGGTGGTCTGGATGTTCGGGGAGAAGATGGGAAATTTGCCCTGATTTGGCATGATGATGTCATGCAAGGTAATATTTCTTGCTGATTACTGTAAATTTTACTGTAAAATTACTGTAAATTTTACCTTCCAGAAAATTTTTATGTGCAATCATCAAATAAATTTCAGGAAGATTTCGTCTATCAAAATTAATAAATTTAACCAGCGTTTATTAGGGATGCATTGAATATTTGGTGTGTACATTTGATATTCAGCCTATTACAAAATCGAGTTAAAGATGTAAAATCATAGGAATTTGAGGGTTATCACTGTTATCATGGACCCCGGCAACGTTGAGTGGATCAACTAATATACAAGGTGTCCCTGAACTCATGAGCCAAACTGTAAGGGGTGATAGAAGATGCCTATACAAGCTTAAAATACCATACCATGCAGGGTCCTAACTCAAGCAGTGATGCAATATACAGGGCGCTTTCTGATTGTGGAGATAACCCCGTTTACTACACAATTTGTGTTTTCAGAGTACTCCCAACCACAGTACAAAGCAGGAAATGCATGTCCACCTTTTCCTGATTATTAAAAAAAACCCATCCTATTTGCAATCCAGTGAAGAAATGATGATGTGTGCGAATAATCAGTGTGTGTGTGTTTTATGACAGCACAATCTCGCGGTTCACCGGTTGCAATACGCCCGTACATTGTATGAAGAAAATACCTTGTTTAGATGTGTCTTAGAGTGTCTTAAGAGTTCTGATTTACCCTCCAAGTCTCTGAAGGTAATTGGGTCCTATTTAAGATACAGCACCCCCCCTCCCCCTCTCACTCTCTTGAGCTATTTACTTTTCAATTTCTTTATTTCTTCTTCTAACTTTCATACATATCAGCATCCTAGTTAGTAACAACTATTCCACATAAATAAAATGAGCAATCATTCGTAAGATATTATGTAGGAAACAGACCTGGCACTTATTTCTTCTTCAGCTTCATGTTAATCCTTTTAAATTGGGATGGAAGTCATAAGAGTTGTGATTATTATTCCACTTCATTTTATTGAAGAAACATAGATTTTTGACTGTAGGGTGGAGACAATGCGTAACACTATTAATGATTGGATTAGGATCTTTTGATTAATATATGGGACAGTTTGATGCAGAACTTCCTGGAGATAGATCTAGCAGATCTGACCACAGAAAAAGGCGAGTTGTGTTTACCTCAGCAATTTTAATCTTAAAATTATTTAGAATAAGTATAGAAGTAATAATTGCTGAACTGTGAAAAAAAAAAAAAAAAGTATCAGCGGCTTTGAGAATTAGATCTTAAAGATAGAAAAAGAATATGAGAATTTAAATTAAAATTTTGAACTTTGAAACAAAAAGTGTGTGTTTCCTTATTTTCTTTATTCTTCTTCATTTCCTTATTTTCCTTGTTTTCAAATTTTTTGAAAATTTAACGTGAAATAATTTCAATTCTTTGAGCAGTTTCCTCTGGGTTTAAAAATTTAAACATCAAGACATGACAATGAGTCAGTTTTTTACTATGTAAGTAGGTTTTTAATAGAAAATTCAGTAAAAATGCTTTTTATTTTTTATTTTTATTTTTTTAAAGATTGAGGAGCAAGAAAGGCACTATTTTTTTTTCTCTTTTCCCAAAGAGTTGGCAAAATGCCGAAAACTTCTGGAACTGTCTGGGAGAAATTCTGCTCTGTCTTGCTTGTATTATTTTGTTTTCTAAAAACAGCTGAAGTAGACTACAGATAAAAATATTTTGAACAGAATTCTGTTTTAAAAAAATATGTAAGATAGAGGGATATGATATGAGGATTATAGCTCCAAACTGTAAAAGAAAATTTAAGTTACAATGAGTTTTCTGAGCACTTTTATAAAAATACAGAAGACCCTTCAAGCACTCAGGGGGTTAATACAAGTTTATTTTCAACAATTGAATTAACTGGTCCTCCCTTCCATTTTGAATATAAACTCAGGAGGTTGAAATAAAACAATATTAAGAGGTTTTTACATATCTTATATCACTTTATTTTTTAAAGCCTGTGTGCTATGTACTTTTGAAAGCACTAAGTTTTGCTTAAGTAAATCAGCATTATTTATGAGGGAAAATTGGTAAGAGTTTTCATGTTTTGATCATTTACACATGATGAAATGTATGATTATGTGGGATTTTGTTTTTGTATTTTAATATTAAAATAATAGTCCACAAGACATCAACATTTCTTACTTAGCCATTTTATATTAGCTGATCTTTAAATATATTTATCTTACTTAATACATTACTGAATGCGGAGTTGGGAGCTGTAACATACCTGAGTCACATTGAAATGAACAACAACATGATTATAAAATATTTAAGGATTTTATCACAACTAGTGGGAATCTTCTGTAATCAGATTGCTATTCATTTCCGTGGAAGATCTTGTAGTCATAGATTGGAGTTGTCCAGCTTGAGAATGTAATTATTATATAATTTTATTATTAAAAAATTAGAAAAGTAAAACATATGACCTAAAACTTTGAATAAATGCTTTCAGAAATATAGAAGTGCACTAAAATAAAATGACAAAATAATGCAAATGCCATCAATGTCTGAGCTTTTTTTACTATTTGCATTTTAAGTAAATTCTTTGTTCTGTTAGACCAGATTAAAAATTGAATGGGTGAGTGGAAGAAGGATAACATTCCAAAAATATCAAACATGAACAGAGGTAGTTTAATTAATAGTTACTAATAAATTAATCAGTATTTTTCTTTGAAATTTATAGGATGAACCCTCATTGACTAGACCTACAATTGAATAACAGTGGACATTTAACTAAATTTTTTTTTTTTTTTTATGTGAATGTTTTTTGTGTGTTCTTAACATTTGCATTAACTGGAATCTTATCCTTTTTCCACTCACCTGTTCAATTATTTTAGCTCCAAAAGCTTTGAAATACAATAGAACCTCGATTATCCGACGTAATTGGGACCAAACCTACATTGGATAATCCAAATTTCCAGATAATGGAGAATTTATCAATAATATATAACATCATCGTCGAACTGCTGTTATGGCTATTTAAACTGCTAAATAAATATCTAAATTCAAATTATACATGAAAACAAATTTATTCTGAAACAAAAAACTTACAATGATTTAAATGGAAGCTTCATCTGGCGTAAATTAGCCACCCTTTGCTGCCTTGCAGCTCTGTCACGAAGTCAGGAAACCGATGTCAGTTTACAGAGAGTTTCGGTTAAACGAGGGTTGGATAATCGAGACTCTAATGTCTTTATGAAGTTCTCAACTGTACCTATGATGCTTCAGTATGACTTTTTTTGTTGCAGTTGTGTTTCACGTTGCCACTTTCATGGTCAACAAAGATAAGGATCCAAATAGAAATGAAAAGAAGAAGCATATCGCCAATGACAGTGTGGTGATAGTGTATAACGAAAGTGGAGAAGACTACAGTCTGAGTACGATTAAAGTAAGTTCCCAATTCAATATGTTTTTATAATTTTTGCTCTTGTTGTAAATACTGGTAGTCATGGGTACTAGCAAGAGGGAGGCAACGGAGGCCTATTGTCCCATTCTCGATTTTGAAATTCCTTTAAATTATCTTTTTCTTTGATTAAAAAAAAATATCCAAGTGACTTTAAATAATTAAACACTAAAGGAAAAAAGACTCCCCAGTAAAGTCAAATTTGAGTTATATTGTCTTTATCTGTTCATATGTTTAAGATTTATATTAAATGAGAGTTTTAAGGAGCCAGAACCCCCTCTGAATTAAAAAGAGAAAACTGTTAACATTCTCTACTTTGAAAAAGCTGATTTTTGAATTTTTATTGCTTCTTTTTTGTGGTATTTCTGATGTTGCTTTCTATGTTGATATTCTTAAAAACTGTTTTGCATGAGTGGATCTGACCCTTAGTTTAGTTCATTTCATGTTCATATTCTTCAGTACTTGTTTACTTTTCCCAACATCTTATTTATGGTAAACAAAATTTGTCGCCAAGCAATGTGATTTAATGGCAATATTGAACAAGTATGATGTCACGTTCACTGATGTTTGCTACATGTCACATGCAATATAGATATTCCGTTTTTATTTATTTTGTGGATAAACCGGTTTGGTTTCTGTAATAAAGAGTATGAGTTAATGGCCATTTCTCTGGAGTTTTAAAAAAGGGATGAAAATTTGAGATCTTCCATTTATGGGACATAAAGTGGAAAAGTATTTTCAAGATTATGAGATTCCACCTTTGAAAATGCATGAATTAATGGGCACAATATGAGACTTTATCTGCAAACTGATAAAAAATGGCGATACAATGCAAAACTAATATCTATTAAAAAGTAATGTGGTTTGATGGCTACAAAATTATATTTGTGACTGCTCTGTAGTTTATTTACATCTCGTAAAAACATTAATATCGGTTACATGAGGGAAAAGAACAGTTGGATTTGAGGTACAAGTTAGTGATTGTGGTAATATATACATCAATATGAAACGTTTACAGATTGGCTTATTGAAAATTAATAGGAGTTATATAAAAAAGGAAATTTGTCATCAGTATGTTCTTTTGTCACGCTTATCCATTATTGGTGTTAAGTACACTGATTGACAACAGAACGAGATGAATGGGAAAGTAAACACGTAAGCTATTCTTCATTAAAAAAAAACACATCCTAAACTTTCAAATTTCTAAAATATATTTTTGAGACGACTCTGTTATATGGCTCAAACTGAGTAGTTTTCTTTGGGTTCCTGATTAAATAAAGGAATTTTATTTAATACATTTTATTTATGAAAATGCAAGCTTTACTGCTATTAATTTATTTTTTTATGTGTGTGTGTGTGTCAAACTGTTATGTTTTAATTAATTTTAATTTAGCTGTTTTGTGAAAATTTAACCATTATTAAAGTTATAATACATTTAATGAGATAGGCAAGACTAAATATACACCCTCGAGTTCATATATATTATATTTCAAAAAGAAAATCTATCCACACGAACCTGAACCTAAAGTTGGAGGTTCCACTGCCTTCAGCAGGTATACAGGGTTTGTACAAAAAGTAATGAGACCAAATTTGAGTAAAAATATGTATTGAAGATATCATTACAAACAATTAAAATATTTCAAAATAAGATCCTTGGGCATTGAATCACTTCCGCCAACGAGTTGCCCACACTTGGAAGGTGCTGTGGAAGTCCTTTTCTGGAACGTCTTTCAAGCAGGTCAATGAAGCTGCTTAGACCTCTGCTACGATCCTATGGCGGTGTCCTTTGAGGGCTGTCTTCACTTGGGGAAACTGGAAAAAGTCCGCTGGAGCCAGATTGCAACTGTAGGGGGGGGGGGCTGGGGGAAGCGTTACAATGCCATTTCGGGCCAGGTGGTGTGGCTTGACACATTGTCATAATGCAGCTTCAAATTAGCAGCAATGCCTGGTCTCACTCGATTGATCTTTCCTTTCAATCTTTCCAGTCCTTCCACGTAGAAAGCATCTGTGACGATCTGTCCTTCAGGTATAAATTTGTGGTTGACCACACCTTTGGCGTAAAAAAAACAAAAACAATTAGCATGGCTTTGGTGTTCAAGTCTTTTTTGGTGAGGGCATAATGGTGAACACTTTCTGGATCATGGCCAATGTGTTCATAGCCGATTTTTTGAGTGCCACACAAAATTTAATGGCATAGCAGTTTTTGATAGAACATTGCATTTTAAAGTTTCGACCGAGCCTAGGGACAGGGATCGACTAAAACCACAGTATGAACTGCAGGAAAGCTCGTTGGCGACTGATGTTTGCCACATGTTGAAGCTGACTTCTGCTTCCATCAAACCCACCTAGAGCATGCATGTTGTGATGTACAATCATGTCAGAAAAAAATAGATCTCATTACTTTTTGCACAAACTCTGTATTATTTATTACACATTTTCATTGCTTTATATAAATATACAATTTCATTGTGAAATGTTTTTCATTGTTTCACTGTCAATATTTATTTTGTATCTAGGGACATGTCACGAATGCTTGTGTAATCATTACTCCTGAAGATTATAATTCTAATGTAATTTCTGTCAAATTAAAAACTAAAGGTATATATAATTTTTTTTTTTATTGTTTATTTATTTATTTATTTATTTTGAAAAGGCATGTGATTTAAACTTTTTTTTCATATCTTAGAAAGTTACGGATGAAAATAATTTTTGTCAATATTATTTATCTATAAAAATTCTATTTCTGAAATAATGTATATTATCTTTATGTGTGTATGTATTATCTTATCTTATATGTGTATTATCTTTAACTCTTTATGCTCTGACAGCACTTTACAGTATGATTGAAAAGAACTTGTTTTAAAATTCGTTTCACATATTAATTGACATTAATGCAATTTAGGATGAGTTGTAGATACTTTATCATGTGTTCCATAAGCATTATTCTTTGTATAAAGGAAAAATAGTTTTAAATGAATATTTTATTTTCCAGTTATAAATGCTCAACTTTTTTTATATTAAAAACATGGAGTGGAAAGTTTGTTATGAAAAACTTCTTTATTTATAGTTTTAGTGCCATTGTATTTGTACATTTTCTAGTTCTATAAAATACTAAAAAGAATAGTTTGAGCAGTTGTAAATATTCTACAAAATTCTTATAATTACCAATTTAGTTTATTAATTTTATTAGACAAAATCTTTCTTAAATTTATTTAATGATTGTGCCAATCGTCTACCATATCTTTAAAAGCTTAGAACAAAAATTATGTTCAGATTCTGAGCACTGTCAATTTCACTTCGATATTGTTTGTGTCGAAGGCGACAAGAGAAAAGTATTGTTGCCATGGAAACAATGACTTATTCAATATCGAAATGTACATTGAGAGTGTTTTAATCAGGCAGTTACTGTTAAAATACAATTAAAACTTATCCAGCCGGTGAAATCATGTAAAATTAAATAGCTTCAGCAACACACAACTTATATGTTATATAAGCTTATAGAAAACATAACAAATTATTTAATCGTTTAAGTTTAAATTCGTAAAGTACTGTGCATTTAAACATTCATTTAACCAGAAATATTCAAATACATTAAAATCACTTGCATTTGTCAATGAAAAAGTGTTGTTCGTTAAATCACATTTTTTTGTGCCAAATACTTGAAAGTATTTTATTTTTTCACAAATTTTGTACTGGGATTCCGCAGCTAAATTTGACTGATTCTTTATGTACATGAGTTGTTTCATTAGCATTTTTTTCAAAATATTCTGAGTATGCGCTTTAGTTTTCTTCTGAAATATTTAAAAACTTAATAGTTTAAAATAAATAATACTTTCATGTATTAAATACTAATGTTAGATTTGTGGAAAATAAATTTTAACTACTGGATTATCAAATGATAGATGAAGTTCTTTGACATTGTTTGCATAGATGTAATTAAATATTTAAAAAAAAAAATGGCTTTAGGAGGGCATGAGCAATTTTTAATTTATTGCAGATAAATATGTAGGTTGCAATACATGCATATAATTATATTCTGAGTTTATTTAGTTTATTATATCTTGTTCCTTGTGTCAATTGCAGACTGTTCTAAAGAACAAACTTATACATGATCAAAAACATTTAAAAGAAGGCACTGCTAACAGATACAGGCACAGAAGTATCATACCGATTTTTATTTAAAAGTTCATTGGTGTTAACTTTTTGAAAATTTGTTGATGGTTCTATATTATTAATTAGGGTTTATTGGCAATTGACACTAGTTTGTTTTTTTGTTCTGTATCTCTACTGTTATTTTTCACGTCCTACTAAACCATGTCAAGTGTGCTAGTAGTATCTCTTCAAAGAATTTTCCTCAAAAACAGTTCATTAATTGATTCGTTAGGCTATGTTCTTTCTGATATTTGTATAACATTATTCTATCAACACTATTTAACTAATTTTCAGTCATATTTCCCATTATGTTTCATATATGTGCTCTTAATATATAATGACTCCCTTGAGATTATTGTCATTCTGATTCAAAATTATTTTTTCTTCCATTTGATGCACATTCATGTAACATTTTTGGGCATCAAAAAAGAAATTTTTGTATCAAACTGAGAAACAATCTTTAAATTATTAAGTCGTCATACAGACAAAGTTTAAATGTACAACTTACTCGGAAGCTGTGCAATCTGGCAACTCTTTTATGAATGTTTACAAGTTATGTTGTGAATTGTTAATGTTTAATGTTTAGCAAGTTGTTATGTTGTCAATTGTTAATGTTTAATGTTTAGCAAGTTGTTATGTTGTCAATTGTTAATGTTTAATGTTTAGCAAGTTGTTATGTTGTCAATTGTTAATGTTTAATGTTTAGCAAGTTGTTATGTTGTCAATTGTTAATGTTTAACGTTTAGCAAGTTTTAATGTATTATAACTTTTTTTTTTTTTTTTTTTTTTTTTTACAGCATATTGATTTTTTGGGGGTGTTTTCTTCGACAAGAAGGCTCATAACACTAACCTGACTTTTTTATATGTTTTATTGTATTAATAAAATATTAACATGTATATTTACTACGACGGTGCACTTTTTATTATAAAAAGTAAAATTGATTTTTTTAAATGTCAAAATACACTAAAATTTGTTAAACAACCTCAGTGATAGAATCAGTAAATATTGTCCTAAATTCTATCTAGACATCTTAGACAAAAGAAAATAATTTTTGACCTTGCTTGGGGCCAAATTATTTACAAGCCTTCTTTTTCCTTGAGCCCCATAGGAGACAAGTAAGATTCACCATTTTCCAAGACCCACTGAAATTTACCATCTTGTAAAATTTCTTCTTAGAGACCTACATAGTTTTTGCCTTTTTGAGGAGCACTGAGCTTTTTTAAACTTCTGTTGTATCTTTTGCTTCAAGATTCACTATCTTATGAAGCTTTTATTCGAAGGTCCTGATAGATTCTGAGACATGTTATTGTCAAGAAATTTTATATTCTGTTTTTTTTTTTAAATAAAAATTATGTAATATACCAATGCAAAAATTAAAAAATCTAATCAGCAATTTTAAGAAATTAAGTTTCAAGATATTCAAATGCTTGTTGTAAATATCTTAGCTCTACATCTTGTGGTTTCCACACAATCGTGAACACAAGCAAACTTTTATTATACACGTGTACCGAAAAGTTCATGTAATATCTGTTTGCTAAATGATGAAAATTAAACTTTATATGTGGATGCACCTTGAAGTACGATTTAATTCATTGGTACATGTAATTATTTGAGTGAAGTCATAGTAAGGACCAAAGAGTTCAGAGGATAATAGAAATAAAAAGGTCAGCTTTGAGCTTTGTTTGAAACTAGTACAACCCTAGAACCAATAATGTTTGACCAAAACATGAGCATTATTCCTTCCCTCAATCCCATTTTTAAACTCATTTATCCCTCTGGGTAGCCAGACTAGGTCTGTGTTTAGGGGGAAGAGAAATTTCTTCCTTCAAAAGCATTATATTCTCATGTTTTTGGACTAAATGAGGACATTTAATTAAAGTAATAATGCAGCATTCATTGCAAGTCCATTGTTATGGTTAAATGCCATCTCTATTTGTCAACTGAATTCTTTGATATGAATATTTTACTGAATTTGAATCTCTGTTATGCACATTGATAAATGCCGGTAAATCAAATGTTGTACCAAATACAGTTGATTATGAATTTTAAAAGTATGTTTTTTTTTTTTTTTTTTTTTTTTTCCAGAACTCTCAGATATGTTTGATCACTCTGAATCTTACATGGTATCGGACAATAATCTTCCAGTGTTTGTGAGGCAGTTAGCTCTCCATGCCAATGTAAGTCGTATTTCTTTTATTAAAAAAAACTAATCAGATGTGCCAATCACAAAACATTCTTCTATCTCAAACATATTAATGCTTCAAAAAGCATAATTTTTTTTTTAATTATGCATTTTAGAATGTAAAGAAAAAATGCAGCATAGCAGCACCACCTGTTATATGATTTACACGAAAACATAATCAGCTCCAACTTATGTCAGGGTCCAACAGAATATGAAGTTTTATGAAATTCTGTGTATTAGTTTTTGAGATAGGACTGTTGCTAAAATCAAGTAAATCCTGAAAAATACAGGGTAGCAGCGACACCTGTTGAGCGATTTAAACCAAAACCTAATCAGCACCAATTTATATCAAAGTCTAACTGAATCTAAAGTTTTATTAAATTCCATACATTAGTTCTTGAGTTTTAGTTCATATAGCTATCTAATCTTGAAAAAAGTAGCATAGTAGTGCCACCTATTAGGCTATTTACAGCAAAATGTAATCAGCATCTATTTATCTCAAGGTCTAGCAGAATCCGAAGTTTGATGAAATTCTGTATATTAGTTCTTGAGATTTAGCTATCATGCAAAATGTAGTGTAGCAGCGCCACCTGTTAGGTAATTTACACCAAAATGTAATCAGCATCTATCTATGTCAATGTCTAACAGAATCTGGATGAAATTCAGTGCATTAGTTTTTGAGATATAACTATCATAAAAATCGTGAATAATGCAGCATAGAAGCACCACCTGTTAGGCAATTTTCACCAAAAACTAATGAGCACCAATTTATATCAGGAACTAACTGAATCTAAAGCTTTATTAAATTCTGCGCAGTAGTTCTTGAGATGAGCACCCACAAAATGTTTGTCAAGTACATACATTTTTTAAAAACAATCAAATTGTGTTCAAAACCTTCTGTAAATACATCAAAAACCGGAAGTCAAAAATTTTCATGAATCCGATACTAAGAAAGTAAAAACTTTTTGAATTTTGACATATTCTTTCTTTACACTGTATGTGTACTTATTTTTTTTTTAGAAAAAAAAAAGTTATTTGGAACTCAGTATTTAAATCTTGTCCTGCAATTAAAGTCATGCATGTGATAAGCTAATCTAATTTTACCCAAATCTAATTTCACACATGGTTCAGATCTGATCGGGTTGATACTAATTTGTTTGGTGTGGGTTGGGTTCAGGTCAGATTGACTCTAATTAGTTCAGGTTGTTTTTTGATTCTTGCAGATCAGGTCTGGATGAACCTGATTTTATAAAAGAAAGATCAGAACATTGCCTTAGATGAAAAAACTATATATATGAATGAGTATATATGTGTTCATTTTTCTACATAAAAGATAAAATTCATATTGCTGACAGACTTGTAGACTATTTTTCCGTAATTGCATTAAAATATTGAATAATTTTCTCTCATTTCGGGTCGATGTACATTTTTTTGTCGGTTTTGATCAAGTCAATAAAATTTTTTCTCTTGAATTTGGATCAAGTTCATGTTGACTTCAAATAGAATTTTCAGGTTCTGTTCAGGTATAACCTGACCTGTGCAGGACTGTACTTGAGATTGACAGTTTTACTCATGTGCGCCTTTACTTATGTCACTTTTTTCTATCTTTATAAGAAGAAAGTATTGGATTGGTGAAAAATTTGAACTTTTTATAGATTTAAGAAGATCCAGAACACAATTTGACTGTTTTTAGAAAATGTCTGTCTGTATGAGGCATAAATTTTGTGGGCATTCTATCTCAAGCACTGAATTTGATCAAACTTCAGATTCAGTTACACCTTAACATGAATTGGTGCTGATTAGGTTTTGGTATAAATATGTAGCACTGCTACACTGCATTTTTCATGATTTTTGCAATAGCTATATCTCAAGAACTAATGCATGGAATTTCACCAAACTTCATATTCTGTTACATCTTGAAATATAACTAGATCCTTATTAGTTTTGTGTGATATGCCATCCAACAGGTCTTGATGCTGTGCTCTGTTTTTCACGATTTCCCTGATAGTTCTATTTCAAGAATGGATAAATTGTCATTTAATTCTGGTTGCAGATGATTTGATTTTATAGGAGAAAGTCTTGTCATGGCCACAACCAGGGCTTAACAAATTTGATAAAATCTGGTAGCCAGCAAAAATTCTAGTTGCCAGTAAAACATATTTACCTCCCCCCCCCTCCACACACACTCCCCCTGTCTTTGATTTTCAAAAATCACATAAGTTGTTTTTATGAATTAATTGAGAAAAAATAATACGAAGCATAGCTTAGAATTATTAGTTACATAGTTTAAAATAGGACATGGTTTAGAAAGATAATATAAATTAAGTTTTCTAATAAAATTTATCAAAATTATATATCTCAGAAAAAAAATATTGTACAGGCTTAATTAACTGGCATGTTCTAGAAATACTAATGACGGAATGTTTTAAATATTCAGATAGTTGAGTGCTACAAGATCTATATCTGATGAGGCTGATGAAATAGAGAAGCAGTATAGCAAATTCTTTTGAAAAAAAATCAGAAGATATACTGTGTATACCACCATTTATCCTTCACTACAGCCCTGTCTGTAGAATCTTTTATTGTTAAATTGAATGCAAATCTTTATTCAGCATATTGATAGCTATGTCTGTCTATTTCAAATGTTTAAGTAAGACATGTTTTATTTTTATAGCTTGCATCACTTATAATCAGCCGCCAGCAGCAGTCTATGAAATATTCTCACGTGTCCAATTGGTTGGAGCGTCTACGGACCATCAAAAGACTGAGATCCAAGGTAACGGAGGAACTGAAGAATTCCAATGATAACTTTGAAAGTTCTGTCGAGTCCAACAATTATGATAATTTTACTGACTATGTATAATTTAAGAGCTTGTAAAGTAATTGTATTTTCAACTGTATATTTTTGTGTATGATTTGATGTTGAAGTTTTAAATATATCATCTATTTTTTATGTGTGGTAATTTTCTTGAAGTCTTTTTCAATAGTTCAAATAAAAATGTCCTTTCGGTCTGTATCGGGAGGAAAAGGTAGCTTTCCTATTTGTTCGTTTTAAAATTTTAGCTAATGTTACTCGAAACAGCAAGCTAAAATTCAAAGAACCTGATTACAGAAGATTTGTTAATACTGAATTTGAATAAGAAATTTGCCAAATTAGTCAACTATAGCCTAAATTGGCATCATTTATGAAAACTTATTTTGGTCGCCAAATTTGGCAATATTTCGCCAAGTGTCGCCAAGTTTGGCGAGAATTTGGTGCTAACGGATATGAATATATAGTTTTATGCTTATGATTGGGAAAAAGATTACAACAATGAAAAATGATAATTTGCGAGAAATCGGGTTCACTAAAACTTATAAATTTATCGTTGGTTTTTTGTAATGCGCTGTCCTGTTTCAAAATGTCAGCCACCCTAGAATTTCAAACTGCTCTATCTCAGCCATTTTTTAAGATAGAGGTAAAACAAAAAATGCTCCGGAATCCTTGTATCAAGGCCTAAAACTTAATTAAAAAATAAATTTGAATTTTTAACTTTTTAGTATATTTATTTTTGTTTTAAATCTTTAAGTGGCCGCCATCTTGTTTCAAGATGGCAGACCAAGCTGGCCAACGAACTCAGTCGAGACATTGGTGAGCTTAATACACACAATTAGTTTCATCCAAATTGATTTATAAATACGAGTGTTATCGCATGACATAGGTCAGATATATATATATATATATATATAAAAATCAACATTTGAACGGAGGGTGGTTTTGGGGTCATGATAGTAGAAAATATACCAAAATTTTCCAGAATTGCTTTCCTCCGAACGGCTGCAATAGGTAGCTTTATACTTTTTTGTATTGAAAGCTACCTAAAAGTGTTACAATAATATTTATACATAATGAAAGTTCAGAAGATTTAACATTTTCAGAGAAAAAATAATTCTGAAGTTGAAATGATCATCTGCCACTAAAATTGATCAGCTAATTGATTTAAACATAAAAGTTTTTCTTAATGTACATTATATTAAAAATAATAATAATAACAAAAATTCTGGTACAATCTTGGCAGTTAGGGATTAAAATTAAGTGATATAAATAATATACCACTGCTCTACAAAGGGTTAAAAGGTTACGATTGGCTGAAATTTATATTGTAAACATTATGTATGTAATATATAGGAAGCTCTGCGGCAAAGAACTTTAGCAACATGTTAAATCCTACCTTAGCTTTGATTGACACATTACTAAATAAAATGGAATCTGTCTGTCACTACAAACATTCATATGCATTGTCTACATTCAAGAAAAAGAAAAATAATTATCATAAAACTAACCAGGTTTTACTGCCTTTTTCTGATTATTTGGCTATAACGTTTGATAAAGTAACTATAAATGCATTATATTCTTGATTAAATTATCTTTTCAGTGATATATGGCTTTTATGGTATTACTAAGAAATACTATTTGGTGTTATGAGCCATCAAACTTTAAATAAAAAGAAAACTGCTCAGTTAAACTGAGGGCATTGAGCTCACAGGCTATTCACACTAATTGTATATTGTACTCTTATTTCAAAGAATTTGAAATATGCCCCTCGAAAAATAAAGAAATCAACAATATATTAAGGGGGGGGTCATCCCCCCGTTACCCCCCTCATAGTTAACTAATGAACCCCTTAAACTAATCAGGGAAGTCTCTAATTACAATGAATATATATACAAAATTTGAAGAAAATCTGATAATTCTGCATGAAAAACCCATTTATCTAAATTAAGGGGGGATTAGCCCCCCTTTCCCCCTTTATACTTAACCAATGAACCCCCAAAACTATTCAGAGAAGCGCATTATCACAATGAACCTGTATACAAAATTTGAAGAAAATCGGATAATTCTGCATGAAAAACCCATTTATCTAAATTAGAGGGGAGGGGGTTATCCCCCCTTTTCCCCTTTATACTTAACCAATGAACCCCCAAAACTATTCAGAGAAGCGCATTATCAAAATGAACCTATATACAAAATTTGAAGAAAATGGGATAATTCTGCATGAAAAACCCATTTATCTAAATTAAGGGGAGATTAGCCCCCACTTTCCCCCTTTATACTTAACCAATGAACCCCCAAAACTATTCAGAGAAGTGCATTATCACAATGAACCTATATACAAAATTTGAAGAAAATCAGATAATTCTGTATGAAAAACTCATTTATCTAAATTAGGGGGGGGGGGGGTTATCCCCCCTTTCCCCCTTTATACTTACCCAATGAACCCCCAAAACTATTGATAGAAGCACATTATCAAAATGAACCTATATAAAAATTTGAAGAAAATCGGATAATTCTGCATGAAAACCCCCCTTTCCCCCTTTATACTTAACCAATGAACACCCAAAACTATTTACAGAAGCACATTATCAATAGAGCCTATATACAAAATTTGAAGAAAATGGGATAATTCTGCATGAAAAACCCATTTATCTAAATTATGGGGGGTTAGCCCCCCGTTTCCCCCCTTTATGCTTAACCAATGAACCTCCAAAACTAATCAGGGAAGCGCCTTATCACAAGGAACCTATAAACAAAATTTAAAGTAAAACGGTTAGTTCTATCAAGAGTTATCGCGTTACGTACATACATACATACGTACGTACGTACGTACATGCATACAGAACCGGCGGACACATAAGCTCTCAGGCTTTGATAGCCTGTGAGCTAAAAAGCATATTTCCCAAAAGGTTTTCACATTTTTGACCACCACTGTAAAATGAGTAAAATATTTTTTCAAATTATGCTTTTCTGCACGTCATAGACAACCCCTTTAACCAGCATCTTGCCGTTTTTTAAGCATAGTTTGAAAACTACTTAGAAGAAAAAAAAATTTAATTTTAAATGTGCATAAAGCAGAATATAATAAATATAAAATCCATCAAAAAAATTGTCTGTTGCAATTCATAATTTTGTTGATTTTTAAATTCATATTATAAAAATTACAAATTCAACTTATTTATGTTTAGGTTTTTTAGTATTATAACCAAACAAAAAATTAGCATATTGGATTATAATTTCAGGAGATATCAATAAAAATATGAAAATGTAATTTAACATTAGAAGCTCTAAAGTCTGAATGTTTATAATTCCAAAACTTATCCAGATGACTTGAAATTTGGAATCTAGGCATAGTTTGAACTGAAGATTTAAAATATTGTGTCAAAATAGGGTGTTGCAATTGAAATTTGTGTTTGGGCTGTTTTTGTTATGTGATGGTGCTCTAAGCGCATTTTATATATATCATTTAAAAGTAACTTTATTTCCAATCATTTGGTACTAGTACCTTTCTTCTACGATAATTTGTTGCAGATGAGTTAATGGGGGTGTTCAGTTTTTTTTTCCACTACTGATACAGTTGAGCCTCGAAAATCCGGAATCGTCGGGACCGTAACGATTCCGGATTTTCGAATTTTCTGGATTTTGGAGGTTGTTAAAAAATATTTTCCCGCAGTCCGCGATTTTGTTTCTTAAACAATATTAATATAAAGGTAACATCTGGCTAAGAGATTTTATTTATTTGGAACAGCTTGCGTCGAAATATTTATGCAATAATATATATTTTGATTATTGTATGTCGTTTAGCCAGATGTTACCTTTATTTCGATATCGTTTGAGAAACAAAATGGCAGACCGCGGGCTAATACGCATGCTGTTCCTAGTAAAATAGGAATAATACACTAAATGCTCATGCTGAAATTAAATATATATATCAAAACACAATAAATTAAAATATAGTACACAATAGACACTTCCTAAAATTATTTATATTCATTAAAAAATACTCAAATGGCAAAACTGACAAAATATTTTTAAGTTTATTTTTTTTTAAACATTTCAGTTATTGATTTCAGAATCTGTGATATTTTCAGAATCTCCTAGCGACAAAAAAATAATTTAAAAAAAAAATGTATGTTTTAAAAACATTTCTTGCTCAGAATTTACTCTTTCCTTTCATTCATCATAAAATTATTACGAAAGAAAAATTCACGAATCGAACTAGAGTGAAGAAAAAAAAAACTCTTTCTTTTCTGCATTCAAAGCTCTTTTGAAAGTAACAAAAACAGATACAGGAAATGACCAAACGGATGCGTGTATCAAGGTCATAGAGCAATGTGTTACTAGGTCTATCATTCAGTTGCGTTTGGAGAGGGAGAGAAGAAAAATATCAAGTGTGTTATCTGTTAGTTGAGTCAAGTGATAACAAATTTGTGCGTTTGTTTTTTCTTTTTTTAGTTATAAGTACGTACTTGAGAAATTTTATTAGAATTATAAGTCCAGTCATCAGCGTATCAGGTTGAGTACGTTCTCATGTTTTTTAATGCCGTTTTTTAACATGCCAGTTTTTGTAATAATTAAACTCTTTAATTAATGGCCAGGTTGTATAAAAATATACCAGAATAAGTCCATATAGATTTATTTAGTGTTCAGTTAAAAGAATTTAACTTAATTCCATAAGAAATATGGAAATTACAGCTATTCTACTTTTTAAATTAATAAAACGGAAATCAGAAAAATGTCCAGATTTTAGAGATTTCTGGATTTTTGATATTCAACTGTAGTGAGGATAGCTTGGACTTCACTGAGTCGGATACAGATCATACAGTAAATTAAAAGGACTTTGAAATGCCAGACGGTGAAAGTGAGTTTGAAACAGCTGCACAAACACTGAATTTGAATGACTCATCTGAGATATCCACTTCGGACAAAAGACAAACTGGTTCACACACACCCACAAAAAAAAAAAAAAAAAAAAAAAAAATACTTTCTGGAAAAAATGTAGTGTTCCTTTTTATTTTCTCGAGACCTATACCCATTTAAAAGAAATATAGTGGCGCCCAATCAACAGGAGCTGTCAACAACATATCAATTTTTCATATATTTTTATATTGATGAAATAATAAGCAAAAATGTAGATTAAACTAATCTATACAGCATCCAACAAAACCCAAACGAGACAACTAACAACACCATCTAAATTTATTGTCTTGTATTGTAAGCTCTCTGTGGCTCCATTGCGACCTTTGAAATGACATTACTAGACTATAAGGAACTTTGAAAAATTGCACAGAAGTTTACATTTCATCAAAATCCTGCTCATGGTATAATATTGCACTCTAAAAATGACATTTTCAAAACTGAGCAAAAAATGGTCAAAATGGTTCGGAATCAAAATGACTCAAGTTTGAAACATGTATGTGGGATTATGAAGACCAATATGTAGTTTCAATACAACAGAAGATTCTTCAAATATAATATAAACAAAAAGGTTTAATAAAATAACAGTATATACAACTGAAGATGCAAATACAAATATCAAACAGGATTAATATTTATGAACGTACCAACTTCCGTATTTTAATATAAACATTTGCAAGCTTCCCTGAGCATTGCGTCAAAAATCCATCAACTGCTATGGCTCAAATCTATGGAACAACTGCTCGTGAAGGCGAGCTTTTCTTGGTCTTGCGTGATCATCGCTTTTATCACTCCTCGTGAAAAGTAATAATTCATTGAGTTCATATTATTGTTGCTGTTACTTCTAATAATTCCCACATTTTCGGTCATCCTGACATTCTGGCGACCTCGACAGATCAATACTTCTTATCATATAACTTTAATATTACACTATGAACTGATACAATACTATAAAACAAATAAAACAAAAATAACTAAATTAAAACTCAGGATTCTTTTTCATATACACTTTAGATTTTGAATGACTTGGACAATAACAATTTTCATAACCTTTTCTTCTTTGCATATGTTCATAACCATTGAAAATAACAGGAGGGACATAGCTACATTTGGTATCATTCTCAATACGTTCATAATTTCTTCTACGAGATGCAGTTTCATATCTTTTGTAATAAAATTTATCTGTAAAATAGGGTTCTCGCTTCCTATCACTCCAAAAATAATGACTTCTTTGACCCCTGTCTTGTTTACGGCATTGTCATGTCTGTTCCGTGTGTGGGCGTTCTAAAGGAAACAGGCCGTTGTAATTACGAACACAAGTTTAATTCTTGACATTAACGATGACATAAAGTTGACATAAAAATGACGAGGACAGATGACGAGCACAGGAACATAAATCAACGTAAAAGATTATTCATATTTTTCATTATTCATGATCGGTAACATTTACGACCATTTTCATAACCAATTCTGGTTTCTCATATTACAAACGACGTTCTTCGCCGCTGACGTTCTGAGTTCTACTGCCGCGCGCTTTCGTTTCTCCAGAAGGGGGCGCTACTAGAGCAAGAAGAGGCATGCGCGATCCTCACACCTCCCCCTTTCGAGAATTTGATTTAGTCTTTTGAGACAAATCAATATCTGGTAAATATCTAAATAAACAAGTAAAACATATTAATACTAAAATTCAAACATTTAAAGAACAGCAAAGAAAATAAACAAATAGAATACACTATAACACTAATACTAATATTTTAAAGTTCGAGGATAAAGTTAAAGTTTTTAAAGTTAAAGTTCAGACTTGTAACACAGAAGAAATGTTCAAAGAATGTTCAAAGTTTTTAAGTCTTTAAGTCCAATGTGAGGCATGTAGCCTACTTAGAGAGTCAGCATTCGCGTGGAGTTTCCCACGTCGGTACGTTATTTGGGCTTGAAAGCGCTGAAGTGCAAGGGCCCATCTTTGAAGGCGCGCACTTTGAGGTGCACAGTCCGTGAGAAATTTCAAAAGATTATGGTCGCTCACCACAGTTACGTGCGAACCATAAATATAGTGTTCGAACTTTTTCAGGGCGAAGATAACAGCATAAGCTTCCTTTTCGATGGTAGCATAACCTTCTTGGCATTTGGAGAGCTTTTTACTTGTAAAAGCAATGGGGTGCTCTTGTTCATTTTCATCTTTTTGAGATAGACAAGCGCCTATCGCATATGAAGAAGCATCTGCATGTATAATAAATGGTTTCTGAAAGTTCGGGGAATAACAGATGGGTGACTTACTGATCGCCTGTTTCAACTCAAAAAAGGCTTTGTCACAATCCTCAGACCAGGTAACTTCATTAGGGACACGTTTCTTCGTAAGTTCAATCAATGGACGAGCTATGTCGAAGAATGAAGGAACATAGGATCGGTAGTAAGATAGAAGACCTAATATGCTTCTGACATCTTTCTTTGACTTGGGAACTTCTAAGTTTTGTATCGCTGATACTTTGTCGGGATCGGGTGCATGTATACCGGATCCTACCACATGACCTAGAAATTTTATTTTTCCTCGTTTTCGTCGTCTTCCTGTACTAAATGTATTGTTCATTCGGTGAAAGCCATCACGTGCATACTGTTTCTTCCTTACAGTTTCCTTTATTTTCACTTTAACATAATTTTTAGAAAGTTCAGTTTCATTTTTATTTTCGTCGATCGTCACTTCCTTATTCGCTGTAAACTCATCAATCTTCTCATATCTCTTCTGGCGTTTTTCTAACATCATGTTGTCAGGATGATTTAACTTAAGGAATACATCGGGTTCTTTGTTTGCTATTTCATGTGATTTCACACAACCATTGACTATAATGTAGTCAGAATTTTCATCGTAAACAAGAGTTTGTTTCTCGCTGAACTCAATCGTGTTGGATTCGGAACTTCCATCAAGTGTTTCTGGCATTGTATTATTGAAAACAGAGTAAGATTCTTCTGTTGTCGTGACATCAACTTTTGAATATTTATTTTCAGAAATTATCTTTCGTCTTATATTTTCTTCCTTCATGTCTGCTGATGCAATCAAATATTTATCCGAGGCACTTGCATTCTTTTTAGCATAATTTGCAGTTTCGTATTCGGTTTCTTCATCAGGCGTGACTGCATAGTTTGAGGATTCGAAAATTGAAATTACATTGTTAACTATGGGAGTATCTTTCATAATATTGTGTTCACTCTGTAAATAATTTTGGACTTTTAAATCTTTTGAATTATGTAAAATTTCTTCTGCTTGCCTAATTTGGGGATCTTCTTCCTTATAATGAATTTCCGTTTCAATTTGATCTCCACTCTCTATTACGATTAAATCGGCAACAGTATATGTGTCATTTTCATTATTATTAGTTTCTTTCGTGATTGATTGTGTAATACTAGTACGCGGGTGAGGGTTATTTTTTGTCTCATCAAATAATTTATCCAAGTGATATAAGAAATTGTCATGAACGAAAAAGCTATTAAATTCATTTTTGTTAGCTGTCGAACACTGATTTAACGAAGGGTCGTTTTTCTGTTGACTTTTAAATTTCTCTGAATCATTTATAAAAGTATCAGGGTCGTCGCCAGGTGCGTGGTCAATGTTCTCGTTTGCATTCGCATTTTCAACTGACACATGGTCTAAAATTGAAGCAGACAGATCTACAGTGTTGGTTTCTTTTGTATTGTCACTTATCGCGTCAACATTACAATTTAATGCCTTATCATTTTCATTATACTTATTCAATTCATTATATGTATCAAGAGAAAGTAATAAATCATTAATTAAATTATCAACTACAGCACATGTTATCATAATATTAGGATATATCTTGGGGTTTAATTTATCAACTGCAATACTCAATGGGATATTTATTAAAGGAGCTTTCAATTGGTGGCCGAATGCAGATTGCAATATTATAGTACCACAAGGATTTTTAAAGTATTCGGGTACACAATTAGCCTTTATTATAGAAATTTGAGTTCCACTATCTACTACGCCATGTAATATTTTATTACCACATTCGATATCTACTGTCGGTAATGTTTCAATTAATTTTGTTTCTTTTTTCGGTGTTTTCAAATTAAAAATCTCATCCGATTTGACTCTAGCAGTGAGTGCTTTTTCATTTGAATTCGAATTATCTTCCCTATCAAATTTATTGGCATTGCCAAATAAATAACTGCATATTGTAACATTATGGTATCTGCCGCAATTTGTGCATTTTTTATCTTTTATGGTACAATCTTTAGCGACGTGTTTACCTTTCTTTAAGCATAAAAAACAGCGCCCTTGTGCTTTTAATTTAGCTATTTTCTGATCAACGGGAAATTTATTGCACTCCTCAGTCGAATGACTATTACAAGAACAAAATATACAAAAGGTTTCGGAGGTGGCTTTAATATGAGATACTTCAGAATTAATTCTATCACTAGCGAACATTTGTTTACGAAATGCAGTGGAATCATTATTATACGACTGCTTTAACCTTGGGTTATCTAAATTGCCAGTTAAATAATTTTGTTTTTCTCTCGACTCTATTTCGGTACGAATAAATAATAACAAATCATCAATGTTTGGTTGCGAGTCACTAGAATTTTTTATACATTGCTTATTATATTCTAACGAAAGATTATATGGCAAGGATTTAAGAATTATAGGTGTCAACAGGTTATCAAATCCATTTGATTCAATGTCTAAAGACCTGAGACTTCTTATTTGGCATTGAATGGTATCAAATAATTTTCGCAAAGCTATTACATCATTTGTTTTCAATACAGGTTTCAAAGATAATAAAGTATTTATATGTGTCGTCACAATGAGATCCTTTCGGCCAAATTGTTGTTTCAGAATTTGGACAGCTTCCAAATAATTTTTATCTGATAACGCAAACCCGGAAATAGAATTATATGCACTACCACCTAAATAACTTTGTAAATAGCTCATTTTTTCAATATTTGACAGTGAATCATTATCATGAACTGCTATTTTGAATGAGTTCCAAAAGTTTTGAAACTTACTTATATCGCCGTAAAATTTCTCAATCGTTAATGTAGGGAGTTTAACAGATTGCGCAACTAATTCTGCTTGCTTATTATCGGCGTGAGATACGGGGGAAATTTGGCTTTTGCTATTATTTTTCAATTTCTTATTAATTCTAAATCGCCATAAAGTTATTTTTTCATGATATTCTATGGAGGTCTTCGCGTCTCTTTCGATTTCATTTTCATCATTAATTAACGCTAAAATTTGTTCATCTTCTCGTTTAAGGTCGATACCTTTCTGTTCTAGCTGAGCTAAATTTTCTTCCAATTCCACCAAATTCGGCGATTCTAAAACCCATGTATCTTCGATCTTTTTAACAATAGAGGTAATAGATGATTTTATTACCCCCCTAGTTTTTTTAAGTTTAGTTAGTTGATCGGCCATACTTAAATAATAAAATTTACCTTACCTCTGTATAGGTTATCCAAAAATTTTCTTCACTATAATATTTCACTATAATATTTCACTATAATATTTCAGTATAATGTTTCACTATAATATTTCAGTATAATATTTCACTATAATGTTTCAGTCAGTAATCAAAATTTACAGCCTGTTTTCATCCATTAGTTCTGACACCAGTGTCATGTCTGTTCCGTGTGTGGGCGTTCTAAAGGAAACAGGCCGTTGTAATTACGAACACAAGTTTAATTCTTGACATTAACGATGACATAAAGTTGACATAAAAATGACGAGGACAGATGACGAGCACAGGAACATAAATCAACGTAAAAGATTATTCATATTTTTCATTATTCATGATCGGTAACATTTACGACCATTTTCATAACCAATTCTGGTTTCTCATATTACAAACGACGTTCTTCGCCGCTGACGTTCTGAGTTCTACTGCCGCGCGCTTTCGTTTCTCCAGAAGGGGGCGCTACTAGAGCAAGAAGAGGCATGCGCGATCCTCACAGGCATTCATGAATATTATGCTTTTTTCTGTCTTCATACTGCCTATACTGTTTGCGATATCTATGATTTATGCCAACAAACTTTTCTTTTGCATAAAATGATTTCACTTCATTTCTGTATCGGTAACCACGTTTCTCAAAACTTTCATGAAATATTTCTTTATTTTCATTTTTTCCTTTTATATTATTTCCCGTTATTTCTTTTCGCGTGGTCGTTGAATTATAATATTTTCTGTTTTTTGCTATTTCATTTTCATGTTTTGATTTGATCTCGTGAGTTGAGTGATTTTTATTTGCTTACACCGCGCGTGCTAAATTTATCTTGAAATTATTTTCTGAATTATTTTTATTCATAATACTAATCATTTCGTTTTCTGCACGTGAACTATTTTCTTTTGATACCTTCGCTTCATTGTATGAATTGGCAACATAATTTAATTTTTTATCAGAATTCTTCAAAACTTTAAGGCAACCTACTTGAAAAATATTGCGCTCGCCAACAATTTTAATTCCCTCTTCATTTATCGCCAAATTTAGTTTACTCATCACGTCCATTCCTAGGACTATGTCATATGCAAGAGATTTTAAAACATACAAATTTGTAGAAATTGTGAAACCATCAATTTTGAGTTCATAAGGGAAATAACCTAAAGGGTATACAATGCCATCGATGCCGCACAGTGATATGTTATCAAAAGATAATCTTGGCGATCCAATATTTACATAATTTTCATAGCTTGTTAGGCTTAAATTTGATCCTGTATCGAATAAGAGATTTGTTTCTTTTCCATTAATATTAATTGTTTTCATCTGAGTGTTAGGCTTATTATCTTTAGCAGTTGTATTAACATTAACTTTCTGCACACGGAAATTGGGATATTGGCGGTGATAATTATGATGGTTTTCGGTAGAATCGCAACTGAACTCATTAGTTCGACCGTTATTTCTATTATTACACTGAGACGCTACGTGATCTTGAGAATTGCATCTAAAACATCTAATTTGAGATTTATTTCTTTTATTTTGGTATCGGGTATCAAAGAAAGATTCTGAATTTTCATTTTTACTTATTTCGGGCTTTTTATCTTCAAAGTGGTGTGAAGCTCGATTCATGTTTTTAACATTACGCCTCGCCGCATCATAATCGTCTAGTTTGTTTACTAATACATCTACATTTTTAATGTTTGGAAGATCATCAATAAAATGCTCTTTAATTTCTATAGGTAACCTCCGCTTAATTTGATCTACTACGATTAATTCTTTTAAGGATTCATAATCGGATACTTTAAGACCGTTAATCCATTCTTCCAAATAATTTCTTAATTCAAATGCTAAATCGCGCCAAGTGGCTGAAGATTCTTTTTTATTGGACATTAATTTCTGCCTAAATTCTTCTGGCATCATTTTGAAGCGTTTGAGAAGTAAATCTTTTACATAATCGTAATTGCTCGCCAATGTTTCTGGCTCTCTAGCTATAATATTGGCGATTTCTAACGGGATTAAACTTAACAAATGTGTGACCCAATTTTCTTTTATTATATTCATTCGAGAGATTTGTCTTTCAAATAGTGCTAAATAAAGACTAATATCACTTTTACCGTCAAAGTGAGGAATTAATTTAAGCAAATCTGGTTGCTTACCTGAACCAGCTATTGCAGAATCGTCGCACACACTTTTCAAATTGCCTTGTAGCTCCATTTTTCTTAATTCGTATTCCAATTCAACTGTCTTTTCCTCTAATTTTCTATCTGCTTCCTTTTCTGCTTCTAGTCTTCTTTCTTCCTTTCCTGCTTCTAATCTTCTTTCTTCCTTTTCTGCTTCTAATCTTCCTTTCTCCGTTTCTTGTCTCTCAGCGGAAATGACTTCGAGTCTAACTTTAATGAAATTTTCTTCATAATCTTCTGATTCGGTAATCAATTTTATTACATCAATAACTCTTGCACTCTGTGGTACAACTAAACCTAGTTCATTACATAACGTTAACAAGTCTGCTTTTCTGGCTTTATTAAGAGCTGACATCATTCAACTACTTTAAACTTCAACTGAACAAAGTATTGTAGTATCGTAGATCTGATTACGGAACATTTCTTCATATAATACTTCAGAAAAACAGTTCAACCTTTTCATATTATCCCGGTACAAAACAGCTTTATATCCATATTGTACGTCAGACAAACAGCTTTATGTTTATATCCCGGCAACGAGACCCCAAAAATTGTTGTGGGATTATGAAGACCAATATGTAGTTTCAATACAACAGAAGATTCTTCAAATATAATATAAACAAAAAGGTTTAATAAAATAACAGTATATACAACTGAAGATTCAAATACAAATATCAAACAGGATTAATATTTATGAACGTACCAACTTCCGTATTTTAATACAAACATTTGCAAGCTTCCCTGAGCATTGCGTCAAAAATCCATCAACTGCTATGGCTCAAATCTATGGAACAACTGCTCGTGCTGGTGAGCTTTTCTTGGTCTTGCGTGATCATCGCTTTTATCACTCCTCGTGAAAAGTAATAATTCATTGAGTTCATATTATTGTTGCTGTTACTTCTAATAATTCCCACATGTATATACTCATTTCTGAAAACATGCACACACTCAAGAGTCATGTGCTCATTTTTGAGTATGTCCATGTTTCAAAAATGAGTATGAACTGACCCTAATCATTTTTGAGTACGTCCATGTTTCAAAAATGTGTATGAACTGACCTCTATGTGCTCATTTTTGAGTATGTCCATGTTTCAATATAGAGTTCAAATAAAAAGTAATTTTGTGTGAAACTGAATATTTCTGGTATTTCAGAATTGAAAGCATTCAGTCATCCTATTTGAAACAAAAAGTTTCATAACAAAATGAAAACATTAATTTACTCAGGTTTGAAAGTGTCATTTTTCTGAGTGTGGACTTATACTGGATTATATAACCCAGAAATATTTGTCACCTCCATTGTCAAGCATATGTGTATAACTCAGGCAAGGTACCCTATGAAAATATATATGGATAGTTGGAGAATAGTTTATAAATGGGGGTGTAAACTTTTTGTGTTATCTGGGGAAATGAGATGTGCTCATAAAATTGAGATTTACAGTCTGCAAAAAAAGATGACCGAAATTTTGACTTGTTGGTGAACCTGATATATAAGGGTCAGTTTTAATTTTTTTTTTTGGACAGATGAATAACAAAGTACCAAAATTACAAAATCTATTTTGACAGATTTTATATATCTTTAGCTGTGTATCTATCTATTCAAGCAAGGTATTTCAAAAAAAAAATTCGAAATTGCAATTTTCAAGATGAAAAATAACTCAAGAAGGTACCATACGTGGTTATTCTGAAGAACATGTCCACTGTTTTGTAAAAGACAACAGCAATGTGTGTTTTCTTACGACTTTTGTTAGAGAAATGCCTAAAACGAAAAGTCAGGAAGTAGGTTTGACAGAAAAAAGAAGGAGCACATATTAGTGTCATGTCAAGCAGGTGTTACACTTTACAATTCCCATATGGAAAATGTTGATTTACTAAACTACATTACTGTGCAAATTAATTGGGACAAACATGTTAAGAAAATTGTTCCTTTCTCAGGGATTTTCTGCCTCAAACTGGTTTCAACAGCATTTTCTTACAATGCGCTACTGCCCTTGACTAGTCTAAACTGGTTTGACCACGTGATCACGACATGTCGAAAATATTTCCCTTCAGTTGCTGTTGATTGTGTGAATTGTTTGCTTCTGACGTGTATTTAAAAAATGGATATCACTCCCAGGAAAAGGGCTAGAATTGTTACCCTTAGAGAGCATACCTTTATGACTGTGAGGGATATTGCTGTTGGAGTTGGAAAATCCAGTGTTTCTAGGATTATTAATCAGCAAAAGAATTTTGAGACAGTGTCTCCCAAAACGAAAGAGTAAATGTGGACGCAAACGCAAGACCACACCTTGAACAGACAAATTTCTTGTATGAAGTAGTAAAATGCATCCTTGCAAAACAAGTACAGATCTTCAGAGAGAATTATTAGCTACTGGTGTAAGCGTGGATTCATCGACAGTTCGACGAAGGCTTATTGAAGCTGGGAGATTTGCAAGAAAACTAATCAAAAAACAGTTATTAACCCGTGCAATGAAGAGAAAACGTTTGGATTGGGCCAGGAAATATCAATCCTGGACTGCACAAGACTGGAAAAAGGTTGTATTCAGCGACGAAACGCATTTTTTTGTACAAGGGTTTCGACCAAGATTTGTCAGGCAAAGTGATGGAGAACTCATCAGGGAACAACATCTTACACAAACAGTTAAGCACTCTCAGAAACAGATGTTTTGGGGTTATTTTACTTCTGGAGGACCTAGCAGCTTAGAACCAGTTGAAGGGATCATGAACTCTAAAAAATACATCTCTGTAATAGAAAGAAAAATTGTGCCTATGATTCAAACGTTCGCTGGTGGTGTCAGTATCTTTCAACAAGATCTTGCTCCATGCCATAATTCTTAGCTAGCAAAGAAATATTTTCAAGAACAGAAATTAATGGTTTTAGATTGGCCTGGTAATTCTCCGGATTTAAATCCTATCGAAAATGTGTGGAGCATTGTAAAGAGATGTGCGAGTAAAATGGACTGCTCAACAAAGAAAAGAATGATTGAGAATGTTATAAAAGTTTGGTTTCATGATGAAGAGATCAAAAATATATGTTCTAATCTGGTGGAATCCATGCCAAAGCGTGTACAGGATCTCATTCAAGCTATAGGAGGACATATTTCGTATTAGATTGCTATACAGTGCATGTAAGTTAACCTATACCAATGAAACAAGATTTGTGAAAATTTTTGTGTTTGTCCCAATTAATTCGCACAGTAGTGTAGATATTGGTAGACATCACATAAAAATGAGAGCAAAGTGATGGTATCTGCACCTGTGTTTCCATTTGATTGACACCATTGTTGCTAATGCCTCGATTACCGTACCGAAAGATGCTAATTGAAACAGGTGCAACAGACACGCCAATGAATCAAAACAAGCTCAAGACCTAACTCTATGTCAGACTGGCCCAGAACAGGAGAAACACAGCCTCCAAGCAAATCAGACCAATATAGAATAAGAGACTTAAGGTCCGTTCAGATCACATTCTGCGATGGCAGCTCTTTTTGTCGGCCTCTTTGATGTGAAGAATCTTTGTCACACTGCAAGAGAATCCTAGTACAGTCAAGAACATCCCTGACATGTTTAACACCTATCCTGAAGAGAATTTATTTTGTTGATTTTGTGCACTTTCCTTTCTTAACAATGGTCACACCTGACCACAGAGCCTTTCGAGGGAAAAAAAGCCCCGAGAAATAATTTATGACTTCTCGTCGCAGAATTTAAAAATGTGATCTGCATGGAGTCTAAAAGTTCGAACAGACTAGGTTTTTGCTAAGCAGTACCTTTCATGTGACGGAGGACATCGTTGACATATTTATCACCACTACTTTCTTTTGTCGATGACCAGAAAAAGAAAGGGCAGGGGAATGATTTAAGACTTTTTGTTGGGGATTGTTGAAATCCCAATATAAATGCAAGGATCTTCGCTATCTCCGAAGGCTATGTACAGACAACACTTGCTTAAAAACTCGTAAATAATTCCCCCTTGTTTTCCTTTTTCAAAAGTTCTGTGGTCATCACCAAAAGAAAGAGGCAGAGATAAACATGTCAACGACGTTCACTGCTGACCTCCCAAGAGAAGTCATAAAACACCAAAGAGAATAACCACAACAAACATTCCGACCAGGAAAAAAGTAGCCTGTTCAGACGTTAAGATTAGCTGACCAGAGTCCTCATTTGGGAGAGGCTAGTTGCACCCCTCGAGGAATATGATTTTCCAAAATGTATCGGTCATCATTTTCTACATTGGCGATGATTAAGCCTGTATGTACGAATATAATATAAGTTTATAAGCACCATACGTGTTTAAACAGATATCTAGCTTTTCTAAAATCTATCTGGCTATATGTAATCATTTCTAGCAATGGTACTTATGTTTATAGTATTTCCTAATTTTTTTTAACTGCTCTGGACATATTTTTTTCCATTCTGTAGTGAATGATTTTGACACATGGGATATATTTAGTGTAATAATGATAATAATTAATTTTATAAAGTCAATCTTCAATAGGTTGGTGAAAACACAGTTTTTATTTTAAGAAGTATCAGTTTTAATTCTGACAGTTTATCTTCCTGATGTTTGACCAGCTTTTTTTTTTAGTTTTCTTTATACTCTGTTCTGTAGCACCTCTTAATGTTACATTCTTTCCAAACTCCAACAGTGTTACACATCAAACATAAAATTTCAGTTTTTTTTTTAATTTAATGGAAACACCATTGTACATCAACATTAAAAAAATTCTGCGATGTTCATCTTCAGTTAATCATATTTATTCATACTGATAGAGGGCTTTAAGGTATGTTTTTTTCTATAAAAATTCTGAGATGTTGTTGAATATGTCAATAAAATATTTATACATCAATAAAAAATGAAAAAAAGCAAAGAAAAACGATGCAGGATTCAGTAACAATGACACATTTACTAACCTAAGTAATGAAAATAATTAAAAAGCTTAAATCTGAAGTACATATGTTCGAATAAAGACCAAGTAAAGAACCTGGATGACATATTCAGGGTTATTGTTGGTGGGCTACAGAAAATTTGTCGGCGGGCCACATGTTTGACATGCCTGATCTATAGATTTATATATACTACATTGCATGATAAAGTAAGAAGTTAGTTCAGTTAGCAAATTCACTTTTAGCGATTTTTGTCAATTGATGGAAATGCACTCGAAATCTTTTGTACAGCCCTGTAAATTATATAAAGGCTTTTGTACACACCCCATATTAAACTAAAATTTAATTCAGGTAAAAAATGCATTAGGCAACTAAAAACTCGCATCCAGCAATTACCAACCATAAACGATAATGTATCTTGTTCTATGCATAGCCCTGTATATGAATTTATTTATATTCCACACACTTATATAAGTCTACTAACTGTATTTCAGTAGGAAAATGCATAACACAATTAAAAATACCCTTAAGCAATTCACACCCACAGTCTGTAATACTTACGAATTCCTTTGTGTAGCCCTGTATAGGATCAAGAGAATTTATACACACCACGTATTTTGCAAAAATTTAGTTAAACTTAAAAACCCAAACCTAAGTTGAAAACACACTTATCACAAATAATCTGTAATTATCATACAAAGAGTAACTGAATTCTTTTGTGTGTCCCTGTAAATAAATGATAAACACAAAGCATACAATACTATTCGGTGAGCAATTTATAGTGCATCTCAGTAATACATATAAATTTCATTATGTTTGAAATAATGAATCATTAAATTACACTGCAAACGATTTTTCCTCATAGAACATTGTGTAACAGAACTATTTTGTGTGACCCTGTAAATGAATAATAAATGCTTTGTACATCCTATTTTAGAAAAAGCATGTTTTAGTACGCTATATGATTGTATATCAATTTCATCCTGTTTCGAATGCAGGGCTGCCACTGCCAAATGCCACTGAAAATAGTTTGTATATGCATACATAGTAGTTGCCAGAATGGTAATGTTACCTTCTACGTATATGTACCAGAATTATGTATTAAAATTTGTATGGAATGCTTTAAAATATTTATAGAAAAATGGGCAAACAGACACAAAAGTAAACAATTTGGTTACAGTTACACATGCGGATATTGTGCAGAACCTATGATGTGGCGAGTTTTTGCTCTTGATATACTGATTTATATCAATATTATAAGTAACAAAAATTTAATTTGTAGTTAGCCAGCTGTAATAGTCAAACAAGTTGGAAATTGTACATTAAAGTGACAAATGAGGTGCGTTCATTTTATAACTAGTTTCACAATTTAAAAAAATCATCCTTATTATTTCAGTGAAATGAATTATATCATCGGCTAAGAGCGAAGTGAGCATGCCTTTTTTTTTTTTTCTTATTACATGTGCCACATTTACAAATGCATTTTTTTTTTCCGACACCAGACAGCACTACAAAATTCACTATGGAGATCTTGCTTTGTGAATGATGACCTCCATGGTTTAATATTTTTATGACTCACGATGAACAAATCTCATGTTTAGTTACTCTAATAGATTCAGATATTTGGCTGTTAACCTAATTTCCACTGAAGTTATCTCAGAATCTATCCATTTTTTAATGTAACTCATCACTCAAGTTAACAATTTTTTTCAACAATCTTTCTAAAAATGTAACTTTTATGCAATTTTATTCGAAAAAATAATTTTGAATAAAAATGGCCGCCTGGCATATGAAAGAAGAAGTAGGTTGCTCGTATGTTTTCCTCAGTCACATGACTGGCGCTTTTATTATATTAGATTACGTACGATAGGAGTTAATAGAATGAAGAAAACTTTTATTAATATCGTTTTAAGTTTTGATTCTATTTTCATAAAATTTGAAATGACTCGATAAAATTCTGCAACGATTCTAAATATTAAATTTCAAACCATTCGGTTGGGTAGTTTTCGCGCTGTTATATGCGGACGACTTACGGACTGACCAGACGACGACTCTAGGACTCAGAGTCATGAGTCGGAGTCATGATAACTTGCGTTTTCATTATATAGATACAATAGGATTTAATAGAATAAAGAAAACTTTTAGTAATATCTTTTTATGTTTTGATTCGATTTTCATAAAATTTAAAATGATTTGACAAAATTCTATAATGGTAATATACATTAAATTTCAAACCATTCGGTTGTGTAGTTTTTGTGCTGTTATATGCAGACAAACGACGACTATAAGTGCTATGTATTTATATAATTTTGAACACACCTAAAAAGCATCACTAATTTGAGAAAAAAGTAAAACAACTGTGATCAATGCTAATATCAGCCCTATCTTTATTTCCCCCCCCCCTTACAACTTAACTGTAAGTTTCTCATTTTATATCTGCTAAACGAGTCTACTGTATCATTAGAACAAGGAGAAATAAAGTATTCAAAATTGATAATTTTCAAATTTTTTTTTACCTTCCAAGAGATAATCACCATTACTTCTATTCTGAATCACTCCCTATATTAAGAAAGCACTCATAAAACAGAAACAAGAAACTCCAATTATATATAAAAAATATTTATTTGATAAATAAATAAATAAATAAAAGTCATACATCATAGATCTTTCACCTTGCTCGACTTAAAATCTGCAAACATGAGGGTGCCTGCAAACACTAAAAGCGTCCCGCACCAGTGATAAAATGTGAAAGGGTTTTGAAAATATATCACAGAAAATATCAGAGATAAAAACTTCCTTAAAGTCAGTATCATCGTAACAGTCAAAGATGAAAATTTGGCAGATATGCTGAATACGGACCGAACACATATATATCTAAATTCAGAGTTAAGGATCATTTTAAGAATAATCATTGTCATGATAAGAGCTAAATACAACAATGCAATTAGTTTTCAAAATTAATCATTGCCAGTTTTTAAAATTATGTAAGGTAATTAGGTGTTTATGTATAAACTGCATGCCAGCATTTAATCTCCAAAGACATATCATGTATATATTAATTTTGTATCTATGTATGTAATGACAAAAAATTTCATAATCTGGTTTGCAGCCAAGTGACATATTTCAACAAAAGGGAGTTGGCACTTTTAATGGCAACAACTTTTATTTTAAACAATATAGATAGTTGGTAGCATCACTCATGTTTGATGTCAGTTCTTGGCAGATAGTATGATTATGGAAGATTAACCTGCAATAATGCAGAAATTTAAGACTAACCTATAATATGTTAAACATTTTCTATCAAGTGGGAGAGTAAAGAGGGGAAGAGTTCCATATCCTGTGCTGGTTGCGCAATTGGCCAAAAAAGCCAAAAGTATGTGACGTCACATAGATAAAGTCCATTCCAGTAGTTAAAAAAGCAACCCCAAAGGCTGAAGATCGCAACAACCACATCAAACATTTATCACCAAAAAAACCAGCACAGGATACAGAACTCTTCCCATAAAGAGCTCCAAAGTTTGCAAATGGCATGCGGTTATACATAAATACCATGAATTGACTCTAGACTTAATAAAAAAAAAAGCAGATGCAAATGATATACAGCACACTTCAGGGGTGGGGGATTATATAAATCTATTAGCCACTGGTACAAAGATTTTCTGATGGAGCAAGTCAAATTTTAGGCAGTCTTAAAAACTGCAGGTTATAGAAAATATACTAAAAACTTTATTCTTTTTATTCATTGCCTATATTTCACTTCCTACAGATTGCCACAATGTAAACATGGAATCCTACACTAAAATTTTCTCTGTTGATGTTGTATATCTTTCTCAATTTTATATATATATATTTTCTTTTTGTAATGTTATGACAAAAATGCACTGTAGTAATGGATTATTTTTACAGTCACGTAAATTTTGTCATAAGCAATTTTTGACTGCATCTTACTGGCTGTATTTTTTTTTTTTTAATCAGTTAGCAAGATGCAACATAGTTGAAAGTTGATATGATGAAATTCTTGGCTGATAAAATTTTCTGAAATTCTCCACCATCGCATACTTATTTGTAAAGAGACAACTCAAAAATGTAATTTTGGGGAACATAATGCAACCAAAAATGTCATTAAAAATATGCGCAATCTATATATTTAAAACGCTAAGCGTTTTCTTTTGACAATCTGTGAGAACAAACTACTGCATCAAATTACATCATTCTTTTTTTAAATGAAAGATATTTGGACACAGATTTGTTGTTGTACATTCGTTTGTTCGAAAGTTTTATTAATTAGCCATAATTTAAAATTAAACTTTTACTTCTGTGTATGAAGTCAAAGTCAGCAATCGGATAACTTCCACTGTTGCGATGCACAGAGTAATGAGAAACTCTGTGGTTGCGAGGATAAAACAGAAATAATAAATATTAAAGGCAAATGGCTTTTAGGCCGAATTTTTTAATTTGCAAGTTAAATTTTAGTAAAAATATTTATCGCGTGCACTTTATTTTTATAAGCAAATAAAAATCCATATTTATTGGGACGTCACGGGAATATTGTCCATTGGGTTTATTTTATCATTATGTATTATAACTTTGTTGATGCCATTTTTTCATTACAATTAAATACAAAATATATTTTTATTTGTATACATGATGTTTAAGCATAAAAGTAACGTATATAAAGTATGTGTGAAAAGTTTGCGCCAGTGAAAATGACGTTATGCTTAGTTTGAAATGCATTTTAACATTGATAAAACTAATGATTATATTTTTAGCTAGAATAAAACAATGTAAGGCTAATATTTTACAGGAATTATTTTGGTAGGTTTATTATAAGTTCATTTAACAGTTCCTTATTAGCAGTAAAGTCTTATTTCTTTCACTGTGAATTTTGCTTTCGATGTCAAAAAATGTTAGTCTACTTTTGGACGCCAGCCAAAACACAGTGGAAATTTTTTTTAAAGTATAACGGTCATGATAACAAATGGCGCTATCGCTTTAGTTTTAATCGTGCTTACATCACTTCTAAATACTACAAATTTTTATTTTTTACTACATTTTACAATTTCAATTCTTACATCATCAATTAGAAAAAAACTAGCTTTCGATTGAAATGTATTTGAAAACTGCCACTTAATTTAACGACTTTTTAAATAATTTTCAAGCAGGAAATGTTTTTTAATTCTATCTCAACAATGACCATCAGTTTGCTTCAATAATGTAAAATAGCCCCTGGGAAAGTTGCCACAATTGAAAATAGATTTCCCTAACCATCTTAAAAATGAATAATAATAATATAACAATAATAATAATAAAAATCATAAGATCAGATTATTTATAAGATAGAGCATTTTGGTGCTAAACTAAAATCTGTCAAAAAAAAAAAAAAACTATTTTTAGTTTATGTTTAACATAAAATTAATATGTTGAATTCGTTGATGTGTATGTTGCATCAGAGAATATGCTAGGAATTGTACTTTATTTTTTAAAGATCCATTGGGTATTTAACTGTATCAGAGGGAAAATATCCCCGACTGTGATGGAAAAGGGATAATCATCCTGATTATGTAAAGGGACCGAAGAAATCATACAAATAAATTACACTTGAAAACATTAAAACACATCTGCAGATTGATTTATTATTGTAAAAAAAATTCGTCATCTTTATATAAAAATTGATTAACTTAAAACAATGGATGATGCGTTTTAGAAGATATGGATTTGAAACGAACAATTATTAAAGAGGATATTTTAAAACTTTTTTTTAACATTGAATTTCGACGGTGCTTTTGGCAATACAATATGATTAATTTGGCAATACAATGTAGATGCAATACACATGCGCATAGGAGCCCATTCGGTTACATTATAACAGAGGGGGGGTGGGGAGAGAGATGTGTGCTTTATTTACTATGTTCTTTTATTTATTGAATATGAGATGAATGTAGGAATATACTGATACTTCATAGGTCCATGAAATTTTCTTTCTTGCTGTGGAAATATGGCGGTAATGTCAAACTGATTTGCATTACACAGTTGTTTACGGATTGTTTGTTTGGAGTTTGCATCGGAAATGGTACTGTATTTCACTGGGGGGAAAAAACTTTTAAAATAAAATATTTGAAAGACTGTTTTATACGCACCCCGTCTTAAATAATAAAGAAGCTTATTTTACTGATATTGTTATAGTATTTTTTTTTTCCGTCAAGTTTTAACGGGTTCCATCTAGTTATGTTTAAAAATGGTTGAACTGCAGTGGTTTTTAACATTTTATTTTCAACTGGAATAAATAACATAATGCCATTGCATACAAATCTTCGCCTAACTAGTTATAATTTGGTTCATATAGAAATACATTTCTCATCCTGGCTACAAATAAACACACATATATATATTTATTCATTAAGTTTATAAAAGAAAAAAAAAAGCTTCCATGCTTACAAACATTTTTTGCCTTTTCTGAAAGACTATTTTTTGAGATGTGTGATATGATGAAGAAAAGCCTGGAGGTTTTTTAGCCTGCAATAGTCTTTTTTAGAGCATTTCTAATATCTTATAAAAATATAAGATGCATATTGTTTATGATTACATAATTAAAATTATGTTGACAGTGCAAAATTTACTTTTTGTGCTCATAAAGTCTGGGCACTTTTTGCATATTTTAGATATCAGGAGTCACCCGCATTTATCTTGCTCATGAACTGGTGTTAAATACAAAGATTTTGCCACTAATTTTTTACTTCTCTGAGAATGATTATTTAGTTATTCAGAAGTTATATAAAATAATAATAATAATAATAATAAGCGGAGAGCAAAATGTTCCAAAACTTTAACAGCAGGTTAAATTTATCACAATAAAAAAAGTTCTAAATTATTAAAAAAAAAAAAAAAAAAAAAAAAAAATAGTTGTAGAAAATTTTAAACATCTAAAATTATTTATTTATTTTTTATTTTTTTAACGAAGAGAACTATATGATAAAGCCAATAAATATAAGAGTAAATATATACATATTTTTAAAACATGCCTTTATAAGCATTCAATATTTATCTAAAAAATAATCTTAAGTTAAAAAATAATCAAAAATAACTCTTTTCCCGACTGCAATACATTTATGCTGGAGCATGCGAATTTGGTATGAAAAATTCCCTGCTTTTATTTATACTTGATTGGTAGAAAATGCGAACTAGTGAATTTAATAAAAAATTTCTTTGTAAGATAGGACAGACAATAGGAAATAAAAAATAAAAAGGCATTATTTAAACTATTCAGGATTTCTAAATTGTTTTCTCAACATATAATCACAATTTAATTAAAATGAAAATATTGTATATTGTAATCATGAACACACATCTTTAAGACAATTTCTACAACCCTAGCACACCAGGAGATGGGTAAAAAATAAATTACAAAATTCCATCTTTACATACACAACAAAGTTAATGGAAACATGTAAAAATAGAGGTTGAAATTTTAAACATACAAAAATTGTTTTTTGCTAAAAAAGAGAAAGCTTGTATGATAAAACAAAAAAGAAAAGGATACTGCATAACCACATTTCCGATCAAACACAGCCAATGCTTAGAAATGCTAAATGTTAAAATTTGAACTGGTTCTGAAATGAAATAAAATAAAATATTAATACCTATATCAATACAATGTTAGAATACATATATCGTCAATTCCCTCTAGATCAGAAAACTTGGGTCAAAAGGTTGTGCGGATTACAGAATTTTGCTGGTTATAGGTCATTTTTTGTTTACATTTTTCTTTGTAACCTATAAGCATTTTAACAGAAATCGATTTTTAGAAGATTTAATAATGTAAATACAAAATTACAGCTCTTTTTGTTAAGTAATTCTAGAGTTATGCTTAAACAACTAACCACATTGCAATCTGCTTTGCAATGATTTACAAATGAATTTAACATTAGGAGTTTGAAACTTTAAACCTTCATAATTCATAAACTACTTGACCGAATGACTTCCAGTTTGGTATTCTATGGTAAAATTTATCGAAAAAGTCATAATTAGATGTTTATATTGAAAATTTTCAGAGTTTAGTACAATTTCATTATGAAGACAACCCCCTAAGCTTATTTGTTTAACATCAATTAAAAAAAGAAACAATTTCCAGTTTAATGGATATTTCTGTTTTGTTATTTTTCAATTTTGTAATTATATATATATATATATATATATATATATATATATATATATATATATGTAAGATATCGATACTGTATAACGGGCGCACCTCGATATAACGAACGCACATCGATCTGTCTGTAACGAGCGGTCGATCACCGCTATCACACATCCCAGTAATAGATATCCATCGTTAATGTAGTCGTGCACAAGTAGGAGAAATAAGCAGGCATTTTCCTGGGAACTAGCTTTTATTCCAATTAATTACAAGTCTCTTCATAAGCTAGGCCCAGAGGACAGTTTGAAGAGTCTTTTACCGGGGAAACATCGTCTTATCGTTCATATTTCGGCGAATTGCCGGACTTACAACGGCAAGGATGCCGTCGCACTTCGAAGAATACTGGCCGTAGTTTTTGTGGAGAGTGATTAGAGTCAAAAGCCACGCAAAAACGTGCTCCTCACATTATATACGGCCGGACCACCGCCAGAGACCGCTTTGCAACTTATGAAATAATGTAATTTAATTGGCTAATTAGCCCTTGACTCATATCTGGGTAAGCAGCCCAGATAATTAACATGCAAGATGTAGCCACCGGGAGAAGAGAGATGCGTTACCGTCAGCACTTTTAATCTTAACGAGGATTCAAAATTAATATCTGTTCGTAATAAATGTATCGTAAGGAAAGTTAAGTTACAGGGGCAACTAGAAATGAAGGCAAAACTTTAAAATTTTGACACACGATTTAGGGATTTTAAACTTTGAATTTTTATCTTTTAGCTTCTGATTTGGAATGGGTTTAACTAAACTATCCTTTCATATCAATCCACATTCGTTCACATTCAAAATTCTTTCATACTTTTTCACATTCATTTCACATCCCCCCCCCTTTAAAAATGAGCACCACAGTACTTGTCAGCAAGGGCTGTGGGGCTCAACCCCATAAGTTAAACTCATTTTAAAATAGGCTATAGATTTTTTTTTTTTTTTTTCTTTTTCTACGGAATTCTAATTAGACTCTCAAACTGCTTGGGCTTACTTTTACATAAAATACTGGTACTATTTGATGATATACACTGAAGATTAAACATATGACATATATTGTAAACAAAACACACAGCTGCAGCAAAAAAAATTTTAACATTTCTCGCGAGAACATTATGTGCTATTTTTTGAAAGTCTATTAGCACATTGCAAAAGTTTTTGTTAACCAACGTGTCCTGTGTGAATTGTTCTTGGGTGTTGGTTCATCAGGAAAGGTAAACATTGCACCTTTCTTCAATTATACAATACAATAAAAACTAAATAATATGATACTTGAAAACAGAAATATAATATGGCAATTACTTATATGATTTACAAAACACAAACAATTAAAAAATGCACTTAACTTATAAAAATACTTCAACATGATATAAACACTTATTCAAAACATTAAATTTAAAAAATATATCATAAAAGATATTTCAAATATATTGTAAATATAGGACAAAACAATTACTACAAATGCAATAAAAACAACACAAACATGAAAATGTCATATGAGCAGTTACAAGCTCTGTTACTACTCCAAATTATCTATTTATAAGCATATTTGGGCTTATAGAACATTCTAGTGGGAATTAATCTCAGGAGAAAAAAAAAAAAAAACTGAACTTGAAAACTTTGTAAAAATAGGAAATTCTAACCAAAAAAATAAAAAAAATTAGGCTATCCTTTCCACCATGCTCAGTGAGACATGGATTTCTAAACTCTGAGGTGATTATCATCCAAAAAATGTGTCTCTTGCACAAGGAAAAAGGAAAAGTGGATGCCCGATAATCACCTACAGAGGGAAAGCGAAGCAGTTTTGCCAAATTCTCCATTCTACATGGAAAGAGAAAATGGGAAAACAGTTCGACTATAGACGGGAGGCCACGGAGCGGAGGACCCCTAACGTGTTCCTAGTTTTGTCATTGTATAAGTAATAAAAAAAATAAAAAGGTTAGCAGTACTTTAAAACTGCTCCGCCAACTACACCGCTGGGTTTTAAATTAACATCCAGCTGGGTCCTCATCCAAACACTAAAATGATAGAGGGACGATAGGAAAGCAAAAATAAAAAATTGAAAGATGAAAGAAATAGACGGGGGTTATTCATGGTAGAGTTTTAAATTTTGAGGAGGGTTATAGAATCTCAACTTGGAGGCGTGCACTATTTCAGAATTTCTCTTAAAATGTATACTGGGTTTATCAATTTCAAAACTTACATCAGATAGTTGTTTTAAGATAGTATATGGTCCAGAATATGGTGGAGTCAATTTACGTGTATTAGGATAGTGGAATTCTTCATACATTACAATGTCACCAACTTTAAACTTTACAGGAAGAAAACGAGCATCATAATGGATTTTGTTTTTTTTATGGTAAGCTATTGTTCTTTCCTTAGCCAATTTTCTAGCTTCTTCAACAGGAGGGTAATAATCATTATCTGGTAAAAGAGGATCATAAGGTAATTTTCCTAACAGCAAATAACTAGGTGGAAACTGAGTTACAGAATGCGGAGTAGCATTATATTGGTACAATACTTCATCTAAAAATTTTGTCCAAGGTAATTTAGTTGGTGATGAATTTACAATACATTTTAATCTGGTGACAATAGTTTGATTCAAACGCTCAATTTTCCCATTCGTTTCCGGGTGATGACTAGAGGTTAATCGGTGTTTGATATTATAATTACGAAGAAAACGTTTAAATCTAGAAGCTGTAAATGCTCCATTTCTATCAGTAAGTATTTTTTCTGGTACTTGAGTTTGAAATAATTGTTTCAAAATGTTTGTATAAGTTTCAGTTGTTACACTTTTTGATGCGAAACCCCACACATAGCGAGTTGCATGGTCTATGACCAAATGCAGATATTTCTTTGCCGAATTATAATGATTAAATCCGCCAACAGAGTCCAATGCCAAGCATTCAAAAGGTATATCCGTTGGGGGCATGAGCTGCAACAAACTAAATCTTTTTTGCCTACTTTTTTTGTTGATTTGGCAGGTATGACAATGTTTAACAAAATTTTCAATATCTTTATTAAGATTAGGCCAATAATATTGATTTGTAATTAAATTTATCATCTTATAAATTCCAGGATGTCCAAAATCTGTGTGGGCTTTTTCCAAGAGGAGTAAACGTAAAGCCATGGGGACGACAATCTTATACAAACTTTTCTTTTTAATCACAATAACATCATTAATTTCAACATATTTTTTACCATCTACCTTGACATTTTCTTTTTTCTGATTTTCTCTGATATCATTCAAGTTGAGTAAATGTATATGATGTGGGGGGTCTTCTGAAACAGGTAATCTAGACAGCATATCAGCCTCTACATTAGTGGAGCCCTTTTTATATTTAATATCATAGTCAAACATACTCAGTTTAAGGGACCAGCGGAAAAGACGTCCTCTTAGGTTTTTAACATTTTTTAGCCAAGTGAGAGCCGCATGGTCTGTATGAATGACAAATTTTTGACCGTGTAAATAATGGTAAAATTTATCTAGAGCATCCACAATTGCCAAACATTCGAGTTCAGTAATTGCATAATTTTTTTCATAGTCGCGAAGATTTCTAGAATGATATGCTATGGGGTGCAAAATACCATTTTCATCAGCCTGTTTCACAACACATCCCACTCCAAGACTTGATGCATCTACAAATAAATTACAAGGTGTTTTGGGATCAAACAATCTTAAGATAGGTTTTTGAATTAGAGCTGCTTTTAATTTTTCAAAAGAATTTTGACAGTCCTGGTCCCATACATAGGGAACATTTTTCTTTAGCAAATTATTTAGAGGATATCTAACCTCAGCATATTTATGAATGAATTTATTATAAACATTAATAGATCCCAAAAAGCGTTGTAACTCTTTAACATTGGTTGGTGGTTTTAACCTCTTGATGGTTTCAATATTTGGGTTATCGGGTGTAATACAACCATTCGACACTTCATATCCAAGAAAATTAATTGTTTTCTTAACAAAATTACATTTAGACAGCTTTAATTTAAGATTTTCATGGACACAAATATCAAAAATGATTTCCAAATGATGGTAATGTTCTTCTTCATTTTGTGAGAATACAATAATATCATCAAAATAACTGCATGCAAACTCAATTTTATATTTATTTAGGATTCTTCGAAGGATACGGTTGAAATTTGCAGGCCCATTTTTCAAGCCGAAGGCGAGACGCTTCCACTCAAATAAGCCAAACGTTGTGGCAAAAGCTAATTTTTCAGTATCTTTAGGGTGGATAGGTATATGCCAATATCCACTTGCTAAATCGAGAGTGGAAAACACCTTAGCTTGCACCAGTTTGTCCAATAAAGTGTCGATTCGGGGCAAGGGTTCTGCATCTGTTTTGGTTATGGCATTTAATTTTCGGAAATCGACACACAACCGAGTTTTCTTTCCTTCTTCACGTTTATAAACTAGGGTTACAGGTGAGGAATAAGGGGAATGACTTTCTTTGATGATACCGGCTTTTAACAAATTTTTAACTTGTTCTCTAATTTCTTCTTCTTCCTTAGGGGAAGTACGATAAGCTCTAAGTGAAATTGGTAAGTCGGAAGTTAAATGTATTCTCTGGGGTTCCATGTTGATACATCCTACATCATATTTATCTTTGGCAAAAATACCGACATATTTGGCTAAGAGAGTAGGCAGTTTGTTAGGTGCAGACTGAACTTGGATAGGTTCAGTGGCGTTTACAAACTCCGGCTCATAATTTTCACCAAATATCCCTGCATTTTCCTTTTCTGAGACATCTTCATTAGTTTCTGACACGTGCAAGGAATTAACGGTTGGAATATTTCGTAATTGGTTCAGGAGAGGCACTCTTTGGTTATTTTGGAAAATTTGCATCTTAACACAATCAATATTTAACTGGAAACTTTGGCAATGGTTAAGTCCAATAAGGGTATAGGGTAATTTATTATCAATAACATAAAGATCAACATATTTGGATATGCGGCCAATTTTCAAATTAACACGACATTTTTCCTGCAAGGTGAGAATGCCTTGTGTTTGAGCGACCGATAGACCTTTACGAATTTTGGAAGTATTTAACTGGAATTTTTGGACTAAATGTAATGGAATGACACTTAACGAGCTTCCTGAGTCGATCAAACAGGGTATTGAGTTTTCTGGTATCCCTAGAGTAGTAATTTGACGTTTCTTTGGGTTTTCTTTGGATCCTTTTCTTTTTTCTATGTACCCGGGTACTATTAGTTGTCATTGGTTACTATTTGGGCTTGCAGAAAAATCACTTTGTGTCTGATTTGGATTCTGGATTTGAATGTTTGGTTGTTGGGTTAGAGAGGAGGCCTCTAAAGATTGCTTTCGAAAAGGACAATCTCGTACCCAATGGTAAGCATTTGGAATATTAAGATTAAGGCAGACACGGCATGGCGATGGTGGCAATGTAGCCTGGTAGTGTATATTTGGTCTAGGAGGAGACGGTTGAAATGGTCTCACATTTTGGAAAGTTCTTTGAGGGTTAGGCACATTTGGGCGATTCTGGGGGTTTTGATAAGGGTATCTATAATTCCAGGATCGCATTGGAAAATTCTGCTCAGTGGTATTAGGGCGATATGGTCGCCATTGTCTGAACTGATTTTGGGGAGTTGGGTCTGGTTTATTTTCAGGACTCTTGCCTGCTACTTCAAGCTTAGTAAGTTTAAACACTAATTCTCTCCATTCTGTGGCAGTTTTAGGGGCATTAGTCACAATAAGTCTCTGCATCGAAATTGGCAAACCTTCGGATAACCCTTCTAGAATGAATTTGTTATCTAAACCCAGATTACGACCCATTTTAGTTTTCTTTTGGTAGTACTCGTCAGTGGCGCAGCCAAGGGGGGGGTTTGGGGGTTGAAACCCCCCCCAGAGCTAAAAAAAATTACTTTAATTGCCGCTTATATGAATCAAAACTACTAAAGTTAAAATTAAGTTTTTTGGTCTTTCCGCCTTGGCAGAATCCACCGCTTTCTTAAATCAAATTCTATTCAACAATGTGATTCAATTAAACGGCGAAAATTCTACTTAAAACTGTGAAAGCGCATATTACAAGCATAGGTTATGTCAAAACTTGATTTTTGGACTGCGTCACTTTGTCGAGATGTCTTATAGTAAAAGATGGGTCATATACTCTCACACAGACGCTTTGAGTTATATAGTATACAGTGGTCTGTTTCTTAATTGCATTTCTGTCTTTGTTCCACTTTCGAAACAATAACAGATCATCGAATTCCAGAGAAAAAAAAACATACACATTGTAAGTCTCTCTCAGTTTCAAGCGGCTTTTTTTTTTTTTTGGCGTTTTTTGCTCTCAGTTATATCTAAGACCAAGCTATGTGCGTACCCAGGAAAAAAATCTTTGCAAAAGTAAGAATTTTAAAAAAGTACTTAAAGTTATAAAAAGCTATTTTTCGATTATGAGCAGATTTTTGCAATCTGTGTTTCTTTCGAATCATTTGTTTCGTAGGGGGTCTGTACACAAATTTGAAGACTAATATATTTCATTTGTTGGTAATGTAGCAACGACGTCTTGCTTATGATGGAGATTCATATATTTATCGTTAAAATTTTATAAATTAGTTGTGGTTCCTCTTTTAGCTATTTTTAATTCTATCGCGCTTCTGTGAAAAGAAAATCTCTTTCCTTTCTATTTAAAATTCCATAATTCTTAAACACTTTTATCGCAGCTTTTGTATGTGCTTGCGGTTTTCATATGAGAAATGAAATCATTTTCAGTTTGGCATCTGCATCTGTGTGCCTTTCTAATGCATACATTTTGGATCACAGAATAAATAAAGAAAGATAAAATGCAACGTCTATTTCTCGATACATCTGCATGCTAAAATTCCTGCGGATGTTGAGTTCGGACTAGTTAGTTTTCTGTTGTTATAAAGATGCTGATATGGTAATGTGGTTTCGTGGTTTGCGTTAAAAAAAAATTAGAATGTGTTTCTCCCTAACGAATTTTCTTCTGTACCCTATGGGTCAATGCGGATAAATTTGTGGCATCTCAAAAAAAGGCATTCGATTTTGAGTTTTCATGATGTGAAGATATAGACGTTCTGAGGGCTGGGGGAACGTCTCATTTTTTCAACTATATTTCTTCAAATAAAATATGATTTTTCCATGGAATCCTCAAATCTCCGATATGTTTCTTCACAGGATGAGAGCCTTCGGGTTCTTGCTTATAGCGTATATGTATGAGCTCCGGTACTCTCTTTTCCTAGAATTTAAGCCCTGCCTGTGAGTATGGATTTTGAAAAAAAAAGGCGTTAAATGCATTTTTTTAGAAAAATACTATCTATAATTACACACAATTTTACGCTAACCATGCATTAATTTAAATTGATCAGCAATATATTAGTTATGCATTGATTTACACTTATTACATTTTAACGAATGCTATCTGCATGTCATTAAAATTACAGTAGCTGACCCGTCCGGCGGTGCCTGGGCTCATGATAATTACCTCCAATTTGTATGATTATACATCTTATATCAATTTTATATTTTTAAATGAAATTTTCACTAAAAAATATTGATTTGACAGATTATATTATTTGATTATTTGACAGAAAAGCATTTTTAAAAGACACCTGCTTGTTTGGTTGTTTTTTTTTTTTGTTTGTTTGTTTGTTTGTTTCTTTTCCTCGTAAAGGTCTCTCGTTTCATAGTTAAAAAAAAAATAATCCCAGTAGCCTGAATTCTATAAATTTTTCATCAGTTTTACACAGGTCTTGACAAATGCAGTCACCAGGTCGCCACTGGCGACTTAGTTTTTCTATCTAGCCACCAAGTTATTTAACCCGATTTTTTTTATTATTATTATAATTTTTTGTACAAAAATTGACCTAAGAAATGACCATAAATGGCATTTTTTCTCATTTTCGGCATTTTTAATTAGGTAAAAATAAGTTTAACAAATGCAAATTTTAAATTAATAAAAAATAATTATTTGACTGACTTCGACACGAAAATAGGCAGAAATTGTTTTCCTGTTTCACTGTTTCATCCATGCCCCCCTCATCAGATATAGATTTTGCAGCACTCACTTATCCAGACATTTGAAACCTTCGGCAATCAGCATTTCCTGAACATACCGGTTAATGCAGGCTTTACATTTTTTTTTCATAGATAAGTAATTTTGATAAATTTCATTAGAAAACTTTGTTTATACCATTTTTTTAAATGATGTAACTGTTCTAAAATATGTAACTAATAATCCTACAATAGGCTTATTATTTTTCTCAATTAATTGATAAAAAAACTTTTGTGCTTTTGAAAATTAGTGACTTCGGAGTGGAGCATGTTATATTTTTTTACTGGTAGAATTTTTTACTGGCTACCAGATTTTATCAAATTTGTAAAGCCATGGTTATAAATATAATGGTTTTACAGACCTTTGAAAAATATTGATATATCTAGCTGTAAAAGAAATGCTTTCTTCTCGCGTCTTTTTTTTTTTTTTTTCTTTTTTTTTTTTGGCGACGTGTCCTTTAAAATAACAACACAAAAAAGTTACTGTCCGAACTGTTTGAAATTTTATTCGATTGTAAATATAACTGTAATCCAACCCCTCTTTAAAATTCCGTGAAAAAGGTCTAAGTCTTTGACTAAAGTCGAAGAGAACAGAGTCACAGAAACACAGAGTCACGTCAAAAAAGACTAAGTCCCATTTAATACTGAAAACATGAGCCGACGCCGAGCAAACCCACGCCAAAATACCCAACTTTCTTTTCGCATTGTCATCGAAAAATTCTCAGATGTTTTTAAATACTTTTATTCATCATAGCGTTTCCAAATTTTTGTAGGCGCTGTAATTTTGATCTTCCAAGATGCTTTTAATGGATTGTATCGAAATACAGACGTTTAGTTACTTTTAGCATAGAAAAAAGATAGTCTTCGAAAGGCCCGATATGACGTGAGGTTCTAAATAAATCGTAATTTAGAATGCTTTCAGCTGTTTCACACCTTTAAATTTCCCATTTATAATAAATTCTTTATGCCAAGCATTTCCATCTTAAAAGTAATCTCTATACTAAATTTAAAGTTTCTAACACTAACAGTTTCAACTAAATCATAATTTAGAACACTTTTAGAAAGTTTTCAGCTCATTTCATCCTTTTAAAATTTTAAATGTTTTTAAAAATGTTCTAAAGAAGCATTTACTACATAAAAGTAATCAATATGCCAAATTCCAAGTTTTCATACCAATTGTGTCACATAAATGGCAATTTTAGAATGCTTCTTACTCTTGCATTCTTTTAAATTTCGAATTGAAAAAATAAATTCTGGGGAGCATTTACGTCTTTTAAGTAACATCCATATAAAATTTCAAGACTCTAGCCCTAAAAGTTCTAAATGACTTGTTACATTTGGCAAAAAGCAAGGTAAGTAAGTCTATTGAAAATTTTGTTAAAATTGCTTCATTATTATTAAAGTTAGGAATAAGAATTCGTGATTGCTGTACTGTGCTCTTCCATCTTTAAGTTTTCCCCTCATCATTTTTAAACACTTTATAAATCTAACCTAAGTTTTGTGTTATTTCATTGATGCATTTTATAGTTTGTAACTCTAATATTGTAAACGCTGTTTTAATGAATCATAACCAACGTAATTGCGGAGAAAAGCATTATGATTTCATTCATTTAAAAGACTGATTTCATTAACCGATGATTCATATAACCGGCGACCATCTTTATTATAAACTCAAAACCCCCCCTAGAACCGAATTCTGGCTGCGCCACTGGTACTCGTTGAGGTCATCACCTGACCTATACCGAATACTAGCAAAGTCGCTTAGTGATAGTGTATCTGGGGTAGAAAAATTTTCATGGAATAGTGAAACAAACTCATTCCAGTGCAAAACATTAAGACAGTTGTTAATGTATAGGGTAAGGGCACTATCTTTTAAAAATTTCTGGATGTTTCTTATCTTCCAAACATCATCTTTTTTGGATTCAATACATACAGCCTCAAAATAAGCAAGCCAGGAAGCAAAGATCATCTTTGTTTCCGGTGAAAATGGGATAATTTCCGGATCTTTCGTTGTTTTTTCCCCACTATTTGCTGCATAGCTACCTACAGCGGCCTTTTTTATTGACTCTAATTCAGGGGTTGGGGCCTGATTTTTAACAGGTTGTTGGCTCTCTTGACTGATAGCTCCATTTATATTTACAGGGGAACTTTCTTTAAAAGGGTTTCTACTTTCATCAACTTCTGTGTTTTTTTCTTTTAAAGATTCGCTACCTTCACCTACTTGAGTGGATTTATCTTCTACACTCATTTTTATTACTTATTTTTACAATCTCATTAAACAAAATATAAAAAAATTACTTTTATTAGAAAAACTCTTTTTTTTTTTTTTTCTTAATTTTTCATTAAATCCCGCTTAAATTTCCAAAATAATAAACAAAAATAATCTGCTTCATTTAATCACTTAAGTTGTAACATAGAGATAATAATAAAATAATAAAAATAATAATAATAATAATAATAATAATATATTTTATAAAATTAACACTTAAAAAATAAAATTTCTAATTGTTTCTGTTTAATGGTTTTTCTCTTAAAAACCTTTAAGTGTTCACTTTGTCAAAAAATAAAATAAAAAGTCCTTGACAGCTTTTAATCTCTTCTTAAAAAATAACAAAATCGAACATACCTATTTCTTCTTTTTCTTTTAAATCCATTTGATTGCACAGAATACTCACATGAAAAAAAGAAAAAAAAATATCAACATTAAAACGAAACCAAAACAGGGAGCATCAACCAAACAACGGACTCTTGACACATGCAAAGAAAGGGAGAAAAAAAGAACATTCCTCCTTCTGCCAGGAGATCGTTGACCTTGAATTTTCCACAAACCATCTGTGAACCATCCCTTTCGCTGGATAGTAGGTCATTTGAGATAACTATTGAAAGTGTATGAACAAAACTGTTTTTCTTTTGGAGTGAAGCGCTGAAGAAAAATTGTTTATTTTAAGTAGGCAACGAAATAAAATGTTTATAATAAAATGTTTATCCGAGATTTGATAGCTTAATGAGGAAGCAGGAGCTCTTTTATTAACGGATTGTAGATATTTATTTCTTTATTTTGGACACACACTTTTTCTTTTCAGTTAAACACACTAGTCTTCTGTTATTTTCTTTTAAAGGCCCGGTGATTAAAAATAGTCTTTTTATGGTTGGTTCGATTACGATGTTTCTTATTAATGAATAGTTATTTAAAAGAAAGGATTTTCCCATGGCAGGTATTTAATCCAAGCAGACTCACTGTAAGATATCGATACTGTATAACGAACGCACATCGATCTGTCTGTAACGAGCGGTCGATCACCGCTATCACACATCCCAGTAATAGATATCCATCGTTAATGTAGTCGTGCACAAGTAGGAGAAATAAGCAGGCATTTTCCTGGGAACTAGCTTTTATTCCAATTAATTACAAGTCTCTTCATAAGCTAGGCCCAGGGGACAGTTTGAAGAGTCTTTTACCGGGGAAACATCGTCTTATCGTTCATATTTCGGCGAATTGCCGGACTTACAACGGCAAGGATGCCGTCGCACTTCGAAGAATACTGGCCGTAGTTTTTGTGGAGAGTGATTAGAGTCAAAAGCCACGCAAAAACGTGCTCCTCACATTATATACGGCCGGACCACCGCCAGAGACCGCTTTGCAACTTATGAAATAATGTAATTTAATTGGCTAATTAGCCCTTGACTCATATCTGGGTAAGCAGCCCAGATAATTAACATGCAAGATGTAGCCACCGGGAGAAGAGAGATGCGTTACCGTCAGCACTTTTAATCTTAACGAGGATTCAAAATTAATATCTGTTCGTAATAAATGTATCGTAAGGAAAGTTAAGTTACAGGGGCAACTAGAAATGAAGGCAAAACTTTAAAATTTTGACACACGATTTAGGGATTTTAAACTTTGAATTTTTATCTTTTAGCTTCTGATTTGGAATGGGTTTAACTAAACTATCCTTTCATATCAATCCACATTCGTTCACATTCAAAATTCTTTCATACTTTTTCACATTCATTTCATATATATATTAATTGTCAACAGTAGATATTTAACTCACTAAATACCAAACTGATGTTACATGATTTATCCATAATGCCATTACATGTTCAAATGTCATCAACAGTATGCAAGTGCTTGGGTAGGTTTAGTTGGATTTTTAAATATTCAATGATAAATTAACTTAATTGCATCATTTCCATAATGACACTATTGAAAAAATTTAAAAAAAAATTGTAGATATCAACATTAACTCAAATAGGGTTTTAATCTAATTTTGGCTTTAATTATCCACTTATGACCTTTATTATATTTAAAGTGTTAAAATATTAATAATTAGTCTGTCATAGAAATTACTCAACAATCAAAACAATAAAGTGAACCAATTTTATCATGTTTACTAGAAACAATATTGAAATAATTTTTAGTATAAGTTAGTCATTTTTAAATTTAATTTAAATATAAATTTAGTACCAATACAGATTCAAAATAAATTTTAGTAGGAAAAAAAATTATAAAACTGTATAGGCTGCTTTTTCTTATAGTTTTAGGTTTGATTTTATTTTTATTTTCCAGCGACAATTCTGCACTATATTATTTATGTTATTAATTATATTGGTAACAGCTAACAAATTGTGGTAACTGTAAGTTTAACCTAGACGACATATCGGCAGATCGTATCTGTGTATCAAACAGGCGTACATGCAAGGTATCTGGTAAAGTAATGTTTTTATCATAATATGTATTTATATTTAACCTAGAAGTTATTAAATCATATAACCATCTTAATTTATGAAATTGACGACGATGTATTTAGACGAACAGTAAATTTTACCATATATTTATAATAGTTTTCTAAATCGTATTGGCCTGTTGAGTTAGGCCTAGTTGGTCAACTGTCAGTGTTTGACGGCAGTAATGAGGCTTTTTCCCTCTATGTGGAAAGACTAGAACCGAATTTCATAGCAAACGATATTGATCAAACAAAACAAGTACCAGTATTAATCTCAGTATTGGGACCTAAAACGTATAAACTTTTACGTAATTTGCTGACTCCTCAACTACTGTAAGATTCAACTTATGACGATCTTATCAAGAAGCTGCAAGACCATTTTTGCCCGGCTCCTATTACAATTTCGGAAAGATTTCGTTTTTACCAAAGGAACCAAATCGATTGGGAAAGTATTTCCGAGAATACTGTAGAATTAAAGCGTTTGGCATCCACATGTGACTTTGGAACTTTTCTGAAGAAAGCTCTACGGGATCATTTGTCTGCGGCATTCGTTGTGAAGCAACGCAAAAATGCTTGCTTGCGAAAAAGGATCTCAAGCTTGAAGATGCTTGTGAAATTGCCTTGGCGATGGAATTAGCGGGGCAAGGTGCCAGTAACATCAAAGTGACAGCACCTGAACTAATGTCACCAAAGTGAGCAAATCTCAGCAAATGAGCTTGATTTTTATACAGTCTTCAGTCTCAAAATAAAAATTTTATTTTTTCACAAATTGAAAAAAAAAAAATTGTTGTTTGAGAAACAAGATTGTAGTCTATGTTTCTTAAGTTTTCTTATAATACTTTAAAAATCAGTTTGAAAGGGAATTGAATTGTTACTGATAGGTACAAGAAGAAAAATTGTATCTGATTTTGAAATCTTTGTATGATTAGTGTTAGTAACATAAAGAAACCATGGGAAATCCTTTGTCTATCCTTCCTTTTTGTTTCAAGTCCTTTTCCAAAATGACTGGGAAACAGAACTTATGTCTTTCTGCCATAGTTGTACAGTGATATTTTAAAACAATAACACTTGTGACTTTTGCAGGTTTCTGGCAGTGGTTGAGTATAAAAAACAAATTTGATATTTTAAGCAGATTTCCAGGTACATGAAAATCACAAAACATCATGAGGGATTATTTCGAATTAATACTTTTTTTTTTTTTATGCAAGAGATTTTTAAATAAGTAAATTAATCCTGAAACAATTTTAAAATGTTATTAACATTTTTTGCAGTGTACGTTTGGTATCAGGTTCAGATTCTGAGGACAAAAAAATTTTTCAGGCTCAGGTGGGCTTAGATTTCAAAGAGCCACGCTCAGGCTCTTGAAAAAAAAAAAAAAAAAGAGCTTGAATTCATCTCTTACACTGATTGGTAACATAAAAAGATCAGCAAGAAGAAAGTAAAAAAGTACATTTTTTAAAACTAGATTTATTTTTGGCTGATTTTATTTTGCAGCAACTCATATAAATAAAACTGTTGAATTGATTGTTAACTTAATTTGACTTGAGCCTTATTTATTGCATTTTTAATTGTAAATTAAAATTAAATACAACAGCAATTTGATTCACAAAAATAACATATATGATTGCCTTTATCAGGATCATAAAAGAAAACTTGAAATCTTTTACTAACTAAAACTGAAATAAAAATTTCTTGATTAAGAAAGCTATAGCAATTTTAATAGAATAAAAATATTAAGTACTTGAAATTTAACATGCACATTGAATGAATATTGTAATAGAAGTCACACATTTTACTAAGGAAAAAATTATTAATAGGGTCCTAAATTTTTCTTCTTATTAATATTATTAGTCTTAATATTAAAAAGACATAAATGGCTGTTATTGGTTACAGTTAGAGTTCTACTTTTAAGCAATGCTATTTTTTTCACATAACAAAATGTGTTAATAAAATTAACAATTTGTATCATGAAAGTCATCTCTAATAAATCCAAGATTAAAATCACTCACCTGAAACAGAAAGCAAAGGGATTTTAGAATAAATATCCTTAGCTAAAAACAGGAAACCAGGAAGAGGTAGTGTATGCTGAAAAATAAATAGTTATTAAATATAGCATTCATAGCGAAACAAAGCAAATTAACTTTTTGTGTCCTCCCTCTTTTCCAGTTTTTTATGTTAAAAAAAAAAAGTGTGTGTGTGTGGGGGGGGGGGGGGGTTGAACTGGAATCTAACTGAAAATCAAACATTAGAACTCTGAACCAAAGTTATTTTTCTGTCCTGAAAACTGAACTGTAAAATCACTTTTATTTTTAAAAATCTAAAGTAAATCATACTTTTAATAAAAAAACTGTAACTGAATCCATTTTTTTTTGGGGGGGGGGGAGGGAATTAAACAGCAAAATTATTAAAAAAATATATATATATTAATTTTTAACTAAGCTACTAGCATTACTTACCATTTGATGTTTAACTTTCTGATAAAAGGCACATCAAAAGTTGGATAACAAATTATGTACATTGAAGCTAATTAAACTTCCAAAATGAAAAATATTTATTAAAAATATGTATAGGAGTGAATAGACCCCATTAACCCTTGCGATAAAACGATAAGTATGGATCATTATAAGTTTTTGGCCAAACAGTAAAATGATGAGCTATACACCTCATCTGGCTAAAGTTACTTAAAATGTTCACAATATTGTACAGTTCCTAAATGAAAATAAATTTAATTACAGTTGCATCCAAATCAATAATCATATATATTACTAGGGGGCCTACCCCCTGCGAGCTACGCTCGCCAACCCCCGCTCAGACTTCGAGGCCTCTAAAAACATGACAGCGTGCTTTATTTTAAAAATATTGGTAAATCTGTAATTGGGTTGCCATGCTTTTAACATTTTAATGGGACATTTTTCGATTATTATGGCCTCATACACAGCTATTGCGACAACTGACGACTGTTTTCGGGATTGATAAGTAAAATCAATTACTACTTGAAAACCAGCTTGTATAAAATGGTTAGGTTTAAATTGTGACTACCTCTCGGACTTTTATAACAACAATCTGTATTCTATTCTTCCTTTGCGTTTAAGGATGAGAAAAAATCCATCTGCTTGTGAATAACATTAAGAACCACGGTGTTGAAAAGTACTATGTTATAGACATTTTCAGTAACAGGTTTTAATTTTCTCTCTATTTTAGTGCACCATCATGCATATTTTCATGTTATTTTAAATATGTAAATTATTTTTTTAATTAATATGTATATACGAATTTTCTAATAATTATTTATCATACAAAATTAATTAAATATTTTGTGCATGCATGCCTGCATTTATTCGGCATCAATTGATGAGATATTTAAACAAATTTGCTATCCGCGGTAATTTTACACCATGTTCTGTCACTTGAATATTGTCCATAAGAAAATCGTTTACTTTTCCATTATAGGATCCTTTGCTTTTAGGTTTGGCGTAATTCGAGCTTCAAAAAGGGATAGATTCGTTAATATACATAGATTTGTTGCCAAAAGTTATGAAAATAAACCCGATGAACTTTTGGTGCTTTTCTATTATAGGGGTCTTGACGCTTTTTTAAAAAGCTTGGCGGAAAAAACCAAGCAGGATAGAAAACCAAGCAGGATATTTTATTCTTCCGTTCAGTTGGGCAATTATTATTTTACATATTAGTTTCAAATATCCGAATTAATGATTTTATAAATTCGTTTAGTTAAATTTTACAAAAAAATAACAAAATGATATCAATAAATAATAATTACTATTAATTCCTTTTCCTCCCTTTCATTTGTGTTTACCTAAATGACGTCATTTGGACGAATTTATTCAAAATATTTTCAGTTGATAAATTAAATTAAATGCTGACAGACGATTGAATCCTGACGATAGAAATGTGATTTTTTTTCAAATTTTCCTGAAAAACATAATTTAATCACAATCTTGTCTTCATTATCGATTGAAATAAAAGATAAATTCAATTTCAATTTGAGAATGACGAATAAAAAGAAATAAATAATCCCTATCGGGATCCTTTTCAATTTTTTTCCCTTTTTTGTCACAAAAAAAACTGAGTAATTAGTTGCCATCATTACAGAAATGTCATTAAAATTAGAAAAAAATTAATATCTCTAAAACTAATTCCAATTTCAAAATTCTATTACCAGTTTTGACATCTGCGGATTTTTATGAACAATTGGTATTAATTTCACCATCAAGCGTTTAATATTTTATTAAAAATAGCCTTGAAACATAATCAGTCGTTTAATCAGTCGTTTCATAAAATCGTTTCATAAATTCGTTTCATAAAATCGTTTCATAAAATCGTTTCATTAGGATTTTATATATATAGGGTAGATTTCTATTGTCAACATATCTTTTTCTAAGCAAATACAAAATGCAGAACGATGAATGAGATACCATATGAAAGAACTTTGAAACGACTTCTGACATAGTACACTTATATTGCGTTAAAACATGTTTTTTTAATTAAAATTGCAGTCAATTAAAAATTAAATCAGCTTTGTTTTGATAAATGAAATAAAAGGTTTTCTCTAATCAGTGTTGCCACAAAAATAAACTAATGCATTATATCGTGCTCAAGAATGATAATAAAAAAAAAGTACAAAAAAATAAATCGGGACGTCTCCGCATTTGTTTATTTTATATTTATGATTAAAAAGAAAAATTCAAATTTTTTATTTATTCGATTTATTTTTCTTTGTTACGTGTTTTTCTCAAAGCAAATGATGTCATCCTCTAATGCAGTTAAAATACAATGATTATTTTTTTCCCTTTGTTCGTGGCTTTTGCAATCTTTGGTCAGTTTTTACTGTAACTTGGATGGAATAAATGAGATGACATTTTGTCTTCACTAATGTTGTTTACAGATATTTTTAATCTTTAGTTTTTCTTTAAAAGCTAAACTTGCATCTAAAAAATATTAGACAGTGCTAAAAAAAATGGCTGCAGTGTGAAATCCTCATATGGAACCACTGGTATAACTTATTTGAGTATTTCTTTGGTTATAGTTCCCACAATTACAATTATGCCAAGTTCATGAAGTGTGAATGTAGCACACTTACATAATAGAGATATAAAAATAAATACCATTGCATTAAATAATATAATATTTTATGTTAATAAGAATATATTACAATGTTTCATAACAAATTCTATCATATAGAGAAACAATATCGAACACAGAGGTATTTTGTTTTACAACTTTTTACATAGCATCTCCATACAACTTCATCATTCTGTTGAAAGATTATCCGTCATCACAAAAAGGTGTAATAGAAAACATCGTGTCACTGTTTGTTATTATGTACAATCTTATCTTACAGATTTTATGTAGGATGCAATGTCTTTATTAAAAAATAATAATAATAAAAATAAAAAATGAAATGTTTACTGCAATGTTTAAAGACATTTACAATTTTCATGCCAGCAGTTTAAATTTGATTTAATTTTATTGCATAATATTTATTTGTTTTTTTGGTACTACTCTATTATCCCGTCGACCACTTTTCATAACAAAACACTATCGCCAAACTGTAATGCCCAATAAACGGGAAAATGTTGCCATTGGAATATCAAAATAAATAAATAAATAAAATATAAGAATCTAAGGACACAATTATTATTTTAATGAATGAAATAACTAATAAATCAGTAAAACATAATGAAAAATACAGGCAAATGTCGAATTAAAAACCACTTGATGACATAACAAACATCATCAAGTAAATGGGACTGCATTTTTGGCGATAGTTTTTTGTTATGAAAAGTGGTTGATGGGATAATAGAGTAGTACCGTTTTTTTAAACATATATTTGTATTGATTTAATAAAATAGTTCCCGAAAGTCTGTAATTTTCAAATGTTACAATTTTTAAATGATCCCTTTCAATGTTAATTTTTTCCAATGTTTCATTTTGCACCAACTACTACGCTTGGTGACAATGGTGTTGGTATAACGGAAGAGTGTAAAATTGCCTTTGTCCAGAATTGGGCATTGTTATTAGTAATGCTTTCAACAGCACAATAAATTAAGCTCCTTTAATTGCACAGAAGAAGAAACCATACTTACTGAATAAAACAGGGCTTCTTTTGAGTGCCTGCCATATGTTTTAAATAAGTCCTCCTGATAGATTCCAAGCCCTGCTGAAACTACTAATGAAAATGACAGAAGAAGTATACCTGGAAACAATAAATATTTTACTTATGAGAGATTAAATGAATTTAAGAACAATGAAATTTCACACACATAAATTGAAAATTATCAAACACAGGGCTTGGCAAATCTCAGGCATCAGGTTGCTGTGGTGCTTAGAAAAATAGTGATGGCGACTATTAAATTTTAGAGATTATATACAGCACAAAGTCTCAAATCTGGACATTCAAAATTCAGATTGCTTCAAAATTTGGACATTATTTATTTATTTATTTAAATCACAGTGGAATGAAAGAAAAAAACCTCTCTAAAATCACATAAAACAAGAACGAAAAATCATGCGTCAAGCATAGATTATGTAGCACTTTCCAACGCTTCTAAAATAATTTTACAAATCATTACCGTTTAATAAGCTGAAAGATGACATCTAAGTAAACAATTTGGAAAATGCATAACATATTTAAAAACGTAATTTCAGGAATTTTCAATATATACAATATTCGGAAAAATATCCGAATACTTTTATGTAGCCCTGTATATGATCTATAGATTTGTATATATACATAGGATGCTAAATTTTAGTTTAGTTAGGAAACGCGTAGCACCGTTTAAATTCTCCTTCTGGAGTTTCTGTCAATAAACGGAAATGTGTTCGCGAACTTTTGTGCTGCCCTGTATAGGATCTACAGAATTTATACACACCACGTAATAGACAAAAAGCTAGTTAAGATTAAAATCGCGTTTAGTAACTTAAAACGCACTTCCAGGAATTATTGTTAACAGACAGTAGAGAATTCTTTTGTGTGTCCCTGTAAATGAACGATGACTGCTATACACACACTATTCTGTAGTAAGCCTCTTGTAATGTACCTTAGTAATATATATAAACTTCAATGCGTTTAAAATAGTGGAACATTATTTAAATAAGCCGCAGACGATTTTTCTCCATAGACGTAATGTAACGGAATTATTTTGACTGTCCCTGTAAAGTAACTCTAAGTGCTATACACCTACTATTCCATATTAAGCTTCTTCTAATGCAACTTAGTGATCTATATAAATTTCAATGCGTTTACAATAGTGAAACATTTTTAAAATAAACCGCAAATGATTTTTCCCCATAGACCGCAATGTAACGGAATTCTTTTGAGTGTCCCTGTAACAAAACTATAAGTGCTACACACTTCAGTTGAAATAGGGAACGTGCCATAGATAACGACAATAACATATAAAAATTGCAGAGCAATCCGAGCATATTTACGGGAGTTAGAGCACAGACAGACGGCCAGGCGGCCATACGGCCAGACGGCCAGACAAACCGAAGTCATAAGCACTTTTCAACTAGGTTGGAAAGTGCTAAAAATTGTTAAAATTTCCAAAATCAGAGGGGGCAAAATTTACTATATTTAGGCTGAAAGTTTGAAACTGAATTCCTTTTACAAATGTAAAAAAACTGCGATAAAAACTCTAAAAATCACAAAGAAAATCATTGTACGAATTCCGAATAAACTTTATTGAAAAGATGACAACATTTACTACATTGGGCTAAAAGATTAAAACTGGATACCTTTTACATATGTAGAAAACTTGCTGCAATATGCAACAGAAAAAAAAGAAAAAAAGTGCTAATTTTTTTTTTTTTTAAATACTGCAAAATGAAAAAAAGCACTAAAAATAAAAAATTGCAGAGGACAAAATTTACTATATTAGGCTAAATGTTTGAAACTAAATTCCTTTTATGAATGTCATAAAATCAATGAATTAAAAAATCACTGCAGAATGCGAAAAAACTATAAAAATTGCATAAAAAAATTTGCGAATTTTTTTTAAAAATCGCTGTATGAATTCCAAATAAACTTTATTTTGAAGAGGTCAACATTTACTATAATGGGCAAAAAGACAAACTGTATTTTTTTACTATTGTGGAAAAATCGGCGCAAAAAAGTTAAAAATTGCATAAAATTAAATAAATAATTTAAAAAAAAGTTGTTGTAACTGTAATAAAAAAAATGTCTTTACCTTTAATAAAAAAACATTCCTCTATTAAAATATCTGCTTAATATTAACTTTAATTGCAAATGAATAAATAATTCTTCGAGGGGTGAGGAAAGGGGGTGGTGGATGTTAGATTAGTTTTTTTTTTTTCTTTTTTCGACAAATAAACTGCAAATGATCCAAATTTCGGACTTTTCTGAAATTTGGGTCCAGAGGATTTTAAACTTTGTACTATTCCGAAGCATAGATTAACATACAAGATAGGACACTCTCATAGAGCGTAATTGTAACGCGATGACGATCGTAGCACCTGTAGTGACAATGGGGAAGAAACTTCTCAAACAAGGAATATTTCTGCTTTTGAACGTCTATCTTTCTATGATCTTTCATTTTTCATATATGACATGTTTACGTTTTCAACTTTGTTGAAAAAGCAAAAATTGAAAGCTTTGAATTCGATTTGAATGCAGACAAGATTTTGCCTGACATATTTTAACTTGTTTAAAAATACAAAAAAGTTTTGAAAAGAAATGTTGTTTCAAGAATAATAAAAGAGAGATTAAAAATGAAGTTGTTTAAAATAAACGTAAACCATGCCCCAATGGTCAGTTTGGAGAGAATCGTCTGTGTCAAAGAGAAAAGTATAGATATTAAAAATATAGAGCATCAACAGATTTCATATGCATAGGTAAATTTCGGAAGCTTCTTAGTTGTTCCCCCTTATCACTAGTGACGCTACCATTGCTGTTGTTACAGATTTTGCCGTAACTGTCCTATCTTGTATGTTAATCTATGTTCCGAAGTAATTTATGGAATAAAACCTGCACTCATGACAATGAGCTTAATAAGAAAGTAAAATATCGTAAATGTCACAGTCAGAATGATAATAGACTATAAACAGAAAAATCAAATGCTACAATGACCTCCATAAGTTATGAGGCTATTATCATTAGTTAAAATATAAACTAAATTTTCATTTTAATTTAACTACAGCTTTAAAAGGTTTAAACTATTTTTAATTTATTAAACAATTTTTTTACCAAATCAATTTTTTTTTTAAATCGAACATAAAGCCATTTTTTTTTTTTCAGAAAGACAAACATTGATACATACACCTGAGTAATTATGCAATCAGATTTAAGTAATAGTTTTATGTGCTTACAACAGAGGAAAAATTTGTAATTACTTTTAAACTTGAACATTTTGTACGGTGTGCGTCTAAACCTCCTACATTTAATATAATTATTTCTTTTTCATGAAAAAAAAATAAAGAATTCTGAATTTTAAAGCTGTTGAATCAAATTTTTGGCAAATATCAGGTTTTACCCCGCACATCATCAAAACACTCAATTAGAGACTTTCATAAAAAAATTATCAAGTTTTCAGGATATATGAATTTTGATCAATATGAAAAATTTCTAAATAGTATAGATCTATATGAAGAATGCTAGCTTATTCTTCACCCCACTTTTGATTTACTAGCGATATGATTCAGAAAAAACTTTTGGTACCAAGTTTTGGTATACACTTTTGCCTCCATTAAAATCTACACAAAAATGATAAATTAAATAAATAGATGAAAATTTACTCATATATTTGTTAACACATTTCAGTTTTTAGAATAAAAATCTAAATAAAATGGTTTGTTGGAAAAATTTCATTTATTATAGAAAATTTTCAAAATCAATGACACAGAATATATATATATATGTATTTTTTTTAATTTATTCATTTAAGTGATATTTTTCATTTATAGAAAGCTTGCTTTTGGACCATAATACTAACATATGAATTTAATATGACTGCTTCTAAGATTCATTAATTGATTTTGTAAGGGAAAAAAAAAACAAATTTTGAATAATTACAAGTTATTTATTGTTGCATTGAATTATTCACTCTTGATTTGCATTCTTAAATATAAAAATGATCATTGAATTTTTTTTCTGAAAATGAATCAATTTAATGTGCCATGAGCTTTGCACATTAAATTTAAGAAACAATTAAGCAAGAATAATGCTACATAAAATGACTCGTTCCTAAACCTGAACATCCAATAGCACAGGAATCTGCCCAAAGTAAAAATAGTTTAAAATAAAGTAATTGAAATAGTAAACAAAATTTAAATTCCAAATTAATTTAATATAGTTAATAATATCCATATATGAGAAGTAATTTTTACCAAAAAGTGAAAATATGTCCATGCTGGGACTCAAACTCAGAACCATGGCTTTATAATTGCCAAAGCTCTTCCAATAGAGCTATCTGGACGACATCCTAGCCAACACAATATTCACTCAGAACAACCATTTGGTAATGACATCTGGATTGTTGTTTGAAACAGCTCAACAGACTAAATTGCAGGCAGAGGTTGGAAAAATTACTACTCATATGATTAATTTGCAAATCAATTGCTTGTGTTAAAATAATTTTAAAAAAGACCCATAAAGCCCATACTAAGTAAATGAGTAATTTTATCAAAATGTGATGGAGAAACCTTTTTTTATGCAGTGAATAATCTCCACGTGCAGCGAACGATCGAAATAAGAACATGTTAAAAACCAGAACCCAATTACCAATAAGTACTTCAAGTGCCGCAGCTGAAAAACATAGTGAACAAAACCAGAGACTGTCGAAACTAACTAATTGGAGAAACTCTGCAGACCTCCCTCCTTCAAAACTACAGCTGTCTTATCCCGCGCGTGTGCACAGAACTCAAATAACAATCTCCCTTCAGTTTTCCAAAATGTTTCTGAGCAGTTAAGACGCTCTTGTACATATATGATGTAAATATATTTAATATAATGTAAAATTGGAGCACTTATACGCAGCCTCCAAACGCGACTTAAAACATGTACATCTAGCCAAGAATTATATTATATTCAAAGGAAAATGAATCTTCTGTTTATTTTACACAATTGTCACTTTCTACTAATACTATTTATTATTCTTCCAATATAAGTGAATCAATGGATCAGATAAATATCGCTACAACACTTTGGATTACTACTGTGGGTATATTCAGCGCAAAAAGGAAAATCTCAGGTAAGCTGAACAAACTTCTTTAACATATCAAAAGATGAAAATGTATATTAAATTTGAAGACTGATTTAACTATTTATAAAAATAAGAAAATTTATTACGCTACCGACGGTTCCCCTAACAAAGATTATGAAAGACTGATTCTGAAAAAAGAATATTATCCCAGTATCAAAAACGATAATTTAACAAATTTCTAAAAATATAATAATAAATAAAAGAACACTAAAAAAGAAAAAAAATGAATGCGATAAAAGAAAATACTCAATTTATTGAAAAACTCAATTCTACAAATTATAGTACATGGAAGTTCAAGATGCAGATGTTCCTGATTAAAGAGGAACTCGACGATATTATAGTACAAGATCCACCAGCTCCACCCGATCCCGCATGGCACAAAAAAGATCCCAAGACTAGAGCTTTAATTAACCTAAGCATCGATGATTCTCAAATCGTAAATGTAAAAAACTTAGATACTGCCAAATTAACATGGGAAGCTCTGAAAAATATACATGAGAGAAGCAATTTATCTAGTAAGCTTTACCTGTTACGGAAACTATACAGTACTAAATTAGCTGAGGGTGCAAACATGATTTCACATATCACTAATATCTTGCAAATTATAGATAAACTTAATGCCATTGGAGAAAATATTAGCGATTCACATATTTCCGCGCTATTTCTGTGTTCTCTTCCCCCCAGTTACAATACTTTGATAACTGCGTTGGAGGCGAGACCAGAAAATGAGCTCACCCCTGATTTTATCAAAAACAAATTAACTGATGAATATAATCGTAGACATGAAATGTCAGAACAATCACATAGCGGATATAACAACAATGAGAGAGCATTTAAAACAAATAGGAGATATACACACACTGAAAATAGAAGAGAACAAAAATATTGTAACAACTGCAAAATGAAAAATCATTCGACTTACGAATGCTGGCACTACAAGAGCAGAAACACGGTACAATCCGGAAATCCTCGTAACAATCAATTCAAAAATAAAAAGAATTTCTCATCTTCATTATGTTATGAAAAAAACGAAACTCATAGGGAAAACAAAGTTCCAAACGAAAGAAAATACGCAAATGATCAGATGCAAAATAAAGCATTAATCACTCAAAAAGTAGGCAAAAATAACTGGATTCTCGATTCAGGATCTACCTCGCACATTTGTAACGATAAAAGCCTATTTAGTAAATTTATTGATTATAATAAAACTTCAGTAACGATCGCGAATGATAATAAACTGACAGCGTTAGGTTCAGGAGAAGTTTTTATAAAAACATTAACCCCCGAAGGAAAAGAAAAACTAACGAAATTACGCGAAGTGCTTTATGTCCCAGACTTAGAGTCGAACCTAATTTCGGTTAGTAAAGCCGCTAAAAACGGGTGTAAACTAATCTTCGACGATAATAAATGCGATTTGATCTTTGATGAAGAAATATATATTAGGGCGAAAAATGAGAAAAACTTATACATTATTGAGGAAATAGACGATGTGGAAGAACCACAAAATTATGTAAACATAACGTATAACTGTGACAGCAAACAATGCATAGATCTCTGGCATCGCAGACTAGGTCACAGAGATTATGACGCGATTAAATCAATGATAACAAATCAAATTGCGGACGGAATAAAGATAGGAAAATGTAAACATCAAAATAAAACATGCGTAACTTGTATCGAAACTAAATTAACTAACATGCCGTATCCTAAATCAGCAACAAATCGAGCTACTAATATTGCGGATTTGATCCACAGTGACGTGTGTGGACCTCTAGATACACTGACCTTAGGCGGAAAAATTTATTTTATGACTCTTATTGATGATTATTCCCGATATACTACGATATATTTATTATCTAAAAAGAGCGAAGTTGCTGAAAAGATAAAAGAGTACGTAACGATGATATACAATCAGTTCGGTAAAAAACCTAAGGAAATTAGATCGGATAACGGTCGTGAATATGTAAATCAAGAGATCGATGAATACTTAAAACAGAACGGAATTTTACACCAATTGACTGTCCCGCATAATCCGAGCCAGAATGGAGTTGCGGAGAGAAAAAATAAAAGTTTATTAGATATGACTAGAAGCATGCTATCACAAGCAAAATTAAGCAAACATTTTTGGGGTGAAGCCATAAACACTGCAACATATTTACAAAACCGACTCCCAACTAAAGCAAACAACAACAGAACACCTTACGAATTATGGAAAGGAATTAAACCGAATTTAAAACACTTAAGAACATTCGGTTGTAAAGCGCTATTTTACGTCGATAAAGTAAATAGAGGAAAACTCGATAACAGGGCTCAAACCGGAACGTTTGTAGGTTATGATACACGATCGACTGGTTATAGAATTCACACACAAGGAAAACAAATTATAATAGCGAGAACGGTGAAATTTCTTTCTTGAGAATGAAAATGTACACTCAGATAACATTGAGGAGATACAAATCACCACAAAAACATCCGATGACAATACACAATTACCGGATAGACATGAAAATCACTTAGAAATAAAACTTGACAGCGAAGAGACACCATCCGTGCCCAAACAGCAACCAATTGAACCAAGAAGGTCTAATAGGACAAATAGAGGCGTTCCTCCTGACAGATATGTTTGTCTCATAAATAGTTCATCTGAAAACATTCCCGAAAATTGGGAAGATATCGAAAAAATGAAAAATCCTAATGATAAACAAAATTGGATAAAAGCAACACAAAATGAAATCCAATGCCTAAGAAAAAATAACACTTGGACTTTAACAGATCCACCACCCGGAACAAAAATTATCGGCTCAAAATGGACCTTTAAACTAAAAAAGGACAATTTAGGAAATATTCAAAGCTATAAAGCGCGTCTAGTAGCACAAGGATATAGTCAAAGATTCGGGATTGACTATGATCAAACCTTCGCACCTGTAGTTTCGCACGCTACAATACGTGCATTTCTCATCTCTGCATTGCACAAAAATTTGAACGTGAAACATATTGACATAACCACAGCATTTTTGCACGGTGAATTAACTGAAACTGTTTATATGAGTCAACCAGACGGGTATATTAAACCCGGCGATGAAAGAAAAGTTTGTAAACTTCAAAAAGCCATCTACGGTCTTAAGCAAGCCGCAAAGGCCTGGTACACCAAAATATCGGAAACACTCACAAACAATAATTTCATACAGAGCAAAAATGATCCATGTCTGTACTTTAAATCAAATCAAGAAAATCCGATATACATCATCATTTATGTAGATGATATCCTGATAGCAGGAAAGGACAGTGACATCGAAGAAACAATAAACCAACTTAAGAAAGAATATGAACTAAAAAACTTAGGAGAAGTGAATAATTACCTAGGAATAAACATTAATAAAATCAATGATACATATTACCTAAATCAAAACAATAAAATACAGGAACTAGTGAAAAAACTGAATTTAAACGACATGAAACCTCATTACACACCAATGATTGCTGGATTCAACAGACTTGAAGACGATGATAATCTTTTACCTAATAACACGAAATATCGACAAGCGACAGGCACATTACTTTACATATCAACAATCACGCGTCCTGACATATCCGCAGCAGTCAACATATTATGTCGTAGAAATGAAACACCACGCCAAAAGGACTGGACAGCAGTGAAAAGAATCATTTCATACCTTAAAACTACAGAAAATTTGAACTTAACTCTTAGCGCAAACAGCAAGCCCATCCTAACAGCATACGCCGATGCAGACTGGGCAGGTGACTTGAAAACACGTAAATCAACGTCAGGAAATCTATTCATGCTAGGAAAATCGCCGATTTACTGGATTACAAAAAGGCAAAATTGCATTGCACTTTCGTCAGCCGAAGCTGAATACGTTTCAGCTAGCAACGCAGCACAAGAATTAAGTTGGATAACAAACTTGCTTAACGATCTCAACATTCCACAAAAATTACCCATCACGATTTTTGAGGATAATATGTCCTGTATAAAAATGACTGAAAACGATAAAGATACTAAGCGATCCAAACACATCGACATACGTATCCACAACATCAAACTTATGAAAGAAGAAGGAAAAATTGATTTACAATACTGCCCCACTGAAGAAATGACAGCCGACACTCTCACGAAGCCCACTCCCAAACCTGTGTACGAGAAACACCGTAAGAAACTGAATCTTCAACCATTCCCCACACAGGAGATTACGGGGGAGTGACGGAGAAACCTTTTTTTATGCAGTGAATAATCTCCACGTGCAGCGAACGATCGAAATAAGAACATGTTAAAAACCAGAACCCAATTACCAATAAGTACTTCAAGTGCCGCAGCTGAAAAACATAGTGAACAAAACCAGAGACTGTCGAAACTAACTAATTGGAGAAACTCTGCAGACCTCCCTCCTTCAAAACTACAGCTGTCTTATCCCGCGCGTGTGCACAGAACTCAAATAACAATCTCCCTTCAGTTTTCCAAAATGTTTCTGAGCAGTTAAGACGCTCTTGTACATATATGATGTAAATATATTTAATATAATGTAAAATTGGAGCACTTATACGCAGCCTCCAAACGCGACTTAAAACATGTACATCTAGCCAAGAATTATATTATATTCAAAGGAAAATGAATCTTCTGTTTATTTTACACAATTGTCACTTTCTACTAATACTATTTATTATTCTTCCAATATAAGTGAATCAATGGATCAGATAAATATCGCTACAACACTTTGGATTACTACTGTGGGTATATTCAGCGCAAAAAGGAAAATCTCAGGTAAGCTGAACAAACTTCTTTAACATATCAAAAGATGAAAATGTATATTAAATTTGAAGACTGATTTAACTATTTATAAAAATAAGAAAATTTATTACGCTACCGACGGTTCCCCTAACAAAATGTGTGAATACAAAACTAAACATTCATTCAACAAGACTCAAAGTTTCTATGGAAATTAAGTTGCATTTACAGGCTTTCAAAAATAGTATGCTAGTTTAGTTATGGCTATATTCAATAATAATAATAAATTATTACTTCAGTAAGATGTGCACTGTGAATAAAAATGAATATTCTTGCAGAAGCTTACAAAAGCTATTACATTTATAACATATACAATTACAATATACAGTTTAACATATACAATAATTGTTAATGGAGATCTTCTAAAGGAATAATGAAAAGGTAAACAATTGCTGAAAATATGAAAATGGTTTAAACAGATGAAAATTATCTTTCTGGAGATGTATAAAAATACAGCTCACTTTTGCATGTTTTATTTAAATGTTATCCAAACATAAAGGTCATACCTTAAACTATAAACAAAAGATAAAGAATACATTTCATTTTCATGACCATAATAGACGAAAATAGGCCAAAAAATGCAAAGGAAATGTTTAAATGCATAAGAAAATCAATATTAAGAAATATGTTTCTTTATAAATTTATTATAAGAGTGAATAGATTTTCCTAAATTTAATCCCTTTGATCCAACCATCTTTTTCTTTATAAAAAGAAAAAACTAGTCGTTGGGGGCCACCGTAATACTTACCCATCATGGATATGCATAGTGTAAAATATTAAAATAAAAATGTGTAAACTACTTATAAAATGCATTGCAATTCAAATATAATCGTGGCTTGATGAGGTCACAAACTTTAAAGACTCGATTACTGAATTGTGTAAAAGAAACATCCTTATAACTCCAAAAATAATAATCCTATTAACTAGCGGTTTATTGCATCTGATTAAGCGTCAAATTTCCAATTAAAATATATCTTTGAAGTGAAATTTGGATGAAATACAGGGTCATGAAAAATCGAAGAGTGTGGAAATAGGATTCCAAATATCTCGGCAACTCATTATCCGATCGACTTCATGCTGTATGCAAAATTTGTTTTTTTCTTGTCTTTTATATTCATTTCTTAAAATAACCAATTTCAAAAATTTTTATACACCTTTTATCAGAACGAATATTTCGAGAGTCCGAAAAAAATAGTTCCGGTTAATCGAGGTTATTGAAATGAAATAGGCTTCTTCCCATTATGACATACTAAGTACATATCAAATTGCAAGTCTCTATCTCAATTTTTTCGGGAGATAGAGCATTTACAGACAGACGGACAGCAAAATTTTTTTTCTAAAAATTTGTTTTCCGGAATCTCCAGTGTCTGAAACGTGTAAATCCGTCAATTTTTTTTTTTTGATTTTCAAAACGATTACAAGACTTACCCTATACTAAGTATGATGGGTAAGTAAAAAGTCTGGAAAGCTTATACCCACTATATTCATTATCCCAATCTCATGACTTATTTTTTTTTTAAATTATAAACCATAAAGATTTATCTTGTAAAGCATTTATGGTTAGAATGATAGCTTTCATGCAACTTAACATTTAACTTTTTTCTTTATTCTGAAAATTTAACAAAAAAATTAAAGTGAAAGTCACTGTTACTGACTTGCCTTTTTCAATACATTTAAATATATACAGAATCAATCGCTTAACAAATGAGAGAATAATTACATTAAAATACTCATAAGTGCAAGATCTATATAGACCAGAGAAATTTTAAGCCTTTAAATTTGACAGGTAATCAGAAAAAAATATACAAACTTAGATAAACTGTGTTTTCTTTCAGGCAAATCAGTTTAAACTTCTTGCCTTGTCATGCAAGCAGTAAGTTGCATTGGGAAAAATACCACAATTTTAAAACTTCTTGCCTTGCCATGTACATTGCAAAATGCCTTGGTAAAAATAGCACCATTTAAAAACCTTTTCCCTTTTCATGCAAATTGCAAAATTAAAAAACCTTTTCCCTTGTCATGCAAATTGCCTTGGCAAAAACACCACAATTTTTAAACTTCCTCTAATAACAATGAACTAGTGCGATATATAATTGTAAAAAAAGTTTTTTAAAATTTTATTTAAAGCAGTAATAACTTAATTTTGAGAGTAAATTTTTGTACACCTTTCTTTTTTTAAAACAGAAATATAAAGGAATGAAAAAATGAAATGAGTACCAATTACAGATGATGATTTGGGATGACTGGCTTCATCAACCTAAAAGAAAAACCAAATAATAAAATAAGTAAACAACCAGGTAATAAATGAGACAACAAAAATAATGAAATAAAACTATATATATTCCATAGGACATACTTTGATCAACTGAGAAGCACAAGTAGTTAAAAAAATGCCACAGGTAACCATAAAAACTGACAGATATTTCATAAAAGTGTATCTAAGAAAAGGAAAGAAAATACACGTTACTTCAATGCACAGTTTAAAAATCAGTTACAAATATTCTTAACTTCACAATTTGGTTACAGATTGATCAAAATTTAGCTCCCTTTTTCCCCCCCTCATAAAAACTTTTATTTTCAACCATATCATTCACTTACGACTTACTTCCATTACCTATTGTATTTCACTTTCACAATTGATATTACAATCAATGCCAATTGTAAACTTATGCATTATATGTATACATACATTTAGAAAATACTTCTTTACTGTCTGTTGTGCCAGGGTAAGCCATGATATGCTTGATCTTATTGACAGTCTATAGCTATATATGGCTAAGCTGGATAAAATCTAGCCTGCGCCGCCAGGTGCCCACGGGGGTCACTGACATCACGAATACGACCATCACGCCCAAGCCTCTAAAGGGCTTATAACGCACCAGGGGCTTTGTCTTGCCCCGGCGTTGCGATCGGCCTGGGGCCGCTCCCCACTGTGGACCCCCAGGTCATTTTACCTAGGTCGCTACGATAGTAACCCCACGCTTGGAGGAAACTTCCGCAGAGACGGAACCTTGATGAACCCCCGATGACTTCGTTCGCGAAACCCCATAGGGGGAGACGGTCACTAGGCCATATGTCGAGCCACCACGACGGCTCTTACTTTACCACAACTTGAGAGGTGCGAAAACCTACAAAGGTAGTCGCGTTCCCTCTTGCAGTGGATCCTGAAAGGGAAAGAATTAGTACAACAGCATATAAAAACTTTTGTAAAACTTTAACAACAACAACAACTTTGACTAGAATGCAACTGCATTTCAAACTTCAACAACAACATTAATTTACAACTGTGACTAGCCCCTTTTATCACATATTACTGCCGGCTTATGAGACGAGTCTCAAGCCTGCGTACTTATTGCACCATTACCTCTACCTCTACGTCCTGTGCCACGGGGACCATGGGCATTTCGTAGTGCGTTCAAGCATGGGCGTGGAAGAGCTCGGTGATTGCGGCCTGCTCTTTGGCGACCAAGGTTTCGATCTAGCGTACGCATGAGGAGTCGGTGGATAATCAACCGGACTCCCTTTCTGGCGTAGCCGTCCAGGCAGAGATCGCTTGGCGCGCGCGCGTCCGAAAGTCGCGAGGAAAGTACTTTTGCCACACAGATTTCCAGAGCTCACACCGAAATAGCACATGGCTAATGTCACAAACCTCAACAAGGCTTATGAGGATATATGGCTTAACAAACATTACTAACATTATATAGAGTCTTACCTTCTCTTAAGTATTAACATTCCAAGAAGCATATTTGTTACTAAAGAACCCTGAAAAAGAAGTAAGAAAAAAAATTATTCAAATTAATATTTTGAAATTGTTTTACAATATAAAAAAACAAAATTACAAAACTCCTCAACTTAAAATGTTGAATGCTATTTTTTAATGTATCAGCAATTATACTTTTTTAACAACAAAAAACAATACTTTATTTATGCTTTTTAAATATATAACAAATTATAACATTCTGTAAAAACATACTTCTTTTAATGCTTAATTGATAATTAGTCTTTTTTTTATGTTCATAAAGTTTTTATTTTACATCTTTTAGTCATTAAAAGAAGTATGCTTTTTAAATCAGATATCGAAACAAATAAATGTTAGAAATATTTCTAAATCCGAATTTCAAATGTTCAATATGATTACTTTTTCCTTTCTTAAAATAGGAAAATGTCAATCCAGATATGAGATAAAAATTTGGAGATTTACTAAATGTCCCAGTTTTTACACATAACAGGCTTGGCCACAGTTACTATTTAATTTAAATCGATATATTAAATTTCAATGTAGGCATGGCAGCAATACAAAGTGTATCACATGGATGTAGGTCACTTTACTTCAGTTCACTTGTGTTAGTAAAGGTCTTTAACCTGGTCACCACAGTTCTCAATGTATAGTCAGACAAACAAAAAAAAGATTACCCCATATATTTTACACTGCCAAGTAGTGCCAGCTTACACTGCCAAATAGTTTTTAAGTTATGCTTTAAAAACTACCCGCATTACAGTCTGTTGTGCAATGATTACAAATAAATTTCATAGGTGTTCCAAACTTTAAACCTTCATAATTCCTAAGCTACTTGACCAAAAGACTTCTTATTTGGTTTAAATTTACCGAAAAAGACAAATATGATGTCAAAATAACTATGTGTTCATATTGAAAATTTCACAATTACAATTCCAGTATGAAGATGATCCATTAAGCTTTTTTTTTTTTTAACAAATTGAAAAAGACAATTTCAAGTCGAATGGCTATTTTTTTTTCCCCTCAGACAATTTGGAGAAAATGTATGGGATAAACCCATCATGAACTGAATCATGTTAGTAAATTGTTGACAAAAGTCATTAAAATTTCTCAATTTCACAGCATAAACACAAGCATCCCCCCCCCCCCCACACACACATCCCATACACACACAATCAAAAGTCACAGGGCATGACGTTAGCAAATTGAACTGGTCCATATCTTCTAATCTATCATGCCATCTGTGTACCTGTGTACGGCCCCTTAAATCTGCAATTTACATTAAACTATTTGCAATCTCTTTGTGGCTTACCTTGTGTTTATAAAAAGTATGAACAAAACCAACTAACCATGTTATGGTAAATGTAGTTTTATTAGCAGGCATGAAATTCCTGTTGTGTTAACGATAGTCTAACATTACTTTTTATTTATCATATACAATAATAATAATCAAATGCAAATTTTAAAATCTCTGCTGCTTTTTGGATATTTAAAAATAATCGTCATTTTGTATAGGTCATATACTAGGTATATAATTTTCCTCGTTATCATAAGACTTGTTCTATTGCATTTTGCAACCAAAGTTTCATGGAGTGACTATTTGATTTTACATGTCCAGAAAGTAAAAAATAATTTTTTAAATAAATTTTTGGCACAATGGAATGCACTTTGTGTTTTGAAATTGGAGACATTGCCTCTGTGCTACTAATGCTGGATTACATCACCAGAATATATATTATTTATACTATGTCACAATTATTTGGTGATTTTCATTATAGAATTGGTTGCAAAAATGGTTTTAAAAACTTAAACCATCACCTGATTTTTTTTTTTTTTTTATGAAATTCTACACAGATTTTGCAACAGTAATTGATCTGTGACATATTTGCAAATTGGGGGCTCAATCGAAAGTAGGAGTTATAATGTTCATTCACTCACTCACTCACACATACATACGAATGATTACAATGCTTTCCTTAACCTATGTGTAAAGTAATAAAATAAGCAAATGGTTAAGTTTCTTATTCTACTATGAATAAAGGAAAAATTTACTAAAGTGGTTTCAAGTTAGCATTTTGTTATAAAATGTTAAAATCGAAACTGTTAGATTGGTAAAGATAGTGAAATTCTAATTTTTAATAAACATCTCTTTTACAGCAAATAGTTTACTTGAGTTATTTAATTATCTTTTAATGTAACTAGGGAATCGAACCCGGGCTTCCCGGGTTACAGAACACAGGCGAAAACCATTTTTTTCTCCTAAATCTAATAGATTTTTCATATTTTTATTTGTCAAAGTTGCTGCATTTAGTGATTTTTTTTTTTTTACTGGTTTCTTTGCTTTTCTTGTGCGTGAAGCGCTCATACATGCGGTATCCATCCAGTTTTTTTTTTTTTTTTTTGTACTAAGTGTTCATACATGTGATATAGTGATCGCGACATTAACGAATTTCAAGGATTTTGTTTATTTTTTATTTTTTTGGTATTATTAATACAGGGAGTTTGCTGCATCCAGTGATTCTTCTTTGTTAATTTATTATTCATCATCTTATGCATGCGATATAGTGATCGCGATATTAACGAATTTCATGTATATTCGTTTTTTCCAACTTCGCAATGACCGTTAACATTATTTGTAATACTGATGAAATATGAATTAAAACGTTGTTTCTTACTGCTCATATTAACTTTTTATATGCATTTTTATTAAATTTGTGAAATAATTTTTTCATATTTTATTCATAAAAATGCAATATCTAAAACAATACCTTCTGTTTAAATTATCTGTTAAAATATACAATGTTTGTTTATGGTGTAAACAAATAATTTTCTTTTAAATTTTTAAATTATTACAAAGCTTCCTTTTCTCCAAAATCGTCTGAACTAATCAAATTTTGTATCCGGTATAATGCTACTCTCATAAAAAGGCACTCTATTCTTGTGACGTTTTTATTTCAAAATTTAATTTTACTACCTGTAACTATTTAAAAATTTATAATGGCAGCATTCTTCCATTTGTTTATTGGGCGTTTCAAAATTCATGCTTAAAAATTATTTTATAAGCCATAATATATCAGGCAATTAAGATATAGTTTTCAAACAAATTGCATTTGAAAGTAATTTTTTTTTCCTCTGTAACGATGTAAAAATTAAAAATGTGCTATGTTTAGAAATTTAAAAAATTGCAATAGCAAAAATCACAAAACCGAAATTTCATCGTCAGCTGTTGCCATTCGCAAAATGACGTATGCGTTATGCACAGACACGTTTGGCCTTTATAACATAGATATACAGGGTGAACGATAATTATCTTTACAATTTTAGTACTCAGTAAACTCAGAAAGAAATGAGATAACCATGTTATGTTGCTTGTACATGTGACAAGACATAAAAAGTGTTTATAAATGGATTTTATAAATTTGTAAGCAAAGTCAGACCTATAGATTAGGTGTGACAATCCTATACTTTGGACAATCTTATTTCCAGATTTCAGAATGTATTTTTTTCTATGGAAGTACATTAAAGACTACATCTACCATACTGCAGTAATTAGAAGTTATTTAAAGACAAAAATGGCAGTTGAAATTGCAAACATTCATGCAGATATGTTGACAGTGTACTTGAAAAAAATCTGGACTATCACTTGGATTAATATATATATATATATATATATAATATATATATATATCAGAGTTTCCCCCAGGTTTAAAAAAGGGCAGGGTGCTGCTGGTGAGGAAAGGGCACTTTTTTTATTCTTAAGGGAACTTTTTCATTCCTAAGGGCACTTTTTGTATTCTTGAGGGCAGTTTTCAGATTCTTATTGGCTCTTTTTTTAATTATTAAAGGTATTCTTTTGGTTTTTAAAGCCACTTTTGATATTTAAAAGCCAATGCACTCTTTTTAAGACAACATTTTTTCAACATCAGTTTTTGCTATGAAAGTAAATTTTTTAATGCAAAAAGGAAAAGGGTACTTTTTTACTGAGCGGAAAGAAGGGTGCTAATTCTTTTTATGAGGGGCAAGAAGGGTGCTATTTTGTAAACCAAAGGGCAGGCAGGGTGCAGCACCCTTCTGAAACTGTCTGGGGGAAACTCTGATATATATATACATCTCTACAACATGTGAGTAAGTAAAACATATGTTGCTATTGCTATTACATGTACAAGTAATATAACATGGATATCTTATTTCTTCGAGATTTTATTGAGTGTCAATTGTAAAGATAATTCTCATTCACTTTGTATAAATATTTCTTTTAATTAAACTTTTACAACATGACAATGAATAAATTATCTCAACATATTTCCAATTAATTTGCCTATTAAAGAGTTATAACTTATTTTTGTTGAAACATACTAATTGTTGCAGTAATTTTTAAAAGCAGTATTTGGACACCGAGCCGAATATGTTTACATGGTCATTTGCAATAAGTTTTTCCCATGAGTAAAAACTGAATGTTTCCTTGGATGGTAAATACTGGATTTTACAAGGGATGGGAAATACCCTGCTGTGCTAACCCAAGGGAAAAGAATTTAAATTGTTTAATGCTGAATTTATTTAAGTCATGAAAATATAATTTGAGATATTATTGTGTTGAATTCGCATTTAAAATTAGAGCTTTCTCATATATTTACCATAATTTTCCAGGTACTTTTCATCATTCAAAATATCTATTCAAATTGACAAACAAAATCATGCTCATTTATTTCACGAAGAAAGCTATAGGAAAAGCATACAGATCTGTTACTGAAGAATTGTTAGAATAATTTATTAGTGAAATTTATTAGAAAGAATAAACAATAAGAGAAGAGAAAACAGGCAAAATAACAGACTAAATGATGTAACATTAACAGACAAAATAAGTCAATTAAAAATGAATATGATTTTTTAAATTTATTACATATATTTAATTATAATCAGCGCATTTTTTCTAAAACAGAGGCATCATTTTGAGAGGGAAGGGTAAGGCAAATGTCCCTGAGTATTTTTTTTTTTAATCATTATCTGTTTCTTTAATTTCCTATTGTTAGAAGAATGTTTTAATTTGTTTTTACCAATCTATTAATAATTGCATTCAAATAAATTATAAGAAAAATATTTCTTTGAAAATACAAATGCAAGAAAAATTAACAGAAAATCACAACTTTGCCACCTTCAATCAAATTTTGAAATGAAGTTTTTGTTCTAAAAGAATGTTCAGGGTTACTCTTAGTTTGAGTCAAGAAAATTATCATTTTAATGATCTGTCTTTGTGTAATTTCAGCTGGTGTAGCTGTAGACTTATTTGTATTTGCCTCCATCTAAATGATCCCAGATTAGATTTATGGAAGCAAACTCAATGGCATGTCTAATGCTCAAAAACGTTCTATGTTTTAAAAATTAAATAATGCTCAAACTGTGTTTAAATGGAAACATCTATGTTGTTAATAAACTATACATAAAATTTAACAAATCACAAAAATATCCACAATAATGTTCAATTTTGAAAGAAAAAGAACAGGAGGCTAGTCATTAAAAAACACCTGTAGAAAGGGGCGTTATTACAAGATAAAATGCAGTATTGTTTGTTTAGTAAAAAAAAAAGAGAAAAATATGTAACATTTAGATATGATAAATAAAGTAACATTAATGTTGAATGAATTTATGAATTATAAATTAAAAAAATATATATATAATTAATTTACAACATGATTCGATAATCTTCTATATTTTTCATAAAGAAATAAAAAAGTTCTATAATTTTTGCAAGCACTTGGTCATATGGATTTAGGAGAGCTGTGGTACGAGGAAGATTTTAAGAAGGAAACTTTGGGGACAATTAGGGGTAAATTTTACAATCTTTTAAAAAAGCAGAGTACATTTTGCTGATTTTTAAAAAAGGGGCAGGACGCTGCATCCTTAAGAAATAGCCTAGAGGGAACCACAATACCTTGAAGTTGGTTTAGTGTAAATTTCAAATATTTATTTCCTCTAATTAAATTCACAAAATGTTCAAGGGTATATATGCATGTATATATACTCCTGAATCCCCTCTTCCTCCTGAAAAAAAAATGCTGATTATAATAAAAATTATTTTCAAATGTGACAAAACAAGCTTAAATTTGTATAATTTAAGATTATACAAATCTTAATTATACAAACGATTGTGACTGGAAATGAACTTAAAGGACATAAGAACTGATGATCACATATCATCAATATAAAAATTTGATGTGTAACTAACAGAGAATAACTAACTTGTAAGAGGATTTGTAAGTGTAGGAAAAGGTTTCAGGGAGCACACATGTGTTCAAGTGTACATGGTTGACAACATCTGCTTTACATTAATTCCTCCAATGTTTCACACACAGTAACATCATACATTTACTGATGAGCTTTAAATAATTTTAACTAGCCAGAATTAAAGATTCATAATTGAAGCGCAGCAGATTAACTTGTGTGTATGAAATTCAAAGAACTTATTATTATACCACAGCTGAAAGTAACTCTGAAGGTTGTTGATTGCTGATATCCCAAATTATCTTTTCTAATGTTAAACCTATGGGTATGTGATGCATTTGTATTTTTAAAATATCTCTTCAGGAAAATAATATTTTCACTTCTTTTTTTCTGTGTACTTGTTCTTAACATGTTTGCTGCCATCTATGAAAATACTTGTAGTTGGCAAAATGAGTTACCTTGTCAGCTACGAGATAACTTGTTATTGATCTCCTTATCTAAATCATTAATTACAAATATTGCCATAAAAATACATGAAATGTTTAGGTGTTTGGCATACAAGAAGAGACTAAATAATACATTTGGTGTATTGAAATGGATCATTTATTTCTCAAAACATAGGTACAATAACTAAATGTTTAGAATCCAAAAAATATCTATTCACAATATACTTTGAAGAATACAACAAATAAAAGTTATTTTTTTTATATTGTGTTGATATTTTAATAGGTATATCAAAGCACATAAACACTATGTCTGATTACATTGTTTACAACATAAGAACACTAATTTTATCTGATAATGGGGAAATTGCACGTTTTTCAATTTAACTTGCATCTGATAGAGTGTAAAAATACGAACATTTTGATACCATTTTTACCTATATTGTAAACTTGTATAGTTCATTAAATTAACTTTTAAAACGCAGTTTTTGTCGTCGCGGGAAAAAGCCGCGTCACGTGATAAAAGCTGTTCTGACGTCACTACACATGTAAACAAACCCTCGCTGTATTTCTCCCTGTTATTTTCTATGGGGAATGGCTTGCTTTACGCTGAATGATTTATTTCTTTTCTTAAAAATGATTAGTATAACAAATTAAAAGTATTGTAAATTGCTGTAATGAATAAATAATACTGTGAATTCCAGGTGAGATTTTTATTTCATTACGTTTCTAAGAATTTGATTTCTAGATCTCGATGTAGAAATAAAGTATCGGTACAAGTTAATACTCGTATTACAATATTGTATTTTATAGAAAAATTTATACTTTTACTTATTTATTTTTGGTATTAATATAGCACAATATAAAATAAACTGGTACAAATAGAATTTATTTCATTAGGGAGAGTGGAATCAACTTATAAAAAGGTTTTTGTATTTATATTTTATACTTGAATTAAGAATTTGGCTTGGTTTCACTATATGTTTTATCTCTTCAATTGTTAAATAGTTTTGGATCTTTGAAAACAGTTAAATTTATTAAAAACAGCGAAATGTGCTGAGGTAGCTTTAAGACAGCCTTACAGAATTTTTATATAAATATACACGGGAAAAGTTTAATAATTTTTCAAAAAATGTTTCCATGTGTCTATCCAGATTTTTCGCACAGGCAGGGTCCTGTTTTTATGAAATTGTGAGAAGTATTTTATATTTATGAAAAAACTAATTATAATTTTGTGAATTTAAAATAACTGTTACATTCAGGTTCTTGTTTATAAATTTTGTGATATTATAGCATAATATATCTTAACATAATGCCATTCTCTTATGATACTAATGCATTGTTCAAACAAAGAATGAACCTTGAATGATAATATATGTTTATTTCTTTATATGTTACTGTAAAAAGTTTACGTGTAATGAGATGACTGTTTTCGAAAGTGAAAAGAGTCGGCTCTACTTTAACAACATATTCAAATTCTTAGCACATCTTGATCTTTTTTTAAAAAGCTTTGTATAGTATAATGCTTATTTTCAAAATTAAGATACTGTTTTCTTTAACAAGATATTCAAATATTTTCATTTTTTTTTCCCTACGAAAGTTAGAGCATTGAGGAAAAGACTGATATAAAATTTTTAGAACCTGATTAATCTAAAATAGGATATTCTGAGAAACCATATTTCAAACAAAAAAACGTACTGCATCCATTCAAAAATTATACGTAAGCAAATAATAGTAAAACAGTAATTAAATTATTTTTACACTTTTTTATTTAACTCAACTTGGTTTTTGTATATAAGTATGGAATCATGTTATCGGTTGTTTACTCACTTTCTGATAAATTAAGAAACATAAAAATTATGTGCAAGGTTTGTTTCCGATGACAGTACAACATTTTAATATTTTTAGAACTTAATTATAAATTAATACATTAATTTTGACGCGTTTTTTCGTTAGCCCGCCACAGATGATAAATCGAAAAATATTCTTTGTGGTTACAATTGCATGCGACCTACAACAACAGTGGATTTATTATGCATTAAACCACGGTCGCCAAACAAAAAGCAAAATGGGTGTGAATCTGCAACTATTTTACATACTGAAAACTAGAAAATAATAAATAAAAACTATAGAATGTAATATACGTTTAAATTATTAATTTTAAAAAAAATACGTTCTTATAAATTAAAAGTTTCATATTAATTGAATTATGATTATACGTTGAGAAATCAATTTAGAAATCCTAAAAAGATAGTTTGATTAATTCTTTTATTTTATTTTGTCTTTCCTCTTTCCATACCTTAATACAGAAATAAAGCAAACATTACACATTTATTTTAATAAATTTACTAGCTCGCATTTTCTACCAAACGTAAAAAAAAAGTGCTGAATTTTCCATGATCGGGTTTGGTGACCACGCCAAATTATAGTATTGTATTGGACATTTTTTGGAAAAATCATGAATAACAATCATAAAATGAGGCGTGAGTATAAAGATAAACATTGGATGATTATAAAAGATGTGTATTTAAAAAATATATTTTTACTTTTATACTTATTTTTAAGTAAACACATAAAAAGAGAAAATAAAAGACAATAGTGATAAATTTACTCACGTATGTTGCAGTAATTGTTTTTCTGATCGGTGAATTACAATTATTATTGTCAGTAGTTAATTTAATGTTTTTATTCAATAAATCAGTATTAAATAAAGATTTTTTGTTTTCTGAATTATTGCTCAAAATTTAGTTTTCTCGTAATTAATTTGAGCCCATTTTTATCCTTAATATAACCCGCATAACACGAAATTATATTCATATTAAAACGAATCATTAAGCATTCAAATGAATCAAGAAAATAATGCATTTCAAGAACTATATAAATGCGATTTTACTTACGATTTCTTTTGTAATAAAACTATCATTATTTTTTCCGTTTAAATAAATAAGAGTAAGCAAAATATATACGTCCCTTTTAGTTTTTGTTTCCTGTATTTTTACCCACATGAAATGCAGTTTTTCTGCCCTAAAAATAAATTTGAAAAAAAAAAAAAAAAAAAAAAAAAGAAAAGAAATCCGAAACACATAATTTTGTATTTTTCGAATCCGACCAACTTCATCACTTTTCTAAATGATAATTAATGCAAATGTATAAATAAATAGTGCATTATATTTAGATATGTTAAAATAATCTTTTGACTTTAATTTTTGTTTTTGGTTTTGTGTAAATGCGTCTTTAAAAACGCTTATAATAAATAGAAAGTAATGCAAAATAGCCTGCGTACATTCGACTCTAAGCAGAATCCGCGTTTCATGTGTAGTGACGTCAAACCAATCCCGTCGCGTTTTCAGATCACGTGGTTTTGTTTTGCTTTTAGCGGAGTTTAAAACTCCAATAACTAGTTATTTAAAATTATTTTTGCGTTTTTGAGTTAAGTTTTGAGGAATGTCAAGTCATCTTCATCAATTAAACATAAAAGTAGGCATAATCTAGAATGAGTGCAACTTCCCCATTAAATACTTAACGTATTTAATTGTCAATGCAATCACCAACATGAGTGAAAAATTGACCTGTGCCAAGACTCAAACATGTGACCTTCAGCATAACGCACTGCTACTCTGCCACTAAGCCACCCAGGTCAATATCCTAGCGCAGTAACTTCTCACATTTATACATGTTGTTCTGCTGCAGAATGTTGATTTTAATAGGTATATGGAAACAAAATTATGTATAAGTTTTAAAACAATTTTCCAATCTGTTATATATATATATATATATATTTATATTCAAATAATAAAACAACAGAAAATAATTTGAAAGCATAAAAATGTAGTTATGATCTTGGCGTGTGTGAACAGATATCTCAGTTTTGGCAATAAACTTGTTAAAAAGGATGTCTTTTTTTTTTTTTTTTTCTTAGTTGTCAAAACATTTCTAAACTATATGCTTAATTTTATTTGCAGTGTTAAAATCTTACTTAGTTTTGCTAAGATTTTTAACACATAAAATTATAAATTAAGTATATAGAAATGTTTTAACAACTAACATCTTTTATAAACAGTACACAAAAAAAAGGTGAAAAATATTAATTTCCTGAGGAGAAATTTTTAAAATACGAATGCATCACACGCCCATGGGTTTAACATTAGTGAGGTGAATTTGAGGTCTCACTGATCGATAGCCTTAAAAGAATAGCAAATTCAAAAGAAAATACCATAGAAAAATAAAATATCACTCAAGGTTTCGACAGATTGTATGTGTGAATTTGAAGTTTTATTTTAAAAGAAGTCATACAGAATTTATTGTATATTTAAAAGGCACAGTAACTATAAAAGTTTTTGAATCAATAATTTCTTCAAGTTAATTTTCAGCAAGCGATTAATGTTGAAAGATGCGTCAAATAACAGATAAGTTAGTTTTCTTACACAAGAACAGCCGACACATGGTGAAATTTTGTTTCTAGTAATCTCTACAACCAGGGTTTTACAAACTTGATAGTCTGATAGTCAGTAGAAAATTATAGCCGCCAGTAAAAAATATTTACCCCCCAGACCAGTCATTGATTTACAAAAGACACAAAAGTTTTTTTATCTTTTTTTATTCTGAATTAATTTAGAAAAAATAATTACAAGCATAGTTTAGAATTATTAGCTACATAGTTTAGAATAGTACACAATTTAGAAAGTTTTCTAATGAAATTTATCAAAATTATATATCTCTAAAAAAAAAATACTGTAAAGGTTGAAATAACTGGCATGTTCTAGAAATACTGATTTCCAAAAGCTTTAAATATCTGTATAGTTGAGTGCCTCAAAATCGATATCTGGTGAGGGAATTGATAAAATAAGGAAGCAAGAAAACAATATTTTGCCTATTTTGCTATCAAAGTCAGCCATTTTTTTAGCATTGTATGCAATTTCATTTGCCACAGAGACTAGATTCAAACTATATTTTACTGTTTTATTGACCCCCCCCCCCACATTCTAATCACACTAGTTATCTAGAGCGGAAATAAATGATGTTCTCTGTGCATGAATTGGAAAATGCCTTTTAAAGTTAATTTTTCCATTAAAAGTATGAGAGACAAGGATGATCACTGCTTGCTGTGTACGAGTACGAATGGGGTAGAGACAAAAATGCCATTTGTGCTAAAGGATCAGGGTCTATAAGCCGTGTTTTTGGCCCATGAAATAGACTAAAATTCGATTCTGTTATACTGACTTAATTATTTCACTTTTTAATATTTAGAAGGTTTATCCTGCACGATTTCAACAAAAGTTTTTGCATTGTGATCGGATTTACATGACTTACACAAGCTCAAAGTTCGTATTATTCGTAGTTTTTGATGAAAAATATGCAATTTCTCCTCATTTTACCTCTATTATTTATAGGAGCGCAATCGTGCAACACTTTCTTCTTTACACATATTATAAAATACATCAAAATGTACAATATATGTTGTGGTGTTGCAAAGCTGCGCTCATAATAAAATATAAAACAATATATTAAAAACTGAGGTAAAATTGCATATTTTTCATCAAAAACTACGAATAATATGAACTTTCAGCTTGTGTAAGTCCTATAAATCTGAACAAAATGCAAAAAAATATTGTTGAAATTGTACAGGATAAACCGTCTAATATTAAAAAGTGAAATAATTAAGTCAGTATAACAAAATCGAATTTTAGTCTTATTTCATGGGCCAAAAACACGGCTTATGGACTCTGATCCTTTAAGTGAATTTTTATACCAAAAAGTTACATCAAATACTTTGGTTATTAGTGACAAACACATTTGTCAAGTGCTGTCCACACCTATTTTATCAAGTACCCTGTGATCAATGACTACTATAGCATATGCCAGAGACACAGGATCATCTATGGAGTTTGCATTAAAACTTTGATTACTCAGGCCACAGATCCAATTTAAAAAATCAAGCCATATTATTACCTCGGTCTTACTAAAATCAATGTTTGTGGTAAATTACATTCTAATTGATCAGGCCACTGCCGAAAAATCATGTTCATTTCATTATCAGATTGAAGACATAGGAAGCTTTGCTCACATTCGGAATTCGGATCACTGTGCTTCAATAAAATCTATATTTCATTAATGTAGTCCATTTTAATGTTTTCTTTTAAAATATAACAATACAAGTTTACATGTGATTATAACATACTATAATAAAAGAAATTCCAATATATAAATGCTATCAGGCCTGAAAGAAAAAAAAAGTAAGAAAAATTTGTAGACTACTTACTGATTTGAATATCATGTGTAAAGGCATTGAGATGTCAAAATTCAATGCATAATTATTTGATACGCTACTTGCAAAGAACAGTAACACCAATATAAAGTATTTTCTGAAAGAATAAAATATAATTAATAAACCAGAATGTGTAGTTATTCAATAAAAAAATCCCTGGCGGCTTGGCCTACAGGCACAGGTAGATTTCGAAGACACAGACTGTGGGGCGCCTGTTTGTTGGGAATTGCGAAAGAAATGACCTTTTTGCCATGATGCCACAGTTGGGATCGCCCACTTCGAAATCTAACTTGTTTGCAGGCGGAGCCGGCAGGGATTTTTTTTGTTTTTTGCTATAAGGGTTGGTCCTATAAAAAACTTGTCACTATAAAAGTTTTAGATAATATTAAGAGGATTTATAATAAATTTAAGTGGATTTGATATCTTGTGAATGGACGAAGTTATGAGGCACCTTTTCCTGCAAGTAATAATAACTTTAAATGGATTTGATACGTACAATAACTAAGAAGTTATGGTTTTTTTTCTGTTTTCACAAAAATTCCCCCCATTCCCCCCCCCCCCCCGGGTTTGATTTTGCCCATTAATGAACTTGACCGAGATTTTACGCCCCTTGATTTTATGTATCTGTTTGGAAGAGATTTGTGCAGAATTATGAGAGTTATCGTGTCCATAAAAAAGTGACATGAGATAGATAGGTAGATAAAGTTTTGAAGTGGAGGTGGGGTGGTTTTTGGGTTCTGGGAGTCATGATTGGCATAGATCTGCAAAAAATTTTCAAAAATTTCAACTTAGGGGAGAATGTAATAGGTAGTATTTCTTATGAAATCTACCTAAAAAACATCATCATCATCCTTAGGAATTTCCACTAAGTGGTGGGTTTTCCAGACCAAAAAAAAAAATAAATTGTTGAGTGTTGTTTTCCATTTCTTTCTGTCCAGGACACTAACATAACTTAATTCAATAAACATATAAATGCATTAAAAACATTTAAAATGTGCAATATGTTTGTCTAACTAAAGCTATTTGAATTTCCCATTAATTAACAAGATATTTTTTGAGAGCCAGTTTATAAACAACCAATTTTTTTTTAAAGATGGCATATTACTCAGTCTAGCACTGACATTTTTGACACATAAATAAAGGAATTTTAATTTAATACATTAAAGTTCATGAAAAACACTCAAGACCAAGAAAATCTGATGAATTATGTCATAAGAAGACATATCCAGTTTGGTACTTTTCCAGTATAGGGGGCTTGGCAAGAGAAGGAAATTTTTCATGCATATTTTCTAGCAATCTGTTCACTGTTTCCTATACACAAGCAATTTTTTCAATATTTATACAATTCATTTAATATAAACAAGCCATTTATCTCTCTTTATTTACAAACAGAAGTAAATTGTACACAAACTAGTCGGATGTGCCAATCCCATAACTTTCTTCTATCTCACACAGGTTTCTAATACACTAAAAAGAATCAGCTAAAATTTATATCAAGGTCTAACTGAATCTAAAGTTTTATTAAATTCCGTGCATTAGTTCTTGAGAGAGGACTATTGCTAAAATCGTGTCAATCCTGCAAAATGTAGCATAGCAGCGCCACCTGTTGGGAGATTTAGACCAAAACCTAATCAATAACAACTTAAGTAAATGTGCAACTGAATCTGAAGTTGGATGAAAATCTGTGCATTAGTTCTTGTGACATAGTTATCGTGATAATAATAAAAAAAAAATAGCATAGCAGCGCCACCTGTTGGGCTATTTACACCAAAATGTACGCAGCATCTATTTATGTCAAGGTCTAACAGAATCTGAAGTTGGATGAAATTCCGTGCATTAGTTCTTGAAATACAGCTATCGTAAAAATCATGAAAAAAATGATATAGCAGTGCCACCTGTTGGGATATCTACACCAAAATGTAATCAGCGTCTATTTATGTCATGGTCTAAATGAATCTGAAGTTTGATGAAAATAAGAGCATTAGTTCTGGAGATAGAGTTATTGTGAAAAAGGCAGCATAGCAGCGCCACCTATTGGGTGATTTTCACCAAAAACTAATCAGCACCCATTTATATCAGGGACTCACTGAATCTAAAGTTTTATAAAATTTCGCGCATTAGTTCTTGAGATAGAGCACCCTCAAAATTTTTGCCACATAGAGACAGACAGTCAGAGTCACAGACAGACATTTTCTAAAAGCAGTCAAATCATGTTCAGGTTCAAGATCTTCTAAAACGTATAAATCCGTCAAAAATTTTCATGAATCCAATACTTTCTTCTTGTAAAGATAAAAGATATAAATTAGATTCGATAAAGAAAAAAAAATTAAATTTTTTAAAATATTTCCCTGTAATTTATTAAAGCACATGTACATCACCACCATTATTTTTTATAAAAACAAATAAAAGGCTAGTCTAACTTAGTCCCAGGAGAGAGAATGAAGTCCAGGATCAACTTGGGGAAAAAAAGTGAGACTGAGCCCGATTCTGGAGAAAAAAAAAAAGTGAAGGGCTTTCCAGGTCCATCCTGGAAAGAATGGAGACCAGGACAAACTCGGCCTGGAAGAATGAAGACTAGACCTTTCTCAAGTCCAATGAAAGAAAATTATTCAGAGTACAGCCACCAGGCCCATACAGACCTTTACTTAAAGTATGAAAAAAGCAAATAGCTGTACTGGAATAATTGTGCATGGCACAAAATGGTATCCTACTAATTGGGATGGAAAGAATCCTTTCTTCAATTACTTAAAATATGTGTATAAACTGATTGCATTAATTTCACTAGAATAGTTTTATTAAAGATAAACCATATAATTTCCATAGTTTTCTCCAGGGGCAGTGTGCTGCTGGTAAGTAAAGAACACTTCTTCCTAAGGCCTTGGTTTTAGATTCTTAAGGGCACTTTTTAGATTTGTCAGGGCAATTTTTCAAGACACAACAAGTCAGTCTTTACCAAGCAAGCAATTTTTTGACCAAGGGACAAGAAGAGTGCTATTTTTAAAAACAAAGGGCAGGAGCAGGATGAAGCACCCTTCTGAAAACTGAATGGGAAAAACTCTGTAATTTCTTATTTAAAATGATAAAATGTATATAGTTAGTATACTCACTCAATAGGAATACATGGCTTTACTGTTCCAAATTTGCTTGTGAAAATAAAACCTTCAATCGCAATAAACAGGAACTGGAAAAATGTGATCACATTTCCACTGCCAGGAATATCTCTAAATAAGAAAAGGTATTTTAGTAGTACAGTAGAAGATCTTTATAACGCAAACCTAAAAACATGAGGTTGTGTGTTATATAGACCACATTTCACACATCATTAAATTTAGTTTGTAAAAAATGGTCAAATATGTGTGAAACATACCAAAATATATTAGAGTATCTTTATATTGCATTCTTTATTACCAGAACAGATTATAATTTTTTGCATAATATAGATCATTCCACACTGTTAAATTTAGTTTATAAACATTGTGCAAACATACCTGTATCAAATCATAGCAATTTTTTCAGTAATTAGCTTTGAATTAAGGAGATAAAGTTGAACTAATGTATCAAATTTAGTCCTCTAGAGAATAGCAACTATTTATAATGTGGGAATACATGTGTTTCTTAACTGTAAAATTCATTGTTTACATCTGAGAAGTTGTGCGTTATATAGAGAATTGTGTTATATAGAATTGCATTATAAAGATCTTCTACTGTACTAACAAATTTAGGTATTTTTTGCTAATTTGAATACCAGTGGAAGCTAACTTAGGTAGAAGGTAGGAACGTTAATCCTAATGACATATGTGTAGTTTAATTAAAAGTATATATTACTAATTTTAATAAATACAAAATATAGAGAAACTTTACAAAGAATAATCTAATTCATAATTTCACAACAAAACAGGCATAAAAAGTTGATGATTTCATTTAGTATTGACAAAAATATCGAATATTTTATTTTTATGAGAGTGGTGCTGCATAAATTCGGGTTTTTATCATGATTCAATATGTTCCTATCATTCAATACGTTAATTCTATATTCAATACGTATCCCTATATGTTAATATAAGGATATAACATATAAGTATTCTCTACAGGACTGTACTTTGATTCAACTCCACATTTCATGTTGCATTCACCGAGATGATGTTTTCTGTGATGTATACACAGACAGGGAACTTACTCTTCTACCACCAGTTGCTCTCGTGAACATTTTCTTGGCTTTACCTGTTGCGTTTTGCTTGACTTAGACATCCCTTTGTTAATTTACTTCTAATTTTAATTCAAATTTCTTCATAACCATAGCTTAATACACTTAAAAATATTGTTACACATGGATTTTTGGGTAACTAATCAACTCTTTATGATGTTTTGTTAATTTTATTATGCTTTACTAGCTCAAAAATTGAAAGGTGGATAAGAACTTTAGCAATCATAAAAAATAGTGATAAAAGTCCTCCTATAAGTACAAAATATGGTATATATATATTTTTTGAAATCCAACCCTAACACATTACCAAATAAAATGGAATCTGTCTGACACTCCAAACATTCACAGTATGCATTGGCTTCATTCAAGAAAAAGAAAAATCATTATCATCAACCTAACCAGATTTTACTGCCTTCTTTGGATTATTTGGCTATAACGTTTGATAAATTAATTAGAATTGAACAAACTGTATTGCATGATATTTTCGATTAAATTATCTTTCCAGTGGTACATAGCTTTTATGGTATAATTAAGAAATATTGGGTGTTATGAGCCATCAAACTTTTAAAAAAAAAAACATTTTTTCCAAAAGGTTTCCACAATTTTGGACACTACTGCATATACAGCTAAATAAGAGATTCATTGGCAATTTCAGCTGTTATATGACATGTTTTGGTATTCTAAAATCATCACATTTCTGGTGGATTCAGAATGGAGATTGAAAAAATTCCTAATTTTTTGAAGGGTCCTATGTTTTAAGCTGAAAAAATTGTAAAGTATCCTTTAAAGGACTCAAGTTCTTCCTAAACTGCTTACAGATCATATTTTCTATGTTAACATTTTCACGAAAGACACTGAACATGAAAAAATATTAGAATGTAGCCATAATAACATTTTGAATATATTATTTTATAAATTAAATTTCAATTTTTCCAATTTGGAAAAATTGAAAAACACACCTTCAGAAAAAAACGGAAAAAAACCCAGTTTTTTTTCCCCAAAGTTTCAGTTTTTTTTTTCCGAGCATTCCCATCTTCACCCACTCCTGATGAAAGTAGTGTTTTCCCAAGAGGGTGGGATCCACTGCAAGTCACAGTGATCTATGTCGTCAATCTCTTGAGAGAATGGGGGTGGTTAGCACCCCCATCGGTAAGATGATTTTGAAAATTTATAAATAAAACATAATATAAATAAATATTATATAAATAAATATTATATAAATAATATATATTATAATATTATAATTATAATATAATAAATATTATATAAATAATATATAATATAATATTATATTATAATATACAACAATATATAGATATAAATAAAATATAATTAAAATAAAAATTTGGTACGATGCTAAAATGGCCAAGTGGCACAGGATACGGAACTCGGCACAGATGTCATATATGCACTAGGGCTGGGCGATATATCGATATAAAATGCATATCGTGATACCGATATAAAAAAATCCTACCCAGCGGTATATCGGAAATATCATAAATCTGACGAAAACCATGATATTAAAAGCGCTTCCTCCACTTCGAGTATTCATGAATTGACAGTGTGAATTTTCCCAGCCTAAACCATGATATCAAACAGCGGTCCGTGGGATACCGTATTCATGAATACTAACGGTGTGAGTTCTCGCAGCCGAAATGATTTTTGAAAAGGACAAAGGGTGATTTGTTTGGTGTGTGTGAGACCAGGGCCTGTTTACCGAATAGGCACGTGAAGCCCGAGCTTACCCACTGAAATACAAAGGGGCCCCCAAATTTACTTTTCAAAACTAATTTTTAGGGGGGGAAATTTCATTCAGGGTAAAAAATGTATTTTTTTTCCTTAATTATAGCTACTAAATTTTTCCTCGGACTATTGCTGACACATTTATACTCCTTTTTTTTCTGTTATATAATGAATGGTATAAAATCAGTGATTAAATGCAACTTATTTTCATTTTTCTTATGTTTTACATTTTAATTTCAAACGTGCTAAAAATAACAGAAAATTTAATCTGTATAATTATATTTTGTTTATATTCATAAAGAGTGGAGAAATGATATAAAATATGGAGAATAGGTTATTTAAATAAAGGGGAAAGTAATTAGCATACAGGTGATACCAAATTTCTGTTTATAAAATAGAAGCAAAATTGTGTTGCAGCTAAGCATAAATTTACGTCAAATATTTGTTGTCCCTGCACTGTTCGTAACACTGACAAATCCTGCAATTTGTAAAGCATAAAATATATTTTGAAGTTCAAATATTCACACCTGTTCCATGTTTGTAAATTCATTTATAAAATTAATTTATTATGTAATAAAAATTTTTTATGTGTATATTGGTAGTTAGTTTTAGTTTAATATTAAAAGTGTTGTTTACTCGAAATTTTGATGATAAAAATTGAAATTGTTGAAGTATAATTGGCAGGGCTCCCCTGTGTGATGTCGGGCTTCCCCTACTTCTAAGTCTTAAGCGGGCCATGACGGCTGGGATACCGTATTCATGAATACTAACGGTATGCGTTTTCGCAGCGGAAAAGGTTTTTGAAAAGGGGAAAGGGTGATTATTCGGTGTTTATGAGACAGGTAATAAATATCGTATAGACTTGTTTACGGTTTCGCCAGCGACCACTGACCGTAGATGATATATCTACTCGCATGCTATGCGGTGTGGATGAATATTTGCTCTTTGTTGTTGAATAATGTGTGAATTAGGCCGATGGAAAGAAAGGAAGTATTTTATTTGTAACAGTGGATTTAATGGGACACATGAATAAAGAATAATTCAGACATGTTTTTATTTGTTCTTTATAATTATTATTTTCTGAAAAAAATTATTAATTTCTTAGTATTATTCATTAATGTACATTCTAGGGCAAAGAAGGATTTTTAAAAATGCAGATATTTTTACTTCTATACCGCGAGTTTTTTCTTTCCAGAATTTATTTTAAAAATCGTGTTCGCGTGATATATGTGAATATTTGGTATCTGACTGTCTCTGTATATATGACCATTGGTCACTGCCCAAAAATTGGTGGAAATTTTGCATTTAATTTTTTTTAAACCATTAAGCATTATTATGTTTTATTTGAAAACGGTGGAAAGGAATATTATGCAAAGTCTTTAATTTTAATAAAATAAATATATTGAAATGTTTCTTCCATATTTTTATCAGATTTACACCCCCCCCCCCCCTTCTTCTTCACAAATAAGATATTAAAAAACAATTTACGCGAAGGCGCGTCAAAAAAAAAAAAAAAAAAAAATATATATATTTTTTTTTCTTAATTATAGGTTGTAAAATATTAATGTAACTGCCGGGAAAAAAATAATGGAACATGCTGATTATTCATTTTTTAATTATTTTTCATACTTCCATCCTTTTTTAAGATTTCCTTCGTGCTTTTTTCCATTATCTTGAAACATGTGCTTGATGACTATATAATACTCTAATCAGTCTTGAATTCAAACATTTTTCTCTGGGAGGTATTTTGGAGGTTCGGGATGGCAGGTGTTGGTGGTGGGGGGGGATATCATAGGCGTCGGTGAGGGAGGACAACTAATTGCCCCTCCCTGAATTTTGAAATTTAAATCTTTAAATCTGTAAATTTTTATGTTGAAAAAAAATTTAATTTACTTATGCCCAAGTAGCATGATTAATTATGCACTACCGGAAGAAAGAACTATGAAATTTTGTTCACGGGAGATCTGCCTCGCTGCAACTCCCATGGAACAAAGTTTTTATTTTTTAAATTTTGAGTTTATGTGTTGAAAAATTATCTCCTCAGACGAAAAAGAAATGCAAATATATATATATATATATTTGTTAAATTTCTGTATTGCATGTTGGGGGCTAGCAGAACAACTGTTTTAATATCTTATACCTCCCTGTGTATCGTCAGCGTCCATGGTATTATGGTATTCAGAGTGTGTATAGGGGGAGGGGGGGGTTGCACTTTCGGGACATTAAATAACTGAAAATGTGAAAACTCTCGGGACTCAGTGTCACCCCTGAATTCATCACTGACTGTAATGCTAAAGTAAAACAAATTCTGTTTAAATATTTTACGTGATAGATAATGTTTCTCTGAAGTGTTTATTTCAGTTATTTGGGATTTTGAATATATCAGTACAGGAAATTGCTGATTGTTTTAATGTAATATATACTGTTAAATTTATTATATTATAAATTGAGCGGAGGAGGGTGTGAATTGAATCAATAATTACAACGAGCAAACCGAAAATATTTGTTTGAATTGTTGTAATAATCAGTCTCATTACTTTGTTAGAGATTTCGCAAGCAGCTAAAATTTCATAAAGCGCAAATTGGCAAATAATTTAGTAAAACTTATTTTATATTATTTAAAGAATTTTTTCATGCAAGTAATGCTCTCTAAAAGATGTTATATATAGAAATTGTTCTCATAATGGAATATGGTGGTATTTAAAATTTCCATTTTTGGTGCCAGATGCGATTTTACTAGTCCTGGTGTCTTGAAGGCAAAATTTTTATTCATTGCCACGAATGATATCTTTTAAATATATCTATCAGTTTTAACCATATATTTTGTCTATTTCAAGCAAGTATAATTTTAGCGACTCAAGTGGTCGCCCTAATTCACTTTCGTCTAAAGCCAATCATATTGTGGAAATACAAGTAAAACTGATTTTTTATTATTTCTTTCTTCTTCTCAAAATATTCTTTTATTTATTCTGTATATTTAGTTTTAATATCACGATATATCATGATATCGCGATATTTAGCTGACGATATATCACGATATTGAAATTGAGATATCGCCCAGGTCTAATATGCACCACGTTGGTGCAATTTTTTTCTCCTGCCAATTTGGCGAAAACTGCATTTTTGCATTATATATGTTTATTTACTTTTATTTTTCCTTTTAATTCTATAAATTATTTTTATTATGTATATCAATATTTATTTATATCAAACTATCATTTATCTATTTTTATTTCCTTTTTAAAATAATAGAAGCTATTTCATGTATGTTATTTTATTTTTTATTGAAATAAAAAATCATGTACTATTATTGCATGCTATTTGTAACTAATATTCAAAAACAAAGTTTTCTCCAAATTGATGGGGGGGGGGGGGATAAAGATTACGCCAACATGGTACGTATATGACATCTGTGTCCGGAACTCTTCCCCTATAATATGTGGTGTACTTTTATGTTAGCCAGGTGCAGGTGAGAAATATTGTTCTTATCACCACTATTCATGTCGCATTCAGTTTATTTCATTTAAAAATATATAAATATCTTTCACTCATATTTCATTTAAAATACATATAAATCAAAAACACGTAAAATACATGATTTTGCACTCATTTCATTCAGAGCCGTCCTTAGAGAAAGCGAGGCCCAGTGCAAGAACTTTTGCGAGGCCCTTTCCTTCCAAACTAATTACACCCCCCCCCTCCCTCTCACACGCACATACATACATTACAAAAAATCATTGAAGTAATGGTTGCAGTTTATCTAAAATAATCAACAGCACCGGCTTTTTAACAGTTGATATTATAACTGCAAAATAACTAATGAATCACAAGTGTATAGCATTGTTTATACCTAGTAGTATCAGCATCTGAAACTTAGTTCGATGGTGTTTACGGGTCACTGCGCCTTGTCCGAAACTCAAGCGTTGGACAAACTCAGACTTACAGTTTTATGCCGACTCTGATCGGGCTGGACCTGGACTTCATTCTTTCCAGGTCGGTCCGAGCCCTGGCCTCACTTTTTTCTGCTGACTAGGGCCGGGTTGAGCATGGACTTCATTTTATCTGGGCTTAGTCTGGCCTGAACTTTATATCATCCTAAACAAAGTCGACCCTAGATTTTATTTCATCCAAAGAAAATTGTCTCAAGCTCATGTCGGTTTGGTAGGCTTTATTTTAAGTAATAGTGATATTGTACTTTTGTTTGACGAAGTCTTTAGAAATTTAATTTGGTTTAACAAATTACTAAGAAACATTTTTAAAAATCTACTTTTTTTCCCCTTACAGAGCTGTAAAATTGTGATTTTCTTTAATCGTCTTTTTCTTTCATTCTAAACCACTTATTTAAAAAAAGAAGAAGAAAAAAACTTACCAGCCCACATATATAGGATGATTCGGAACTCCTGGGTAAAACTTTAAGGGGTGATAGAAAATAGAACAAATCTAGACAAGCTCAAAACACCATAAAATGCATGGTCGCACGTAACTGAAGCAGTGAAGTGCTACAGGGCGCTTTCTGATATTGGTTATCACTATGTTTTCTACACAATATCAAACAAGTGATTGCTTATTTTATTTATGTGGAATAATGTTACTAACTATGATGCTGATATGGATGAAAATCGGAAGAAGAATAAAAAAATTGCAAAGTAAGTAGCTCAAGAAAGTGCGCGTGTGTGTGTGGAGGGGCGAGGGGGAGGGGTATCTTAAATTGGACCAAATTTCCTTCTAAGAAGTTTAAGACGAATCAGAACTTATGGGCAAAACTTTAAGGGGTGATATAACACATCTAAACGAGCTATTTTTGCTATACAATGCATGGGCGTATCGTAAGTGGCAAACCACTAGATGTCACGTTAATTAAACACACAAAGCGCTCATTTTTGACACATATTGTTATTTCTACTGTGGATTGCAAAACGGATGGCTGGTTTTAATAATCAGGAAAAGGCAGACCTGCATTTCATTCGTAATGCTGCGGTTGTGAGTGTTCTGGAAGTCCTACTTGTGTAGTAAACAGGGTTCTCTCCTCAATCAGAAAGCGTCCTGTAGCACTTCAGTGCTTGAGTTACGACCACGCATAGTAGGGTATTTTGAACTTGTCTAGGTATGTTCTCTCACCCCCTTAAGGTGTTCCGAATCATGCACCCTGTATTTTATCACCAAATTATCACAGAGGGATATGACAGGTACCGTTCAACTGGGAAATGTCTCTACTTTTTGAATATAACTGTAATTTTTTCAAATAGAGGTTGTTTACATATTAAAAATTATATCAACTTTCCTTTTTCATATGTTAACATCCACTTTTCACCTTCACAGAGAACAGAGTTAGAAGAGGCCAAAATTTTAAGATGCTAATGTTAAATGCACGGGAAAAACTTTAATTTATAGATTTCCAAAAAATCATCCTATTCGAATTTTCTCTTTTAATGAGATACAACGAACAGACCCAAACATATTAGAATTTTCTATTTTAATGAGATACAATGAACAGACCCAAACATATATTCCAAGTATTTTTTCGATTCAAAAAACTTTTTTTTTATTGTGAAAATTATTAATACATTAATATTAAAATAATACGAATTATGATCTGCATTAATTTTTCATAAACAGAATCAGGGTCATTGAAATCATGGCTATGTTCTTTTACAGCTCCTTCCTATAATTGTGTTTCGAGATATGGGGAAATTTTACTTATCAATGGTCTGAGGGAATTGTCTCCTGTATTCGTTGGCATCCACAGAAAATAAAATCTTAGAAAACAACCGGGAAAAAATTATAAAATTTTCTGATAATTAAAGTGAGTTAATGTAGTATAATTTGTAGAATTTTTAAATATTTTTCCTGATAAATAGTTGAATGTACCCCGTACTTTTCCTTGTACGATCTTAATATTATTTTTCGAAATTTATGGAAAAAACACTATTACATTTTTCTTTCATTAACTTCATGAAGATTTAAGAAAAAGTACATAAACTTTTTCCGAACTGCTTTGATCCAAGGAACTCAAATACAAATCAGAAGCGGGTGTTAATTTGAAAAATTAAAGTTGGAATTATTTTTAGTATGTAGACGACTCCTGTTAAAAATTTCATTCATATTTGAAAGTAGACACAATTCCAGTTAGACAATGAACAGTTATTTCTAAGGTCTCTTTGTGAGAGTTTGGTGATAAAAAAGTCTGGGGTTGGTGTCTTTTTCTTTCTTTCCCACGATTAGCATTATTATTCCGTATTTCACGAATTGCGGATATATAACCTGAAAAACAATGTAATTTATGTTTTTTTTTTTTATAAATATGTATGCAATATTATTAAAATAATTTTAATTTTAAGATAATGTTTAAGAAATATCGATATGTTTTGTGCCTAATTTCATTGCATGTAATGCCGGGTTTCATTGATTTTTTACACGGACCGGGCCAATAATGTTTTCACACGGATCAGACTGGGCTAGGCCTAAAAATTTCGGCCCGTGTAGACCTATAACTTTTCTTGATTGTCATTAAATAGTTCAATTTCTTTCAGAAAAATGCCACACTTGTAATTTGTTACATTTTAAATAAGTATATCGTATGCTGAGAAAAGAGCACAATCAACTTTCCTTTTCGGTGTTAAGTTTAGAAATTAAGTAACGCAATATAGTACGCTTGATAACAAGTAAAAAGCTTATCCGAAATAAAGAGAATTGCTCAATGAATGCTAATTATTTTAACATTTATGCAAAAGCTAAATGTTTTATTTATTTTTTATTAAATACAAAAAATCTTTTTCCGGGCGCGAGGCCTTCCTAGGCGCGAGGCCCTGTGCGACCGCACCTGTCGCACACCCCTAAGGACGGCTCTGATTTCATTTAAAATATGCGAGAAAAAACATAAGAAATAATATCATCCGAAACATAATCTATGTATTGTTCTTAATTTACATATGTGAAAAATAAAAGCTGCTATTGGTGGAATTTACACACAGCTAACTTTTAAAGACACCCTTAAATTTACTAAAATAACTTGAAATAAACATTACATCTTGCATAGCTATCAACCCTCCGGGTTTTTTTTTTTTTTTTTTTAGTCAAATAAACACACTTGAATCACAATTTATTTATAAGAAAATAAATCAAAACACATAGAAACAAATTAAATTATTAAATAATTGGTACTTTTGCACTATAAGGGCCTTGCCGGTTTTTTTTAAACAGCTTGGCGCAATTCAGGCTTCAGAAAGTGAGATTTGTTGCCAAATGATATAAACAGCTATGAAAACAAACCTGATGTTATGCTTGTTTACATGTAAATTTATTATATATATATATATATAAACAAATAATGGCGGAAAATATCCTTCTCTCGCTAAGGCTCTTATACTGAAAATGTACCAAATAATTTAATTAAATAAATATTACGGAGCCATGTAAGTTTTTTGTCTTGAAAAAACCCGGAAGGTTGACACCTTGTATTTTACCTAATTAAGATTTCTAGCGATGCAACATTAATGCAACAAGAACACAAGGTTGAAAAAACATGGAACATCTTTAAACTTTGTCCAAATCCTGGCTTTCATATACAAAATTAAAGAAAAAATATTTATTATGGAAAAAGACTGCATTCAATCGCAAAACAGCAGAAACACTTTTTTACTTTCGAATTCAAACGCTTGCAACGTGTTGAGATGTGATAGGCATGAGAGTAAATAAATAAATAAATAAATAAAAAATTATTTTTTTATAATCCTTTTTGAATAAACTTTTAATAAATGATACTATAAAAAATATTTACTATAATTCCATATTAGTGCAGTATTAAATGTTGCAACTTTAATATTACCATCAGGGGGAAAAACATTTTAACTTTTTCAATCCCAGACTTTTGAATTTTTTTTTATTTTTGTGCAAAGGTGAATGGCAACCATACAAATTTTAACCGCCACAGTTTATTGCCATTTTAGCATCGTGTGGGGTGCGGTGCGGTTCTGTTGTTATAGTTTTACTTGATATATATAGTTAAGTTTATTTTTGTTAATATGGCGAGTAAAACAAGAAAATCTATGGGAACTCCTGCAGCTGCTCAGACGCCGCCATCTACGAGTACCCCTTATGGATCATCTAATCCATCGGAGAAAAAAGGTACTCCGTTGAGCCCTTCTCGTATCACTCGCATGCAGGAGAAGCTTGAGCTTCAAAATCTCAATGATCGCTTAGCCACCTATATTGACAGAGTCAGATTTCTTGAGACTGAAAATAACCGACTCTCTCTTCAAGTTCACACAAGTCAAGAAACAGTTTCTCGTGAAGTAAACAGCATCAAAACTCTGTACGAAAATGAATTAAAGGATGCGAGACAAACCCTTGATGATACTGCCAAAGAAAAAGCACAGCTACAGATCGACCTTTCAAATTTAAAGCAAAAATTTGATGATGTTAGTCAAAGGTATAGCAGTGTTATCTCTTTTTCATGTAAATTCCTGATTTAGTGTGTATGGGGATTACTAATAGCTAGACGTACACAAATGAAATTTGATCATGTGTCACGCTGTCACCTCTTCATTATTCGGTATTTCCCTGTTATAGGGGCATTGGCAATAGAAAGAAAATTTTCTTTTAACCTATTCACTGTTTCATACACACAAGGATATTATTTTCAATATTAAAACATATTATTTAATATAAGAAGCCATTTATTTGTTTTTGTATAAAAACATTAGTAATTTTATCTAACACATGTAATCAGAATACATAAATCAGCTTAATAGTTCAGTTTTGTTTTCATAGCTGTTTTTAACATCTGGCAACAAATCTCACTTCCTTAACCCCGAATTAACCTATACACAGAAGAATTATTTTTCAGTATTTCTACCAATTTATTTAATATAAGAAGCCATTTATTTGTATTTAGTAGTATTGTATTGAAACTGAAGTAATTTATCTAATACATGTGATCAGAATATATAAATAAGCCTAATAATCCAGTTTAGTTTTTATTCTGTTTATATCATTTAGCAACAAATCTCACTTTCTTAAATCATGAATCCCACCAAGGTTTTTAAGAAAGCACCCTTAAGGAGCACTGAAATTTAATCATTTGTGGCCTCTTTGAGTAATTTTCAGTATGATTGCAAAAATTAATGTCAGTTGTAATAATAATCATAATATATATCTGTGTTGAATTCAGACACTTTTCTCTGAAAGGGATTTCTGTGACTGGGGGGGGGGGGGGGGGAATTGCACTTTTTGACCATTAAAAGCATGCAACCTCAAATCTTCTCGTGGGGGCATTTCAAAACTCCCCGGGGTGTGGTGGGGGGGAATGTCAACCCTGAGCCACCCCCTGAATTCAACACTGATATATATGGATCACTGTATTTCATGGTTGAACAGTAGCAGAATTTTCTGTGTTAATCTACAGCAAACCAAAATTTATCTGTGAAAATGCCAGATCAAGCTTACTATCATAAGAAATTACAGTAACTCATAAAATAAGCAAAATTTATATTTATAAAGTAAGCATAAGAAGAAAATTCAATAAATCTAGAGACAAAAAAGAAATTTTAGCAATTTTTCATAGCTCAGAATTTTGTTTTAAGCCGTTAGATTGATCTGCAAAGACTAAAATAATCGGCAACGCTGCTGCCATGCTGCACTGTTTCTGCTACTGGGGTTGAAACAAGTAGTTGGTTACTTGAATGCTTGATATGTATTACAAAAGTTGTTTCTTTTTGTATATCATTATAAAATGGCATTTACTGTGTGCAGTAGGCCTTAAATCGATTTAAAACTAACATCGAAAATCCGATTTTTCTATTGGCTTAAATTAATTTAAGCTTAATCGTGATTTAACTAAATTGATTTAAAACTAGCATTGAAATCCCAATTTAACTAGTAAATCGATATAAAGCTAACATCGGAAATCTGATTTAACTAAATCAATTTAAAGCTAGCCTCAGTAATCCGATTTAAGACAAAAAAATAATTTAAAGCTTACATCGGGAATCAAATTATCCATTGGCTTTAAATCGATATAAAACAAAATACCGATTTAGTTCTAACATCAGAAAAACTATTTATCTACATTGATGTATCTACTAGGCCTGGGCCTTAAATCAATTTAAAACTAACATTGGGAATCCAATTTATCTATTGGCTTAAGTTAATTTAAGCTAACATTGGGAATATGATTTAACTAAATCGATTTAAAGCTAACATCGGAAATCCGATTTAACTAAATTGGTTTAAAGCTAATATAATAAATCCAATTTAACTAAATCTATTTAAGACCCAAAAAAATAGATTTAAAACTTATATTGGAAAGAGCTAACATCAGAAAAATGATTTATCGACATTGATGTATCTACCGCATGTGTGGCAATCCGAGGTTAAATTGATTTAGCAGTAACACTGCAAGGCGCAATGCTATTCAGTCATTCTATCTGATTTAAGAACAAGTGAGTAAGTATGATCGAATATTGCACAAAGGGTTTCGTTTAATATTCCTTTCAAAACATTTTATCCTTTTCTTTAATAAATACCAATAAATTTCATTAAAAAAAAAAAGTGATGTTTTTTATAAAGTAATATCGCGTAAATGAGTTTTGGAATTTTTTTTTGTTTTTTCAGTGTTAAAATTAAAATTTTTTGAAACGGATACCAAATTTTGAAAAGCAAAAAAACGTAGATTAGGCACAGTAATTTTAGTTTTTTTTTTATCTTGTTTATAAAAGCAGATTCGAATTTTTAAAGATATGACAAATTGTTAAAATGCGAAATTGACTTATGATAAACAATGTTTTCGAAAAGGTATTAATTTTGTTTTAAACTAAAGGTTTCTGCCTGAACCCGACAGAACGTAGATGTCCGTAGGTGTCTTTGTTCCTTGTTTTCGTTATTTTAGAGACCGTTGCACAATTTTATATATCGCAGAAAATTGGAATTTGCAAAAGTAAGTCCTGTGTGTGAAATTTTTTCGAAGTGTTAATATTCGTATTTTTCGAAAACAATTACAGATGTCGAAAAGGGAATAAATATAGATATTGTCTGGTATTTTTAGATTTTTGTAATTCGCTCATAACCACTGATGCAATTTTTTTTTAAATTGTGAAACGGCATACAGAAAATATACTTTTTCAAAGGGTTAACTTTCGTATTTTGAAAACCAAAGGTGGCTTTGAAAAGAGCAAATTCAGCTCTTGTTAACTCTGTTTTTTCGTATCTCTTGTAGTCTTGCCGGTACAAGGCCCGGAAAATAGGAGAAAATAAAAAACATGTATTTGATGCTTCTTGATTATTATTTTTTTTTTCTTTTGGAAAGGATTAAATGTGAATTTTTTTTGTACCGACCAGATCGTTCGAGACATAAAAGTACATTCTTCGAGAATATGTAGACATTTTTTCTGTATTGCTGGGTGTTCGTCCGTGGCGAATTTAGAAAAACGGACTGACTATCACTTTGTTTTCTTCTCTTCACAGAAGGTGCTAAAAAAGGGCTTCTGAGCATGTGTGTACAATTTCAGAATTTTTTTATTGTGATTTTTGATCAGTTTTTAATTAATACCTACTCTAATTTTCAAAATATTAAAATTCTGAGACTCAGGTGCACCAGGAGATCCCTTGGACTATCCTCACCTAAATTTTCATACTTCTACAGTCTGTTCAGGGAAAGGAGATAACGAAAGTAAACAAACGGGTTGCTGAAAAATCGCCAAGGAGCCACACATTTGGCACAAATCCCTAGGTTGGCAAATTTTATTTTTTATTTTGATTTGAAAAAGCAGAAGCTCAAACACTTCAGACAGTCTGTTTGGCACTTCTGGCACAGCGTCAGGTTTAAGCATCACCAATCCGCATGTGCATTTGTTTACTTCTGTTATCTTCTTTCAGCGAATGGAGTATAGGTGCACTAGATTTTCCTAGCCATCGCAGACAGACACACAGAGGGAAACGTTTTATTAGTATGGATAAAACGAAAACAATGTTTAATTTATTTAAAAAAACACACACATTGTCAAGAATACAACTGACTTAGCTGTTACCAGTGGGCTATGATTAATACACGCTATCTGGTCAACCGGCCAAAGTTGCCATTTTGGCACCAAAACGAAACCTTGGTTTGTGAATCTTGAATTGTGACTTCAATTTTCCACCTTATTTATTTATTAACTGAAAAATGTTTATATTGATGTTGTTAAAAGTATGTTCTTAAAATGATTTTCTTCTAGGTTAAACAAAAAAGAAAGGGAATTAGCCAGTGCGGAAAATAAGTTAAATAATCTTGAAGTATACAACCAAGAACTGCAAGTTAAAGTCAATCAACTTCAAGCTGAGAAAAAGAAATATGAAGAAAATTTTAAGGTATGAAAATCTTGGCTTAGATGCTTTACACTCACGTTAAAAAAAAAAAAAAAAAAAAATTAATCTGTTAAAAAAAAAAAAAAAAGTCGCCAAACTTTGGGGACTGTTTTTTTTGTATGGCAACCAGGCTATTAAGCTTGTATTTAGTTACTGTAGTAGCTTGGCGCAGTCTTGAAAATCGCGCCAACCAAACAGTCGCCAATCTTTTGTTTACATTTTAGCGTCAGTGTAACACATCTGTTCCAAAATCTTTCTTTTGCACAGGTGATGTAATCTTCTTAAATTTAAATATAATATTATACAAAATATAATTACTAATATTTATTACTAACATATCTTTTGCTTCATATTTGAATGATGTAGTATTGCATTTATTCTGGAAAGAATAAGGCCAATATTGCAAGAGAAATAACGATTTAAAAAAAAAAGATTTACTTTTTATATATGATAAATAAAGTTACATTAATTTTGATTGATTTTATGGCTTCGATGTATTATTCGCCCTCAGTCTGCCATCTTGGTTTTTTTTTCTGTTTTCCTTAAATTTTTATTATTAAATATAAATAAATTAATCAATTAAATTAAATAACGTGTGTTTATAATAAGTAAATATGGATGAAAATTATTTTGTAAATGAAAAACAAAACATGTTTTGATTTAAAAAACAAGATGGTGGACTGAGGATGAATGATACATCTGTTCCGATTTTATAAATTATATTTTAAAAAATGTAATTGAATTACGGCATGATAGAATAATGTGTGTTTTTCCTATAAAGAAATGATGTTTTATAATTTCTGCAAGTTCTTGGACACACAGACTTTGATATTCTGTGATTCAGACTTACTTACTTTCTTTTTTTTTTTTTTTTTTTTTTTTTTTTGTGAAAATGATAGTGTTAATTTGTTAATGAAATGTTAAAAAATCAAAGAGGAAAAATTCAAAAACATTTCTTTTTCTTTATAGAGTTTCTAAATTAGGAGTTTTTTTAACCATCTTTTTTGTTTCTTTCTAAACTATGTTGTTATTATTTTTTCTCCCCGATTCATCATTTGAATGTAATTGTCTAAAAATAATGTAATTCCACATTGAATGCCCTGAAAAATGCTTTACTGTAATATTTACACATAAACTATGTATCTAATATTCTTTTCAAAGAATTTTGATTGTAAGCTAATGTTGGTAAAGATAAGTTGGCATTTTTTGAAGAAAATGAGTCTCTGGCTTGTTTTCAATGGTTTTTTATTGTTTCTCTTGCAAGAAAATTGATTAAAACATCTCAGCATCACCCAATCCAATACTAGTACATTTCACTATTTTTAAAAGCATCAGGGTGCATTTTGCCCGTATTTTTTCATTTCCCCAAAACAACTTAAATCGGCTCTAGACAAAAATATTTTTAACAAAATTGTATTTTAAGATATATATATATAAAATAAAGACATATGAAGTGTATTTTAGAAACAAATGGAGTAAGAAAATTTAAATTATTTTAAGTTTTACAAATATTTTAATGAAAATATTTAGCCCTCAGACGCTCAGAGGGTTAAAAAGAGCATGGTGTTGCATCCTTAAGTCTGTTCTCGAATCCAAACTGGCTACTTTATGACATAATTTTTTATTTATTTTTGTTCGGAAGGGCATGAATTTGGCAGATGTTCTTATTTAGAAACTATGAAATAAAATAGCGTTTTTAGTTTTTTGGTAAAGGCTTTTAGAAAATACTGTCAGATTTTATGTTTATAATCGAATTTCCGCATGTGGCATGTAGGAAAGAAGAAAAACATTGTAACTTGATAAATAATTTATTTATCAAAAAATACAAACTCATTTTGATTCTAAATCTCTTACATAGTCAGGTCTGTGAATTTTATGTCTTTGCGTTTAAAAATGAATCAGAAAATTTGTCAAAGTTTTATGTTGTTGAGCAGGTTATTTGAGAACCAACTTAAGTAATGACTTATGGCGCACGATGGAATATTTACAGTTGGGCAGTGATTGGGGTTCTAAAACAAGGTAGTAGAATAAAATTAAACATAATATACAAATTTAAAGCTAAGAGCTTTTTTATTTTTAAATTTTTTTTTAATTAAAGAATTTGAATTTCAACTTTTCGAATTCGAATGTATTGCAATATGGGATCAATATTTTATCAAATTCATATCTTCAAACCTTTCTTTTTTCAAGTGAAATAAAACTAGAAATATTTAATAAATGCAACCCTTAAATAATTTTTCTTGTTCAAAAATATATTTATGACTTGAAAAGAAAAACCCGAAAAGTTGGCATGTTTAAAAATCAAGAGATGATTTTGAGAATATCAAAAAGAAGAATCGTCAGGCATTATAAGCAAAAATACCAAGGATGAAATTATAGCAACTTGGTGTGAAAATTGTCAGTTTGACAATTTCCCCCTCTACCTATGCCTGCGAGTCATTATTTTCGGTTATGAATATGAAAAACTCAAATAAAAATAATTCAATTCAACTTGCATTCTGTTAAATGTAACTGAGCATGAATCCAATATTGATTATTTAACATCCAAAATGCAATAACAGAGGTCACAATTACTTTTTTGGTATGTGTATGTGAAAAGGTTCATCATCCGTGACCTAGTAGGAACATTAATGTAGTGTATTTCTTAATTTTTAGATGTAGTTTATTATTTATTAAATGTCTTGATTTTACCATAATTATGATGCTATACTATATAAAAAATTATTCATTTTTCAATTTTTTTTTTTTATTAGGTCAGTAAAACTTGCTTATCTATGGATAAAAAAAAAAATATGCATACTAAATTTTTAGTTGCATTATGATTTTCATTTTGTTCACAATGCAGCAATTTGTTAAGCAATTGATCTAATTGATTAGTAATTTATATAATATCAACAACTTAGCATACTTAAAATAAGATGTCTTATAGTTATAATTTTTCATCTTAGGACTTTGAAGAGGAAATTGCCAAAATTTCTTCAGAATTTAATGATAAGAAGCGTCAGCTAGAAAAAGAACTGCTAGAGAAAGTAGATCTTCAAAATAATCTACAAAGTCTGAAAGAAGAATTGAGCTTTAGAGAATCGGTCTATGAAAAGGTATATATTGTTATATTGTGTGCTTGGTATTCTTTGTTGTTTTTAATTCATTACTGTAATAACTGTCATTGCTTTATGTGGGCCTGTACCTAACCTAGTAGGCATTTTTTTTTTCAATACTTCTTAATTATAAGGGATTTTAGTGCTTTTTAAAAGGACATTTTACAGTTCAGGCTTGAAAAAGTGATATTTGTTGGCACTTGACATAAACAGCTTTAAAAGCAGAAGTGATGAAATACTACGCATGTTTACTATGCATTAAAAAATTGCTTTTGATTGTATATAGTAATAGATAAGTGGCTTCTGTATGCTCTGTATATATTAAATAACATATTAAATAAAATATAAATGTACGTAGTAAATAAATTTTGATCAAACAGTTTATATGAAATAGTGTGCAAATTGTCAGAAAGTATGTATGAAGAATTTTTTTGCTCTTGCCAAAATCATATATCTTAATGGCCAAGCAACTTCAGTGAAATTCCCCAATCGCAAAATCCCATGTTAACCTACGGAAAACTTAAAAGTGCAATGACGCATTACCTAATATAATCATTAAAATGCAGTTTTAACTATCAGTAAGTCGACGTCAGAAGCCGCCGATGTGTATTTTAAAAATCTGTCTCCATAATTTTAAGTATTTAAAAAAATCTCTATAATAGGGTGGCTACAGATTCTGGAAATCAGGGAAAAATTAGAGAGGTTTTGGTTTATCAATCTGGAAAAGTCAGGAATTTTGTAAAGTACTTGAAAATCAGGGAAATTTGTCTATATGCGAAAATATTTGTTTTTTCATGAGACTGATTCATCGATAAACAGGTGATATTTAAGTCAATAATAGTATGCTATAAAGAAAAGTAAAATTTTGATATTTTAAAGATGCATGATATGAGTTTTCAGTATTTATTATAAATTATGGGGGTCAGATATCCTCATTGTTTGTGGATAGTGCTTATATCGCAGGTAATTTACCACTTTTTGAAAATTTTATGTAGCATTACCATAAGCCTGAACAGGTGGTTAGCTTAATCCAATTAGCTATCCCGTCAGATAAAAAAACCCCATAACTTCTTAGTTATGATACATATGAAATCCATTTAAAATTATTATTACTTCTAGGAAAAAGGCCAAAAATTTATGTAGTACAGATTTTTGATATCATTAAAAATGACCTCAAGGGGGGGGGGGGGGTAGAGGTTTTTAGAAGAAAAAAAAATCATAACTGCATCTAATCACAAGATATCAAATCTGCTTAAATTTATTATAAATCTTAATATTATCTACAACTTTTATATTGATAAGTTTTTTATAGGACCAGCTCTTACAAAAAAAAACAGAAAAAAAAAATCCTGTTGACTCAGCTTACAGGTATGTTTCGAAGTGGGGCTTCTCAACTGCTACATCATGGCAAAAGAATCCTTCTGCAATTCCCAATAAACAGGCGCCCCATGGTCTACGTTTTCAAAATCTACCTGTGCCTGTAGGCCGAGCCATCACGTTTTTTATGAAGGGCAAGATTTTTAATTTTCATATCTGTCAACCTCTATTACCTAAAAAAGCAGATTTGAAGAATATTTTATGAGACACTATTTTGCAATAAAAAAAGTAATAGTAATTAAATGGATTGATTTATTTGTTTTTCTTATTCACTATTCTTGTATAAAGTGAAAATAAAGTAAATTTTTAATGGTTACCATTGAATCCTCTGCAAACATAATCCGAGAGACAGCTATCGAGTTAAGCATGCTTGTGAATATTCCTAACTTCAACATCATATAATTTCTATTCCCCCCCCCCCCCTTTCATATTGGCCCTAAATTCTAAATAATACACAGCAAAAGTTGTTTTGTGTGCTGCTAAATTTAACAGATGACAAGGACAGCCACTAAGAAAATTTGTGTTAGCAATTTCTTTGAATATTTCTAAATACCATTTTTTCATTTAAAAAAGAAGAATATTTCAGGTTCTGATTAGAAAATTAGAAAAGTTGACAAGAATGTCTAGCACTTTTTTCTTTCTTTTTTTTTAAAGTGAAGGGGATAAGACCAAAACCCCCTCTAGAATCTAACACACACGTCTGTAAAACCTCTGCGTTAAGTATTTTTTGTCTGTTGTAACTATCATCTGTTCATGTCTTGTATATTCCACTGTGTAATTTAATGCTAAAGTTGTGTTTTATGTAGTTATTTGTGAAGTTTTAATTTCATATGCCAATTTAATTATGGAATATTACATAAAAACAAAACAAATGCTGAATAATTATTTACATTGTTCGAGTTTCCCCCAGGTTTAAAACAGGGCATGGTGCTGCTGGTGAGAAAAAGGCACTTTTATTCTTAAGGGCACTTTTTTTAATTGTTAAAGGTATTCTTTTGGTTTTTAAAGTCACTTTTGATATTTAAAAGTCAGGGCACTCTTTTCAAGACAACATTGAGTCAATTTTTACTATGAAAGCAAATTTTTTAATACAAAAAGTAGAAAGGGCACTTTTTTTTATTGAGGAGCAAGAAGGGTGTCAATTATTTTAGTGGAGGGGGGGGGGGGGGGCAAGAAGGTTGCTATTTTGTAAACCAAAGGACAGGCAGGGTGCAGTACCCTTCTGAAACTCTTCCGGGGAAACTCTGCATTGTTTTAAGTACAATTGGTATAATGTTCCATAATCAGGTTGTGTTAGTTGTGATAGATAGATTTTTTAAAAAATCATGCTTGAAAAATATAGTCAGTAAATTGAGATGTAGTTTTTAAAGATTATTAAATTTGAAAGTACTTTTTTGTGTTCAACGGTGTAGAAATTGAAATTGTGCAATGTTTAGAGGTTACTAAAACAAAATTAATTGTCCAGGTTTATGCGATTGTCGATGTGATATCAGTGTTATTCATGGACATGTTTTTGCACTATATATATAGGTTCACAGAGAAACAGCAGTTTTTAATGACTCAAAGAATACTTTTTTTTGTGTGTGTGTAAATTTATATGTGAAAATGCCCTCTTCATCAAAGTATTTCTGTTAAATAGGATGCCCAAATTATTTTTAAATTTTAACCCTAAATATAGGAGTATTCACCTGGCTGAATATTCAGCATTCAGCCAAAATTACTATTCAGTATATTCCCAGTCTTAAATCCTGCATGCATAAAGGCAGAGGAGTTTCAGGGGTCTGTGTTGACTAAGCAATTAAAAACTGCTGCTATACAGGATGATTCAAAACTAGATAAACAAACTTCTAGGAGGGGTGAAGTACACCTAGCTGACTGGGAATTACATAGCAATATGCAGGGTTGGAAATGTAACCCTAATGATATAAGGGGGTTGTTAGGGGCTGAATCATTGTGATCGAAAATTGACATTTAAAGACTATAAGCTTAAAATAAAGTAATGACTTTCCTGATAACAAAGTTTTCTGTTTATGTGCGTGGTTCTTAACATCTACAGTTTTTCACGTTTGAGGGGTCTAACTACAGGTCTGGTGAAAAGCACCTTCACATAGATAACCAGTGCCCTCAAATGTGCAAAACTATAGTCAATAAGAATCAGGCACGTAGGCAGAAAACTAAGAGGAACTTTATTATCAGGAAAGTCATGACTTGTTTTAAGCTTATAGTCTTTAAATGTCAATTTCCGATCATAATGATTCAGTCTCTAACCCCCCCCCCCTTCTCGTTAGGATTGCATTTCCGACCCTGCACTGCTGTGTAATTCCGAGTCATCTATGTGTATGCCGCCATCCTTCCTAGATGTTTGTTCCTCCAGTTTTGAATCACCCTGTAGGACATGTGGAATAACACAGGAGTAGATAGGCAATGTAAAGTAAAGAGATAGTTAAATAACTGTGCCATGCCTATGCTATGAAATTGTAGTTTCAAAACTTTGAAATTGTTCTTTTTTCTTAAAAAATTAACTATATTTTCAGCTAGAGTACGCAGTGGAATCTAATTTTGGAAATGCATGAATGTGGAAGACTTTAAGAATTACAGCAGGAGTATAAACATGTTGATTTTATTGATGACTAATATACAAATGACAATCAAACGTCAGCATTACTTTGCCAAAGAAACTTAAAAATAAAATAAAATAAAACTTTCATCAACATAACTGCCAGCAGCTTTTAAAACGTAGTTAAGCTATGACGCCGTAATTAGTTACATGGCAGAAAACAAAATGCTGCTTCCAAGCGAGCTACGTAGGAAAAAGGAAGGCAAAGGAGAATACACACATTTTGTCTTGCTACATATACCAGTCTGTTTTGGAAAAATTTGCATACAGTTGCTGCCATTCTGTAAACAGAAAAAACGTACGCGAAACTCCATTGGCTTCACGGACTATGACGTCAAACAACGACCAATCAGAGCAGCGATCGTCAGACGAGAGCTCTGGGTCGAGAGTAACAGCGATAGATTGCGAATGAATCGCGTGTTTATCTGAAAACCTCATAAAGTAGTGGAGTTTGTTTGTACTTTAACATAGGCTTGGGGATGGTAAAAACAAATGTATGTCATGCGAAAAAGGAAATATTTAAATGAATATATTTTACTCTTAAACTTTAATACATGACATAACAGAAATATACCATAAAACTCTATTTATTTTCAACGAGTACTAATGCAAATGCACATGATATTGTTAAAATTCTACGAAAAGAATAAATCAAACCATTTGTGTTACAGTAGATTTTACGATGTTGGTAAGAACAATAAGTAAGATCCATTTAAAAAAAACACACACATTTGAACATTTAAGGAGATACCTGTGGTTGCATTTTTTTTTTTTTTTTTTTTTTTTTTTTTTTAAATACTATTTTTATTAGGTTCAATTAATGACGAGCAGGGAAGACCGAACTATGCTCAGTCAAAATTAGCTTTGAGTTCAAATATCATGACCAAAATGACCCACTAGTCAAATTTTCTCGAACATGTGACCTTGCCCAACAGTCTTCTCGTGCCCCAAAACCATAGAAGGCAAAATTTAGTCTAAATAGTCTGAGCTGTTTTTAAGATAAAATAGCTTGACCCAGAATGACCCACTAATCGAAATTTCTCGAACATGTGACCTAGCTCAATAGTCTTCTCGTTCCCTTAAACTTTAGGACACTAAATTTAGTTCAAATCCTCTGTGCCATTTTTAAGATAAAATAAGTTGACCGAAAATGACCCACGAATTGAATTTTCTCGAAAATGAGACCTAGCCCAACAGTCTTCTGTCCAAAAACCATAGGATCCAAAATTTAGTGTAAATAGTCTGAGCCGTTTTTAAGATAAAATAGCTTGACCCATAATGAACCATGACCAAAATGACCCATTAATCGAATTTTCTCGAACACGTGACCTAGCCCAACAGTCTTCTCGTGCCCGAAAACCATAGGATGCAAAATTTATTGTCATTAGTCTGAGCTGATTTTTAGATAAAATTAACTTGACCCGGGTTGACCCATAAATGACCCATCCAAATAGTTTTCTTGTGCCCGAAAATGGTAAGATACAAAATTTAGTCAAAATCGTTTGAACTGTTTTTTAGATAGAATTAGCTTGACCCTGACCCTTGATGACCCAAAATGAGCCACTAATCGAATTTTCTCGAACACAGGACCTAGCTCAATGGTTTTCTGGTGCCCCAAAATGGTAGGATACAAAGTTTCATCAAAATTGTTAGAGCCGTTTTTAAGATGAAATTTGCATATATATATATACAGAGTTTTCCCCAGACAGTTTCAGAAGGGTGCTGCACCCTGCCTGCCTTTTGGTTTACAAAATAGCACCCTTCTTGCCCCTCATAAAAATAATTAGCACCCTTGCCCCCTCCAGTAAAATTATTAGCACCCTTCTTGCCCTCAGTAAAAAAGTGCCCTTTCTCCTTTTTGCATTAAAAAATTTGCTTTCATAGTAAAAACTGACTCAATGTTGTCTTAAAAAGAGTGTCCTTACTTTTAAATATCAAAAATGGTTTTAAAAACCAAAAGAATACTTTTAATAATTAAAAAAAGCACCAATAAGAATCCGAAATGTGCCGTCAAGAATTCAAAAAGTGCCCTTAAGAATAAAAAAATGCCCTTAAGAATAAAAAAAAGTGCCCTTTTCTCACCAGCAGCACCCTGCCCCTATTTAAACCTGGGGGAAACTTTGTTATATATATATAACCACACGCAAGATTTGCTCATATTAGAATATATGATGTTTGTTCCCAAATCTTTAATTTTAATTAATGTCGTTTCCCTGAAAGGGCTGTAGTATACAGATTAGGATTTACTGCTCTATAGCCTTCTATGACAAAATATTATAGTTTTGATGGGAATTGAACCTTCACTGGGTTGGGGTAACCCGATTTTATGTTGTAGTTTGTTGATGTTAACTAATTTCAGTATTTTGTGCCATTCAGGTTCATGTTAACCTTATTTTTAAAAAGAAAATTGAGAACATTTTTTTTAATTAAAAAAGCTACATATTTCAATACTAATGAATATGGATATGTTCGATTTTCAGCATAGAAGATAAAATTATAGACTTTTTTTCCATAATTGTATTAAAATGTATTTATTATTATTATTATTATTTTCATAAGTTTGAGTTTAAATATTCTGGATTTGGGTCGATGAAAATCATTCTGTCAGGTTTATTCAAATGCAGGATTCTAGTAAACATATGTGAACTTATTTATTTATTTTTTAATTATTTTTTTTTAATATATAGTATAAACATTCATTGATGTTGCTAGACTTTTGAAGTTCTGGTTTTTAGGAACCCAACCCAGACATTGTAAAATCGAGATTTTTTTTTTTTTTTTTTTTTTTTTTTTTTAAGAAAACCATAATTAAAATTCGATGCATGTAATATGTATTGTGAAATATATATTTCTGAAGATTATTTATATATATAATTAATATACTTAAATATATATTACTTAATTTATTTATCAAACTTTTTATTCATTTCAGGATAAAAGTTAATCATCTTAATGGATACATCAAAGTTTTTTTTTTTTCTTGTTTCATCCCTTTAAATTATTGAATATTTACGCACTGTAGTGTAGTGTTCACTCTAGAAAAAAAAAGGGCAGGGTGCTAGTCACAAAAAGGGCACTAGTTTCAGTGAAAAAGGGCATTGTTTCATAAAAAAGGTATACTTATTCGGAACCAATATAAGAAACTCATTATTGTTCATCATATACTCATTAATGTTTGTACACACATTTAGTAACATAAATTATAGAAATACATTTTTATCAAATTGAAATTTTAAGGTTCTAGTAAGTAATTAGGTTAACATATGTGGATATAAAATTATTAGCCGCCTCTAAACTATGAATTTTAAGGGGGAAGCAGAAATTTTGAACTTAAGATGACTGATTTAGTTACCTTACTAAAGATTTAACAATAGGACAAAAAAATTTAAATAAAAGAGTTTTAACTTTAAATTTCGTGTGCTTGGAAAGAAGGGGGGGGTCGGCATCAATTTTGGGTGAGGGTGTGGAAAATTACTTGATCGATTATTTGCTATAATAAAGTGACAGAGCAGAAAAAGTTTAAAAAAAAAAAAAAAAAAAAAAAAAAAAAAGATAAGGCTTTTAAGCTTGGTGAGCTGGGAGAGCAAAAGATGAGTTTTTCTTTTCCAGGGTGTTAAGGGGGGGGGGTGCGTCCCTTTGACGAAATTTGCAGTTTTTTCGAGATCTGTTGATAAATTTTGCGATTTTTTTCGCGATTTTTTGAAGAAATTTGCCGTTTTTATGCGGTTCTCTGACGAAAGTCACGTTTTTCTCGCGATCTGTTGACAAAATTTGTCGTTTTTTCGCGATCTTTTGACGAAATTTGTCGTTTTTTGATATATTTTGACGAAATTTGCCGTTTTTCCGCAATGCTTTTCACGAAATTTGCCGTTTTCTTGCGATCTTTTGACGAAATTTGTCGTTTTTCGCAATGTTTTAGACAAAATTTGCCATTTTTTCGCGATCTTGTGACGAAATTTGCCGCTTTTCGCAATGTTTTTAACGAAATTTGCCGTTTTTCCGCAATGCTTTTGACAATATTTGTCGTTTTTCGCAATGTTTTTGATGAAATTTGCCGTTTTTTCGCGATTCTCTAACGAAAGTCACTTTTTTCCCGCGATTTGTTGACAAAATTTACCGTTTTTTCGCGATCTTTTGACGAAATTTGCCGCTTTTTGCAATGTTTTTGACGAAATTAGCCGTTTTGTCGCGATTCTCTGACGAAAGTCATGTTTTTCCCGCGATTTGTTGACAAAATTTACCGTTTTTCGCGATCTTTTGACGAAATTTGCCGCTTTTTGCAATGTTTTTGACGAAATTTGCCGTTTTTACGCAATTCTCTGACGAAAGTCACGTTTTTCCCGCGATCTGTTGACAAAATTTGTCGTTTTTTCGCGATCTTTTGACGAAATTTGCCGTTTTTCGAGGGCGCATTTTGCCGATTTCAAAATGGGCAGGGCGCATTTTACCGATTTTTAAAAGGGCATGGCGCTGCGCCCCTCAAAAAAAGCCTAGCGGGAACACTACTGTAGTGCATACAGACCAATATTAATATTGCTTTTTTTAGGTTGATTTATGAATCATGATAGTATTTTTTTTTACAATTAAGTTTGAATTTTTCTTATTATAGTTTATGTTATTGATTTTATGTTCATTCCAGAATAAGTATTTTCATTTTATTTATTTATTTTTATTTTGTTTTGTTGTCTTACTTTTGTTTCAGGAATTGTCCGAATCAAGAGTGTTGAAAACCACCGAAATATCAGAATTAGACAGATCGTACCAACTAAATTATGATCAAAAGTTACGAGAAACTTTACAAGAATTAAGAGATTACTATGAACATGAATTACGATCAAATAAAGAAGAAATAATTTCTCTTTATGAAACAAAGGTAAATTTGTTGTTGATTAACAGAATAACAAAGTATATAACAGAGAGAAGGGGGGGGGGGGTCAATGATTAGTGAATTATTAATCCCTTGCACTCCAAGCAATTTGGCTGTATGCTAATAATCAACTCTGATGTTTTTTCTTTAATTATTATTTGGGACTGGCCACAAAAAATTCTCAAAAAGATTTTTTTTCTTTAGGTCAGTTTTTAAATTTTTATATTCCTGTTAAAACACTGTTTATTCAGATACTGGATTTCAAAGACTAGCTAATAGTTGGGAAATGCTTATCAAAATTATTATTCTTAATGACTTAACAAATAATAAATGAATAATAAGTAAATCTGTTTGTAAAATAGTAATGCATTTTGATTTCTATAAGTACTGAAGAAGGGTTTTTTCCTAATCGTGCTTGTTCTAAGCTATTCGAATTTGAAGAAAACTTTCTCATTTCTAAGTAAAAATCGATAATAGCCCTAGAAAATATAGATAATTTTAATACTAACTATAAAAACTAGAATATAGTAGGCATAACTTTTTTTATTATTATTAAAAGAAATTTACATTTTATCCTTTTGAGAAAACATTAGCAATTATAGTTCAGTAAACAGTTAAATCAGTGATTAAAATCTGTATATATCTTTTTATTTTATTTTATTTAGTTATATTTCTGCATGTGTAAGCCTTTTTCATTCTGTTATTGCTTATTCTTATTTTAGAAGCATTTCTTTTCTTTTTTATGTATTTCTCTGTTTCCTGTTCCTTTTTCGTGCACCATTTAAAAAAAAATACCTGTATAATTTCTGAAAATTCTAATAGAAGTTTTTTTTTATATGAAGTTATCCTTATCACTTGAAGAATTCTCTAAACAGTCAAGCTGTTTATATTATGAAATATAATTTTTAAAAGAATTTATCACATTATAATTCTCAGTATTTAATTGCCTAATATATTATATTAACAGACGTTGCCCTTTACGCTGGTCAGTTTTTCCAAACAAACCTCCAGTGAAATGAAAATTCCTGAAAATTTATTAACTGACAATGTAATATGTAAATCCCATAAAAATCCATTTAACAGAATGTGAGATATAAGCGTTCAGAAATAAATCTCCATTTGCATTTTATATATATAGTAGATAGAACTGTCTCCTGTAGCTCTATAATTAAGCAACATAGAATGATATGTTATTTACTGAAACCTTCTCTGAAAAATTATCTAACAAACATGTGCAAGTCCCATCGAAATCAATTCAGCAGAATCTTTTAAAAAGGCTTATCTTTCATAATCGGGTTCATCTGATTATAGAACTTTTCCTCATAATTCTAAGAAAGCTAGAATGATATGTTATATACTAAAACCTTCCCTGAAGTTCCATCGAAATCCATTCAGCAGAATCTTTAAAAAAGACAAAATATTTTGTAATAGGATTCATCTGATTATAGAACCTTTCCCCATAATTCTATAACTAAGTATCACAGAATGATTTGTTGTATATTACAACCTTCCTCAACCCCTTTACAAATAATTTAACTAACAGTTGAAATCCCATTAAAAATCCATTCATCAGAACTAAAATGATCTAATTAACAGTTAAAGTCCCATCAAAATCCATTCATCAGAACTCAAATTATAAACAGTCGAAAAAAATTCCCATTTGCATTTTATATATATAGTAGATGTGTTGTAATGTCTACCTTATCAATAATAGTTTTTAAATTAAAGGTATGTATATATATATATATATATATATATATATTCAACTTTTTGTATGCACATTTCAAAATTATATGTAACAAATAATTTGGTCTTTATATGCTCCTTCTTAGTATTACTAAAAGCACCAGATAAGAATTGACCACTACTAATAGACCTTATACTTTGATTAGATTTAACTGGAGTTCAAAATTTTAAAAAGTTTAAATAAGTTTAGTTTTATTTCTTCCATCGCATTAAGTCATATTTCCCCCCCTTTTTTATGAGAATTTTAACTTTTGTTAAAAAATAAATAAAATCTTTCAGATCATGCACAGCTTAAAATAGAAAATAAAGAAAAAAAATTCTTTCCTGGATATGTGGTTTTCCTCTTTTCAATCTTAAATTTTCTGCTTTTTAAAGTAGCTTCATTATTCTCATCTTTCCTTCTCTTTATGCCGTTCTCTTAGTTGCCACTGCACATTTCTGCTTCATGGCACTTTAGCTGATTCATCCAATTTCTCTTCATTTTCTCATAAACATCCAGTTTATGCTGGGTTTATTATATCCCTACGAACATGAATGATTTTCTATTCACATTTTTAGATTGCTGAACTTGAGTCACAGCTGAGTGACAGGTCGAAAATATCTAAAGACAAGCAGGAAGAAATAAGGTCGTCAAAAACGAAGGTTGACTACCTATCCTCTAAAGTTTCTGAGTTAGAATCGATGGTAAGTGATATGTAATACTTGATTGAATTTCTTATAACAAAAATTGCCATTTCACATCATCCTGTATTACAGAACATCTTGGATTTATAAAAAAAAAATTTATTTCTGCTCGGCTACTAAAATAATTTTAAATTTGTTATATGTCATTTCTAATCATTTTAAGTTCAATTTAAAAAAAATTTGAATTTTTTTAATTTTTAGTATTAAGTATTTTTAATGTTATTTTAATATTAAGTATTTTTTCTGACCTGCAAAGTTAATTATGACGAGTCTTGTGTTTTATAGCTAACTAAAACTAAGTAATTGCAAAATAGATGTACACAATTTATGAAATTTTATTGCCCCATTATAACCATCCGTAAAGACTAAATTTTATTATTTTAGCCGATCTGCCTGACTAAAATAACCATATTGTTTTCTGAAATTACTTTAATATAACTTATAAAAATTATCTTCACAAAAAATAAACTACCCATAAATTTTGATTTCCGTAAGATCACATGATGTAATCACTTATCTCTCACTTACAATGGAACATTGTTGCCATAACAACAGGCTTTTTAGTGATAAAATTTAGTCTTAGACATACCTCTCTTAAAACTTTATTTAGTCAGCAAAATTTTTAAGAAATGCATATAAAATTAAATTTGGTACTTCTCTATTATCCCGTCGACCACTTTTCATAACAAAAAACTATCGCTAAACTGTAAGATTAAACGCCAAAAATGCAGTCCCATTTACTTGATGTCAGAAGCATATAATGATATAAAAAGATGATATAACAAACACATATAGTGTTTGTTATATCATCAAGTGGTTTTTAATTCGACCTTTGCGTGTATTTTTCATTATGTTTTACTGATTTATTAGTTATTTCATTCATTAAAATAACAATTGTGTCCTTAAATTCTTATATTTTATTTATATATTTATTTTGATATTCCAATGGCAACGTTCTCCTGTTTATTTGGCGTTACTGTGTGGCGATAGTTTTTTTTTTCAAGCCTCTATCAATTTGTTCGGGAGATTGAGCATTCACAGACAGACGGACGGACAGCAAAAATTTGTTTCTAAAAATATGTTTTTCGGAATCTCCACTGTCTGAAATGTATAAATTCGTCAATTTTTTTTTTTTTTTTTTTTTTTTTCCCCCCGATTTTCAGAACGATTACAAGACTTACCTTATACTACGTATGATGGGTAAGTAAAAATAAATATAAATAAAAAATCCCTGCTGGCTCTCCCAACAGGCACATGTATATTTCGAAGTGGGCCATCCCAACTGCTGCATCATTGCAAAAAGATCTTTCTTCTGCAATTCCTAATAAACAGGCGTCCCATGGTATGTGTCTTTGAAATCTACTTGTGCCTGTAGGCCGAGTTTTTCCATTACTGAACACAATAATGCACTTTTTCTGCTTCAGTAATGTCTTTTTTTAGTGACTAGCATTCTGGTGTTTCTCTTTTTAGAGTGAACAACAGAGCTGCCAACTCTCCCGTTTTTTAGTCCGATCTCCCGTTTTTACGTTTAAGTATGATTTTCTCCCGTTTTTCAGTCATACTTTAAAATTCCTAGAAACGTACTTCTGAAAAAAATATAATTTCCAATCTCGTTAGAATTTCGCTATACGATCGCTAAAAACCGCGAATTTCGTCAAAGGATCCCAGAAAAAACGTAAATTTAGTCAAAGAATCGCTGAAAAAACCCCTAAAATTTCGTCAAAAAATGGCAAAAAAACTGCAAATTTCGTTAAAAAATCTCAAAACTGTAAATTTCGTCAAACAACGGCGAAAAAACTGCAAATTTTGTTAAAAATCGAAAAAAACTGCAAATTTCGTCAAAAAATCGCAAAAAAAAAACACAAATTTCATCAAAAGATCGCAAAAAAAACGTAAATTTCGTCAAAGAATTGCCAAAAATCCCCTCAAATTTTGTCAAAAAACGGCAAATTTCGTCAAAATATCAGAAAAAACACATATTTCGTCAAAAAACGGCAATAAAATTGCAAATTTCGTCAAAAGATCGCAAAAAAATGCCGTAGCTTTTGTCAAAAGATTGCGAAAAAATGCAAATTTTGTCAAAAGATCACGAAAAAAATACAAATTAAGTTCTAATAAATATTTTCTTTTTATTTGAAAAAAGTTTGTTTCATTTGTTGATATCTTAAGATTTTTTTTTTGTAATTTATAATATATTAAAGTAAGTGTTATTTTTAAATTTATTATATATATTAATGATTATATTTAACTTATTGAGTCAATCATTAATCTATTCTAAATGAATTATAAAATAAGTTTTTATTCTTACGTAAATTCACTTTTACAAAAAATCTTCCTTTTTCTCCCTTTAAACTGCGAAGAATCTCCTGTTTTTTCTCTTGCTAAGGTTGGCAGCTCTGGAACAATCACTATTCTGGAATAAATTAATAGCAAAATAATTTGTCTCAACATATTTTTCTTATTAAATTATTACTCTTTTAATTATCTGATTTGTAATTTTATCATCTGATAGAATGAGTCTCTCAAAAACCGCGTCAAAGATCTAGAGGCAATACTGAATCAAGAGAGAGAATGGCATGCCGTCGCATTGCAAAGCAAGGATGATGAGCTGAAAAGCTTGAGACATGATATTGACAGACAGCTACAAGAGTATCAAGAACTTCTAGACATAAAGGTTGCTCTTGACATGGAGATAGCCGCCTACAGAAAACTACTTGAAGTTGAAGAAAACAGGTAAATAAAGTGACTTTCAGACAAAGATTCTTTCCAGGTACTTAAATAAGTGCAGGGGTCTGTCTAGACTTTTTTCACGGGGTTCTGTTTTTTGTGAAATTGTGAACAGCTTTTTAGATTTGTGAAAAATCTAATAATTTTGTGAATTTGAAATGGTCATTCATTATTCAGGTTCTTGTTTATGCATTTTTAAGAAGGTATATGGATAAAATACATATATTTTCTTTATATATGTAAAAGTTACAGGTCAGATTTTACTTTTAAATGATTAATTTGTGAAATGTTTGGTTTAAAGATGGAAAATTTTTGTGAAAAACCCATTTTTAAGACACAAAATTTTGTGAAGGGTCTTGTTTTAGGGAAAATAATTTTGTGAAGGGTTCTTTTTTTAAATGAAAAATTTTGTGAAGAGTCCTTTAAAAAACCCAATTTTTTCCTAAACAGATCCCTGAAGTGGGTAAGTGTGATCGAAGATTGCATAAAGGGTTTCGTTTAATATTCTTTAAAAAAAAAAAAAAAATTACCATCTTATTTTTATAAAAATTAGATATTTGTATTCAGCATTTAAATCTATGCATAGATGTGTAAATTTTAAATCTGTAAATGCAATGTTTTTAATAATTTTACAGAGCCCCAAATAACCGTACTTTTTGCAGTTTTTATCACTTTGAGTGTGACATTGATAGTCTCTCTTGAGAGTGTGGTGAAAGAAGATACCTGGGTAGTCTGGACAAAGGGTATAAGCCAGAATGTACTTTTTATTTAAGTTTCTGTGCAGTTTTTAATTAATATCTCTGGTAATTAATGTTGTATTCAAAATTTCATTATTTGTCATGTGACAGGAACATACCTGCCAAGTTTTACGCTTTCGATCCCTTTTTATACTTTTGCACTTACATTGCTGTTTTTTACACTTTTCCTACTATTTTGACAACTCTATTTATTTCCTTAGGAAAATGAAAAAAAAAAAATTTCAATATCGTTTAAATTTGAGTTTTATTATAATGTCATATTTTTTAAAAATAAATAAGAAAATGCAATATTTTCAGCAGTTGTTTTATAAACAAGTATGGTGATCCAGATGTGATTATCATTTGATTGATTCTGAGCAAAACTTCAGTTTCTCACCATTGATTGATTAAAGAACACATCATTTTAACATCATCATTTTGAAGGTGTGGCTTAAGTTTTTTCCCTCTTTTCTGGGAAAGCTTAGTTCAACCCAACTATTCCAAGGAGACAACAGATCCATCTATCTCCGCATGGCATATTTTGTTTGTTTACTGGTGTTGGAGGATCGCATGTTAAATCTTTACACTACTTTATTAATTTATTTGTGAGGTGATGGATTTGCCTTAATGAAGAATTTTCAATTAGGATAAAATGGTGGTGACCAGTATTCTTAGACTGGCGACTACCTTTAACCCCTTCGTGACGAGCATTCTTTACAGAATTTTTTATCTTTTACCACTGGTTTTTCGAAACAGAAATTTTCACCTAATTGAATCACAGAAATGCTAAGATTACATAAGGCAAAGCTTACAATAAAAAATAACTGGTGGGAATAATCGAGGATTCTGAGCATCTTATGTGTCACGTATACGTCTCGCTCGTCCCCAAGGGGTTAAATTAGAAATTTAGTGTCCTGTATTAAAATTCCAATAATTATTATCCTCCACCTTCCATTTTAGAGCTGGAATTCTAGTTTGTTTAAAATGACTTATCTATATTTTATTGCAACAAAATGTAAGCTTTATCAGTTATTTTATATTATGTACTTATTATGTCAAATTAAATTTTTTAGGTTGCATATTACTCCAACGAGAGCCATGGAAGTTTCTCAGCGTGGCACACCTGTTCGCAAAACTCCTATTCGAAGTACAAAGCGAAAGCGCACCGTTCATGAAAGTGAAAGCCACAAGGAGTCAAGCAGTAATGTACAGACATCCCATTCGGCCAAGAGCGACGTCGAAATAGAAGATCATGATAGAGAAGGCAAATTCATCAAACTTCACAACAAAGGCAATACTGTAAGTTGATTGATGCATTCAATGATTATTTTTGTTAGTGTCAAAAAAATTTTGAGACCAGTTATAAAAGTTTGATTGGGATTATTTTTGTTTGAAAGTTTTAAAAATATTTTAACAGTTTAAAAAAAAAAAAATCTCACCAGGGCAGTATCAGGATAACAAAAACCTGCAAGAAATTAATCTACAACGCTACAATTTATTATCAAAAGGGAAGGAAATTGTGTTTCAGTAGATTCCCATCTGCTGTGGCATACCTAGAACAGGGTGGTTACAGATTCTGGTAATCAGGAAAGTTTATCAATCTGGAAAAATCAGGGAAATTTGTCTTTATAAGAAAATGTTTGTTTTTTGCACGAGGCGACTTTTACATGCAAAATTTGCAGACAGATTATGAAATTTTAAAAGCTTGTCGCAGACAGCTATAGAACTTTCTGCCACTGGGCACATGCATATATATATATATCCTTTTAATCCCTTTGTATCCTCAAGAGTAATAAACTATATGAATGTAAAATGTTCCTTCTAATTTCTTCCAGTCAGTCATAATTAGTTAAGAGAAAAAGGGAGGGGGAATCTATATTAATAAAATAAAGACTTTTGTCTGTATATCTGTCAACTTGAAAAAAAAGTTTGAGAAACTATGCAGTAGGGTCATATAGGGTTTTGCATGATTCGAGTTTATGTTTCTCATTTCTGTGTTTTTTACAGGAAATTCCCTTAGGTGGTTGGCAGTTGATTAGAAGAGCTGGCGAACAAGAAACCATTTATAAATTCCACAGATCAACTGTCATTAAGCCAGATGCTCGCATCACGGTGAGAAATTATCATTATTTGTTGTTACTCTTGTCTTGACACCTCACTCTGCCAGATGTAGTTAAGCAATAGTGAATGGTTCCATAAAATGGAAATCCATACATACTTCTTCTATTTTGGTCTGTTTAATTATTATTCTGTTACATTTCATGAACACTAATTTTATTGTTACTTCTATATTCACAAAAAAGTGTTGGATTTGTAAATATTTTTAATTTTTTATTTATTACTATTTTTTTTTAAATATGTATGTTCGCAAAGTTTGTGGCCTGTCTAACTCCAAGAACTAATGCATGGATTTTTGTGTGACTTTAATTTAGTTTGACCTTAACATAAGTTGATGCTGATGATTAAATTTTGGTGTATATCATCCAGGTCATGTCATTATTATGGAATTGTACCAAATTTTTAATATGTAAGATGCTAATCATGATAAGCTATGCCAATTCAATTTTGGCATTAATCACTCAAGCGGGGGGGGGGGGGGAGCACTGTTAAGCTGTATTTTTTATGAGACTGTTGTAGCACCATCTCAGTTAGGTGAAAATGCACTAACTTGTTGCTACACCACCTGGAGAACCTGGAAAAGTCAAAGAATTTGTAAGTTGGCCTAATAAGTCAAGAAAATTCAATATTTTATCCCAAATCTGGAGAAGTCAGGGAATTTAATAAAATTCCATGGTAGCCACCATAATAAGTCTGAGCTTTTGTGCCATGATAGGTGAGAAAAATCATTCATGTTTTCACAGATTTCAGTTTCTGTTTTCTTTAGAAATTTTGTCTAAATCAACCTGCTTCTCAAAATTTCCACTTCCTACTCTTAACTACCCCCACACACAGTTTAGGATTTTTAAAACTCATTAATATTCTTTTTTTAAATGGCTCTGCAATATTTGTTATTTTGAAGTGACAATTTATAACTAATAAATTATTTCAAATGTTCTCAACCCCCCACCCTGAAATGTCTGCTTCCTTTTCTCCCTTTGTCTAATGTTTGACTTAGTGACTTTATAATAGTTGAAGTGAACTATGGGTTAAATACAAAAACATTGTTTGTTTTTTTTCAGTTTGAAGAAAACTTTATTTGAAAGTTTGTAACTATCAAGTTATTAAGGAGAGAAATCCCTATTATAGTTCTAGTAGTAAGTTTTTCTCGGGTGAGGGTAAATACAAAAACATTGTTTTTTTTTTTGTTTTTTTTTCAGTTTGAAGAAAACTTTATTTGAAAGTTTGTAACTATCAAGTTATTAAGGAGAGAAATCCCTATTATAGTTCTAGTAGTAAGTTTTTCTCGGGTGAGGGGTTCATAAGTGAAAATTTCAATCAATATTATCTGTAGTTGGAAAATTTTAGTTGGAAATTTTCGAATGATACAAAATTTATTTTACCCTCGGCGTGTACAGAGCTCACTACACTACTTGATTGAAATTTTCTTAAAACACTACACCACTAGATTGAAATTTTCTTAAAATACGCCTGAATTCAAGGAATTTGATCTTCCTATATGAGTAACAACCCTGTGCATTTTTAGAGATCTATTTCTGGAGCAAAGATTAATTCAATGTATATATTTAGAATGGGAAAAAATTTTCTTTTGAAAGATGGGGGAAAAATCTTTAAACAGCTAACCATCCAGAATAATATTTTTTTTGAAAAATTAACCCCTGTAATTGTACTTCACATAAGTTGATCAGACCTATTTGGATTGACATCTTTAGCAAACTTACTTCAATTTTCTTTTTTGATTCAATGAACTTATGCATTTATTGTGAGTTTAAGTTTGTTTTTTGTTTTAATACATCCTAAGTTATCAAAAGAAAGTAACAATAACATGTACTTGTTATATTTCATTTGATTGCATAAATAACTGTTAAAATGTGTCTAAATTATCAGAGTTTGAACACCATTGTATAGATGGAAAAAAAAAATTCCAACCTTTTTTCCTATTTCTCTCTTCCATGCCTGCAATATTCATCTTTCTATTATTATGTACTTTAAAAAAAGGGGGTAAAATGTTGTTAATGTACTATTGAAAAATATTGATTACACGGGTGTTAGGTTCAAATGAATATATATATATATATATATATGGGACATATTCTTCATGTGTCATTTTATACTAATGTATATTAAACAGTGAAACAGGGTTACTACACCACCTGAAGGACCTGGAAAAAAAAGGGATTTTGTAAATCGATCTAATAAGTCAGGGAAAACTCAAGGTGGATTTCCATATTTTATTCAAAATCTGGAAAAGTCAGGGAATTTAATAAAATTTCATGGTGATCGCCAAATAAGTGCAAGCTTTGTCCCATGACATGTGAAAAAAATCTTCCATTGTTTTGCTGATTCTTATTTTTATTTTCTTTAGAAATTTCATCTAAATCATCCTCCTTCTGAAATTTCCTCTTCTTATTTTTACTAACCCCATCCCTACACATAGTAAAAAAAAAAAAAAAAAAAAAAAAAACTCATTAATCCTTTTTTGAAATGCTTCTGCAATATTTGGTATTTTGAAGAGACAATTAATATAATTTAACTAATAAATTATTTCAAGTCTCAACCTCCATCCTGAAAAATCTCTGCTCCCCCTTTACCTAAAGTTGCGTTTGGACATAAGTGAGTTTGTGACAGTTGCTGAAGTAAACTATGGTTCAATACAAAATTACTTTAATTAAAAACCTTATTTGAAAGTTTCTAACTATCATAAATTATTAATGAAAGCAATTTGTATTATAGTCCTAAGTGGAAGATTTTTCTGGGGGATGGGGAGCTGGAATAAAGGAAATCAATATTATTTGTAGTTGGAAAATGTTAGTATTTTTTAGCAATGCAATATTTATTTTACCCTTGGTGTGTCGAGCACAGACTATACTGCTAAACTGTAATTTTCTTAAAATACACCTAAAAAAGTCAGGGAATTACATTCTTCTATATGAGTAGCCCAGTAGCAGAATTTTCTATGTTAATCTGCAGCAAATCAAGATTTATCAGCAATCCATGAATGCTGTACCAAGCTTACTATCATAAGAAATTATAGTAGCCCATAAAATAGGCAAAATTTGCATTTACAAAGAAAATATAATAAATCTAGAGACAAAAATTAAATTTTAGCAATTTTTCTTAGCCCAGAATTTTTTTTTTTTAAGCTGTCAGATTGATCTGCAAGGTATAAAAAAAATCTGCAGCACCGTTGCTGTGCTGCGCTGTTTCTGCTACTGGGATGAGTAGGAACCCTGATTAAATTGTTGCTTTGAACATGGTTGGAGATTGAGTACCATTTTTGGCAATGGTAATGGTACAGATAATGTGTAAGTACTGAATTTTTTATGATGACCACATAATATTTACTAGTTTTTATTTTTATTTCCCCCTTAGGTCTGGAGTTCAGATTCTGGACAGACACACAGTCCTCCCACAGATTTTGTGATGAAGACCCAAAAATGGCTAATAGCAGACACTATGTCGTCTGTATTACTCAACAATAACGGAGAGGTAAGTTGTTTCAGCAAACAACTATATTATTTTTTTTTTTCTCTCTCCAACTTTTCTGCATACATGCTAAGTTTCTTTTCTTTTTCTTTCTTATTTTAGAGGAAAATTCCTTTTTTTTTTTTTTTTTTTTTTTTTTTAAACATTTATTTTCCTTACTTTTAAACATTGTCCCTTTTTTCTTGAATGTTTAAAAAAAAAATAGGTATACAGGGATTGCACTAAAAAAAAAAAAAAAAAGACTATTAGCCAAATTTGAAAATCATTAGCCAATTTTCAAATGTTACCCAAAAACTGCTTTGAATATTTTTAAAATGGTATTAATTTCTTTTACATATAATATATAAAACTTAAGTTTTACAATAATGAGTATAAAAAGTGTTATTTGTAAAGTGCACCACATCATAGCAATTTACTTACTCTTCTGTTTTATTTGAAACATTAAAAAAATGTTTGGTGGCATTTATACCTATTTTAAAAACAATCAGCGTTGAAATAATCATTGGCCACATATTTCACCAAAATTAAATTTGTATTGCCATCTTTCAGATTTGTTTGCATGTGACGAATGGTTAGCACAGTCCCTGCATATAATATTATAACAAAACCATAAATTTGACCAAAATTTTTATAAAAAATTATTATTGAAAGCCAAATATATTGTCACAGTATGTAATCAGATGTAAATGTATTTTCCTAAATATGGCATCGGTTTGCAGTGGCCGTAGTAATTATCTTTGAGTTATGTGATTAACATTTTGAAAAATAAATTAAAAATTTTATTCAGAAAATTAATACATGTTTATTTGAAGTAGATATTTATTTTACCTTCCCTTCCCACACACTCTCTTTATCATTTTTGTGTATGTTAACTTATGTTTTTTTAAAAACACAGATAATGTCCAGAAAAGAATCTTAGTTTTTTTCCCCTCCAAAGTTGACAGGTAAAGTAAGACTCTCAACTATCCGGTATAATGTGGCAGAATTGCAGGCTGGATAACAAAAGGCCTATATCACTTACAGACTTACCCAGTCTCCTGATTTTATACTCAGTCTGAAAAATTAGTGTTGTTGGGGAATTTTTGAAAAAGGTTTCTGGATTTCTTAAGATTTTTGGCTTTGAGAGGTTGGCCACTCTGTTATTATTATTATGCCAGACAGTCATGAGTTTATTGTACGTCGTTATGATGTTCAAAATGGATTTATATAGAATGTTTTCGATAACTAGCTGATTATATTTGAATACACCTTAATGTACAAACTCCATCTTGAAGAGAGAGACTTTTCAAGTATCTATTTTTCAGATGCATTATTTAATATTCTGATATTTTAATTTGAAACATGCTGCTACAGCAGGCATGTCAAACACGTGGCTTGCAGGTAAACGGCAAAACTGGGGAATTTCACTGGTAGCCAGTGGCCAGTAGTAGCAGTTTTATAAGTGGCCACTTTTTTATTTAAATGTCCCATACAGTAAACTTTTGTTAAAATTTCAATTAATATTAATCTAAAATTAAATAGCCCAAATAAATATGTTAATATACACATATTTCAACCAACAAAAGTAGAATCCTTGATGAATTGCAAAAAAATTTTGTACTCTTTCCTTGTAGGAAAGTGGCCATAATGTGGCCGCTGATAGACAATTTTTCAATAGCCAGTTTTTTTCATTTAGTGGCCCTGTGGCTAGTGCTAATTTTGCCTTTTACTTGCGGGCCACACTTGGCCCGCTGATAACTTATGAGTGGCCTGCCAAGTCTTTGTCTTTTCCCCTATGTGTTATTCCAGTTCATGTTTGATGCAAAAAATGCACTTTACACAAACACACTTGCACTAACCATGATTGCAGTGTTGTCATGTTGTGCGACTTTGCTACAGTTTGAGAATTTTTTATCCAAAATATCTACACTATTTCAGAATAGTAATCTTTGCTTTATTTAATGACAAATGTTTTGTGATTAAATAAAGTAAAGATTACTAGTGATAAAAATTGATAGCTATTTTGTTTAAAAAATTTACAGTCTGGCGTATATGCATGTAGTCAGATCTAACTTATTTTAAAATTTTAGCTGCAATAAATTGTGGATGCAAAAATAATGAATTGAAAAGCTATAAAAGGCAGATCTTGAATCTGAAAATTTTATAAAAATCCTATGTGTTTTATGTACTTCACACTAGAAAATAATGTGCAATATTTATTAGGTACTAAAAAATGTATTGAAATGCGGTATTGCCTAATGATGATTAAAAGTTTAAAAAAAATGAAATAAAAATAATAAATAGCTTTTAAATGAGGTTTTAAAAGTGACATGAATTCTCGTCTTGTTTTTCTGAAAGGGGGGGGGGGGGTTGAAAGAAAGTTACCTCAGGCCTGCCAAGCACAGAAACATACATAGTCAGAGACGAGGATTTTGAATTTGAGCTGATTTTCATTATCTATAGTAAACATGCATTGCTAATTAATTATCCCTACATGATCTTTATTTTTCTTCTTTTTATTTAATTTTTATAGACATATTCATACTCGCATACATTTTAAGATTTATCAAATTATGTTAAAGCTCTTTATTAGGTCAAATAAGCACGATTAATTAAAGATGAACATCACAGATGGACAAATATCAATTTACTATACTTTTATATTCAAATGAAAGCTGAAATTTTGTGTTTGACATTTAGAAGCTCCTTTGAAATTAGGAAAGAATGTATTCACATATGTCTAAAAAAAAAAACTTTGGAAAGATAAATTGTTAGATATGAAACTGATAGTTCATTTTAAAAAAATACATTCATGGTTCATATTTAAGGTAATGCATCTGCTTGAAAAAAATACATTCAATTCCACGCAAGTAAAAAACATTTACTACTTCAGAGGAAAATATATTAAGTGTCTGTCATAGCTAGAAAAATTCGTTATATATCCAGAGATTTCAATAATCAAATTGAAATCTATAATTTCAATATTTTGGGGTAATTATTTTTTGCTGGCTACCAGATTTTATAAAATTTGTAAAGCCCATAATTAAATGTGTAAGGTGTAATCGGGAGCTTACTTTTAAATCCATAGATTCGAGTTTGCCAATATATAATTTTTCCAGAATAAGAAAATCTATTTCGAAAATTCTGAGCAATTTCAAATGTAGCAAATATAATTTTTATATGTGAAGTTATAATCTTACCTATGTTGTGTTTACAAAACGTTATTTCTATTATGATCTTTAGTTTTATTTTATTCTTTTTTTTTTTTTTAATCATATAGGAAATGGCTGTTCGTGAGACTTCCAAGAAAACTCACCATTCTCTTGCAGAACGTGTGTTTGACACCAGTTCATTTTACCCATCATCACAGACTTATACATCATCAGAAGACTTATATCATCAACAGGTAAGCTGGAAATTATTTTTAACTGAAAATAAGTTCATCCTATTTGTTATTAAATGCATTGAATTTCTCTTATTTCACTTAGAGCCTGAATTTTCTAATAAGTAGTGTCTTTGAGGATAAGGGTAGTAAACTAGCCTCCGCATAGAGTCATGTGTAGAAACTTTTTATTACATCAGCTTGATTATGTATTTTGAAATACAAAACAAATAACATGTTTCTACTTAGATTTTTGCAAACTTATCACAGCAACTTACGGCCAACTTATCACATGCTTATAGTACCACCTTATAATAGTGCTTATAGTAGCTAACTATCTCTAATACCTTATATTCTTATGAAATAGCTTAAGATCTTTCATTTTGAAAAAGTGTTCACTTTTTAATTATTTAGATTCTTTTTTCTTCTTCATATTTCATAAATTATTGACTATATATGCCTGATTTTTTTTTTTTTGAGGAGATGACAATGAAGGTTGAGAGATGAGGGGGAGGTGTCAAGTTTTGTGAATACTGTGGTACCACCTCAGTTCTTGAACACAATTCGTTCCAAAGAATTGTTCAAGAACTTTACCACAAGGAATAATGATAATATGATTAAATGGTTCCATCTTTCAAGTTACTCTCTGTATTTACTTGTTTCAAACAATGCACCATATAATACAATATACAGTCAAACCCCGATTTAGTGCCATCTCGAAATAGCGCCAATTCCGTTTAACCGCCAATTGCGTCTATGAACAAATCTGCCAAATAGGAATTTCAATGTAATGTATCCGTTAAAGCGCCAACTCGATATACCGCCAAAAAAAATGTCTAGAAATTATTGTATTTTCTTTGCATATCTTTCTTTTTTAAATTTTTTGTTAGAATTTCAAAGGACACTTCCTTCTCATGTGTCTAGATGTTTTCAAGCTCAATTCAAACTTTATTCAATAGCAAAGAATTTATATTGTTCTCAACACCTGCCAAAATGCACCTGCTACCCATTCTACTTGTCATTGGGAGAAGAAAAATAACGCGCACTGAGTGCCGAGCAAGTAAAACTTCTGATTCAGACTGGCGAGTCACGTGATCCGATCCGCTTCTGGAGCGGGGAGAAAACAAGGCATGGCACGCCATTGGCTGAAAGGGTCTCTCCTCTCTCAGGTGAGAACAATGTAAAAAATAACTTCTCCCTGTACTTTATGTCGATTTCTTAGAAAGAAAACGGTGTGCAGTGCAAAATCTCTCGTTCAAAATTTTGGTCTGACGTTGATTGAAACATCGAAGAATTCACCAGCTAAATCTGTAAAATATCATTCTGTCTCTTTATTTTAACTCATTATGGCGAAAAGAGCAGTTTTATCAATTTCAGAAAAGCGGGAAATTTGTGAATATAAAGAAAGAAATGTGAATGTATCGCAGCAACACATCTCCAATCATTTTTCTACACTCTGGAAAAAGCCTGTTAGCAGGCGCTGCATCGGAGACATTTTGATGAATACAGAAAAATGGATTAACACCAACGAACTGCAATCATCTGTAAAAAGACTGAAAACAGCGAAGCATGAAGACTTAGAGGATGCCCTTTGCACATGGATACAACAAATGAGTGCTAAAAATGCCACTATCAACGGAGATGTCATCAGAGAGCAGGCAAAAGTTCTTGGCCAGCAAATGAATATTACAGATTTCGAATACAGTAGTGGCTGGTTGAACAGATTTAAAAAGCGACGAGGATTCTCTCAGTACATACGAAGTGGTGAAACTGCAGGTGTTGATGAAGATATTGTGTCAAATGGTCGCAAAAAACTGAGTGCGCTGATTTTAGAATATAAACAAGAGGACGTTTACAATATGGATGAAAGTAGCCTTTTTTACCGCTTGCAGCCAGATAAAACAATTTCGAGTGGGCCTGCTAAAGGATTAAAAAAAAAAAAAAAAAGATCGTGTGTCTCTTGTGTTCTGTACGAATAGTGATGGATCTGATAAAAGAACTATGACAGTGATTGGAAAATCAGCTAAGCCACGATGTTTTAAAAATTTTAATCCTGCTCTTTATGTAGATTATGAGAATAATAACAAAGCTTGGATGACTTCAGCATTATTTCAAAAATGGTTAGCGAATTTCAACATAGAAATGAAAAGAAGCAAACGCCATATTTTATTGATTTTGGATAATGCCCCTTGTCACAAAGCATATCCAATGAGTAATATCCGCATTGAATTTTTACCTCCTGACTGTACTGGATTTTTGCAACCTTTGGATGCTGGTATAATAAACTCATTCAAAGCTCATTATCGAAAGTATCACGTCCGCCATATCATTGAAAAAATCAGTAAAGATGATTTTTCTCCAATCCTTTTACATGATGCTATTCGCATGATAAAAAAAACATGGGATGAAATTTCATCAGAAACTATTGTTAACTGCTGGAAACATACTGGATTGATTAAACCTGAAGGATCTACTAAAAAACAAAACAGTACAGCACTTCAGGAACTACAAGACGAAATACACAAATTAACAGAAATTGAGCATCCTCTATCGGCAATTGAGTACATTAATATAGACAAAAGTGTTTCAACATTTGAAGATTTGACAATCGAAGAAATTGTTGCCAATCAAAATGAAAATGAAAATTCATCTGACAGCGAAGCTGAAGAAGCTGAAACACCGCATGTTACATCTAATGAAGTTAAAAATTGCATTGGGAAAATAAGAATTTTCTTAGAAAAACATGCAACTGATAAAAAAATGATGAACAATCTTTTAGTTGTAGAAAAAGATATTGAAAAAATCAATATTGAAAGGAAAACTCAAACTAGCATATTAAAATATTTTCCTGTAAAAGATAATTAAAGTAAAATAATTCAGTGTGATATTTAATGTATGTGTGTGTCTGTTATGTGCATAATTATCTACTTTATCTAAAATTGACTATATAAAGAGGTAAGTGCATGTTAATCTCATACATTAATTGGATAATTTTGAATCATGTAGCATTAATTATATTATGTATATTAATTATATTATATTAATTTATACTATTATAATATACTATATACCATTGGATAATTTAATAAAAAGGCATTACTGATATTTATTTTTATAATAATAATAATATTAGTATAATAGTATGAAAATTAATTTTTATTGTATTTTAATTCGATATACCGCCAAACTCGTTATAGCGCCAAAAATTTCTTGAACGGATAATGGCGGTATAACGAGGTTTGACTGTAGTAAAATTACAGATTTGATGAATACTTGGTCCTATTTAGTATTTGGCCCTTTTGCCGAATATTTTGTTGGCCGAATGCTTTGGCCAAATATTGCTAGTTATCTTGCCAAATAAATTCGAAATAATTGTTTTGTTTTTTTAAGTGAAGCACATCCAAACTGGCTACTTTCTGACACATTCATGAAGTCATTATGATCCCTCATTGCACAAAATGTACAATATTCAGATACTACCGTTATATATTTATATCTTTCTTCATTCACATTGTTATCAGTTTATGTGTATACTTTTACTGCATGTTGAGTAAGTTGTAGAACTGTGTTTTTATATTGTATAGGCTAGTTCAATTGTCAAAAATGTTGTTACCTATATACTATTGTTTTAACCATACCTCTTGCTTCAGTTTAATTTGTAATTTAACACTGAAGACTGATTTCAGAACAGAGACTCATTCTAACAAATTTGTTGATCACTAGCGACACAAACTTCTCACAATAAATTTCACTTCACTTCAGTGAAATATCTCACTATGAATTGGGAGAGAGAGTAAGTATTATGATTGATTTTGAATGTAAGAAGGGATAAAATTATCATTGGATAGTGAAAGGGAATTATCAAAATAACTTATCATTTTTGATATATCTAATTATAAAAGGATAAAATGCAATGTCTTAATTTTTCATGCTAAAATAAATTTTTTGAAGAAAAAAAAATTAAAAGTATATTTGGTAATAACTAAGGAGTTACAATTTTAAGTAAAATGTTTATTAATTGCTTTCCTGTAGATAAAATTATGCTATTATAATTTAGATATAGTAAATGTTGTTTAACCTTTTAAACGCCGCTCTGTGTTCCAAGTATAAAAAATATTATTTCTTTGTGAAAATAAGATTTAAATGCATCTATTTAAACAATGCAAGAAGAAATTTCCCCCAAAAAAATTTTTATGTACGATTTCGGGTATGTTCCTGTTTGTGAACATTGGCGTGATTCATTAAGTTTTTACTATATTTTTCAATAGATTAAATTTTATGGTTCTTATGCTAGAATTTTATAAGTATGAATAATATTTGACAGATTTAATAACATTAAAAAAATTTTAAGTGAAATTCGTGTGTTGAATATTATACTTTATAAAAACAATCAAACACAAAGAAAGAATTAAATAATATATATGTGCATAGATATAAATAGAATTAGTAAAAATGTTTAAACCAACTATAGAAAAGCACAAATAACTACTTGAAAGTTAATGATAAAATAATTATATGTATTACAAATATTAACTACATAAAACTGTAAATAATAATACTATAAAATACAAATTATCCTACCAAATTATTATTATTATTATTTTATAGTTTGCATCACTGTCCGTGATAAGATGGAAAACAGTGTTCATGCAGTCGCTTTTGGCATTCAAAGCACATTTTCCGTGTATTTTTCTGACAAACTACACAGCGTCCTTGAGATGATGATACCAAATAGTGCGTATCTGACTGCCGTGCAGACTTTACTGGATGGGCACGTGGACCTGGAATACAATGAATCTTGGGTTTCATTCGAAGTAAACTCAAAGTCACCTCTCTTCGAAAATGCAGGTGTGACAGTTCTGATGTTGAGTTGTGGTGTAATTCAGTATGTACAATCCATCCCGCAACAACAGCCATGTTTAGGTCATTGCTAAATAAGTTCCAGTACCACTTTTTGCTGCGGAACATAGGACGGTAACTTCCAAGAAGTCTGTCTAACAAATCAACTCCACCCATACCTTCGTTATAGCACTTTACAAGATGTGGCTGTGAAACATCTACCTTTTTTCTTTCTTTACGGCAAAATCGTTTTGTTTTACCCATAGGTTCATGAGTATCGTAATTTAACGCTATTGTAACAACTGAACTATCGTTCCATCGGCACATATAAACTTTTCCATCGCACTGAAAATCGTACTTTCCCCTCTCGCATTTGGACATTTTTTTAATGATTGCAAAGATCATTGTCCTGTTCTAGTATCCCAAACTGTACCAGTTGCTTTAAAATCTTTGTCTGATAAATCCGCCAAGAGTTTATAAGACGTGAAAAAATTATCAAAGTATATTTCGTGTTTTTTCGAATTTTCAATACACGATAAAAGTTCCCATACAACTCTTGATCCAAGGGGAATATTACTCCTTTCCGGACTTTTTCCACCGTAAATTTTCATTGCATATGGGTAACCATTATGCGAACAAAGCATCCAAATTTTGAAACCAAATCTTATAGGCTTACCTTTTATGAACATTTTTGCTGAATGATGACCATAGTATGGAACCATAGTTTCATCAATGCTTAGTTTTCTGTGAAAGATTCCAAACTGCCGAAATTTTTTTTCAAGTTCTTGATAAAAGGGAGAAATTTTGCCCAATTTATCTCCTGCTTTCAAATCATTTGAATCTATAATATGAAAATATTTCTTTATTTTCCTAAATCGGGCTCTAGACATAACTGAAGCAACTATTGGAACGGACAAATCTTCATAAGTGCTCCAATATAAATCCTCACCAGGAACAGTATGGTAGTCACTAAATAAGAGTAACCCAAAAAATTGCCCAATATCTTTTTCGTCTACATCAATATTTTCCCCTTTTTGCATTGCATACAGTTTTGTCATTTCTGATAAATGGGCTAAATATTCCATCGGCAAAAATTTGTTGAAAATTTCAGCTGGCGATGAATTTGCTAATTCGGCAAACGATTCGCAAAGCTTCATATTACTTATGGTTTCTAAAGATTTTTTGAAAGATGCATTTTTATTCCAGTTCGGCTTCATATCTTCTTTCTTTGATAGTCTCTTTCTCTTCAAACTTGATTCAGTTTTGATGTAGAAGGTACAGAAACAATCGTTTCATCATCTGATACATCAACTGATCTATGTGTAAAAACTTCTAATTGTCCGCATACATCTGCAGGCATAATTTTTTAAAATTCATTTTCATTTACATCTTCTTCATCTGTTATAGCACCACTTTCATCAGGAGGCAATTGGCAAATATCTATAACAGAATCAACCGAAGTATCTGAATCTGATAAAGAGTTAAAATATTCAATAGCTTCCTCAACTGTTAAAAATCTTTCTCGATTAGCCATATCTATCAAAGAAGCAAAGTCAAAATATCGTTCTAGCTTCACCCTCTATTACTTACAAAATGAACGATGCAAAAAATTCAGAAAGAGAAAAGGAAAAAATAAATAAATAAAAGAACTGGGCGGATGCTGAACCACGTGATCTATCTCAAAACTCTTAAATACGATAAGAAAGTAAAAATTATTGCTAACAAATAGCACCCTTTTGCGGGATACTTAGAAAAAGTCATAAACATCCTCAGTCCTGAGCAAAACAGTTGTTTGGACAAAACTCTCACCCCCGCACTAGTGAGGGAAGAAAGCAAGAGAAGGGGGGAGGGGTGAAAAGGGTGTAAGTGGAATTCGAAAAGCCACTGACCTGCTTTAAAACACAGCAAAAGAGATTCAGTATAATTCTGAGACTCTCAATATTACAATTTAGGAAAATAGATCAACAGTGCAAATGATCGAATTCTGTAAGTGAATTACGCCAATGTTCCCGAACGGGAACAATAGAATTTGATATCTTATAGCAAACGCATTTTTATTGAAAACTGTTATTTAGCATGCTTATTCTTTAAAATGGACCTTATTTATCATAACTCTGAAATTTCATGAATTTTGCATCTTTTAAAAATTTTATGTGAATTTTTTTAACAATCCTAGTAAAAATTGACAAAAAATAACTTTTTTACGAATTTTTTTTTAAGCTTAAATAATTATATAACATAAAAAGTTTTTAGTCTAAAAAAAAAAATGTACTTTTGTTAATAAATAATAATTTTTGTAAGTCCATAGAAGCGAAACTTTTTTTTTAATGAATTTTAAATTTGATGTTCCCGTTCGGGAACATTGGCGTTTAAAAGGTTAATATTAGTATCACGTGAAAATATTATAAGAAACATATCAAGCTATTAAAAATTGTATCACAAATAATAAAACATCAATTTGTGTTTCATTCTTTTTCTATTTTAAAATTCAAAAATATATATATAATAAGTTATTTTAAAAAAAAAAAGTATTTGGAATAAAATTTTTTCAGATATTCGTTGTTTAACTATTTGGCCAAATCACTATTTGTCACATCTCTAAGTAAAATATAAAAACTCATTATAGTGTTGTATATTACATGAGACAATAAAATACAGTCAAGGATCTATAATCTGCAATTTCCCACAATCCTCATTGCTTACCAAATGTAAACAGTTAAACAAATTTACAGATTCTTGATCCAAAAATGTTTTTAAAAAAAATAAATGTAGAAAAAGTTCGTAATAAAGCATTATTTTTTTTAATCTACCACGTATAGTTTTTTTATATACTAGTAAAAATTAAACTGCATTACAGAACACACCTAGGCTAACTGGACATTTAGGGACTAGCTTTGGGTAGATAATATTTGAACTTTTTAGAGCAAGAATTTTATTTCTCAACAAGAGTGAATGACTGTTCATAGAATGCAAGATAAACTTTTTAAAGAAAATTTAAAGTTTCAAAACAGACAACACTTGGCTCTATTTTTTAAAAACAAAAAACTTTATAAATATTATTAAATATTCCAAGATGCTATTTTTCATATTTCATCATAGCTCACTGAATATTTCCTTTTTTATTATTATTCCATTTTTAATTGTTTCATTTTTTAGTCTAATTATTAGATTTCATACTTATCTTTTTATATTATACTGAATGTAGAATTAAAATGTTGTCCAGAAATAAGAAAATGATACATGTTACCCATAATCCATAATACTCCATAATCTGCAGTATTCTATTATCTGCGCAACCTTTGGTCCCAACTTGTGCGGATTAAAGAACTTTACCTGTATTAACAAAGACTGTACCCATAACTTTATTGGTGAAATTTTGGATGATTTGAGACTGAAGAGGGAGAAAGGGTTTCATTCTTATTCTTTTAGATCATTTGAACCACCAAGTTAACTTGCTAAATCTCAACATGCTTGAAATTAGCCCTGTCAAGTATATGTACTTTGCATCCCCCCGCCCACAAAAAAAAAAGAAAAAAAAAGGTTGATTTAACGAAGACATCCCCACTGTTCGAGAACTGGGGGGGGGGGGGGGGGCATCCTAGGGATATCTAGGGATCGCATTTCCCCTAAAATTTCTAATTTCCCTAACATTTTTATGTGTCCCTAAAATTATACTAAAGTTTTCCATCTGCCCCTTAAAAAATTGGAAAATTTAAACAACGCATAAATGCTTTTTATTTATTTTTTTTATAAAAACAAAGTATGATCTTTATTGAGGTAATATCTTGCATTTTGCTGATTTCCATTGTTATAAAAGTTTCACATAATTCCTCCCACCTTCTTTGAAATTTTCACTGCTTCATTTGCTCTTTTAGTATATAAAGTTGATGTACTTTTACCCAGTACATAGTGTTTAAAATTTTTAAAACATTTGTTTTTGCCCTAATCCTGTTTTAGCAGTAACACTATTTTCATCCTGAGGAGAATTTCATCCTGATTGGACAAAATGGATTGCATTTGATGCTAAAAGTGTGTATTTGCAAAATGTTTAGCATAGGGGGGAAAAAACCCTTATTAAGAAATGTAGGAGAGTCAAGCAATCATTAACCATGAAATAAATATCTTGATGCTCAACAATTTGTAAAACTTGCAACTTTTTAAAGAAAAAAAAAATCAATAGTTTGTGCTTCAGAATCAGTTGTGAAACTTCCATTCTCAAATTCACAGCTTTTAAGACTTTTTGCGTGTAACATCGCAAAATTTCAATATCTGGATTTTTTTTTTTTTTTTTTTTTTTTTTTTTTTTAATTGGTATGGAAAATCAAGGAAATTTGTAGCTCAACTAGAATAGATACCCTGTTTAATACTATTTTTGGTACTTCTCCATTATCCCGTCCACCATTGTCCATAACAAAAAACTATTGCCAAACTGTAATGCCAAATAAACAAATGAAAGAATGTTGCCATTGGAATCTAAAAATAAATAAATAAATGCAAGAAATTCTGAAAAAAAAAAAACCACTCATCAATGTGTCACTTAGTAAGCTTAAACAATAAAATTTGCAATATATTAATGAAAACCAAAAAAAAAAAACTTTGATATTTATTCATCTACATAATTTTTCCTAATTATCCCTCTCAGCTGTTAGATAAATATTTGTGACATTAGTTGAAACTGATCTATTGTACGTAACTATACAACATTTTTTTCAATGCTTTTTCTCTATTAATATGGCACTGCCATTTAAGGACGCAATTGTTATTTTAATTAATGAAATTACCAGTAAATCAGTAAAACATAATGGAAGATACAAGAAAATGTCAAATTAAAAGCTGCTTGATAACATAACAAACACATGTAATGCTAGCGTCAAGCGAATGTGTCGTCACAACCATGCCTTTTTGCCTTAAATCCTTGAATTTTGCAATAGTTTTTTTTTTTCTTATGAAAAGTGGTCGACGGGATAATGGAGAAGTACCCTATTTTCTATATTTTGTGTAAAGATATATATGTATAAGCCATGTAATATGATTTTAATATAATTATTTTTTTTTGTTCAGGGAGATCCACAAAATCCCCAGGAGCGTTGTTCCATCATGTAGAAGTCCAGATTTTTCTACTGTTACTTCTTGATCTCTTCATTTCATCGTCATAAAAAGTTAGATATTTAGAGATGTTTTATCAAGAACAAAATTCTCAAAGTCAAACTTGTCATTTCTCTCATTTCCCAAATATCAATAGTGAAATTTTATCAACTATTCAAGAAAAGAAATAGTACACAGTGTTATACCTCCAACTAAATCCAGAATGAACTCTGTTCAGCGTACATTGTTGATTAAAGTTAGTGGAATTTTATCAACTGTATGAGTTAAATTAATTTCCTTGCACAATGTTATACCTGCAACTCAATGCAGAACAAACTCATTTCATAATATTAAGTGAAATTTTATCAAACATTAAAGAAAAAAAGTTCCAGAGTACAATTTTTTTACACCTTTCAAATATATCTAAAATAAACTTGGTTCATAATACTAATATTGTTAATTATTATTTTATCAGATAATTTTTCCAACAATCAATAGTGGAATTTTATCAGCAACCTGAAAAAAAATTAATTTCAGAGCATGGTGTTTGTTATACCTCCAACTGAATCATTGATGAACTTTTTTACTCATGCTAATTATTGTTCATGAAACATGTTTTATCAATATTTAATTTTCAAGATTATTCATTAGATCATCATAATTATTTTGATGTTCATCAAGTTCTTGTTTGTCATCTCAGTTCATATTTCAATTAGCTCAATCAAAATTCCTTTTATTTCATTTTACAAATGTTTTGTGTCAAGTAAAATATTTTAATGGTAATTCAGAAAAATCTGAAATACTGTGAAAGTTTTACTCATCTTTAACTGTTGTGTTCGGCATACTATTTTTTATATATTTTCCTATTTTTATTCTTATTTGTGTTTTTGTAATATATAATGATTATATGTTATCAGTATTTACTTAGTATTTTTGTAACTGTAGCATAAATCATCTAAAAAATTATATTTGCAATTAATTTCTTTAAAAAGAGAATAGCTTTGGAACTCAGTTTCTGTATTTTTCTTCCTGTATTGCCATGTCAATGAATGATATGTATGGAAAAAAAAAATGTTATCAAAATTATATTTTTGTGTGCCATTTTCTTGAATTTATGTTGTTTAATTTTTAAATAAACAGATAATCTATAAAATTAAAAGTTTCCTTTTATTCTTAATAGCTCACCCACCCGGCATTGTCAGGCCCATGATAAAATTAAACAAACCTAAAGTTTGTATAATTTTATATCTTTAACCCGATTTAGTATGAAATTATTTATTTAAAAGTGCTGTACACGCAAGGAAATTCCTTTATTTCTTCTTTCAGCCGATAAGGGGCGCATTCTGATATAAACGAACCTCCGACACATGTTCCCATTGCCTGCGGCAACATATAGTAGGCGTGCAGCACACATGCTGCAAAAGTTTTTAGTTCCACCTTGTTAGAAGTTACCCAAAGGCAATTTCAATTTTAGAGAGAGATAGCAGAGCATTTAATGCTGTGTGCGTTAATGTTGAAAGTTCACCCCCGCTCTATTTTAAAATGTAGATAAAAGCTGAAATAAAATAAGTCAAATCAGAATGACTGTAAATGGAAAGTTATGTGTAATGAAAGGATAACAAACTCTGAATAAAATTAACTATAGATTTTATTAATCAAAAACAAATTAAAAACTATTTAAAAATAAAAACTAACATGAAATATAAACATTACAAACTTTTGGGCCATAGTTCCACAAGTTAAACCAAGGCTACCTAACAAATTTAATTCTAGTAACCTCTCATCTCTACATCTACATATAGAACAAAAACTGGAGCACCAAAGGGATTTGTGAAAAAAGGGGTAAATGTCAAAAACAAACCATTATAAATTTAATTTTACTTTAGCATTAAATTACTTTAAAAACTTCTATAACTCTAATATGATTTATATTAATTAACTTTACTCAAAAACAACTTAAACCAGCTCAGAAATAAAACCATTTAATAACAAGTCAATTAAATAAAATTATATTTGTAATGTCATCCTCCTCCCCTAATACCAGATCAAATCCCTTGAACATACCCAACACAACCTTATCTTTATAACTTGCCCAGTAACAACCACTAGTATTCTACACGGAAACCAGAAAACATAAATACTGTAGCTGCCAAAGCAAAACATGTCACTCCAGGTTTACATCCAACAATCTTATGCTAGAAGCCCAATGACAAGTACACAGATCGGATAAAGTACCATTCGTAGGGACCCAAAATGAGTCGCTGAATTTTATGTCCCAATGGGGAAAAGCAGTTCAAAAAATGAAGCATAGACAACCAGAAAGCTAGTTCTTGAAATTGCTACGAAACAAGTAAACAGTTCACACGGCAAGCCAGAAACTGAAAACGATCTGTAACTTTTATAAGTAAAAAGTAAAGTTCGGATATTAAAATAATAGATCTGGTAGTAAAGAGAAAAAAAAAACTAACCGTATTAAATTACAAGTATCAACTAAACCTATATCAAGAAAATAAAACAAACCAGAATGTGTCATTAGTTATTTACTTCGTAAAAGCTTTTTAACAATAATGGTTGTTTAAACTCGACCAGCAAGAAGACAATCTTCAAAAACCGATATTACTATCTTTCCAGCTATGAAAATTAAAGTGCACTCTCTTTTTTTCATTATAAGCATCATAGCACAGACACTTAGAAAAACACAACATCATTGAAAATCATCCATGACTAACACTTTAAAAATGAGATACTAACATCACTTTACATTGACATCCAAACCACATGCAAGATAAACAAATTAAGCTACCGAACGAGTGGCGAACAACAGTATAAATACACTTTGTTTTACAAGAGCTAATCACTGTGCAATCATTTACTTCATCTCACAGCAAATATAGCGCTACCAGCATCTAGAAAGACCCGGAAAGTGTGTTCAGTGAGCATCTGTCACGGAGAACGCAGGGGAATAACAGATAACTGATGTCATCTGTTGTCAGATGCTGTCACTTGCTTCAAATTATGATGTGACAATTAGGCCGATGCAATGGGATGAAAAACAGACAAACCGCGATACTCTCTGTGAATGTAAAACGTGATACAATGAACAGATGAGAAAGGGAAAAAGCCTGAAAAATTAATATGGCCAAATAGTAAGTAGAAATAAAGATGTATTTAATTAAAAAACCATTTTTAAATGTTTAAATAAACATAAAGCTATAACAACTTAAGCTACTGCAAATAAGTTAAATTATACTATTAAACTATAGATTTTAGAAACTGAAAGATAATTTAACTATTGAAATAATAAGTATATGAATAAAACTAAAAGTAAATTCTATGGCCAGTAGGTTGAATGAGTGATAAGAATACCATGGAGAAACAGTTGAAGAAATACCTATGTTTCTCAAAACACCTTCCACTGCCAGGAGGCGTATTCTGTTCCAAACAAAACTCCGACACGTGTCCCCGCTGCCTCTGGCACCGTACAGCAGGCATGCTGCAAAATCCTTTAGTTCTACTTTCCACCGCCAGGGGGCACAATTTGTTTTCTACGAACATCTGACACGGGCACCTGTTGTATCAAGGGAGTTGAATGAACCAATTCCTGTTGAAATCGGGGCCCATAGAACTCGAGAAAAGGATGCGTCGCCTGGTGGTGGAAGGTGGAACTAAAATCTGTAATGCGATCGAAAACCAAGTTGAATCATCCGTACTCTGTTGTGATCAGGCCCATAGGACCCGACATAAGAATACACAGTTAGATTTTTTAAAAACTTGTATGATTGCCCACCAGGGAGCACTTGGTCAAGTGCTCTACAACAAATCATTTACTTTGATTGTTGGTATACATCAAGTAAATACGGGTTTGTGTACTTTTATTTGGAACATAAATTTAATTTTTACGAAATCATGTGAAATTTCCGGTTTTCTCTACATAAAACATTTATAAAATGCTACAAGAGAAGCTTAAAAATGTTAAATTTCTTAAATGGAATTTATTTTGTGTAAATCAGAGCAAGGTGTTAACCCTCTCCCTCCCTGTACCTGCAAATATAACAAATAATTTGTTCAAGAAAACCACTTTCTCCTATATTAATGCGATCATTAAAAAAAGAAATATTTTTCTGATAATTAGAACATAACAAAGACTATGCTAAAATAGCCGCCAGATGGCACTCCTTCCCATCCTCAATTTCAAATCTATATCTTTATCTATATTTTTGTTCATTAGTAAAAATTGGCAATTATTTCTCTTCATTTTCACAAAGTAAATAAAGGGATCGGCCAGAGAAACAGATCTCTTTGCAGTGCAGTTTTTAATAAAAGCAGATCCCTGTCTGAAACTGTCTCGGATTTTTTTACTGGTGACGCCAAATTTTTGGCAGTTTTTTGCAAAAATTGCATTGTCAGATGCAGAAAATTGATCTACATATGCTCAGAAAATTTCAGATCGATATCTTAATTAGATTTCTTAAAATTTTCTAATTAGTAAATAAATTTCAAATTCATTTCTGTTTGCAAATCAAGAAGATGTCATTTTTGATGTGATGTTTAATCAGATTCTAATTAATATCTTGGGTAATTATCAAAATATTAAAATTCTGAGTCCCAGGTGCATCAGAGCAGGCTTTGGATTACGTAAATATAAATTTTCTGACTTCTAGGTGCACTAGATTTCGCTGGCCATCACAGACACACACATACAGAGCAAAACTTTCTTTTTATTAATATAACTGAATAATTTGATGTTGTAGTTTACTAGAGTTTTAGAAAGATGTGCACAGATGCATTATAAATACCTTATAAATGAAAAATAATTATCAAGGTGCTTAAAACACCTTAACCACTTCAACGGCTGCCCCAAGTTAAGTCGGGGGTAATCAATGACACTGGTTCCCTATCTACCCAGTGGCAGAAACACGGCGACATAGTCGCGGACAAGGAAAATCTCTTGCAGACAGTTTCTGTCTGCAGTAATGAAATTAATTTAAACCATTGTCCGCAACTTTCGGGCCGCGGGATCGCGGTAAAAACACACGAATTTCGGCAAAAGAGCGCTTTAAAAACACACGAATTGCGGCAAAGGATCGCGGTAAAAACATTGAATTTCGGCAAAGGATCGCGGTAAAAACACGCGAATTTCATAAAAAGATCGCGGTAAAAGCACACGAAGGATCGCGGCAAAAAAATACGAATTTCGGCAAAGAAACGCGGTAAAAATACGTGAATTTCGGTAAAGGATCGCAGTAAAAACACGTGAATTTCGTCAAAAGATCGCGGTAAAAGCACACGAAGGATCGCGGCAAAAAAACACTAATTTCGGCAAAGAATCGCGGCAAAAACAAGTGAATTTCGGTAAAGGATCGCGGTAAAAACACACGAATTTTGACAAAGGATTGCGGTAAAAACATGCGAATTTCAGTAAAGGATCGCGTTAAAAAACACATGAATTTCGGCAAATGATCGCGGTAAAAACACAGAAATTTCGGCAAAAGATCGTGGTAAAAACACACGAATTTCGGCAGAAGATCGCGGTAAAAACACGCGAATTTCGGCAAAAGATCGCGATAAAAACACACGAATTGCGGCAAATGATCGCGGTAAAAACATTGAATTTCGGCAAAGGATCGCGGTAAAAACACGCGAATTTCATAAAAAGATCGCGGTAAAAGCACACGAAGGATCGCGGAAAAAAAATACGAATTTCGGCAAAGAATCGCGGTAAAAATACGTAAATTTCGGCAAAGGATCGCAGTTAAAACACGTGAATTTCGTCAAAAGATCGCGGTAAAAGCACACGAAGGATCGCGGCAAAAAAAACACTAATTTCGGCAAAGAATCGCGGCAAAAACAAGTGAATTTCGGTAAAGGATCGCGGTAAAAACACACGAATTTCAGTAAAGGATCGCGTTAAAAAACACATGAATTTCGTTAAATGATCGCGGTAAAAACACAGAAATTTCGGCAAAAGATCGCGGTAAAAACACGCGAATTTCGGCAAAAGATCGCGGTAAAAACATGCGAATTTCGGCAAAAGATCGCGGTAAAAACATGCGAATTTCGGCAAAAGATCGCGGTAAAAACATGTGAATTTCGGCAAAGGATCGCGGTAAAAACACGCGAATTTCGTGAAAAGATCGCGGTAAAAACACACGAATTTCGGCAAAGAATCGCGGTAAAAACACGCGAATTTCGGCAAATGATCGCGTTAAAAATACACATGAATTTCGGCAAATGATCGCGGTAAAAACACAGAAATTTCGTCAAAAGATAGTGATAAGAACACGCGAATTTCGGCAAAAGATCGCGGTAAAAACACGCGAATTTCGGCAAAAGATCGCGATAAAAACACGCGAATTTCGGCAAAAGATCGCGATAAAAACACGCGAATTTCGGCAAAAGATCGCGGTAAAAACAAGGGAATTTCGGCAAAGGATCGTGGTTTTTTAAAAAAAAAAAAAAAAAAAAAAAAAAAAAAAAAACCGCGATTTTTATCAAACCATTGTGGAAAAAAATAATCGTGAGCATAGACAAAATTTACTGTATAAAAAGGCTGCTAAAATATTGAAACCCAGTTCCTTTTACTTGTCTAAGGATCGTTGGAAAACGAGAAAAAATGCTAAAGATTGCAAAAAAATTCAAAAATAGATATAGGAATTTCGGATTCCTTTTACTAATGTGGCAAAATCGCTGCAAAAAATAAATAAATAAAAATGCATAAAAAATTAAGAAAATTAGTCCAAAAGCGGGCTTTGAAGTGCATAACTTCAGACAAAACAACACTTCAGACTCTTCCTGCCAAATCTTGCAGCTCTACACTTAGCGGTCTCTTCAGAAAACATCACACACAGACAAACATCTATGTTTAATACATAAATTTTTAAATCTGAAATAATATACAGAACCAACTTTTAAAACATTTGGTTAACCCGAACCCAACCTGCAAGAATATAAACTCAGTTCGAACTGAAAACAGAATTAACCCGATCTGCAACTGATGCAGGACTTCAATTAAGACATTTTTCTCCAGAACGAATTTCTGCAGCTGCGGCAGGAGAGGGAAATTTCTCTCATCCTCCATACCTCCCACCCTGGATCCTTTCAGAAAATTCTTGTTAATTTCAGAAAATATTCTTTTACCCTTGGTCTTGGGATAAGCGTATCCTTCCCATTTTAGAAATCCTACAAAAAGTGAGATGATGAAACGACATGTAACATCAAAAGTTATTAGTAGATTTGATGAGAATGCATCATGCTTACCATGTTTTAAATAAAATGATGAAAAATCCCTAGTTTAGTGTATTATTCATTCATTAAAATTACCCGCAAAATTTGCAGACAGATTATGAAACATTAAAAGCTTGTCGCAGACAGCTACAGAACTTTCTGCCACTGGGCCTATCTATGCAGCCGTTGAAGTGGTTAAGGCTGTTCTCAAATCCAAACTGGCTACTTTATGACATATTATTAATTCAATTTTGTTCGGAAATGCATGAGAACTGAATAACGATTCCCTGGGGGACTGGTGAAAAGTGACCGCTCTTGAAAGGTGGGTGTTATTCAGAGGTTTCATTTAAAAAAAAATCAAAATACATAAATTTAAATAGAAATATACAGTTATTTTAATTAATCCACATTGTTTTAATACATTAAAAAAAATCTGTGATTAGCAGTTGTTTTTTTTTTTTTTTTGGCTGCAAATATCTTTCTCCAAAAAAATAACAATATGAGTTGTTTTGCTATAGGTACAACTCATCATCATTATAATTTAATGTAAAATTTTGGATTTCACAAAGTTTCGTCAAAACTTCAGTATATGTGTTTCGTTTAGAACTCACCATGATTTTCCACTCATAATAAAATTAATTTTATATGATAGTTGGTAACAACGTACGAAGAATCATGAACAAGTAAGGACTGTACAATAAGTAAATTTCCAACCAAACAATAAATTTTGGTGCTATATTTATATTGCAAATGTAGAAATATGCCAAAAAGTTTTTTTGTTTAGAAAAAATGGTGTAAAAAAAAAATGTTGGTGCTATTTTTTTTCGGTAAGCGTTCAACCTTAAGCAGTATTAACTTTAAAATAAGTATAAAACATAATAATATAAAAATACAGAATTTCCAAGTTATAAAGAAATAAAATCTGATTATCTCTAATAAATTAATCTTTTGCTCAATGCACACATTTTTATTTATTTTTTTAATTGTAGAAATATATAGCACAAATTTAATTAATTTGGAATAATGTTTGATTAGAGTTTAAGATTAAAACTAGTCGTTGGGGGCCACCGTAATACTTACCCATCATGGATATGCATAATGTAAAATATTAAAATAAAAATGTGTAAACTACTTATAAAATGCATTGCAATTCAAATAAAATCGTGGCTTGATGACGTCACAAACTTCAAAGGCTCGATTACTGAATTGCTTAAAAGAAACATCCTTATAACTCCAAAAATAATAATCCTATTAACTAGCAGTTTATTGCATCTGATTGAGCGTCAAATTTCCAATTAAAATATCTCTTTGAAGTGAAATTTGGATGAAATACAGGGTCATGAAAAATCGAAGCGTGTGGAAAATAGGATTCCAAATATCTCGGCAACTAATGATCCGATCGACTTCATGCTGTATGCAAAATTTATGTTTTTTTATTGTCTTTTATATTCATTTCTTAAAATAACCAATTTCGAAAATTTTTATATACCTTTTATCAGAACGAATATTTCGAGAGTCCGAAAAAAATAGTTCCGGTTAATTGAGGTTATTAAAATGAAATAGGCTTCTTCCCATTATTACATACTAAGTACATACCAAATTGCAAGTCTCTATCTCAATTTTTTCGGGAGATAGAGCGTTTACAGACACACACACAGACGGGCGGCAAAAGTATTTTTTCTAAAAATATATTTTTCGGAATCTTCAGTGTGTGAAACGTGTAAATCAATCAAAAAGAAATTTCCGATTTTCAAAACGATTACAAGACTTACCCTATACTACGTATGATGGGTAAGTAAAAGTATACATTAGCACAAATAGGACTACATGAAAAAATAACTTTTGACTGGGTAAACGGCACTTAAGATGATTTAACATAATTTTCAATGAAACAAAAATAACAGGACATATTTTGTCTTCCTATGGAAATAAATAATAAAATACTAAACATCTTAAATACTTTTCATCCACATCTCAATTGATTTTATAAGTATGTGTCTTGGGCTGTACATAAAAGGTCATCGGGCCACATGTGGCCCATGGACTATGTTAAGTATGGCTATGGTGGTACTTAAAAACAAAGTTTCAAATTTTATCTTGTACAGTAATCCCTCAACATTCGCGAGGGTTACGTTCCAGGAAAAGATCGCGAATGTTGAGTCTATCTCTCTGCACTAAAAAAGGAGTTACGTTTTATAAAATTTTAATTACAATGGCACAGCATTTCAAAGAACTAAAGGATACATGTATTAACAATACGTTATGCAGAACATGTATGTAGAAGTTAAATGTACGCATTTATTCATAAACATAAAATTTATTTAATAAAGATAATTCAAATTAATTGACTAGGGAAATAATTACAGCTAGAAAAGCATGTGTTTTGTATAAAGTAATTTCGATTCTCTCTATTCGCAAAGAGGTATAAATGGGTCAGTATGCAATGAAATATTAAAATGCAATATTTAAATACATCTAGATGCTTCAGAAATGCTGTTATTTTCCATCTAAATGCAGTTTCAGCTCCATCTCTACGAGAACTCGAAAGTGTTAAATTAGTAGATTAAAGATGTTACCACCTCTAATATCTTCATTGCAATAAATATTCTTCTGTTATTATTTGCTTTCCTACAACATTCGCTCATTTTTCAGCTGACAACTGAAAATTGATTTGTAAATAGATACTAAGAAAACACTGAGGAAGTAATCTTTAACCACTATAAATTCCGAAAAAGAAAGAGATAATAATAAAAATTGTGAATAATCAAGTCAGATTCTTGCGAATGTTGAGGGATTACTGTAATAGTGAAAATTATTTTCCTTTTAAACTCCATATAAGAAAAATATTTTGCCTTTAAATTTCAAATGATATTTACCAGTTCCTCAAAGATGCTGATTTTCTTATTTTTCAAAAAATTGCCTTAAAAGATATTTTAATCTTTTCAATAAATTTATATTGCAAAACAAAATATAGAAGTGTTATAGTCCTGTAATAAAGATAATGGTTTAGGTTGGATACTATGGAAAAGACAGCAGCACTTCACTGTAGCAACATAGTCTGAAACTAGAGATATCCTGTGTTTGGTGAATTAACTTTAGACTTGTGTAAGTCTATTTTAATACTTGGAAATTTTTCCAAACAATTAAATTTGAAATATTTAGACTTGAGTTTTGCCAATATATGAATGTTATGAACCATTATTTATGGGTTGAGTCTAACTTGAAATCTAGCAATTGGAATCAGGAACCTGTTTCTGAAATATCTCAGGTTGTTGCTAATACAATTAATTACTCAGCGCATCAATTCCAATGGTTTCTGATACACGAATCGTAAAAATGATCTATCATAAAAGTTAAATTTTGAAGAAAAGTATTAACAGTAGAAAAAATAATTTCACATTCAGTATAAAATTGCAAAATTTTTGGAAAAATACTTTTGATGTAAGCTCATGTAAGTGCAAAGGCTTTTCCTTGTGTAATTGCACCAAATATTTTGGTGAACAAGAACGTAACAATTTCAAAGACTGGAGAGATAACAGGAAGTGTTGATATAAAACTTAACTACAAAAAAGATGCATAGTGGCGAAAGCAGTGTTTGAAATTAGCAGTTGTTAGTCACCCAATGCAACTAAATTATCGCATTTGACGACTGCAAAATTATTCGCGGTCGTCAAATATGGCACCTAGCTTCTTTATTTTTTAACATTAACTATTATTTTAATGGTTAACATGTACAAAAAAAAAATAGTGCCCCTTTTGATTTCTTATTAACAAGATTCAAATGCATTGTGTATATTTTTTTTTTTACTAAATTTAATTTTAATTATCATTGGATTAAATTTTGTTTCTGATTTGATGGAAGTTATCAAGTTTTAATTTTGCTTTACATGATTAAGTACATTTTTCTAATTTTTAAATAATTTGTAATTAAAAATGCTTTACATCAGTTTTGCAGTTGCAACAATTATTATAATCTTGGAGATTAAGAACTTCAATAATTTTAAATTAAAAAAATATATATTCGTGCTTTTCTAAAAAGAAGCATACAATATTACAGTTAAGTTAAAAATTAATTTTAGAAATTGCAAGTAAAAATTTTAATTTGATGCCTAAGATTTACAGTAGGCGTCATTTGACTCTTGCCTTTTATTTCCTAATTTCTATCACTGGGCAAAAGATGGGAAAAAAGAAATATCAAAGAAAGAAAACTGTCTTTAAAACCAAAAAAAAGTGACATTTTGATGAATGATTCACCAACTGAAGAAGACAGCCTGGAAGATAATGGTACAATCGATAGTTCTACTGATCTTGAAATTGACAATAAACGATCTATTTTAAATAGCAGCAGAACTGAATAAAAGGGAAGCTGAGTTCAAAACTTTCACTTAAAAGAACAAGAATACATCAGACATAAGAACAACTATTATTGCAAATGCTACCTTAAAAGATACGGGTCTTATTTCTGATGATGAAAAGGCAATTGACAGAATGACTTTATGAAGATAAAGAGAAAATAACTTTGAAGCTTCTGAATATATAGATTTAATAAATTGAGATGATTCGAAACTGACAGAACCTCTTGTTTTATCTGCAGGGTTCATACTCATCAGGGGATAAATTTTGTGTCTTAAAAATCAGGGGATTTTCCAAAAAATATCAAAAACCTGGGAAAATTTGGCAAAACGATCGGCTACTCTGGGAAATGAGGGCACTCGCTTCTATTTGCATGCTTCGTGAAGTAAAAGCATGTATCTGCAAAATGTTCAACAATTTGTAAATTTTGCAAAAAATTCTTTAACAAATCAGTAGTTTGTGCTTCAGAATCAGTTGTGAACTTGAGAGTGGAACTTTCACAACTCTTAAGATTTTTGTGTGTAACATAAAATCTTGATACCTTGAAAATTTGCTGCTGATCTGGGAAAAAAAAAATATTTTTTAACTTTCTGATGTAAAAACTTAACTTTTGTGATTACGTCTTTATTTATTTTATTTTATTTATTTACTTATTTATTTTATTTTGCTTATTTATTTTTTTTTTGGGGGGGGGGGGGGGGGGTAATATTTACTAAGTTTTAAAAAATGTCGTTAATTGTCAACATGGGAAAATTATTCATCCTGGAAAATACATCAGGGGATTTTTTGGGGGGAAATGAGTATGAACCCTGATCTGATACAGAAGTGAAAAAATAGTACAAAATGAACAAAGACCTATTTTTTTATGTTTTCCTTGTCATACTCATTAAGTAGAAAGATGTATTATCCAGATGTCACAGAAGCCACATCAATCGTGTCTGGATCTGAAGCTAGAGATGGTTTTATCTTGGGAACATTGAAGTTCCACAATGTTATAGCAAAATTTGATACTAAAAAGCATATAAACAAAAAGCTAAACATAAGCATGTTTAAAATGTAAAACTTTAACAAGTCCATGAAGAACTGGAAAACAAATTAACATTTTTTTTTTTTTTTTTTTTTTTTTTTTTTATTGGTAGCTTAAGCATCTAACAAGGAAAGCAAATTAACCTATTGCACATAAAAACAAAAAAGTTTTATTTTCACCTTATAGTTAAGTTCCACCCTACTGTTCACATAGTCTAAGTATCTATTCAACAGACAATAAAAAGTCCTGGTGTATTTGTCAAAAATAATTTAATGTATACTTTAAAACAATTTAACAATCAAAAAAGGAATATTTTTAAGATACACACATACATTTCACTATTCTTCTTTATGAGCAAATTGAATTACAGCATAGTCACTAGAAAATTTCCAGTTGCTAGATATACTATTTAATCTTTCTGTTGTACCAGGTTGAAGGCCAACAATTACATCTGCTTTAACAGTTCGCAAAGCTACTAAACTTGTAGGTAAAAACCCATTAAGTGCAGTTTTAAATGAAGTGGTCTCTTCCCATTGTCTGTCACCAGTAAGTTTACGGTAATTGAGATCACCTTTAAAAATCAACAGATCACTTTGGCTTAATTTTTTGTATAAATCTGGATCTACCCTAGACATTTCACTATAATCATGTGGAAGTGTCCAAAACATTTGACTGTCGATCTTCCACACTTCTTTGGAAAAGTTTTCTAACCACTGTTTGCTCAGATCACCGAGAACCTTATTGTTACTCTGTGACAAAGTTTGTAACAAGCACTGAATGTCTTTCTCTAAAGTGTCGGATACAAACCAAGGCATCTGTTTCACATGTATACTGATTTTGGATACTAATTTTGCAGACAGGAGAAAATGCAACAGGCAGAAATCACTGAAGAGCTCAAATCCGGCATTGTCTAAAATCAAGTGAATGTGAGCTTTGTGAGAATGACTCGCTTCTTTTAAGCAGTTCCACACTTTTTCAGTGTTGTTCACTAGAATGTTACTGGATTCTTCATCACCGCTGCTTTTAGGGATATTTTCTTTTCCAGCAGACATAGACAAATCACACTTGTTACCCCATAAAGATATCTGTAAAATTATAATAAATTAATATATATCTATCAGTCAAGGAAATAAACAGTGGGCATCACAAGGAAGAGTAGCTCTCTCAAAATATATACTTTTTAGGTAACAAAATTATTTTAAAAGTAGAAAAAGATAAATGAAACAAAGTCAAAAATCTAGTATTTAATTTATGAGGTAACAAGTGTGATTTGTCTATATCGGTTAGAATAGAAAATATGCCTTAAAAAAGCAGTGGTATTGACAAATCGAATAACATTCAAGTGAACACTGAAAAAGTACGGAATTGCTTAAGAGGCTATTTCACTCACACAAAAACACCTGCTTGCTAATGTTAATCCTATGGGGGAATTTTTTTAAAATATCTCATTTGCATTTCAATATTTTTTTTAATGATTTCTTTTTGCATTGGATTGCTGAGGTCGATCATTACAAAGGCTGTTTTTTGCATTTTTGATTTTGTTTGCAGGTATTTTTTAATGAGGATACTTTCACTTTCAAAACCAGTTGCGAAATGCCATAGAAAAAACTGTAAACAAAATCAAAAAAAGCAAAAAAAAGGCCTTTGTAGAGATCGACCTCAGCTGCCCAATGCAAAAAAATATCGAAATGCAAACGAGATATTTAAAAAAAATTTCTCCCGCAGGATTAACATTTGCGAGTGGGTGTTTTCATGTCAGTGAAGTAGCCTCTTAAAAGAAGGGAGTCATTCTCATGAAGCTCACCGTCACTTGATTTTGGAAAAGGCCGGATTTGAGCCTTTCAGTGATTTCGGCCTTTTGGAGTTTCTCTTGTTGGCAAAATTAGTTTCCAAAGTCATTATACATGTGAAACAGATACATCAGTTTATACTTGTTTGTAAAAAATATTGAGTGCATTTTTAAATGCTGTAGTCTCTTTCCATTGTCTATTACCAGTAATTGAGATGGCTTTGGCTTAATGTTTTGTAGATATCTCACTATAATCATGCAGAAATGCCTAAAACATTTCACTTTTGACATTCCAAATTTCTTTGGAGACGTTTTCCAACCATTGTTTGTTGGAATCATCAAAAAGTTTGTGGTTACTATGCGACACAGTTTGTAACAAGCACTAAATATCTTTTTCTAAAGTGTAAGACATAAACCAAGGCATCTCTGTTTTACATGTATAATGATTTGGGAAACTAAGTTTGTAGATAGAAGAAAATGTAAAAGGTAATCCGTAATTGTCCAACACCAAGTGAATTGAGCTTTATGAAAAAAAGTCGCTTCTTTTAAGCAATTCCACACTTTTCAGTGCCATTGACATGTGAAAAGTGTTTGTCACTGATGTAACTTGTTGCTTCAGCACTGCTACTTTTAGGCATATTTTCTTTTCCAGTAGATATAGACAAATCACATATGTTACCCCATAAAGATATGTATAAAATAATAATAAATAAACATTTAAAAAAAAATGAGAGCATGAAAAGATAAGGAGATAGAGGGAAAGGCTAATCTTTTCCATAAGTTTGGTAATATTTTTTAAAAGATAAAAAAGGCCTGCAATGATTATTTTTTTATCAAAGTGAATGTTGCTTCTAATGTATATATTTTGTGTATGCTGACTTTGGAAAAATATTCAAAAAGCTCCATCTTGTACCACATACAGTTTTCAGGAATTTCTGCATAGTTGATAAATTATAAATTCAGTTATAAAGATACCAGAATTTTCTATTTATAAATTGTAAACTTAGCCATAAGGACACCAGAGACCAATAAATATCAAAATACAAATTATGGCTACTTATTGCACAGGAAGCAGTCAGAAGTAGTAGACAAGACAAAAAATCTAAGGGACAAGAAAATACTATGATTTTGACATTGTAACAGGTATGACCAAGTAACAAATCATATATTATAATACGAGCAAATCTTGTATGTGTGTGTGTATATATATATATATATATGCAAATTTTATCTTAAAAACAGCTCTAACAATTTTGACTAAATTTTGTATCTTGCCGTTTTCGGGCATGAAAAGACCATTGGGCTATGTCAGATGTTCAAGAAAATTCGATTAGTTGGTCATTTTGGGTCACTAAGAGTCAGGTTCAAGCTAATTTTATGTTAAAAAAAGCTGAAATGATTTTGACTAAATTTTGTATCCTACCATTTTGGATTATGAGAAAACATTTGGGCTAGGTCACATGGTCAAGAAAATTCAATTAGTGGGTCACTTTGGGATCACAATGAGTAAAGCTAAATAATGGTTGCAACCATTTTGGCTAAATTTTGTATCTTATCGTTTTCGGGCACAAGAAGACCATTGGGCTAAGTCAGATGATTGAGAAAATTCAATTAATGGGTCATTACGGGTCAGGGTCAAGCTAATTTTATGTAAAAAATGGCTGAAACAATTTTGACTAAATTTTTGACATTGAATTTTTTATTCTACTGTTTTTGAGCACAAGAAGATCATTGGGCTAGGTCACATGCCCGAGAAAATTTGATTAGTGGGTAATTTTGGGTCACTATGTGCCAGGGTCAAGTTAATTTTATGTAAAAAAAAGAAATGATTTTTATGAATATTGTATTTTACCATTTTGGATTACGAGAAGACCATTTGGTTAAATCATATATTTGAGAAATTTCGATTAGTGAATTATTTTTTGGGCCACTACAGGTCAAGCTAATTTTATCTAAAAAAATTGCTCTAACGATTTTGACTAAATTTTAGATTACAAGAAGACTATTGGGCTAAGTCACATATTCGAGAAAATTTGATTAGTGGGTCATTTTTGGATCACTATGGGTCACTGCATTCCAATGTGAATGAAGGTTGAAGCAATTATTAAGTTGTTGACAGTAAAGTAAGTTGCAAAGTTGGCAGGAAAATTGACTTTCAAGATTACCAATGCCAAAACATATGTTTGGCACCAAATGAAACAATGTCGCCTATTTTGGCGATATTTGTTGAAATTTTGACGACTTTTGGTGAAAAAGTTGGTTTTCAGGACTGAAAGAATTTTTTAAAAATTCCCAATAGGAGCCTAGATGGATGATTCAACCAATAATTCCCAATACAACAGAAAGCAGTATTTTGGTAGTTCAGAACAGTCTGCATTGAATTTATTATTATATTGAACACAAGGCTTATTTCAACACAAAGCTAATTTTAACCGAGTGTAGCTTGGTCTTCCCAACTGGTGAATAGATTACAAGATACGGCTTATTTTTAATAATTTTTTTTCAATAAAGTATTTAGACTATACTAGGTCAGTGTGATTAAGCTGGATCTTCATTCTCACTTTGTAGAAAGATGTCATATAATGGAAAAAAGAACTTGGAATTTTTTTAATTCAACTTATTGAAAAGCATTAATAACACCTAAAATGGTGCAGAAAAAGTGTATAAAGTATTTAATTACAGATGGAAAACGGATGGCCCAATATGGCCATTGCGTCGAAAGCTTTTTTTAAAGAACTCGTTTTCACTACTAAATATGCATATTTTTTCGCAAAATTTTAAAGGAAGCTTGGATACAGTTATATTTATGACCAAGTGAAATTACAAAGACTTCGGAAGATGAGAACTATTTTTTTATTGCTATGTTAAAGGAGCCGACGTGAAAACAAACGAACAAACAAAAAAGCGAGAAGAAAACATTTTTTTTTACAACTAGATAACACTATTTTTTCACGAAATTTTTACACAGGCTGTAAAACCATTTCATTTATAACCAGTAAAGGTTTCAAAGAGTTCGAACAAAAAGAACAAGAAAATGAGCACTTTTATCACTAAACATCAAAGCCATTAAATAATAAGCCCAGTCAGATAAATGGGAAACTTTTCGCAAGTTGAAAATAGCGCCATCTAGCGGTTGGGAGTGCTGCAACGATTCGCGGATGGTGGATTTGTCGTGAAGGAATGGCAACACAATGACGGGGTAAGTTAAGTTCTATGTTTTGATTTTCGATTTTGCATATTCAAATTTTTTATTTTTATTTTACTGTTTCTTTATTTAACATTGGTTAAATAAATCATATATAAATCAATTTTTTCTCAAGTAAGATTAATTTAAATTAATTAAGTGTTTTTATTTTCGGTTTGTAAATAGTTTGTATACGGAAGAAATGGCGATATGGAATTGGTTTTTCCCTTAGAATTCAAAACTTCTTTAAACAACTTTTATAATTACTAATTAATAAAACAAATATGAAATAAATTAAACTGGTTAAATGTTATAAATATTTCATAAAATGATTTCAAAATAAAACTGCAGAGCTGATGTAATCTGTCTCTGATATGCAGATTTATAAATGTAATTAATATTTATAAATATATTATTCACACAGTTGTTATATCAGAGCTCGACCATTGAAGGCTGAAAATAAAGTAATAGTTTTCTAACGATTCAGTACTTAAAAATTACGCTGTTTCCAGTAAATAGTTTAAACCAACAGAGTTCGGTGATATATAAGGTATAGTCAATATTTATGTGTAAAATATCATGATGTTCGCTATTTTCATATACTTGATATTTATTTTCTAAATACTGTGTATGATATTTTCAGTCAAATAAGTGTAAATGAATTTTTCAACTGTTATTAATTGTGCCCTTTTTTAGAGCTAGAAATATAGTTTGAAGTTGATAATTTAAATGTAAAACCAATAATTATGCGAGATATTATTTACATGAAATAGCCACTGAAAGATAAACTGTTAAATTTAGATATACATTATTAGGTAGCTTTCAATACAAAAAAGTATAAAGCTACCTATTGCAGCCGTTCGGAGGAAAGCAGTTCCGGAAAATTTCGATACATTTTCACCGATCATGACCCCCAGACCCCAAAACCACCCTCCGTTTAAATGTTGATTTATATATATATATATATCTGACCTATGTCATACGATAACGCTCGTATTTATAAATCAATTTTGATGAAACTAATTGTGTGTATTAAGCTCACCAATGTCTCGACCGAGTTCGTTGGCCAGCTTGGTCCGCCATTTTGTTTCAAGATGGCGGCCAATTAAAAAATTAAAACTAAAATAAATATACAAAAAAATTAAAAATTCAAATTTATTTTTTAATTCAGTGTTAGGCCTTGAAACGAGGATTCCAAAGCATTTTTTGTTTTACCTCTATCTTAAAAAACGGCTGAGATAGAGCAGTTTGAAATTCTAGGGTGGCTGACATTTTGAAACAAGACAGCACATTACAAAAATTTTCATTGTTGTAATAATTTTCCCAATCAAACGCATAAAACTATATATTCATATCTGTTAGCGCCAAATTCTCGCCAAACTTGGCGACATTTGGCGAAATATCGCCAAATTTGGCGACCAAAATCAGTCTTCATAAATGAAGCCCATTTGGCTATTGCTCAATAATTTGGCGAATTTCTTATTCAAATTCAGTATTAACGAATCTTTTGCATTTTAAGTTGCTGTTTTCGTGTAACATTAGCTAAAATTTTAAAACGAAGATATAGGAAAGCTACCTTTTCCTCCCGGTACAGGCCGGAAGGACTTTTTAAATTTTCATTTGAAATAATCTTTTCTGGTTTGATTTATTTTAGTTTAAACTGCAATATCTGAAAATATTTATAATCGTCAATACATTGTTTATTTTGAAAATATCGGATATTTTTGTGTTTATATATATATATGGTAGATGTGCCAGTAATGGGCCACCTTCAACATTTTTGGTTTGTAAAAAAATAACCAATAAAAATTCAGCCTTTTTTATTTCATTAATATGCTTTCTTTAAATTCTAGTTTTAAATACAATCATAATATCATTTTGTGGGGTGTCCATTACTGGAATTTAGGGTGTTTTGATTTATTTCTGTTATTTACAATTAAATTTCGATTCACATTGGAAAATGTGACTATGAGCATGGTTAAATATTGTTGGTAGATTAATATAATATTAAAAAATGTGGAATATAACAATTATAACTATTAATTAAAAAATAATTTTTAAAGAAATTTCGGTACTTTTCGGTTAGCCGGGCGCCAGTGATATATATACATGTATATATATACACACAAACACATATATATATACATATCTACATATACATATATATATACATACACATATATATACATATATGTATGTATATATATATGTGTGTGTATATACATGTGTATTTATATATGTACATATATCACTGGCGCCCGGCTAACCAAAAAGTACTGAAATTCCTTAAGGGTGTACATTACTGGCACATCTACCCTATATATATATATTTGGTATAGATGCTGCAGTGGTCTGCAAAATATATGCGCGAAAAAATCTTTCCAACTTTGGCGATACTCACTAAGATCCAAAATCTGGTCCTAGAGAAGTGAGATTAAGATACGATTTTGTATATTCAATTTTTTTATTTTACTGTTTATTTATTTAACCTTGGTGGCTAAGATGCTTTACACTCACGCAGAAAAAAAAAATTAATCCGTTAAAAAAAGGAAAAAAGTCGGCAAATTTAGGGAATTTTTTCCTTTAATGGCAACCTAGCCATTGTATTAAAATTAAGTTATTCGTTTGGCGCGGTCTTGAAAATCGCGCCAACCAAAAAGTCGCCAAACTTATGTTTATATGTTTGCATGAGTGTAAAGCATCTGTTCCACATTGGTTAAATAACCCATATTATGTAAATCAATTTGTTTTTGAAGTTCTGTGTCTATATATTGTGAACAGCTATTATATACTAATTATTAATATGCAAATATTTATTTTATCAATATTAACAGTTTATCATTAAGGCGATTTAAATAAAAAAGACTTTTCTCTGCTCAACTATGTTAAAATTCCTGGGCACAGATGTTATATACAAACCATGTTGGCGCAATTACAACAAAATGGCAATTTTTAGCCTCACATGGTAAACCGATTATTATTTTTTTTTTATTCTATTCTATAAATTATTTTTATTATATTTATCAATAGAAAAGTATCAAAATAACATATTTATTTACATCAAACTACCATTTATTTATTTTTATTATATTATTTTATTTTTATATTGAAATAAAAAATCACGTGCTATTATTGCATACTATTTGTAACTAATATTCCAAAACAAAGTTTTCGCCAAATTGGTGAGAAAAAAAAATTCAACATGGTGCGTCTGTGCCAATTCCTGACATGCTCATACTTTTCTCTGGTTTTTTAAACATCAAAGTATGAAACAGATCCCTATTTCTGTATTATTTTTATGCTGATATGATTAAAATTTGGGTACTTTCATGTTATCACGGGTTCCAAAGATGAATCGCCAAGCGACCAAGATTTATCGCCAAATTATAAAGCATGTATGGCATTATAATAATATATGATATATAACATTTCTTGACGTATATGGCCAAGTTATAGTCATATATAATGCATATATGATGTATATATGACACATAAGACGTTAATAATATGTGTGTAATGACGTATATGGCACATATAGGAGTGTTTGGAATATATATATATATATTATATATATGCGTATCTAGGATGCATATATAAGCTTTGCGATGCTGTTGGCGAAATCATAACTGCAACCTTGGCAGGCATTTTTTTAAGCTTTCGGAACATTCCTAATGGTTATTGTAATTTGTTATTATTTTTTTTTTTGACATGGTGTCAATGTTGAATTCTCTCCCCTCCCCCCAATCATCAGATAACCATTTTGTAGCACTCAACTGCTGAGGCATCAGCATTTCTCGGACATGCCAGTTAATTCGGCCTTTATAGCATTATTTTTTTTTTAGAGATTATATTACAAAAGGAAGTTTATGTTATCTTTCTGAATTTAATTATATATTATTCTAAATTTTTCTCAATTCATAAAATAAAAATTTGTGTTTTGTCAAATTACATATATATATATTTTTACCTGCAAAATGTTTTCTTCGTTACTAGATTTTATTAAATTTGTTAAGTACAGGTCGTATATGACATGTGTATACGATGTACATATGGCATATATAAGTAACAACACATGCATTATTAAGGGGCTGCTTCGCTAAAACTCCCAATCATGAAATCTAATGTTAGTCTACGGGGGAAATTTAGAAGCGTGATTACTCATTACCTAATATAATTATTAAAACAAGATTTTCACCATCAGAAAGTATGCATCAGATGCCAACAGTTTACGTTTTAAAAATTCTCTCTTTTAAATCGTTAGTATTCCTAAGAAGATGATAAAATTTCATCAAGTAAATCTCCCCTATTCAACCTGTAAATATCCACAAATTGTATGCTCATAATTTATATTAATTCAAATTTGAATTCTTATGTCTTCCTTAGATGTCAGCGATGGATAAAGCTTATTGGAATTCAGGAAAAGAGTAAGTCGGAAATCTGTTTGTATAATAATTACAGACTTTGTGGTGATCGCTCTATATCATCATGGTAATGAACTTTAATGACACCAGAAGCACACACTCTGCAAACAGCTATCTTAATCTAATATCTCAAGATGTAAATATTTTGCATCTGTGAGCTGTATTTTATTATTTCAATTAAATATAAAGTATCACAAAATAATATAATTTTGAAACATTCATTTTTATTTATTGTTTGTTTTTAAATGTTTAATAAATGTGTTTGTTCTTTTAAATGATCATCTTTATTGTCTATCCACCACATAACATTGTTATCCTTTTGCAGTTAAGTTAATTACTTTGATTAAATGTTAAGTAATAGGAGAAGGCAGTAATAAGAAATAAGGGGAAATCCCTATCTTACTTCTAATTTTGAAGTAATGTTCTTTAATCGCAAATCTTTAAAAAATTCAATATCATGAAAAGCAACTTCATTTGAGAATTCACATCTGCTCTTGTAGTGATATTACTTTACTTTTTAATGTATGATATTTTTACCGATGGTATAAATGTACCTTACTAAATAACTATATTTTATTATTTAAAAGTTTTTTTTAATATATTGTCTTGAAAAAAATATATATCGTAATATCTAAAGATCTGATAAGAATTCTTTGAAATAGTCAAGCAATGTGGTGATTTTTTTCTTATGTATTATATTTATTCTAGAACCATTTTAATTTATGTAATGTTGTGTATACCTAAACTATGGTAAGCTGATTAAAAATAAGATCTATCATTGATGTAAATCAATGTTGAAATTTTATTCTTGAAAAATTTAAACGACCTTCACGTTATTTAGATTAAATAAGCCAAAATTTTTGCTCTACTATGCTTGATAAATTAATACTACTGTTGTTTATTCTATAATATCTTTCAACTTTTATCTATGTTTGTTTCACAGCGTTTGAAAGCACAAAATACAGATAATAAAGGCTAGAAGTCTACATATGTTTATAAATGATCAATCAAAAAAAAATTATATGTTTTCTCTTAAACAGAAACTTGAAAATTCTTTTAATAATATAAATAGATAAGATTTTTTTTTCTTTTTCTGCTGATTGTAAATTTATTAAAACATCTTATTAAAGTACCTGAAAATACCATGTTCACTATAATATTCTACACAAAGACACATATTAATGCTTCTACTTAATAGTAATAATTAAGTAAAGTACTAAATAAAAATTAAAGAATACAAATAACTGCTATTTTTATGTTAGCTGGGTGCCAATGATTACATCTCTATATAATTGACATCCGGCTAACATAAAAAATACCAAATATATTTAGAAAGATTCTTTCCTCCAAATGAATAATAATACTAAAAAGTACAAAATGATTGAAAATTTTTTCAGGTGTACAAAATACTTTACATCTAGATATGAGCTGACAAAAAAAATAAATTTTATTTGTATTGTTTGAGTTATAACAATAGAAAAGATACAAAACAATCTGAAATAAAAAGTACTTTTTAATGTATGTTTGTAAAGTAAAATTGGGGAAATTGTTTTTGAAGTTAAAGATTATCTGATTTCTAAACAATTGTATACAGTATTTTTTTTTCTAAATTATGTCTTAGTTTACTTTTAAATGATCTATATGTTACTAAATTACTTCTGCCAACTCAAAAAATAACATTTTTCCAGAATTTGTCTTCATTAAGACAACTTGATTTATTATAATAATATATTTATATATATATATATATTAGTACACATTATTTTAGCAAGATTTTTACAAGAATACCTGAAGTATGAAGACAGATTATTTTTAAAACCTCCTACAAATCTAAGTTGCATATCAATATCTTAACTTAGGAAGAAAAAAAATCCTTAATTAAAAAATCTGATTTTAATTTTTGAAAAGTATTTTTTTTTTCTCCCTTTTTTTCACACTTTGATCTAAAACAACCCTTGAACATCCTTGAAAAGTGCTTGAATTTTATTTGATATATTTGTATTTTGAGAAACAACTAACTTATATAACATAAAAAATATGTAGAATTTTACCTTTTTAAAAACACTCCATACAAAATGAAATGCATTAAATTTAATATTATTATTATTTTTGGTTATGGGTACTGTGAAGGTCAGTGTTAAAACAAAAATTCTCCTCCAAAAGGGGAGGGGGAGGGGGTGAACATTGCACTTCTACAACAAATATAAACATAAAATCGTTCTCAAGTGTATGAACCATGAACTTTGTCGTTTTATCTGTGTTTTTAGAGACAACTTACTTATGACATAACTTTAAACATAAAAAAATTATATTTATAAGCATAAAACCACAAATCCTCCACTGTGTGTATCCCAAGCCTTCTGCTGAATTCATCACTGCTAAAACGAGAGAATAGTTAGTATTAAACAATGTTTTTGAATTATGTCTATTCAGTTCCATGTTGATAATTTTTCCAATTCATTTCAATTAAGAAAACCATTTAAAGATAAAGCTAAATTGTTTTCACCAGATTTGTTTTACATTTATATGACAATTTACATTTTTCACCAAAAAAAAAAAAAAAAAAAAATGTGCTTTTAAGGGTGCGGGAACATTTTAGCAGGCGAAATCGTTTGTTTTGGACAATTTTGCTTTTGTTTTTATCTTGACTGAATATATTAAGGATACGTATACACACAGATTACAAATAAACAAGAAGTATGCTATGTATATTATGAACATAAAAAAGTGTACATGTAACAAATAAATAAAATCTAAAGATGACAATACGTTAAATTGGACCATTGTAATACAAAACATACCAAAGTAATCTATTTTATGATCTTAACATACTTGAATTATTCTTATTACCCATTTATCTGTAATTCTGATTGTGTGAATAGGTATGCAAAAAAGATTCTTAATAATATTTAAGTTAGATAAAAGGAAACAAAAATAGTGTCCAAGAGGTATTTTCATCTGTCATTGTTCTTACTCCTTATAAGGAAAAAGTCTTTATGATACGGGATTTTTTTCTGATTAAAAAAAAATATATATATTTCCATAAAGAAAAGAAAGTTACTATTTTACAGAGGTATTTTTAGCTTTTTCAAGATTCCCGAATGAATAATTCAGAAATGTTTCTTTTTCTGTCTATTCTTTCAAAACTTTTTTGTGTGAATTGAAAGTTATACAGATTTATAGGAATTGATTCTATTATTAAAGATGAGTTTACTTATTGATTGGGGAAGCTTTTGTTTATACATGAGAGATTTCATTAATCTACAGGAATTTATTCTGTATTTAAAGATAAGTTTCTGAATCAAAAAGGAAAAGTTTCTTGAAAGAAAGAAACAACTTTCTATTTTTCCAGATTTTATTCCTTGTAGGTTCGGAAAAGTTTTCTTATCGATAAGGGTAACTATAATTCCATTTCCAACAGGAAACTTTTTCATTTTTTTTAAGTGCACAATCTTTGTCATTGTACCTGTGTTTTGAAACACAGCTTACTTATAATGTCTTATAATAACAATTTTAACATAATATAAAAATAAAAGCATAAAATTGCAAATCATCTGGTGTATGTGTACCCTGCCCCAACCGCTGAATTCATCTCTGATATAGTATATAATTCACATACTAGAGGCAATAATTCGATTAAATTTAACATATGCCACATAGAAATCTATACAAATGTTGATAGTTAACTATCTGCTAATTAGTCATTAAATACATATATTGGGTTATTCAGAAAGTTCCTTCTGCTTAAGAATTTGTACCAGAAAATTCTGCCAGTCAATTATAAGACATTAGCTATCTGATTTAATGTCTAATAATAGAATTTTCCGGTACGAACCAACTTTCCGAGCAACCCAATAGTTACATTAAAAGTTTGAAGTCTTATTATTTTTTAAAGTAGCATTTTAGCTGCAGTTTACTAAATTATTAAAATCATAAGTTTTCTTTTTCTTTTCTAAAGTATCTGTGGATATTTGAACCAAAAAGTGCAAGAAATTTTTTTTACAAAATTTCATGATGATCTGTTTTTACATAAAATATTTATTTAATGAAAATTCGTAGTTTTTTAAGAGAGAAGGGTCAATTATATTGATTTCTTTAAATAAGCTTTTTACTAACAAGGGAACGTCTTTTGGTGCAGCTCGCACCTAGCATTGAGACAGGGTGGCACTTTAAAGCCCTATATTACGAAGTTTGAGAATTGTTGAAAATTTTGTGTTAAAATCATTTTTTTATTTTACAGCAGCATAACTTTCAGAAAATGCAATTTTCGAGACCATTTATTGGACTATTAACAGAGAAGTTTTTTAAATACTTTAAAATACAAATTAATTAATAGTAAGAATAAAATATTGAAAGAAGTTTAAAAAACTCTTTAAAAACCTACGAATTTCATTTTGAAAAATTTCAACATTATAATTGCATTTTTGGTGGCGTGACATTGACTGTAGACTTTTTTCAGAAAACCCTGGACGAATGTCATACTTTACTGCTGTGTCAGTAGTGGTTTGGATTCATAGCACCCTATTTGGCGACTTGACTCGCTTTTAGCATGAAATTATCAATTAAAAATCCAATAATGAAAAAATAATATAGTATAAAAAATTTAAAAATATGACTTTAACAGAGAAATTTTGCCAGTTCTCTAACTTTTATGTATAGGGCTACGAAATGTACCATGTATGGATGCTAGGTGCGAGCTGCACCAAAAGTGGTTCCTTTGTAAATATAATTTTTAGCAACTAGAACTAGATCAATGTATTAAAAACAAGAACAAAAAATTATGTGTGATTATCCAACACAGCCAGAAAATTGTAATGAAACTTCACCGTTAAATAAGGTGAAGGGAGATATGTAAGTAAACATTATAGAAAACATATAACATATTGAAAAATACAGTTGTCAAAATTACATTCCAGTGTCAAAAAAGTAGTCGAATTATTTTGTGCAGCCCTGTATATGATCAATAAATGGGGATATATAGCATGATAAAATTTAGTTCAGTTAGAATATTCACATTTAGCAATTTTCACTAACCAATCGAAATGCACTCAAAATCTTTTGCACAGCCCTGCATATTATCTGAAGCTTTTGTACACACCAATAATTAAGCTAAAAGGCAACTTAAAATTCACTCGCAGCAATTACCAACCTTAAACGACAATGTATATTTTTCTTTGTGTAGCTCTGTATATGAATTTATTTATATACTACAAACTTTTATTAGTCTACTAAACATAGTTCAGCAGGAAAATGGTTAACACAATTAAAAACTACCCTTAAGTAATTCACTCTCATAATCTGTAATACTTACGGATTCCCTTGTGTAGCCGTGTATATGAACAACCGAGTTTATAAACACACGTACTATGAAAAAATTTAGTTAAACTTAAAACGCAAACCAAAGTTGAAACCCACATATCACACATTGACTCTAAATAACACACCTGTACTGTAACTGATATCTTTGTGAATCCCTGTAAATAAACGCAATTCACACCACTTTGATGAGAGAAATTAATAAGTGCACCTCAGTAATGTATATAATTTTCATTATGTTTGAAATAGTGAAATATCACTATATTAACCTACAAACAATTTTCCCCCATAGAACAATGTGTAACAGAATTCTTTTGTTTGACCCTGTAAATGAATAATTAATGTTTTGCATACCATATTCTACAAAACGCCTGTTTTGATGTGCTTCATAATTATATATCAATTTCATCATGTTTTAAATGACGTAGCATCATCAAAATGCACTTGAAATGATTATTTCCCATTGACTGTAATGTAACGTAATATTTTTGACTGTCCCTGTAAAAAAACTATAAGTTGAAATAGGGAACATGCTATAGTGAACGACAAAAATTTCAGGGCAATTCGAGTATATTTATGAGAGTTAGAGCATGGACAGACAAACCGAAGTCACAAACCCTTTTCAACTAGGTTGGAAAGTGTTAAAAAATGATATGCTGAATACAAAATTGTGAGATGTTATGGGCAATTTAACCTGCACTTCCTTTAAATGCTTTCTAATTACTGGGGCCTTTTACATTAAAGCTAAAACTATTATGAAAATAAAAATAAAATTGGAATTTTAAATATTTCTTTGTATATATTTTTAACAAAAAACTAATAATTTATCAAAAATATTTCAAGATGTTAAATTTTATTTATTCTTTTCGTTTTATATTTTATTTATTTTATGAAAAAATTTCTGATAAATTGTAAAATTTTTAATTGCATAGTTCTTAAAAATCCAATAAAATATAAAAATGTTCAGTTTTTTTTTATATTCTAGTTATCCTGTATGCATAAAATCTTTAAATAATCTTCATTTTTATTGAGTAAATATTTCAATTACTAGATTTTAAATTATTATTAAATTGCTAAAAAATCTCAAAAACATTTAACATCGTGAAATATTGTTATAAAATATTCTTGTTAAACTATCAGTTTTTTGTTAAAATGTGTACAAAAAAATATTTAAAATTCCAATTTTCTTTTTATTTTCATTATAATTTTAGCTTTAATGTAAAATATCCCAATAATTAGCAAGCTTTTAAAGGAAGTGCAAAAACAAAAAATCGATACAAATGATAAAAATCGTATAAAATATCGATATAAATAAATCGTATCGTTTCTCTGCGACGCACTTGTTTTGTCCTCCTTCCGCAGCAGAGGAATGGCGCTAGTGTCCCCGCTAACAAATTTAACACTATCTGACTGGGCTTATTATTTAATGGCTTTGCTAAACATCAATATTTTTTGCAATTTTTTCATTTTAAAATCTGATTTCATACAAAATCGTGTTAAAGATATAAAATAATAAAAGCTTGATTTTTTTAAATTTATTATCACGGGCCCGGGCAAGTCAGCTAGTATCTTGTTATAAAGCAAAAGTGTGGACAGAAAGTGTAAAGTGTAGTTTCATATAGGTGATGTGTTGTTAAAACAGACAAATGTATAATTTCTACATCTAATGTGTAGTTATTGGTGGTACTGTCCTAATCACACTCATATGAGACACAAAAGAGATTAGGGCAACAGAATGATTCACTGATTATTACCTGTAAATACTTAGCAAAGATGCTGTACAATTCATCAGAATTTTGGAGATCTGTTGTCACCTGCTGTAATGTTTTACCAAGTTTCGATACATCATCCATGGTGGATGTTAATGCCTCCAACTTCTGCATATAGAAAGGATCGTAATCTTTCAGCACAGAACTAAAAAAAAAATATTAAATTAAAAGATCTTTAAAATAATAGAATTTAAATATTGTGATAAAATGAAATTTATGCACAATCACATAATAAGATCACTAATTATAATTAAAATATAGATAAAATGCTTAAGTGATACAAAGAGGAACACAAAAGGCTTATAAAAACCTCTTAATGATCGACATATGTTTCAGTGCTCATGCACAGCACCATTTTCAAGATATATAACGATAAACAAAAATATTTTCACAAATTTTTTAAAATAAACATTACGAGATCATATGTGTACAAAACACAGGTGCTTGAAATAGTCAACTGTAAACATGAAAATTAATATTTCCTTATTGCTTTTTTAAAACTGAAAAGTATCTTGTGCCAAATTTTAGGTCATTCAAATGAGGCAGATTCATTGCAAATGTTCACGTTATGCATATAGATTTCTATTGATGCACGGATAATAGATGGGAAATAAAGCTTTGATGGATAAATTATTTTACTATTTTTAAAATCAATTTTTAAAGTCTCGGTTCTAGGTAGTCTTACCAGTGCTGTAGTACTTCTGCCATATGCTCTTTTAATCTTGTTTTAAACTTTCTAGTGGTCATTCCTATATATTCCAATTTATGCAGTTAACTTATGCAGGTCATAAAAATAATTTTTTGGCTAAAATTAATTGATGGAATGAATGTAATTAAAATTATTCAACTGGATTAAATTAAACTCCACTCTTTGAACACTGGTGTAGGTTTCTAGAAAGTAAAAATATACATATTTAAATTTCTAACACAATGGAATTGTTGGATTTGAATGCTGGACCAACCATTTTGACTAGGTTAATTTTAACACAATTATTCAAATTGGCAAAGAAATCATACAAGTTGTAATTTTCCAACTGGATGAAAAATGTCCGGGCCAGGATTTGAACCTGGGATCTCTTGGCTGAAGCTGCCATTCTCTACCAACTGAGCTATCCCGATCGAATCTGGAGGGCATAATTCATCCAGTTAACCTTATTGATCATAGCATCTGGTCTGATATTTTAATCAACTCAACAGAATTATGCCCTCCAGATTCGACCGGGATAGCTCAGTTTGTAGAGCGTGGCAGCTTCAGCCAAGAGATCCCAGGTTCGAATCCTGGCCCGGACATTTTTCGTCCAGTTGGAAAATTACAACTTGTACAACCATTTTGAAACTGAAGTCATTACTTATGCACCACTAATGCTTGATGGCATAGCTGCAATATTTATCACATACTCTTTAACATTTCCTTGGTGATTTTCTCTATGGACTCAGTTGCAAAATGGTTTAAAAATGGATTAAATACCTCAGCTGTCATCTGATTTCTATGAATATATATATACAGTTTTTGCAGCAGTGGTTTATAACACAGTCGCACAACGGGAGCTCAATTGGAAGTACCATTCGGAATTTACCATGTTCACACACACACACCATGATTATAACACTTTCCATACATTATGTGTTTGGAAAGTAAATGATTTTTTCTTTCTTTCTTTCTTTTTTTGCATAGGATAGCTGAGGTTGATCTCTAATATAGCCATATTTTACTTTTTCGATTGAAGATTTTTTAAACAGAGGTATTTTCACTTTCAAAACTCGTTCCAAAAGTGAAAGTATCTTTATTTTAATTTTAATTAAATCTTAATTTTAAAATAAAGTCAATTCCTACTTAGGTCAAATAGAAGTTTTTTTCCAGCGATCTACACGCTTCGCCACTGACGGTATTTATTCCTAAATTTATATCCTGCTAACTATCTTACATAAGAGAAATTTTTTAAATGTATTAAAAATTAAATAAAAAATAAATAGCTAAAATACTAAAAATTAATAGCTCGAAAAGTATTTCTCACAAAATTGTTAGACAAACTGCATTAGAAAAAAAAAAACTGTATTTTTCTTGATATAAATTTCAAATCTAATGATTATGCCGTTTTTCAAATATTGAATTTCAAAAATTACTAAACCAAAAAACCACCAATTACCAAACTAAAAAATTACCAATGAAATACCATAGCGAAACCTTCACGCATAAAAAGATAATGGGGCTGTTCACGGACGAAGATCAGGCGGCGCACAGGCGAAGGAGATTATAAATACGGAGTGAGTTTATACTGTTGAACAGAAATGGAATATAAAACTAAAATTAATTAATTAAATTTAATTAATGAATTAATATTTGAAAAAACTGTATTAACATCAAGTGTTATCCACTACAAGTTTTAAAAAATGTATTTCAACTTGAGTGGATGAATAAAAAGCATTTTATTAACGATTGAAAATTTCAACAAGATATATAAATATGTACAGGGTGTGAGCTAATAGTAGGAATTGAAATAAATTTAACAATGTGTGAAATGATCTATATTATGCAAAAATTTATAATCTGCACAATTCCTGGTCCCAAGGAATAAAATATAAACATCATCTATATATATATTAATATCTTTCAGACATATTTAGCCTTGTTTGTGAGGTAAGTTTAATGATGTGTGAAATGCGATCTATATAACGCAAAATTCTATAAAATGCATAATCTCTTATCTTAAGGTGTGTGTTACAAAGATCTTCTACTGTATAACTAAATAGTTAATTGATTATTTGAATAGTTTATTAATCAGTTGATTATAACTAATTACTACAATAAAAAAGTAATAAATGTCAAAAATGCATCTCACCTCAACTCAAAAGCTTCTCTTATTCTTCTATAAAGGTAACACTCAACATACAACCAAGAGGAATCGTACCATGCGGCTGGAAAATCATGATTGGAATTTTCCTCTTCTAAATAAGTGTTCCAGATAGGGATGTCGCTTCCGTCACTTACGAGAGGTTTAATGGGTTTGTTGGTGATCATTTCATTTTGAAGAGCTGACAATCGACCAATGACATTCTTCATATCATCTGTACCGATCTAATAATTACCAGCAGAAGAACAAGTAACAATTTATTAGAAACGGAAAAATCTGATTGTGAAAAATGACACGACATTACTTCAATTACTTAAAATTGAACAAAAAGAAAAGAAAAGCACAAAGATTTTATTTGTATGATACAATAAAATTATTTCAATATTTAAAGCTGTAGGTATAATTTCATATAAAATTATTGTTCTTTTTTTTTTTAAATTTGTTTATTATGTATTTAATAAAATTTTATTCTGATTAGTGATGTATAGTCGTTACCAAAGTTGGGCAAATTTTTAATTGCAATTTTCTGCAATGTAACAATGTAACTACAATTCCATTGTATGTAATTGATTACAGTTACACACAGGGGCAGGAATTTTCAGAAAATCTTACCAGCCAGCAAGATGCAACGTACAGTTGAAAATCATTAGGACAAAATGTACACAACTGCAAAAATAGTTAAATATTATTACTGCAATGCATTTTCATATTTCTTTTTCAATAAAATTAAAAAATATATACAACAGAGGAAAGCTTAGTATAGAATAGAACTTAGTACAATGCTAACATTGCAGTAATTTGGAAAGTTGTAACATACAGCTAACTAGTAAAATAATACAGTTTTTAGCATATCTTCTATAGCCTGTGGTTTTTCAAATTCACTCACCCATTCATAAAATCTACTCACCAGTGGTGTGTAAAATAATGTATTTCCTCAATTCTGGTTACACACATTTAAGCACAGAAATTTCATCAAATAATCGGATGGGGGGGAGGGGGCAGTTCCAGCTACAGTGCTGTCAGAATTTTTTATGGCATGTAATTGTAACTATAATTAATTACATACAATTAAATTCTAATTACATATTGCAGATAATTGCAATTACAAATTTGCCCGCTTCTGAGTGTTACATTTTCATAACTTCGATATACACTTTTTCATAAAACAACCATTTATAAATATTCCAGAGATCCAGTTATTTCAGAAAACATAGACTATGTAATGATTAAAGATGAGACGGGCTTAGCCTGAGCCCAACTCCAGGCCTGAAACAACCTCAGGCAGGCCTTAATTTCTAAGAAAAAAGTACCGGAACCCTAATATTCTGCAGCACTAACACCCATAGTAGCGTATTCCTCCACCGTCACTCCAATCTGCATATTTATATTTCATACATTATTTTAAAAATTTAAAACATTGCTTTTTTATTTAGAAAAATAAAAAATTTAAATACATCTATCTGCGTATACTTAACTATCCACTGTTCCACTTTTTAGTTATTACTACTTCCAAATAGAAACATTTGCCTCATCTTAATGTTAATTAACCACAGAATTCTGTGATTAAATAAGCTCAGGATTATGATTTGTATGAAATAGTGTTAACACAAAAAACGGAAGTTAAATGGACACTCTGTCCTAGCTATTAAATGTTTATCAAAATAACAATTTACCTCTCTTAATTTATCTGCTGTATTATTATTAACTTCATTTGACAAATTTGGCAGTGATGACTTTTTATTTCTGAAAAGCAATCCCAAAATGAAAATGAATAATTATATTTTAAGAAAATAACCTTTTTCTTGACATACAGAATGTAAATTTACTAAGTTTGAGTTGCATGAGAAAGGATATAAAAAGACAGAGGACACATGCAAGTTCTTTTTTTTTTTTTTTGCGGGGGGGGGGGGGGGGGGGGAGGGGGGGTGAAATAATTTTACTAAAATAAAAAAAAGTTTCATTTTTACAGAGGTAAAGAGTTTCTATTTTAGATAATATATATATAAATTACTAGAACTATCTGTGGATTAAATAAAAATTTATGAATTAAACTATTATTTACATTTTTGAAAGTCATATGTTATCTTATTGGCACCAAAGTATTTAAAATATTATAAAAAATACATTCAGTTGTTATGATTTTTGAACCCTCAAACAAAAAAATAAATTCAATTAGTCTTTAATTTAATTTTTGATTTTAAAATTGAAAAAAAAGAAACAATTAAAATAATTTTTTTTAAGTCAGTATTCGGCCTAAAACTTGGCTGAATATTCAGTATTCGGCTATTTGGCCAAATCACTATTCGTTACATCCTTAATAAAAAGTTAGATTTCATAATTTTAAAAATATATATTTTTTACTTTAAACTATGTCACAACATAAATATTTACCTCATTTGAAATGTTTTTGTAACTGGAACTATATGTCTATAACCAAAGATTGAGAAATTAAAAGTCGGCGATAGATAAATTGCACCCTGTATATATACATATATATAAAGTTTTGAATTGGGGGTGGTTTGGGGTTCTTCTAGGAGTCATGATCGACATAGATCTGCAAAAAAATTTCAGAAATCCCAACGTAGGGAAGAATGTTAGGTAGTATTTCTTACGAAACATACCTAAAAATTGGGAATCTCATCATTTGACCCAAAATCAGCTTTAAAAATATTAAAAGCCTTTCTTTCTATTTTTTTTTTTTTTTTGGGGGGGGGGGGGGAGATAATTTTTTTAGCTTGAAGTAACTGATATGATAAAAATAAAATCTAATTAAGGAACTAGTTTTATTAGTTTTGATTAGTATTAATGCAAAGTTCTGACAACTCTTTATGATAGAGGTGAAAATTAGCAGTTGCCACTCGCCACATGGCAATTAAAAAATCAGCCATCGATCGCCACCCTAGTCGTCACTCGCCAAGTGGCGATTAAAAAATCTGTTATCGACAAAATATCGACGAAATACACCATTTGTCACGGAAATATGCATCTCTACATAGATTAAATATAATTAGAGAACTGGTTACTTATTTTTCCTACCAGATGCAAACAGATTTCAACTACTTAGCTGTGTTTTCAATATATCGGCTTTTTTCTCATGTGCTTACTCTTTAGTTGGATTTTTTTTTTTTCAAGAAATACAGCATTATTCTGCAAAATATATTCATCAGCTTTGATTCCACATGCATTTCAAGTAATTTATTTCTTTTTTCCCACCGGATACAAGAGGATTTTAAGGATATTTTAGTATCTTCAATATTTCGACTCCTGCCACATGCTCACCAGTTGGATTATTTTTCTTCAAGAGATACTGTTTAATCATGCGAAATACACTCATACTCATAGAATAGGTATAAAACTCTTCTAGAAAAATATGTTTATATACAACGATTATAATTTATCTAGACGTCAAGAAAGTTTGAAAACATAATAGTGGCCACTAATGAAACAGAGTCTACCGGCCACTGGCTACTAACTAAATTTCCCAGTTTTCACCTATACTTTATGATTAGTTCCTTTAAAGTTTTTGAATTGCACATTTAAAATACATAATTGTCTTGTCTGTTGGTGCTTTAATTTTAAGCTTTTAATACTTTAAAACTGAAGCATCAATGGAAAAGATGCATGGTATTGAATGTTTAATGGCTAGCACATGACAAGAACTTAATTTTTGAAATGAAGTATGTCATGTCATAAAGGGTGTACACATTAAACAAACGTAAAGCTTAAAATAACTTGAAGTGATTCTTTATATGGTAGAATGAAGCTTTCTGCTTTATTCATAATAGTTTTTTTTAGAATAGTCTTTCTAAATCCTGGAAGATATTATGACACACTCTGCAGGGCCCGACTTATGATGCAAAATGGTTTAAATTGGCCAAAAGTGACCAAAATTATTACATTTTCAAAGATTTAGGAAGGGAGTGTAGCCCTCTGCTTCCTGTGCCCCAAGTTCCCTCCTCTCCCAAAAAGAACAATCTACATCATCAGAAAACTAATGTTATAAAATTTACATAAAAATACTTTAGAACATGGGGAATGAAGTAACAACATAACAAGTGTTGAAATTTGTTGCTATTAGTATAAATGCATTCCTGCACTTGTCTTTCCATATCATGGAATCACCCAAATGCATGCTGATGCACTACAAAGATTAAATTTTATAATATGATAGAAAATTTTATATTATAACAAATAGCCAAGAGTGACTGAAAGACCTGCATATTACACTTACATTTACACTTAAAAAGCTCACATGAGTCGTTATATTCCTGTGCAAAAAAACAACAACAGTGTTCTTTCATCTGTTAAAGTTGTGACCCTCTTTCTTGCGATACCCTGTATACAGATGTAAATAGCACTTGGTTCGAAATTTATGTATACATACAACAGGTATGAAGTAATAATAATAATAGTCACTTCAACATCATTTCCGAACAATTTCCATGGATAGATAAAAGGCCCACCCCCCCAGAATGATGCTTGCCCAGGGCCCCAGACAGTCTAATTTAGGCCCTGACACTCTGTATTTTAAATATACATAACTAAAGTTCACCCTTGAAAGAAATGAACCTTTTGAAATGTGCATGGTAAACTGCAAAATTAGTGGCGGCCTACACGAAGCCACTAAGTGAAGAAACTGAGTATAAAAAACTCATCTGCCAATGGCCGCCACCTTTCCTCTTTGAAGGTTTTCCACAAATGCACCCAATATGCTCAAAAACATATGATTTCTATTCTTCATCATGGTATTTCTCAGAGAGAGAAGATTTTCAACTAATTCATTGTTCTGTCTCTTGAATACCAAACCAGCTATTTTCTAAATGCAGTTTTAAAATAGTTTTCTAGTAGTCAGTGTCTGATTTATGGCAGGGCATTCGGGGCACGGGCCCCCAAATCCTACCAAAGATTTTTAAATTATTAGACAAACTCTGATGAAGTTTTAACTATTAAAAAAGAAAATTAATATGGAAAAATTTGTTTATTATTTTTTTCATTTAAAAATAACTTTTTAAGGGCTACATCACTCACGCAAAAACACCTGCTCGCTAATGTTAATCCTATGGGAGAAATTTTTAAAAATATCTCGTTTGCATTTCAATATTTTTAAAATATTTTTTTCCATTGAATATTTGTGGCCGATCTCTACAAAGACTGTTGTTTACTTTTTTGATTTTGTTTACAGGTTTTTTTCATTAGGATACTTTCACTTTCAGAACCGATTTTGATAGATTGAAAAATCATCAGTGAGATAGAACGCTTAAGATTATGAGGATGTTATAAAAAATTTTACTGCTAAAAAATTGAGAAGAAAATTTATAAAAACATCATTAAATATCACAAAATTATTAGAGTCAGTACAGTATAGAACCATTTATCCAGAATGGTTGGGGCCAGATATATTCTGGATAACTGGTTGGACATTTAAAGCAACATCCAATTGAGAGATTTGTAGAATATATGTGGCTGTAACATTGTTACTGAATTCAAATTATTAAATTACTCTGATAAGGCTCAGATCCTATCAAGATCAAAGAGATTAATTAGAGTTTGAAAGAAGGCAATTTCTGGCAATACCTGGGAAACAATAATGCTGCATAAAACTCAAAATGCTGAATATCTAACTAAATATGCTTCAATTTCAAATCTATCAAGTTGTACAATGCATGTGGTAATCTATCAAGCAATGCACATGCTAAAATGGCACTGCATGGCACTTTTTCTGGAAAGATTTCGAAATCAGTCAGTTGGAAATACCATTCTGGATAACTGGTTTTCTGGTTAACTGGATTCCGGATAAATGGTTCCATACTGTAGCGGTTATCTTAATAAGTACCACTTTCAATAATATATATTTTAACTCAAGGCTGCTTTAAGCATAGGTGCAAGGCCCCCCCATAAGCATCTGTGCCCAGGGCCCCCAAATTTGCAAATCGGCCCCTGCTAGTAGTTAAAAATTGCTAAAAAAAATCTAAAAATTAATAAAATGTACATCATACATTTATTAATATCAGGATTGAAATTTAAAAAATATAAAATTATCTCACCTCACCATGAGATTCTCCTATTGCATTTTTGTCTCGACAAACTGTATCTAAAACTTTAACAAGAATGACAGGGAGTCTATCTTTTATGGTTATATAGGCAAAACTCCTGGAAACAATAAGAAAATTTTGTTTTAAGTAATGCAAAAAAATATAAAACACTTATTTCAAAATCACTGACATTAGAGGAAAGAAAAAAAATACAGATAAGAGGTGATATTTTTTATTTTATTTTATAATCTGTATATTGCTTATATCTAGTATATTAAAATCTGTCTGCCCATTTGTATATTTCTCAACTCCTCCTCCTAGAATATTGAATGTCAGATGATGAAATTAACACACCAGTTATCCACATGAATCCGAGGATGTCATATAAGGTCTCAGAATTTAAAAATTTTAATTAGTTTATGAAGTTTTTTTTGCTCTTTTTATTGACATTTCTGTAATGATGACAACTAAATTAATACATTTTTGTGGATAAAAGAGAGAAAAGGAAATAACGATGGAAATTATTAGAATTTTTATTTTATGTCATTTTCGTTAGAGAGAAATTATTTCCAATTTCAATACAGGGTGCGAAAAAAATCTTGACTAAATCAAATTTTACAAGAAAATTAAAAAACATATCTTCACATTATTCAAGCTCTATGAATCAATTTATTTTACAGAAACAAAAATTGTGTGTCGACGTAGTGACAATTAGAAAGCATTTACATTGCTAATATTTTTTAATTTTACATTCAACCAAGGAGGAAGATTTAAACTCTTTGCATTTAGGTGGACAATTTTTTTACTCCTATTCACAAGAATTAAATTTAAAGAATATGCATATTACTATTTTCAATTAATCACTTTTGAAAGATGGTGGATAAAATGTTTCAAAAAGGCAAAATCTTTACGGCTTGTAAGACCTTTTCTATTGCACCAACTATACCACGTCCTTGGGTTGCTTCACTAAAACTCCGATCGTGAAATCCTATGGGAAAACTTAAAAGTGTGATGACTCATCATTACCTATATAATTATTAAAATATGGTTTTTACTTTAGTTGCGGGCATTCTAAACCCGATTACTAATTATCGATTAAATGAAATATTGCACTTCACAAATTAAGAATACATTTAAAACTTAATAAATTATATTTAAACTCAAAATACACTCTTCGCACCAGTGTGCGGCAATTCAGCATTAATCGTTACATTAGCACGCTAAAATACGTGCGTTCAACAGGCAGTCCAGAGTCCAACTAACTGTTTCTTCCCGCTCAATGGCGAAGGCTTGTTCCGTGCGGTTTCCCGTTAAGCACAGATGAAAAACCATGGATCCAACATCCGAAATTCTGGACCCAGCTCATTAGCTGGTTTTAAGTTTTCGGCGATGCCAGATCCCCACAGTAGCCCCCCCTGAGCGATAGCGAAACAATTTTCACCATCAGAGGTAGCGAGGGTTAAATCTGACACGCCGACCAGCACGAGTAGTTACTGGACTTCTTGGAGCTGGAATTTCCGCTTCTTCTGTGACTGTTGCTGCTGGTGAATCTAATTTAGAGTGGTTTTCTTCGGATTGAGGATTCGACGGCTGCTCCTCAGTGCAGAAGAAGGCAGGTTTTACTCTGTAAATATTTACCGTAACAGTTCTGTCGTTGATCTTAACAGTGAAAATTTGGCGGTCCGTTGCAGAACCTGGTAAGGCCCCTCGAATGGAGCTTGCAGACTCTTCTTAATACCCTCTCTGCACAAGAAAACATGTGAGCAAGACTTCAAATCCTTGCTGACAAAAATTTTACGCTCAGGTGTCAACCGAGAAGTGGCTGGTTGTAATCGTCGCATCACCTCCCGTAGCCTGCCAAGAAAATCGACTGGGTTAGGTGAACCGGCTACTGGAACAAGGAACTCTCCTGGAAGGGCGATGGTGGTACCATATACCATTTCCGCTGCTGTAGCCTGCAGATCTTCTTTCCACGCTGTTCGTATGCCCAGGAGTACAGTTGGCAAAACTCGGGCCCAATCCGTGGTGTTGTGGGCCATAATTGTAGCCTTGAGCTGTCGATGAAATCTCTCCACCTGGCCGTTCGCTGCCGGATGGTATGGGGAAGTATGAACTTTCGAGATGCCCAGGTAACGATTCAGCGCCGAAAATAGTGATGATTCGAATTGGGGACCTTGGTCAGTTGTTAGACGTAAAGGTGGTCCAAAACGGGCGATCCAACTGGCGTAGAAGGCCTCCGCCACACTCTCAGCAGTAGTATCAGCCAATGGAATTGCTTCTGGCCACTTGGTGAATCTGTCAACACATGTTAAGCAAAACCGAAACCCGTTAGACGGTGGCAATGGTCCAACCAAATCAATGTGAACATGCTGGAACCGAGCAGACGGTTGTTCAAATATGCCAATAGCACTTCTCGTGTGCCGGTGTACTTTGCTCCTCTGGCAGGAGATGCAGGATCGTACCCATAAAGCAATATCTTTCTGCATTCCAGTCCAAACATAGAATTCAGCAATCAGTTTCTGTGTCGCTTTGACACCAGGATGGGACAGTTCGTGCAATTTCTGAAACACTGTTTTTTGCATGTCTGCTGGCACAAAAGGTCTAATGCGACCCGTGGAAATATCACACTGTAATTCAACCGCTGAATCACCTACTGGCATTGGTTGAAATTTTAAGCTAATGTTGTCTTGCTTCGCATGTTGTAAAGCAATGTCGGTCGCTTGTAATTTGGCCATCAGCTCCAAATCAATAACACAAGACTTGATGGAGGAGATATTTATCCTGGAGAGAGCATCAGCCACAACATTTTCCACACCACTAATATGCTGAATGTCCGTGGAAAATTGGCCTATAAAGTCCAGCTGTCGAGTTTGCCGCGGTGAACATTTGTCTGTTTTTTGTCTGAATGCAAAAATAAGTGGTTTGTGGTCAGTAAAAATTGTAAAGTTCCGACCTTCAATCATATGTCTGAAATGTTGTACTGCGGAATACACCGCCAAAAGTTCGCGGTCATAAGCACTATACTTTTGTTGAGCCGGTGACAGAGATTTTGAAAAAAATGCTAGAGGTTGCCAATTGTCATTCACCTGCTGCTGCAAGGCTGCACCCATTGCAAAGTCTGATGCATCCACTGCAATAGATAGAGGTGCCGTAGGTATGAAGTATGCCAAGGTGGCAGCATTTGCAAGTTCTTCCTTGCTTCGTACAAAAGCATCATTAGATTCTTCTGTCCACTGAATTATGCTTTTGTCATTCTTTTTGGCTCCTTGCAAATATTTGTTTAAAACCCCCTGTGTGTGCGCAGCATGGTAGATAAACCGGCGATAGAAATTAAGCATGGCCAGATAACGTCGCAATTCTTTAATGGTTTCGGGATGGGGAAAATTTTTAATCGCATTAACCTTATCCTGAAGCGGGCTAATACCATCCGCAGAGATGTTATGCCCTAAGAATTTAACATTAGATTGGCCAAAAACACACTTTGATGGGTTTAAACGTACCCCATATTGAGATAGACGCTCGAACACCATTTGTAAATGTCTGACATGCTGCTCGTAATTCTCCGATGCTACTAGTACATCATCAAAATATGGAATGCAAAATTCAAGCCCATATAACACTCTATGGATAAATCGCTGAAACGTCGCAGCAGCATTGGCTAAACCGAACGGCATATACAAAAATTCAAAAAGACCAAACGGAGTTGTGACTGCTGTTTTTGGAACATCCTCAGGTCGTACCGGAATTTGATGATATGCTCTAGACAGATCTAAAGTCGAAAAAATCTTTTTACCGTGGAGCGCTTGTGTACAATCCTGAATATGAGGAACAGGATAGCGATCCGGAATTGTAGCAGCGTTTAAATGACGATAATCCCCGCACGGGCGCCAATCGCCTTTCGATTTGGGTACCATGTGCAGCGGGCTAGCCCAAGAGCTGCTAGAAGGTCTGCAAATACCGGCCGACATCATAAACTGAAATTCTTGCTTAGCCGCGCGAAGCTTATCTGGAGGAAGTCTGCGAGGCTTAGCAAACACAGGTGGACCTTTGGTCTCAATAATATGCTGCACATCATGCTTTGGGGGGTTAAGGGAGGCTGAAGTATCGGTTAGGCTAGGGAATTTGTTGAGCAGCGTATGGAATGTTGTCATATCAGAAACCGTGCGTATATTGCTATTATTTGACTTATCAATTATACCCTGCGCCTGCAAATTAGTAATGGGGTCGTGTAACTTTCCCTGACGCACATCAATGAGTAAACCAAAATGTCGAAGAAAATCAACCCCTATAATTGGTTGCGAAACATCCGCCAGAATAAATAGCCAATGAAATTCCCTGCGCAGGCCTAAATCTAGCTTTAAGAGCTGCTGACCAAACGTAGGAATGATCGTGCCATTAGCGGCAAAAAGTTGTAGCTTATCTGCTGTACGTGTTCTATCAGCTTTTGTCACAGGTAAGACAGACACGTCCGCCCCCATGTCAATTAAAAATTTCAAATGAGTAGTTCTGTCATTGAGATAGAGCCTATTTATCTGAACTGCGCCGTCACTCCCAGAATTGAGTGACGGCTGTACTAGTTTCCCTCCCATGAACAAGGCTTGCGGCATTTACTTGCTTTATCAGCAAAAGTAGCATGGTACCAACATAAATTCCTTCCAACAGCATTCCTTTCTTGACTTTTATCACGTTTATAATGCCTAAAATGGTCACGGGACTTGGAACGACTCTGCCTGCTATTATTCCCCTGCACTTCCAACTTCTCCAAGCGTGTGGAGAGTGCAAGAATTAATGTTTTGAGCTCCTCATTACCCGATTGGATATTTTGAACCATGGGGGGTGCACCATTCGCTGCAATGATACCATCGGCCATTTCGGCCAATTTGTCAAGTGGGTCATTCGAAATTGCTAATATTTGTCGCACATGAGTGGGCAGGCGCTGGAGAAATAAGGTTTTCAGCAAATCATCCTTGACCTGACTACCAGCCTTACTCCGCATTTCAAGGAGCAAACGGGAAGGTTTTTTATCCCCCAGTTGCAAACCAGAAATCAACTCACGAATGCACTGATCCTCACTCATGGAATATTGATTTACGAGCCGATTTTTGAGCCTTTCGTATGGCTGATCCGTGGGTTGCTCACTAATGATATCGCCTGCTATCGCCAGTTCCTCCGGTTGCATTGCTGCAACTAAATGGTGAAACTGGGTAACACTGTCGGAAACCCCTGCCAGCTTAAATTGGGATTCCAAATGGAAAAACCAAAGTTTCGGGTTTGCACGCCAAAATGGGGTCGCCTTTACCCCAACCCTATGAATGCCTGGAACGACAGTATCCGGTGTTTCTGTTGACATTTTTTTGAATTTTACTACACAATTAAACCACGAAAAAAAATATAAATGCAGGACATATACTGTATACAGAAAAAACTGGTTTCAACAACCCTACCAAAAACTATGTACACAAATGCTATTTAAGACATAATAAAAAATAAGAATGCAAGGAAAAGTATGGAAACAAAAATTTTAACATAATATAATACGATAAACCATATTTTGGATCACCTAAACATGCGATTTGATCTGGCCAGGCTTAACGATAGTATGTCGAAATAAATCGCGTCATACCCCGAATTTCAAAATAAGCATATATTACAAAACAAACAAAAAATATTCAATTTGAAAGCACTTAAATAATGCTGTACTGAAAGCTTATTACCAATATAAATACATATACAAAAATTAAATAAAATGCGCAAAAAATTAATGTCGAATTTATCTAGGGGCAAGTAAAATTTATATGCACACACAGGGGTATTACTGATTTGAACACCATCAAAATAGATACGACTCACCGGGATTCGGGATTCAAGCTCTTTACCTCGTAGCACTGATGTCTCCACATGCCAATAGGTGATTAACAACACAGTTTACCGATAATGCACACAATCGTGTTTCACACAAACTCTTGAAGAAATATGAGAAATATATCCGCTTGGGTCACTAATGATGTACACACGCCGTAATTAAGGCCATTATAAGGTCGATGCACTTAGATTATCAGACGAACTGTTCAAACACCGAGGTCACCACTTTAGTTGCGGGCATTCTAAACCCGATTACTAATTATCGATTAAATGAAATATTGCACTTCACAAATTAAGAATACATTTAAAACTTAATAAATTATATTTAAACTCAAAATACACTCTTCGCACCAGCGTGCGGCAATTCAGCATTAATCGTTACATTAGCACGCTAAAATACGTGCGTTCAACAGGCAGTCCAGAGTCCAACTAACTGTTTCTTCCCGCTCAACGGCGAAGGCTTGTTCCGTGCGTTTTCCCGTTAAGCACAGATGAAAAACCATGGATCCAACATCCGAAATTCTGGACCCAGCTCATTAGCTGGTTTTAAGTTTTCGGCGATGCCAGATCCCCACATTTACCATCAATAAGTAGACGTCATATACCAACGATGTGCATTTTTAAAACTGTCTCCTTAAAATTTAAGTACTTAAAAATTCCTATAAAAGTGGAAATTTCCATTTCGTGCAATTTCATTATCATCCTAAAAAATCCTTAACATTTACACAGATAATTTTTTTAAATGCACATCGTCAGCAACACACCTCTACTTTCTGATGGTGAAAACTGAATTTTAATAATTATATTAGGTAATGAATCATCACACTTTTTAGTTTTTCTATAGGTTAACATGGGATTTAGTGATCGGGGAGTTCCTGTGAAGCGGTCCCTTAATGGTTCACACACACATATATATATATATAACAATAATTACAACAAGTGAAAAGGTGAGGAGGGGGGGGGGGGCACATATTAATTTTTGTGGTAGGGCATAGTGCAATAAAAGTCAAAGTGTTCATGATAAATAAAAGAATATCGGTTAGACGGACTAGTTTAATAAGGCAAATACTGAGAGTAGTAGTATGAAATGCCTTATCTAAGAAACAATGGTACTTACGTATTATCCGTGCCAGTTTTAAGCAAACTGCACCAGGCATGGAGCCAATATTACTAATTATAGTAAACCTTATATTTATTTTTCTTGCTACATGGTACATGCCTGGGAATAATCTACTTTTTTTAGTAGGGGTCATTTCTGTACGTAGTAAGTTTAACAAAATTAACTTTCTAGAATATGCTATATTATTTACCATTTCTTATATTATTTATTATTCTTTCTTATTTACTATGCTATTTACCATTTATTAATTTTACTAAAATGATGTTATTTACTATTTTCAACGATGTTATAAATTTAATAAACATATATTACATTTTATTTATTTTATAATAATTACCATTTTTAACAATGTTATTTGATAATGTTAAATTACCGTGTTTGAAAACATGATTGGCAACGATAAACAAGATTGGTACTCGGCAACCATTTTTGGCGATCAATCTCCTGGCACGGATAATACGTAAGTACCGAAACAACACCTATCAGCATCAAACTACTTCTTCTTTTTATAAAGCGAGCATTTTATTCACTGAGCTGATTGAGTCAGCATAAAAAATGAAAATAAAAGTAGCTAATTGCTTAACACACAGTACAATTACAATGTTTAACTGACTATATTTTTTCTTAAAATTTGGTGCTTAAAAAGTTGGAAGAGGACCACATGCTCCTCCCCGCAAATTTCCGGTGTATGTAAGAGGACAGGAAATTGAATAATAAGCAGCCAACATAGAATATATGTATTCATACATACATAATTTTAGAACATAATATAATGAAAATCACATAACTTTCTTTCTTCAAAGCCCATTTCAGTCTCTTCAGTATTAATCAGTTAAAAAAATAAATGAATAAGTTTTCATCTGAGTAAACTGTAATTTGAGTAAAGAAAATAAATTCTGTGAGATTCAACAAAAAAGCAAATACCCTTTATATTTCCCTGAAAAATGTGGAGGCAGCTTTGAACAGGAATTTGATTCGATCATAATTTTATAGGTATGAAAGTGTGCGAAATGATGATTTTTGATTTTTATAACGCAGCAAGCTTTGATAACAAAAGGTCGTCTGTCTCTCTGTTTACACTATAGCTATTGCCATCCCTCAGGGTAAAAAAAAAAAAATACTCAAGCGTACTTTTTTATTTTCAAAAATGCATAACGTAATTTTGAATTTTATTTAAGCATAAAACATTCAATAAGCTATTTGATTAATGAAGTTGTCTCTACTTTTAAATACAAAAATGAGATCTAAAAACTGTACATAAAAATTTTCATACGATTAATAAATTAAATATTCAATACAAGTATGGCAACATTCTCTTTTAAAGCGGTTTGTTTATGTTTTGTACATTTTGTACACAGATTGACAAATTAGTATAAAGGTGAGACTGGGATTTTGTAGTTTCTGTAACACGTGAAGATAGCTTTCGTTGAAGTTAATGCTGTCCTTGTGGAAATAGTAAAGATCGCAAAATCATTCTTCTGTTTTGATCAAAATATAACACTTAAGCTTCAATTAATGCGCAACACTTAGCTTCTATACTCTTATTTTTACGCCATCCCTAACTGTTTTTTAAACACTGCTTTCATATTTGATTTACTGAAGAGGCTCTCGCTCTCCACCTCATCCAGTTATAAGGATTTAGGGAAAAAAAGGTACGTATATATTATGCTTTCCAAAAAGGTACACCGCGCCAACAAATGGCGCTAATAATACTAATTGTAATAACTCTTATTTTTTTTTCCTTTGTACATTATAACTGCATAGTTAATATAATATAGGGTGCGATCCAAGGGTTTACCACTGCTTGGCGCGTTTTCAAAAAATTGCCAAATTTGTGCGTTTCTGCCTGTTGTCTCCCGGAGTGGCAACCTCCAGAAGACAACAGGCAAAAGCGTGCAAATTGAAATGGCGATAATCAAAATAAAGCAAAAATACATATTTTAAAACATTTAAAAGCAAAATAACGTTTTTAAAAACACAGATTTTTTGTTTAAAAAAAAGAAATCCACTTTTTGGAATGGCTAGGTAAGAATTAAACTCACCTGCTTTTGTGCGGAGTGTTCCGAAAACCACGCAAATTGAAATCGCGAGAATCAAAATAAAAGCAAAAATAATTAATCTAAACCTTTAAACAGCAAAATAACATCAAAATACATTTATGAAAAATAAAAGAGAACCAATGATCTCGACCTAATCCTTACTCAAGCCACCATTTAGCGCTTTTAAAAAATGATGCCACATTGGCGATTTCTAAATTGTTTACTTACATTTATCGTATTGTAACCCACAATAAGCAAGTGGTAAAATGTTGCCATTCTTAATTTTTAAATAGTTACACATAGGAAAAGTAATGGATTTAGCAATAAAAAGGTCCCTGAAAAATAGATTGCATTTATACGAGAGTAAAATTTTATTCGTTCAAAACAATTTGGACAAAAGACATAATTTAAATACAGAATTATTAAATTAAACCCTACAGAGTTGATTTTTTTTAGATACTGCATTTATGAGTGAAATAAAATATTTTATTTGACAAATTTAATAAGATACATATAAAAAAGATAATACGAGCAGTAAAAAACAACGTTTTCATCGATATTACATAAAAGTTAACGATTAATGTGAAGTTGAAAAAACGAAATTCCTTAATGCCGCAATCACTGTACCGCACGTATGATCGCTTCGCGAACATGAAACCGAAAAAAAAAAAAAAACATCACTGCATACAGCAACCTCATCGTATCGGAATCCCACGAAATTCGTTAATGCCGCGATCACTGTGCCGCACGTATGATCGCTTCGCGAACATGAAACCGAAAAAAAACATCACTGATACAGCAACCTCGTCGTATCGGAATCCCAAGAAAAACACGAAATTCGTTAATGCCGCGATCACTGTACCGCACGTATGATCGCTTCGCGAACATGAAACCGAAAATAAACATCACTGGATACAGCAACCTTGTCGTATCGGAATCCCAAGAAAAACACGAAATTCGTTAATGCCGCGATCACTGTACCGCACGTATGATCGCTTCGCGAACATGAAACTGAAAAAAACATCACTGGATACAGCAACCTCGTCGTATCGGAATCCCAAGAAAAACACGAAATTCGTTAATGCCGCGATCACTGTACCGCACGTATGATCGCTTCGCGAACATGAAACCGAAAAAAAACATCACTGGATACAGCAACCTCGTCGTATCGGAATCCCACGAAATTCGTTAATGCCGCGATCACTGTACCGCACGTATGTTCACTTCGCGAACACGAAACCGGAAAAAAAACATCACTGAATACAGCAACCTCGTCGTATCGGAATCCCACGAAATTCGTTAATGCCGCGATCACTGTGCTGCACGTATGATCGCTTTGCAAACATGAAACCGAAAAAAAAACATCACTGGATACAGCAACCTCGTCGCATCGGAATCCCAAGAAAAACACGAAATTCGTTAATGCCGCGATCACTGTACCGCACGTATGATCGCTTCGCGAACATGAAACCGAAAAAAACATCACTGGATACAGCAACCTCGTCGTATCGGAATCCCAAGAAAAACACGAAATTTGTTAATGCCGCGATCACTGTACCGCACGTATGATCGCTTCGCGAACATGAAACCGAAAAAAACCATCACTGGATGCAGCAACCTCGTCGTATCGGAATCCCAAAAAATACATGAAATTCGTTAATGTCGCGATCACTGTACCGCACGTATGATCGCTTGAGAACATGAAACCGAAAAATAAACATCTCTGGATGCAGCAACCTCGTTGTATAGAGATCACAAAAATACACGAAATTTGTAAATGCGGCGATCACTATACCGCATGTATGATCGCTTCGCGAACATGAGACTTCCATGAAAACTGCAATCAATTAATTCACACTGTTCTAAAGTAACAAGAGTAGCCACTCACATACATAAATTTAAAAAAAAAAAATCAAGATTTAAATAAAGAAGCAGATGATGAATATCATGACATAACCATTTAATGACATAAGTGTTATTTAACTGTATTAAAAAAAAAAACATGTTTTAAATAACTAATAAATCAGTAAATATCATTAAAATACAAATAAAAGTCGAATAATCATTTGATGACGTAACAAATACGTCATACGTAACAAACGCGTCATCACAAAAAATATCATTGCTCAGCCTTTCCAACAATAAAAGAGCTACATCTGGCTAACTATCGACGATTTGGCACGATTGAGAAATGATGAGGGTTGCAAGAGTCAGTCCGCTATCGCACCCGTGCTAGCATGCCAATACAAACGGACGCCAAGCAGGGGTCAACTCTTGGATTCACCCTAATATAGTTGGCGTACTAAGAAGAATTTCAGACGTGTTTGTGACACTTTCGTATTAACCGTGCATTAAAGATACAACTGCGCCAATAATACTAATATACAGTTGGGTCACGTGGGGTAAAATAGTTATAAAAACAGCTCATTTTTTATTCACACCGAGTTTGGTAAAAATATACTATTTGAATCTGAAAATAATGTGCAAATGAATTTTGGGCACTTTTCCAGCATAGGAGACTCAGCGAGATAGTGAGAAGGCAATTTTTCATTGCATATTTTCTGGCACAAGCAATTTTTTCAATATTTATACAATCTATTTCAGATAAACAACCATTTCTCTATTTTTATGTACAAACAGAAGAAAATTGTATGTAAAAAACAATAATAATAATATATATATAAATACATATATAAACAATCATAAAAGTTCATTAGGTTGGTTTTCATAGCTGTTTATATCATTTGGTGATAAATATCACTTTTTGAAGTCTGAATTGTATCAAGCTTTTTAAGAAAACACCAGTGCCCCTATACTGGAAAAGTACCGAATTTTGGTTACAACATTTCAAGGCTGAATCTGGAAAAGATGTGTTACACTCACATACCTTTGATTGGTGCGATTTCCAAGCCTGTGCCAAACCAATAACTTAATATGGTACTTCTCTGTTATCCCGTCAACCACTTTTCATAACAAAAAACGGTACTTTTCGGTTAGCCGGGCGCCAGTGATTTATATACATGCATATATACACACATATATATAGATACACATATATCTACATACACATATATATACATACATATATGTATGAATATACATATATATGCATATACATATATATTTATATATGTACATATATCACTGGCGCCCGGTTAACCGAAAAGTACCCAAAAAACTATCACCAAACTGTAATGCCAAATAAACGGGAGAACGCTGCCATTGTAATATCAAAATAAATAAATAAATAAAATATAAGAATTTAAGGACACAATTGTTAGTTTAATTAATAAAATAACTAATAAATCAGTAAAACTTAATGAAAAATACATGCAAATGTCGAATTAAAAACCACTTGATGACATAACAAACACGTATAATGCTTCTGACGTCAAATAAATGGGGCTGCATTTTTGGCGTTTAATCTTACAGTTTGGCGATAGTTTTTTGTTATGAAAAGTGGTCGACAGGATAATAGAGAAGTATCCTTAATACAATTAGCCAAGTTACCATTAAAGGGAAAAAAACCCTAAATATAGCAACTTTTTTCTTTTTTATAACCAATTTTTGAAATAAAATGGTGCATGAGTGTAAGACATCATAGCCCTCAATCTTTGTATCAGGTAACCTTGGCATTTGGGTCGTTACAATTTTACACACAGATTTCATGTCCTGAAAATGAAGAATTTTTTTGCTTGAAAAGTATTTAGTGTTTTTACTCACTGTTAATAACACTTTTAATACATCTTATTTGCTCATTAAAAAATACATTAAAGTACGTTTAAGACTTTATTTACTAAGCAAAAAAGAAAAAATTAAAAAATTCATCACCCTTTTTTATGTTTGTCCCAAGATAAAGTTTCTTTGAAAGATATTGTTTTTTTAGTACTATAATAGGGATGCACAACCTGTGGCCCGTGATAGCTTAACAGGTGGCCCATGGAGACCATACATGGCAACATATCCAGAAATTTCGAATTTCCTTAATAATTTGCGAGAAAAATTTGCAAATTTTGTCCATAGATTGTAGGAAAACATCATAAATTTCGTCGATTGGGCGTATAAAATCATGAATTATTTCGACTGGACGTGAATTTTGTCGAGTGAGCATGGAAAAATCATGAATTTCGCCATTTTGTCGCAAGAGAAAAAATCATGAATTTCAATAATCGGTCAACAGAAACCACAAATGCCAAAATCTGAAATTTCGGAGTTGTGAATTTCGTCATATAAAAAAAATTGTGAATTTCGTCAATCACTCAAGCAAAAAAAAAAAAAATCTTGAATTTTGTAAGCCACTGGAAAAAACCTGCGAATTTCATTGATAAGGCACGTAAAATCACGAATTTATGGATCGAGCACAGACAAACAACAAATTTCATCGAATGGGCATGGAAAGATCGCGAATTTCGACAAATGGTCATGGAAAAAAATTGCAAATTGTCCATAGCAGAGCTGCCAACTGCTACGAAAAAATCGTAGTTGCTACGATTTTGAGCCACAAACTACGATGCTACGAAAATCTGTCTAAAACTACGATTTTCTGGGGAAAAAAACGTGAATTTTGTCACAGGATCACTCGAAAAATCACGAATTTTGTCACAGGATCACTCGAAAAATCACGAATTTTGTCACAGGATCGCGCGAAAAATCACGAATTTCGTCACAGGATCGAGCTAAAAAATGCGAATTTCGTTACAGGATCGCTGAAAAAACGCAAATTTTGTCAAAAAATTGGCGGGAAAAAGCAAATTTCCCCAAAGTATCGCTGAAAAAACGTGAATTTCATTCAACTGATTGCTGAAAAAATGCGAATTTCGTCAAAAGATCGTTCAGGGGTGATTCTGGTCCGAATTGTCCTAAAAAAAAAAAATATCGGTCATAAATCTGAAAATTCGGACATTAAATGTATCGGTATTTCGGCAAATGATCGCCGAAAAAAAATCAATCTCGTCTTTCGTTCAAAGAAAAGTCGACAATTTTGTCAAAGGATCGTGGAGAAAAAACGTGACTTTCGTCAAAGAATCGCAAAAAAATGGCAAATTTCGTCAAAAACATTGTGAAAAGCGGCAAATTTCGTTAAAAGATCGCAAAAAAACAGCAAATTACGTTTTATAAGAAATATTCACCTTATTCGCAATGTCTTCAGAATTCATAACATGCATAGCAAAGTATAATTTCAAAAGAAAATTTCTTTATTTATGTTATTTACCGACAGATGGCGCAAAAATATTTACAAACGAAGCGTAATATGGGTAATATGTGTATTGAAGCTCTAAAATCCGCTCTCAGTCACATGATTTGGCGTTTTATTATAATGATTTTAAGGACAAAAACAAAATATATAGTCAGCATTAAGTACCCAAAAAGGGTAAATTAAAGAAAGTTTTGGTGAAGTTTTGATATTTGGTACCTTTATGTTTTTTAGGTCACTGAACACAAATAAGAGATTTTCCAACAATTTGTTTTTCGGAAAATACGATATTTTTACAAAAAAAAAAAAAAAAAAAAAAAAAACACATAAAAACGGACTTGTCTCTGTTTTTTTTTTGTTTTTTTAATAACTCCAATAATGTGCATTTTATGTGAAAGACGAAAGTATATGAATTAAAGAGGATAAAATTTCCTACATTTTATGTATTAAAAGTTTTTTGCCTGAGCAGTAGTTTATCCGTGAGAGTCCGAGAAAAATCGTGGTTAAAAGCAACAAAGTGTTTATTAAAAGAAAAAAAACTAGTCGTTGGGGGCCACCGTAATACTTACCCATCATGGATATGCATAATGTAAAATATTAAAATAAAAATGTGTAAACTACTTATAAAATGCATTGCAATTCAAATAAAATCGTGTCTTGATGACGTCACAAACTTTAAAGGTTCGATTACTGAATTGCTTGAAAGAGGTTTTTCCTTATAACTCCAAAAATAATAATCCTATTAACTAGCGGTTTATTGCATCTGATTACGCGTCAAATTTCCAATTAAAATATATCTTTGAAGTGAAATTTGGATGAAATACAGGGTCATGAAAAATCGAAGAGTGTGGAAAATAGGATTCCAAATATCTCGGCCACTCATTATCCGATCGACTTCATGCTGTATGCAAAATTTGTTTTTTTATTGTCTTTTATATTCATTTCTTAAAATAAACAATTTCGAACGAATCAGAACGAATATTTCGAGAGTCCGAAAAAAATTGTTCAGGTTAATCGAGGTTATTGAAATGAAATAGGCTTCTTCCCATTATTACATACTAAGTACATACCCAATTGCAAGTCTCTATCTCAAATTTTTCGGGAGATAGAGCGTTTACAGACACACAGACGGACGGCAAAATTTTTTTTCTAAAAATATGTTTTTCGGAATCTCCAGTGTCTGAAACGTGTAAATCCGTCAAAAAAAAATTTTCGATTTTCAAAACGATTACAAGACTTGCCCTATACTACGTATGATGGGTAAGTAAAAACGAGAATTACGGCCCTATACATTGATGTAACATGCAAACTAACCATTTTACGCAAACGTTGACCATTAATGATACTAAGGACTATGTGATTGACTACATTTTACAATGAAGTTGCCTGATAACAAATACGACGACTCATTATGAATGATTATTTAATTATAAATAATTATGTACATTAGTAAGTACATTTACGTAAAAAAGCAAAAATCTTATTTCCGCATTCTTTTATTTGAAGATCCCTGCTGTTCATCGACATCTACAACATAACAAATAGATGTATGGAATTAGTGGTTTTTTTTTTATTACTACCAATATTATAGAATAAATGTTTTCTTAATGGTAAATATTTCATACCTTGTGGCATGGCTTGTTCCTTTTCCATTGGGTTCACGGATTCAGTGGGTGGGCAATGCAGCTACAGCTCGGTTTCAAGGTAAGCTCGTCTTCCTCGTTTTGACTCACCACTGCGATGTTGTTGAAGTTCCCCTCGCAGTTGAGGCACATGTTAGAACAACAAAGCCTGCCTTCTTGCACCCAAAATTTCGGTTGCAGTTCTCTGTGCACTTGCAGGATACAAGCTTCAACAAAGCAGGGGGAGCAGGGGATAGTACAGTAAATACAGGCTCAAGACCAGCATTTGTTTTCTGCCATCCACACTCATCAGTATTTTTTTCAACCCCCAGCCATTGTTGGACTTGGTGATATACTCTTAAAGAGTGCTGTTGCGCTGCAGCTGCTGATGGTGGTAAAGCAGCAATGATAGAACTGTATGTAAAGGCTGACTTCTTGTACGAAATATACTTTAAGTAGTTCAGCGAAGGCATATTCGCCCCACTATAGCCATACAGTGAGACAATGAAACGTTCCGCAGCGGCTGCAACCATCTCCTGAGTAGCGATCGGGTATTTGAACACTTTAACAACATCCGCAACGTATGGATTATTCCCAAGAATTTCGAGGAACTTCATTTTCCCTTGCATAAATGATGCTGACTTTGTATCGCACCCGCTCATATAGCATGTAGGAAGAGGATATTTTCCGCAACAGTTGAACTCACAGCATTTGATGGAGAAAATGTCAATGGAGAAACGGTGTCCTTCCCAGGTTTTAAAAAGAAGCTTTGCAAAGACCTATCAAAATAACCAAGAGCTTTACATACCCCCCCCCCCCGAACTATACTCACCATCTCATTTTATGGAGCCAAGGACAAAGCAGTGTTTACAATAAAGGTGTCTGCGTATTCTTTTGCTTGCTTACATGAAATATCTGATGATGAAAACTTGTCAATCATCATAGATATTAACCGACCCTTGTTTTTTGGATTAGCAAGAAACTTTTCTTTTGGACGTGGTAGGTATCGTTGTGCCGTCAAACAATACGTCAGTCAAAGCATGCTTCCTTAATAGTCTCATACGCTCATGAGTTTTTTAACCACTTTTTACGTCATCAGTGTAGCCATCAAAGGCAACTACCGCCTCTGGTTGATATTTTGACTGCACGTACTCAACATATTTGTGGGATATTAAAGAAGAAGAATGATTTTTAGACCAAACAGCCCTATGCGATTATAAACCACTATCAATGACGAATTGAACCATGCCGCTGAACCGCTTGGTTGTTAGGGGTTTGAATGCCTTTTAGAGAGTAGATTTGATTATTTTTCTTAAGCCATTGTCGAATAGGGACACCAATAAGGTCCTGGATCGTACGTCAAAAACTCCTCAATATCTTCTTCAGAGTGCTTTGCAACCGAAATACGTTGGAAGAAAGTTGTGGTTGTGGAATTAATAGAATCCAATTCGTCGTCTACTCGTATCACAGTATCACACTGTTCATTACAACAAGAGGTTTTATTCTGTCGCTCCGTTTAAATTTGACAGTTCCAAAGTCACCAACAACACTGTTCACGTCTTTAATGCCTGATTACCCATACTTATGGCAGTTGATCCGTTTAGGCTAAAAATAAAATCTTTAGGAACTGAAGTCCGTGTCAGCTTTTATTAGCGAAAGTGTGCTTTAGTTATTTTATTTTTGTGTTATTTAAAAGGCAAAATAAAGTGCTATATTTTTGTAAAAGCAAATGGAGATTTTGATCCGATATGCTCATTTTTATTTATTTTTTAGTTATGAAGAAAACAATGAACCCCAGATGCATAAAATATAGTCAATCGTATAATTTTTAGCATCATTAATGGTCAACATTTGCATTATAACACACTATCAAAGATAATCCGCGAAATAATGATTTGGTAGCGAAAGGATTAAACTTCGAAAATATTTCTTACATCCGAAAGATCATTTTATTGAATAAGCAAAGATTTTCTTGGTAGCTGAAAAATAAAAATAAGATTAAAAATAAGAATAAATTTCATGAGTTCGTCGATATGACGATCATTCGTTTTAAATTATCGCTTATTAGACTTCAGTGTCTGTTCAGTCCACTAAAATTGACAGTTAGATTTGTTTTATATTAAGAGTTTTAGTACTCTACTCGATTCGTGAAAAGTTCAGATTTCTCTCTCACTCTAGTAGGATTTTTATCCAGATGTGTTGAATCTCAAAAGGTTTCTCGTTCCCTGTCCGTACAAAGCTTCTTGCGGCCGGACTTTCTAGCATTCGCCCGGGTACTCTCTGCGTTTCTCTCGCAGTTACTCGGGTACTTGGCGTACCCTGTATTCTCGAATAGAGGTCTGGCACCTCTCAGCGTTTTTCTCAATCTGAACTCTTAATTAAAATCCTTTCGCTCATGGTTTTCGCAATGGGAGTGGATTTTGTCCGAGGAGGGGCTTATCAGGACCACTTGTACCGTGGGACCATGACATCACCTGCAAACCAGTGCGGTATTGGTTCCTTTCTAAAAAGGGGAAAATAAGTAGTTGCACTTTGTGGTTTCTCACGGAGATCTTTTTCTGACCAAGACAGGCCACCAGCAAAGTAAGTCCTGTCATCCTTGGTGGACAATACTATCAATTATAATTCTAAATTTTTTCAGTGTTCACAAAAGAAGTTCGGGATTGCCACTATTTCAAAGCAACGCCGATGTGAGAAAATATGCTGGAAATGTTCTTTTAGAAATTTTCACACGAACTTTCAGATGCCAAAGACTGGTTTTCAGGCACCGCCACGTAAAAGTAAAAATGGATTCTTTATAGCGTAAAATGGTTAGTTTCCATGTTACATCGATGTACAGTGCCGTATTTCCCGTTGTTTCAGTTTTTTGCTTTTAACACCTATTTCTGAGGCACTGTCATGGCTAAACTTCTGATCAGAGAAAAAAAATTGAATTGATAAAATGTATGAAATTTTATCCTCTGATTCATATACTGTCGACTTTCACGTAAAATGCATAGTTTTAGAGTTATTTTGATAAAACAGAGAAAAGTCCGGGTTTTTTTTTTTTTTTACATTTTTGTAAAAAGAAAAGTATTTCCCGGAAAAAAGTTTGTTGGAAAACCTCAGTTTCGTGTTCAGCGACTCCAGAAAACATAAAAGCACCAAATATCAAAACTCCACCAAAACTTTCTTTTATTTTCTACCAAATGACTGGACAAAAAACAAACACGGAATTCGCGACTCAAAATACTGAGTATGTGGAAAGTATTTATGAGCTAATAAACTAATTCGATTTACCTTACCTCACCTGTATTTAATGTATCACTATTGTCCTTCAAAGGCTGACTTTGCGACTGAGAAGTGGCACTAGTTAACCAAGTATTTTAACTTTTCGAACTTTTTTCAACGTCTAAAGATTCTCTCTTCTTTTTTTTTCCTTTTCGTAGCGCCACTATGGTACACACGTTTCATATTGACACAACTGTGACAGTGCACTAACTACAACCATACTACGAGACTGTGCGAATGAGCGTCGCAATGCACCCGGAATCGAAGCCTATGAGCACTACACAGAGCTCGATTAGTAGCCAGCAGCCCTTTTCCGTCTGGCCAGCGACACGACACAGAGCCACTACGTAGGCTACCATAAACAAAAAATAACTGGGCACTGCTTAAAATTGATTGTAAACGCGTAAAATTAGTGGGAAATAGCGAAATTTGTCTAATGTAACTAATTATAAAGTTGCACACGTTTAATCATTTTTGGGGGCCCCCTTGGGCAGGTGGCCCTCGGCGATCGCCGACCAGCCGACTTGGCCAGTCCGGGCCTGTAACTTCAAAATTAGCTATTAACTTCTTTAATTAAGAAAATTGTTGGTGTGGTAAATTAAAATTATAAACATCATTCCTAACATATGAGGAGAACAAAATCACTAAATTAAGTTGGTGTTGGTAACTTTTCTGTTACCTCATGTAACCTCTGTTACATACAAGTAGTAATTAATTCTGGAAAATTTCTATTTTGATTATTCTGTAATTTATCAATAGATTTATTTATTCAATAAGTGGCCACACAATAACTAAATGCCAATTTTTATATTTCATTATTTAAAAAAAAGTTTTAGCTTTAAAATTTGTAATTTGATAACAGAGGTTACATGGTCACTCTTTTATTCATCCTCCTTAAACAGATTTTAGACAAAATGCAGATTAACTTAGCTAAGGACATCTATTAAGCACATTGGTATCAGATGGGCGATAACTCCTTTTTTTTTTTTTTTTTTTTTTTTTTTTTTCCTTGCAGCAGGCTTTTATTAGAAATACTTCAACTGCATCTATGACAAATATTATAGTTGCTTCATTGGGTGATTTAGTTGGCTTATTCAGATTGTTGGGCTTTTGAGAATTTGAGTGTGCAGATGTTTTTGCTTTTTTGTGAAAGAATGAGTTACTTATTTTGTTTGTTGGATGATGTGAGCTTGGAGACAGGCACGTGAAAAAACTGATTTTAAAGGCTTGAAAATTTTGGTAAATTAAATTTTCATCCTCCTGTTGAATCATTAAGTTTTTGAAGGTTATTTTATTTTTTTTTAATATTAAAATAACCGTTCATAATTAATCTATTTAAAGTCTAATACTGTCTCACAAATTCATCTCAGATAAGCATTTGATTTCCGTTTTATTTTAGAACTTAGAAGTACGGTTATTATCATAGAGTTATACAGTAGACTCTCTCAAATCCGCAACCCTAAAATCTGCAATTTTCTAAAATCCACACATTGTTTTAGATTTAGATATAAACAGTGAAACTTACAATTAAGATATAGGGGGGAAATTCAAGCTTTTTTATTTTTATATCATTCCATATTCATTTTATTATGTAATTCTGGTTAATATCATTGAACTCTTGCTTTCTCATAAAGGAAGTATAAATTTATTTCCGAAAATTTTCAAGATAACACTGATATTAGTGGTGATTGATCTTTTTATCAAATACATTTATGTATTAATCAAGCTTTTTTGTTTATTAAATCTGGCCAAACATCAAATAAAATTATGTAATTTTATGGTTTTGATGTAAATTGTGTCATCTAGCTAGTGTACCTTTATGGGGCGAGTTTCATTGAATAATTCAAGAAAAAATTCTCATTATTATGCATATTTAGTCATGTATTATTAATTATTTATGTAACATTTACATTATTTCCCATAATTATTTTAATATTTTACTTTATGGTAAGCATTCATGATGATTTTCAGTGCATTATTACATTCAAATTACTGTTTAAAAAATGTAAACAAAACAGTGACCAGAAATCTGCAAAATTCTAAAATCCACACAACCTCTGGTCCCAAGTTGTGTGGATTTGTGAGAGTCTACTGTATCATTATTGTCGCCCCCCCCCCCCCCCCCCAACTTTCTGAAGACTAAATTTTTGGAAACTGATGCAATCAATTAAGAATTATTTTGTATTGTTGACAGTCTTAAAAGAAAATCCATTAATAATTTTTAAAATGCAGTATACTTTAACGCTGTAAGCGGTTTGTCCATATTTTTCTGTTTCCCAAAAACAACTTAAATTGGCTGTAGGCAAAAATATTTTTAACAGGATTGTATTTTAAGATATGTAAAATAAGAAGGTATAAAATGTATTTTAGAAACAAACAGGGAAAGAAAATTTTAATTAACTTTAGTTTTACGAACATTTTTATGAAAATCTAGGAAAACCCTCAGTCGCTCAGGGGGTTAAAGTTAAAAGATGCAATTTATATGAAAGCAGGGTTAGAAATTAGCAGTCGTTAATCGTCAAATGCAACTAAATTATTGCATTTCACAAACTCAAAACTATGCCTAGTCATCAAATTTGATGCCTAGCTTTCTTTCACTTTAATTTTTGTTTAACAATGCAATATTTCTCTTTCCTTATATGTTCCTAAAATCAGATATTGTAGGCATCAAGAATGTTTTAAAATTTTAGTACTTCTCCCCTCCAAAAAACAATACGAGTATTTATGTAGGATCTAGGATTTGTAAATATTTTTAAATGCCACACCATAATTGGTTTGCAAAGGTGCATTTATTTACTATTTTTTTATTTTCTGATGTATTTTCAGTCACAGGGTTTTAGGTAGCTTTCAATACAAAAAAGTATAAAGCTACCTATTGCAGCCGTTTGGAGGAAAGCAGTTCAGGAAAATTTTGATATGTTTCCACTCATCATGATCCCCAGACCCGAAAACCATCCTCCGTTCAAATGTTGATTTATATATATATATATATTATATATATCTGATCTATTGTCATACGATAATACTCGTATTTATAAATCAATTTGGATGGAATTAATTGTGTATATTAAGCTGCACCAATGCCTCCACCGAGTTCGTTGGCCAGCTTGGTCTGCCATCTTGTTTCAAAGTGGCAGCCACTAAAAGATTTAAAACTAAAATAAGTATACAAAAAAATCAAAAATTAATTTTTTTATTAAGAGTTAGACCTTGATACAAGGATTCCAGAGCATTTTTTGTTTTACCTCTATCTTAAAAAATGGCTGAGATAGAGCAGTTTGAAATTCTAGGGTGGTTGACATTTTGAAACAAGACAGCACATTACAAAAAACCAACGATTAATTTATGAGTTTTAGTGAATGCGATTTCTCGCAAATTATTATCTTTCATTGTTGTAATCATTTTCCCAATCATACGCGCATATATTCATATTCGTTAGCACCAAATTCTCGCCAAACTTGGCGACCAAAATAAGTCTTCATAAATGAAGCCAACTTGGTTGTAGCTCAATAATTTGGCGAATTTCTTATTCAAATTCAGTATTAACGAATCTTCTGTAACCAGTTTCTTTGCATTTTAGCTTGCTGTTTTCGAGTAACATTAGTTAAAATTTTAAAACGAAGATATAGGAATAGGAAAGATACCTTTTCCTCCCGGTACAGGCCAGAAGGACTTTTTTTTAAACTAAGCTTATACTTAGTTGTATCTAAAAGTTTAATTTTTCTTTCTATGGACGTAATTGTTTGATAATCTGTTTCGTATACATATTAGCTTTATAAAAAGAATATGTTAAACATTTTTTTAGAATCCAAATATTGCAGTTTAATCAGGTTTTATACATTTTTATATATAGACAGCTTTTATTTTGTTTTAGTGATTTCCACAGTGATAAAGTGTTTAATATGTACACCCCTCCCCATCCCCTTTAAGGGTCCCCTTCACGCACTTGAAAATACTCGCTCGCTAATGTTATTCCTATGGGGCATTATTTTTCTAATATCTCGTTTGCATTTAAATATTTTTAAATGATTTTTTTTTTGCATTGGATAGCAGAGATCAATCTCTATTTCTACCGTTGATTACTTTTTCGATTTTATTTGTGGATTTTTTTCACGAAGATACTTTTACTTTCGGAACCGGTTTTGAAAGTGAAAGTATCTTCGTAAAAAAAATCTGCAAATAAAATCGAAAAAGTAATCAATGGCAGAAATAGTGATTGATCTCTGCTATCCAATGCAAAAAAAAATCGTTTAAAAATATTCAAATGCAAATGAGATATTAGAAAAATAATGCCCCATAGGAATAACATTAGCGAGCAAGTGTTTTCAAGTGCGTGAAGAGGACCCTTAACACATAAAAATAGAAACAATATTATTGTTAACATGGTTGCAAAAAGAAATGAGGAAATATGATATAACATAAAATCAGGGCCCGACTTATGCAGGGCAGCTGCCCCGGGGACACCCCATTTGAGAGCCCCACCCTCTGGGCTTAATAAGGATTTTTGTTAAAAGGGTGCAAGTGCAAAATGGTTGAAATTGGCCAAAAGTGACCAAAATTCCTACATTTTCAAGGATTTAAGAAGGGAGTGTAGCCTTCCACTCCCACAATCTGCTTCCTGTGCCCCATGTCCTCTCCTCCCCAAAAAGGAACAATCTATATCATCATAAAACTATTGTTACAAAATTTTATACAAAAGTAATTTAAAGAGCATGAGGAATGAAGTAACATAACAAGTGTTGAAATGTGTTGCTATATTAGTATAAGTGCATGCCTTCACTTATTTTTCCATATTATGGAATCACCCAAATGCATGCTGGTGCAATACAAAGATTAAATTTTATAATGTGGTAGAAAATTTTATGCTATAACAAATAACCAAGAGTAACTGAAAGACCTGTATTTACACTTCAAAAGCTCATATGAGTCGTTATATACTCATATACAAAAAAAATAGTGTTCTGTCATCTGTTAAAGTTGTGACCCTCTTTCTTGTGATACCCTATATACAGATGTAAATAATACTTGGTTCGAAATTTATGTATATATACAATAGGTATGAAGTTTAATACTAGTCACTTCAACGTAATTCCCAAACAATTTCTATGGACAGATAGAAGGAGGACCCCCAGAATGCTTGCCCAGGACCCCAGATAGTCTAAGTCAGGCCCTGCATAAAATTGCAACCATGAAATGCAGTTTGGCACCTAGAAAAAAAAATTGTAAGCGTCATTTGATGCCTTAGAGTTTCTAATTTTTAACCCTGGTCATTTTCCATAAATTTTCTGATGGATTAATTTTGTAATGAAAATGTGCATAATAATTGCATATTATGTGATTTTGTTCTCTTTTTTTTTCAGATGTCTTAAACAGTATCCGATCTAGCTGTTTTCCTGCAAGTGTGTTAACGAATAAAAATGTCTGAAGCTGCCCACGTAAGTTCTTTGCCCCTGCCTCCTCTCCAATATGTTAACTTGTATACCGACGAGAATATTCAAAAAGGACATGCACCTTCCCCTCCAAAATGCATCACGGATTCTTATACCATGTTTGGATCTCCGTACCACCCTGATGACCCAATAATAAGACTGTTGGAAAGTCAAGGAATAAGACGATTGTACCCTCAAAACTATGATCACAAACGAGAACTGAAGAAGTTGAATCATTCGATCCTCGTAAACTTCCTGGACATGCTCGATATTCTTATCCGTTGCCCAGACACTAATAAGAAAGAAGAAAAGAAGGAAGACATTAACTTGTTGTTCATCCACACCCACCATTTGATAAACGAATTTCGACCCCACCAAGCTCGCGAAACACTGCGGGTGATGTTAGATGTGCAGAAACGTCAGAGAATCGAGACCACCGAGCGCTTTCAGAAACAGCTCGAAAAAGTGATGGAAGTACTTCAGACTACGCTGGCGAGTTTGCCAGACACAGCTGATATGGACTGTAAATTGTTGGTGCCCACGGAATCTATAGAGATGGCGGAAAAGGAGAAACAAATTGATGAAACAGAAGAGCATTGTTTCAATCTTGACCGTATTATGTGCGATATTGTTGATGCTATGTAGATAGAATGTGTTTCATGTATAAATGGCATATTGATGAATACTTATGTATTATCCAATCCAATGCCAGGAAGGTATACCATTTCAACAATGCCACCAATACAACTAATTACAATAACCTTTTCTTTTTTCCTTTCTATATTGTTATTGCATAGTTAATGTTGTTAATATTATTTAGTTGCCATATTAATGGTAATTATAGACATATTTTTATAAATAACTATATAATATGATATAGCATAAGTATAAATATACATGTTATATTCATAAGTATTGCAGTGAAGTCACTAGGCTTTTGAAATCCTTGGTCCCTGGGACCAACGCACTTCCACAAAACTGGGTCTTTTTTTATAAAAGTATGTCGTCTTTTTAGAAATAAGATATTCAATGTATTTAATACAAAATGTACCTTTTTTGCGTTTTTTTTTTTTTCAAGGGAAAAATTATGTACATAGTAACACCCATCACTGTTATTTTTATGCATCCTTTTCCGATTTTTTCCTTAAATAATGCACTATAGTGCATCCGCGGCATCACTGATATTGTATGTGTATATGATACTATATGTAATTGATTCCATAATGTCGTTGAAAATAAAATTACCATCATAAATATTTTTTATCCATAAAAGCCTCCAACCTGATGTTATGTATTTAATAGATATATACTCAGATTATTGTTTTGTATTGTTTTAGTTTTATTTTATATTGTTTACCATTTTTAGCATTGTTATGTATTTCATAAATGTATATTAAATTACTGTTTTGAACATGATTGGCAATGTTAAACACAAACACCGATTAAAAACCATCTGCGGCCATCCATCTTCCTGGCACAGATATTATGTAAGTATCCATAATGCATTAAAAGAATTGGTTTAAGTATCTTTTGGAGGCAATGGAATCTTATCTGTTGAACAGTGAAAAATGTTTTAAATCTCCACATATCTTCATTCTTTTCCTAACTCTTTTATGAAATAGTGTTTTTAAGATATTAATATGATGCTTTTCAGGTCCTTAATGTATTGCATGGCCTCTACTAATTTTCATAACCAAATATTCAAAAATGTGCAAAAATTATAAATGGCTGTTTGCTGTATTACCCATCAAAATATGGTATAACAGGCCAAATTCTCCAGTGTGTTGCAGAGCTGGTAAATGTTGTAGTAAAAAAGATCATTTGTTCAAGTAACAGAAGGAAAAGTGAGATATTATTTTAATTAAAGTTAAATTATTAACTGTGGCAATTTCTTTGCATATTTTGTTTGTTCTTAGTAATTTACTCATTAACTCCCTTTTTGATTAAAATTACTAAATTAAAGAAGATGTTTGTGGTTAAGTTGGTAAAATGTTTAATGTCTGTCAAAATCGGAATTCAATTTATTCAACGAAAGAGAATTTTTTACACTTCAAATTCGATGTAAGAGACCAAATTTTCAAGTGTGTTGTAGAGCTGGTAAATGTTGGGGTAAAAAAAGATCATTTGTTCAAGTAATGCAAAGAAAAGTGAGAGATTACTTTAATCATAAGTTATGTTGCCAATTTTTATTTTTGCATCATATTTTGTTTATCCTTAGTAATTTATTCTTTTGTATTAGCAAATTTCTGCTAATTTGCTTTTTAACTAAAATTACTAAATTAATGAAGATGTTTATTTTAGCATTAAGTTGACAACCTATTTAATTTCTGTTGAAAACTAAGTTCAATTTATTGCATAAAAAAGTATTTGAAATCAAATGTTTACATCATTTAATGCGCTGGCAAAATCTGGCCTTCTTTGGCACACCGTATGAATGGGAGTTCACTTTATACAGTAAAATCGTTATAACAGACACCTCTATTTAACAATAACTTTTTCAATTCCCAACACTTACCTACATATTTGAATGCTTTTACCTCTGAATAGCAGACACCTCCAAATAGTGGACAAATTCTGTGGTTGCAAAGTATTTGCTATTTAGAGGTTTTATTGTATTTCACTTTCATTTATTTTTATTTTGCTCTAAATTAAATATACTCAGCTGTGTTCTGACATGTGTGAAAATTAAAATATTTATGGCGATTTGGGGAAACAATTGCATATGTATATAAGTAACAACTCATATGCATTACAACTTTACAATGAAAATTAGCACAGCCCATGTAATGTGTAAATATTGTTTTTCATTTTATTATGGAGTGAGTCTTAGTGTTTATTATGAATTTAGGCATAAACTGTTATGAATGTCATTTTTATTGCCATCAGTATGAAGTATTGTAACAAAGGTTGTCAGTTTTATATGGACCTAATAAATATCCATATTTCTTTATTGATGCATCTTTTATTATTTCTTGTTTACCAATTACTTTAGTAATTTTCATATACTTCTTTTTTAAGGCTTTGGCATTACTCAGTCCTTAAGAGGGACCAGAAAGGTTTAAAATGATGAAAATTGATCGTAATTAATTTAGACTATTACTTATTTTTGCATTTGTTTTAGAGGGGGGAGGGAGGGCGGATATTAAACTGTTGAAAACAATTGCAAAAGTTTTAATATTGTACAACAAAAGTAATTTTTGAAAATTAGTTTTGCCACAATTTTTTTAAAGCCTAGGTTCCTTATTTTTGAGCCATCATTTCTTCTTTGTGCTTCATTGTCTTCCTTGTCTCTTGATTATACCTGAAAAACAAACAAACTGTCTTTTTTTAAGTTGTAACAAAAAATATAATCAATTTTTAAGGATTTTGAATTTTCTATTATTTTTTTTGTTTTATTTTTCAAGTATAATCGTAAACAATGTAAAGAAAAAATGACAACTCGAAAATATGAAACTGTGTCTTCAAAATCTTGACAAAGCTTTGTAATATTAATTTTGTTGTACACTACTAAAACTTTTGTTATTGTTTTATTACAATTTAACAAATACATTTTTTTATTTTTATGTAAAAAATAAATAAATAAATTCAAAAAGAAGTAATAGTCTAAATTAATTACAAGCTTTGTAATCCATGATCAAATGTCAGTCAATTTTCGTCCTTTCATCTTAAAAAAGTATGATTTGTTGCAAAATATTATAAACATTATTGATGTCATTAATTTTGGCCATTCTATCTTGGTCGCGTGCGGAGACACAAGCATACTTAAATGGCTTAAATATTTAAACAGGGTGTCTAGCCATCTGGAACAGTCAGGGAAATTTGTGTGAATTGGGAAAGTTGTGGAAATTTACCATTTCTGAGAAAAAGTCAGGGAAATTTAAAAACTCTGTGAAAAAGTTAGACAATTTTGAAACTTCCAAGAAAAAAATAGGAAAATGTTTCTTATAAAATTACCGATTTGAAATTGCGGTGCCATTAAAATAAAACTTTGGTCTTTATAAGCACTACAAGACACACTGAAGCCACGTTGGCCTATAGATTTAACAAACACATCTTCGCCAAGCGGAGAGCAGGCGAATCCTCGCCCCGTTGCCAGGTATCAACTCATTAAGCTATGCAAAAGCCTGGCAGGTAAGGGCCTGGTCAGCGGTCTAAAAAAAAATAGTATTTCAGCTCTCATCCAAATCATTTTGTCTCCCCCCCCCACCTTTCAGACCTCCTTTGTAACTCAGAAAAAATTTTCAGTTTTAGCTTCACCGAAACTTTCTACTGAATGTTGTAGGATTGGGGAACTGAACATTTGTTAACTTAATTTATTGAATATTTATTATTTGTATTAAAATATGTCAAAGCAATCTGTATTGAACTGTGACTGATGTGATAAAGAATTTCATACTGATTAGACAAAATGGATAGAACCCTAGTATCTGGAAAATATTTAGTATGTAAAATGTTCAACGATTTGTAAATTTTGCAAAAAATTATGTAACAAATCAGTAATTTGGGCCTCAAAATCAGTTGTGAAAGTTCCACTCTCAAATTCACAACTTTTAAGATTTTTTTGTGTGTAACATCACAAAATCTTGATACTTGGAAATTTATTTTATTAGTATGGAAAACCTGGAAAAGTCAGGGAAATTTGTTGCTGATCTGGAATAGACATCCTGTTTAAATCAGTTTTTAATCTTTTTAAATTTGGCACTGATGATGGAGCTTTAGGGGCTCCGAAACAGTTGTTTGCCATTTTATATATTTTTATTTGTGCTATTTTTACGGTGATCATTTATTTTAATTATAAACAGTCACAAAAAATGAAATAGTGACCAATGAAAGAGTTTATAATCTTCCAGGGTGATTGCCACCCCCTGCATTCAACACTGGTTAATAGCATGAGGTGGTTTTCATACAACTATTTTTCACTGCTCACTGATGCGAAAATTTCTGACCAATCTGATTGTCTCATTTTCAAATGTAAAACATTCTTTGGTTTTATCAAAAAATGGACGATATTCGATTTCATAATTTCTTAATAATATGAACATTCGCTAATTTTATGCATTTATGAGTAGAAGTGAATTCAGGAATGTGTCAAAAATTAACCACTTAGAACTTGAGAAACAGCCTTAAAATAAGAGAAGGGATATAAGTTATTTACAAATTCTACAGATGACGCCACCAAAAACAGAATAAAGTAGTTGGCTGCATCATTCTACACTGGTATTAATAAAAAATGTATATTTATTTTTTAAATACTACTATTACTTACCCATCATACGTAGTATAGGGTAAGTCTTGTAATCGTTTTGGAAAAAAAATTGACGGATTTACAACACGTTTCAGACACTGGAGATTCCGAAAAACATATTTTTAGAAAGAAAAATTTGCCGTCCGTCTGTCTCTGTGTGTGTCTGTAAACGGTCTATCTCCCGAACAAATTGAGATAGCGACTTGAATTTTGGTATGTATACTTAGTATATAACAATGGGAAGAAGCTTATTGAATTTCAGTCACCTCGATGATCCGGAATAATTTTTTTCGGACTCTCGAAATAGTCGTTCTGATAAAAGGTCTATAAAATTTTCGAAATTGTTTATTTTAAAGAGTGACTATAAAAGACAATAAAAAAACAAAACAAATTTTGCATAAAGAACGAAGTCGATCGGATCATGAGTTGCCGAGATATTTGTAATCATTCCACACTCTTCGATTTTTCATGACCCTGTATTTCATTCCAATTTCAATTCAAAGATATATTTAATAGGATTATAAATTTCGGAGTTATAAGGATATTTCTTTTATGCAATTCAGTCATAGAGCATTTAAAGTTTATGACGTCATCAAGCCCAAGATTTTCGAATTGCAATGCATTTTATAAGTAGTAGTTTACACATGTTTTATTTTCATATTTTATATTATATTATTCATATATTATATTTTATTTTATATTTCCATGATGGGTAAGTATTACGGTGGCCCCCCAACGACTAGTTTTTAACAATAACTCATTTGTGTGATATCTTTTAGATAATTAAGTTAAAATAAAACAGAAAAGAGTTAAAAGAAATATCTAAAAACTACTCTAACGTAAAACAACGGGCACAAAATCTTATTTTTTCACATTCATCAGTGGGGATTTTCGTCATACATTCACAAATTCATTTCGATTCTTATTTGAAATTATAATTTCTCAAGAATCGAATGAAGTTTTTACTTTCTTCTATCTATAATAAAAGAAAGTATTTTAATCGAAAATTTTTTTCGACGAATTTACACGTTTTAGGGATCAGAGATTCCGAAAAACATGTTTTTTTCAAAATGTATGTCTGTCCGCGTGTGCGTCCTCTTTGTATCATAAAAAAAAAATCCCTGACGGCTCGGCCTACAGGCACAGGTAGATTTCGAAGACGCAGACTGTGAAGCGCCTGTTTGTTGGAAATTGCGGAAGAAATGACCTTTTTGCCATGATGCGGCAGTTGAAACTTCCCACTTCGAAACCTAACTTGTTTGCAGGCGAAGCCGGCAGGGATTTTTTTTGTTTTTAATTTTTCTTTTGCTATAAGGGTTGGTCTTATAAAAAACTTGTCGATATAAAAGTTGTCTTCCAAAGTCATACATAAAATCTCGGTTCAGTTTGTTAATGCGCAAAATCGAACCAGGGGGGGGGGGGGGGGGAAGCTTTTTGTGAAAACAGAAAAAAAAACATAATTTCTTAATTAGGATACGTATCGAATCCGTTTAAAGTTATTATTACTTCTAAGAAAAGGGCCGAAAATTTATGTAGGACAGATTAAAAGTAGCCGGGGGTTTTAGAAAAAGAAATTCATAACTTTGTCCATTCACAATATATCAAATCCGCTTAAATTTATTATAAATCCTCTTAATATTATCTAAAACTTTTATACTGACAAGTTTTTTTATAGGACCAATCCTTATAGAAAGAAAAAAAAAAATCCTTGCCGGCTCCGCTTGCAAACAAGTTAGGTTTTCAAGTGGGCGGTTTCAACTACCGCATCAGGGCAAAAAGGTCTCTTTTTCCCCAATTCCCAACAAACAGGCACCCACGGTCTGCGTCTTCAAAATCTACCTGTGCCTGTAGGCCGAGCCGTCAAGGATTTTTATGGAGTTACAGCATCCATATTCAAACCCGCAGCTCGCAATTATTGATCCATATTTAAAAGAAAATTATATGCTTATAAAAGGTATTTTAGATCTTCACTATTATTTTATATATTTTTCTGAAAGGAAAAAGTTTGCCCTGTTATTTTTAAATAATTTAAATTTATGTTAAAACATTTTTAAATGTTATTTATTAATTCAAAAGTTCTTTTTTTGCTTTGTTCTATCTTTACAAGATGAAAGAAAGCATTTGGATTCGTGAAAATTTTCCACTTTCGGTTTTTCGACGGATTTATACGTTTTAGAAGGTCTTGAACACGATTTGACTGATTTTTAGAAAATTTCTGTCTGTGTGTTTGTATGCGACAAAAATTTTGTAGGCGCTCTATCTCATGAACTAATGCACGGAATTTAATAAAAATTTTAGATTCAGTTATCCCTTGATATAAATTGGTGCTGAGTAGTTTTTGGTTTAAATCGCCCTATAGGTGGCGCTGCTATGCTGCATTTTTCACGATTTCCGCAATAGGTCTCTCTCAAGAAATAATGCACTTTTTTTCATCAAACTTCAGATTCATTTAGACATTGACATAAATAGACGCTGATTACGTTTTGGTGTAAACAGCCCAACAAGTGGCGCTGCTATTCTACTTTTTTCATGATTTTCACGATAACTATATCTCAAGAACTACTTCACAGAATTTCATCAAACTTCAGATTCTGTTGGACCTTGCATAAATAGATGCTGATGACGTTTTGATGTAAACAGCCCAATAGGTGGCGCTGCTATGCTACTTTTTTCATGATTTTCACGATATCTCTATCTCAAGAACTACTGCACAGAATATCATCAAATTTCAGATTCTGTTGTACCTTGACATAAATAGATGCTGATTACGTTTTGGTGTATGTAGACCAACAGGTGGCGCTGCTATGCTACTTTTTCATGATTTTCACGATAGCTATATCTGAAGAGCTATATCTGCACAGAATTTCATCAAACTTGAGATTCAGTTAGACGTTGACATAAGTTGTTGTTGATTAGGTTTTGGTGTAAATTTTCCAACAGGTGGCGCTGCTATGCTGCATTTTTCAAGATTTACATGATTTTAGCGATAGCCCTATCTCAAGAACTAATGCATGGAATTTAATAAAACTTTAGATTCAGTTAGACCTTGGTATAAGTTTGTATGGTGATTCGTTTTTAGTGTATTTAAAACCTGTGTGAGATAGAAGAAAGTTTTGGGACTGCCACATCCGACTAGTTACTTACCCATCGTACGTAGTATAGGGTAAGTCTTGTAATCGTTTTGAAAATCGAAAAAAAAAATTTCACGGATTTACACGTTTCAGACACTGGAGATTCCGAAAAACATTTTTTTTGAAAAAAAAAATTTGCCGTCCGTCTGTGTGTCTGTAAACGCTCTATCTTCCGAAAAAATTGAGATAGAGACTTGCAATTTGGTATCTACTTAGTATGTAACAATGGGAAGAAGCCTATTTCATTTCAATAACCTCGATTAACCGGAACTATTTTTTTTGGGACTCTCGAAATATTCGTTCTGATAAAAGGTATATAAAAATTTTCGAAATTGTTTCTTTTAAGAAATAAATATAAAAGACAATGAAAAAACATAAATTTTGCATACAGCATGAAGTCGATCGGATAATGAGTTGCCGAGATATTTGGAATCTTATTTTCCACACGCTTCGATTTTTCATGACCCTGTATTTCATTCAAATGTCACTTCAAAAATATATTTTAATTGGAAATTGGACGCTTAATCAGATGCAATAAACCGCTAGTTAATAGGATGATTATTTTTGGAGTTATAAGGAAAAACCTCTTTCAAGCAATTCAGTAATCAAGCCTTTAAAGTTTATAACGTCATCAAGCCACGACCGAGGCTAACGAAAAAGACAGGCTACCGCGGTGCATTCGACTTATCTTTTTTTACAGACCGCGAAAGTGACGTAATGCTCTTTTCGTACACTTGCATTGGTGCATTCGAGCATCACGTGACTCCCGCGGTCTGTAAAAAAAGATTTGCGTAAAGCACCGCGGTAGCCTTTCTTTTTCGTTAGCCTCGGCCACGACTTTATTTGAATTGCAATGCATTTTATTTATAAGTAGTTTACACATTTTTATTTTAATATTTTACATTATGCATATCCATGATGGGTAAGTATTACGGTGGCCCCCAACGACTAGTTTTTAAATTTAGCGATGCAGTCTTACTTGTGTTACAATGGAATATATATATATATATTAACGTTTTCTAACATAGTTGAAAACTGTTTATGACTTTGGTTTGTCTGTCTGTTCGTGCTCGCGTAAATGGGGGTTGCAATGTAATTGATATAATGTTATTGAAGGTTCATTTTATGGCATGTTCGCTATTGAAACTGGAGTGTGTATAGCATTCATAGTTCGTTTACAGAGTCACTCAAAAGAATCTCGTTACCTTATGGTCAAAGGCAAAAAATCGTTTGCGACGTATTTTAATGATGCTATACCATTTCTAGCATAATAAAATTTAGAAAATTGACATGAATTTTATATCCAATTCGTCGATTTCCACGATTTTATTCCCCTCCCCCCCCCCTATTCCCAATCGTTGCAGTTTCATTTTCTTGATTATTTGCCACAAAATGTAACTTTTTTTTAAAAACTGAGTTATGTCAAAGCCCTTATAACAAATAATACTGTATTGTCTCCTATGAAATATGACGAGCAGGGAAGACCGAGCTATGCTTGGTCAAAATTAGCTTTGAGTTCAAACATCATCACGCATGACCAAAATGACCCACTAATCAAATTTTCTCGAACTTGTGACCAAGCCCAATTGTCTTCTCGTGCCCGAAACCCGTCGGATATAAAAATTAGTCAAAATAGTCTGAGCCATTTTTCAAATAAAATTAGTTTGACCCAAAAATGACCCACTAATCGGATTTTCTCGTGCATGTGACCTAGCCCAATGATTTTCTCGTCCCTGAAACTCGTAGGATACAAAATTTAATCAAAATCGTTAGAGCCGTTTTTTAGATAAAATTAACTTGACCCGCGTTGACGAAAAATGTGTGTGTGTGTCAAAGTTCTCGAACATGTTACCCAGCCCAATAGTCTTCTCGTGCCCGAAAATGGTAGGATACAAAATTTAGTCAAAATCGTTCGAGCCTTTTTTAGATAGAATTAGCTTGACCCTGACCTATGGTGACCCAAAATGACCTACTAATCGAATTTTCTGGAACATGTGACCTAGCCCAATAGTTTTCGGGTGCCCCAAAACGGTAGGATACAAAATTTCGTCAAAATCGTTAGAGCTATTTTAAAGATAAAATTTGCATATACTACATATAACCGCACACACACACACACAAGATTTGCTCGTATTAGAATATATATGATATGATAGAGAGTTAGTTAATTATTTACGTTTTTAACTATCGGGTGTGAAATATTTTGCTTAATTAATGCATTTATTCTTCTTTTAATGCTACGCGAACGACGCCACGAGTGACAGCTAGTCAGAGGCGGATTACCCATTAGGCTGAGTAGGCTGAAGCCTAGGGGCCCCTGTGTTTCTTCTGTGTATTTTCTTTTGTTTTTTTTCTTCATATTGAGCTGATATTTTATGCAAAAGAGAAAAGATGTGAAATATTCTCTGTTTCACTCATTTATTGAATCTTTCATGTTATTAACATATACATGGTATTTCAAATGCTATTTCCCCTTTTAATTTCTTATGTATTCATAAGAAGAAAGCACTGGATTCATGAAAATTTTCGGCTTCCAGTATGTACCGAATTTTGACACTTTGAAGTTAAAGGAATTTCAATGTTTACCTGCACTAACAGTGCTTCTTTTCGTTTTTAGTGTCAGAAAACACTGAAATTTTCATAAAATACGAAGTATAATAATTTAGTATGTTTTGGTCGTAAAAGAATAGGATTTTTTTTTTTTTTTTTTTTTTTTTTTTTTATGTTCTTCGTAAACGAAGGACATTTTTCTAAATATAATTTATACAACCCAAGGGCCATATAAAAATTAAATTTCGTATTTTAATATGTATAAAGCTCCTTGTAAAACAAATGCCATGTCTAAAATCAGTACTTGTTGTAATTGGAATTATGTTTCTATCATCAGTGGTCTATAAGAGATAAATGATCAAACATGTATTTTGATTCACCCAGTATATATTTCTTTGTAGGAAGGAGGGACAAAAAAATCAAGCCTAAGGTGCCCGGGTAGTAGTTGATCCGCCTCTGCAGCTAGTATGCCATATGTTTTCTGAATTGTTTAATTAGTAAACTGGGAAGTTTTGTCAAAGCCTCCTGAATGTGCTGGAAAGTATTGCATAATCTATGCCTGACGCATGATTTTTCGTTCTTGTTTTAAAATTAATTACATTTGAATTATATATTTTTATGTTTTAAAAAGATAAAAAGGTTTTGCATTGCATGTAGAAAATATTTAACTTATTAAAGAAAATTTCATGATTTTTTTTTTAAAGACTTTACCTGTAGTTTATGATTTATTAATTAAGATAATACCGATTATATTAATTTTGTTATAGTGCTGTGCTGTACTATCTTCGTAATTTTACTATTTTAGTTATTATTATTTTTTTTTCATTATTATATAAGTATAATGTGTTGAGATCCACCCAACGTACCAGACACACGTTTTCGGCATGAGTAGGGCTGAGTTATACAGGGAGAATTTGCATTTTAAAGCCATAAAATTAGCCTACATTTCCAAATCGCCATTGACGGATATGTCGATGTTTCGGGATGGTATGTCCTCTCTCGGCCCACACCCTGAATTCATAGGATTGATACAACGTACAGCCCCGGACCTGAAATTTTAGATCGTGCAAATCTCTAATCCTCTTTAATAAAAAGCTATGCGTTGCTGACGACTGGGATTTTCGGTAATCGTTGCCACAGATTAATCTCGGAAAATGAAACATTTGAAGTTGCTGGAAAAATTAATAGCTCGAAAATATTTGTCTGAAAATTGTTAGACAAACTTCGTTAGAAAAGTAAAAAATTGTATTTTTCTTGATATAAATTTCAAATCGAATGATTATGCCGTTTTTCAAATATTGAATTTCAAAAATTACCAAATTTCACAATGGAGTACCCTAGCGAAATCTTCACGCGTAAAAAGATATACATTTCACCATAAGTATACAGAATACCTTAAAAAAAATTCTCATCTTATTATAATTTTAATATTTTTTGAAAAATTAAAATTTATAAGCAAAATTTTAAATTTTGAGAAATTTCCTCGATTTTGCATTTAAATAACGTAAAACTATATTACAGAAACAAATCTGTGTATCAATTATTTAATCCTTTGAATAGTTAATTTTTAAGAGATTTGTTTTCTGAAAATTTTCTTTAAAATTTTGCATTTTAATAAGTTATAAACCAAATTTAATTACCTTAACGACGTGTTACCGTAAAATGTATACACAGTTTCTTTGTAAACAGTATCAGGATTCTTCTCTATCAATTTCAAAAATTTTAAACAAAAATTAAGACGCATGGAGAATTTTAAAAATTTCAAAAGCTTGAAAAATCTGTTTTGATAAAAACAGATTTAAAGTTTACTAAACCGCCGAAAAATTGCTTGTGTACCAAATCCAAACGCTTGTACCATTGAGAAAAATCCTCGCAGTTGCATGCAGTTTTTCACATATGGTTCAATATAAACTGAAGAATAATAATACACACAAAAATAAATTTCAATTTTTGCTCAAATAAAGGTCCACGGTCCCCTTAACCGTCTCGCTCATGAATTATTATTTTTTAAAAACATTCTTTAAATTATTACAATTAAAATTATGTTTTAGAATGTGTAAAGAACCATTAGATACTTTTATGTTAGCCGGGCGCAGATGATAAATCGCCAAATATTGTTCGCATCGCCGTCGTTTGTATTGCATTAACTTCATTTAAAATATAAGCCTTTCACTCATTTTATTTAAAATACAGACAAATAAAAAACAGGTTGGAAATTGTACGTCAAACGTTACAAACGAGGTGCGTTCGTACGCACGTTTTAGAATTAAATTCATGATATCCCGTGCGTAGAACGGGTTAAACAGCTAGTTAAGTATATATTTTATGACACTGTTCATACAAATATCTTAACTAGTTATATAAATATTCAGATATATATGTATCAGCTAGTTATATAAATATTCAGATCTTGATGATTTTTAGTTCTGTGAAATGAATTATATCGTCTGCAGATTAATTTCTGTAATAAAATAAGTATCTCGGTCGCTTGACGATTAAACTTCGGAAGCTCCTATAACAAAAAAGCACCGATTTAAAAAAAAAAAAAATTCAAATTTCTTAATAAATATTTTTATTAATATCTCCTAAAGTTTTGATTCGATTTTAATAAAATTTGAAATGTCTCGACAAAATTCTGCAAAGATAATATATTTTAAATTGCAAACCATTTGGTTGGGTAGTTTTTGCGTTGTTATATGCGGACGGACAGACAGACAGACAGACGGACGGACAGACGGACGGACCAAACGACGACTATAGGTGCTACGTATTTATATAATTACGAACGCACCTAATAAGAAATAATATCGTAAATCAAAACGTTATATTTCATCCTCAAAGCATTGTTTTTGATTTACACACGTGTGAAATAAAAGCTGCTATTAGCGAAATTTGCGCCCGCCTAACATAAAAGTATAAAAAAATAATTTATACCATAAGTGCCAGCGGAGCGAAAAACAGAGAGGGACAAGATTTTGGAAAATTGCAGTGAATGACAGTGGAGTAAGTCAAAAATTTTGAAAATCGAGATAACCCTATTTTCACTGAACGTATATTCATTTCTGTACAGTGTGCCAGTCAAATAAGTCATACTTCACTTAGGGAGTCGCTGGAGGGCAAAACAAGTTGGATCACTCAATAATGCAACGGGTTTACGACAAGTTTCACAAAACCCTTCATTTCTTAAATGACTAAATTTATGACTTACTCCACTGTCGTTCGAACCCCTTCATATTTGAGAATTGAGGGGGTCGGGACAAAAGAGTGCCAAGCCATATTTTTGAACTTCTGAGATATTTCAATTTGAAAATTGGATCAAACACTCAACTCAAGATAGATAACCTAAAGTTTTTTCACCAATGTCTGAGTAACATCTGAGATATTCTGAGTCACAATATGCCATTACTTTAATGATATTACTGATATGTTCTTTGTAAATTACCTATCGTCATTGGGGGCATAAACGTCTGGGGCAAAAACGAAACCTGGGGCATAGGCTGCCACCAACTGACATTATAAACAAATTATAAGTTTGATATTATAATTTACAATATTAAGCAACAGATGACAGTGTTAGATTTATTTCACCAAAAATGTGGCCTGGTACTTTATTGCTTCGACCCCCTCAATTCATATGTACAGTTCGAGATTTTTTTTTTAAAGTACACTTCCGACTAACTTTGTTGCAAATCCTCGTGGTATCAATCTATTAGTAGTAACGTCTGGTCTGTTAATTAATGTTATACTTAAATTTTGCTTAGAGGATCGTCTACCTGTAGAAATTGTAACAAACTTTAAAATTTTCAGTACGACCTTCTTTGGACCTTCTGATTCAAAATGGGAAGTAATTCGGTCAAGTAGTTTAGGAATTATGCAGATTTAAAATTTGGAACTCCTGCTGTTCAATGCATTTTGAATCATTGCGAAACAGTAATGCGAGTCGTTTTTTTTTTACGCATAACTCAAGAACTACTTGGAGGAATAAACTGTCATTTTGAATCCGCATATTTAAAGCTTCTAGAAATAAAATTCTGTTAAAAACATTTATAGGTTGCAGTTACAGTTCCTATTTTGGCTATAATGTCAAACCAGTAGGTACGATTTTTTTAAAAATCGGTTTGGGAGACTGTTTAAATCTTTTTACACTGTTGCTGAATCTGTATTTTAAACATGTGTTTCATTCTTAAAATTTAAAAATAGGGTTAACTTTGCCGAACCAATGATTTATGACAAAAAAGAAAATTTACTCGAAAGGTGTTATGTCCGTTGATTGTCATGACATTTTTCAAACGTCTTTTAAAAATTCTTCTTTTGCCATATTAGTAGTACGCAAGATAACAATTGTAATCGCTATATTTCATTAAACCTTATTTTTTGACATTTGGATAGCTACTTTAAATTTTTGTAAAACTAAAATTACTCCCGGCCCCAAAGTGAAAAAAAAAATCAGTCTATTCGGTGCTAGACCAACGTACTGTTTAACTCTGATTAGAAAAACTCTGAAACTGGTCTCCGCTCGGTCCAGTTGCCAAGGACTGATCAGTCGACTTTATTTGAGGGAAATTCTGTATTTTCTTTTCGCGCCAATTTCCCCCCCGTTGAGCTGGTCAGCCCGATAATTATCGTAGTCCGCTCCTACTGACGAAGTTCCCTCCCTACAAGTTTTGGAACCTTCGAAAACAACAACCCTACCCAGGATTTTTCTTGTCTCGGTAATACAGTAGTTTGATACTTGTAAACGTAAACATGATGCTGAAATTCTTTTTGGTGCTGCCATCTATTAGTAAATATATAAAGTGAAACAAGATGTACCTGGAAGCTGGAACAAAACAATGCTCTTTTCGCTCTGTACTCGGCTCAGGCTCAAAATTTTGCTGTTTTCTATTTCTCGCGATAAGTTATATATCAAACAAGCTCTATTTAAGAATAAGAAAAGATAAGGTTTAGATGTAATTTTTTAAAGTGACATTAGACAGTAAGAAACTTTTTGTTTTAAATAATAGTACGCAAAATAACAATTGTATTCGTTAGATTTCAGTAAACCTTATGTTCTGTCAATTGAATAGCTACTTTAATTTTTTTTTTACCTAAAATTAATCGTCTTTCCACAGAAAAAAAAAAATCGACCCCAAAAAGGTTATAGTTTATGTGTGCAATTTAGGCAATCGCAAAGGGAAATGAATTCAGTATATTCCATGCATGTAAGCATGATGCTGAAATTGTGTTTGGTGCTGCCACCTATTTGTAAAAATATAAACTGAAACGAGATTTGGTTGGATCAATACGAAACCCTTTTTACTCTGTACTCGCTTCAGGCGCAAAATTTTGCTGTTTTCTCTTTCTCGCAATAAGTTAGATATCAAAACAAGCTCTATTAAAGAATAAGAAAAGGCAAGTTTTAGATCTAATCTTTTAAGGTGACATTAGACGGTAAGAAACTTTTTGTTTTAATTAATAGTACGCAAAATAACAATTGTATTTGTTAGATTTCAGTAAACCTTATTTTTTGTCATTTGGATAGCTACTTTAAAAAAAATTTTAAACCTATATTACCCCCTTCCCTTGTCCACAGAAAAAAAAAATCTCCCCCAAAAGGGTAATAATTTTATGTATGTAATTTAGACAATCCCAAAGCCAAATGAATTCGGTGCTTGTAAGCATGATTCCGAAATTATCTTTGGTGCTGCCACCTGTTAGTGAAAAGATAAACTGAAACAAGATTTGGCTGGAACGATTTGGCTCTGTTAACTCTGTACTCCGCTTAGGTTCATAATTTTGCTGTTTTCTCTTTCTCGCAATAAGTTAGGTATCAAAGCTCAAAGCAAGCTCTATTAGAGAATAAGAAGAGATAATAAGTTTTAGGTGAAAACTTTTAAAGGTGACAGTAGAGAGTAAGAAACTTTGTGTTTTATTTTATAAGTCAATTGCTTTAAAACTGGGCATATTAAGATAGTGTTTATTTATACATATTTATATAAAAGAAAAATAAAAGGACGAAAAATAATAAATTGAAAATAAGATATAAGATAAGATAAGATACAAGAAAATAAGCCATAATTATTAAATGTAACTCGCGTAAATATACTCGGATTGCCTGAAATTTTTGTATGTTGTTGTGTTGTCGTTTACTACAACATGTTCCCTATTGAATATGAAGTGTCTAGCACTTATAGTTTTTTTTTTTTTTTTTTTTTTTTTTTTACTGGGACAGTCAAAAGTATTTCAAGTGCATTTTGGTGATACTACGCCATTTGAAACACGATGAAAATGATATATAATTCTGAAGCGCATTAAAACATGCTTTTTGTAGAATATGGGGTGCAAAGCATTTATTATTCATTTACAGGGTCAAACAAAATAATTATGTTACAAATTGTTCTACGAGGGAAAATCGTTTGTAATGTAATTAAATGGGGTTTCACTATTTCAAACATAATGAAAATTATATGCTTTACTGAGGTGAACTATAAATTGCTCGCTTAAAAGTATGGTGTGCATTGCGTTTATTGTTAATTTACAGGTTATGACGGCCAATTATCTACTCCAGGGATGGGATATAGGCCCTCGTTCATTTACAGGGACACACAAAATATATCGGTTACAGTCTATGTGTGATAAGTGCGTTTTCAACTTTGGTTTGCGTTTTTAAATTTAACTAAAATTTTTCATAGTACGTGGTGTGTATAAATTCAGTTGATCATATACAGGGCTAGACAAGAGAATTCGTAAGTATTACAGATTATGGGAGTGAATTGCTTAATTTAATTTTTAATTGTGTTACGCCTTTTCCTACTGAACTATATTTAGCAGACTAATAGAAAAGTTTGTGGAATATAAATAAATTCATATACAGGGCTACGCAAAGAACAAGATACATTGTCGTTTACGGTTGGTAATTGCTGGAAATGAGTTTTAAGTTGCCTTCCGTGTTTTTTACTTGAATACTTTTTTTACCTTTTAGCTTAATATGTGGTGTTTAAAAAAGTCTGTAGATAATATACCTGGCTGTGCAAAAATTTCGACTGCATTTCCATCGATTGGCGAAAATTGCTAAATGTTAATTTTCTAACTGATTTTATCATGCTATGTAGTATCTATACAAATCTATAGACTATATACAGGGTTGCTCAAAATAATTCGACTACTTTTTTGACAATGGAAGGTAATTTCGAAAAGTGTATTTTTCAATGTACTATATGGTTTTCTAAACTATTTAATTACATATCTTCTTTCAACTTATTTAACGGTGAAGTTTCGTTACACTTTTCTGAATGTGTTGAAAGTATTTCATAATCTATGCTTGAAGCATGATTTTTCATCCTTGTTTTTTTTTTTTTTTTTTTTTTTTTTTTTTTTTATGCTAGGCGTTATATAGTTGTAACAAAAGCCAGAAGACTTTATTTGTTAAAAGTCATAATCGTAAGAAAAAATATCTTTTTGCTAAAATCAGGCATTATTCAGGAAAATAATGTATAAAAATTATTACTAAAATTTATGCTAACATACATAAAGAACCATTTTATCAAGATTAAAAAAAAAATAAAATAAAACACCCTGGAAAATTTAAATCTTTTCGAAATAACCAGAAAATTAGTTTTGAGACAAATAACACTAAAGAGGTTTTTTTTTTTTTTTTTTTTTTTTTTTTTTTTTTAATTCGAAACTAGTAGGTAAGACCGAACTATGCTCAGTCAAATTTAGCATGAACAAAATGACTCATTTATCAAATTTTCTCGAACATGTGACCAAGCCCAATTGTCTTCTCGTGCCCGAAACCCGTAGGATATAAAATTTAGTCAAAATAGTCTGAGCCGTTTTTTAGATAAAATAAGCTTGACCCATAGTGACCCAAAAATTACCCACTAATCGGATTTTCTCGAGCATGTGACCTAGTCCAATGATTTGCTCGTGCACCAAAACCGTAGGATATAAAATTTAGTTCAAATCCTCTGAGCCCTTTTTAAGATAAAAATAGCTTGATCCATAATGACCCATGACCAAAATAACCCCCTAATCAAATTTTTCCTCTCATGTGACCTAGCCCAATGATTTTCTCGCGCCCGAAACTCGTAGGATACAAAATTTAATCAAAATCGTTAGAGCCGTTTTTTAGATAAAATTAGTTTGACCCGCAATGACCCACTAATCGAAAGTTCTCGAACATGTGACCGACCTCAGTAGTCTTCTCATGTCCGAAAATGGTAGATACAAAATTTAGTCCAAATCTTTTGAACCGTTTTTTAGATACAATTAGCTTGACCCTGACCGATGGTAACCCAAAATGACCCACTCATCAAATTTTCCCGAACATGTGACTTAGCCCAATGGTTTTCTGGTGCCCCAAAACGGTAGGATACAAAATTTCGTCAAAATCGTTAGAGCCGTCTTTAAGTTAAAATTTGCATATATATAACCACACACAAGATTTTCTCGTATTAGAATATATGATTTTGCTACCAAACATGCAATTTTGTTTGCCCATAATGCACCGATCAACACACAGACACACACATATATATATATATATATATATATTAAATTGAAATATGTTGAATTTTAGATGGATTGAAAAAAAAATGTTTTGGAGGACCTATTTTATACTTTTTACTTGCCATGTAAATGTTTCGTGAAGTTTTAACAAGATTTTACAAATTAATAGAAGTGTTGTTACTTTTTATTTATGCATTCAAATTTGTAATGATGTTTAATTTCACAAAGTTGCATTATTTGAGAATAAAAAAGCGGTTGATTCCTCCCTCGATAGTATCGCAATAACTGACACATATTTAATCGGAAAAACTACAATACATTCAAAGACAGTTTTCTAAAAAATAAAAATAAAAACACAGTCGGCCAAACTTTTTTCCGATTTATGTTAAAGACCAGAACGAAAAATCATGCGTCAAGGATAGATTATGAAACACTTTCCAATACATTCAGATAATTCTAACGAAACTTCACCGTTTAATAAGGAGAAAGATGATATCTGAGTAAACAATTTAGAAATCTCCTCACCATTTTGAAATTCTGCAGCAGTGAAAATTTTTGTTCGTGAAAAGATGACAAAAAGGAGTTTTGTTCCCTGCCCGTCCTTACAATCAGAGGGTGTAATAACATTCGAATGTTGGGGGGGGGGGGGGGGTCGTGTACACAATAGAGATGAGTTCGGGCTCTTTTTTTGGAGCCCGGGCCCGCCCGAGCCCGACGATTTTGGAATCCGAGACCACCCGAGCCCGACGATTTTGGAATCCGAGACCGCCCGAGCCCGACGATTTTGGAATCCGAGACCGCCCGAGCCCGAAGAATTTTGTGTCATCAGAGCTCGAGCCCGACGATTTTGGAATCCGAGCCCGAAGCATTTTGTGTCATCAGAGACCGAGCCCGATACCGAAAAAAATTGCATACTATTTTAAAATTGTTTCAAAAGTAATATACCATTTTTAAAAAACTTTATACGTGAAAATAACTGTTACTCACCAGCACATAATTATTTTTTTGGAAATTTACATTTAATCTTATCAAAAGAGAAGTTTTCTAGCAAATAAAAATATACTTCCTTAAAAGGATTCTCATATTTTTGTCTCCCAACAAGCAAATATGATGGATACATTAACGAAGTGAGTTTTAAGAATAAAGGCATGGGATTTAAAGAAATTACTATTTCTATGCAGAAGAATCGAACAACGTTTTTCTACTTCTCATAAAAGGTGTATATCGTAAATTATAATTGATCCTTTAATTAAAACAATATTTCGTGTTTCTGAAAATCAGCTTAAATTAAAAATTTTACACCGTTATCTGAAAGATCCTATGCTTTTATAGGAAAAGCGGAAACACTGTTCGATTGTTTTCTATCAGAATCACAATACGTGGCAATTATATCTATTTACGTATGGAAGTGACTTCGGAAATATGCAGAGTGAAGCTTTAGCCCGAACAGAGTACACTATGAAAAATAGATTCATTAACGTTATTTTCATATGAAGAGCGATTATGACCCGAACACAGTATTAGACTAAAAATTTGCAAGCCTTAAGCTAATGCTGATTGACTAAAAATAAAATAAAATATTCATTTCGCGTTAGATCTCTGAAAAAATAAAATAAAATAAACGTTCCAATTAAAAAATATCCCGTCACAAACGAAAATCCAGCAACTATATATTCGCGCCTCTTCCCACTGGTGCTATCACACAGTCTTTGCGTCGCGTCGTCGCGTCAATGCCACACATAAATCTGCAAATATCAACATTTTTTTTTAAGGTAGCATTCTAATATACTGGAAACATTTCTTCTTTTCATTTTGATCAAAATAGCATTAAAATGATTTGAAAAAGATTATGTAATTTTTTAGGAGAAAAAGAAAGTTATTTTCATTTTTTCTATATAAGAATAAAATAAAATTGTCAGTTTCGGAAAGAATGAGCCCGAGCCCGCCCGGGCCCTAAGACTGGTATAAAAATGGATCCCGAGCCTGTGTCGGGCCCGGGCTTTCGGGCTCGGGCTGAGCCCGTCTCATCTCTAGTACACAAGGTGTGGGGGTGGGGAAAGAGTACACTTATACCGATATCGTAAGCTTGCGGAAGCTCAAGCTCATTTCAAAGGAATTCTAAAAAAAGGAACCAAAATATTTATCTGCACTCGTAGTTCGGAAAGGACCGCTTGCATGCACAAGAAACGTTAAAAAAAAAAAAAAAAAAAAAAAAAAAAAAAAAAGGTCAGGAAATTGGCGTCGGTTTACGGAGAGTTCCGGTTAAACGAGGGTTGGATAATCGAGGTTCTACTGTACATTTAACATTAATGGAATATTTAATTAATGGATAACCCCCCCCCCCCCCCAATTAACCACTTACCTTTAAACTTAACCACTTACCTTTAACAGTAACGCGATTTTTAATTTACGGCTGTAGTGAGTAAACGTAATTTGATGCCGAAAAAGAAAATTAATATTCAAAAAAGGTGATAGTTGGGGGTCTAAGGAAATTTTTAATAGTTTATAAAGTAACTGGAGGACCCTAGAACTATGTTAAAGAAAACTGATAGAAAATCGGATCATGGAAGGGCCCCAAGAAGGAGATTAATATTCAAAATTCGTTGTAGCTTAGGTCTGAGAAAAAATTTTGTCGTTCATGTAGTAGCTGGAAGACCTAAAAAGTTTAGAAAAAAAAAGCTAGTGAATCAGACCATTTTTAAGGGTGCTACAGTACGGAGCCCAATATGGGCCAACTGATAGCTGAGAGCAGCGCCCTAAGATAAAATATATTAGATAAAAATATATTAAAAGGTCTAGTACTTAGCGCTTTAGATCTTTAAGTTAGTCTAAATTAGGCATAGTGTATAAATTAATCATTAGAATAAAATTTAAAATAAATGCGCCAAAAAACGGGGGAAATGTTTAAAAAAGGGCTCCAATAAAAATATGAGGGTTGTCGTCCAGGGAGAGGAATCTCAGACTCAACTTAACTAGTTATGCATTGAGAGGGTGACACAATTAGAGGGGTGAAAGATGCATGGCTTACAAAATTTCAAGGGGCCCCGTATGGGCCCCAGGGGCAGAGTCATAAGAATGTAGATATGGGGAATAACTAAATGGAGAAAGGGACCCAAAAACGAAGAAGATCGGATTAAAAGAGGCAACGTTATTAAAAATTAAGGGCACAAAAACTTAAAGGAGCCCGGGGGCCCGGGTCTTAAAAAATTAAAAATATGAGCCTTAGGTGCATCAGGACCTGCCCTGGACCATCCTCACCCAAATTTTCATGCTTCTATGTGCGGTAGCTTTCGCTAGCCATCGCATACAGACAGACACACACACACGCAGGCAAACAATTTTCTTTTATTAGTATACATTTTATAAAGATAAAAAGGTTTTGCATTGCATTGAGCAAAAGTTTAACTTATTAAAGAACATTTCCTGATTTGTTTTAGGACTTAACCTTTAAGTTTTTATTTATTAATTAGCTAATGCCGATTATATTAATTTTAGTGTATTGCTGTGTATTAGTGTATTGTTGTGCGTAATTTTACTATTTTAGTTAATATATACATTTTTTGCATTATAATATAAGTATATCGTATGTTGCCATAGTCGTACAGAGAAACTGCGGGCCCCGGTAATAATTTCAATGTGCCCCCCCCCCCCCATGCCCCGATAATAATTTGAATGTACCCCCCCTCCCCCCCCACACACACTTTTAAGAACATGTATCTTCTCTTCAAAATATTGCATAATTTAAATATTTACGTTACTGAATAGAACGAAAAAATGTACTTAAAAATAACTTTCGTTTGAAAACTGCAACGTGATTTACCGGTTTTTTTTTTTTTTTTACGATTTTAAATTTTTTTTAACCCATTCGCACGTAATATAACAATAAACATTTCTTTGTGACACTAATGTAAAGAAACTTTTGCAATAACCTTTGTAATAAATATAAAATATGCATAACTAAAGGAGAAAGTATCAGCGTTTACCACAATGTGAATTGCTTGTACAAGCTTGGCGAGGGCTCTTTCTTCTGGTATTTATAATAATGTATTAAAGCAAAAATAAATAAATAAATAAATAAAGATTAAAATTGTTTTTTAAATAGTAGAATATATAGAATTACATTTATATGGATTTACTCTAAATCTCACTTCTATATAAGAAAATATATTACACTGTGAATAGTATTACTTAAATAACGCATATTTTACCAAGATCAATATATATACATCTTAATAATTACACCATAACCGCTTTGCGACTGGCAAATAAATTTTTAAAATCGCATTGTCTGGCTAGTGCATTCTCAATGCTTAAAACAGCTAAATCCGTCAAACGATTTTCAGGCCCCACCAGTGGCTGAGAGGTTCTGTTCTCGAAGCTGGTAGACGGGAGGTGCTGGGTTCAAAGCCCTGTCGCGCTCGTCGACTTAACCGCTCGGAGTTTTCCGTGGTTTTCTTCGAACCTTGCCGTAAATACGGGTTAGGATCCCTTAGAAAGACCCCCCACGGAAGGCACTCCCTCCAGGGGATCGATTCTGGTCTTATCGGATTATAACTACATGTCGGAACCGGATTCTCCATTTCATAACGACAGCGATGGACAAGAGCTATTCTGGTCTCACCTCGTTATCTTACAGTAAAGGATGAAAAATAGAAAATCCCCTGCTTGCAGTCGGACATGTTTGTAGCCAATCAGATGCAAATACGCACGTGTTTTCGTTTATTTGGGAGAAGGAATGTCAGCTGTTTTGCTTTGGGCTATTGTCCAGTGCGAAAAAATGTTTGGGTTATTTACAAAAGGGTTGAAGGTGGGAATGCGATTGTTTAATATTAGTAATAAACGTGTCCGTTTCTGCAATCTGTGTAATATTTCCAGGCCGAAGTGAAAAATAAAAAAATGTCTATTTGCATTTTTAATTGTGCATAAAACACTATTTATTATTATTATTCTTGAACCAAATTTTTTGGAAAGTAACTTTGCTCTATTTTGATCTCAGATAAAGATTAGCAAATTTCCAGTGAAATTGTCAGATTTTTTTTTTTTTTTTATACACTGCAAAATATTTTTTAAATAGGGGGGAAGAGGACTTTTGTAGATTCTACCAAGCTTTATATGAATATTTAAGAATATAATCGAATTTTTTTTTTTAAATAAATATAAAATAGTTCATAACTTTTTATTTATTTGTATCTTTAGACCATTTATTATAAACTAAACCAGAATTAATTATGCGAATGATATTAAAATTGTTAACTTATATTTCCAGTTTCGATAATTTTGTTTATTTTAAATTGATTATAACTGTGACACCCCAGTTCTGAAAAAATGTAAATTAGGCCGAATATTTAAATATAATTTAGTTTATCTTTACTGAAAAAAAAATCTAGCTTTGCTTAAGGACTCGGGTAATTAGTTGTTCTTAATCTCAAATCCAATATATACTTAACAAGTTGGAAATTGTACGTCAAACGTTACAAACGAGGTGCGTTCGTACGCACGTTTTAGAATTAAATTCATGATATCCCGTGCGTAGAACGGGTAAACAGCTAGTTAAGTATATATTTTATGACACTGTTCATACAAATATCTTAACTAGTTATATAAATATTCAGATATATATGTATCAGCTAGTTATATAAATATTCAGATCTTGATGATTTTTAATTCTGTGAAATGAATTATATCGTCTGCAGATTAATTTCTGTCATAAAATAAGTATCTCGGTCGCTTGACGATTAAACTTCGGAAGCTCCTATAACAAAAAAGCACCGATTAAAAAAAAAAAAAATTCAAATTTCTTAATAAATATTTTTATTAATATCTCCTAAAGTTTTGATTCGATTTTAATAAAATTTGAAATGTCTCGACAAAATTCTGCAAAGATAATATATTTTAAATTGCAAACCATTTGGTTGGGTAGTTTTTGCGTTGTTATATGCGGACAGACAGACAGACGGACAGACAGACAGACGGACAGACGGACGGACAGACGGACGGACCAAACGACGACTATAGGTGCTACGTATTTATATAATTACGAACGCACCTAAAAAGTAAAATAAGATAAGTCTATTAATTTAGCTTTAAACTTATGTCCCCCCCCCTCTTGTTAAATCTCATTTTTAAATTCATAAAGATTTAATAATTTTCATAACAGTTGAAAGATTCTTAAGAAAGTCGCTCAAATGTTCTTTATTTATTGATATTTTAAATACTTAATCAGATCATCAATTCGTTTTATTACTTATTTAAAAAATAACTAAATATGTTAATCAAAAATTATTATTGTATATGTTTATCAATTAATTGAAAATCGTGGTTCTTGGTGAACAGGATAATTTGAATCAATTAAATCATTAAACGTAAAAACAAATATTAAAAACTAAAAGAAAATTGTAAAGTAGATCTAAAAAAATATTTTCTCTTCAATAACGCGATATTTTCTAACACAAACACAGAGCCTGATTAAAAAAAAAAGGGCCAACTAGGCCGTGGTTCTGAGCCCCTTTGATTTTAGGGGTCCCAAACTTAATTTAATACTTAATAACCCATTACATTATTAACCCAAACTTAATTAATAAACTAAAACGTAAAAGCATAAAATTATCAGATATGACAAGTGAAGTGATTTGGAATCGAAAAGCGTCTTTTATTTATTTTTATTATCTATATAGATAGATAAATGTATTACATTTAGAGTTATAAGCGATTGTTGTCTTATGACGTCCTTTTTCGAGTGTCGCTTTCGTAATTTTTTTTCAAAATGCCTATTTTGTCTGCATTTTCTGAAAGATCCTTTGCCTTTATCGAGAAATGAGAAATGCTATTCGATTTCACAGTTTCGGAATAAGAAAACCTACCAATTTTCTGCGTTTACGAATAAAAATGAACTCAGGAATGTGTCAGAAAATAGACAGTTTTAATTAGAGAACAGCTTTAATATTAAACAGAAAAAAAAGTGTCAGCTGTCGTGTCTTTCTGCCTAAACTTTTAATTTGTTTACAAGTCCAAAATACACGCATTGTTTTTTTTTTTGGTGTTTTTTTTTTTATTTCCGTGTTTGAACTGTAATTCCTTTTTATGTAATTGAAAGTTTATTTATTTTTTTGCTGTCTGGATTAATATAGATTTATTAATCAAATTTGTAAGTAAATTAGTTGCACATTTTTTACCGATAAGAAAAAAAGAATATACAGATATCTGAGTCAAAAAACTTTCAAAGGATCTGTAAAGAAGCTTCTTGTAAGAAAATAACATTTTGTAATTAACACGGTTCGTTGATATTGATATATATCCGATATTTTAAAAATATTATTATGTTTGTTAATTTCGATATTTGATATCAAATATAATATATACTCGGATTTTTTTATACTTCCAGCATAAATAAATTGTTCAAAACCTGTGTACATGATAATTTCATTAGCTGTACCGTTTTGTAGACAAAGAACTTTTGCTCTGCCAGTGACTTCAGCGCCCCCCCCCCCCCCCCCCAATATATATATATATATATATACAGGGTGATTCATAAAAGATGGGCAGAACTTTAAGGGGTTATAGTACACTTAAAGACAAATAATATTAAATAGGAGACTAAGGGTCCCAGACGTATTCCCAAGGAGATAGGGGGCATTAAAGTTTAGGGTCCGAAATTTCAAATGATTATAAAACATGGAAAAATTGGTCGATTCGTTTGCGGTTTTTGCAAAAAATTTTCTTTATGCCAGTATTTTCTTGAAATAAAATTTTAAAGTTCAATTTCAAAAAATGCCGATAGGGGGCGCTTTAGACTTTGGAGTAACAAACAACTATTTTTTAACGTTATTTTTTGTATTTCTTTAAATGATTTCGAAAGCTTAGACTTAAACTTAAATTTTGATCTAAAAATCTGAGTCCTAACGAGTAGTTAAGTAGCGTAAACTGAAATTTGAAATTTGAAACCCTTCTCCCCCCAGAACAAAAATCAGTTATTCCCGATCTTTGTGTCGTAGATTAGGCTCTAACTACTGCCGCGTTTTGCTAAAATTATTCTTTATGTCAGTATTTTCTTGAAAATAAATTTTAAAGAAAATTTTCAAAAAATTCCGATAGAGGGCGCTTTAGACTTTGGAGTAACGAACAACTATTTTATACCGTTATTTTTTGTGTCTCATTAAATGCTTTCTAAAGCTTAGACTTAAATTTTCAGCCCAAAATCTGAATCGTTAGACGTGGTTAAGTTTCTGGGGAGAGGGGTTTGAAATTTCTACTCCTGAGCACAGTTCAGTTTACCATGTCCACACATTGTGTGCTGTGATACGAGGTAAAAAGACACAAATTAGGATTATGTTACCAAAGCATATTTATTAACATGTAATCACAATAAATGTTCAAAATTGTGACCATCAGAGGTTATGCACGCAGAACAACGGCGACGAATGGAACGGCGAACATTCGCGAAAACATCAGGCTTTTCGAGCACTTCCCCTACAGCGGCGGAAAGTCTGGCGACCAGTTCCTCGGGGGATTCAATGGGTGTCTCATACATAAGAGCCTTCAATCGTCCCCAAAAAAAGAAATCGAGGGGTGAAAGATCTGGCGAGCGAGCAGGCCAAGCAACAGGACCACCTCGACCAATCCATCTGTTCGGAAATGTGATGTCCAGATAGTTGCGGACGTCTCGTACGTAATGGGCTGGCGCTCCATCGTGCTGGAACCACATGACCCGCCGGATGCGTGGAGGAACAACGTTTAACAGGTCTGGCAGCACATGTTGCAGAAATGTGAGGTATGTTTTACCGTTGAGGCGTTCAGGAAGAAGGTACGGTCCGATTAGGTGGTCTCCGAGGATTCCTGCCCAAACATTGATGGAAAAGCGTCTCTGATGAGCATGTGGATACGTAGCATGTGGATTGACATCCGCCCATACATGTGCATTGTGTGTGTTAAATGTACCTTCACGTGTGAAGGTACATTCATCGGTGAAAAGCACAGTTCGTCCAAAATGTGGATTTAGCGCGTTCTGCTGCGGAAACCAGCGGGCGAATTCAATACGATTTGGATAATCCCCTGGAGACAGTTTCTGGACTCGTTGCACATGAAACGGGAGCAAATGTTCATCCTTCAGTACCCTCCAAGTCGTGGACTGTGAGGTATCCACCTGGCTAGCCACTGTTCGTGTACTTGTACTTGGCTGCGCCGCTACTACATCCAGAATGGCTTCTGCAACAACTACTGATTCGTCCTTTTTTGCACGACCTGCATTCGACCGGGAAGCGAGAAATGATCCCGTCTCATACAACTGTCTGTGCAAGCGCTCGAAAGTTTTGCGGTTAGGCAACCGCCTGTTAGGAAATCGCTCTCCGTACATTCGTTGTGCCTCTGCACCATTTCCATCTGCCGCTCCGTAAATTAAATGCATCTCAGCCTTTTCCTTATTCGTGAAGGGCACCATCTTCCGATTCATTACTACAGCGACTTACACTTGACTCACCGTTCAGTGGTTTTTATGCCTGAATCGTGTCGAAATTTTGCATACGTGTTCTTCTTCTTCCCCATTTGACATTTGCATACTTTCTGTTTCCTTCTTCACCCGGTGACTAGCGTCAGGAATGGAGCTTTAACGTTTGCATGAGCGACGTTTCCAACTGTGCCAGTGCCTTTATGAGTGAATTCCGACTATGCAGTCCTTGACGAAAGTTGTATTTTTGCCTCGTATCACAGCACAGAATCGTTGGGCATGGTTAAGTAGTGCAAACTGAACTATGTTCAGAAGTTGAAATTTGAACCCCCTCCCCTCGCTACTGAACCACGCTCAGCGATTCAGATTTTGAGCTGAAAATTTAAGTTTAAGTCTAAGCTTTAGAAAGCATTTAATGAGACACAAAAAATAACGGTATAAAATAGTTGTTCGTTACTCCAAAGTCTAAAGCGCCCTCTATCGGAATTTTTTGAAAATTTTCTTTAAAATTTATTTTCAAGAAAATACTGACATAAAGAATAATTTTAGCAAAACGCGGCAGTAGTTAAAGCCTAATCTACGACACAAAGATCGGGAATAACTGATTTTTGTTCTGGGGGGAGAAGGGTTTCAAATTTCAAATTTCAGTTTACGCTACTTAACTACTCGTTAGGACTCAGATTTTTAGATCAAAATTTAAGTTTAAGTCTAAGCTTTCGAAATCATTTAAAGAAATACAAAAAATAACGTTAAAAAATAGTTGTTTGTTACTCCAAAGTCTAAAGCGCCCCCTATCGGCATTTTTTGAAATTGAACTTTAAAATTTTATTTCAAGAAAATACTGGCATAAAGAAAATTTTTTGCAAAAACCGCAAACGAATCGACCAATTTTCCCATGTTTTATAATCATTTGAAATTTCGGACCCTAAACTTTAATGCCCCCTATCTCCTTGGGAATACGTCTGGGACCCTTAGTCTCCTATTTAATATTATTTGTCTTTAAGTGTACTATAACCCCTTAAAGTTCTGCCCATCTTTTATGAATCACCCTGTATATATATATATATATATATATAATAAAAACCTTTACGTTTGAAGCTGAATTTGTAAATGTAGAACACCCACTGAAAGATACACTGTCAAATTTAGATAAGTTTTTTAAATCTTCATAAGAAAGAATCTTTTCAGGCTTTAGTTTAGTACTATACAATAGGTTAAGGAATGAAAAAGCAGACAAACTTACATTTACTTTCCAATTTTTCAATTACAAAAACTATTTTATATTTCAAATTTTGTTGTATTAAACAACATTTCCTTAATATTAAATCCTACAAGTGTTCATGCTAAGTGTAATATATTTTAATTTCTAATTATATTAAGTATGGAAAAATTTCTAAACATCAATAAGTTGACTATTTTGAAAATATCGGATATATATCAAAATATCAGATTTTTTTATGTTTTCGAAAATGTCACGATATTTACGAACCCTGGTAATTAAAAGACTCTGCCCTCTTTCTATTTTTTAATGTTAAACAAGCACCCCAACCCCCCCAAAGTAAAACAACAAATCTTTCCGAGCCTTGCCGCTGCGATCTCGACACCCTTGAAGCACTCGGCAAAACGCCGACGAAAAGCAACCGACTCCGATAGGCGAAATTTCGACTCTACTACACCAGAATAGCAAATTGTCGCTAAGAGGACTTTTTCCGACCCGTTTCAGCGTTCCGATAACACCAGAATACACTCCCAGGGCCTATATCCCTCGTGTTGATAATCGGCCGTCATAAAATCAACCAACCAAACCAAACGATCTTCAGTCATGGTTGAACGTGAGACGTTCTTTATTCTTGACATAATGCTGAATGATCTTTCAGCTTCTGCCACTGTTACGGGTAAAGTAGAAAATAAACGTAGGACAATACATACACTATATTTCTAATGATGATTGGTCACTTACGATTTTAGACGTTTTGTTAAATATCTGGAAAGATACATGAGGAATTATCCTGAAACTTCAGGAGTGTAAACAACATGATTGACGTCATATATTTCCGCGAAGATTTTTTCCCGAAACCCCATAAGGGGCCGTCAACAAATTGAAGAAAAACAAATATATTTTGGATAACCCTGTAAAAACTAATATTTCAAAAGCATTCAAACGATAGATTATGATTAAGTGGCTTATTGTAATAATTTGGGTTCATTTTTATGAAGATAGCATGTATACTCGAAGAGAAATTCAGGTTTTTATAAAAACAGTCCCAAATTTTATCAAGTTTTTTGCTTATAATTTGCAGAGTTTTTAATATAAAAACAAGTTATTTTCAGAAAATATGACAAACAAAATTGTACACAACACCCTGCAATCAGATTTAAAAAATAATAAAAATTGTATGAAAAATGAGCAGGTTTACTAAATATTGTTTCACTGCGCATGCGCGAATTCAATCAAAATATACTCTGCATAATATATTAGCTAAATGTATAGACCAACTTTTATGAAAGTTTCAAAAACATAGCTTGAAAATTCTGATAGTAATCGTCGATAGAATAAGCTCGAATTTCGCTGTTCCCAAAAGGAAGCAAAAAGATGAGGGGTTGTATCCAAATATACTAGCTTATGAAAGTTGACATAATAAGAATGAAGTGTCTCTCATTCTATATTTGGATACAACCCCTCATCTTTTTGCTTCCTTTTGGGAACAGCTAATTTCGAGCTCATTCTATCGACGATTACTATCAGAATTTTCAAGCTATGTTTTTGAAACTTTCATAAAAGTTGGTCTATATATTTAGCTAATATATTATGCACAGTATATTTTGATTGAATTCGCGCATGCGCAGTGAAACAATATTTAGTAAACCTGCTCATTTTTCATACAATTTTTATTATTTTTTAAATCTGATTGCAGGGTGTTGTGTACAATTTTGTTTGTCATATTTTCTGAAAATAACTTGTTTTTATATTAAAAACTCTGCAAATTATAAGCAAAAAACTTGATAAAATTTGGGACTGTTTTTATAAAAACCTGAATTTCTCTTCGAGTATACATGCTATCTTCATAAAATTGAACACAAATTATTACAATAATCCACTTAATCATAATCTACAGTTTGAATGCTTTTGCAATATTAGTTTTTACAGGGTTATCCAAAATATATTCGTTTTTCTTCAATTTGTTGACGGCCCCTTATGGGGTTTCGGGAAAAAAATCTTCGCGGAAATATATGACGCCAATCATGTTGTTTACACTCCGGAAGTTTCAGGATAATTCCTCATGTATCTTTCCAGATATTTAACAAAACGTCTAAAATCGCAAGTGACCAATCATCATTGGAAATATAGTGTATGTTTGGAAAGAGCAAATTGAGTTTTATACCCCTTATTTTGTTTAATAAAAACATTGGAGAAAAATTAGTTTTAGCAACATTTTCCAAGTATATAGCTATAAGAAGCAAAATTTCATTATGTATGTCTTTATCAATATCTTCTTGATTATCAATATCTCTTGCAATTTTTCTATCTGTGTTTTAATCGCTTTATCAGATTTGTTCATAAATGTCCATAAAATATCTAATTTAGAGTCAATATTCTTCACAGTATTGAATCGCGTTGTTGTACCATCTATTACACTGTCCAAGATATTATTAAATACTTTGCAACGAAATATTTCTCCGGGTTCTAAATTTTGAAAAGCATCATTACTACTGGATTCATCTGAAAACCGTTTCTATTTTCTGCGTCTTTTTACTGAACCCGATGCAAATTCTGGAATTATATCATAAATTTTGCAGCTAGTTTACATTTAGGAATTATGGAATCCCGCAGGAATCTCCGATTTTCTGTAAGTCATCAATAAGGCCAGATAAATTATCAACTTCTATATCTATAGTCACTGTAATAATAGCAGTTAACACTTTTCACCAAATAGATGACATCAAAACACACTCGAATGTATCCATATATTTTTTAATGCTTTTGATTTCTGATCTTGTTTTTGGGGTTGAAGTTAATTGAAGTATTTGATTTATTTCTGATTTTATACCGGGAACATTTTTGTGCGAATGGTTTAAGGCTGCTCGTCAGTAAACTTCCCGATTCCCCTCGCTAATGTTATTCCTATGGGCGTAGGATGCATTCGTATTTTTAAAATATCTCCTCGGAAAATTAATATTTTGAACTTCTGTTTTCTTTGTACTGTTCTTAAAGAATGTCTCTTTTTTTCTTAGTTGTCAATTTTTTTCTAAAATATATACTGAATTTTATATGAAATGTTAAAATCTTATTCAGTTTCGCTAAGATTTTAACACATAAAAATATAAATTAAGCATATAGTTTAGAAATATTTTGATAACTAAGAAAAAAAAAAGAGACATTCTTTAAGAATAGTACACAGGAAACAGAAGTTAAAAATATTAATTTCCCGAGGAGATATTTTAAAAATACGAATGCATCCTACGCCCATAGGAATAACATGAGCGAGGGGAATCGGGAAGTTGACTGACGAGCAGCCTTAACACTCTCTATTCGTGCAGACCAGCGCGTATTGCTCAGAGAATGCAACGAAATTTCAATATTTTTTGTTTAATACTTCCTTCCCATCGTTGGGTACTGCTACTAAATACATTATATAGTTTCTGTAACATTCCAAAGTATGTGATAACTTCTGTACAGCATTCAGCTGCATGTACGTCACGCAAGTTTAAGCTGTGTGAGTAGGTGGGAAAGGCCGGCTTTGCCTCATGAGGCGGTGCTGCGGTGCTAAATGAGGCGGTGCTGCGGTCCGGCGGCGGTGCTAAATTGTTGTAAAAGACTACGATGATAAAATTCAAACTTAAAATCGAGGGTGGGGCGAAAGGGTGTGCTATAGGAGAGGGGGTTTTAGGAGGGGGCAGCATGTTATAGTAGGGGGGGTATTTTTTTTAAGGGGGGGCTTAATTTTTAAAAATTTAAAATTGTCTTATATTACCAGGTATCGGCTATGGTAGAGTACGACCACTATCCCCTTGCCCCCCCCCCCCAATTTTTTTTTTTTTTTTTTTTTTTTTTTTTTTAAATTTTAGGAGAGATAAAGTTTAAGGTGGTGTCGCCCTCTATCGTAAGGTTAAATAGTTATGGAATTCAAAAATGACTGCTTCTGTAAAAGTTATAGCATAGCACTTAATAAATAATTTTAAAGTATCTTAGCAAACTGCTTACAATGAAAATATTTAGTTAAAGCATAGCACTTAATAAAATATTTTAAAGTTTCTTACCAAACTGCTTACAATGGAAATTTAAGTTATAGCATGGTGTAAAATAAAGTAACTTACCACTGCTTACAATGGAAATATATAGTTATAGAATAGCACTTAATAAATAATTTTAAAATGTGTTACCATAGTGCTCACAAAGGAATATGAAATAGAAATTTAAGTTCTAACATAACGCTAAATAAATAATTTTAAAGTTTCTTAGCAAACTGCTTACAATGAAAATATTTAGTTGAAGCATAGCACTTAATAAAATATTCTAAAGTATCTCATCATACTGCTTACAATGGAAAATTTAAGTTATAGCATGGTGTAAAATAAAGTAACTTACCACTGCTTACAATGGAAATATATAATTATAGCATAGCACTTAATAAATAATTTTAAAATGTGTAACCATAGTGCTCGCAAAGGAATATGAAATAGAAATTTAAGTTCTATCATAAAGCTAAATAATAAATAATTTTAAAGTTTCTTAGCAAACTGCTTACAATGAAAATATTTAGTTAAAGCATAGCACTTAATAAAATATTTTAAAGTTTCTTACCAAACTGCTTACAATGGAAATATTTAGTTATAGCGTAGCACTTAACAAAAATTTTAAAGTGACACATGTAAATAATTATAGTTATAAACCGACATATAGGCAGATAGGCAGGCACACAGACAAGCAGGCAGGCAGGTAGGTAGGCAGACAGACAGACACACAGTGAACTATTTGTTACGTACACAAGCATGCATATACGAAGTGAACTAATTGTAATAAAATACAAGACGTGCATACGTTTTAAAACATTTTTTTTTTCTTCACAGAAATTATTAGCTTTTAACAAACATGTAAATGAAGCGGGGTTCGAACCTCAAACTTGACAAAATGATCTCATGATGTGTTGATTTGCAGTAGGTTTAAACGAACACACCATGAGACCATGTTTATTAGACGCGATTTAAGATATATAAGAAAAGGTGTCACGTGACTGAACATATTGGATTATTACTATACAGTACTAATGATATTATAAATTTTGTAAAATAATTTAAGCTTTACGATAAACTTTAATGTTTAAACTTACAAACACATTGGAATGTATTTATAACATATAAAATAACCTTATAAAAGGTTGGTTGGTTTGTTGGTTTTATAAACTTGCAAAGCAAAGCGTATCTTACCAATTTGCATACAAGAGATTTTGTAACATAAATTATATAATACAGCAAATTTTAACTGACCAAGTGGGGTTTAAGGATACTGTAATAGAATTTTTAATTGTATACTTTAAAAAAGAAAGTTTAACTTACCATTATGTTTATGCTCGGATTCGAACTGTCAACCTTTTGGCTAGCTTTCCAATGCGCTCCCAATTACGCTACGATAGCTCCGTACAATTAATATAAATAATGAAACCTAACACAATGTTACTTTTTTTTCCTAAGATTTTCAAGTTAATAAAACAGGATATGACGACATTTATAGAATAACATCCTGTTTTACAACGATAAGAATAGCAATATAAGAAGCTTGTACACCATAATGAATTTACTGTTTAAAGTTTTGACTTAAACGATTATTCTTCTAATTACTTAAAACCTTGCTGTATATTTGCTTGATCACCTATCTGTTTACCCAGCTTTTTGGATACTTCTAAACCTGAAAATGACTACTTCGCTTAACACATCTTACTATGAAATTTCAGAAATCAGCGAATTTAGTAGAATATTTCAGTATTTTGACGTTTTTACCCCATACCATTGGGACTTAGGGGAGGATACGATTGTCGAAGTGCAAATGAATAAGGACTGTGAGTTAAACGTTCACATTCAAAAATATAAAGAATTTGAGAATAGTGGTAAAATGTACCCTACAAATGAAGGAATTACAATATCGTGTGCAACCTTTGATAAATTTGAAACGAGAATGACAAAATTTAATTTTGACTCTGCAGAAAAAGAAACATTCGTATCTAACAACGACTTACTAACGATTTATGTGGATAAGGAATCATGCATACTGCAAAAACTATTGAAACCTGATTGTTTACTACTTACAAAAGAACAATTTCTCAAACTAGAGAAAAACTGTATTGAAATTAGCGAATGTCTTATTCAAACTTTTTTAACAAAACTTTTACCTGTTTATGTTTTAAAAAACGTAAAAATATGTAAATGTTCTCACTTTACAGAGGAAGAGGCGATGGACTATTTTTTAGAATGCTTCGATCATGAATTAGAGAGATCAGTATATCGCACGTTTGACTGTTATTTATGTTCAATCGGCCAACCAGTAGAAATGGATCATGAATGTATGAGATATAATTTAAGAAAACAGTTTGACTGGTGTGCAGACAGTACTTTGTTAAATTTCAACATTAAGGAATTTGTGAAAAACCTGCTAGAGAAATGTACATGTAATTATACTTATTTATTTTTCGAATCTATGAATGTAGACTTTTATAATAAGCATTTGAGCAATGTATTTATAAATTAACGTAGAAATGTTTTATATTTAATAAATATTTGTTTAGTTTTTCATCATGCGTCTGTTTTTAATTTATGTATAAGGAATAAATAAGTTTAGTTTTCAGAAAGTTTTACAATTTTTATTCAGAAAATGTAGAAACTTGTTTTATTTTTCTACAAAAATTAAGGATTTTATACTATTTCATTAAACATGTGTACCATTATTATAATATAACTTACATATTGTATACAAAATACTACCCTTTACTTGATAAATTATTTAAGATTTTAAACCAAAACTGAGCGAATATTATAAAGATTATCAAGTTTGAAAATAGATCTGTTGTCTACCAGAGCAAAAACAGGAAACTACTTATTTGCGGATAACATCCCTGTTTTCTTACTGATAACGATACTTCTTGTATAGTTTAAAGTATAAAAATTATTTCATTTACTTAATTAGCAATACCATATAATGAACGAGTATTTTCACACATTTAAATTTGCATTTTAAGCCGCGATGAATACATAATAAAACATTACTTGTATACTTTTGCATAAAAATTGAAAATACATTTATACTTAACGAAATCACCCACTGTATAATAAAAGATACTTTGCTAAATTACTTATGTTTAACATACAGACTAATTTCTGTATACGATATATATCACGTGACGCTATTTTTAAGCATGCGCGCCCTCTACAATTAAATAAATATTCATGAAAAGTTTTATTTGAAATAATATTCATACTGTTTCTGTGCCGTTAAGACGTTCTAATTTTTTCTCCGTTTAAGTGATCTGCGATTTTAATTGATTTAAATTAAATAAGTACAATGCAAGACATGGTGTTAGACGAACCAACCAAGATAAGAAAAGCCTTGACATCGGAGTTTAAGGAGCAAATAGACTGTACTATTTTAATGAAACCTGTTTTGAATAAGGAACCGATGGCCTCTTCATCAGATCAAGTCGATCAAAAGTTACCTTTTACATGTGATACATGTAAAAAAGTATTTACTAAAAAATATATGTTATTAAGACATATGAACTTACATTTAGAAAAAAAACCCTCTAAGTGTGATAATCTGTTTACTACAAAGAGCGCTTTACAGGGTGATATGCTAATTAATCCCAAGACATCTGCCACATATAAATGTGAGAAATGCAGTAAGACTTTCTCACGAAAAAATGTGTTAGTTAGACACATGAAATTTCACTTAGAAAAGAAACCTTTTAATTGTAAAATGTGTTCGAAATCATTTGTGCAGAAAAGCGACTTACAAAAGCATAACTTAGTACATTCTAAACAAGGCGTTATGCATAAATGTAATGATTGTGATAAAAAGTTTTTACGGGAAAAAAATTTAATAAATCATACTATGATTCATAACACCCCTCAGCAAAAGCAAAGGAATATTGAACCGTTTACCAGACACTATAAATGTGTCGATTGTTCTGAAATATTTAATCACAGATTTGACTTAGTGAAGCATAGAAAAATTCATCTCTCGCCCAAAGAACATATATCTGAACAGCGTACTGAACTTTTAAACCATTTACAGAATTTATTACTACGTATAGACACTTTACAAAATGCTATAAAAAATGAAACTATTCCTTTTTGAAATATTGACTTTACCAATTTATTTGAACTATACAACTTCTTGTATATACTAATGTATGTGTTTAAATAATTAAATAAATAATAGATAAGTGAAAAAGCTTTTGTGTTTTATTTTTCAATATGATTATATTATATCACTATTATGTGAATGAATGGACTTGTAAATTTAAACCCTATGTATAAAAATAAATTTCTTGCACTTTTACAAGAAGTAAAAATTTAATACAAATATATTTCAGATTTTTTAAATATATTATTGATTCACATATAATAGTTAAATTAATATGCTATTAAACATATAATTTTGTATAATCTATATTATTAATTTTCTTTAACACATATTACTTTTTTACAATAAATCGATTTAACTAATTATACATTTGTGTAATTAAACAAACTTATTTTACTAAATATACGTATCGATAATTAATTTTTATTATTTACATACACATGATTATACTTTTATCGTACGCGATTAACTATTTATACATTTAATAAGCGTTGCCATACCCGCTTTTATAAATAATTAGATATTATAAAGCATACGGATTTCACATAAACAAGCAATATTCATTAAATGAACAATTTGAATCTTTAAGCTATAACGTCATATTTACTTTTAAACTTGCTTTTAACTGTAACCATCACTCTTTTTTAACCTATGTTAGTAACTGTTTAGATATAATATAATCAGTTTACTGTTGACTTTTGTCGTGACTGAACCTTTTACTGTTTGTTATTTAAAAAATGGCTTGTGAATTAGATGGGATTAAACGGTCGTGTGAAGAAATGGCTTCTTCAACAAAGTTTCAACGTTTAGATAAACCTATGGAAAATTCTGATTTTTATAATAATGAATTTTTACCCAAATCTAATATACAGGAGAACTATGAAACACTATCACCTACCATGGACTTGTATGCAGCAGAGCCTAAGATTACCAAGGATTCTACAACACCAATATTTACTAACTGTGATAATGACGAAACGTCTTTCCCCGACACCTGTTGTGAGTCTACCTCTGCTAAAAGCTTTTTGGATACAATGTTTAAGGATCTAGATTTTAAAAATTTGGAAACATATCTTACCTCACAGCCTACAAGTGGTTTAATTTCTTCAAATGAACCATCAACTAGCATTACACATAGTAGTGAACAATTATATAACATATCCCCTCCCGTCGCATGTGTGAATAACATTTCCAAAACCAAACATGGTAAATCTCGCATTTTTGTCATGTTTCGGATTAAACTTGCTGATTTTATATTTTTAACTTTAAAACGACATTATAAACAGTTTTATGTACATATTGAAGAGATCAAACACAATGTATTTACAAATGAAGAAATTTCATCAACAAATAGAATTTTTATGGATATTTCAACATGGTATGAATTCCAATATAAAATTTTTGGATTTAATTTAAAATATAAAAGTTCATCGTTTATTGCTAACAATACAGTATTAGTGTTAAATTATAATAATTCTATTATGCAAATAAAAAATTTAAAGAATTATACACATTGTGTTTTAAACGATTTTCAGTTAGAAAATTTAAAAGAAAAAGCTATTGATTTTAATACCAATCTTATTAAACACTTGTATACAGTTCATCTACCGCAGTTAATTAAGCAAAAATGCACACTCGTTAATTTACCTTCTGAAATCGAGCGTGTTTTACTAACGAAACTTATCTCTTCTATTGAGGATAATGTACTGACAATATTAAACCAAATTTATGAATGTGTAGGATGTATATTTAGACACCAATCCCAAAGTCTACATACATGTTTCACCTTTAATAAACGTGAAAAATTTAATCACTTAGGGGATATGATTTTAATGCTTGTAAATTTTGATTATGTTATTTCAAGGTTTTTAAACGGAGTTGAATGTATCAGTGAAAACTTTTTACGTAACATTAATGTGGAATTTATTCGAAATGCATACCTGCCAACTTGTAAGGTTTAGCCTTACAATGTAAGGATTTAGGTCAAATTGTAAGGTTGTAAGGGTGACAGGTAAGATTGTAAGGTTTTTGGGTGTAACTAGAAATGATTTTCCAAATATGTTACTTATTGAGTAAAAGAATAAAACTGATGCACACATTGTGTTTATGTTACAAAAAATGCGTGCGATCAGCAATATGGTACGACATGGCAGCCAAGCAGTAATTCACAACGCGTTATTCTATGCCAGAGAATTTTTAGTCGTGCTGTGTATTTTAAAAATTTCTCGCAGCAAAGCCGAATGCAAAACCTAAGAGATTTTAAAACTTTTTTGATTAGACATTTATTTGATTTTTTTTTTACTTATAATATCTTTTTATTTTAATAATTTAAAAGCATATGAAAAGATTGCTATGAAGAAATGTATGACAGAGAATTGTTTGGTAAAGCCAAACCAAGCCTATTTAAAGTAGATTAAAAAAGAATTATCAGTGCTAAAATTATTTGGGTTATGTCTTTGACTTTCTTTTTTAACTTAAACAGTTACTCGTTTATTTATTTATTTTTGTATTTATCAGTAAATTTTGTATCAAACCATATATTACCGTACCAAATGCTTTCACAAACACCTTTTACTACACATAAATTTTTAAAGATGCACAATGAAGTACGTCGGGAAAATTGTAAGGTTTTCTGACTAGAAATATTGGCAGGTATGGAAATGTATTATTTAAGTCCTGAAAATAAAATATTTTGCTTTCAATCTGTGTGTTTATTTAAACAAAATGTGTGTGTGTTTATTAATATTGTTTAACTTGCAATTTAAGATTAATGATTTCTCTTATATGTTTATAACAGAAACATGATAACATAGTATGTATACTAAATGTTAGTAACATACTACACATGTTAGTAAATGTATTTTTGAACTATTATAAAAGTTTTTAAAATTTTACAAGATAACAAAATTATTTTTCAGTTAAAAAAGTTTTATAAATTTACAATTTTAAATTTAAAACTTAATAAAAGTATTTCATACTTTATCAATGTTGATTCGTCTTGTATGTTAATATTATAGAATGGTAACATACTATATAGTTGTTATGTTACTACATATACTTATAAAAATAATTTAAACATGTTATATTATTGTAAAAGTTTTTTTAAAAATTACAAACTAACTTAATTAAATTAAAAAATTATAAGTAAACAAAATATTTATTTTTTTAATTAAAATAAATTAACAAAAATGAAAAGTTATCAAAATTATTTTATAAATGTTTTAAAATACTTAATTTTAATAAATTGTGTCTATGTATACATATATATGTATGTACCTATATACATGTGGAACTTTAGTTAAGTAATAGAAATTCTCAAACTTTGTCATTAGAAACCCTATATTCTGATAATTAATAACAATTAGCTTTAAATTAAAGAAATAGATTAACTTATACTTACAAATATAACCCACTTATAATAGCACGTCCATCTTACATAGTTACTTCAGACATTATGCTTGTTTCTATCCTAGCAACAGGATGTTTTTGTCGTACCACGTGATTTCCTTTAAAGTCACGTGATCATGAAGATAAGAATTAAACACAACGTGTTTGACATTTTCACTTCTGCTATAGAAGAGGCTTGTTTGGTAAGTTATAATGTCCTGTATTCTTTATTTTACACTTTATTTTACAATTTATTAAGAAGATCTAATTTAAATAACGTTTATATTGCAAACGTAAGGTAAAAGTACTAAATTATTGTTTTAAAAGCATTTTATTTTGTAATTCTATCGACAATAAGATGATGTAATACATTTAAAATCTTACTATTGGGTTTTATTTTAGCATAAACATTATTTATTCAACTGGCTATTGCTTTTAGAAGTAACTTAATTTTCTTACACAAGCGGAAAATAATATTTCTTCATTAATATATCATGTTTACAAAATTTTTAAGTTATATATAATATAACTTGTAAATACATAGTATATTTTTATACTATAAGTATCTATAAGTATATGTATACTTACATGTTATTTAAGTATATATGTATACTTATGGATTTGGTATATAAATATACTATGTATTTACAAGTTATATTATATATAACTTAAAAGTTTTGTAAACATGATATATTAATGAAGAAATATTATTTTCCGCTTGTGTAAGAAAATTAAGTTACTTCTAAAAGCAATAGCCAGTTGAATAAATAATGTTTATGCTAAAATAAAACCCAATAGTAAGATTTTAAATGTATTACATCATCTTATTGTCGATAGAATTACAAAATAAAATGCTTTTAAAACAATAATTTAGTACTTTTACCTTACGTTTGCAATATAAACGTTATTTAAATTAGATCTTCTTAATAAATTGTAAAATAAAGTGTAAAATAAAGAATACAGGACATTATAACTTACCAAACAAGCCTCTTCTATAGCAGAAGTGAAAATGTCAAACACGTTGTGTTTAATTCTTATCTTCATGATCACGTGACTTTAAAGGAAATCACGTGGTACGACAAAAACATACTGTTGCTAGGATAGAAACAAGCATAATGTCTGAAGTAACTATGTAAGATGGACGTGCTATTATAAGTGGGTTATATTTGTAAGTATAAGTTAATCTATTTCTTTAATTTAAAGCTAATTGTTATTAATTATCAGAATATAGGGTTTCTAATGACAAAGTTTGAGAATTTCTATTACTTAACTAAAGTTCCACATGTATATAGGTACATACATATATATGTATACATAGACACAATTTATTAAAATTAAGTATTTTAAAACATTTATAAAATAATTTTGATAACTTTTCATTTTTGTTAATTTATTTTAATTAAAAAAATAAATATTTTGTTTACTTATAATTTTTTAATTTAATTAAGTTAGTTTGTAATTTTTAAAAAAACTTTTACAATAATATAACATGTTTAAATTATTTTTATAAGTATATGTAGTAACATAACAACTATATAGTATGTTACCATTCTATAATATTAACATACAAGACGAATCAACATTGATAAAGTATGAAATACTTTTATTAAGTTTTAAATTTAAAATTGTAAATTTATAAAACTTTTTTAACTGAAAAATAATTTTGTTATCTTGTAAAATTTTAAAAACTTTTATAATAGTTCAAAAATACATTTACTAACATGTGTAGTATGTTACTAACATTTAGTATACATACTATGTTATCATGTTTCTGTTATAAACATATAAGAGAAATCATTAATCTTAAATTGCAAGTTAAACAATATTAATAAACACACACACATTTTGTTTAAATAAACACACAGATTGAAAGCAAAATATTTTATTTTCAGGACTTAAATAATACATTTCGAATAAATTCCACATTAATGTTACGTAAAAAGTTTTCACTGATACATTCAACTCCGTTTAAAAACCTTGAAATAACATAATCAAAATTTACAAGCATTAAAATCATATCCCCTAAGTGATTAAATTTTTCACGTTTATTAAAGGTGAAACATGTATGTAGACTTTGGGATTGGTGTCTAAATATACATCCTACACATTCATAAATTTGGTTTAATATTGTCAGTACATTATCCTCAATAGAAGAGATAAGTTTCGTTAGTAAAACACGCTCGATTTCAGAAGGTAAATTAACGAGTGTGCATTTTTGCTTAATTAACTGCGGTAGATGAACTGTATACAAGTGTTTAATAAGATTGGTATTAAAATCAATAGCTTTTTCTTTTAAATTTTCTAACTGAAAATCGTTTAAAACACAATGTGTATAATTCTTTAAATTTTTTATTTGCATAATAGAATTATTATAATTTAACACTAATACTGTATTGTTAGCAATAAACGATGAACTTTTATATTTTAAATTAAATCCAAAAATTTTATATTGGAATTCATACCATGTTGAAATATCCATAAAAATTCTATTTGTTGATGAAATTTCTTCATTTGTAAATACATTGTGTTTGATCTCTTCAATATGTACATAAAACTGTTTATAATGTCGTTTTAAAGTTAAAAATATAAAATCAGCAAGTTTAATCCGAAACATGACAAAAATGCGAGATTTACCATGTTTGGTTTTGGAAATGTTATTCACACATGCGACGGGAGGGGATATGTTATATAATTGTTCACTACTATGTGTAATGCTAGTTGATGGTTCATTTGAAGAAATTAAACCACTTGTAGGCTGTGAGGTAAGATATGTTTCCAAATTTTTAAAATCTAGATCCTTAAACATTGTATCCAAAAAGCTTTTAGCAGAGGTAGACTCACAACAGGTGTCGGGGAAAGACGTTTCGTCATTATCACAGTTAGTAAATATTGGTGTTGTAGAATCCTTGGTAATCTTAGGCTCTGCTGCATACAAGTCCATGGTAGGTGATAGTGTTTCATAGTTCTCCTGTATATTAGATTTGGGTAAAAATTCATTATTATAAAAATCAGAATTTTCCATAGGTTTATCTAAACGTTGAAACTTTGTTGAAGAAGCCATTTCTTCACACGACCGTTTAATCCCATCTAATTCACAAGCCATTTTTTAAATAACAAACAGTAAAAGGTTCAGTCACGACAAAAGTCAACAGTAAACTGATTATATTATATCTAAACAGTTACTAACATAGGTTAAAAAAGAGTGATGGTTACAGTTAAAAGCAAGTTTAAAAGTAAATATGACGTTATAGCTTAAAGATTCAAATTGTTCATTTAATGAATATTGCTTGTTTATGTGAAATCCGTATGCTTTATAATATCTAATTATTTATAAAAGCGGGTATGGCAACGCTTATTAAATGTATAAATAGTTAATCGCGTACGATAAAAGTATAATCATGTGTATGTAAATAATAAAAATTAATTATCGATACGTATATTTAGTAAAATAAGTTTGTTTAATTACACAAATGTATAATTAGTTAAATCGATTTATTGTAAAAAAGTAATATGTGTTAAAGAAAATTAATAATATAGATTATACAAAATTATATGTTTAATAGCATATTAATTTAACTATTATATGTGAATCAATAATATATTTAAAAAATCTGAAATATATTTGTATTAAATTTTTACTTCTTGTAAAAGTGCAAGAAATTTATTTTTATACATAGGGTTTAAATTTACAAGTCCATTCATTCACATAATAGTGATATAATATAATCATATTGAAAAATAAAACACAAAAGCTTTTTCACTTATCTATTATTTATTTAATTATTTAAACACATACATTAGTATATACAAGAAGTTGTATAGTTCAAATAAATTGGTAAAGTCAATATTTCAAAAAGGAATAGTTTCATTTTTTATAGCATTTTGTAAAGTGTCTATACGTAGTAATAAATTCTGTAAATGGTTTAAAAGTTCAGTACGCTGTTCAGATATATGTTCTTTGGGCGAGAGATGAATTTTTCTATGCTTCACTAAGTCAAATCTGTGATTAAATATTTCAGAACAATCGACACATTTATAGTGTCTGGTAAACGGTTCAATATTCCTTTGCTTTTGCTGAGGGGTGTTATGAATCATAGTATGATTTATTAAATTTTTTTCCCGTAAAAACTTTTTATCACAATCATTACATTTATGCATAACGCCTTGTTTAGAATGTACTAAGTTATGCTTTTGTAAGTCGCTTTTCTGCACAAATGATTTCGAACACATTTTACAATTAAAAGGTTTCTTTTCTAAGTGAAATTTCATGTGTCTAACTAACACATTTTTTCGTGAGAAAGTCTTACTGCATTTCTCACATTTATATGTGGCAGATGTCTTGGGATTAATTAGCATATCACCCTGTAAAGCGCTCTTTGTAGTAAACAGATTATCACACTTAGAGGGTTTTTTTTCTAAATGTAAGTTCATATGTCTTAATAACATATATTTTTTAGTAAATACTTTTTTACATGTATCACATGTAAAAGGTAACTTTTGATCGACTTGATCTGATGAAGAGGCCATCGGTTCCTTATTCAAAACAGGTTTCATTAAAATAGTACAGTCTATTTGCTCCTTAAACTCCGATGTCAAGGCTTTTCTTATCTTGGTTGGTTCGTCTAACACCATGTCTTGCATTGTACTTATTTAATTTAAATCAATTAAAATCGCAGATCACTTAAACGGAGAAAAAATTAGAACGTCTTAACGGCACAGAAACAGTATGAATATTATTTCAAATAAAACTTTTCATGAATATTTATTTAATTGTAGAGGGCGCGCATGCTTAAAAATAGCGTCACGTGATATATATCGTATACAGAAATTAGTCTGTATGTTAAACATAAGTAATTTAGCAAAGTATCTTTTATTATACAGTGGGTGATTTCGTTAAGTATAAATGTATTTTCAATTTTTATGCAAAAGTATACAAGTAATGTTTTATTATGTATTCATCGCGGCTTAAAATGCAAATTTAAATGTGTGAAAATACTCGTTCATTATATGGTATTGCTAATTAAGTAAATGAAATAATTTTTATACTTTAAACTATACAAGAAGTATCGTTATCAGTAAGAAAACAGGGATGTTATCCGCAAATAAGTAGTTTCCTGTTTTTGCTCTGGTAGACAACAGATCTATTTTCAAACTTGATAATCTTTATAATATTCGCTCAGTTTTGGTTTAAAATCTTAAATAATTTATCAAGTAAAGGGTAGTATTTTGTATACAATATGTAAGTTATATTATAATAATGGTACACATGTTTAATGAAATAGTATAAAATCCTTAATTTTTGTAGAAAAATAAAACAAGTTTCTACATTTTCTGAATAAAAATTGTAAAACTTTCCGAAAACTAAACTTATTTATTCCTTATACATAAATTAAAAACAGACGCATGATGAAAAACTAAACAAATATTTATTAAATATAAAACATTTCTACGTTAATTTATAAATACATTGCTCAAATGCTTATTATAAAAGTCTACATTCATAGATTCGAAAAATAAATAAGTATAATTACATGTACATTTCTCTAGCAGGTTTTTCACAAATTCCTTAATGTTGAAATTTAACAAAGTACTGTCTGCACACCAGTCAAACTGTTTTCTTAAATTATATCTCATACATTCATGATCCATTTCTACTGGTTGGCCGATTGAACATAAATAACAGTCAAACGTGCGATATACTGATCTCTCTAATTCATGATCGAAGCATTCTAAAAAATAGTCCATCGCCTCTTCCTCTGTAAAGTGAGAACATTTACATATTTTTACGTTTTTTAAAACATAAACAGGTAAAAGTTTTGTTAAAAAAGTTTGAATAAGACATTCGCTAATTTCAATACAGTTTTTCTCTAGTTTGAGAAATTGTTCTTTTGTAAGTAGTAAACAATCAGGTTTCAATAGTTTTTGCAGTATGCATGATTCCTTATCCACATAAATCGTTAGTAAGTCGTTGTTAGATACGAATGTTTCTTTTTCTGCAGAGTCAAAATTAAATTTTGTCATTCTCGTTTCAAATTTATCAAAGGTTGCACACGATATTGTAATTCCTTCATTTGTAGGGTACATTTTACCACTATTCTCAAATTCTTTATATTTTTGAATGTGAACGTTTAACTCACAGTCCTTATTCATTTGCACTTCGACAATCGTATCCTCCCCTAAGTCCCAATGGTATGGGGTAAAAACGTCAAAATACTGAAATATTCTACTAAATTCGCTGATTTCTGAAATTTCATAGTAAGATGTGTTAAGCGAAGTAGTCATTTTCAGGTTTAGAAGTATCCAAAAAGCTGGGTAAACAGATAGGTGATCAAGCAAATATACAGCAAGGTTTTAAGTAATTAGAAGAATAATCGTTTAAGTCAAAACTTTAAACAGTAAATTCATTATGGTGTACAAGCTTCTTATATTGCTATTCTTATCGTTGTAAAACAGGATGTTATTCTATAAATGTCGTCATATCCTGTTTTATTAACTTGAAAATCTTAGGAAAAAAAAGTAACATTGTGTTAGGTTTCATTATTTATATTAATTGTACGGAGCTATCGTAGCGTAATTGGGAGCGCATTGGAAAGCTAGCCAAAAGGTTGACAGTTCGAATCCGAGCATAAACATAATGGTAAGTTAAACTTTCTTTTTTAAAGTATACAATTAAAAATTCTATTACAGTATCCTTAAACCCCACTTGGTCAGTTAAAATTTGCTGTATTATATAATTTATGTTACAAAATCTCTTGTATGCAAATTGGTAAGATACGCTTTGCTTTGCAAGTTTATAAAACCAACAAACCAACCAACCTTTTATAAGGTTATTTTATATGTTATAAATACATTCCAATGTGTTTGTAAGTTTAAACATTAAAGTTTATCGTAAAGCTTAAATTATTTTACAAAATTTATAATATCATTAGTACTGTATAGTAATAATCCAATATGTTCAGTCACGTGACACCTTTTCTTATATATCTTAAATCGCGTCTAATAAACATGGTCTCATGGTGTGTTCGTTTAAACCTACTGCAAATCAACACATCATGAGATCATTTTGTCAAGTTTGAGGTTCGAACCCCGCTTCATTTACATGTTTGTTAAAAGCTAATAATTTCTGTGAAGAAAAAAAAAATGTTTTAAAACGTATGCACGTCTTGTATTTTATTACAATTAGTTCACTTCGTATATGCATGCTTGTGTACGTAACAAATAGTTCACTGTGTGTCTGTCTGTCTGCCTACCTACCTGCCTGCCTGCTTGTCTGTGTGCCTGCCTATCTGCCTATATGTCGGTTTATAACTATAATTATTTACATGTGTCACTTTAAAATTTTTGTTAAGTGCTACGCTATAACTAAATATTTCCATTGTAAGCAGTTTGGTAAGAAACTTTAAAATATTTTATTAAGTGCTATGCTTTAACTAAATATTTTCATTGTAAGCAGTTTGCTAAGAAACTTTAAAATTATTTATTATTTAGCTTTATGATAGAACTTAAATTTCTATTTCATATTCCTTTGCGAGCACTATGGTTACACATTTTAAAATTATTTATTAAGTGCTATGCTATAATTATATATTTCCATTGTAAGCAGTGGTAAGTTACTTTATTTTACACCATGCTATAACTTAAATTTCCATTGTAAGCAGTATGATGAGATACTTTAGAATATTTTATTAAGTGCTATGCTTCAACTAAATATTTTCATTGTAAGCAGTTTGCTAAGAAACTTTAAAATTATTTATTTAGCGTTATGTTAGAACTTAAATTTCTATTTCATATTCCTTTGTGAGCACTATGGTAACACATTTTAAAATTATTTATTAAGTGCTATTCTATAACTATATATTTCCATTGTAAGCAGTGGTAAGTTACTTTATTTTACACCATGCTATAACTTAAATTTCCATTGTAAGCAGTTTGGTAAGAAACTTTAAAATATTTTATTAAGTGCTATGCTTTAACTAAATATTTTCATTGTAAGCAGTTTGCTAAGATACTTTAAAATTATTTATTAAGTGCTATGCTATAACTTTTACAGAAGCAGTCATTTTTGAATTCCATAACTATTTAACCTTACGATAGAGGGCGACACCACCTTAAACTTTATCTCTCCTAAAATTTAAAAAAAAAAAAAAAAAAAAAAAAAAAAATGGGGGGGGGGGGGGGGGGGGCAAGGGGATAGTGGTCGTACTCTACCATAGCCGATACCTGGTAATATAAGACAATTTTAAATTTTTTAAAATTAAGCCCCCCCTTAAAAAAAATACCCCCCCTACTATAACATGCTGCCCCCTCCTAAAACCCCCTCTCCTATAGCACACCCTTTCGCCCCACCCTCGATTTTAAGTTTGAATTTTATCATCGTAGTCTTTTACAACAATTTAGCACCGCCGCCGGACCGCAGCACCGCCTCATTTAGCACCGCAGCACCGCCTCATGAGGCAAAGCCGGCCTTTCCCACCTACTTGTGTGCTGCACATGGAGAAAACAGTGCTTTTGGATTTTCTTGCAAAATCCGTGAAAACCGGGAATCCGGTAGGAAACTCCTTTATATGTTCCACTCATTATTGTAGTCATTGTCGTACCCTTGTCCTTTACAGTCATATCAACTGGGATATAGTGTTTTCTGAGAGCGCTCATAATTAAATCCGTAATAGCTTCTCCTGTCTTTTCATCAGGGCCGTACAGAAAGACCGCGGGCCCCGATAATAGTTCCAATGCGCCCCCCCCCCCACCGTAATCCTGATAAAATAAAACCTGCTTAGACGAAACGTACAGAAAATTCCGTTTTAAATAGGGTTTTTTTTTTCATCTTATAAGGTAAAATGCATGGATTTTTTTTTTCTCCGTTTACAGCAGAATTCTGTTATAAATAGCTTTTACTGTATTAGAAAATAAATATGTTGAATAGTACTTTTTTAGAAAATCTATATAGTATTTTCTTACAATTTTATTATTTTTCTTTTACAGTAGTATTACAGTTTAGGATGCATTGGTGACACCTTTTCATATAAGGATTTTAAATAGAAATTTAAAATATTGAAAATATAATTCAATTTTAATTCAATTCATCAGTCAAGGCGCCGATTGCTTGACGCTATTGCAACTTTTGTTATTGTGTTTTACAATTTAGAAAATATCTGTTCAGTAAAACATAAATAAATAAATGCCTGCATCTTTGCTATGTGCGTTCTGCTGATTTTTAATAAAAGCTGGATTTTGTTTCGAACGTAAAAGGCCTCCTGAGCACACCCCTCCCCCTCCCCGTCCTAGCCAGTCTGTAAAGACGTTCAAGCAATTTCTGACTTTAGAATTTTATTATTTGTTAGTTATTTTAATTAAAATTTTTATGTAAATAATAGCAGCCTAGTTTTTCTGGTATTTATTTAAAAACCAGTACCGAAGCCGGGACTCCTAAGAGACTCTGGCCCTGGTAATTTGTACCGGCTTTACCCCCCTATGTACGGGTCTGTGTGCTACGGTCCACCTTACGTTACCTTCGGCTTGTGTGTAGGACTGAGTTATGCAGGGAGAATTTGCATTTTAAAGTAATAAAATTAGCATACCTTTCCAAATCTTCATTGACGGATATGTATATGCTCTGGGTTTCCGGGTAGAGGTCTGCACTGGCCGGAATTTCCAGGCCTGGGCACGGCTTACCCTGGCCCGATGCACAATTTAAAAGTTCGGCCCGTTTGTAATTTCGTGGTTCACGGCCCGGCCCTGGCCTGTCCGACCTGTGCAAAAATCAATGAAATTCAGGTCCACCTCAATTTCCATATAAAATTCTGATTTTTCTTAACATACAATTAAGATTTTTGTTTAGAATACTTAATATATATTTATGAAAGATTTAACAGTATATTTTAGATTGCTATATGTTCATAAGCCAAATCATACAGAATAATAAATGTAATAATCGCTTAGACTTACATTCAAATAAAAATTCAATAAAAACAATAATAACATTCAAAATTAAAGAAAAAATATGTTAAAACCTAGCTTTTGAAGCTTTATATAAAAAAAGGGAGATTTTTTTTTGAAAATATTTCACTGTAATTTATTAAGTTATATATCCAAAGATTCCAATACCAAAAGTTCATTATCACTATCATTATTTTTACAAAACAAATTGCCTACCTGATCCGTCCCTGGGAACAATTAAGTCCGGTACCGGCCATCATGTAGGCCAGGAATGCAGAAAAAAATATAAACCCGATCCCGACCCAGCCCGAGTCTACTGAAAACAGTGAAAGCCTTGTCCAGACACTGTGTAAAAAAAATCCGATTTCGATCTGTACGCTAGACATTTTACATTTCTGTATTGAAACTGTCAATGTAACATCAGCTTATACAGAACATTAATACTTATTCTCGCGAAAGTCATATTAGTTGAAAATGGTTCGTATTTTATCGGCTCCGTTTAAATTTTTATATCGATGGTATGTGATAGTGACAGTGATGAATTGATTTTGTTTCAAAGACGGAAAAAAATATGTTAAACTTCCAAATATTCTGATTCTGACGATGCAACGAAAAAGTTTCAACAAGTAAAAAATCTAGAGGTCTGGCTCGCGGGCCCGTTAAATATTTTTTGTAGGCTTGACTCGGCCCGTTAAAAATTTTCTCCTAATTCTGCCGTGTAAAAACGTGTAACGTCAGACCCTGTACGTTTGAAAGTTTGCTTTCATTTTGCCGGCCCGACCGGGCTCACGGGCCGGGCCGGGTACGGACCAAGCTCGGCCCATGCAGATCTCTATTTCCGGGTTGGTATGTCCCCTCTCGGTCCACACTCGGAATTCATCACTGGTACATTACCTGACCCGAAATTTCGGCCCGTGTAAATCTCTAGTTCATTCACATATCGAAACAAAGAAATTATTTATTAACAACGATTCAAAACAAATTACGGACGAAAGTCTTGGCTGAGGCATCGAGTATCACGCATGAAGGTCAGCGGGTATTGTGCATGCATTTGCTTACGCAACGGAAGGTCACTGGCATGGCATTCCTCGTGTCATGGAACTAGGTGTGAAAGGTGTGAATGCTCTCACCAGCAGTAAGTCAAGGCCAAGGCAGCGTGACGTCACATGGCGTAAGAATGGCTAGATGTAGGCTTTTGAAGAACACAATGAACATGGCCAGCACACTGTCAACATCGAATAGTAGTTTTGGAAGTGAATTAGCACGAGATGCGGCTGAAGTAAATCATCTTCGTCGCTTGTACTCGAAATCTACATCAAAGAAAGGAATATTTCGTACGAAGCAATGGATGCAGCAATATCAGCTGTCATAGAATCTTTTGATTATGGAAACGGACACCGATTTTCAGACATAGATTTGAAGCGTCCGGATATGCGTTGCGGGTTCGTATTCCGCTATGCTGCCCACGGAGCTGCACTGGTCCGCTGCAGAATATTAGAAGGTGTTCGTTACTGCCCTGAGCTCAAGTCCATTTTAAAAAAAAACCTCCTGAAAGTAGTCAGTCTAGGAAGTGGACCAGGAAACGACGCGATTGGTTTTTGCAGTGCCATGAGGCGATCTAATTTCTCAGGCACATTGGAAATAGTAATGACAGATGCCATTCCCAACTGGTCCGAGTTCGTCGATATAACTGAGCAGTTCTTGGGACAAGGTGATTTCGGAGAAGCATCCAATCTTTTTCTACAAGGACAAGTGGAGCTTTTTTATGGAAAACGTGAATACATCCTACCAGATCATCTACCCGGTTTGGGCTTGCTTCAATTTGACATCGTTCTGATTTGCAAGCTCCTGTCCATCATGAATAAACGAAAAACAGAGATATTCCCCGAGGTAAGATTTTTATTTGCTATACAAATTTGATTTAAAAACATTTTATGTTGTCATTATAATTTGTGAGATTTCATAAAAATTTGCAGAATTATTCAAGTCACCAATTTCAAAAATATTAAATTTTTAATAAACATTTTCTAACTATTACAATGCATCTAAATTATAATGAACTTTCTTTCGGTCCCTTCTGTAGGAATTATTATTTTTTAATGTTATGGTAAGGATTGTAAATATTACATTTCCTGAAAATTTGAGCCCCACCAGTGAGAGGTTCTGCTCTCAAAGCTGGTAGACGGGAGGTGCTGGGTTCAAACCCCTGTCGCGCTCGTCGAAATAACCGTTCGGAGTTTTCCGTGGTTTTCTTCGAATCTAGCCATAAATACGGGTTAGGATCCCTTAGAAAGACCCCCCGCGGAGGGCACCCCACCCTAGGGCCTATATCCCTCGTGTTGATAATTGGCCGTCATAAATCAACCCAACCCAACCCTGAAAATTTGCAGCATTATTCAGATTATAGAGGATTTAAATAATAAAAATGTTTTCAGTGCATTCTGTATGAACTAACTGTTTTTAAAAATCTGTTAGTAACACTTCCAGTTATGTTTTGCGAAATTTCCAGCAAAATTGTAGCATTATTCAAATAATAAGCTGCAACAACAACAACAACAAAATGTTTAAATGCTAAAAATTATTTCAGTAAATCCCGTGGTAACTGATTTAAAAACATTTGATGGTAAAAGTTTTAATTATAATTTATGAGATTTTCTGAAAAATTTCAGCATTATTCTGATTATAAGAGTCTATAATTTGAAAATTATTTAAATAATAAAAATATTTTCAATGCATTCTGTAGGAAGTTTTTTTAAAATCTTTTGGTAAAATTTACAGTTATGTTTTTTTGAGATTTCCAGAAAATATGTAGCATTATTCAAAAAAGCTGCAGCCCCACCAGTGGCTGAGAGATTCTGCTCTCAACGCTGGTAGACGGGAGGTGCTGGGTTCAAATCCCTGTCGCGCCCGTCGACCTAACCGTTCGGAGTTTTTCGTGGTTTGCTTCGAACTTTGCCGTAAATACGGGTTTGGATCCCTTAGAAAGATCCGCACGGAGGACACTCCCCCCTCGGGCCTATATCTCTAATAACTGATAGACGTAACTGTAGAAAATCGGCCGTCCTAATTCAATCAACCAACCAACCAAATAAGCTATAACAGGATAAAAAAAATTTAAATGCTAAACATACTTTCAGTAAATGCCGTGGTAACTGATTTTAAAACATTTCATGGTAAAATTTGTAGTTATAATTTATGAGATTTACTGAAAATTTGAAGCATTATTCAGTTTATAAGAATCTGTAATTTGAAAATTATTTAAATAATAAAAATATTTTGAGTGCATTCTGTAAAAACTGTTTTTTTAAATATTTTGGTAAAATTTACAACTATGTTTTATGAGATTTTCAGCAAATGTGTAGCATTATTCAAATAATAAGCTGTAACAGAAAAAAAAAAAAAAATGTTTAAACGCTAAAAATTCTTTTAGTAAATCCCGTGGTTACTGATTTTAAAATATTTGATGGTTAAATTTGTAATTATAATTTATGAGATTTCCTGAAAATTTGTAGCATTATTCCAGTCATTAATTAAAAAAAAAATATTAAAATTTTTAATAAACATTTTCTCACTACTGCAAAATGTACTAATTGTACTGTATATGTAAATTATAATGAACTTTCTTTCAGTATACATTCTGTCATAAAAAGAAAGTTTTCTGTTTATTCCAGGGAAATTTACGAATTCCCCTCAAAATATAAATTTTCCGTTAAAATACAAAAATTTCATATAAAAGCACCCGTAAATATATGGATTTTTAGCTCACTGGCTATCAAAGCCTGAGAGCTAATGTGCCCGCCGGTTTTGTGTGTATGTAATGTACGTAACGCGATAACTCTTGATAGAAATATCCGTTTTGCTTCAAATTTTGTTTATAGGTTGATTGTGATAAGGCGCTTCCCTGATTAGGTTTGGGGGTTCATTGGTCAAGTATCAAAGGGGAAAGGGGGGCTAATCCCCCCTTGATTTAGATAAATGGGTTTTTAATGCAGAATTTTCCGATTTGATTCAAATTTTGTTTGTAGGTTCATTGTGATAAGGCGTTTCCCTGATTAGTTTTAGGGGGTCATTGCTTTTATAAAGGGGGGAACGGGGGAATAATCCCCTCTAAATTTACATAAATTGGTTTTTCATGCTGAATTATCGGGTTTGCTTCAAACTTTGTGTATAAGTTCATTGTGATAAGGCGCTTCCCTGATTAGTTTTGGAGGTTCATTGGCTAAGTATAAAGGAGGGACGGGGTCGGGGCTAATCCCCCCCTTGATTTAGATAAATGGGTTTTTAATGTAGAATTTTCCGATTTGATTCAAATTTTGTTTTGTAGGTTCATTGTGACAAGGCGCTTCTCTGATTAGTTTTAGGGGTTCATTGCTTAATTATAAAGGGGGGAACGGGGGGATAATCCCGCCTAAGATTAGATAAATTGGTTTTTCATGCAGAATTATCGGATTTGCTTCAAATTTTGTGTATAGGTTCATTGTGATAAGACGCTTCCCTGATTAGTTTTGGATGTTCATTGGCTAAGTATAAAAAAGGGACGGGGGGGGGCTAATCCCCCTTAATTTATTATTTATTTCTTTATTTTTCGAGAGGCATTATTCTTAGAAATAAGAGTTTAATACACAATTAGTGTGAATAGCCTGTGAGCTCAATGCCATCAGTTTAACTGGGCATTATTATTATTTATTTATTTATTTACTAGCTGTTACCCGTGACTTCGTTCACGTAACATTAAAAAAAGAATAAATGCATTAGTTTAGCAAAACATTTCACTTGATAATTAACAACATATATAATTAACCAAAGCTTTATCACATTTTATAGGAGACCATACGGTATTTCTTTGCTATAGGGGCCTTGACATAACCCAGTCTTAAAAAAGTGAAATTTCATGCCAAATAATATATACAATCGCGACAATGAAACTGCAACCAATGAAAAAGGAGGGCCAAGTAAAATCGTGAAAATCGACGAATCCTTCTTCGTAAAATTAAAAACAACACTGGGAGAATTCTTCTGTACAACAGTGCATTTTAGGTGGTAATTGGTGTGAAATTTGTATATGTGTGCATTGCTAAATGGGCATTATTATATTGTTTATTTGCATAGATATATGTTATATTATTTCTTACTACATTATTATTTTATGTCTTGTTTATGTATATATTGAATAAAGTGCTTCACGCTAAGTGGTGTAAATAGTGAACAAGTGCTTGTGGATTTTATACATTGATAGATATTTCATAAAGATATAACAATCTGATGCGATTCTAAAATGTAAATAAAGGTTGCTAGGAAGTACTTTAAATTCTGCCCAATTTAACCTCGATATTTTCTCTATTGCGTCAAGAACACTATAAGCAAATAAATACCGAAATCACCAAACTGATGATCGACATTTACATATTTTTGTTAGTATATGTAGGATTATTTTAATTTATTTCGTGCGCTTGAAATTTTTTACGCTTTCTCTAGGATTAGGTGTCGAAGAAATGTACTTTCTTGTTATTTTATTTTGCCATTTCTACTTATTCTATTTTCCATTCAATCCATTCATGGATATTGATTTAATTTACATATTCGTGTCAAAGAATATTATTTAAAGTTATTATTAGGATTAGGCTAGGATACGATTAGGGTTAGGATTAGGAATAAAAATTGAACGACAATGGCATGACCGATTCAGGTTTAAAGTATGAACCAGGATGTCTATTTACATCATGAAGCAATACGCCAGCGAAGTGATGACGTCACTGTAATGGCTGCTGGAGACAAGAAGTTTCGGTTTCCCGTTGAGCGTTAATGTTAGCAAAAAATAAAGCCGTGTTAACAGTATTAATAATTTTTTTAAAGAAATTTCTGTTACAGTTTTGCTAAATCAAAGGTAAGGCATTCATACGAATTCAACAAACTTCTGATTAAGTGCGTCATTTTTTTTAATTAATCAAAAAAGATAAGCCTTCATGCAGAGCATCAATGGCCGATGTAATTTCTTTTAGTTGATATTTCTATTACTCAGGCGTACTCTATGTTAAGTTTCATCTGAGTTAAATTGTGCTTCTGCTGGGGTTTTTTCTTTCTTTTCTTTTCTTTTTTTTTTAAATTTTTCTTCATTTGGTGTATTATTTACATAAATTTCTCTGCTGAATCGTAAAGCAAGGGTGATATTTTAATATATTTTGCTTGATATTCCTGCAGTTTAAATGTATTTTTCAGTCGTTTTCATGTTATTTGTGGGGTTTTTTTCTTAATTATTTGATTACCGAAAATGTCTATATTCAGTTGTTTACTTTCCTAGTATGTAATAAAATTTTATAAGGATAGTCAGTCTTCTTGCATGTAATTATGTGATGACCGCGCAAAAAAATATAATCCAGTAGCTATGAAGAATCATTTGATAAAATTATCATTAGTGCTCTAGCTGTTAGAAAAATTAAAAAAGAAAAAAACAACAACAACAACAACAAAAAACAGCAGAAATACATTTTAACTCAGATGAAACTTAACATAGAGTACACCTGAGTAATAGAACTATCAACTAAAAGAAATTAAAACCTTAAAAGAATTTTAAAATTACATTCAAATATTCAAAACATCCGCCATTGATGCTCTCCATGAAGGTTTATCTTTTTTTTTGATGAATTAAAAAGAAAATGACGCACTTAATCAGAAGTTTGTTGAATGCATATGAATGCCTTACCTAAGATTCAGCAAAACTGTAACAGAAATTTCTTTAAAAAAATTCTTAATACTGTTAGCACTACTTTATTTTTTGCTTACATTAACGTTCAATGGGAAACCGAAACTTCTTGTCTCCAGCAGCCATTACAGTGACGTCACGCTTCGGTGGCGTATAAGAAAATTAGAAAATTATCGCCTGATATTTTTGAATATGTTTTACAGTCATAGTTGGCATCAAAGGTGAGCGAAGAAATGATCATCTGAAATACCATTAAGCAGGGGTGCCAAAATCTAGGCGCTAATGGGCTGATTCCCACCACTAAATTTTAATAGTATTCTTCGTCAAATTTTATTAGTGTACTTCGCATTAATTTTATTCGTATTCTTATTAAGCGAAGAATACTAAAAAAATACTGGTGGTAATCGGCCCATTGGCGCCTAGATTTTTGCACTCCTGCCATTAAGTGTTTACCACGCAAAAAACAAATTTGGTTACAACAATGTATTTAATCTTGCGCCAAATTTCACTTGATTAAAAAAAAAAAAAAAAAAAAAAAAAAATTGCCTATGAGCCCGATTACAGACCCTAACCTTCCTATTTTCGGAATTTTTCTACCTATATGTAAAACATTTTCTACTATATAGAACGCGCTTTCACGTTTATAATGTTATGAATTGGCACGACCGACTTGTTCAAGTTTACACAATTCGGCTGGATGAAAAGTTTCATTACTTTTTGCTTTCTTCTTTGCAAAAAGAAGATTTGCATATTTTATATTTTTATTGCATTACGCGAATTTGTCGGTAATATCGCTTTTCGTTTCGATAACATTGTTGTTTTTTAAGTTTAAAAAATATTGCAATTTTACTTAAACATTGCTCTAAAATCTATGCAATTTTTCTCATCCTACAAGACTTTACAAAAATCTGTTATGGAACAGAACTATAAAAAAAAGCTATATTTAAAAATGACAAAAAATTAAATTCTGGTTCAAAACGACGATTTAAAAATGTGTTTTGATTGTGGGAAAATGATAGAGGAAAAATTCTGTTACTTCGACGCAATCACATTAAATCTTTAGCTTTTATGAAAAAAGCAACTTTCTTTTAAAAAATATAGCTATTTTTATTAAGATTTTCTTATTTTCGATACGGATAATTTTGCGATGCATATCATTGACATTTGCCATCCAATATCTTTTCACCTTTTTTTTTTTACTTTTTAAAATTTAAATTAAAAATATTGTATTTTTATGTTAGCCGTGTGCAGACGATAAACCGCTAACTATTATTCTCATCACCATCATCTATATATTTAAAACGCTAAGCTTTTTCATTCGACAATCCGTGAGAACAAACTACTGCATCAAATTACATCATTCTTTTTTTAACGAAAGATATTTGGACACAGATGTGTTATCGTGCATTCATTTATTCGAAAATTTAATTAATTAGCCGTAATTTTCAATTAAACTTTTACTTCTGCTAATGACGTCATAAAGTCGGCAATTCGGATAACGCCTTCTGCTGCGAGGCACAGACTTTATTCTCTAATCTCTGTGGTTGCGAAGGATAAAAGAGAAATAATAAATATTAAAAGCACGTGGCTTTTAGGCCGAATTATTTAATTTGCAAGTTAAATTTCGGTAAAAATATTTATCCGCGTGTTTTATAAGCTAATAAAAATTCATATTTATTGTGACGTCACGGGAATGTTGTCCATTGGGTTTATTTTATCATTATGCATTACAACTTTGTTGATGCCATTTTTTTATTACAATTAAACATAAAATATATTTTTATTTGTATACATGGTGTTTAAGCAATAAAGTAACGTATATAAAACGTGTGAAAAGTTTGCGCCGGTGAAAATGACGTTATGCTTAGCTTGAAATGCATTTTAACATTGATAAAACTAAAGAGAAAAATGTATATGATTGTGTCAACCTGACGTAATTTTAACTGATTTTTCCATTCTTAATTATGAAGATTAGAATTGAAGCCGTCATTGATTGCTTCATCTTGATTGCATACCTTGATTACATGTTACCAATTTTTTTTTTTTTATTATAGGTTAGACGATTTCCTTTTTTAACAAAAAAAAATCACAAAAGTAAAGGATTTCAGGAAATTTAAAATTATTAAAAATAGTGTTATGGTAGGGAAAAAAATGAAATAACGATTGTATTTTTAGCTAGAATAAACAATGTAAGACTAATATTTCATAGGAATTATTTCAGTAGGTTTATTATAAGTTCATTTAACAGTTCTTCATTAGCGTAAAGTCCTATTTCTTTTACTGTGAATTTCTCTTTTGATGTCAAAAAATGTTTTTTGACGCCAGGGCCAGCCAAAATACAGTGGCAATTTTTAAAAATGTGCAACGGTTGTGACGACAAACGGCGCTATCGCTTTAGCTTTCATTGCGCTTACATCACTTCTAAATACTACAAATTTCTATTTTTTACTACATTTTACAATTTTAATTCTTACATCATCAATTAGAAAAAATATTAGCTTTCGATTGAAATTTATTTGAAAACTGCCGCTTAATTTAACGACTTTTTAAATAATTTTCAAGCATGAAAAGTTTTTCAATTCTATCTTATCAATGACCACCAGTTTGCTTCAATAATGTAAAATAGCCCCTGGGAAAGTTATCCACAATTGAAAATAGATTTCCCTAACCATCATAAAAAGTTAATAATAATAATAATAAAAAAAAAACAATGATAAATCATAAGATCAGATTATCCATAAGATAGACCATTTTGGCACTAAACAAAGATCTGTCAAAAAAAAAAAAAAAAAAAAAAAAAAAAAACTACTTTCAGTTTATGAATAGCATAAAATTGATATGTTGAATTCGTTGATGTATATGTTCCATCAGATATCAGAATATGCTAGGAATTGTATTTTTTTAAATATTTTTTTAAAGATCCATTTGCCAACTTTATAAGAGGGAAAATATCGCCGACTGTCATGGAAAAGGGATAAACATCCTGATTATGTGAAGGAACTGAAGAAACCAAACAAAAAATTACACTTGAAAATATTAAAAATCTCCCTCATCTGCAGATTGATTTGTTACTATAAAAAAAAATTCTTCATATTTACATAAAAATTGATTAGCTTAAAAAAATGGATGTGTTTTAGAAGATATGGATTTGAAACGAACAATGATTAAAGAGGACATTTTAAAACTTTTTTAACGTCGAATTTCGACGGTGCTTTAGGGCAGATGCAATGCACATGCGCATAGGAGCTCATTCGGTTGCATAATCACAGGGGAGGGGATGTGAGCTTTACTTACTATGTTCTTTTATTTACTGAATGAGATGAACGTAGGAATATACTATTTGTATGATACGTCATTGGTCCATGAAATTTTTTTCTTGCCAAGGGGAATATGGCGGTAATGTCAAACTGATTTGCATTACACAGTTGTTTACGGATTGTTTGTTTGGAGTTTGCATCGGAAATAGTACTCTATTTGACTGGAGGAAAAAACTATTAAAATAAAATATTTGAAATACTGTTTCATACGCACCCCTTCTTAAATAATAAAGAAGCTTATTTTACTGATATCGTTATAGTATTTTTTCCGTCAAATTTTGACGGGTCTATCTAGTTCGTATTGAATTCATTAAAAATATAAACCTTTCACTCATTTAATTTAAAACACAGAACTTTAATTTACAACACATACATTTAAAATACATATATTACGTACATTTAAAATAATTCCTTTCATGTGAAAAAGAAAAAGAAAAAAAAGAAGAGAGAAATTAATCACAAATAACTTGATAACCCAAGATCATTTAATTTCAACATCAAAGCAAATCTGTTTTATTTTTCTATATATGGCATCATATTCGCTTGCTTTCCATACCTACTCGTATTTATGCACTTTGTATTATTATCAAATATTTGAAAACGCACGTTTTATTTCTAATATGACGTCATTTCATATTCTGTTTAATTCTTAAATAATTCAATTCCTTTTCATTTTTCACGTGGAAATTTTTCACTTGAAAACAAATTGTTGAGTAAAAATTATTACTCCAGGATTTGATTTAGTATTGGCAACGATAAAGTATTAGCAACGGTAAAATAAATGTAACGATTTTAAAATATTATCATTAAAATACATCTCACTCAGTAAATATACATCGGTTGTAATGTAATCAAGATCTTCTAAGAGACTCTGTAAACGAAACGTATATGCCTCAATGCCGCTTTACAATAGAGAGGATGTAGTAACATATTTGAATATCTTGTGTATATAGACAATTTGACAAAAGTTATGCAATTTACTATTGTTTTTCCCTCTGTGTTAAGTACAGGAATCATGTACTTCAACGTAAAAATTCGCTAATTACACAACTTTTTAGTCTTATTAAAAAATCTTTTGAGTTACCCTGTAAACGAACAGTAAATTCTACAATTCTGTTTTACAATAGGAAGCTAACTTAGATCGTTCGTAGTAACATATTTTAACATCATGCGCATACGCTCTTTTTGAAAAGAGTTAGACCATTTAATATTTTTTTTGCTTCATCTTAAGTATAGGAATAAATCACTTTAAAGTGGTATACATAAAAAACTAATAATTATTAATTAACTATTAATATTTTTACACGAAATATTAAACATTTGAACTACTCATAAAAACAATTCAAATGCTGTAAACCGCGTAAAAATCGGATTAGCCCTATATCAAAAGATCTTTTGTGAGACCCTGTAAACGAACCTTAAATGTTACGATTTTTTTATAATAGGAGGCTTACTTGGGTCGAGTGTAATAACATATCTTAATATCATGTGTATACGACCATTCCTAAAAGAGTTGGGTCATTTATTATTTTTTTGCTCTATGTTAAGTATAGGAATCAATAACTTTAAACTGATATAAATCAAAAACTAATTAATATTTTTACATGAAACTTACAAAGGTTTGAACTACTCATAAAAATGATTCAAATAACGTAAACCGCGTAAAAATCCGATAGTTACACATTCTGTAGCCATGTCAACAGTTTTTTGCTCTATGTTAAGTATAGGAATCAATAACTTTAAACTGATATAAATCAAAAACTAATTAATATTTTTACATGAAACTTACAAAGGTCCAAACTACTCATAAAAACGATTCAAATAACGTAAACCGCGTAAAAATCCGATAATCACACAATGCTGTAGCCCTGCCAACAGTTTTTGGTCTGAACAAGATTTAAAAAGTGCAAAAAACAGCACTTTTAAAATCGCATTTACTGAAAACCTATTTGTCGGATTTCGCTTTACTTTTGAATTCTTAGTCCCTTGGCATGCCCCATTCCATAGAATAAAGAATTTTGTTTCTATCATAAATGGAACGCGAGATATAGATGTGTCAAAAACCCGTTTTGTCCCTTCCGCAAAATATAAACTAGACAGAGTGCTAAAATTTTTTTTTGGAAAATCGTTTGGCATCCATTGGCGAAAATTCCTTTCATTTACGGTTCAATGCATTGCTGTTTCTTATGCTTGGCGAGAAACTATGTCGAGTTTCTATGATACGAAAAAATGTCCATTTATTCTCTATGAAAATAATGAAATTTTGAATTATTAAGAAAAATATTTGAATAAAATAAACAAAAACCAGCCTATGTTCATTTGAGGGTTATAATCCACCTATATACAAAGATACAGGATCATTAAATGCTCCATTTTGACGCTGACTTCAGCCTAACATTTGCACACAATCGGATTTATAATATTATTAGGACTAGCTGATAACAACAGAGTGGACTTCATAAAAAAAGACTGAATAATATTTATTTATACTAAAAACTTGTAAAAAAATTAAATAAGAGCTAAAATTTCAAAAGTATAACAGTTACGTTTAAAAAAATGAAACGGTCCGGGAAAATTATTAAACTTACTTTTCCTTTTTACTAAAAATACCTTTTTAAAAATCATTGCTTTGTTTACATTTTTAATTTTATATTGCTAATTGTATTTTTTAAATTGTAAATGTTAAATGCTTATACAAAAATCATTGCTTTGCTCACATTTTTAATTTTATATTGCTAATTGTAGTTTTTAAATTATAAATATTAAGTGCTTATATATATACAAAAATCAATATTTCAAATGAAAATGTATAAAAATATCATATATTCTAATACGAGCAAATCTTGTGTGTGTGGTTATATATATATGCAAATTTTATTTTAAAAACGGCTCTAATGATTTTGACAAAATTTTGTATCCTACCATTTTGGGGCACCAGAAAACCATTGAGCTAGGTCACATGTTCGAGAAAATTCGATGAGTAGATCATTTTGGGTCACTATGGGTCAGGGTCAAGCTAATTGTATCTAAAAAACGGTTCTAACGATTTTGACCAAATTTTGTGTCCTACCATTTTCGGGTACAAGAAGACTATTGGGCTGGGTCACATGTTCGAGAACTTTTGATTAGTGGGTCATTTTTGAGTCAACGCGGGTCAAGTTAATTTTATCTAAACAACGGCTCTAACGATTTTGATTAAATTTTGTATCCTACGAGTTTTGGGCACGAGAAAATTCGATTAGTGAGTCATTTTTGGATCACTGTGGGTTAAGCAAATTTTACCTAAAAAACGGCTTAGACTATTTAGACTAAATTTTGCATCCTATGGTTTTCGGTCACGAGAAGACTGTTGGGCTAGGCCGCATGTTCGAGAAAATTCTATAAGTAGATCATTTTGGTCATGGGTCATTATGGGTCAAGCTATTTTTAACTTAAAACGGCTCAGAGGATTTGAACTAAAATTAGTATCCTACAGTTTTAGGAAACGAGAAGACTATTGGACTAAGTCACATGTTCGAGAAATTTCGATTAGCGGGTCATTTTGGTTATGGGTCATTATGGGTCAAGCTATTTTTATCTTAACAACGGCTCAGACGATTTGAATTAAATTTTGTATCCTACGGTTTTGGGGTACGAGAAAATCATTAGGCTAGGTCACATGTAAGAGAAAATTTAGTCAGTGGGTCATTTTGGCCATGTGTCAATATGGGTCAAGCTGTTTTTATCTTAAAAACGGCTCAGAGGATTTGAACTAAATTTAGTAATCTAATCCTACAGTTTTAGGGAACTAGAAGACTATTGGGCTATGTCAAATATTCGAAAAATTTCGATTAGTGGGTCATTTTGGTCATGGGTTATTATGCCTGAAGCTATTTTTATTTTAAAAATGGCTCAGACGATATGAACTAAATTTTTTATCCTACGGTTTTTAGGCATGAGAAAATCATTGGGCTAAGTCACATGCTCGAGAAAATCCGATTAGTGGGTCACTGTGGGTCAAGCTAATTTCATCATAAAAAATGACTCAGACTATTTTGACTAAATTTTATATCCTACGGGTTTCGGGCACGAGAATACAATTGGGCTTGATCACATGTTCGAGAAAATTTGATTAGTGGGTCATTTTGGTTATGGGTCACGATATTTGAACTCTAAGCTAATTTTGACCGAGCATATCTCGGTCTTCCTTGCTCGTATCTATTTAATTCTTAATGTTGACAAATTATAATTACAAATCATTGTTTGTTTCGCTTTTATTTCTGTAGGTGGCTGTACCAAACAGTTAAATGTAAAAAATCCTGCCCTAATACTTTTACACAATAACCAATCAGATGCGTTTCCTTCGGGCGCAGCATCGGGCGTTGCCATTAAACAGTTAACAAATAATCGCGATTTCTGTTGCACGTACGGTAGCGTAATATATATATAGATTCTTTTTTTACAATGATAGTGAAATTAAAAACTTATTGATTGGGGAAAACTTTCTGACCGATCCTCGTATATATAGTAGCTTTAAAGATAATACATAATATCTCGACGTATACAGCAAACATCATGGACGTCAAAGGATTAATTAATCTAATATAGTATGCTGTTTTGTGTGCATTTATTATCACTGATGTATGATTCATGTATTTATTTCGTTTCTTATTCTACTTTTCAGAAACTGTACGAACAGGTGAAGGAATCTGCACTCATCTTGTTTATTGATACTCCATTTAACGAATCCATATGGTGTAAATGGTTCGACATTCTCTATCTTTCAGAAGAAGGCCAGGAGTTCTGGTCCGGTGATAAAAACATGAGGGAATTCGGATATCATCATGACTGGGTCATATCTTTTTCTCGGATTGCTGTATTGAGAAAGAGAAAAAGGTGCTAGTGGAGTATTGTAAAATCCTATCTAAATTCACATTGAAATGAATTATAGAATTGCAACTTGAGAACTGATTTCCATTGCATCAGTATTTCTAGATTTAAAAAAAAAAAATTCCTGTGAAAATAGAAGAAACGTTAAACGGAGCAACTACAATCAAACGCTAAAATGAAATCTAATATAGATAGTACATTCTAGGGAAACATTTACAGAAACTAGTTACGTATATAACAATTTAAAATTAGAATTTCAATTAAGTTTTATTTACGCTGCAGTTTATAACGACGTTCTAAAAAAAATAAGTTTTTCATATTTTTCATAATTTAATAATAAAAAAAGTCCTCTACCCCCCGACTTTTCTTTCATATTCTTCGTTTAAACATATCCCACATTTACCCCATCCCCCAAACGGGGGAAAAGTCTCTTCTTGTGCTAATAGCAATGGTATGTATGTTGTCGGTTGTCACTAAATAGGTGACTAAAAATAAAGGAATTTATATATTCCATATGGTCTCATTTATTTATGGTGTCATTTATTATTATCAATGTCAAGACATATTTTTTCATATCTTTGTCATTGAAAACCAATTAACTCTTCCCTTAAGGGTGGATGTTAAAAATTATTTTTTTTTTATATTTCATCATAGAGATATGAAATTTTGTGCATATATACATTTCGCAATAAGTATACAGAATACTTTTAACAAAAAATTATCATCTTATTATAATTTTAAGATTTAAAAAAAAAATTAAAATTTATAAACAAAATTTTAAAATGTTTCTGCGTCTTAAATTTTGAACTATTTCCTCGATTTTGCATTTTAAATCCCGTAAAACTATATTAAAAACAAATCTGGGTATCAGTTATTTAATCCCTTGAATAGTTAATTTTTAAGAATTTTTTTTTCTGAAAATTTTCTTTAAAATTTTGCATTTTAATAAGTTATAAATCAAATTTAATTACCTTAACGATGTGTTATCATAAAATGCATACACAGTTCCTTTGTAAACAGTATCAAGATTCTTCCTTATCAATTTCAAGCACTTTGAACAAAAATTAAGACGCATGGTGCATTTCAAAAATTTAAAAAACTTGAAAAATCTGTTTTGATAAAAACAGTTTTAAAGCTTACCTCCGAGAAATTGCTTGTGTACAAAATCCAAACGCTTGTAACATTGCGAAAAATCATCGCAGTTGCATGCAGTTTTCCACATATGATTCAATATAAACTGAAGAATAATAATACACACAAAAATAAATTTCAATTTTTGGGTCGATATTTGCTCAAATATAGGTCCATGGTCTCCTTAACCGTTTCGCTCGTGAATTATTATTTTTTAAAAACATTCTTTAAATTATTACAATTAAAATGATTTTTTAGATTGTGTAAAGAACCATTAGATACTTTTATGTTAGCCGGGCGCAGATGATAAATCGCCAAATATTGTTCGCATCGCCGTCGTTTTTATTGAATTAATTTCATTTAAAATATAAGCCTTTCACTCATTTTATAAAAAATATAAGCCTTTCACTTATTTCATTTAAAATACAGAAAAATAAGAAATAATATCGTAAATCAAAACATTACATTTCATCATCAAAGCATTGCTTCTAATTTACACTCGCGTAAAATAAAAGTTGCTATTAGCGAAATTTGCGTCCGGCTAACATAAAAGCGTCAAAAATTATCTATACCATAGGCGCCATCGAAACGAAATACAGAGAGGGACAAGATTTTCGAACAAATGTATCTGCGGTTCACAGCCTAATTAGCTTTTTTAAAATGAATAATAGAAACATGAAATATAGGTGAATACTTTTTGTTGTCAGACCTTCTCGTTTAAGGCAATTTTTAAACATACCAACATAAATTGCATCACATAAACTTAACAATTAACAAAGATCAAATATGCAAAAATTTAGTTTCCACCAGTATTTTTGAAAACAGAGAGTTGAAACATTTCATTTTATTTTTTGTCAGTGGTGGCTCCAGCTCCCTTGAATCGTAAGTTGGGATAAATTTGAAACCCCTAAACGTAAAAGGGAAAACAGAATTAAAAATTTTCTTCTACGGAGATTTCCGGGGGACAGATCATGTTATCTTTACATGTTATAAAGTAAGTGACACGCAACTTCAAGATCGCATCATAGCAACAAAAATGAATCAGTCATTTGAAACCTTACAAATATCAATTCAACATTTAGTTAAGAAACATTAGATTTTCTTATTAGATTGTGTTTATAGCTAAATGAAGAAAAAAATCATTTAGTTGTTTGGAATATAAAGTAAGGTCATTTAAAAATTTTATGGGTGTGTAGCGGATAACAATCTCGTTTTCAACATTAGAAAAATATATATATATACAGGGTGATTCTGAACTCATTGGCAAAACTACAGAAAATAATGTTCTGCTACATATGCATAATTTTTTTAAATAACCTTACTTTATATTCCAAACAAATAAATGATTTTTCCTTCATTTAGCTATAAAAACAATCTAATAATAATAATAATAATAATAATAATATTAAACATGTAAAATGCCTATAAGCAGTGAAATGCTTATACTTTATTTTAATAATATGTTTTGTTTTACGTTGGTAACACACAAGGCTTAATTTGCGCCCACCGGAGCTCAGCTCCGCTACTTCTCTGTTTTTAGTAAATATTTAAATATTGGCCAAAATTCACCTGAGTTCCTGAACACTGCGCTCCGGAGTCGAGTGCAATAACGCTTCCGAAAATGGAATCCTAAATGACCCTTTCCTTTCCTTCCTATCGCCAATCTTTTGTATCAGAACACTTATAAGTGACGTAATGTGTGCTCATGTAAGAGATGTAGATGAAACAGGCTCAAATTTTATATCAGTCTTCGGGTTTGGGCAGGCTCGAGCTCAATCTGACTTATATTCAAAATTTTATTTATTTACATTTCAAATCATTTTAATGCTACTTTGATCAGAATAAAGAGTCAACAGAAACAGTCTTTTTCTAATCTGCATGGCTTCGAACTATTTATTTTTTGTGTTAACAGTCTTTCCGAATCGTAATCCTGACCTTATTGAATCGCAGAATTGTGCGATTCATTAACGTTAAGATTAGGCAAAGGTTTCTATTTGGAAGTAGTCATAACTAAAAAGTGGAATAGTTGATAGCTAAGTATATGTAGATAGATGGATTTAGAATTTTTATTTTGGTAAATAAAAAAACAATGCTTTAAATTTTGAAAATACTGTATGGAATATAAATATGCAGATGAGAGTGAAAGCGGAGGGAACTGGAGAGGGGGTACGCTACGGGTGTTAGTACTGCAGAATATTAGAGCTCCGGTACTTCTTTTCTTAGAAATTAAGCCCTGGTAACACATATCGCATTTAGATGAAAAAAAAAGGGGGTGGGTGGAGGGAGAGAAGAATTAGAAAAAAAAATCCTAAGCATATAGAACAACGGAAATGTTAATTGATACTGATTTAAAACACACTTACTAAACGAAAATCCTCGCAGTGCTAACTGGATAAAGGGAAAATGTTGCAAAAAAAAAAAAAAAAAAAAAAAAAAAATCATATTGACGAAAGACTGGGTTACTGTTATTATATGAAGAATATAATTATAGATGAGGGGGTTTAGAATGACAGTGGAGTAAGTCAAAAATTTTGAAAATCGAGATAACCCTATTTTCAATGAACGTATTTTGATTTCTGTTCAATGCGCCAGTCAAATAAGTCATAGTTCACTTAAGGAGTCGCTACAGGGCAAAACAAGTTAGACCACTCAATGCAACGGGATTTACGACAAGTTTCACAAAACCCTTCATTTCTCAAATTACTAAATTTTGACTTACTCCACTGTCATTCTAACCCTTTCATATTTGAGAATTCATATGAACAGTTCAAGATTTTTTTTTTAAAGTGCACTTCCGACTAACTTTTTTGCAAATCCTCGCGGTTAGTAGTAACGCCTAGTCTGTTAATTAATGTTATGCTTAAATTTTTCTTAGGGGATCGTCTACTTGTAGAAATTGTAACAAACTTTAAAATTTTCAGTACGAACACCTAATTTTGACACCCTATTTGAATTCTTTGGAACTTCTGATTTAAAACGGGAAGTAATTCGGTCAAGTAGTTTAGGAATTATGCAGATTTAAAATTTGAAACTCTAACTGTTCAATCCATTTTGAATCATTGCGAAACAGATTGTAATGCGAGTAGTTTTTTTTTTTTTTTTTTTTTTTTTTTTTCTTGCGCATAACTCAAGAACTACTTGGAGGAATAAACTGTCATTTTGAATCCGCATATGTAAAGATGCGACTAGAAATAAAATTCTGTTAAAAATATTCTTTGGTTACAGTTACAGTTCATATTTTGGCTATAATGATTAAACCAGTAGGCACGGTTTAAAAAAAAATCGGTTTTGGGGACTGTTTAAATATTTTTACACTGTTGCTGAATTTGTATTTTAAACATCTGTTTCATTCTTATAATTTAAAACTAGGGTTAACTTAGCCGAACTAATGATTTATGACAGAAAAGAAAAATATTCGAAAGGTGTTATGTCCGTTTATTGTCATGACATTTTTCAAACGTCTTTAAAAATTCTTTTTTTGCCGTATTAGTAGCACGCAAGATAACAATTGTATTCGTTAGATTTCATTAAACCTTATTTTTTGTCATTTGGATAGCTATTTTAAATTTTTGTAAAACTAAAATTAGTTTCGCACACACACGGGAAAAAAAAATCGGCCCAAAAGTGAAAAAATTTTTAGTACATTAGGTGCTAGAACAACGTATAGTTTGTTACTTACTTGTAAACATGATATCGAAATTCTTTTTGGTGCGGCCATCTATTAGTAAAAATATAAAGTGAAACAAGATTTGCCTGGAAGCTGGAACAAACTGATGCACTTTTCGCTCTGTATTCGGCTCAGGTTCAAAATTTTGCTGGTTTCTCTTTCTCGCAATAAGTTAGATATCAAAACAAGCTATATTAAAGAATAAGAAAAGATAAGTTTTAGATGTAATATTTTAAGGTGACAAGGTGTAAGAAACTTTTTGTTTTAATTAATAGTACGCAAAATAACAATTGTATTCGTTAGATTTCAGTAAACCTTATTTTTTGTCATTTGGATAGCTACTTTAATTTTTTTTAAACCTAAAGTTACCCCCTCCCCCTTTCCACAGAAAAAAAAATTGCTCTCAAAAGGGTAATAATTTTATGTATCTAATTTAGGCAATCGCAAAGCCGAATGAATTCTGTACATTCGGTGTTTGTAGGCATGCATGATGTCGAAATTCTTTTTGGTGCTGCCACCTATTAGTGAAAATATAAACTGCAACAAGATTTGGCTGGAACAAAACGATGCTCTGTTAGTTCTGTACTCCGCTCAGGCTAAAAATTTTGCTGTTTTCCCTTTCTCGCAATAAGTTAGATGTAAAAGCTCAAAGCAAGCTCTATTAGAGAACTAGTCGTTGGGGGCCATCTTAATACTTACTCATCATGGATATGCATAATATAAAATATGAAAATAAAACATGTGTAAACTACTTATAAAATGTTTTGCAATTCGAATAAAATCGTGGCTTGATGACGTCCTGCACTTTAAAGGCTCTATTACTGAATTGTAAAAGAAACATCCTTTTAACTCCAAAATCAATAATCATATTAAATAACGGTTTACTGCGTCTCAGGAAGCGTCTCATTTCCAATTAAAATATAGCTTTGAATTGAAATTTGAATGAAATACAGGGTCCTGAAAAATCAAAGAGTGTGGTAATTAGGATGACAAATATCTCGGCAACTCATGATGCGATCGACATAATTTTTTATGCAAAATTTATGTTTTTTTATTGTCTTTTATAGTCACCCCTTAAAATAAACAATTTCGAACATTTTTGTATACCTTTTATCAGAACGAATAGTTCGAGAGTCCGAAAAAAATAGTTCCGGATAATCAAAGTTATTGAAATTCAATAAGCTTCTTCCCATTATGACATACTAAGTACACACCAAATTTCAAGTCTCTGTCTCAATTTGTTCGGGAGATACAGCGTTTACAGACAAACGGCAAATTTTTTTTTCTAAAAATATATTTCTCGGAATCTCCAATGTCTGAAACGTGTAAATCCGTCAAAAATTTTCTTTTCGATTTTCAAAACGATTACAAGACTTACCCTATACTACGTATGATGAGTAAGTAATGAGAAGCGATAATAAATTTCAGACGAAAACTTTTAAGGTGACAGTAGACAGTAAGAAACTTTTTGTTTTAATTTATAAGTCAATTGCTTTAAAACTGGGCATATTAAGATAGTGTTTATTTATATATTTATATAAAAGGAAAAAAAAAAAGGACGAAAAATAATAAATTGAAAATGAAATACACTGCTCAAAACAATTAAAGGATATTGCAGTTTTAGGTGGATTTTGTATCTGGGAAACTTTTTAGCTGATTGATACATGGTCGACAGACATAGTAGGTTATATGAGAATAAATTACACATGTTTGGCAGAAAAAAATGCATTTTATTGCGCATTTGTGTACAAAAGGAAAAAAACACAATTTGTGCATATGAGAAAAAAGAATAAGAAAAGGTGTTTTCTTCAAAGAAAATCATTTTCAGTAGGGGGTATGGTTTCCACGGGCGGCCAGCAACGTTGAACACCTTTGAGGCATGGACTCGATGAGGCTATTAATGACGAGTTGGGGTATTCTGCCCCACTCTTCCAGAAGAGCTCTTTCCAGTTCTTGGAGAGTTTGTGGGGGTTGTTGGCGGCCAGAAACTCGTCTTCCTAGAGCGTCCCAAACGTGCTCGATTGGATTCATGTCTGGAGAACACGCTGGCCATTCCATTCGAACGATTCCTTCCTCGAAAAGGAAATCCTCCACCAGGTTTGCACGATGTGGCCTGCAGTTATCGTCCATTAAAATGAAGTTATCTCCGATTGCTGCAGCGTAAGGGACTACAATAGGTCTGAGGATCTCATCCCTATATCGGCGACCAGTCAGAGCTCCATCTCGAATGATGTAGAGGTCAGTGCGCCCGTCAATGGAGATGCCACCATACACCAACACTCCTCCACCGCCAAATCTGACACTTTCGTGCACGAACGCAGGATTATTCCTACTGCCACGGTCCCTCCAGATGAAAATACGCCTATTATCCGGATGCACAGAAAAACGGGACTCGTCAGAAAACAGAATATTGCTCCATTCATTTCTCCTCCAGTTGACATGCTCGGTTGCCCACTCCCTGCGGTCGCGACGATGCCTTGATGTTAATCTAACACATACCATCGGTCGGCGAGCATACAGACCTACAGCATGGAGCCGGTTTCGGACAGTCTGAGTTGAAATCGTGGTACCTGTAGCCGAGCGAAGGTGTTGTTGGAGAAGAGTAGCGTTCATGTTTCGGTGTCTCCGAGCTGTTAACGCTAAATACCGATCTTCATTGGGCGTTGTTGCCCGTCTACGACCTTGCCCTGGTCTTCGGCCTGCACATCCAGTCTCCAAAAAACGGCTCCAGATCCTGGAAATGACACTTTGTGACACTCCAATGGCTTGCGCTACTTCGGCTTGAGTTTGGCCCCCTTCTAACCTACCAACAATTCTCCAAGCTTCTGAATCTGTCAAATCACTTCGCTGAGACATCGTACTCATCGAAACAAAGCAATCACTGAATGCCGATCATCCTTGTCTTCATTCTCTTTTATCCAGTTGAAAGTCAAATTTCATTCGCCGCCGCTGAAGAGACGTTTTTGACGTCGAACTCAAAATTTGCATACTCCACAGTTTGAAAACCAGAAAAATTTGCATTTGTGATTCTCTTATTCTATTTTCGGCAAAAAAATTTCGTTTATATCTTTATTTTATATAAAACTTCAAATATCCTTTAATTGTTTTGAGCAGTGTATAAGATAAGATAAGATACAAGAAAATAATCTATAATTATTAAATGTAACTCGCGTAAATATACTTGGATTGCCTGAAATTTTTGTATGTTGTTGTCATTTACTACAGCATGTTCCCTATTGAAAATGAAGTGTGCAGCACTTATACTTTTTTTACAGTCAAAAGTATTTCAAGTGCATTTTGATGATACTACGCCATTTGAAACACGATGAAAATGATATACAATTAAGAAGCGCATTAAAACATGCTTTTTGTAGATTATGGGGTGCAAAACATTTATTATTCATTTACAGGGTCAAACAAAACAATTCTGTTACAAAATGTTCTACGGGGGAAAATAGTTTGTAGTGTAATTAAATGGGGTTTCACTATTAAAGGGGTTAAATTCACTATTGGGGTTTCAAACATAATGAAAATGTATGCTTTAATGAGGTGCACTATAAAGTGCTCGCTTAAAAGTATGATGTGCATGGCATTTATCGTTCATTTACAGGGACACACAAAAGATATCGGTTACAGTTTACGTGCGATAACTAAAGTCTACGTGTGATAAGGGCGTTTTCAACTTTGGTTTGCGTTTTTAAGTTTAACTACATTTTTTCATAGTACGTGGTGTGTATAAATTCGGTTGATCCTATACAGGGCTATCCAAGGAAATTCGTAAATATTACAGACTATGAGAGTGAATTGCTTATGGGTAGTTCTTAATTGTGTTACGCATTTTCCTGCTGAACTATGTTTAGCAGACTAGAAGTTTGTGGAATATAAATAAATTCATATACAGGGCTACGTAAAGAACAAAATACATTGTCGTTAATGGTTTATCATTGCTGGAAGCGAGTTTTAAGTAGCCTTATGTGTTTTATACCTGAATGCGTTTTTTACCTTTCAGCTTAATACGTGGTGTTTAAAAAAATCTTTAGATAATCTACAGGGCTGTACAAAAGATTTCGAGTGTATTTCCATCGATTGACGAAAATTGCTAAATGCTAATTTTCTAACTGAACTAAATTTTATCATGCTATGTATTATCTACACAAATCTGTAGACCATATACAGGGCTGCTCAAAATAATTCGACTACTTTTTTTTACGTGATTTCGAAAACCGTATTTTTCAATGTATTATATGTTTTTTAAACTATTTAATTACATACCTTCTTTCAACTTATTTAACGGTGAAGTTTCGTTACAGTTTTCTGGCTGTGTTGGAAAGTGTTTCATAATCTAAGCTTGACGCATGATTTTTCGTTCTTGTTTTTTTTCTAGAGCTAGGTGTTATGTAGTTGTAAAGAAATCTAGATAGAGATCTGCATGGGCCGGGCCAAGGCCCGAAGCCCGAGCCCGGCCCGGGCCATACTTTTTTCTGAAGGCTCGGTCCGGGCCTTACATTTTTCCTGAAGGATAAGACCGTGCCTTAAATTATTTTTTCCGTACAGAGCCGGGACTGGTTTCATTCTTCCTAGTCTTCACGCCCCAAAATTTTCAGTCCTGGTTTTGACTCGTATAAAAATCATTGTCTCGGCGTGGCCTGGTCCGTTCGAAGGTCAGTAAAATAAGACCTGGCACAAAAATCTTTGCAAAACATGCATACATTTTTAAATCGCCATTATTCTACAATTAAACATTAAAATTTATTCTTTTTAAAGAATTGTAGATTTATACACTTATTAAAATATGGCTAAATTAAAATATAGTAAAACGTGTGAAAAAGAACCTGCTTATGACGGAATCCTGTCTTAAACTGAAAAATGTGTTGATCCATGAAAAATGAATATACTAATATGTAAGAAAAGAATATATAATACATTTACACCTGCGAAGCAGGCAAATTGTCTATAACTCATTTTTTTTTCTTCCCTGTGCAATTCCATCTTAGAAGATTTTACTGTATAGCATTTTTCTGATTTTGAATACTTCAATAAATGGAATATGGTTTAACAATATTAATGATAACTTAAACACATACATGCAACAAATAGAGATTTATTAAAAAAATAAATATACCAGGTTGCAGCACCTCTATAAAATGGAAGATTATAAACATGAAAAAAAAGGGTAAGATAGGAATTTTTGGTTAGATCTCCTCCTACGAGGCAAATTTTTAACCAAATCGACGTAAAAATCAATGTTTTGTAGAAATTTACTCGGGCCGAGATTTTAACTTTTTTCCGGGCCGGGCATGGGCCGAACTTTTAACTTTTAAATCGGGCCGGGCCGGGCCGAGCCAACATATATTTTTGTTCGGGCCGGCCGGGCTCGGGCCGAACTTTTAATTTTTGTATTGGGCCGGACCGAGCCGATTTTTTTGTATGGGTCGGGCCGGGGCCGGGCCCGGGCCTGGAAATTTCGGCCCGTGCAGACCTCTAAGCTAGAAGACATTTTTCATTAAAAGCCATAAACATACGAAACAATATTTTTTTGCTAAAACTAGGCATTTTTCAGGAAAATAATATATAAAATTATTACTAAGATTTATCTAACATACATAAAGAACTATTTTATCAAGATTCAACAAAAATTAAAACACCTCGGAAAAATTTAAATATTTTCGAAATCACAACGAAAATTAGTTTTAAGACAAATAGCACTAAAAAAATTTTTATTTAAAAAAAACAAAATTTTGCTATCAAAGTTGCAATTTTGTGTGTTCATAATACACCGATCAACATATACAGGGTGTCCTAAAAGTCTGGAAACGGTCGAATAACTGGAGAAATATACATCGGATTGAAAAACGGTAAAATGCATGTTCAATGTTTTTGAAAAATCTGTTTAGGGATATCAAAGTTGCCCTCCTCCCAACTCTACCGCCTGGGGGGAAAGGGGAGCAACTTTGAAATCTTAAATGATAATCCCCCCCCCCCCTTTTTTATTGCAGATTCAGAGTCTACGGAGAAAATTCGTAACTTTTATATTGAACATTTTCTTCGGAAAATCGTAGATGGCGCTGTAATCGAATAAAATGCAGTGAGAATCGTTTCCATTGAAAAGTCTGGAAAAACGTCGAATAACTCGAGAAATATACATTGGATTAAAAGACAGAAAAATGCATGTTCAATAGTTTTCAAAAATCTATTTAGGGATATCAAAGTTCCCCGCCCCCCCCCCCAACTCTGCCTCCCCCCCCCCCGGAGGAAAAGGGGGCAACTTCGAAATCTTAAATGATAACCCCCCCCCCTTTTTACTTACCCATCATACGTAGTATAGGGTAAGTCTTGTAATCGTTTTGTAAATCGAAAGAAAATTTTTGACAGATTTACACGTTTCAGACACTGGAGATTCCGAAAAACACATTTAAAAAAAAAATTGCCGTCCGTCTGTTTGTGTGTCTGTAAACGCTCTATCTCCCGAACAAATTAAGATAGAGACTTAAAGTTAAAATTGGGTATATACTTAGTATGTAATAATGGGAAGAAGCTTATTGAATTTCAGTCACCTCGATGATCCGGAACTATTTTTTTCGGACTCTCGAACTAGTCGTTCTGATAAAAAGTATATACAAATTTTTGAAATTGTTTATTTTAAGGAGTGACTATAAAAGACAATAAAAAAACATAAATTTTGCATAAAGAATGAAATCGATCGGATAATGAGTTGCCGAGATATTTATAATTCTATTTTCCACACTTTTCGACTTTTCATGACTCTGTATTTCATTCAAATTCCAATTGAAAGATATATTTTAATTGGAAATGAGACGCTTCATCCGACGCAGTAAACCGTTAATTAATAGGATTATCAATTTTGGAGGTATAAGTATGTCTGTTTGACGCAATTCAGTAATAGAGCATTTAAAGTGTATGACGTCATCAAGCCACGATTTTATTCGAATGGCAATGCATTTTATAAATAGTTTACACATGTTTTATTTTCATATTTTATGTTACGCATATCCATAATGGGTAAGTATTACGGTGACGACTAGTTTATTGCAGGTTCGGATTCTACGAGAAAATATACATAACTTTTGTGTTTAACATTTTCTTCGAAAAATCGCAGATGGCCCCTCAGGGATGGGGGGGGGGGGTCAACTTTGATATCCTAAATAGATATTTAAAAAATATTGAACATTCATTTTTCCGTTTTTCAATCTGATGTACAGGGTAATTTTTTTTTAAGTTGTGAAAGTAAAACCCTATAACAGAAGAACCACTGATCCAAATGACCTGAAATTTTCCCAGTATGCTCCTAAAGCAATGGGAATTTTTTTTGGCGTAGTTAAAAAAATACTTAAAATCGCACTGACAGATGGCGCTATGGGTTAACATCAACTGGATTCCTTCCTCTACCTGGTTTTAGGATCTGTGAATCAGTCTGTTCAAATTTGAAAACCATCTTCCCTAACTCTTCTGTCATCATTGACCACTTTCTTAAATTCTTAAGTGTCCTAAATCTCTTAAGAGCAGTTGCTGCGCTGTCATTAGTCTGATAATACAGTTTCACTAACAACGCACGGTCCGTTCATGAAACAGTCATTGCGAAGATATCCGTAGAATAATGAACACGAGGTGTGCGTGCTTCACGTTTTTATCGCCACTGTACGTGTGTCGTACACAAGCTCGTCTCCCGATTTTGCTGCATATGCAGCGCCATCTGTCGGTGAGATTTTAAGTTTTTTTAACCACGTCTAAAAAATTCTCATTGCTTTGGGAGCACACTAGTGAAATTTCAGGTCATTTGGATCAGTGGTATTTTTGTTATAGGGATTTACTTTCACAACTTAAAAAAAAAATCACCCTGTATATTTCTCGAGTTATCCGACCGTGTCCAGACTTTTCAATGGAAACGATTCTCACTGCATTTTATTTGATTACAGCGCCATCTCTCTTTTTAATGGATGTTTATTTTTCGCTTGGTAAAGTATATATAAAAATGTATTTAATTTTATTTTAAGATTTAAAATCTTATTCATTTTTCGACAACTTCAGTGTGATTCTAACAGTTTAACACTATGGGGATGGAATATTTACTGGATGTCCATAAATTATCGTCGGTATTTCTTTAACCTCATAACTTTTGATTTAAGAACATGACGAAAAACATTATTACACATGCGTAAAGTTGCAACTCAAAACGTAAATAATAAATGTTAAAATATCGATCATAATCAAATAATATAATGTTAAAATTTCATCAAATTTATCTAAAAGTTATTTACGAATTATGAGCACAAAGTTAGATAGATAGCTATACCTTATTCATTAATAACTTTTTGATAAATTTGATAAACATAGCCAAAATAAGAGATATTCTGCATTAATGTAGCCTTGAAACTGCCGCATACGAAATTTATTTCGTTTCCGTTGATTTTTCACACCTCAGCCGTTTTAATTTAATAAAGTTGTAAAATTTTATGTGAAAAACAAACCTTCATTGAAATCCTAAAATTGTTTATCATAAAAGTGATCTATAGCAATGATTCATTTAATCTGCAACCACTGCTTTTAATTAGTATAGTCATATTAAATACGTGAATTTTCACATTGCTAACAAAGCGAACGTAGAATCAACAGAGCAAAAAATGTTCAATCCGGGAATCGAACACAGATCCTTGTAATAACGGTCCAATGCTGTACCACTGAGCTACGAGGACGATACCCAACCTGGCGTCTCTCACTCACCTATGTGGGTAAGGCTGCAACCGCAGCACGAGATGGAAATGTCTTCATGAACACACAACCTTGTGGCAAATATGAGACGAAACAAAGCCCAGCATAGGTGACCACATATATAATTTTATAATTTCAATTAATTAATTTTTGAATTAATTTTTCAGCAGTGAAAATTACGCCTAAAATTATGGAATCGGGGGCGTAATATGTTGTGCTGGAGTTGCAGCTTTACCGACTGTTTATGTTTAGAAATAATCTTCGATATGAACAAATACCAGTAACTGAGCTATTAAATAAAGGAACTGTAATCTTCGTTAATTACATTCTTCACTGACTAATGGATTATACATCGCGCATTGTCGTGCATTGGATTACTGCTCCTATGATTAACGCAAGATCACCGCAAATAGTGTTATTCTGTACATATCTTAATAGTTGTTTGTGAATGTAGATTGACTACAGTTTATTTCTTTTACTTTACACACCTATACACATCCCCTACTCGTGGATTCAAACCCACGACACCGAGATATGTCAGTGATTGATGTCAGGCTGGGTATCGTCCTCATATCTCAATAGAGCATTATGGATACGAGGATGTAACAAAGCGCATAACCAAAGTTATACGCTTTGTTTAGCGATGTGGAAATTCACGTATTTAATATTCAATAATTTCGGGCGTAATTTTCACTGCTGAAAAATTAATGAATCAAAATTATATAGTATAATCAAGTAAATACATTGATTTCACAATTTAATAGCTAAGTTTAGTATAATCATTTTCATCATTATAAATAACCGCTTTGATAATTTTAACAAACAAAAAACTTTTCAAGAGTTGTTTAATGATATTTTGTAAAATGCTTGCGACATTAATAATGTTGTAAATTTCAGTGCAAATTTCTCCAAAGAGTAGAATTAAACAAACAAAAAAAAAAAAAAACTTTAATGATGGGAAGTAGTTAAAATTTCAGAACAGCAAAAGTTATTAATTATTTAAAATTAATTAAAATAGTCGAAGAATAAAAGCGGCCTTCGTCTTAAGTTTCATTCGAAAAATTTTAAAATGAACTTGAAGATCTTTAAAGAAGAATTTTTACAAAATGTGAGAAAACTTTATTTCCGGACTCATTAGTGTTAAATTACGGAAGCTGAAAATACTTAATTTGGAAAAAGAAAATGTTGTTATCAAGCTCTTTCAGCTCATATATTAGTAACTGTGCGGTTGTCCAATTTGAAAGAACCGTAAAAGGTTGCGAAAAAGATGCAATTATGTTTAAATATAAATACATATCTATTTTAAGGATTTCGTTTTACTTTTAAGAAGGGAGATGCAGGAAAAGATAATTCGTGATGAAACATTGTTGTACCATTTGTCACGTATAATTGTTTCAAGAAAACGAATTCAATTTTAAATATATTAACGATGATATATTTGACACAATTTATAAATAAAGCAATTTTGCAAGTGACAGAGTGTTTTATTTATTTCTATCTACAAAATATGTCGTTTGATTTATGATACCTCCCCCACACTCTCCCAGAGCGTTGAAATAAACTATTGTTTTGTTTTTGTTGCCTTCTATGGTACTTTTACAGTATAGCGGCTTTGGCGGTTTTTTTTTTTTTTTTTTTTTTTTTTTTTTTTTAAAGCTTGGCGCAATCAAAGTTTCAGAAATTGAGATTTGTTGCCAAATGATATAATCAGCTATAAAAACAAAACATGACAAACTTTTATGCTTTTTCATATATGTATTTATATCTATATAGTATTGTTGTCTTTTATATTACAATATACTTCTGTTTGTCTATAAAAATAGATAAATAGCTCTTTTATATAAAATGAATTGTATAAATATTGAAAGAAATTGCTTGTGTTTATGAAACAGTGAATAGATTGTCAGAAAATATGCATGAAAAATGTCCTTCTCTTGGCAAGTTCATTTTTTCTATCTCGACAAGTCCCCTATACTGGGAAAGTACCGAGTCTATTACAGATCTGTATTGCTGTCTATCTGAAATGACAATTAAAAACTGTACATAAACCTAATAGATTTGTTAAGTTTTACTTTACCATGCAAAATCTAAATTCATAATCGGTAATTTTATGTTAGCCGGGCGCAATTCTCGCCAATAGCATTTTATTCTCGCAATAGCATTTTATTCTCGCCAGTAGCAGCTTTATTTTACGCGTATGTAAATTAGAAACAAAAGCTTGTTGTTGAAATGTGGAACTAAAATGTCTTAGTTTATAGTATTATTTCTTTATCTTTTTAACACTTTCCAACATAGTTAAAAAGTGTTTATGAATTCGGTTTGTCTGTCTGCCGTCTGTCCGTGCTCTCACTCGCTTAAATATACTCCGATTTCCATGAAATTGATATATGTTACTGGTATTTACTACGGCATGAAAGGTTTATTATGGTACTGACAATGAAGTGTGTAGCATTTATGGTTGTTTACAGGGACACTCAAAATAATTCCGTTACATTACGGTCTATGGGGAAAAATCGTTTGCGGCGTATTTCAATAATGTTACACTCTTTTAAACATAAAGAAGCTCAACTTTGTGTTTTGACGCAATATCTTGCAGTCTTTTCTTCATTATTCCCCACAAATTCTCTATTGGATTCCAATCCGGGGAATTAGCCTGCTAGGGAAGTACGTTAATTTGGTGCCAGCTCTTGGCGTACACTGACCTGTGTGAAGGCGCTAAATCATGTTGGAAAATAAAATCGTCACCACACAGATCTTCCGAAGATTTCCGATTTTTAAAACTCTCTAATTTTCAGGGCACCCTGCAGAAAGTGTTTTGAAAACGTTTTAAATATGTTGTTTTATAGTGTTCTAAATGTGTGTGGTGTTTACAATGTGTTGTGCAGCACAACACTAGTATAAGAACACATTTTCATCAACACTATTTGCAACACAATTAACAACACTATTTTTAGAACACATTTCTATATAGCAACACATTAAGAACACAATCACAACACAAAAATTGTGTTGTATATGAAGTATTTTAATTCACAACACATGTAATGTGTTGTTAATTTGGTGACAAAAAAGTGTTCTTAAATGTGTTTATTTTTGTGTTTAAGAATTTGCAGTGGGGTATCATGAAATACTCAAGGATTTCTTGATATATCTCAGAATTAATCCTTTCGTTAACGATACATAGCCTTCCAGGACCATCAGCAGTCATGCAAGCCCATACCTTTACATTGGTTGCTAATTTCACTAATCGTTTCATGCAGTCCTTCTCATATCCTCCTTGTTTCATTCGCCATACACGAACACCTTGATCACCATATGTTATGCAAAAACGCACTCTCACCACTAAACGATATCTTTTTCCAATCATCCAGACCCCCATAAAAGCCTTTTTTTGCATCACTTCACCTTCTCTGTTTTCTGTTTAACCCTAGCCGGCACTGACAAATTCTGTTCGTAAAATGTGAGATTACTGACTGACACCGGAATTTACAAACGATTTTTTTAGAAAATAAGAACTCCTTATTTTAAGCTTTCATTGTAGAAGCAAAATTTTATTAAAATATTGTTGGTGCCGAATGCAAATTTGGAATTAAAATTATTTGTGCCCTTGAGTGGGACCACTGTGCCGGAAAGGGTTAATAGTCATGAGGGGCTTTATCTGTGGTACACGAGATTGAAATCCAAGTTTATGGAGATGTTTTAGAGTTTTACATTTACCTCTCATCAACACCGTGTCTTTCCACTTTCGATGCAAATGTCTTACTCTTCTAAAACGGTTTTCTTAGCAATGCTCTTTCGCTTTCTATTATCTCTCTGAGTAGTTTTTGACTTTCGACCGCTATTCAGATGCTTGTTTTCAAAATGTCCGTCGTTAAAATTCTGCTTTATTGCTCTACTAACACTTGGTTGAGAACATTTTAAGTAACTGGCGATATATTACTGATTACGACCTTCTTTATCCAATTCAATAATACGATGCTTTGTAAACTCCTTTATGTCGGACGATCCACCCATGTTTCACACAAAATGAAAACAATGAAGGTGCAAAGCGTTTTTATAACTTAAGAAGAAGTCCCGCAGAAGCTAATTTTATGCTTAATTTATGCAACCTTCTGAACCAATCAGGAAAATTCATAAGTATTCTAATTTTTTGAACCGCCTATTTTAGTATCCTAATATTTTGAATAAAGAAAATAATTTTACAAAAACACAATATTCACTCAAAATTTAATCTTTTACAGTTTTAATTTTCTTTAATAACATGCAAATTTAATAAAACAACAACCACTGTTCTTTTTCAATTTTACTACACTGCAATAAAACTAAATGCAATTCCAAATACAAATGAAATGAATTATTCTATTTTTTTAACTTGGAGCTGTACTTTAAATGAAATGAGTGAAAGGTTTGTATTTTAAATGAAATGAATGCAATACGAATGATGGCGATAAGAACATATTTGTCAGTTTAATCACTTACGCCCGGCTAACATAAAAGTACATCACAATTTTTATCAAAACATTTAACGATTGAAAAAAAAATCACTGTCTGATAGTTTGTTGCTTTATGTCATCTATTTATACCCCCTCACATTTAACTTTTGATTCTTTTACTACCTGTGTAATGTCATATCCACACATTCATTTTTGAGATCTTACCAAATAAAAGAAAGGACAGTAAAAAGTACAATGGTAAAGGATTTCATTAGATTTTTGTTTTCAGATCTGAAGAGAAAGATAAATATATAATTCCTTATATTTTCTTCATTGGCTTTTCCTGTATAGGATGTCGGAGGCAATATATGTCATCATCGATTTAGGTTTTCAATAGAGCGTAGTTTCGTAATTTCAAATAAATTTTCGGGGAATAAAAAAGAAAAACAGCCAATATGTTACTATTTATTTGTTGACGCAAAATTAAAATAAAGATAGAAACTTCTTTTTGAAGTGAAAACTTCTTTAGGCGCGTTGGGCATTTTTTGAGATGGGAAAAAACCATTGAACTCGCGACACTGTTACTGTAACCGATACCTCTGTATATTTGAAGTGAAAACTTTTTAAGACGTGTTGGGCATTTTTTTAGATGGGAAAAAAACATTGAACTCGCGACACTTTTACTGTAACCGACAGCTCTGTATATAAGTATGTACATGTATTGTGTATAATTCGGTATGAGGTAGGGCGGGGCGGGCGCGTCGCGCGCCGCATGCTTGCCTTTGCGCTATTGGTTCCCAAAATACACGTACGAAAGTTAGAAAAAGGGAATGCTTTCAGTAGTGCTGCTACACAATTCAACGCACGTCTCTGTTAATTCAACATAGATATTTTAATTGTGGCAATTCTTGAAATTCCTTATTTTCTTCTTTGATTTAGCTAGCTACATATAATGTATCATACAATTAACTTACTAATGTGAAGTGTTAATAATTATATACTGTATATTGTTTAAATAAAAAATATTGTACTGCAGTGCTTTTGTGTTTGAATTTGTAAATCTATCATTGCTGATAAATTAATAGAACTGCTGCTCATCATCACGTAAGTAAACAATTTTTTAAATAAATAAATAAATCATTTAAAAGTATTTCCGGCACAATAAAACGTTTCCTGACGATTCAAAAAATACACACGTAATTGTTCAAGTTTTCCCTTCTGTTGGCACTCCCGGAGTGCTACTGTTTTTTTTTTTTTTTTTTTTTTTTTTTTTTTTTGCAAAATGAGGCTTATGAGCATATAAAAGCCAGCTTACTAAAAATATAGGCGAGATCATACTCAATAACAAGCAGATAATATACTTTTAATAATTAAAAATTGATAATTGCTTTATTTTTTCTTTAAATGTAGTCGATGATACGATTTTTTTTAGTTTTTCCGAAAGCATTATACGTATAAATGCCATTTACTTCAAACCTCATTACGTATTAACTCCACTGCAAATTCCTAGCACACATTAGGAACACTTTGATTAAAAAAAAGGTGTTCCAATTACCTTAATGTGTGCTGAATGTGTTCCCTTAATGTGTTCCGAATATGCTCCGCTATAAAGAAAGTGTTCTGAAAGTGTACCGAAAGTGTTCTGCTCAGGATATCTGTTAAATCTAAACTTAGGAACACATTTGAGAACGGATTGGGAGCACATTTGGGCACACTTGGGAAATCATCGCTTTCAAAAAGTGCGCTACAAAGTGTGGCGAACAAAAGATGTGTTCTCAGAAGTATTCTAAAAACTGTTCCAAAAAGTGCGCTTCAAAGTGTACTAAAAAAGGTGACAAAATAAGTGTTCTAAAAAGTGTTCTGAAAAGTGTATAAAGATTTGCAGTATCGCTTCACCTAATGTAACGCAATTTATATAAAGAACAATTTTTTTAAGTGACAGGTTGTTTTATTTTTTTCTATCTACTGAAAAATGTCGTGTGATTTATGATACCCCCTCCCCCCTATCCAAGATCGTGGAAAGAAGCTATTGTTGTGTTGTAGCTGGGAAAAGAGGGAGTCTTTTACTATTGTATGCTGTCCATCCATCTGAAATGAAAATTAAACACTGAACATCAACCTAATAGGTTGTTAAGTTTTACTACAAAAGCTAAATTCGTAATCTTTATCCAAACGTTTAACGATCGAAAATAATTCATTTTTAATAATCTGTCTCATACTTTGTCGCTTTATATATCTATTTATACCCACGCCTTCACATTTAACTTTTGGATTATTTTACTACCTTTCTAATGTCATAATCCACTCATCCATTTTCGAGACCTTTCCAAACAAAAGAAAGGACAGTAAGAAATACGATGCTCGGAGATTTTATTAGATTTTTATTTTCAGGTCTGAAATATATAATTCCTTAGATTTTTCTTTCGTGGTTTTTCCTGTTGGATGTCTCTGGCAATATCACTATCGATTTAGATTTGAATGGAGCGTAATTTCGTAATTTCAAATAAATTTTCGTGAACAAAAAAGCAGCAAATAGATTATTATTTATTTGTTGACGTAAACATAAAATAAGATAGAAACTTTTTTTTTTGTTTCAAGATAAGGCTTATGAGCATATAAAACTCAGCTTACATAAAAACAAAAATGAAAAATTATGCGTCAAGCATAGATTATGAAACATTTTCCAACACATACAGAATACTGTAACAAAATTTCACTAAATAAATTATTCAGAAAACGCATAACACATTTGCAAACCCAATTTTAGAAATTACTACCACTAGTCGAACAAAATATCTGAATTATTTTGTACAGCCCTGTATAGGATCTATAGATTTGTATGTATAGAACATAGTATGCTAAAATGAGTTTCAGTCAAGGCAATACATACAGCACAATTGAAAATTCTCCTTCAGCAATTTACGTCAATAAACTTAAATGTACGTGAGATATTTTGAGCAGACCTGTATATATTATCTATAGCAATTATATACACTAATTGCAAAAAAATAGTTATATTTAAAAGCGCATACCAGAACTGAAAACGAGCTACCCGCAAATATTGTTCATAGACATTACTGTAAACAAATTATTTTGCGTGTTCCTGTAAATGAACGATACATTCTAGGCACACCCTATTCTACACTAAGTCTCTTGTAGTGCACCTCAGTAATATGTATCAATTTGAATCTGTTTGATATAGTGTAACATGATTAAAATATGCCGAAAACGATATTCCCCCATAGACCGTAATGTAACGGAATTCTTTTGAGTGTCCCTGTAAATGAACGATAAATTCTATGCACATTATATTCTAAAGTAAGCGCGTTGTAATGCACCTCAGTGATATATAACAATTTTATTTTGAATAAATTGTGTAACATCAATAAAATATGTAAATAATTTTCCCTATAGACTGTAATCGTAATGTAACGGAATTCTCGGAAAATCGAACAAAATATCCGAATTATTTTGTGCAGCCCTGTATAGGATCTATAGATTTGTATGTATACTATATAATATGCTAAAATTTAGTTCAGTTACGAAATACAAAGCACAATGGAAATTTCCGTCAATAAACGGAAATGTACATGAGATTTTTTTGGCAGCCCTGTATAGGATCTGTAGCACTTATCAGTACAAAAACCCTTAACGGGTTAAAAGTGTGGACGCAGCACTTTCTTTTGGCTCTATGAATTTTAAATATGGGTCTTAAAAGCAATGATATCAAATTTAAGTGACGCTATGTTAATATTTTTTTTTAAATCATAATTTTCTTTTTAGTTTTATTTATGTTCACAGGTGCAATTATTATCTTAATATGAAAAAATATATAAAATTTATTCGCTGATGCTTTTTCATTCACATCTCTCATGAATTCAAAATATGGGTTTTAAAAGAAATGATATCAAAATTTGAGTGACACCTTGACGTTAATTTAATAGGACTCTTTTAAAATTCAATTTAAATTATTTTTGGTTTGTCTTCTAAAGTATATTTACACATACAAACAATACTTTTAATTTTTCAATACACTTTTAAATATATTACTTTCACTGAGCCTATATTATGTATTGAAATGTATTTATTTCAATAAATTGATTTATCTTCTGTGCCACGCTATCCAAAATCATAAGTAAAATTTATGTAAATGATTATTTTGCGTCATATTATCCACTTGCATACATTTCCCTTTGTTTGGATACTATGACGCAAAATAATCATTTACATAAATTTTACTTATGATTTTGGATAGCGTGGCACAGAAGATAAATCATTTTATGCGTCACTTAAATTTGATATCATTGCTTTTAAGACCCATATTTAAAATTCATAGAGCCAAAAGAAAGTGCTGCGTCAACACTTTTAACCCGTTAAGGGTTTTTGTACTGATATCATTACTTTTTTAAGGTTATTGATGAAAATGTCAATTAGTCGAAATTAAGTATAGGGTATAAATTAATCATTAGAATAAAATTTTAAAGAAATGCTAAAAAAGACCACTTGGACCCCAATAAAATATGAGGGTGGTGGCCCAGGGAGAGGAATCCAAGACTCAACTTTTAAATTATACAGCGAGAGAGTAACACAATTAGAAGGATGAAAATGCATGGCAAAACCCGTTTGTTCCATCTTCCTCCGCCAAAGGGCGCAATCTTTTCTATACAAACATAGCTGAAAATTTTCAGGCTGTCGATTCCGAGTCAAATGAGCCATACATCGTCGTGATCGGTCCCATAGAACCCGATAGGGAAGTGCCCCTGGTGGTGAAACTTGGAACTAAAATCAATATATCCTGTCGATGTCGAGTCGAATGAATCAAACTGCATTGTGATGGGACCCATAGGACTTGAGATAGCTGCAAAATCCGTTAGTTCCATCTTTCACCACCAGGGGGCGGACTCTGTTCCATGCAAACATAGTTGAAATCTTTGAAGCTGTCGATTTCGAGTCGAATGAGCCATACCTCGTCGTGATGGGGCGCATAGGACCCGAGATAAGAAAGCGCCCCTGGTGGTGAAACTTGTAACTAAAATCTATATATCCTGTTGATGTCGAGTCGAATGAATCAAACTGCATTGTGATGGGACCCATAGAACTCGAGTTAGCAGAAAAATCCGTTAGTTCCATCTTCCACCACCAGGGGGCGCACTCTGTTCTATACAAACATAGCTGAAATCTTTCAGGCTGCCGATTTCAAGTCGAATGAGCAATACCTCGTCGTGATCAGGCCCATAGAACACAAGATAGGAAAGCGCCCCCTGGTGGTGCAACTTGTAACTAAAATCTATATATCCTGTCGATGTCCAGTTGAATAAATCAAACTGCATTGTGATGGGACCCATAGAACTCGAGTTAGCTGCAAAATCCGTTAGTTCCATCTTCCACCACCAGGGGGCGCACTCTGTTCTATACAAACATAGCTGAAATCTTTCAGGCTGTCGATTTCGAGTTGAATGAGCCATACCTCATCGTAATCGGGCCCATAGAACACGAGATAGGATAGCGTCCCCTAGTGGTGAAACTTGGAACTAAAATCGATATATCCTGTCGATGTCGAGTCAAATGAATCAAACTGCATTGTGATGGGACCCATAGAACTCAAGTTAGCAGCAAAATCTGTTAGTTCCATGTTCCACCACCAGGAGGCGCACTCTGTTCTATACAAACAGCTGAAATTGTTGAGGCTGTCGATTTCGAGTTGAGTGAGCCATACCTTGTCATGATTGGGGCCATAGAACCTGAGATAGGAATGCACCCCCTGGTGGTCAAACTTGAAACTAAAATTGATATATCCTGTCAATGTCAAATTGAATGAATCAAACTGCATTGTGATGGGACCCATAGAACTCGAGTTAGCTGCAAAATCCGTTAGTTCCATCTTCCACCACCAGGGGGCGCACTCTGTTCTATACAAACATAGCTGAAATCTTTCAGGCTGTCGATTTCGAGTCGAATGAGCCATACCTCATCGTAATCGGGCCCATAGAACACGAGATAGGATAGTGTCCCCTAGTGGTGAAACTTGGAACTAAAATCGATATATCCTGTCGATGTCCTGTCGTTGTGATGGGACCCATAGAACTCGAGTTAGTTCCAAAATCCATTAATTTCCCCTTCCACTGCCAGGGGCGCACTCTGTTCTATATGAACATAACTGCCCCTGGTGGTGAAACTAAAATCAGTAAGTTCTATTGAGGTCGAGTCGAATGAGCTAAACTGCATCACGATTAGGAATGCACAACCTGTGGCCCGTGATGGGTAACTGGTGGCCCGCAGAGACCATACATGCCAACCTATCCAAAAATTTCGAATTTCCTTAATAATTCGTGAGAAAAATGCGCAAATTTTGTCCATAGATCGTAGGAAAATATGAATTTCATCGATCAGGTGCATAAAATTATGAATTGCATCGACTGGATGCAAATTTTGTTGAATGGGCATGGAAAAATCACAAATTTCGCCATTTTGTCGCTAGAAAAAGGAACGCAAATTTCAATAATCGGTCAACAGAAACCAGAGATGCCAAAATCGGTAATTCTGGAGTTGTAAATTTCGTCAATCACTCAAAATCTTGAATTTTGTAAATCAGTTGAAAAAACCTGCAAATTTTGTCGATAAGGCACTTAAAATCGCAAATTTCATGGATCGAGCAATGAATTTCATCGAATGGCATGGAAAGATCACGAATTTCAACGAACAGTCGCGGAAAAAATTTGCAAATTGTCCATAGATTGTGGGAAAACATTATGAATTTTGTCTATCGGTTCTGCAAAATTATGAATTTTGTCGATAGGCATGGAAAATCGCAAATTTCGTATATTGGGCGTGGAAAAATCAAGAATTCCATCGAATGTTTGTGAAAAAATTGCAAATTTCAACAAACGGTAAAAAAAAAAAAATGAAAATTTTGCCATTGTCTAGAGAAGAAAAATTGTGAATTTCATTAAATGGCCGACGGAAAGCATATCAGTTGAAAATCACGAATTTTGTCAATCAGGCACAGTAAAAACATGAATTTTGTGGATCGGGAGAAGGAAAATCATAAATTTTGTTGAACGCATGCATAAAAATCATGAATTTCGTTTATCGGGCATTTAAAAATCATTAATTTCGTCAAACGGATCCATAAAAATCAAGAAAGTCATCAATCGGGTGCGTAAAAATCTTGAATTTCATCGATCAGGCATGTAAAAATATAGGACAAAATTGCCATTCGCCAATCGGCGAGTAATACTGAAAATTTGGCGACTGACTTTACTGCCACCACTGGTCAAACTTAATAGTCCCAATTGCGATGATTGAATGGAAAAAGATTTTTTCCCCGCTGTCGCTCGACAAATTTCGAAACCATTTGGCGAATTTCACGATTTTTTCTCCGAAATTATTTGACGGATTGTGACTTTTTTTCTTCTCGAAGCCATTCGACGATATTCGAAAAAATTTTCCCCTGAAACCAGTTGATGAATTTTGTGATTTTGTCACTATCAATGAATTTTGTGATTTTTCTGCTATCGATTGATGAATTTCGTGATTTATCGACTATCGATTAATGAATTTCACGACTTTTTCCATGAACGAACAAATTGTGCACTTTTTTTCCACTGCTATTCGACGAAGTTTTTTTTGCAATTCTGTTCCGCGATTGTTAGACAAATTTCACTATTTTTCTCCCGAGATCATTTGATGAATTTTGTGATTTTTTCCCCCGAACGTATTTGACGAATTTCTCTAATTTTTTCACGACAGTTAGACATAATTAATTTTTTTCCTGCAATGCCTGATTTCTTTCCCGAGACCATTTGACGAATGTCGCGATTTCTTTCCCAACACTATTTGACAAATTTCGCCGTTTATTCCACAATCGTTTGACAAATTTCTTAAATTTTTTATCAAGTATTTGTAAATTTGTTATTGGTCATTGCTGAAAAACAGGAGTAAAAAAATCCATGTACTGGCCAGTGGTCACTGAGTAAAAAAGTTGAAACCTATAATAATTTCGTGATTTATCGACTATCGATTAATGAATTTCACGACCTTTTCCATGAACGAACAAATTGTGCACTTTTTTTCCACTGCTATTCGACGAAGTTTTTTTTGCAATTCTGTTCCGCGATTGTTAGACAAATTTCACTATTTTTCTCCCGAGATCATTTGATGAATTTTGTGATTTTTTTCCCCCGAACGTATTTGACGAATTTCTCTAATTTTTTTCACGACAGTTAGACATAATTAATTTTTTTCCTGCAATGCCTGATTTCTTTCCCGAGACCATTTGACGAATGTCGCGATTTCTTTCCAAACACTATTTGACAAATTTCGCCGTTTATTCCACAATCGTTTGACAAATTTCTTAAATTTTTTATCAAGTATTTGTAAATTTGTTATTGGTCATTGCTGAAAAACAGGAGTAAAAAAATCCATGTACTGGCCAGTGGTCACTGAGTAAAAAGTTGAAACCTATACATAAAAGTTGAACCTATACATAAAAATCATGAATTTTTTAGAACGGGCACATAAAAATCACAATTTTGTCAAGTAGCCGCATAAAAATCACAAATCCATCTAGTGGGTGCATTCTTCCAAATTTGCAACCGAACAGTGCTGTATGTATGGATAATGCTAATTATCCCCACCCCCCCCTACCCAACATCTCCTCGAAACAAAATTCTCTCTGTGCTACTGATGGTGGTCCTCGACAACCTAACAATTTTTTAAGTGGCCCTTCGCCTAAAAAGATTGGGCACCTCTACTATCAATTAACAATAAATTAACCTATCGCTTGTGTCATGTATTCATGAGCGGTGAATGCAATGCAAATTCTTGTTTACAAGAATAAGACTCATATTAGGTATTTTATTATTTATTTATTGTTTGTTTACTTATTTTGATTTGATTTTCTTGTCCTTTTAGAAATTGACTTTAGATTGTTACTTAAATGGTGAGATGATTGTCAATTACCTGTTTTATCGATAAAAATGATACAAGGTAAGGAAATTGCATCGTGTCGAGTGAATATTTAGGAAGTATTTTAAAACCCGCAGACTAAAGAAGATTTGTGTTTTACTTGTTAGCTATATTTTGCAACTCTCCAAATTACTGCAATGTAAATATAGTATGAAGTTAACTTTCCTCTGTTGTATAGCTAATTTTATTGAAAAAAAACCCTGAAAATGCATTGTTGTAGTAATCAATTATTTTTGCAGTTGTGTAAATTCTGTCATAACAATTTTCAACTAAGGGAAATCTTACATTGGACATTTAATCACAGTATTTTAAATAAGAAAACTTAAAATATTTGCAAATTAAAGAAATGAAAAGAGATTTTGTTTAAAATTACATCTAAATATTTTTTTTTTTACAAAAAATGCAAAATTCGCCAGTCATTCGGGAAATTATCACAAAATTCTACTAATAAAATGGGACTGTAAACAAACCGGTTCAAAATGTGTCCTTTTTAAAAATTAAATTCCATCCCAGCAGCCCTGTTGTTATGTTAGTCGAGCACTAGCTGATCGACAAAATTTTTTAATCTCGCCAACCTTTTTTTTCTGACCAATCTTTAACATAAGCTAATAAAGTATAGCCAACATTTTAACATTGCTATATAGTATCTTAAAAAACTTACTTAAAAATAGCTGAAATATAATCTTGATAAAATACGTAAACACAAACATATCAATACAAATAACAAAATCTCATTCGGGTACGGGAGACCGGTACACAGTGGACCACTTTTTCAGTTAATTTTTTTTTCTCTTTAACAGACTGACCAATCTGTATGAAAATATTTTTGAATATTCCTTAAACCTTCTTACATCCATCATAATTTTCTCACAACATAGTTTTCAATACATTAAATATATATATATATATATATATACTGGTCCACCCACCAGGGTACAGGGGATACAATGGACACTATTAGGTATTATCTAAAATATAATATAAATCTATTTTTCATTAATCTAATTCTTTTTTGTTGCCTCTTCATTCGCAAAATAACATAGTAATATAAATTTTGAAACAAAAACAAAAACAAAAAATTAATTATATTTTGAAAATAATAACAGATTAATACAGGAACAATTGCAATTTAGTTGAAGTTATTACTTAAGTACAAAAAAAATCAGCTCACAATAAAATTTGCAAATGAAATTCCAAAATACTTATCAGTAAGATTGAGCCTGGAATTTTCAAGAAATAATTTTGGGTCTGTGAGCAACATTATGAAATCATTGATATCAACAGCAGATTCATCTACAGTTTCGGGAGAAATAAACTGATTTCCATTCAATTTGCATCTCATGAATCTTACTTGAATAGAATCATCAACAATTAGACTACAGTTATATTTATCAAAGGCAGTAAATACAAAACAAAATATTTCTTACTATGTTAAAAAAAAAATTGTTATTTTTATTTGTTTACTTTATTTTACAGTTAATTCTACTTTAAAACAATCTTTCTTTATAGAAAACAATTATTACATATTTTGAACATTCTGCATTAGAGGAGCAGAGTGGATTGTGGACCACTGTGCCCCAGGAGTGGGTGGTCCACTGTACCCCATGTTGAAGTTCAATAAATAATCATATTAATATTGTTTATAGCTTTCTTTTAAACATAATAACTTTAAAGTAAAATAAAAACAAGTATCTTAGCTTTTCAAAAAAGCTGTTTTATTTTATTTATCTACAACCTTTAATTACTAAAAAAATAAAAATATGATGATGAAAAATTTTACTTTTAGAAGCTCAAAACAACAAAGCAGGATAAAATAGTTCAATCTGAGCTAAACATACTTTCTGAAGGCTATAAATAATCATTGCAGTGCTGTTGTCTATTAGGATAGAAGAGAAGCTTAAAAAAAAATTAAATAAATAAAATATTAGGGGGTGGTCCACTGTGTCCATAGGTTCACTGTGTACCGGTCTCCCCTATATTAATGATAGGCTTAGTCAATAAAAAAATGTTAAAGTAAGCCATAACATAAATTAGAAACATTGTATTTCATAATGAAAACATCGTATCTAATTTTATATACATAAAAGTGAAAACTTACGTTATATAAATTCCCTATATAATATACCAAAGTTTCATCACAATTAAACGTATTTCAATCTCACTGAAATAAAAAGTTTTAGTTATTAAATTTGTGTGAGGTGAATGATGGGAAAGTTTGATTTGGAGAGTTGGAAAATATAGCTAACAAGTAAAAAACCAATCTTCTATCGTCATCTGATTTTTAAAAGACTTCTTTAAAAGATTCACTGGCAATTCAATGCAATTTCCTTATATTATTTTTAACGATAAAACAGGTAATACTATTGACAATTATCTCACCATTTACGCCACAAATTGCATCAAAAGACAATTTCTAAAAGGACAATCTAATCAAAATAAGTAAACAAACAATAAATAAATAGTAAAATACCTCATATGAGTGTTATTCCTAAACAACATTCGCGACTCAAAACAAACAGATGATTGATTCGTTGATTAGAGTCTGTTTCAAATTAACTGATAAAAAAAAATCTGATTTTTTTTTTCCTTTAAAAAATGACAAATTAAATATATAAATAATAATTAAGTTGTATATATATAATTATAAAATATTTCAATATTTTAATCAAGGAATCTAAATATTTTTCGACTTAATGAAGATTTTGAAATAAGAAATTCTTTATTATAACAAAAAAGAAAAATATACAAACAATAATTTAATTTAATACATATATATTACATATTAAAAATTGCATTAAAAACTGTTTTCGTATTAAAAAAAAAAAGAATCTAAATAGTTTTTCAGCGATATGGATATGCTTTAACGTTTAACTGTAACCGTAATAGGCAAGAGCTTCCTTATTGCGCAGTAATAAAAAGCAGCGAAGAGGCTGAAGATCTGTAATGTTAGTCTACCAGAAAAAGCATAAGAAAATAGTCCGATTTTAAAAGTGGATTATATTGAAAACAAGAGTTTTCCTACTTTAGCGCAATATCTTAAACGCTTCATCTAAAACTGATTAATATAATATATTAATTTTAAAAAAATCGTTCGATCCATTTTCGAGATAACAACTCTGTGCCCATTACACCATTACATTTTCCATTTTCGCTTAAAAATTGGTTTCCAGATCTCAAAATCTACTGCATGTAGAAATCTATAAATTTCAGGATAGAGTTAGGCCATAGATATAAGACTAATGTGAAAAAATCGAAACGGTATGCCTCATATTTACTGAGATATTAAATGTCGGCGTTTCGATTTTCCTTTGATGTCCTGCTAGCTGTATATATGAGAGTGACGGAATCTTCGGTTTTGGGCTTACGGTTTTCGGTTTTTCGCTGCGTCACTCAAGAGACTACCGTCTCTTATGATATACACCAATCAAAAAATTAAGCAAAAAATAAGTTAAAGTTAAAAACGCGTACCACAACTGAAAATGAGCTCCAGCAAATATTGTTTATAGGCTATAGTAATTAAATTATTTTGAGTATCTCTGTAGATGCTTAATGAACGATACATTCTATGCACACCCTATTCTACATCTACAGCAAGCCTCTTGTAGTGCACTTCAGTGATATGTATCCATTTGAATACGTTTAAAATAGTGTAACATCATCAAAATACTCATCAAAAAACGATTTTTCCCCAGAGACCGTAATGTAACGGAATTCTTTTGAGTGTCCCTGTAAACGAACTATAAATGCTACACACTTCATTTTCAATACCGAACATGCTATAGTAAAACTCAATAACACATATCAATTGCATGGCAATCTGAGAATATTTACGTGAGTTAGAGCACGGACACATTACAGGTTACAGACGTCAGACAAACCGAATTCATAAACACTTTTCAACTATGTTGAAAAAGTGTTAAAAATTGATATTTAATAATTTTACCATCAGAAACATATTTATATTTATTACGGTTGACTTACACCAGTTCTCTTCAAAAAAGAATTGATTTCTGTTTTGGCATGCCGTGTTATCGAGTAGTTTTCGAATAAAGAGACAATAATCCGTCGCTAAGAGAACAAGTAGGCTTTTGGAAAATCCCAGGCCATCATCATAAGACGTTCCAGTGTCTCCATTCTCACGTTTAAGCTAACAGGTAAATTACCATTTTGGATAAAGCATCGTTAATATCACCTTCCATCGCATGAAGTTTTGCAACAATATTAGGATAACATTGTAAAGTGTTTTATAATCTATGCGCAGCGGTCGAAAAAACGACTTTTTTTTCTAGCAAACTACAACTACAACTATTTTATCGAAAATGTAGTTAACTAGAACTGCAACTTATTTGTTTTAAAATGTAGCAACTGCAATCTACTTTTCAAAAGTAGTCGCTACTTTCAGATTTTGTCAAAGGATTCAATCTACACTTGAAATTGCAGACACGGATAGCGTAATACAAAGGCAAAACCGAGCACATAAAACAAAAAATAAGAAAGATATCCTACGAGAATATAAGAAAATATTTTGTGTTATCCTTTAAAATGTAGTTTAGGAACATATAATTTGTTATATGCCGACTAGGACAATTCAATATTAATTTTCTCTGCCATAATATCAAAAAATAATAAATCTGTAAATAAAGCATTAAAAAAAAGAAACACTGCATTAAAACGTGAAGATTTAATAACGAGTAAGTAGACAAATTTTCTAAGAAGGAAATTAATTTATTTCATTTGGGTTGTGCCACTTGGTTTTACCAGCAAGTGTTAATGGAAAAATAAATGACGTTATACGATGCGTTTGAGTTGCTGACATTTGCAAATTGTTGCGCGGAGCACATTTTGCACAAAAGAAGTGAGTTGCGATCACGTGACTAGAAGAATGGCCCATTTTGTCACACTTGGAGTATAGCGTTAAAAGCAGCGTCAGTGTTCGCTACTGATTTTTTGTATCGCGCTACTACACTATATTTTTCTAAATCTAGCACGCTACAACACAAACTACCGGAAAAAGTAGCGACTACTGTAGTTTCGTTACTTGTAGCGCGCTGCTTACGACCATTGTCTATGCGTGATAACTGATTTATCTTTCTTGTTTAATTCTTATTTCAATATACCACCCTTTTTTACGGATAGGCGCATTTGAAATATGATATTTAATAATTTTAGCATCAGAAACATATTTATATTTATTACGGTTGACTTACATCAGTTCTCTTCCAAAAAGAATTGATTTCTGTTTTGACATGCCGTGTTATCGAGTAGTTTTCGAATAAAGATACAATAATCCGTCGGCTGATAGAACAAGTAGGCTTCCGGGAAATCCCAGGCCATCAATATAAGACGTTCCGGTGTCTCCATTCTCACGTTTAAGCTGACAGGTGAATTACCTTTTTGGGAAAAGCATCGTCAAAGGAATAAACCCAAATCCCGTAATCCCTTTTCAAAACAGTCTTTTTCCTGATTTATTGACTCAAGGATTATTTATGTTCGTATGATGTATGATATTAAATTAACTTCATTTTTATTAAGATTATGTATTGAAGAAGAAATACAAGATAGATAAATGGAATAGAAATACGAGAGAAAAGAAAAAGAAAGAATATTCGGGGAAAAGACTATTTAACAGGTAGATTTTGCACAACTTCCATGATCTTGAAAGAGACTCAGTCGACCCTGATTTTGATTATTGCTATTTTGAGGTCATTTAATAAGTGTTAGATTATTCAATATGATATAAAAGTAAGCTGCGCCACGGCCGCCCATGAGGGAGCACACCGCGCGTAGACGACCACCGAACCCAAGTCCTGAGAGACTTATCGCGCCAGTAGCTTTGGCTCGTTACGGCGCTTCGGCCTGATATAAAGAACATGTTTTGAACGTAAAATTAGTGTAGTAGTTCTCTCTCATAAAGTATAAATTTGGACTTTTTATTCATAAAACGTATCCTAACTTTGTAACAAGTGATTACATCGACTTGCGAAGGATGTCATTCGATTCAGAATTAAAAAATACACAATAAACGATACCCCCTCCCCCTTGACTTACTTAAAAAAAAGTTGAGTTCTTCCCCCGCCGCCTCTGAGTTGAAAATGCCCCCTTTTGTCCCAAAACCATTTCTGTAGATTTTGATCTGTATTTCTTTAAACTAAGGGGTGTTTTCCTCTTTCGTTTAGCCTAAAGTTTTCACCATTATAGTTACTAATGATTTTTAAGTTCACTTCTTCGTCGGAGACGTTTTATGTAATTAGCTGCCTTAAAATTACACTTGAAATATATAAGAAAAAGATTATGAAGGCTTTTCATTGATTTTTATTGAACATTTGAGGATTATGTACTATATGGAAATAATTTATACGGAAAGCTTCTTGTACTCGTATTTATATTCTTGATTCTCTTAAGGGTTATGTAACGTATTAACTCGTGGATAGGGCAGGGCACACGCATGTATAATGCGAACGGTATTTGAAATAAAGAAAAACGAAGAAATATATCTCGCGTATAGCATAATTTTCCATTCGAAAACATTCATTAAACACCAAATAATCAAACTTTCTGAAATCTAACCCAATAAAAGAGTATTGAAAATTGTTAAATAAAATTACCTGATTATTGGAAAATAAAACAAATTTACGAATTAATGAGCATTTTTTTTTAACTAAAAGTTTTTTCCTTTCGCCGAATCTAAAGTTTTCAGCATTAGTTACAAATACTTTTTAAGTGCACTTCTTCTTCGGGGACGTTTTATGCAATTAGCTGTCTCAAAATTACACATGAAATGTATAAGAAAAATACTGTATGGGCTTTTTATTGAACATTTGAGGATTATGTACTATATGGAAATTATACATACGGAACGATCTTTGCAGGAAAATTTTCTTGCATGAGATTTTAAATACTCCTAACCTTAGTTTAATTCTCTTTAGGGAACATCTGACGTATTTACTCGTATATTCACCGCCCCCTGAGTACTAGGCCTGAGCGCTGACACAAAAATGCCACTGTTAAAAATCTTTAGCTTTTGCTGCAGACATACTCCACCGCTTTTAGAGAAACGGTTACTTTACTATATTATGGAGCATTTTCATTGGTCAAAATAGCAATATTCTATAAAAACGGTGCAGTGACTATGCAGCAAAAGCTGAAGATTTTTTACAGTGTGGTGGCGCTCGTGGGCCGATTTTGTAAAACCTTTGTACGGTCCCCTGATTTTACACCCCAGTATTTTCTAAAAGTTTTCTTTGACTTATTGAATCTCAGACACATAAGGCGGAGAAAACTTTTAGAAATTATTGGTATTGAATTTCAAGGGACCATACACACGCTGAGAAATTTCCACCATTGCATCCATTTTTATGTCAGTGCTCAGGCCTAATATTCAGGGGGCGGTGGTATATTGTGCGTATGCGTGTATAATGTGAGCTGTATTTGCAATAGGGAAACGCGAAAAATTATATCTCGTGGTATAGCATAATTTTTTGTTTGAAAACATCCATTAGGCATCACTTTCCGATATCTAATTCAGTAAAGAAATATTCAAGAGTATTAATTAAAATCCTCTTATTATAGGAAAAAAAAAAGACTTACGAATTAATGAGCATTTTTGTTTTAAACTAATTTTTTTTCTTTCCTTTCGCCGAATCTAAAGTTTTCAGCATTAGTTAGTACTCGTAATAGTTTTTAAGTGCACTTCTTCTTCAGAGACGTTTTATGCAATTATCTGTCTCAAAATTACACTTGAAATGTATAAGAAAAAGATTGTAAGGCATTTTTATTGAGTTTTAGTGAATATTTGTAGATTACGTAATATATGGAAATTATTCATACGGAAGGCTATTCGTTTAACAATTTTCTTGTATGAGATTTTCAACAGTTCTAATATTAGTTTAATTCTCTTAAAGGACCATCTGACGTATTTACTCGTGTATAGTGAGTATGTATCATATAGTGCGTGTATACAGGGTGACTTTTAATTAACCTACAACTTTTAACTGAAATAACTCTTGAGTGGTTGCAGATAAGCACTACAAACATTTTTTTTATTGAAAAGAACATGAAAAAGGAATTGAATTGTTAAGGTTTTCAGGGGTGATACGATAAAGCAAACTTAGACACAAAGTTGGCAATAACAAAATCGAGCGTTTCTGTTTTGACGCTTGAAAATGGGTCAGTTACGGAACTTTTGAGGCTAATAAGGTCAGTCGGCTTCTTCTTGCAAACCAAATCTTTCATATGACCCTAAAAATAGAAATCACATGGATTGATATCTGGTGAATAAGGTGGCCAATTTTCTTATCAGATCTCTTGCCATTGCTCTAGAGGGTTCAGCTCGGTTTCGGAATGTTGAAAACCACTTCCTTAGAAATAGTTTTGCATTTTCATGACATAAATACCAATTTTTAACAACAAAAACACAATCTTCAGTCGCATAGGGCGCTTTTGGAGACATTTTCAAAGTTGCGTGTAACTGACACTAAACAAATTCCTTTTATGCTCTCTCTCAGTGCACGCGTTCGTACCGCCATCTATTGATGCTCTGAGAAGTTATTTCAGTTTAATGTTGTAATTAAGTCACCTTGTATATCTCTATTTGTAATAGAGAAAAAAAATACATCTCAACCTAACCATCTCAACGCACATCTCATGTCATGTGCGTCATGATTTTTTAACGGCAGAAAATCCGGGAATTTTGAAACAAATTCTGTAGTAAATCCTGTTTCACAATACTCTTTTTTTCTTGATCAAAATTGTTAGGAGAACCGTCGGTAGCATAATAAATTTTCTTCTTTTTCGAATTGTTAAATTGGTCTTCTATATTTTAGTATACGTTTTCGCTTTTTAATAATGGTAAAGAAGGATAGTTCAGCTTACCTGAGATTTTCCTTATGCGCTGAATATACCCACAGTAATCCAAAGTGTTTGCACTGATATTTATCTTATCGACTGATTGAAGTATTCGCTATATGGAAGTAATAAGAACTATTATTATTAGTAAGTAGAGATGCACGAAATAAGAAGTAGATCCATTTTGAGTATAATATTATAATTCTTTTCTAGATATTTACATTTAAATCGCGTTTTTGGAGACTGCTTTTAGATGCTCCAATTTTACATTATATTTGAGAGATATATTTACAACACATATGTACAAGAGCGTTTTAACTGCTCGGATTCATTTTAGATTCTGAAGGGAATGTCTTTAAGTTCAGTTCACACGCGCGTGATAACAGCTGTAGTTTTGAAGTAGGGAGGTCTGCAGAGTTTTTCACTTAATTGGTTTCGACAGTTTCTGGTTTTGTTCACTATGTTTTTCAGCTGCGGCACTCGAAGTACTTATTGGTAATTGGGGTCTGGTTTTTAACATGTTCTTATTTCGATCATTCGCTGCACGTGGAGATTATTCACTGCATAAAAAAGGTTTCTCCGTCACTCCCCCGTAATCTCCTGTGTGGGGAATGGTTGAAGGTTCAGTTTCTTACGGTGTTTCTCGTACACAGGTTTGGGAGTGGGTTTCGTGAGAGTGTCGGCTGTCATTTCTTCAGTGGGGCAGTATTGTAAATCGATTTTTCCTTCTTCTTTCATCAGTTTGATGTTGTGGAAACGTATGTCGATGTGTTTGGATCGCTTAGTATCTTTATCGTTTTCAGTCATTTTTATACAGGACATATTATCCTCAAAAATCGTGATGGGTAATTTTTGTGGAATGTTGAGATCGCTAAGCAAGTTTGTTATCCAACTTAATTCTTGTGCTGCGTTGCTAGCTGAAACGTATTCAGCTTCGGCTGACGAAAGTGCAATACAATTTTGCCTTTTTGTAATCCAGTAAATCGGTGATTTTCCTAGCATGAATAGATTTACTGATGTTGATTTACGTGTTTTCAAGTCACCTGCGCAGTCTGCATCGGCGTATGCTGTTAGGATGGGCTTGCTGTTTGCGTTAAGAGTTAAATTCAAATTTTCTGTAGTTTTAAGGTATGAAATGATTCTTTTCACTGCTGTCCAGTCCTTTTGGCGTGGTGTTTCATTTCTACGACATAATATGTTGACTGCTGCGGATATGTCAGGACGCGTGATTGTTGATATGTAAAGTAATGTGCCTGTGGCTTGTCGATATTTCGTGTTATTAGGTAAAAGATTATCATCGTCCTCAAGTCTGTTGAATCCTGCAATCATTGGTGTGTAATGAGGTTTCATGTCGTTTAAATTCAGTTTTTTCACTAGTTCCTGTATTTTATTGTTTTGATTTAGGTAATATGTATCGTTGATTTTATTAATGTTTATGCCTAGGTAATTATTCACTTCTCCTAAGTTTTTCAGTTCATATTCTTTCTTAAGTTGGTTTATTGTTTCTTCGATGTCACTGTCCTTTCCTGCTATCAGGATATCATCTACATAAATGATGATGTATATCGGATTTTCTTGATTTGATTTAAAGTACAGACATGGATCATTTTTGCTCTGTATGAAATTATTGTTTTTGAGTGTTTCCGATATTTTAGTGTACCAGGCCTTTGCTGCTTGCTTAAGACCGTAGATGGCTTTTTGAAGTTTACAAACTTTTCTTTCATCGCCGGGTTTAATATACCCGTCTGGTTGACTCATATAAACAGTTTCAGTTAATTCACCGTGCAAAAATGCTGTGGTTATGTCAACATGTTTCACGTTCAAATTTTTGTGCAATGCGGAGATGAGAAATGCTCGTATTGTAGCGTGCGAAACTACAGGTGCGAAAGTTTGATCATAGTCAATACCGAATCTTTGACTATATCCTTGTGCTACTAGACGCGCTTTATAGCTTTGAATATTTCCTAAATTGTCCTTTTTTAGTTTAAAAGTCCATTTTGAGCCGATAATTTTTGTTCCGGGTGGTGGATCTGTTAAAGTCCAAGTGTTATTTTTTCTTAGGCATTGGATTTCATTTTGTGTTGCTTTTATCCAATTTTGTTTATCATTAGTATTTTCCATTTTTTCGATATCGTCCCAATTTTCGGGAATGTTTTCAGATGAACTATTTGTGAGACAAACATATCTGTCAGGAGGAACGCCTCTATTTGTCCTATTAGACCTTCTTGGTTCAATTGGTTGCTGTTTGGGCACGGATGGTGTCTCCTCACTGTAAAGTTTTATTTCTAAGTGATTTTCATGTCTATCCGGTAATTGTGTATTGTCATCGGATGTTTTTGTGGTGATTTGTATCTCCTCAATGTTATCTGAGTGTACATTTTCATTCTCAAGAAATTTCACCGTTCTCGCTATTATAATTTGTTTTCCTTGTGTGTGAATTCTATAACCATTCGATCGTGTATCATAACCTACAAACGTTCCGGTTTGAGCCCTGTTATCGAGTTTTCCTCTATTTACTTTATCGACGTAAAATAGCGCTTTACAACCGAATGTTCTTAAGTGTTTTAAATTCGGTTTAATTCCTTTCCATAATTCGTAAGGTGTTCTGTTGTTGTTTGCTTTGGTTGGGAGTCGGTTTTGTAAGTATGTTGCGGTGTTTATGGCTTCACCCCAAAAATGTTTGCTTAATTTTGCTTGTGATAGCATGCTTCTAGTCATATCTAATAAACTTTTATTTTTTCTCTTCGCAACTCCATTCTGGCTCGGATTATGCGGGACAGTCAATTGGTGTAAAATTCCGTTCTGTTTTAAGTATTCATCGATCTCTTGATTTACATACTCACGACCGTTATCCGATCTAATTTCCTTAGGTTTTTTACCGAACTGATTGTATATCATCGTTACGTACTCTTTTATCTTTTCAGCAACTTCGCTCTTTTTAGATAATAAATATATCGTAGTATATCGGGAATAGTCATCAATAAGAGTCATAAAATATATTTTTCCGCCTAAGGTCGGTGTATCTAGAGGTCCACACACGTCACTGTGGATCAAATCCGCAATATTAGTAGCTCGATTTGTTGCTGATTTAGGATACGGCATGTTAGTTAATTTAGTTTCGATACAAGTTACGCATGTTTTATTTTGATGTTTACATTTTCCTATCTTTATTCCGTCCGCAAGTTGATTTGTTATCATTGATTTAATCGCGTCATAATCTCTGTGACCAAGTCTGCGATGCCAGAGATCTATGCATTGTTTGCTGTCACAGTTATACGTTATGTTTATATAATTTTGTGGTTCTTCACATCGTCTATTTCCTCAATAATGTATAAGTTTTTCTCATTTTTCGCCCTAATATATATTTCTTCATCAAAGATCAAATCGCATTTATTATCGTCGAAGATTAGTTTACACCCGTTTTTAGCGGCTTTACTAACCGAAATTAGGTTTGACTCTAAGTCTGGGACATAAAGCACTTCCCGTAATTTCGTTAGTTTTTCTTTTCCTTCGGGGGTTAATGTTTTTATAAAAACTTCTCCTGAACCTAACGCTGTCAGTTTATTACCATTCGCGATCGTTACTGAAGTTTTATTATAATCAATAAATTTACTAAATAGGCTTTTATCATTACAAATGTGCGAGGTAGATCCTGAATCGAGAATCCAGTTATTTTTGCCTACTTTTTGAGTGATTAATGCTTTATTTTGCGTCTGATCATTTGCGTATTTTCTTTCGTTTGGAACTTTGTTTTCCCTATGAGTTTCGTTTTTTTTCATAACATAATGAAGATGAGAAATTCTTTTTATTTTTGAATTGATTGTTACGAGGATTTCCGGATTGTACCGTGTTTCTGCTCTTGTAGTGCCAGCATTCGTAAGTCGAATGATTTTTCATTTTGCAGTTGTTGCAATATTTTTGTTCTCTTCTATTTTCAGTGTGTGTATATCTCCTATTTGTTTTAAATGCTCTCTCGCTGTTGTTATATCCGCTATGTGATTGTTCTGACATTTCCTGTCTACGATTATATTCATCCGTTAATTTGTTTTTGATAAAATCAGGGGTGAGCTCATTTTCTGGTCTCGCCTCCAACGCAGTTATCAAAGTATTGTAACTGGGGGGAAGAGAACACAGAAATAGCGCGGAAATATGTGAATCGCTAATATTTTCTCCAATGGCATTAAGTTTATCTATAATTTGCAAGATATTAGTGATATGTGAGATCATGTTTCCGCCCTCCGCTAATTTAGTACTGTATAATTTTCGTAACAGGTAAAGCTTACTAGATAAATTGCTTCTCTCATGTATATTTTTCAGAGCTTCCCATGTTAATTTGGCAGTTTCTAAGTTTTTTACATTTACGATTTGAGAATCATCAATGCTTAAGTTAATTAAAGCTCTAGTCTTGCGGTCTCTTTTGTGCCATGCGGGGTCGGGTGGAGCTGGTGGATCTTGTACTATAATATCGTCGAGTTCCTCTTTAATCAGGAACATCTGCATCTTGAACTTCCATGTACTATAATTTGTAGAATTGAGTTTTTCAATAAATTGAGTATTTTCTTTTATCGCATTCATTTTTTTCTTTTTTTTCTTTAGCGTTCTTTTATTTATTATTATATTTTAGAAATTTGTTAAATTATCGTTTTTGATACTGGGATAATATTCTTTTTTCAGAATCAGTCTTTCATAATCTTTGTTAGGGGAACCGTCGGTAGCGTAATAAATTTTCTCCTTTTTCGAATTGTTAAACTGGTCTTCTATATTTTAGTATACGTTTTCGTCTTTTAATAATGGTAAAGAAGGATAGTTCAGCTTACCTGAGATTTTCCTTATGCGCTGAATATACCCACAGTAATCCAAAGTGTTTGCACTGATATTTATCTTATCGACTGATTGAAGTATTCGCTATATCGAAGTAATAAGAACTATTATTATTAGTAAGTAGAGATGCACGAAATAAGAAGTAGATCCATTTTGAGTATAATATTATAATTCTTTTCTAGATATTTACATTTAAATCGCGTTTTTGGAGACTGCTTTTAGATGCTCCAATTTTACATCATATTTGAGAGATATATTTACAACACATATGTACAAGAGCGTTTTAACTGCTCGGATTCATTTTAGCTTCTGAAGGGAATGTCTTTAAGTTCAGTTCACACGCGCGTGATAACAGCTGTAGTTTTGAAGTAGGGAGGTCTGCAGAGTTTTTCACTTAATTGATTTCGACAGTTTCTGGTTTTGTTCACTATGTTTTTCAGCTGCGGCACTCGAAGTACTTATTGGTAATTGGGGTCTGGTTTTTAACATGTTCTTATTTCGATCATTCGCTGCACGTGGAGATTATTCACTGCATAAAAAAGGTTTCTCCATCATCCGCCCTAATCCCGCAGGTATATTGCACTTCCTTATAAGACTAAGGGATCCAACTAACGCCCTATAGGAGAGCGTTGATTCAATCCGAGCTTCCCAGTTTACGCAATATAGGTGAAAATCTTTCTTTCTTTTTTTTTAAAAATTGGACTGAAATAGACTGTTTACAATTAATATATATTTTAGACTGCTTACTAACACCACCAAAAAGCATATTTATATGTAAAATATCTATAATTCATTTAAATAAAGTTGTGAAATTTATTAAAAGCGGTACTTTCGTATTAGCTGCATGCCAGGAGTTAATAACCGAAGAAATTGCTAAAGATAATCTATATCAATCTTTTTTATTCCGACAGTTTCAGTTGTTTAAGCGCGTAGTTCGATTACATGTCTGTTAAATTTGTATTTTATTTACATTATTTTATATTTTAATTATATATTGGTGAAGTTTTAATTTCGCTATGGAATACGGTGATCACTGTAATTTTGTCCTGCGGGTTTTGCGCCCATAAATTGTTAATTGGAACGAGCACTACCGCATATGACGAGGACCTGTATGATTCGCTGTGGAAAATTTGTAAAGTGGCCAGTATTGTGCGTAGGGTGCTAAAACGCATATATGTATGTCAGGCTTGGCCCAAAAAGGTAAAAAACTATACATTTGTTTAAAGACAAATTATGGCAAGTGGTTGTGAAAAGGGGTTAGGGGTGGTCTGGTATATCTGTAAAGCAACTGGTATTTTTTGTTGTGTTTTAAAATGCATGTATGTCAGGTTTGGCCCAAATCAGTTACAAATCACGGATTTGCATCATGAACATGTGCATAAACTTCGACTTATATATATATATATATATATATATATATATATATACTATCTGTCCCGTCCGGCGTTGCTTAAGACCGTGATAATAACGTTAAATATACCTGTAGTGTTTTTACTTCAAATAATTAGCTGTAGATGGCAGCACCACAAATAGTAAGTCCTCTATCCTCTAGCGCAGCCATACTCAACCTGAGGCCCGCGACACATAATCATTAATCTCTAATTATAAATTCAATTGAGATGAGCATAAAAATTTTAAGACCTTCACTGTTATTTTATATATTTTCATGGGAAGACAAAATCTGCTCTGTTATTCATAACGACTAATTTAAAATTATCTTAAACATGTTAAAGGCCGTTTCATTACTCTAAAGTTCTTTTTACATGTAGTTCTATTTGTGCTACAGTGGTGTATATATTTCTTAATCTTCAACACATTATTTAAAATTAATTAAATTTGCACCATATATTTCTAAAAAAGATTTTGCATTGAGATAATGATTGTTTTATTAAATAAAATCATCCGAATTTTTTTAGAAATTGGAAATGCTGCATTGTTATATTATTACGTTTATATTTATCGTATAGCTACACCCAGAAAAAAGTTTTGTTGAATCAACGAAAATTTGGTTGACCCAAAACTTTTTGTTTAAATATAGGTTAATGTAAATTTTTTTGAATCAATAAAAAAAAATTTTTTTTGCAATTCCAAAAAATTTTTTTTGTATCGTCAGCAAAAAATGTTTTGTTAATTCAAGTAAAATGGTTCAATTTTACTTGAATTTTGCTAAAGCAACAAAATGTGCTCAACAAAACATGTTTTGTAGTTTTAATCAATTCCTTTTTCTGGGTGTAATACTGCTTATTAGGGACATTATGGTTAAACGTTTGCCGCAGCAAAAAGTTTTATATCCTTATTCCAAACAAAAATCTTTGCGGCATATTTCTGCATTATTATGAATAGAAATCTATTGCGAAGTATATTGTTCAGAAATAGTGGTGTTTAAGTTTTTTGTTATCATTTATTCAATACTACTAATTATATTAACTTTATTATATAGCTTTGTTATACTACTTTTATTATCTTACTATTTAAATTACCCCCTTTTTTTACGTTATTATACAAGTGTATTGCCGTTGCGGCCCACCTAACATCGCAAACATATGTTTGCGATGAAAAAAAGCGTGAAAAAAAGGTAGAGTATCGCTGCTCTAGCGACACCTATATTCATAAGTTTGTTTTACTGCATTAGCCATGGAATGTACTCGCAATTTTGTTATGTTTTCATGTTGTGATGTTACGCATTTTGTTTTGTGAAGTTCATTAAATGTGCAAAAGTTATTTATTCGTCCACCTGCTTTTAGGTAGATTTTGTAAGAAATACTACCTATTACATTCTCACCTAAGTTGGAATTTTTGAAACATTTTTGCAGATCTACGCCGATCGCCGATCATGACTCCCAGAACCCAAAACCACCCCCAGTTCAAAACTTTATCTATCTATCCATCTATCTATCTATGTCACTTTTTTATGGACACGATAACTCGAATAATTCTTCACAAATCTCTTCCAAACTGCTACATAAAATCAAGGGGCATAAAATCTCGGTCAAGTTCGTTCATGGGCAAAATCGAACCAAGGGGGACGAAATGGGGGGCCTTTTTGTGAAAACAGAAAAAAACCCATAACGTCTTAATTATGATACGTATCGAATCCGTTTTAAGTTAGTATTACTTCGAGGAAAAGGGCCAAAAATTGATGTATAACAGATTTTTGATATCATTAAAAATGGCCCCAAGGGGGGGGGGAAGGGGTGTTTTAGAAGAAAAAATTCATAAGTTCGTCCATTTACAAGATACCAAATACGCTTAAATTTATTATAAATCCTCTTACTATTATCTAAAACTTTTATATTGACAAGTTTTTTATAGGACCAACCCTTATAGCAATAAATAAATAAATAAATAAATAAATAAATAAAAAATAAAAACAAAAAAAAAATCCCTGCCGGCTCCGCGCCTGCGAACAAGTTAGATTTCGAAGTGGGCGGTCCCTTATGGAACCCAACTGCGGCATCATATAAAAAAGTCATTTCTTTCGCAATTCCCAACAAACAGGCGCCCCAAGGTGTGCGTCTTCGAAATCTACCTGTGCCTGTAGGCCAAGCCGTCAGGGATTTTTTTTATAATGTATGCTACTTACTTTATTTAAATATTAAATACAGAATAATATCTAAAATCAATGTTGAATGATTACATATTTTTAAACGAACATAATGTCAGTGACTCCACTGCCTTCGGCAGCGTATACCCTCGAATTTGTATGATCTAATATATTTTTAAAAGAAAATCTATCCAAACGAAATAAGGGGTCATCATTATAGTATTGCCGATTTAATTTCTGACGATTAGATATATAAAACTTTCAATGCTGACCAAGAGTTCTTGAGGACACCTAAATAATACAAGTTGGAAATTGTACACATTAAACGTGACAAATGAGGTGCGCTCGTTTCGTGCTATAACTAGTTTTACAATGTAAAAAATCATCGTCATTATTTCAGTGAAATGAATTATATCGTATGCTATGAACGAAATGAGGATGCCTTTTTTATTTTTTATTTTATTTTTTTAAATTACGTATACCATGTTTACAGATGCAAAAATTTTTTTCGACACCAGACAGAGCTGTAAATTCACCATAGAGATATTGCTTTGCGAAGGATGACCTCTATGGTTAATATTTCTATGACTCACGATGAATGAATATTTTGTATATTGACTTTAATGGATTGCGATATTCAGCTGTTAACCTCATTTCCATTGAAGTTATCTCAGAATCTATACATTTTTGAATGTAACTCATATCTCAAACAAACCATTTTTTTGAACGATCTTTCTAAAAATGTAACTTTTACCCAAGTTTATTTTAAAAATTAATTTAGAATAAAAATGGCCGCTTGGCATAGGGAAAAGATGTGGTGAGCCCGTATTTGTTTTCCTCAGTCACATGACTTGGGCTTTTATGATATAGATTACGTATGAAAAGATTTAATAGAATAAAGAAAACTTTTATTTATATATTTTTAAGTTTTGATTCGATTTTCATAAAATTTTAAATGACTCGACAAAATTTTGCAACGATTCTATATATTAAATTTCAAACCATTCGGTTGGGTAGTTTTTGCGCTGTTATATACGGACAGACAGACAGACGGACGGACTAGACGACGACTATAGATGCTATGTATTGATATAATTACGAATTCTCCTAATAAAACGCTTCCGATCCCTCTTTTAAAATGCGAAAACGATAAAGTTGCAAGAGATGCCTTTCTGATGCAACACGAAAAGATTTCTGGAAATGTACTGAGAAAAAAAAAGTCAGGTTAATTCGTGAAGGAACTTTAAGAAAATATTTATTTTTTGAAATAGTAAATATTAATATCGTTTTAAACCCAAGGCATCGCTGAAACCAGGAAAATACCAGCAATAAGTGTTTTTTTCCCCTTTGAGTGGGTTTTAAATTGGAAAAAGGATGTGGAATTTTAAATCTGGAGAAAAAAAGAAAAATGAAATTCGTATTATGATTTTTTTTTCTTTTTAAACAGTAAATATTAATATTTTTGTAACCGTAGACGTCGTTAGAATCGGAAAAATACCATAAATAAGTGTTTTTTTTTTTTTTTTTTAAATCTTTATTTTGAAGACGGATGCGGATTTTTAAAAATTGCAGAAAAAACAAAATCTGCATTAGGAAAATATTTTTTTATTTTTTTTTTAAATAAATGGTAATTAATAATGTTTTTTTTAAAACAAAGAACGTCATTTGAATGGCAAAAATACCATGAATAAGTGGGTATTTTTAAGATTTTTCATATTTCGATCACAAAAGCGGATACGGACTTTTAAATATGCATAAAAAAACATAACATCGACTTTCATTTTTTTTTTTGAAATGGTAAATATTAATATCTTTATAAACAAATAACAACGTTCGGACCGAGACAGTACCCAGAATAAGTCGGTATTTTTTTCAAGAATCTGGGAAATGCACAGATATAAACGACGGCGCGCCATTTTGAGATCTTTATTATAGTTTTTAATTAAAATCTCGGCTAATTAAAAAAAAGAAAAAAATCTGAGCCTTACATGCATTTGGACCTGCCTTCGTTTATCCAAATTTTTACACTTCTGCGTGCGGTAGACTTTTCTAGCCATCGCCAACACACACACAGAGATAGACAAACATCCTTCTTTTATTAGTATAGATAGATATAGATTAAATTATATGTCATATCACAATAATAGCTATGGTTTTCTTGAATATTTGAAGTCTGAATTTACTTATTCGTCTCTTTAAAGTACTTTTTGTCATAACCTTTCTGAGAATGCAGATGATAATACAATTTTGCCTTTCACATGAAAAGAAAATGACTCTGAATTTAATTAAATATTGAATTAGTAATGACTAAGTGCACGCTAATTGAAAAGGGTTTAAAAATTCGATCTCTGCATGACTATTTGTTCAGACTATATTTAGAAAACTGCATTAAGATGAAATTTTAGTACTTTAAATGTATTCCTTTAAAAACCCATTAAGGCATCCAGAAAACTTTTAATGAGATTAAAAGCTAATGTTTTAACTCGAGCAAGAGAAAGATGTAGAATTTCATAATGTATAATTTTATAATCTCGTAAAAAGTTTTTTCATACGTACAAGAGGCATGCTGTTTCTTTCTTCTTTACCTCTAAGCGACACTCGTAAATGTTGTTTGTCTGTCTGTCTTGTAGATTGAAATCATCTTTTGAGAAAAACAACTAAAGACATTCAGTCTGACAATCGATACAGAATAAAATACAACATATGCGACAATTATTTCTATGCCCCAGATTTAAACCCTAAACACAAAGAAATCATATATATATATTTAGATTAAACAAGGGTGAAAAATCATGCGTCAAGCATAGATTACACACACACATTCAGAATACTGTAACTAAACTTCACAGTTTAATAAAGAGAAAGATGATATCTAATTAAACAAATGAAATGAAATGAAATCCCCCTCTCCTGGACATCCAGCCGTTAAGCATTAGGAACTTTTCTCCACGAGGGGAAATGTTTATTGAAAATTTATATTTTAGAATACAGATGTTGAATATTACATTAAAGATTAAAATAAAACTAGTACAAAGTTAGTTTTTACAATACTGGTTCAAATCACAACATTTATTAATATTAAAAAAATGATATAAGAAAATGTATAAAAGAAAGTAATTATAAAACTCATGAAAAGAATACTTAATCAGAACACAACTAGTCATTTTGCATGGCTCAAACAGTAAGCTGAAATAGGAACAATTGGAAAATGCATAACACATTTGCCAAACGCCAACAATTACCATCATTAGTCGGAAAAGTATACGAATTGTTTTGTGCAGCCCTGTATAGGATCTATACGTTTGTATATATATAACTACATAGTATTCTAAAATTTACTACAGTTAGGAAAGGCAAAGCACAGTTGGAAATGTCCCTACAGCCAATTTCGCCCATAAACGGAAATATACTCGAGGTCCTTTGTGCGGCCCTTTATAGGATTTATAGAATTTATACACACCAAGTAATATGCAAAAAAGGACTTAAATTTAAAAACCACGTACCACAACTGAAAACGTACTTTCAGCAATGGTTATCCAATTATTACTAGATGGAACCCGCCAAAACTTGACGGCAAAAAACTTGATAGTACCATAACAATAAAATTCCTAGCTGTTTTAAAAAGTTTGAATTTTTTGAAGTATAATTCAAAGAAAATAAGAAAAATCATTCTGTCCATAGCAGGGATCGAACCCACACGATAATCGGAACAGAGAAGGAACGTGCTTTATGCCATTCGGCCACCGTTTTCGCATTTGAGTGTGCTCTAAAACTGGTTAGGTTCTAGATTTAAGTTTACGCATGCGTAAATGGGGCAAATTCGTGTGAAAAATGAATTTGATGGAAATCCCTTTTCGTTTCAATATATAAGATTGATAGGCAGCACTGTAACCGAATTCTTTTATGTGTCCCTGTAAATGAAAGATGAATGCTATGCACAATAGAAAGCATCTTGTAGTGCATCTCAGTGATATATATGAATTTCAACATCGCAAACAATTTTTCCCCATAGACCGTAATGTAAGGGAATTTTTTTGAGTGCCCTGTAAATAAACTATAAGTGTTACACACTTCATTTTCAATATAGAACAAGTCATAGTAAACCTCAATAACATATACCGATTGCATGGTAATCAGTGTATATTTACACGAGTTAGAGCATGAACAGACGGCAGACAAACCGTATTCATTAACAATTTTAAACTGTGCTGGAAAGTGTTAAAAATAGAAAATCATCGTAGTCTTGAAAATTTTATGGGAGTCTAACTTAAACCTTTTCAGAGAAAACACATAATTTTCTAATTATCTTTTAAGCTGCATTCGTAGATATATAAATTAGTAGGACCAATATTCGTCATCTGGTCCGTCCGTCTGTCCGCATGTAACAGGGCAAAAACTGCCCAACCGAATGGTTTGAAATTTAGTATTATAGAATCGTTGCAGAATTTTGTCGAGTCATTTCAAATTTTATGAACATCGAATCAAAACTTAAAACAGATATTCATAAAAGCTTTCTTCATTCTATTAAATCTTATCATACATAATTAATTTAGTGATATTCCATGATAGGTCATGATTCTAGGTTACCAAGGTGATTGCGTTCTATTTGAGAGGGAGTCCGTATGACTCAATTTAAAAACCAAATTTGTATAGTAAAATTGTTTCATTATACAGCAATCCGACCGGTTTTTGGATAGATATTTCTAGAGAAATAGACATTAAATGGAAAAAGAATCTCAATAGGGATTTCAAGTTCTGAAAAGTTCAAAGCTAGGCTTTAGTTTCCCATTGGAATGTTCAGTCACTGTCAACAAAAGATAAAAGGTTGCCGACTTAAAATGCACTTATTTTATTATGGAAATGAATTCTATCATAATCACAGACGATATAATTATTTTTTTCCAGTGAAATAATAAGGATGATTTTTATATATTGTCTTGTATAGGATATTGGCACATAGTTTAATTTGAATGTAACAGAATTTAAATGAATTATTTGTAAAAGTGTATTGAAACTTAATTTCTTAAAATAAAATTGATATCTATAATATGAAAATCTGTACATAAAATAAATTTTGTATTCATGCATTTTTGCATAAGAGTGCGACAGCTATTGCACGAAGATCTGAATATTTATAAATCTAGTTATAGTACGAACGCACCTCACATGTCACGTTTGACGCACAATTTCCAACTTGTTTCGATTTATTTTAAAGGAAAGTTGGAAAGAAATAAAACTTCAAAAGCAGTATTCTGCTTGTATATTTCTTATATTTAGAAAAAGAAGAAAACTTTTTTTGTTAAAGTCACATCGGAAAGTTTAAAATTAAATTAAACCTTTTTCATGTCTGAAATCTTTTACTTATTCCTGTAGTGAATCGGAGAAATCAAAAGATTGTCTAGAGTGAAAATTTCTTCATGTACGATGATTGATCGTATTTCAGAACAAGTAATTTTGAAGGAAGAAATAAAACAAGAGATTGGTTTTACTATATCACACTTATATTTGTTTATTGGAAGACAGTTGGAGCAATTTTAGTAAGGATAGTTTAAAACAACAGAGTATTTTCTGGCGATTTATTGTCATCCCCATTGTTATTATTTAGATACAGGGTGTTTCACGAAGGATACCCGAACTTTGAAAATAAATAACTCGGAAACTGTGATAAGAGGGCAGTTTGATAAGTTCTCGGCCTAACACAGAAATGGAACAAGTATGACCAAATAATAACGTTGTTTGTAAAGTATGATCTTTTAAATGACATGCCGCCGAGTTTCAGACGCGTCAGTTTATTAGTTATTGTTGGATGCTATGTGATAAAGTAAAGTAAACAAGTTTTTATATTTTCGAAAAATGGAAAAAAAAAATGAAGTTTGAGCTGTCATAAAATACTTTGTTAAAAAATATTTAACCCCCACGAACATACAATAAGAGCTACAGTCTATCTTAAAGAATTATTGTCCTTCCTATTCGACGATAAAACAGTGGGTTGCTGAATTTAAACAGGGTAGGAAATCTATTCACGATGATGAACGCTCAGGACTCCCAAAAACCGCTACGACCGACGAAATCGTCTAAAAAATTCACAATGCCGCATTGCATGATCGCCGATTGAAGATATACGCGAACTTGCTGACATTGCAAACATCTCGATGGACCGTGTTCAACACATTTTACACGATGTTTCGGGTATGAAAAAGCTTTCCGCTCGATGCGTGCCGCACTTGTTGAACGTCGACTAAAAACGCCGAAGAATGAACATTTCCCAAGAGTCTTATGAAATGTATTATGTTGCAAGTTGAAAAATAAAATGAAATAGTGTCAAAAATCTTGTCTTTTCTTTGCCAGGCGAGGAACTTTTCGAACCATCCTCGTACAGGGCTGCACTAAATAATTCGCACACAAGAGTGTGTCTTAATTGTATTGAGTTGCAAGGGGACTACATTGAAAAATAATACAAAATTATGTCAAAAATCTTGTGTTTTCACTGTCAGGCCGAGAACTTATCAAACCACTCTCGTAGATAGAAACATGAAAGCAGTGGTATGTTTATTAAAAATACCCGTAAGAATCTGATACAGAAACCTTAAAATTTTAGTTAAGAATAGCGCCAATAGATGGCGCTGAAGGCAGCATTACGTATCAGTATAATGAGAGCTCACACTCTAAGAACGTTCAGTCGTCGAAGATTTCGCCGTTGATACGTGATCGCTATTAGCGCACCGTGAAAGAAATTCTGGAAGTTACACTGAAGGACCGTAACAGTCTTTTTTTTTTTAAGTTTACTGCCATAATCCTTTAACTCTCGATGAGCTGGAGAAGGCTATTTGTCAAGTGTGTGTGTTGATTTCTGGTGGCATACTACAGAGAGTCACTGACAATTTCATTCTTCGTTTGCGACACGTGTCTTGTGTGAAAAGTGCACATTTTGAATAGTTTTTGATGTGATACAGCCTATTTATGGTTATGCCACCTGCAGTGCCATCTATTGGCGCAATTTGTTACTAAAAGTTTTAGATTTCTGTATAAGATTTTTACGGTTTTTTTTAAATAAACATACCACTAGTTTCATGCTTACTTCAATCAAAAAGTTCAATCCTCAAGTTCAAAAATTAAAAGAAGTTTTGTAAGAAAAGAAAGGATGGCAACGAATAATAATATAAAAAAAAATTATTTTATTGCACAATCATAAATACAGCGGTAACAATGACATTTTCAAACGAGAATTCAACTGAATTCATTTGTAATATTACACTCTTCTATTTAACTTAATTTGGTTCAAATATGGAAAGATGGAGTTTTGTAAAATAGATTTTTCACAAACTTTTATCTGAAACAAATTATAGAAAACAATGAAAATCACGTTTCTATGTGTGTTTACGGTGATAATACAACATGTTTTTTAATTTTTAGAATTTAATTAAAAATTAATAAATTAATTTTAAGGCATTTTTCCGTTATGCGGGCGCAGGTGTATATGTTTTATAGTTGCAATTGCATACGAGTTACAACAACAAGGGTTACAGCAATATATAATAAACCATGTCCGTTAAAATAGACCAACTGACTGCGAAACTGCAACAATGAGATATTTCAAAAACTAAAAATTAGTAAATAAATTACAAATATAAAAAATGTGTAATACTTATTTAAAAATACGCATCTATCAGTTACTAGTATAATATTCCTTAATGAATATATGCTGAAAAAACAATTTAGAAATCCTGAGTAGATAGTCTAACTAATGCTTTTTTCCCCCTGTTACCACATCTTAAAAAAACAGAGAAAAAAATTAATTTTAAAATAAATTCATTAGTTCACGCTTTCTATCAATCATCAAAGAAAGTGGCGAATTTACCATAATCGGGGCCCACGCCAAAATAACGTATTGTAACAGAAATGTTCAAAGTATTTTTACTTTATACATCTTTTTGTTATACCTTTATGAGAATTAAGGTATTTATTTCCTGTCTTAATTTATGTAAAACACAGATGAAATGTAAAAAAACAATCTCAACAAATAAATATCGTGAGAATTATTTGTTCATATGAACTTTTTAGCATTCAATAAAATTTATAGCAATTTGTTCCACCAGTAGAAAGATAACTTACTATTATTATTTTTTTTTAACACATGTATAAGAATTAAGACATTTTTATTCCTGTCTTAAATTATTTAAAACACAGATGAAATGCAAAAAATAATTACAATAAATAAATATCATGAGAATTATTTGTACATATGAACCCATCGACATGCAAAAAATCTTATCACAAAATGTTCCATCAGTAGAAAGATAACATATTTTTTTTATATACATTTATGAGAATTAAGTCATTTTTATACATTTATGTGAATGATGTCATTTTTTTCCTGCCTTAATTTATTTAAAACACAGAAGAATTGTAAGAAAATAATCACAATAAATAAATGTCGGTGAGAATTATTTGAATGCAATAAAATTTATAACAATATAGTAAAAAAATAAATTGATGTAATTGAGAACATTATATCTGTGAAAATTTCACTTTTCAAGTTACTCAAAAATGTATTTCACGAGTTTGTGTCCACCAGGTTAAGAACAATATTGATAACAAGTATTTACAACCAAAATTAAACCAAACATTCATCATGAGTAGGACAAATTGATGATGAATCTTTATCCTGCAAAGTGACATTCAAATCATACGATGTCACTGCACGTCACAAAGTCACATTATATTACGTTATTCTGAAGTTACTGAGACGTCAAAATACTGTATGCGAAACAAACGCCTCAATCTAAAATTGATGTCGCATCTACTTCCCTGCAAAGCGAGATTCAAAGCATGCGGTATCACTTCACGTTACAAAGTCACACTATTGCGTTGCTCTGACGTTGCTGCGACGCTACAATACTGTATGCAGAGCAAATACGTCAGTCTAACTTTTAATTACTCTTTAAGACCTCAATAAAGGGGACCGGGAGGGACACGTGTGATCTACAGACTTGTTTTCTTAGTCTGAGCAGTACTTCTTACAAATCACAGGAAATTTCCTCATTATTTTGTACCCTCGTAAGGACGTATTTCTAATGGAGTGTGATTTTATTTCGGATCACAACGCAGAACTGTGTTGTACTTGTGCTTGTACAAGTTTTCTGCAATATACTCTACTATGAATACTTTTCTTACGTCAATAGACCATATTTCTTTAATATTTTTCCGTCTTTCTTCAATACTTTTCTGTCTTGGAACTGTTTTGTACTTGTGCTTGTACAAGTTTTCTGCAATATACTCTACTATGAATACTTTTCTTACGTCAATAGACCATATTTCTTTAATATTTTTCCGTCTTTCTTCAATACTTTTCTGTCTTTCTTTAATACTTTTCTATCTTTCTTCAACATTTTCGTGTCTGTCTTCAATACTTTTTCCGTCTTGGAACTATTTTGTACTTGTGCTTGTACAAGTTTTCTACAATATAATCTACTATGAATACTTTTCTTACGTCAATAGACCATATTTCTTTAATATTTTTCCGTCTTTCTTCAATACTTTTCTCTCTTTCTTCAATACTTTTCTGTCTTGGAACTGTTTTGTACTTGTGCTTGTACAAGTTTTCTGCAATATACTCTACTATGAATACTTTTCTTACGTCAATAGACCATATTTCTTTAATATTTTTCCGTCTTTCTTCAATACTTTTCTGTCTTGGAACTGTTTTGTACTTGTGCTTGTACAAGTTTTCTGCAATATACTCTACTATGAATACTTTTCTTACGTCAATAGACCATATTTCTTTAATATTTTTCCGTCTTTCTTCAATACTTTTCTGTCTTTCTTTAATACTTTTCTATCTTTCTTCAACATTTTCGTGTCTGTCTTCAATACTTTTTCCGTCTTGGAACTATTTTGTACTTGTGCTTGTACAAGTTTTCTACAATATAATCTACTATGAATACTTTTCTTCCGTCAATAGACCACATTTCTTTAATTATTTTCCGTCTTTCTTCAATAATTTTCTCTCTTTCTTCAATACTTTTTTCCGTCTTTCTTCAATATTTTCCTGTCTTTCTTCCATACTTTTTCTGTCTTGGAACTGTTTTGTACTTGTGCTTGTACAAGTTTTCTGCAATATACTCTACTATGAATACTTTTCTTACGTCAATAGACCATATTTCTTTAATATTTTTCCGTCTTTCTTCAATACTTTTCTGTCTTTCTTTAATACTTTTCTATCTTTCTTCAACATTTTCGTGTCTGTCTTCAATACTTTTTCCGTCTTGGAACTATTTTGTACTTGTGCTTGTACAAGTTTTCTACAATATAATCTACTATGAATACTTTTCTTCCGTCAATAGACCACATTTCTTTAATTATTTTCCGTCTTTCTTCAATAATTTTCTCTCTTTCTTCAATACTTTTTTCCGTCTTTCTTCAATATTTTCCTGTCTTTCTTCCATACTTTTTCTGTCTTGGAACTGTTTTGTACTTGTGCTTGTACAAGTTTTCTGCAATATACTCTACTATGAATACTTTTCTTACGTCAATAGACCATATTTCTTTAATATTTTTCCGTCTTTCTTCAATACTTTTCTGTCTTTCTTTAATACTTTTCTATCTTTCTTCAACATTTTCGTGTCTGTCTTCAATACTTTTTCCGTCTTGGAACTATTTTGTACTTGTGCTTGTACAAGTTTTCTACAATATAATCTACTATGAATACTTTTCTTCCGTCAATAGACCACATTTCTTTAATTATTTTCCGTCTTTCTTCAATAATTTTCTCTCTTTCTTCAATACTTTTTTCCGTCTTTCTTCAATATTTTCCTGTCTTTCTTCCATACTTTTTCTGTCTTGGAACTGTTTTGTACTTGTGCTTGTACAAGTTTTCTGCAATATACTCTACTATGAATACTTTTCTTACGTCAATAGACCATATTTCTTTAATATTTTTCCGTCTTTCTTCAATACTTTTCTGTCTTTCTTTAATACTTTTCTATCTTTCTTCAACATTTTCGTGTCTGTCTTCAATACTTTTTCCGTCTTGGAACTATTTTGTACTTGTGCTTGTACAAGTTTTCTACAATATAATCTACTATGAATACTTTTCTTCCGTCAATAGACCACATTTCTTTAATTATTTTCCGTCTTTCTTCAATAATTTTCTCTCTTTCTTCAATACTTTTTTCCGTCTTTCTTCAATATTTTCCTGTCTTTCTTCCATACTTTTTCTGTCTTGGAACTGTTTTGTACTTGTGCTTGTACAAGTTTTCTGCAATATACTCTACTATGAATACTTTTCTTACGTCAATAGACCATATTTCTTTAATATTTTTCCGTCTTTCTTCAATACTTTTCTGTCTTTCTTTAATACTTTTCTATCTTTCTTCAACATTTTCGTGTCTGTCTTCAATACTTTTTCCGTCTTGGAACTATTTTGTACTTGTGCTTGTACAAGTTTTCTACAATATAATCTACTATGAATACTTTTCTTCCGTCAATAGACCACATTTCTTTAATTATTTTCCGTCTTTCTTCAATAATTTTCTCTCTTTCTTCAATACTTTTTTCCGTCTTTCTTCAATATTTTCCTGTCTTTCTTCCATACTTTTTCTGTCTTGGAACTGTTTTGTACTTGTGCTTGTACAAGTTTTCTGCAATATACTCTACTATGAATACTTTTCTTACGTCAATAGACCATATTTCTTTAATATTTTTCCGTCTTTCTTCAATACTTTTCTGTCTTTCTTTAATACTTTTCTATCTTTCTTCAACATTTTCGTGTCTGTCTTCAATACTTTTTCCGTCTTGGAACTATTTTGTACTTGTGCTTGTACAAGTTTTCTACAATATAATCTACTATGAATACTTTTCTTCCGTCAATAGACCACATTTCTTTAATTATTTTCCGTCTTTCTTCAATAATTTTCTCTCTTTCTTCAATACTTTTTTCCGTCTTTCTTCAATATTTTCCTGTCTTTCTTCCATACTTTTTCTGTCTTGGAACTGTTTTGTACTTGTGCTTGTACAAGTTTTCTGCAATATACTCTACTATGAATACTTTTCTTACGTCAATAGACCATATTTCTTTAATATTTTTCCGTCTTTCTTCAATACTTTTCTGTCTTTCTTTAATACTTTTCTATCTTTCTTCAACATTTTCGTGTCTGTCTTCAATACTTTTTCCGTCTTGGAACTATTTTGTACTTGTGCTTGTACAAGTTTTCTACAATATAATCTACTATGAATACTTTTCTTCCGTCAATAGACCACATTTCTTTAATTATTTTCCGTCTTTCTTCAATAATTTTCTCTCTTTCTTCAATACTTTTTTCCGTCTTTCTTCAATATTTTCCTGTCTTTCTTCCATACTTTTTCTGTCTTGGAACTGTGTTGTACTTGTGCTTGTACAAGTTTTCTGCAATATACTCTACTATGAATACTTTTCTTACGTCAATAGACCATATTTCTTTAATATTTTTCCGTCTTTCTTCAATACTTTTCTGTCTTTCTTTAATACTTTTCTATCTTTCTTCAACATTTTCGTGTCTGTCTTCAATACTTTTTCCGTCTTGGAACTATTTTGTACTTGTGCTTGTACAAGTTTTCTACAATATAATCTACTATGAATACTTTTCTTCCGTCAATAGACCACATTTCTTTAATTATTTTCCGTCTTTCTTCAATAATTTTCTCTCTTTCTTCAATACTTTTTTCCGTCTTTCTTCAATATTTTCCTGTCTTTCTTCCATACTTTTTCTGTCTTGGAACTGTTTTGTACTTGTGCTTGTACAAGTTTTCTGCAATATACTCTACTATGAATACTTTTCTTACGTCAATAGACCATATTTCTTTAATATTTTTCCGTCTTTCTTCAATACTTTTCTGTCTTTCTTTAATACTTTTCTATCTTTCTTCAACATTTTCGTGTCTGTCTTCAATACTTTTTCCGTCTTGGAACTATTTTGTACTTGTGCTTGTACAAGTTTTCTACAATATAATCTACTATGAATACTTTTCTTCCGTCAATAGACCACATTTCTTTAATTATTTTCCGTCTTTCTTCAATAATTTTCTCTCTTTCTTCAATACTTTTTTCCGTCTTTCTTCAATATTTTCCTGTCTTTCTTCCATACTTTTTCTGTCTTGGAACTGTTTTGTACTTGTGCTTGTACAAGTTTTCTGCAATATACTCTACTATGAATACTTTTCTTACGTCAATAGACCATATTTCTTTAATATTTTTCCGTCTTTCTTCAATACTTTTCTGTCTTTCTTTAATACTTTTCTATCTTTCTTCAACATTTTCGTGTCTGTCTTCAATACTTTTTCCGTCTTGGAACTATTTTGTACTTGTGCTTGTACAAGTTTTCTACAATATAATCTACTATGAATACTTTTCTTCCGTCAATAGACCACATTTCTTTAATTATTTTCCGTCTTTCTTCAATAATTTTCTCTCTTTCTTCAATACTTTTTTCCGTCTTTCTTCAATATTTTCCTGTCTTTCTTCCATACTTTTTCTGTCTTGGAACTGTTTTGTACTTGTGCTTGTACAAGTTTTCTGCAATATATTCTACTATGAATACTTTTCTTCCGTCAATAGACCGTATTTCTTTAATTATTTTCCGTCTTTCTTCAATATTTTCCTGTCTTTCTTCAATACTTTTTCCGTCTTGGAACTATTTTGTACTTGTGCTTGTACAAGTTTTCTACAATATAATCTACTATGAATACTTTTCTTCCGTCAATAGACCACATTTCTTTAATTATTTTCCGTCTTTCTTCAATAATTTTCTCTCTTTCTTCAATACTTTTTTCCGTCTTTCTTCAATATTTTCCTGTCTTTCTTCTATACTTTTTCTGTCTTGGAACTATTTTGTACTTGTGCTTGTACAAGTTTTCTGCAATATATTCTACTATGAATACTTTTCTTCCGTCAATAGACCGTATTTCTTTAATTATTTTCCGTCTTTCTTCAATATTTTCCTGTCTTTCTTCAATACTTTTTTTCGTCTTAGAACTATTTTGTACTTGTGCTTGTACAAGTTTTCTGCAATATACTCACTATGAACACTATTCTTCCGTCGAGAGACCCATTTGCAAAAACAAATACACAGCACAAATTCCTTTTCATTAATGGTAACACGTGTTGCTGAAGCTATGTTCCATCTAAAAACACACATTTGCGTTCGAAATACGCGAGTATATTTTAGTGCGTACTGTACCTTCGCAAGAACAGAATTCAAAAGATTAGTGGAAGAACATGTCATGATACACTTTCTCAAAAATTCTTTTATTTTATGGATGAAAATATTATGTGGTATTCTATCATACGGTGAAGCTAAAGTATTAGGTTTCTAATTAGTCTTGAATTTCTAAGACATTATTTATTAATATAAAATAATTTAAATATTATTAATATTTTTAATACTTAAAAATTAAATGTTAAAAAGTTCTTCTGAGAGAGTTTAATACCACCTGCTAATATATAAAACATGTGTTGCCAAAAAGAAAGCAAATCAATAAAATTTACGAAAGAAAGCTTTCATTCCAATTTTTGTTACATCTTCTTCCACTAAGTTATTTAATACGAATTGGGTGTGATCCTTTTGTTGGGTTAACAAAACGGCACACTGCTGTAGCTGTGCTTGTACAAGTTAGCTGATCGTACAAGTTATCCCTTTGCTGTCCATAACGTACAGGCTCAAGCTTTGCCAAAGCTCTTCTTAGCCAAGATAGGTCTTAGCTTGGCTGTTTCTGAAAGTGAAGTGGGAACAGGTGTCCACCCAGGTGGACCAGGTGTTAGTGAAGCTGCTGTTGTTAATATAAGGAAATTGAATGTTTACAAACAAATACTCTCATTAAACCAGTCGACCATTTCTTCTGCCAATCGAGCAAATTCTTAAATATTCGTATATCTATTAGATAGTCATTTCAGTTGATATTTCCTTATTGAATTTGGTGGGTTTTTTCTATAACCGAGATGTATAAATACAAACATTTTTTATGATATAAACCCACATTCACTCATACAAAATGGGTGTTCGGTAAACACAAATATAAGCTATGGGACATTTTTTTAAATCTTTAAAATGATAAGATTCTAGTAGACTATTATCCAGTTATTGGGTTCGCAAAGCTGTACAGTACTGTAGTTATGCTTGTACAAGTTAGGTTTGAAGTATTGTCAGATATTAGAAATTAGTTGTATGACTTTTTGGAGTAATTTTGTGCATCTGTTCGAATACTGTACCTCCGAAAGGACATAATTCTAATGCAGAATTATCCTGTTATTCAGCTCACAAAACGGCACACTGTTATATCTGTGCTCATACAAGTTTGTTGCGTCAGTAGACACTTCTCTGTTGATGACGTGCAGACTAGAGTTTTCTTCCCTGCTCCTCTTAACTTAGCTCTTTCTCGAAGTCAAGTGGTGGAAACAGGTGTCCACCCTGGCGGTGGAGGTGCTGAAGTTGGACTTGGAGCGTCGTACCTTCATAAAGGACAGAATTCTAATGCAATATTATCTTGTTATCCAGCTCACAAAGCGGCACACTGTTATATCTGTGCTTATACAAGTTTGATGCGTCACTAGATATCTCCCCGTTGATGACGTACAGACTCAAGCTTTCTCCCCTGCTCCTCTTAGCTTGGCTCTCTCTCGAAGTGAAGTGGTGGAAACAGGTGCCCACCCTGGTGGTGGAGTTGCTGAAGTTGGATTTGGACCTGGACTTGGAGAGTCGTACCTTCATAAGGACAGAATTTTAATGCAATATTATCTTGTTATCCAGCTCACAAAGCGGCACACTGTTATATCTGTGCTTATACAAGTTTGATGCGTCACTAGATATCTCCCCGTTGATGACGTACAGACTCAAGCTTTCTCCCCTGCTCCTCTTAGCTTGGCTCTCTCTCGAAGTGAAGTGGTGGACACAGGTGCCCACCCTGGTGGTGGAGTTGCTGAAGTTGGATTTGGACCTGGACTTGGAGAGTCGTACCTTCATAAGGACAGAATTCTAATGCAATACTATCCGGTTATTCAGCTCACAAAGTGGCACACTGTTATATCTGTGCTTATACAAGTTTGATGCGTCACTAGACACTTCCCCGTTGATGACGTGCAGACTCAAGCTTTCTCCCCTGCTCCTCTTAGCTTGGCTCTTTCTCGAAGTGAAGTGGTGGGAACAGGTGTCCACCCTGGTGGTGGAGCTGCTGATGTTGGACTTGGACCTGGACCTGGAGCGAGGGTGCCTGTGGAGGTGGAAGGCTCCGTAGATGAGCGGATTGATGGCTGCCGTGGAGCTGCCAAAGAAGAAGACCGCCTCTTGCAGGTCGCGGCTCATCTGCTCGCTGGGATCGAGGAACATGAAGATGAGCATGGTGATGTAGTATGGGGTCCAGCAGATGAGGAAGGCGCAGACGATGACCACCGTGATCAGGAGGGACCTGACTTTCGCTTTCCGCAAGATCTTCTGCCGGGCGTCTTCGATGGCCGAGCGTGAAACCCTCTCCGAGAACATGCTTTCTTGACCTGCAAGGAAGGGAAGATAGGGTAATGTTTATCCAAACGTTATTTATGTCGCTTACTTGCAATAAAACAAACAATAAAACTTGGCGAACCAACTTCCGGTCCTAGGTTCACAGAATGCCCCTTATGCACATGTGCCAGGCGGTCCTTGTTTACCCAGAACACCTCACAGGATCGTGCTGCCGGTAAACGATAAACAACGCTATTATGTCCCAAATTATAAATTAACAAAAATTACTCCTTGAAAGCCTGGATTTTTGAAAATGCATTAGAAGATTCGTGAAATCATTAAATACATTTTAGGAAGGTTTTGTCTATAAAAATTATTGAACCAAATCAGTATTTGTTAAAGTTTTGTGGAATTTACATTTCTACTTATTTCTTTAAAATGTTGTTTTTAATATTTTATACAAAGTATATAAATAAAAGTATATAAATAAAATGGCCTTGCGTATAAATATAAAAAGTTTTCATAACTGAAACATACCACTCTATGTTTTTCAGTATCAAGAAAACTCAACAATTATGATTGGAAGAGAAATTATCCATTTTAAAATGTCTCCTCATCGTATAACAAATAAGGCTTTTAAACATAATAAATTAAAGTGTATGTAAAGGCAAAAAGACTTCTTAAGAGCCTACACTAGTCACGAGAAGAAACGCTCAAGCTAATGTTAAGTCTATGGGAAGGTTCTAGCGCGATTTCTCGCTCGCATTTTAATATCTTGCATAGAATTTTTTTTGCATAGAATAGCTGAGGTTAATCTCGAACGTTGTTAGTTTTTACTTTTTCGATTTTTGTTGTAGCCTTTTTATAAGCGGGCATTTTTAATTTTGGAACCGGTTGGAAACGGTTCTGAAAGTGAAAGTACCCTTATATAAAATAACTGGAACCAAAATCAAAACAGTAAAAACTAACAACGTTGGATATCGACCTCAGCTATCCTATGTAAAAAAAAAAAGCATTTAAAAATATTAAAATGCGAGCGAGAAATCAAGCTAGAAACTTCCCATAGACTTAACATTAGCTTGAGCGTTTTTTCGCATGATTGATGTAGGCTCTTAATAGCACCATAAAAATTTGGAAATGTGTTAGCCTTTCGAAAGAATTTTGTCTTTCTGTATCAGGCTCAAAGGACGCGTGCTACCACTTTGACAGATGGAGCAAGACTGCCTTCAAAGTAGTAGCACGTGTTCTTTGAGCCTGATCAACAAAGACAAAGTTCTTTGACTTTATTTGACCTGTAAAGAAACAGGAAGGTTCGCAACTACATTGACATTTTAAATTTTATTTAACAAAAATTATTTTTGACCGACATGCTTTTAAATAACCTTCCAAAAATTCTACACATTATATTCTTTTATAGACTAGGGGACTCCGCCCGCTACGAGCTATGCTCGTCAACTCCGTAAACACTCCGCGGTCTATAAAAACACTCTAATTTTCTCTAATGGTCTTTAAAATTTGCTTTTTTAAAAAAAAAATGGATGCAACTATACAGATTTAATAGCTATTTAAACTTTCTTTTATGTACTGTAATCCATGCGTTTTGTGTTATTAAAAGATACTTCAACACATTGTACCGCTCTTTAAATTAAAAAGACTTTGTGAACGAACAGGCATTAATTTATTGAAGGTTGCGACTTCACACATGGTAAATTTACATCACAATACACATAAAGTTCTTTTATCAGGAAGGCGTTTCTGGAACAGCAAATTTCCCGGTGCCATATCTTTGCCGTAAAAATCCTCTCTAGGAGAGTGAGAGAGTTTAACTCGCTCCTGAACAGTTCAGAGGATTTACCTATTTTTGGCCCCTGGAGGCTTGTATATATATATATATATATATATATATATTAGTGTCACTACTGAAGATTCCTTAGAGAATTATAGTTCTTATAAAGTCAAGGAAGACCATTAACTGAAAATAGGTGATCTCTTCAGAAAGTTTCTGAGCTACATCTGGAAATCTACGCTCTTATTAAATTGAAGGAGGGTTTTTTTTAGGAGCCATTATATATTTCTTATTATGTTCCAATTAGTCGTAATTAATAAAGAAACCGCACATAAAACATTACAGCATGAAAGTGCACACATAATTAAGAATATGGCTTAATTTTCCCCATTAAATGCTTTTCGCGAGTAATAATTTCATTATTTTAAAATTTTCTTTATTTTAAATCATTCACGTGTAAATAGTATACATTTCAGTTGAAATAAAAAACAAGTGTTTGGAAATATTATTATTAGGTCATCTTAAAATATGGTAACAGAAGATAGAAAAATGGTATTCAACATATGAATTAAATCTCTAATCCAATAATGAAATTTTAAATAAAAGAATAAAAACAAAACAAAAAATTAGACGAATAAAAAAAATGATTGCACATTGAACGCCACAATCTAGTCAAGTATATGCCTGCAAAATATGATTAAATTGGTATGACTGGTATGCATAGGTTTTGATACCAGGAAACTTGTGTAACTGAATTATCTTGACCGATCTCAACATTAATCAGCACCTAAAATAACGCTTCGATTTAAAAACTGTCGGTTTCAGCGTACTTATACATTTCTCTACAAAACTATCAGTTTTTATGTTTTTGTAAGCAATAGTTTTTTGTAGGATAAATCGAGAAATCGAAAAGGTCACAATAAATTCAATTATGGCAGTAGCAGCATTAGTTGCTTTTTTTTTTCGAATAGAGAGAAATGTCACCTCACCCAAGTGTGACGTTTAAAACGAAATAAGTACATTTTGTTGCTTTTAATTATTTTTTGCGATATAAGAAAGTTTAATTTTGAGATGGTACCAAAAAATATTATTTTAATTAATGACTTTTAATCTTTTGCTTAATGCCCTTAATATTCTTTCAGAGTACAAAAATCTGCCACTGTGCAGCAGTTGAAAAAACACTGTTTTATATCAATATCGATTTATGTATCTATGTATGTAAATATACCGGGTGAACCAAAAGTTCGTTAAAACTTAAAAGAATTCATAAAAAAGGAAGAGATTATGATAAAGAAGTAGGGTTTGGAAGAAACGGCTCGGAAGGTAGCCGGATTTTTTTTAGCATCCAAAAATTTTTAGTTAAAAAAGTCGCCTGTAGATGGCGCTAACATGCTAGAGATTCAGCGGAATTGTGCAAATTAATCCTGCACGGAATACACGAGGATTTCTTATTCGCTTTCAGAATGTTATCATTACCTGATCGAGCGTTGTTGGTGAAGTTGTTCTATTTGAACAGAGAGTCAGCAACTGTTGCGTTGCGAAAATTTCGCACGGCGAAAGAGCGGAAGACGAAGAATGTGGTCTAGAGGTCATGTAGAACAATTGTTAATTCAAAAATAAATGGAGGGAGCGTACTGGTGTCCTGTTCATTGTGTTTCGGGTCGTCAGCGCCCTCTACCAGTGATATTTTTAACGAATTTTTTTTTTTTTTTTTTTTTTTTTTTTTGCTGTTAAAAAAAAAATCCGACTACCATGTGAGTCCTTTCTTGCAAACCGCACTTCTTTATCATAATTTCTTTTTTTTTTAATGATTTTTTAAAAGTTTAACGAATTTTTGGTTACCCGGTATATATTTAGGTGTGTATGTGTTTGTAAATTGAATTTAAATATTTATTAGCCGTTTTATAAACAAAATAAAAATAATACACAGAAGATAATAAGCGCAGAATAAAAATGCGTGATTATTTCAATCCGAACACAGACAAAATTAGCTGTGAAAAAAAAAAAAAAAAAAAAAAAACATGCAGATAAATGAACGCAGCCACATACCTTTAGCTTTATAGTTTACTACTATACCTTTAGCTCGTACTTTTTTCATGCAAAAAAGCAGCAAAGTTCTACCTATTCCACTAAAAAACTTACCAGAATCTGAAACGAAAGACAAAAAAAATAATCTAATAAAGGGTATCTTAAAATAAAAGCTATAGATGGTTCAAAAGAAGATATATTTTTAAAAATCTATCTATATTATAAAGCAAAAACATGTCTGTTAGTAACGCTGACGTCCTATTGACTCTGGCAACGACCTGCGGACAAACAATATTGTTTTTATTGCAAAATTATTATTTTCAGTAGCTGTCTTTTAAAATGTATAACGATACTGGCAACGACCGCACTGTGTTTTCTTAGCCCAATGGCTATCAAAGCCTGAGAGCTAATATGCCCGCCGGTTCTGTATGTACGTATGTATGTACGTATATACGTAACGCGATAACTCTTGACAGCTGCGCCTTCTAAGCAATTAAAATTTAAAATATTAGAAATAACCATTTCGCTTCAAATTTTATTTATAGGTTCGATCTTTATAAAGAGACACCTAAAAAAAATCATTAAAAATGCCTATAAACCTATAATGCCTAGAGGAGAAGATAAAATTTGCAGCCTCTTAAGAGTTAAAAAATTATTCACAGCTCGTCGGCACTGCTAAGATTTAAACACTTCAAATAAGATTAAGCATACATTTTAATATTTTGTCAATAAATGAACAAAAGAACAACCTTTAAGAAGAGTGTACCGATAAAGTATATTAAAAATGTTAATTTTCCAATGAAAATTTTGAAAAAAAATGAATGCATTCGATGGGCGTACATTTAACAATGAAAAGAGAAATTTTATATAGGATTGGTAACGGAGCTTACGCTAGTCGCTCGAAGACACTCGCAAGCTAATATTGAACTAACGCCTGCTTTCTTTACAAATTCCTCCTTTGCATTTCAATATTTTAAACGATTTTTTTGTATAGAATATCTGGAGTCGATGTCTATCCAGGTATCTCTTCATCTTTTCGATTTCGATTGTATTTTTTTTTCTGAGGACGTTTCGTAAACGGTTCCGCCATTAAAAGTGTCGCCAGAAGAAAAAAAAAAAAGATACCGTATTTTGAAGACGAAAACGCAGTTTTATATTTTATGTTGAGCATAAAATTAACCTTTTGTACCACTGTGTTTCATATCGTCGCAACTATGTCAAACTATCGAATGTGAAAAAATCCATTTTTCATTACTTTTAAAAATGGGCCGTTTGTCACCACTAAATTTTAATAGTATTCTTCATCAGAGTTGCCAGTTTGGTCTCCTTTTTTTTTTGTTCAGAAATGCCGAATTTATACCAGAAATTTCATATAGAATTTTTTTATTTGTTTAATGACAGACATTTTGGGATTACTTAAAGTAAAATTTCTTTTTCTCAAAATTTCCGGTATGAATTCGGTATCTCTGAATAAAAGAGAAGGCCAAATTGGCAAACCCTGTTCTTCACAGAAACTTTATTAGTATTTTTACCAGGATTCTAATAAAATTTAGTGGTGACAAGCAACACATTTTTTAAAGTAATGAAAAATGCATTTTTTCATATTCGATAGATTGACATGGTATCGACGATATCTGTAAAATATCCAAAAATCAATGTTATTTCTAAAGTGGATTTTAAAAGGCAATTTTATTGATTGCCGCTATCTTCCAAAACAGCGATTATTATAAATTGCTTGTAGAATCTCCAGAAAATGGTGTTACCGAGTTAATTTTTTATGCCAAAGTTTAACTTATGACTTGAGTTCTTTCACGTGGTTATTGTAAAATGAACTTTATGAACGGCTGGAAACGTTCAGAAATCGATTATTCATAAAAGTAAGTTTACATACTTTACAATTTTGGAACTAGAAATTTTATAATAATTATGAGAATTATGTAATTTTTTCCTTGTTCCACATATGAAACAAGCACCTTTTTGTTCAATAAATATTTATTTTTATATTCTAATTTTTTCTTTATACTTTTTACATGCTTAAAATGATGTATTCTAACATTTCAGTAAATATTTTTCCAATCGGAGTTGTTGCGTTACAAAAGCTTTAATATGAAGTACAAAAGTGTATAAGTAGTACTTACTGGCTATGGTCTTGAAGGTGGCTATGTAGGTGGACAGGATAATGGCGAGGGGCAGTAGGAACATGAGAAGAAGCGAGAGTGTGGTGTAGAGCTGCTCCTGCCACTGTGCCGTGTAGAAGCCGTACGTCACGCACTGGTAGAAGTCCTTATCCGTGAAAGGACCAAGCTGCACGCTGAAGATGAACACCTGCAGAGGAAGAGAGAGAAAACAACAAAGAATCAATAACAAGACAAAGAACTACCATCTACATGACCTGTTCAATAACGTTTCACCTATAAGATATCGCCAACGGAACTATGTGTTGTCGACGATTGACAGCGCCCATACCAGAAAAATCACCAGAATAGGTGACCGAGAGCACTGATTCGAAAGGTTCTCAGACATGTCCAAAGATGCTTCAGATACGAGGAGTTTTTTTAGCTATTAAAACATTTGTTGTCGACGTTTGGCAGTGCCACCTATCAGTAAAATCAGGAAAACATACGTACAAAGTGATTTCCGATTGGCAGGGTCTAAGAAATGGTGAATGCATAAAATGCATGTTTAAGAAAGTCTTGGCCAAGACAAATAATTCTAAAATATGATTTTCCTTTGATGTGATTTTATCGTAAACAGTTTGCGAACAAATACATGTTTATCGTTATTTTATTTTTTTTTAAAGACTGTACATCACATTAGAATCACAGTAAATGGTCGAAGTGTATTTATTTACGTAGTTTCATTTACTAAAAAAGCTTATTAGTGAAATCTTGAGTATATTGACTTTTGGATGATACTGTAGTTATTTATTATTATGCAGTTCAAATGCGTATTGTTGTATGCAGGGAGCGAACAATTGCATGTTTTTAAAATGCGAAATGAGTTCATTTTTGATTTGGATTCATTTTATATTCTACAACTACCTGTTGAATTTTCGAGAGAGAAAGAGATAAGATGAACTATGACTGCTACACTGCATTAGCTAATACATTCTAACTGATTACGTGTTAATTGATCCTTCTCGAATTACCTATAAAACACTAAAGGCACTATGAAGAAAATCTTGTGTGGATAAATATACACTAAAATCCAACGTTTAACACACAATATCGAACTGTAGCACAGTGAACAGACGTACGTTTCGAGAGTAACTTGAGCTTCATCATCAGTGTCAGTAAAAATAAAAATTATATCCCCCCAAAGACATGAAACAGAATCAAAAAACCCAAATGACCAACAAAAACACACCGAAAGCTCATCAAGCACGATCAACCAATTAGTTTAAGCAGGAAGTGATGCACTATGACACAGCAAATCAACCCAGAAAGGTGAGATGTAAGGTACGCTTGAAAAATAGTTGACCAGTGAGTTACCAAATTTATGAATATAAACTGCTTTTAAAAAAAATGGTAACTTCCTGGTCAACGATTTTACACATTTTTCAGGTTTTACACGATTTTAGTGATAGTCATATCTCAAGAACTAATGCATAGAATTTCCTAAAAACTTCATATTCTGTTAGACATTGAGATAAGTTGGAGATGATTATGTTTTCGTGTAAATCATATGAGACAGAAGAAAGTTTTGGCACTGGCACATCCGACTAGTTTTGTTCTTTAATAAGAGATTGTTCATAGTCTATATTTAACTAAATAAATATATTAAATTGGTGCAAAAGTTGATAGCATCTCATTTCTATTGGAAACACGCAGAAATAAATCAGTAAAAAACTTTGGAACAAGTTGTACTGATTGCAAAGTTTAGGGTTTCGTTCATCTCACGAATCCCTATTACTCTCGCTCCGTTGTCTGTCTGTCACAGAGCTATTCTCAGAAACTATATAACTTACAGAGTTGAAACTTTGTGTATATAGCTGAATACCATCTATGAAGAGCTCAAAATATTAAAATTTGAAAAATTCGTATTATTTTAATAAATAGAGATAAAAAAACCAAAATTCTAACAGCCTTTTCCTATTAAATATAAACATTTTTCGTTATAGCAGAGGCCAAAAATTAAAAATCCACGATGAAATTCTTTCTACAATACTTAATTTTCTATCAGACGATTTCCAAGTGAAAAATGAAAATGAAATAAAAAGTTTCACCAATTGAAAAAAAGATTAATATGAAATAAAATTGATTGACGTCATAGTTAAAATAAAACCGAAATTTTCAGAGATTTCTCAATAATACAAGGAGTATGAGTATGTGTATGTACACAAAGCAGATTAATATCACGTCATTAGAGAATTAAAAAGAAAATATAACGTCCTATTGGAAGTTTAACGGATTTTTTAAATGTTTGAGAATATCACAAAGTGCGTATCAATATGAGTAATAGAGAATAGTAAATATATGAGTTTGAGAAACATATTGAATCATGATAAAAGTCCGATTATGGAAATATTCGCATATTTTAACATTTTGAAGGTGTACAACATGTTTAATTTTGAAATTATTTTTTTAAATATCGCATTTAGTGCGCATGACAGATAGTATTATGACAGAATATAATAGCGGACTTAGCCCGCTATTGGGCTGGTTTAGATATTCGAAAAAAAGAAAAAATAGATCGGTAATTTTTTACTTCATAAAAAACATGCCTTTTTTTTTTTTTTGCTAAATGAAATTTATTTGGATTTATTAAAGAAAGGATAAAGTGTTTTGAAACGAATATTAAACGAAACCCTTTGAGCGATAATAGATCACGCCTACCCACTTGTTTTTACATATTCAGGGTGATTATATCATTAATCGTTTTCCCTCAAATTCAAAGTAATGAGCAACTCTGTAGCTCCGTGCAGTAAGTCTCAAAATCAAATGTTTGAAGAAAAAACCATTTAAAGTTAACTCTTAAAATAAGAAATTTGGATTTTGAAATTTTAAAAATCTAAGTTCGGCATTAAAGTTATTACCCAATCTAATGTTTTTCAAACAGTATATTTACACGGAATTGTGTAATTTATGACTTGTACCTTCGTTTGGAGGTTTCTATTTAAATGAAATATTCCCTCGACGTGTAAGTCTTTTGAATATAATACTTAATCGAAATTGCAAAGCCGCTATTCATTACACAATTCTTTACTTGTACTAAATTCCCTATAGGGATTTTCTACTTTAAGTTTCACGGAACAAAAAAATTGCGTTTTGCGAATATAAATTCGATTTCAAAGAGAGGTTGTCATTGAAATCCACGAATTATCGGGATGTGATAAATCCCCAGCTTAAAGGTGGAGTAGCAAATAAAAAATCGACCGCACACATAAATTTTGAAAACAAAGACTTCAAAATATAAAGAAGCTGTTTTGAGAGATCGTAAAACTTTCTTAACAAAAGCGGTTGGATGAAGAAGAAATATTTTACGTTTTGAAGTTACATATTGTTTGATTCAAAGGCAATATGCTTCGACTTACACTCTTTTTTAACACTTTCCAACATAGTTGAAAAGTGTTTATGAATTAGGTTTATCTGTCTGCCGCCTGCCTGTAGGTCTGTCTACCGTGTCCGTGTTCTAACTCGCGTAAATATACTTGATTACCATGCAATTATAACACCATTAAGCTTTACTATGTCACGTTCGTTATTGAAAATGAAGTGTGTAGCATATATAGTTTGTTTACAGGCATACTCAAAAGAATTGCATTACATTACGGTCCATGGAGAAAAAATGTTTGCGGTGCATTTTAACGATGTTACACTATTTGGAACATATTGAAATTGATATATATCACTGAGGTGTACTACGAGATGCTTACTGTAGAATAGTGCGCGTATAGCATTCATCGTTCATTTACAGAGACACAAAAAATTCAGTTACAGTATTTTATATGAGCAATAACTGCTGCAAATGCGTTTTCAATTATAGTACGTGTTTTATAATTTAATTATTTTTTTGCAAATTACTCGGTGTTTATAAATTTTATAGATCTTATACAAGGGTGTACAAAAGATCTCGAGTACATTTTCGCTTGTTCAAGGAAATTGTTGAGATGGGATTTTCAACTGTGTTATGGGTTTCCTACACTCTAAAAACGACATTTTCAAAACTGAGCAAAAAATACTCAAATCTGAGCATGTCGCATAGTTAAAATGGCTCCGAATCCAAATGACTCCAGTTTGAAACGTGTATAGACTTATTTCTGAAAACATGCACCCACTCAAGAATAAAACATCATGTCATCCTATTTGAGTATGTCCATGTTTCAAAAATGAGTATGAATTGACTTCTATGTGCTCATTTTTGAGTATGTCCATGTTTAAAAAATGAGTATGAACTGATCATAATCATTTGTATGTCTATGTTTAAAAAATGAGTCTGAACTGACCATAATCATTTGTAAGTATGTCCATGTTTCAAAAATGAGTATGAACGGATTTCTATGTGCTCCTTTTTGAGTATTTCCATGTTTTAAAAATGCGTTTGAACTTATCCTAATCCTTTTTGAGTATGTCCATGTTTCAAAAATGAGTATGAACTGACCTCTATGCGCTTCGTTGTGAGTATGTCCATGTTTCAATACTTCGAGTATTTCTGGTATGCCAGAATTGGAAGCATTTAGGTCATCCTGTTTGAAGCAAAAAGTTTCATAACAAAATGAAAACATCGATTTACTCAGATTTGAAAGTGTCATTTTTCTCGGTGTAACTGAACTAAATTTTAGTGTACTATACTATGTAGCAAGCTTTTTTCAACACTGGAAAAAAAATTGTTGATTTTACAGTATAATACAGTCATCCCATCTGCCAGTACTATACTATAAAATCAACTTTTTTTTTTTTTTTTCAGTGAACTAATACTTTTAAAACAGTATAGATACACGGTATTCTGTAATTTATGACCTGTACTTATATGACCTGTAGTTTATATTTAAATGAAATATTCCATCGACGTAAAAATCTTTTGAATAAATGTCATCGAAATTGCAAATCCACTATTCATAAAAGAGTTTTTTACTAGTACAAAAATCCCTATAGGGATTTCTTGTATTAAGTTTTACGGAACAAAAGAACACGTTTTGTGCATATGAATTCAGTTTCAAAGCGGGGTTGTCACTAAAATCTCCGAATGACCGGGATGTGATAAATACATGGCTTAAAGGTGGAGTAACAAATATAAAATCGACTATACAATACATTTTGAAAACAAAGATTTCAAAAAATAAAGAGACTGTTTTGAGATATCGTAAAATTTTCTTAACAAAAGTGGGCGGATGAAGAATAAATTATAAATAAAGAAAAAATTCGAGAGAAACTTTTGTAAGAATGTACTAAAAGGGAAAGAAATATGTTGAAGGACAATTGATTGAAGTAAGTACTTTTTAAAAAGAAATAAATTAAATTGCGAGGGATTTTTTTTATCAGTTTGTTTAAAAATAAAATGGATATACAATTTAAATCCAGATGCTTGACAAGAAAAGATCGATCAATGTCCTCCTTGGAATCGAACTTTTATCCATTCATATACTGTGCGTAACTGAAAAACATTTACCAACCATATTACGGTTCAATTGAAGAACATCAGCTTATTTCTGAAGCAAACAATGACCTTTACGTCATCCCATACGCGATATGACATTTTCGTACCTTTATTGGACAAATGTTTTTGCCCCTACAAAACTACAAAACATGTTTTGTTGAGTACATTTTGGTTGTTTTAGCAAAATTTAAGTAAAATTGAACCATTTTACTTGAATTAACAAAACATTTTTTGCTGACGATACAAATTTTTTTTTTTTTTGGAATTGCCAAAAAAAATTTTTTTTGTTGATTTAAACAAAATTTCCATTGACCTATATTTAAACAAAAAGTTTTGTTGGGTCAACCAAAGTTTTGTTGATTCAACAAAACTTTTTTCTGGGTGAAGATTTAAACGGAATGGACAGACAAACGAAGTAAAATAAAATCTTGTAAAAAGAAAAATATACAGTGTGTACTTATAAATTATTATGAGGGTTCCTTTACCTCATAACTTTTGTTTTAAGAACATGACGAAAAATATCAGATATATTATTTCTGTTGTCAACATCCCTTTTTCTATGCATTTAGGAAACGCAAAAAAAAGGAATGAGGTATCATTCGGAAGGTTTTTGAACCGGCTTCTGACATAGTACATTCACATTTCGTTGAAACGTGTATTTAACACTTTCCAAGATAGTTGAAAAGTGTTTATGAATTCGGTTTGTCTGTCTGTCTGTCCGTGCTCTAACTCTAGTAAATATTTTCGGACTGTCGTGCAATTGATATATGTTATTGAGGTTTACGATGGCCTGTTCGGTATTGAAAATGAAGTGTGCAGCACTTACAGTTTTTTTACATAGGGATACTCAAAAGAATTCCGACACATTACGGTCTATGGGGAAATATCATTTGAGGTTTATTTTAATGATGTTACAGATTTTAAAATTTATTGAAATTGATATATATCAGTGAGGTGTACTACAAGAGGCCAACTATATAATAGGTTGTGCATAGCACTTGTAGTTTCTTTACAGGGACACTCAAAAGAATTCCGTTACATTACGGTTTATGGAGAAAAATCGTTTGCTGTTTAATTTAATAATGTTTCGCTATTTCAAACATATTGAAATTGATATATATCACTAAGGTGCATGACAAGAGGCTCACTATAAAATATTATGTGTATAACATTCATTGTTCATTTACAGGGACACACAAAAGAATTCGGTACTTTTTGTTAGCAATAATTGCTGGAAGTTATTTTTCAGCTGCTGAACACGTTATTAAATTTAACTCATTTTTCGTCTATTACTTGGTGTGTATAAATTATATAAATCATATACAGGGCAGCACAAAAGTTCTCGAGTCCATTTTCGTTTATTGACGGAAATTGCAGAAGGGGAATTTTAAACTTTGCTACGCGTTTCCTAACTGAGCTAAAATTTAGCATTCTATATAGTATATAATACAAATCTATAGATCCTATACAGGGCTGCACGGAAATTTTTACGAAATTTTTTGGAATTTTTTACGAATAGTGTTGGTAATTCCTGAAATTAGGTTTTTAAATATGTTATGTGTTTTACAAAATGTTTATTTAGATATCGTTTTTCACCGTATTAAACAGTAAACATTTGTAAAATTATTGTGGAAGTGTTGGAAAGTTTTACATAATCTTGGCGTATGAGTTTTCGTTTTTGTTTGATTAAAAATTTGCTGTTAGTTAAATATTAAATCGGCATTGTTTTCATAAATGAAAGGATGGTTTTCCTCAAATGATGCTCAACAATGATTGTAAAAAATAAAGTATGATTTCTCCGCATGGGTTTATTTTATATTTATTGTTTTAAACAGCAAAATTGAAATGTTTAGAAGAAAAATACTCGATCGATCGATTGAAACATTTCACGTGTAGAATAAAAAATATACTTTTTATATTAGATTAAATTTTAAACGCATTCAATTTATTTTTCTATTTTTCATCTTTTTCCAAGGCACAGCCGTCTCAATACTAGGCCTGAGCACTGATTTAAAATGGCGGCTTCCGAAGGTGGACTTTTTAAACAATTAGCATTAGAAGTAAGCAGTTCTATGACTTAAATTTGAAATGATTCCAACTGCAAATGGTTTTCGATAAAATCTTATTCTAGTAAAGAAATATGCATAACTATTATATTACTAAGATATATTAAATAAATTAACGGATAACGCAAAAAAATTATCCACACCAATATATTTACAATTTAAAAAAAAATGTCAGCTATATAAAAGTATTAAAATATTTTTCACAGATTATACATTTATTAGTGAATGACGTAATGCAATTTAGACAGCAAAAAGAAATTATATACATAAACTTGAATCAAAGAACATTAATATGTTATTATGGCAATTCCCTACATTTTACAATATGCTTAAGTTTATTTCTATCTTGCATTAACATTTTTTTTTCTTTATCATGTGTTACATTTATTCATATTTAAGATAGTAAACTAAAATAAGGTATGTAGAACTAAAAAATCCTTTTAAAATTCATAAAAATATAAGTAATAAATATTAATATGATATCAAACTAATCATTTTAAAAAGTAAAATAAAATAAATCACTTTTTTAAGAGTAAATTAATTTTTAATCTTCTTTTTGTCAGGTTTTTCTTTGTTAAATTTGTTTTTGAATAATTGTTTAAAATCATTTTAAATATGGTAATAATAAAAGTAAAAAAAAAAAAATTAAAAATATCATGGGAACAAACTTTATGATAGTCGTTATCTTTTCACAATATTTTATATATTTTATTTGATATCAATAAACTTAGTTCATTTTCATTTGTTATGAATGCATTATAAGAGTCTATGTAAATATCAATAGTATATAAATTGTAGTATGCATAAAGTAGTATAAATAATACATATTAATCAAATTTTAATTGCTTAATAGGCGTACAGGCAACATTCTGAAAAAATACCCAAGCCGGAACTCGAACCCGGGTCACCAGTATAGCGCATTGACGTTCTACCAATTGAACCACTTGGGAACGACACTCGGCCTGGCACTTTCTCACATGTTGGCAAGGTTACAAACGCAGCACAAGATGGAATATTTTCCGTGAGCCACCAACCCTGGGGCAAACACGAAATCAAAGAAAATCCAGCATCGATAATTGAATAAATTCATATTTAATACTTTGGAAATTTTTCCATATTATTATGAATGTAAGGCGTGCGAAATATTCTATGGAAAAATTTCAAAAGTATTAAATAATAATACATATGTTAATATTTTTTTCCCTCATACCAAACTTTAAAAAAATTAAAATTGGGATTTTTTTTTTTTAAATAAGTCATAGTTACAGCAATTACATCTATTATCATTATTATTACCAAAATTCCGCAATCACCTCAAATTTGAGACCTTCAGAGCATGTTACATCGAAAGAAATCAACATTCAGAATTTCAGAAAAATTTGATATTTTTTGTAAATCATAGTAGCAGAAATGGAAGTTGAATTTGAGTCAGAAGATAATTAAATGTATAAATTCATTAATGTATTAATATCAGGTGTCGCAAATTCCTTAAAGCTATTTATTTCAATTTTTAAAGTCTTCCCATTACAATGTGTTCAACTGTAAGTTGCTTGAAGTATAGTGATAGAGATTTTCATCCAAATTGAAAAATTTCCACCCTCCTCGAAAAGAAATCCTGAAGATGTATGCTAGTTATTATTATTATAACAATATTGTTATTAATATATATTACTGGCAAATACACGAAATAATCATTATTAATTATGCTAAAAGTATAAATACTGAATAAAACTATACATTTGTGTAAACAAATTTGCTTGCTTTCCAACTGAAGACAACATTGGTATATACATATTATTAAATTACCTATCTTAAAGAGCTAATTACAAACCTCATATACCTATTTAAAGAAAAAAAGTCACTTCAAATATCAATTGAAAGGATACATTCTTAGGCCTTAAACATATACCATTCTAATTATTTATAATACATTCTTAAAAACTGTTCCGAATCATAATTTAAAATATGTTATACAGGATAAAAACGAAAGTATAAACCTTTCGAATTTCTACGAAAATTATATTATTTATCCGTGTTTTATAAATTTGATTTTTTAACTATTGAAATAATTAGCCTAATAAATAGTATTTTACAAGCACTGTTTATTAATTAAAAGAATATATATATCAGAAAAGTAAGAGTTCTAAACGATTTTAAGCATATCGATAATATACTTGTTTAAATAGATATTCTGGTGTATTTAATCAAACAAACAATAAGTAATATGAACTGAAAGAATACATTGTTAAAAATCTGTACACGATAGCCACTTGTAATACATCTTTTAAAGCTGATATGTAAATATTTTTGCATCTTATCGGGAAAATATTCCGGATTAGCAAAATTTATTTTTTGAATTAAAATGAACTTTCTTACGCTTTAAATTCTATTTTTGCATCTTAAAAATTTCCCTATATGGTATCATTAGTTAATCGGCAAAAGATCATATGATATCGCTATGAACTAAATGCATTTTTTAAATTATGAATTAGAAAATACCGAGTTAATAAAGTATTTTTTTTTTTTTAGAAATTATTAAAGTAAATTTAGGAATTAATAAAATGCATCACTAGAACTGTAATTAAATAAAATAGGACATATTTAACACTTTTGGAAATTTTTTCCATAGAAAATTTCAAACGCCTTGCATTTATAAAAATCAAATTTTAATTGCTTAATAGGCGTATAGCCAACATAGTGAAAAAGTACACAAGCCGGGACTCGAACCCGGGTCATCAGTACAGCGCATTGATGTTCCACCAGCTGAACCACTTGGGAACGATACACAGCCTGGAACTTTCTCACTAAATGAATACTCCACTGAAAATACTCCATCTTGTGCTGCTTCTGTAGCCTTGCCAACATGTTATAGTGAGAAAGTTCTGAGATATAGTGAGAAAGTCTAGATGAGTATCGTTCCCAAGTGGTTCAGTTGGTAGAACATAAATGCGCTGTACTGATGACCTGGGTTCGAGTCCCGACTTGGGTACTTTCTCACTATGTTGGCTATACGCCTTTGGTTATTATGAAATAGGACATTTTAAAAAAATTGGATAGTTTTGAGATTTTATTTTCTATATGTTGTGATGTAATATGTTTTATACAGTAGATCATCTTTTTTATCTTTTTTTCCCCTAAAAATAGAGAGAAATTTAATTTTATGCTTTTTTAAAAAAGTTAATGGAATGTTTTTCAATGTAAAATTCAAAAGCTGTATAATTAATCAAAATGTATGAAAGTTCTTTTTAATTCAAATAATAAATTTTGCTAAATGGGAATATTTTCCACTATAAAATGCAAAAATATTTACCTATCGAGTGTGTAACTAATTAAAATGTAAGAAATTTAGTTTTGTTTAAAGACGAAGCATTGCTGTTTAATGATTTAACAATAGAAATTACATTTAATTACAATTATAATTTAAATTACAATTAATTTTTCTTTGTAAGAAGCAAAAATATTTATATAGCAATAGTATAAATAACTCAGTAAGAAGATAGTTTTTAATTTAAAATATAATGTTATTTGCATCTTACAATGGAAAATGAATTGCAATTTAAATTAAAATTATAATTAAATGTATTTTTATTGTAAAATTATTAAACAGCAATGTTTAGTCTTTAAAGAAAACTGAATTTCTTAAGTTTTAATTAGTTACACACTCAATATATACATATTTTTGCATTTTTAAGTGTAAAATATTCCCCAGCAAAATTTATTATTTGAATTAAAACGAACGTTTGTACATTTTAATTAATTATATAGTTTTTGAATCTTACAATGAAAAATATTAGCATAAAATTAAATTTCTCTTTATTTTTAGGAAAAAAAGATAATCTACTGTATAAAACATATTACATCATAACATTTAGAAAATAAAATCTCAAAAACTATCCCATTTTTTTAAAATGTCTTATTTAATTTAATTACAGTTCTAGCAATGTATTTTATTAATTTCCAAATTTACCTAATAATTTCTAAAAAAAAAAAAAAATAGTTTAATAACTCAGTATTTTCTAATTCATAATTTAAAATTGCATTTAGAGCAAATAATTTCAGATATTTTCTCATATTTGTGTACAATTTTTCCTATATGGTAATCAGTTACGTTTTTCCAGATTCAACTGGATTAGAGTTCCAACATAGGTAGTTAGTTAGTCTATACAATCTGTTTTATCTACAAATTTTAATCTGTATTAGCTAACAGATATTAACATTTAAAGAGACGGGCTGTGAACTCATGCACCATAAGTTGTTAAATCCTAAATGACAATTTTGAATGACAACTTTGAATTATATCTTTGTTTAATGCAATGTCCGACAACAGTATAAAAGTAATAAACACAAAAATTGTATTTAAAAGAATCCTAATTTAATTAGAAATAATATAACATGGACGGTTTGGCAACACAAAGACACGGACGGCTTACTCCACTCACCAACGCCTTTTAAAGCGTAAATATCAACTTTTGATGCTAAAGAAAAACTTTGTCTAATGTCTAGTCATAGTATAATCGTAATAGACATAACATTTATAAAAGAAAAGTTTAATTAGAAAATAAAATAAATATATTACACAAATATACGGGGGGATATTAAGTACACCAGTGGTGACTTACCAACTCACATAATCAGAAAGAGGAGAAAAAATAACTTTAACTTTAAACATTCACTGAGAAAAATGACACTTTCAAATTTGAGTAAATCGATGTTTTCATTTTGTTTCAAATAGGACGATCCAATGCTTTCAATTCTGAAATACCAGAAATACTCAGAATATTGGAACATGGACATACTCAAAACTGAGCATATGGAGATCATCTTAGACTCATTTTTGAAACATGGACATATTCAAAAATGATTAGAATCAGTTCAAACTCATTTTCGAAACATGGAAATACTCAAAATGAGCACATAAAAGTCGGTTCATACTCATTTTTGAAACATGAACATATTCAAATATGTTCACATGCACATGATGTTTTATTCTTGAGTGTGTGCATGTTTTCAGAAACGAGTCTATCCATGTTTCAAACTTGAGTCATTTTGATTCGGAGCCATTTTGACTGTGCGAATACTCAGATTTGAGTATTTTTTGCTCAGTTTTGAAAATGTCGTTTTTAGAGTGTTGGTTGAAGATTAAGCAGACGTTGGGAAGAGGATAAATGGACCGCAAATGTTAATTACGTAATCATTTTGGAATCTAGAACTGTTTTTAGGGTTTGCTACTTAAAAAATAAAAACGGAATCCTTATAAAATCCTTCGTGTGTCTGTCTGTCCCCAGAGCCCTTTTTCTCGTAAACTATGGGACGTGGAAAGTTCAAACTTGGGAAAGTTATAAAGCTTATTAACCCACACATTTTCAGAATATTAACTATTCATAAATATATCTTGGAAAAATGTAGGGGATCTAATTAAGTTACTTGAAAAAAAATATTTTTGTACATCGTGTGAAAGATCTTGTAACACCAAACTGAAAAATATATCTGATTCAATTTTAGGTATTATATTTTCAGAGATATCGTCGAAAGTGTACAGCAAATATGTGTCCCTTCCCTCCTATTTCCTATTCTACTGAAACTAAAATTATGAAAATAATAGCGGTAGTAGGAGTTTGTTAATTAATAAATAGTAATTAATAAATTCAATGCACGGAATACTTTGAGCACGAGTTACACTCACACTTACCAATTGGTTTCACTCAGTGACGTACTCAGTACGCCGCCTGTGTTTTAAAGGTTAATGTACAGATTACTGTAATGATAAACTGTTTAAGAACTCACCTGTGGCAGACTGAAGATTCCGCTGATCGTCCACACGCACACGAGGCCCATTCGGACGCGGTGCTTGGCGCGCACTCGGCTCATCGGAAAACGGACGGCGCTCAGGCGGTCGAAGCCGATCAGCACCAGCACGAAAGTGGACACGTACAGGCTGAACATCTGCATGAACTTGACGCCCTTGCACAACACGTTTCCCCCGTACCAAGCAACGGACAGGGTCCACAGGGCATCCGCCAAGATGCAGAACAACGAAACGAGCAGGTCGGCAAGGGCTAAGTGGAACAGGAGCATATACAGAGTGGATGTGGAATGTCTGCCCGTCCTCAAGATGGAAGTGAGCGTCGCTATGTTGCCCACCAGAGAAAAAAGGGCGATCAACAATAACACTATTACCCTGGTTAGGGCCGACTGCTGAAAGGTTGGAGCCCGATGATAGGCCGGGCTGCAAGAGGTGTTTATAGAACAGTTACTGTACGTGTCGTTGCAATCAAGATTACACGAAGAGATGAAGGAACAGTTACTGTAAGTGTTTTTGTTGTTGAGATTAAGCGAGGAATTGATGGAACAGTTGTTGTGGTAATCGAGATTATGAAAGGTCATATTCTGGAGAAGGATATCTTCATCTTCCATGGCGTTTGGATGCAACCCCTCTTGTTCTTCCGTTACGACCACGTTCGACACGAAAGGTGTAAAAGAAAGGAGGCTCGCATAACCAGTAATGGTCTCAGAGTCATGTAGCTCGCGAGATCTGTTGTAAGGTTCAACAGTACTTAAAATAGACTCAAACTTTTGCAAACAATCCATGTGAGTCATGAGTTCATAGACTAGTAATATAAGAACGTTTTCGAAATATGTCGTTGAAACCTTCATCCTAAATTTTGGCGTTATCTTAAAAATTCTAGTTAAAACTCTGTTGGCGATAAGTAAATTTTGGCATAAGATATTCTTGACGATGTATAATAAAATTATACTTAAAACTCTAGACAGTTTTTGTCTGAAAATAATTGCTGTAGAAGACGATAGATTTGAAATAATAATAATAATAAACGGATCCATAGCCTTTTATCGAGATGTGTTGTAAGGTTGAACAATACATACACAGACATTTGCAAACAATTCATTGGAGTTTGAAATTCAAATACCAATAAAATAAGCTGATTTCGCGAATTGTTCAATGAAATCTTTCGTTTTGGCGATATTTTAAAATGCCGTTTAAAGCTTTTTTTGACAATAAAAAAATTTGGCATGCTAATCTTGACGATACCTTTCAAAACTCAAGTTAAAAAATTTTACAGTTTTTCGTTTCAAAAGATTTGTTGCAGAAGATCATAGATGCGAAATAATAATAGAAAATGAAAGAGTCATTGTGCCCTTTAGCAAGATGTATTGTAAGAATCAAGAGTTACTTCTAATATCCTGAAACTTTTGCAATTAACCCATTACAGTCACAAATTCAAATAACAATAACGTATGAACGTTTCGTAAATATTCATTATTGATTTTGTAGATATATTAAACCTTTTCAGGCCTAATTGATATAATATCTAATCTTTAATTATAAGATGGGGACGTTTTATCACTTATACTGACCGATTTATCACATTCTCCAGTTATATTAGGTCCGTGCAATTCATCATTGAATTTCATCAGTGTAGTTTTTTTTCATTTGGGAAAATAAATTTAATAATGCACATTTAATTATTTCGAATGTTTAGAGAACCATATTAAAAGATGCTTTTGTCGAGGGTTTCAATCAAGATATCCATCAGCAGTTACGTCTACATAGGTTCCATTCAATAAAACTCACATAAGATATTTTCCAGACAAAAGCATGTTATGAATGTATTCCTTATATATCTTTTAAAATCCTGAAATCAATGATTTCTTTAATAAAAAATAAATAACTTTGAATGTGTTAAAAATCCATTCAAAAACTACTGTTAAAAGACTTTACAATTTTTGTTTCAAGAGATTTATTATAGAAGATAATAGATGTGAAATAATAAAAATAATCCATTGCTCTTTAATAAAAATGCGATTTCGAATCATGAAATATTTTGAAAGAAATAGTTTTTGAAATGTCATTTACTGGGTCTTCTCAAATCTTCACATATCCGTAAACAAAACTCACAAAAATTTAAATTTTTCCTCCACATATTCTGACATGTTTGAATTTCATATCCTTCGAGAAATGCAAATTTATACAAAATATTATAGTTTATTTACATTCTTCAGTTCATTTTCAAATGTTTTTATTTGGAATTCATATGCTTGTATAACTAAAAATGATCAGAAAAATATTTTTTCACTATCTTTACGAATGGTTGACAGAGAATTTTCTGACAAATTTATCGAATCAATATTTTACGTTTAAGGGGAAAAAATCATATGAAATTTGAAAGAATAAATGCTGAATTTTTTGCCGAATAATAGGCATGTAATTTATTTTTTAATTATTATTATTACTATCATATAAATACTTATAAACACGAGTTTCGTTAATAATTATTTTTCATTGCTCTTAGCGTCATTCAGATTATAAACTGTTAAAATGAAGTTCTTATATTTTTTTAATACCATGGGCATTTCACTATCGTAAAAAAATAAATAAACAGACAGTAAAATTTTAGAGTTTAAGCAAATGCATCGCAATAAACTTTAAAATTACATATTTAAAAAATAACAAGTATCATTGTTTCGCCGACTGAAAAATATACTCGAGCAGTCTAAAAACCCATTTCTTGCACTTAGCAACAAAAATTGAATTGTATTTGCATGAAATACTTTAGTTTTTTATGGCCAAGACATCTTACGATGCAAAAATTTTGAAAATTAAAATTTTCGAACTCATTTTTAAAACTCTCTTTCGAACTATATTATTTACTCAAAGAAAGAAAAGAAATTAATAAATAAAAATTAATTATATATAGATTCTTATATATTTAAATATATATTATTATATAATAAATATATAATTACTTAAAAAAAATAATTTTTTTCGAAGTCAATTTACCTTTTTATTTTTCTAAATACATTGTTTGAAATTTTCTTTAAATAAAGTTCAGTTGCTGAAGCATACTTACATTCCCCCCCATAAATATTAGTTACTAATAATATCACTGAAGTTATGTAAGAAATATTATAAATCCGATATTATTACATGAATAAAATGTTTCCGTTACACACTCTTAAACATTTAATTAATCTTACTATAAAATATTTTAGGAATATTTTAACAAATAACCTATTTTGCGTGCTCCAGCGATTATACTACTAATAAAATATCGATTTTCCTACCATTTGAACATACAAAAAAGGAATTCATCTTCTTTCAAATTAAAATTTACAATTTTGTTTTCCAAACTAGAATATTGTCGAAATTTTATTTTTTGCAGGTGACAAATAATTTTCTTAACATTAGAGTTTTCGTAAATTTTAAAATCGACTTGTTGGTATATTTTTTTCAAATTGAAAATTTCTGTTTTTCCTTTTCAAATTAGATAGTGGCCAACTTTAATTCAAGTTTTCCAATAAACAAATTCAATAAAAATAAAGCGTCAAAAATTTTTATTGAATGTATTTTACTATCATAATGCCATTAAAATATTGCATGATGAACGGAAAATTTTTGCCATTCATAATTACTAAATACATAGCTTCATAATAAAGGGTTTGAGAATATTTCAAATAATAAGTTACTTAACCAAAATTTATTTCAAATGGTTCTCGTGCTTTTTCTGTAAAATAGAAAATTTACTTACCAACTGAAGATATTGTGATATTTTAAAAAGATTTTGTTTATTCAAACGCTAAACTATTATCATAGTAATAGTTATCTTATATATAATCCTTTTTTCAAGGTATCAATTAGCAAGCTGCAGAATCGAGCATACTAACTGGTTCAACGTTTATTTCATTAATAAAAAAAATTACTTCTATGAAAACACACTGATGTTCTTTAAGCGATATTTTATACATCCGAAACTTAAATTATTATCATGGCGATAACTCTCTTAAACATATATCTTCTTTCTAAGGCATGAAAACTGCAGCGTTCAGTATACTAATGTATCCAATATTTCTCTCATAAACACAAAGGTGACTTATTATCTGAATACATCTCGATTTCTTGAAAACACCTTTATTTATCAGGCATTGAATTAGGATTATCACGAAAACTTATCTAAATAAATTCTTTTTTCAAGGCAGCAATTAACAAGTTGCAGAGTCTAGAGTACTAACAGGTTCTCTTATTTTTCATAAATACAACATTCACTTAACATCTGAATGTATATTAATATATACAAAGCAATACTTCATTTATTTAAAATATGAAAATTTATACAAGCAATTTCCTCTTTTTTTGTCATTTAATTAATAAGCTCCAAAATTATAACTCTGTCGAATATTTATTTCGTGAAAACAAAGTTTACTCCTCATGTGAACTTATCTCGATTCTCTTAAAATCGATAATAATTTCATTTATTCTGTCATTATATTATATTACATTATATTATATTTATAGCATTAAAATTTGCGTAAACAATTAAGCTTAATTATTAAGCTCTATCATGCTAATTGATCGAAGATTTCTTTGATGAAAACAAAGACTCATGTGAACATATCTCGATTTTTTAAAAATCGAATCAAAATTTCTTCATTTAACCATCGAATTATTACTATCATCAAAACTTATGCAAATAAATCCCTTTTTTTTCAGTTATCAGTTAAATTTTAGAGTCCATCAGGACGAAATATTTCTCTGATAAATACTAAGTTTACTAATTATCTCAACTTATCTCGATTTCTTGAAAAAATTTGTTCACTTATCCAAGCAATAAATTATTCACGAAAAATTTCTTAAATTAATAAAATTTCTTGCTTTTCTACCAGTAACGGGTGCAATACCTTTTATGACATTTAATTAATAAACTCCATAATACTAACTGGTCGAACATTTCTTTAATAAAAACAAATACTCATGTGAACATATCGTGATTTTTTTTTACCAAATCGGTATTTCATTTATTCAACCATTAAATTATTACTATCATTAAAAATTACGTAAGTAAATCCCTTTTTTTCCAGGCATCACTTAAACTTTAGTTCATCCTAAAAACGGGCGCAACACTTCTCCAATAAATACAAAGTTTATTAATCATCTCAACTTATCTCGATTTCTTGAAAACGCTTTTTCACTTATCCAAGCAATAGTACATTATTCATGAAAAATTTCTTAAGCAAAACTATTTTCTTTTTAAGTCATTCAGTTAAAAAGCTGACGAGTCGCGTATTCTCCAAGCTGTTTTCCCGAGCCGGGATCGTATAGAGAAGAATCCGGGAGAGGGGAAAGATTCCATAGAAATGAATCGTCTGCTCTCGGTTTTTGGTATTCTTCTCCAAGTGCCGCTGCGACACCTGTCGGAAAATGTTAGGCACGGAGCATCTGGAGAAAAAAAAAGCTTAAAATGACGACACAGTGTTGCGAAGATGAAAAGAGGATTCTCGCAGTTATAAATATTTGTTTATTATAGAAGTTTCTATAACTTTTAATACATACAGGGTGTTCCAAAAGATTTGTAACGCGCTTAAAAATTTTTACCTGTTGGAGATACGTAGGAAATTTAAATTGCAAAAGTGTTCAAAATAAAGTGGGATTTAACATTTATGTGGCTGAAATAGCCTTGCCATTAACTTTTAAAAAGTTACACTTTTTAAATCTTTATGCAGTTTTTGGGTTCTATAAGTTGTATTTAGAAATATTTTCTCCGTCTTCTGACAAATACAACAATAAAAAATCCATGCTTCTACAAGAAAAACTCTCAAAGTTATGATGAATTTTATTAAAGAGTTTTCCGGCATTAAAAACGGATAGACGACTTTTTGTTTATGTCAGAGAGCTCCGAATTTTTTAATAAAATTCAAAGTATTATAACTCCATAACTTTTGGTTGTAGAAGAATGAAAAATTTAGTGTTCTAATTTTTTTAATACCGCTAACCAGGCCCCCTACCTGCCGGGCACGAGTGCCGAACTTGACGAGTTACTACATGGGCGCGGGGCGATATTAGCATGATCACAGTATGGCTGTGATCCACCTTGTTGGCATCGCTGCAGTGCTCTCTACACTGTAAAAAATGACCAATGTTTCTTATTTTATGAATATATAGTATAACCACGATCGAAAATATAATATAATCTTCTGAGTTATCCGACATTCCGAATAGTGTGTTCCATTGTCTTTTGAGAGAGAATCCCCATCAGAAACCAATACATTTTCAAAATTTAAATAATTATTTATAAAAACAAAGTATTTTTCGCTGCCCGTATTTTTCAGAAATGTTTCCGAAGGGTTTTTATAGTGTATTCATGAGTGTCCTCAGCCTAGAATACCTGTTTTTCGAATGCTATCATTTCTCAAGTAAACATTTTCATGCTCAAAAAATATGTTTAACAGACAAATAGGCAAAATTAACAGCGTTAACATTAACATTAAAATTAAGATTATTTCTTTACTCTTTCATGTATAAATTAACTTACGCGGCTGAAAACGTTTACTGGAGAATGGATGGCATTCGAAAATCAGGTATTCCAGGCTGAGGACACTCATTAATACATTATAAATCCCTTCGGAAACGTTTCTGAAAAATACGGGCACCGAAAAATACTTTGTTTTTATACATAATTCTTTAATTTTTTTAAATGTATTGGTTTCTGGGGATTCAAAAGACAATGGAACACGCTATTCGAAATTTCGGATAACTCAGGAGATTATATTATATTTTCGTTCGGGGTTATAGTATATTTTCATAAAATAAGAAACATTGGTCATATTTTACAGTGTAGTGATTTGCTATAGTTTACTTTGTTTGCCGGTGCATCGTTTCTATTTAACTTTGTTGAATTGGCGATTTATAAAAAGCAAAATTAAATAAAAAAGAAAACCGCCCAGTTAAACTGAGGGCATTGAGCTCACAGGCTATTCACACTAATTGTATATTATACTCTTATTTCAAAGAATTTAAAATAAGCCCCTCGAAAAATAAAGAAATCGACAATATATTAAGGGGGATCATCCCCCCGTTCCCCCACCCCCTTATAGTTAACAATTGATCCCCCAAACCTAATCAGGGAAGCCTTTTATTACAATGAACATATATACTAAATTCGAAGCAAATCGGATAATTCTGCATGAAAAACCCATTTATCTAAATTAAGGGGGATTACCCCCCCCGTATCCCCCTTTATACTTAACCAATGAACCCCAAGACTAACCATGGAAGCTCCTTACCACAATGAGCCTATATACAAAATTTGAAGAAAATCGGATAATTCTCCATGAAAAACACATTAATCTAAATTAAGGGGGGAGGATAAGCTCCCCCCCACTTTACCCTCTTTATACTTAACCAAAGAACCCCCTAAACTAATCAGGAAAGCGCCTTATCACAATGAACCTATATACAAAATTTTAAGAAAATCGCATAATTCTGCATGAAAATTGCAGTTATCTAAATTAAGGGGGGGCAGCCCTCCGTTACCCCCTTAATACTTAAACAATGAATCCCCAAAACTAATCAGGAAAACGCTTTATCACCATTAAACAGTATACAAAATTTGAAGAAAATCGGATAATTCTGCATGAAAAACCCATTTATCTAAATTAAGGGGGGATTAGCCCCCCCTTTCCCCCTTTATACTTAACCAATGAACCCCCAAAGAAAATGGGATAATTCTGCATGAAAAACCTATTTATCTAAATTATGGAGGGTTAGCTCCCCATTTCCCCCCTTTATGCTTAACCAATGAACCTCCAAAACTAATCAGGGAAGCGCCTTACCACAAGGAACCTATAAACAAAATTTGAAGCAAAACGGTTATTTCTATCAAGAGTTATCGCGTTACGTACATACATACATACATACATACATACATACGTACGTACGTACGTACATACAGAACCGGCGGGCACATAAGCTCTCAGGCTTTGATAGCCTGTGAGCTAAAAAAGGAGAAAGAAATTGGTCTCGTAATTTAGAACCTTGATCAGGTGACGAGAACTTCACCTGACTGTTCTACTTATCAGAGCACGGAGAAAAATATTTATAAATACAAGTTATAGGAACCAGGAACTGTAAAAAAAAAATTAAAAAGGTGTAACTTTTTGAAAGTTATTGGCAGAACTACTTCGCTCACATAATCTTAATTGCTATGTTATTTTGAAAAACTTTTGTAATTTATATTGCCTACGTATCTCCAACAGATAAAAAAGTAGTCGTTGGAGGTCACCGTAATACTTATCCATCATGGATATGCATACTATAAAATAGGAAAATAAAACATGTGTAAACTATTTATAAAATGCATTGCCATTCGAATAAAATCGGGGGTTGATGACGTCCTAAACTTTAAATGCTCTATTACTGAATTGCGTAAAAGAAACATCCTTATAACTCTAAAATTGAGAATCCTATTAACTATAGGTTTACTGCGTTGGATGAAGCGTCTCATTTCCAATTAAAACATATCTTTGAATTGAAATTTGAATGAAATGCAGGGTTGCGAAAAATCGAAGAGTGTAGAAAATAGGATTCAAAATATCTCGGCAACTCATGATCCGATCGATTTCTTTCTTTATGCAAAATTTATGTTTTTTATTGTCTTTTATAGTCACTCCTTAAAATAAACCATTTCGAAAATTTCTATATACCTTTTATCAGAACGAATAGTTCGAGAGTCCGAAAAAAATATTTCCGGATAATCGAGTTAATGAATTTCAATAGGCTTCTTTTCATTATTACATATTAAGTTATTTCAAGTCTCTATCTCAATTTGTTCCGGAGATAGAGCGTTTACAGGCACACAGACACGGATGGCAATTTTTTTTTTCTAAAAATATGTTTTTCGGAATCTCCAGTGTCTGAAACATGTGAATCCATCAATTTTTTTTCCCGATTTTTAAAATGATTACAAGACTTACCCTATACTACGCATGATGAGTAAGTAATAAAAACGCATTCCAATCTTTTCAAAACAGATTACATTACATTTTTCTACTTCGCAAAAAAAAGTTTATTTTCATTCTCTTTGAATGATGCAAACTCTCGTAGAAATATATTTCCTTAGGAAATAAATAAAACGGATTTTTTTAAAATTTGAACTTCAAGACAGTTTGTAGAAAACAACAACAACAACAACAACAAAGTATTATGTAAAAATTTTTAAAGGTTGCATTGTTAAAATATTTCAGTTAAATCCAAAATACCCTTGAACTTTAAGCTTCGGTTTTTGCAAAGCATCATAAAACTAGTCGGATGTGCCAATCCCAAAATATCTCACACAAGTTTCACATACACTAAAAAGAATCAGCACCCATTTATATCAAGGTCTAACTCCATCTAAAGATTTATTAAATTGATGAAAAAAAGAGCATTAGTTCTTGAAATAGGACTGTCACTAAAATCGTGTCAATCCTGCAAAATGCTGCATAGCAGTGCCACCTGCTGGGCGATTTTTACCAAAAACTAATCAGCACCCATTTATATCAGAGACTAACTGATTATAAAGTTTTATTAAATTCCGAACATCAGTTCTTGAGATAGAGCTATTGCAGAAATCGCGAAAAATGCACCTGCTGGGCGATTTTTACCAAAAACGAATCAGCACCCATTTATATTAGGGACTAACTGAATATAAAGTTTTATTAAATTCCGAGCATTAATTCTTGAGATAGAGCGCCCACAAAATTTTTGTCACATACAGACAGACAGACATTTTCTAAAAAACAGTCCAATCGTGTTCAGGACCTTCTAAAGCGTATCAATCCGTCGAAAACCGGAAGTCGAAAATTTTCATTAATCCAATACTTTCTTCTTGTAAAGATAGAAGAAAGTAAAAATCAAAGCAATAATAATAATAATAATAATAATGTATTATTTGATCTAAAATAACTTAGTAACTAATTTAGTAACCCTTCAGCACTAATTGGTTCATTTTTTTAAACAATTAACATTTCCCTAGCTATTTGTTCAAATTTGATGAAAATTGTTTGCCCTCATTTTTATTATGGGGAGTTTGAATATGTAAAAAAAAAAAAAATGATGCCACCAAACTTTTAAAAGTTTGGTAAAATTATAATGTGTTGCTGATGTTATTATATGATCTTGAGAAAAGAGATACATGTATGAATAAGTTAGAAAATGTACGTTAAACGTGACATATGAGGTGCGTTCGTATTATAACTAGTTTTACAATGTAAAGAAATCATCTTTATTATTTCAGTGAAATGAATTATATCGTCTGTTATGAACGAAATGAGCATGCCTTTATTTTCTTATTTCGTAAGCCACGTTTATAGATGCGAATTTTTTTTCGACACCAGACAGCGCTGCAAAATTCACCAGGGAGATCTTGCTTTGCGAAGGATTACTTCCATGGTTTAATATATTTCTATGACTCACGATGAACGAATCTCTTGTGTTTATTTACTTTAACAGATTGAGATTGGGCTGTCAACCGAGTTTCAACTGAAGATATCTCAGAATCTATACATTTTTTAATGTAACTTATAAAATTGTAACTCTAAAAATGTAACTTTTATGCAATTTTAATTGAAAAAAATAATTTTGAATAAAAATAGCCGCTTGGCATATGAAAAAAGAAGTGGTCAGCCCGTATTTGTTTTCTTTAGTCACATGACTTGCGCTTTTACTATATAGATTACGTAGGATAGGATTTAATAGAACGAAGAAAACTTTTATTAATATATTTTCAAGTTTTGATTCGATTTTCATAAAATTTGAAATACTCGACAAAATTCTGCAACTATTCTGTATATTAAATTTCAAGCCATTCGTTTGGGTAGTTTTTGCGCTGTTATATGCGGGACAGACACACGAACGGACCAGACGACGACTATAGGTGCTACGTTTTTATATAATTACGAGCTCACCTAAAAAGTTGAATTAGAAAGGTATTTTTATTACTTTATTTAATTTAACTTGGTTCACGTATGTAAAGTTGTAATTTTATAATCGATGCTTCATGCACTTCCCAATGTGCTAGAGTTTTAGAAATAATGTGCGTTGTGTGCTCCCGAGGAAAATACCATATTTTCATATTTCATAACTTAATTATCAATTAATAAATTAATATATTAATTAAATTTTGGTTATACGTTGAAAATAATTTAGAAATCCTAGATAGTTTAAATAATTTTCAGGCAAGGTGTTTTAAAAAATATATTGCCACGTGACGCAATAATAAATGTTTGTTTGTTACAATATTGTAAATTAAAATTTGCAGTAATATACAAAAAATGCTTTTTTTCTTTCCTGTTGCCATATCATAACAAAAAGTTCAGCAAAAATGGTGACCACTAAAAGATTTAAAACAAAAAAATTATACAAACAAATTCGAAATTCAATTTTTTTTTTTGTTTAAGTGTTAGGCCTTGATGCAAAGATTCCGGAGCATATTTTTTGTTTCCCCCCCCCCCCCTCTTAAAAAATGGCTGAGATAGAGCATTTTGAAATTCTAGGGGGGCTGACATTTTGAAACAAGACAGCAGATTAAAACAAATCTGGGATTAATTTATGAGTTTTAGTCAGCGAGATTTCTCGCAAATTATCTTTCATCGTTGTAATCATTTTTCCAATCATACGCATAAAACTTATATTCATATCTGTTAGCGTTAAATTCTTGCGAAGCTTGGAGACACTTGGCGAAATATCGCCAAATTTGGATACCAAAAATAAGTGTCCATAAATGAAGGCAACTTAGCTATAGCTGATTAATTTGGTGAATTTCTTACTAGTATTAACCAATCTTCTGTAACCAGGTTATTTGTATTTTATCTTGCTGCTTTCGAATAACATTAGCTAAAATTTTAAAACGAAGATTTTGGAAATCTACATTTTTCTCTCGGTACTGGCCGGAAGGAATTTTATTATTTTACAACAATTCTATAATTTTGAACATTTTTGTATTAAAAGCATGTTACTTAAAATTTTTTAGTTATTAGTCTTACTTCCTTGCATTATTATAAAAGAACAAAAAACACTGTTTATTTTCCTTTATGAACTTTCCTTTAATTTAATTAAATCTATAACAGTGAAAGTATAGTCATTTAAAAATAAAATATTGCATTTTTAATAATATTTCAAGCTTTTTTCTTTCCCGTAAAGAAAATGTCTCGCATCCGTCATAAATCTACGTTCAGGGAATAAAATAAAGCAATTTAAAATTGAACAAACCTTTTCGAAAATAACTTATCAGACATTTGACTTCCTATTATAAAAGATGGAGAGAAAAATCTTCAGCGCTTCGGCGAGCAATTTTGCATGAATACCGATAAGAAATTTCATATTTACTCGAAGTCTTCATTCTTTGCTAGAATTTATTTGCAATTTGAAACTCTTTAGAGATAACTGCACTCCCATAATGTTTCTTCTGTTATCATATATAAGATATTCTGTCGTAAGTTATTGCGTTAGGTTAAATAAGTTATTTAAAAGAGTTACTTACTAAAGTTGTTACAGTAATCCCTCGTTATATTGCGCTGGTCGAAATACAAAGAAAACAAAACAAAAACAATGTATCCAAATGAACGATGTACCGAGGGTAATAAAGAAATTGATAATCTATAAATAAATGTTTTGCACATGTCGCTGAAACGTTATTTTATACACATATTATAATTTTCTTATAAAAACAAATGGTACAGAATTACACTTATTGTAAATGACGTTCAATAAAGTTGCTTAAAAAGACAGTTACAGGAAGAACTTATTTTATAGAGGAAGACACGCAAAAAGAGTGATATATCCGAATGAGCGATGTAATGAGGCGCGATATATCGAGGGTATTAACGAAAATTATAAACTATAAATACGTGTTTTGAATATGTCTCTGAAACGTTATTTTACACACATGTTACAACTTTCTTATAAAAATAAACGGTACAGATTTACACTTATTGTAAATGACGTTCAATAAAGTTGCTTAAAAAGACAATTACAGGAAGAACTTATTTTATAGGGGAAGACACGCAAAAAGAGTGATATATCCGAATGAGCGATGTAATGATGCGCGATATATCGAGGGTATTAACGAAAATTATAAACTATAAATATATGTTTTGAATATGTCTCTGAAACGTTATTTTACACACATGTTACAATTTTCTTATAAAAATAAACGGTACAGATTTACACTTATTGTAAATGACGTTCAATAAAGTTGCTTAAAAAGACAATTACAGGAAGAACTTATTTTATAGGGGAAGACACGCAAAAAGAGTGATATATCCGAATGAGCGATGTAATGAGGCGCGATATATCGAGGGTATTAACGAAAGTTATAAACTATAAATACATGTTTTGAATATGTCTCTGAAACATTATTTTATACACATGTTACAATTTTCTTATGAAAATAAACGGTACAGAATTACACTTATTGTAAATGACGTTCAATAACGTTACTTAAAAAGACAATTGCAGGAAGAACTTATTTTAAAAGGGAAGACACGCAAAAAGAGTGCTATATCCGAATGTGCGGTATATTGAGAGTATTAACGAAAATTATAACTATAAATACATTTCGCTCTGTTGGATATTACTCGCTCTGTTGGAAAAAATCTCAACTATGATACTCCAACCATTGGATATAAATACATGTTTTGCACATGTCTCCGAAAAGTTGGTTTATAAGCATATTGTAATTTTCTTATAAAAATAAACGATACAGAATTGCACTTATTGTAAATGACGTTCAATAAAGTTGCTTAAAAAGACAGTTATACACTGTAAAAAATATTTGGAACGTTTAGTATTCTAACAGGAATGTTTCTGATACCATCGGATATCTGAGAGCTATTTTCACTTTCTGAAACCATCAGAAACCTTTCCGAATTTTTAGGTTTAGGTGATTGAAACCGACCCTCTTCTATAGCAAACCAGTTTGTCCGCATTTCAAGTATTTCTCTTCTCAACTATTTCAAACAGCCGTTAACGGCAAAAATAAAGCAGCACGTTCTTGGATGTGGAATATAATGTTAGTTATTCGAACGGTCCAAAAAGAGAATTTAAAAAAAGGAATATTTGAAAAGGTAAGAATTTCTGCTGTTTTTACTCTAATAATATTTTTTATAATGATTCTGTTTTATATTCATTATTATCTCATACATGGCGTGATATTTTTCAGTTTATATCAATATTTTTAACAAATGTCTTAACCCTAACTTTTAGGACTATTTACATGAGCATTTAGATACTTTGAGTTGGAAGGATAATTATTAAAATATACTCTAAAATATAAAAATACAAATCCTTTGTCTCTCATTTTAAGTTTTTTTTAATGTTGCTTCAATAAATATGATTTCTAAATAGCATTTAGTAGCAATTATATCTCTTAAAGAATAATATTGGCCGGCGGTATTGTGTGTTTGTTTATATATATTTTTTAACGATGTTTCTGAGCTCTAACTTTTATAATACTATATATTGAAAATTGACTTGTCTGACTTTAAAAATATCGTTTTAAAATAAACAAACTATATTTATTTATTTTATTCTAATTCTGAAAAAAAAAAATTCCTAGGTGTTTTTATTAATCTCAGGGTTATGTCCAGATTTTTCTCACAGGGTCCTGTTATTGTGAAATTGTGCAGTTTTTTTAATATTTTTAAAAATTCCGGTCGTAATTTTCGGAATTTGAAATTATCGTTATATCAGGTTCCTTTGTATATCATCCTTTACACATAAAAAAGCTATGCACTTTGATAAGTTCAATTGTTTTGTGATAGGTCAGATTTTATTTTTAAATCATTAAATTTCTGAAAAGTTCAGTTTTTGAGGTGGTAAAGTTCTGTTTTTAAGACAAAGAATTTTGTGACGGATACTGTTTTGGAATGAAAAATTTTGTGAAGGGTCCAGTTTTAAGATGAGAATTTTTGTGAAATTGTCTTGTTTTAATATGAAAAATTACCTTTTAAGGACCGAAAAAATTAACAGATAAACAGATCTCTGAAGCTGCATTGCTTTTGGAAAGCTCATACATAAGTTTTAATCATTTTATGTTGCTGGGAGTTAGATTATTTGAAATGTATCTAAAATATATTAGTATAGCTTTAGTTTGTCTATTTCATGTTAATGAAAAGTTTTGAAAGTTTTCTTTCTAAGTATATATGCTATTTTTCTAAATTTTTTAAAATAAATACTTGATTTGTGAAGCTGTATGAATCCCATATTTTTTTCATGATATGTTGTTAAAAAATAAGGTAAATATCTCAATTCCCCAATATTTACTTCGTGAATATTCTTAAATATTATGGTTAAAACACATTTGATAAAATTTTGATATAAACTGAAAAATATCACGCAATATACCGAATAATTTCGCCTAGAAAAAAGAATCATTATAAAAAATAAGTTTGATTAGAGTATTTAAAGGAACAGAAATTCTTATATTTTCAAGTATTCTTTTAAAATTCAGATAATATATAATAAAAAAAGATAAAAATATATTCAGAAACACTTCAGATATATTCAGAAAGGTTTTAGATACATTCAGAAAAGTTTCCGATATATTATGAAAGATTTGCGATATATTCAGAAACTTTTTCGATCCGTAATGAAAGATTTCCGATATATTCAGAAAGGTTTCAGATATGTTCAGGAAGGTTTCAGATATACTCAGGAAAGTTTCATTACGAATCGGAAAGGTTCCGTGTTTTAACCGAAACATTTTTCTGATCGAATCAGAAACCTTTCTGTTAGTATCGTGCAGCACAGGTCTCCGTTATCTTCAGAAACGTTTCTGAAAATTTTTTACAGTGTAGGAAGAACTTATTTTATAGGGGAAGACACGCAAAAAGAGTGATATATCCGAATGAACGATGTAATGATGCGCGATATATCGAGGGTATTAACGAAAATTATAAACTATAAATACATGTTTTGAATATGTCTCTGAAACGTTATTTTACACACATGTTACAATTGTCTTATAAAAAAGTCCTTCCGGCCTGTACGGGGAGGAAAAGGTAGCTTTCCTATATCTTCGTTTTAAAATTTTAGCTAATGTTACACGAAAACAGCAAGTTAAAATGCAAAGAAACGTTTACAAAAGATTCGTTAATACTGAATTTGAATAAGAATTTCGCCAAATTACTGAGCAATAGCCAAATTGGCTTCATGTATAAAGACTTATTTTGGTCGCCAAATGTCACAAATTTTGGTAATTTTGTCGCCAATTTTGTTGCCAATGTCACCAATTTTGGCGCTAACGTATATGAATATATAGTTTTATGCGTATGATTGGGAAAATTATTACAACAATGAAAGAAAATAATTTGCGAGTAATCGCGTTAATGTGCTGTTTTGTTTCAAAATGTCAGCCACCCTAGAATTTGAAACTGCTCTATCTCAGCCATTTTTTAAGATAGAGGTAAACCAAAAAATGATCTGGAATCCTTGTATCAAGGCCTAACACGTAATTAAAAAATATGTCTCTGAATATGTCTCTGAAACGTTGTTTTACACACATGTTACAATTTTCTTATAAAAATAAACGGTACTTAAAAAGACAATTACAGGAAGAACTTATTTTATAGGGAAGACATGCAAAAAGTCCTTCCGGCCTGTACCGGGAGGAAAAGGTAGCTTTCCTATATCTTCGTTTTAAAATTTTAGCTAATGTTACACGAAAACAGCAAGTTAAAATGCAAAGAAACGTTTACAAAAGATTCGTTAATACTGAATTTGAATAAGAAATTCGCCAAATTATTGAGCAATAGCCAAATTGGCTTCATTTATGAAGACTTATTTTGGTCGCCAAATTTGGCGATATTTCGCCATATGTCGCCAATGTCGCCAATTTTGGCGCTAACGTATATGAATATATAGTTTTATGCGTATGATTGGGAAAATTATTACAACAATGAAAGAAAATAATTTACGAGTAATTCGTTAATGTGCTGTTTTGTTTCAAAATGTCAGCCACCCTAGAATTTCAAACTGCTCTATCTCAGCCATTTTTTAAGATAGAAGTAAACCAAAAAATGCTCTGGAATCTTTGTATCAAGGCCTAAAACGTAATTGAAAAATAAATTTAAATTTTTAATTTTTTGCATATTTATTTTAGTTTTAAATTTTTAAATGGCCGCCATCTTGAAACAAAACGGTGAACCAAGCTGGCCAACGAACTCGGTCGAGACATTGGTTAGCTTAATACACACAATTAGTTTCATCAAAATTGATTTATAAATACAAGCGTTATCGTATGACATAGGTCAGATATATATATATACATATATATAAAAATCAACATTTGAACGGAGGGTGGTTTTGGGGTCTGGGGGTCATGATCGTTGAAAATATATCGAAATTTTCCGGAACTGCTTTCCTCCGAACGGCTGCAATAGGTAGCTTTATACTTTTAGGTAGCTTTCAATACAAAAAAGTATAAAGCTACCTATTGCAGCCGTTCGGAGGAAAGCAGTTCCGGAAAATTTCGATATATTTTCATCGATCATGACCCCCAGACCCCAAAACCACCCTCCGTTCAAATGTTGATTTATATATATATATATATATATATATATATATATATATATATATATATATATATATATATATATATATGACCTATGTCATGCGATAACGCTCGTATTTATAAATCGATTTTGATGAAACTAATTGTGTGTATTAAGGTCCCCAATGTCTCGACCGAGTTCGTTGGCCAGCTTGGTCCGCCATTTTGTTTCAAGATGTCGGCCACTTAAAACTTTAAAACTAAAATAAATATACAAAATAATTAAAAATTCAAATTTATTTTTTAATTACGTGTTAGGCCTTGATACAAGGATTGCAGAGCATTTTTTGGTTTACCTCTATCTAAAAAATGGCTGAGATAGAGCAGTTTCAAATTCTAGGGTGGCTGACATTTTGAAACAAAACAGCACATTAACGCGATTACTCGCAAATTATTTTCTTTCATTGATGTAATAATTTTCCCAATCATACGCATAAAACTATATATTCATATCTGTTAGCGCCAAAATTGGCGACATTGGCAACAAAATTGGCGACAAAATTACCAAAATTTGTGACATTTGGCGAAATATCGCCAAATTTGGCGACCAAAATAAGTCTTTATAAATGAAGCCAATTTGACTATTGCTCAATAATTTGGCGAATTTCTTATTCAAATTCAGTATTAACGAATCTTTTGTAAACGTTTCTTTGCATTTTAACTTGCTGTTTTCGTGTAACATTAGCTAAAATTTTAAAACGAAGATATAGGAAAGCTACCTTTTCCTCCCGGTACAGGCCGAAAGGACTTTTTTGTATTGAAAGCTACCTAAAAGAGTGATATATCCGAATGAGCGATGTAATGAGGTGCGATATATCGAGGGTATTAACGAAAATTATAAACTATAAATACATGTTTTGAATATGTCTTTGAAACGTTATTTTATACACATGTTACAATTTTCTTATGAAAATAAACGGTACAGAATTACACTTATTGTAAATGACGTTCAATAACGTTACTTAAAAAGGCAATTGCAGGAAGAACTTATTTTATAGGGGAAGACACGCAAAAAGAGTGATATATCCGAATGAGCGGCATATCGAGGGTATTAATGAAAATTATAACTATAAATACATTTCGCTCTGTTGGATATTACTCGCTCTGTTGGAAAAAATCTCAACTAATGATACTCCAACCATTGGATATAAATACATGTTTTGCACATGTCTCCGAAAAGTTGGTTTATATGCATATTGTAATTTTGTTAATAAAATTAACGATACAGAATTACACTTTTTGTAAATGACGTTCAATAACGTTACTTAAAAAGACAATTACAGGAAGAACTTATTTTATAGGGGAAGACACGCAAAAAGAGCGATATATCCGAATGAGCGATGTAATGAGGCGCGATATATCGAGGGTATTAACGAAAATTATAAATACATGTTTTGAATAAATCTCTGAAACGTTATTTTATACACACGTTAAAATTTTCTTATAAAAATAAACGGTACAGAATTGCACTTATTGTAAATGATGTTCAATAAAGTTGCTTAAAAAGACAGTTATAGGAATAACTTATTTTATAGGGGAAGACACGCAAAAAGAGTGATATATCCGAATGAGCGATGTAATGATGCGCGATATATCGAGGGTATTAACGAAAATTATAAACTACAAATAAATGTTTTGCACATGTCTCCAAAATGGTGGTTTATACGCATATTGTAATTTTCTTAATAAAATTAACGATACAGAATTACACTTATTGTAAATGACGTTTCATAAGGTTACTTAAAAAGGCGGTTTTAATTAAGGAAAACTTATTTTATAGGGGAGACATTAAAAAATTTGATATATCCGAATGATCGATTTAACGAGACACAATACACTTGTTGCGTTTATCGCTACTTCCATGGTTTTAATTTAATAGTTTCTTTTTTGCGCCTCGCGCAGACGATATTTTTCTGTTGATAAAAAAAATGGATCTGTCTTAGAACTTTTATGAATGAACTAGAAAATGTAATACGGAATATAAGATGTAATATTTATGATGTGCGCGAAAAATGTTATGTATATTGTGTTCGTGATCGTCAATATATTTGTTTGTGTGTCTACTTTGTGTAGATTCAATTATTTTTTGAACAACATGAACATTTATTCTCGAAAAGTTAGAGTAATTTAAGATATCTTATCTCCCGAAAGAGGACCGTTTAGGTAAGCCTAACCTATTCTTGTGTTCTAGTTTTATGATATTTTAATTTTGAAATGAATATTGATACCTTAATATCAATATAAATAATATTGAAGATACAATTTTACAGACAGGGACAGATTCAATATTATTTTGGCATCTCTCTACCGGGATATTATATTATTTAAGAAAATAAAATACGATAATGGAACAGATTAAAAAATTGCGTACTCCATTAAGAAGCGCTTTTACGCGAATTGCTAATTTACTTGAGAACAAATTAACTGATGAAAATAAAGATATTGAAGAAATTGAGATTTTATATGCTCAATTAGGTGAAAAATGGACAGATCTACAACCAAAAGAAAAAGAAATGTTAGATCTTCTTTTAAACGATAAAACATGTTCTCAAGAAAATTATGATAAGGAATACGAAGGTTTTAGCGTGTATGAAGAGAAATTTATTAAGTTAAAAACGAAAGTTCAAAAGATTTTAAAGGTTTTCGAAACTGAAAATACCACGAAACGGAAGTTTAAACTTCCTAAGATAGAATTTAAATTATTTGGGGGAGATATTAAGGAGTGGTTAGCTTTTTGGGCTCAGTTTGAAAAAATACATAACGATTCTGAAATCGCGAAAGAAGATAAATATCAGTACTTGTTACAAGCAACGTTAAAGGGTTCTAGGGCAAGAGAAATAGTCGAGTCGTACCCCGCTACTGGTGATAGTTATGAAAATGTTATTGAATGTTTAAAGGCTCGATTTGGTCGTACTGATATGTTAATCGAAGTATATATAAGAGAAGTGCTCGCTTTAATGATGAATAATGCTACAGGAAAAGGTCCAAGAATTCCTCTTTTTAAATTATACGACAAAATTGAAACCTATTTAAGATCATTAAAAATGTTAGGTGTTTCAAGCGAACATTATTCTGCAATTCTTTATCCATTGATTGAATCGTGCTTACCAGTTGAAATATTGAGAATTTGGGAAAGAAACTTAAATTCTATTACTTTAAATTCAAAAGACAAAAGTAATAATAAGTTAGATTCTTTGATGAAATTTTTGCAGCACGAAATCGAAAGCGAAGAAAAAGTCCGTTTGGCTAGAAGTGGGTTTAATTTAGAAAATGTGAACAAAAATATTTATACAGTGTCAAATAGGCGAGAAAGAGACATTCCAACGGCTACGGAATTACATAATTCATCAAAAATGAAAAGGGAAACGTGTCTTTTTTGTAACAAGTCACATTTAAGTAACGAATGTAGACATGCTAATAGTTTATCTCATGAAGAGAAAAAACAAATATTAATGAAAAAAGGGGCTTGTTTTAAATGTTTAGAGATAAGAAAACACATATCACGTTTTTGTAGAACGAAAATACCACCCTGTGATTGCGGTAAATTACATTTCAAAATAATGTGTCCAGCAAAAAATGATAATGAAAACCCGATTATGGAAAAGTCAGATATCGAAAGTAAAAAAGACACTGCTTTATCCAATAAAACAGGTACTCGTCGCGTACTTTTACAAACGCTTATTGCCCGTCTTAGATGTAATAATAAGATGAAATACATAAGAATATTAATTGATTCAGGTAGCAGTAAATCTTATTTATCATCTTTTGCATTGGCCGAGATGGGATATGAATGCATTGGGGAAGATAATTTGACACATAGTTTATTCGGTGGCACGGAGACTGTATTATCACATAAGAAATATTTGATCAGTCTGAGCGACTTTGATAATTATCGCTGTTGTGTCGAAGTATTAGATCAAGAAAAAATTTGTTCGAACATTCCTAAAATTCCTCTTGGCTCATTTATGAGTGAAATTAAGAAACAAAAAATCTTTCTCTCTGATTTGAATAACCAGGTTGAATTGCTATATGAGTTTTCACCTAACGAAATTCATGGGCTTATAGGAGCTGATGTAGCAGGTAAATTGTACACCGGAAAAATCAAACAATTGATTTCTGGCTTAGTATTGATGGAAACACGTCTTGGTTGGACTTTGATGGGAAAAACTGACCTATGTAACATATCCGATAGCACAAACAGCGTCATGTCACTTCATGTAAATGATGCAAAAATTTCAGATTTATGGCGGCTAGACACACTTGGAATTCTCGATCCTGGCGAAAGCGGAAGCAGACAAGAAATAGAAAAAGCAACTGAAGAGCATTTTAATAAAAATATAAAAATAGATGCAGAAGGAAGGTATGAAGTGAGCCTCCCATGGATTGAAAACCATCCTCCCTTACCAACTGGTCGAAAAATCGCTGAACGACGATTAAGAAATTGTGTTGAATCACTAAAGAAAACTGAAACATTACAAGAGTATGAAGATGTATTAAAAGAATGGATACAAGAAGGCGTTATTGAAGAAGTTAAAAACTCCTGTAATGACGAAAGTGAACACTACTTGCCACACAGAGCTGTGATCAAAGAAAATTCTACCACCAGAGTTAGACCAGTCTTTGATGGCTCAGCTAGACAAAAAGATTCACCTTCGATCAATGATTGTTTAGAGAAAGGTCCTAATATCGTAGAGCTCATTCCGACTATATTAAATAAATTTCGATTGAAGAAAATAGGCGTGATTGCAGATATTCGAAGAGCCTTTCTACAAATTGGTTTAAATGAGCGAGATAGACCATTTCTGAAGTTTTTATGGTGTGAGGAAGGTGACCCCGAAAAGTTCAAAATTTTCCAGCATAAAAGGGTTGTTTTCGGTCTTACATGTTCGCCTTATTTACTTGGTGCAACTATCCGATATCATCTGAAGAATGTGCCTTGTAGATTTAAAGAAACAGCAGACAAGTTGTTAAAGTCTTTTTACGTAGATAACTGCGTCACTAGTGTTGAAAACTATGAGGAGCTTGAAAAATTTATTGAAGAATCCACAATTATTCTCCAAAATGCTAAATTTGATCTCCGAGGGTGGGAGTATAATCTCAACAAAACAGAAGCAGAAAACTTCCCGTTATTAGAAGAAAAGAATATTCCAGTTTTGGGACTGATGTGGAATGTAAAATCTGATACTCTGAAAATAGATTTACGAAAATGTTTTGAAGATTCTACTATTGTAACGAAAAGAGCAATCCTGAGTGCTGTTCATAGAATTTTCGACCCCATTGGCTTCACGTGTCCTGTCACCTTGGGGCCAAAGATTATCCTTCAAGAATGTTGGAAATTGAAAGTTTCGTGGGATGCTGAATTGCCTGAATCTATTACCAAGAAATTTGAAAAATGGCGGAAGGATGTCTCTAAATTAAAGGAAATAGAAATCCCTCGATGTATTATTTCCAATTACGAAGCGCCAGAAAATCTTTCTTTGCACATATTCTGCGATGCAAGCAAGAATGCATATTCTACATGTATATTTTTAAGAAGTGCGACTGAAAATACAATATCTTGTCAGCTTGTACAGGCTAGGTGCAGGGTTGCTCCAATGAAAATCATTTCTATTCCTCGATTGGAACTACTTTCCTGTAATATAGGAGCTAGACTGGCACAAAGTGTTATACACGATCTTCAGTTGAAAGATATCCCGAAATTTTTCTGGTCTGATTCAGCAAATGCTATATATTGGATCAAGGGAACTGAAAATTGGGCTCCTTTTGTTTTCAATAGAGTTAAAGAAATCCGATCTTTGACAGAACCTGATAATTGGTATCACATACCTGGATCATTAAATGCAGCAGACCTCCCTTCTCGTGGTTGTAATGCAGAAACTTTAGTGAAATCGAAATGGTGGGAGGGCCCGGAATGGTTGCGAAGACCGGAAAAAGAATGGCCAAAATCCAACGTTGTTCCTGATTTCAACATAGTATATTCCGAAAAGAGAAAAACTGTTGTTAGCACTACAAATCATGAAGAATCAACTGAAAAAATTTATAGCAGAATTTCGTCGTACGACAAACTGATCAGAACTATTGCTTGGATTTATAGATTTTTTACTAACTGTAAAGTGGAACGTGCCAACCGGATTTCTGGACTCTTAACTCTAGAAGAAATAAATAGAGCTGAAATATCTTTGTTAAAAATAGTACAAAAGGAATCCTTTTTAGGAACTGAAGATAAACGCTTAAAATCACTTCAGTGTTATGTAGAATCGAATGGACTACTTAAAGTAAAGACACGTATTCTGATGAGAGAAGATAAAAGAAATTTCCGATTTCCGATACTGTTACCCTGTGGCCATCCAGTTGTGGAAATACTTATTCGGACAAGACATCTTAGTTTAAATCATGCTGGTACCCAGATATTGATGAGTAATTTAAGAGAAGACTTTTGGATTTTGAAATGCAGGAAAACTGTTAGAAAGGTAATTAGAAACTGTGTACGTAGTAAAAGATTTAATTCAAGACCTAAACCGATTATAGAAGCACCTCTTCCGGAAGATCGTATAAAAGAAGCTGCAGTATTCGAGGTTGTAGGGACTAACTACGCCGGTCCTTTACTTCTTCGAGGTGGTCAGAAAGCTTGGATAGTTATTTTCACATGTGCTGTCTACAGAGCCATACATTTAGAGATAGCCACATCCTTATCGACTGACAACTTTTTGCAAGCTTTTAGAAGATTTATAGCACGAACAGGTAGACCTTCGATAGTATATTCTGACAACGGTAAAAATTTCACGGGTACTGAAAATTTGCTTAAGCAAATTGATTGGGATGTTATTTCTCAGTACAGCACAGCTCGGAAGATCACTTGGAAATTTAACCCTCCATCTGCGCCGTGGTGGGGTGGATGGTGGGAACGTTTGATAGGCGTAATAAAAGGGATCCTTCGAAAAGTCTTAGGACGAAGCTCTTTGGACTTAGAAGAAATACAAACTGTTATTTGCGATACTGAAAATATTGTTAATCAGCGGCCTTTGACCTATGTTTCAGAGGAAATTGATGATTTAATACCACTTACTCCTTCTATGTTTTTACAAGACATTAGAGAATCAGGTATTCCTGATCTTGACATTTTGGATTCATCGTCTATTAATAAGAGACATGCTTATAGACAGCGACTAAAACAAGATTTACGAAAAAGATTCCGCACTGAATATTTGGGATATTTAAAACAATCCTCGAAATTTGACAAAAATCAGAGACCTGTCCAGATTGGTGACGTTGTTCTTGTGACTAGTGAGAATGTTAAAAAACTTGAATGGCCACTTGCCAAAGTTATTGAACTTTATCCTTCAAAAGATGGAAATGTACGATTGGTAAAGGTAAAGATGAAAGGCGGCGAATTTCTACGTACTGTTCTCAGATTGATTCCTCTAGAAGTAACCCATGAAAGAGGTATTGAACTCCATTCTACAGTTCAGTCGAATGATAAAGAATGTCCTTTAGATCCTGCTCCTACCAAACCGACGATAAAATTGACTGGTAAAAACTGTTATTTAGACCCTGCTACGAGTAAGCCAATGATCCAACATTCTGTTAAAGACTGCTTTTTAGATACTGAATCTACTGAACCTATTTTCCATAAAGGTGCTAGTGACTCTCCTGTGGTGACTGTACCTGAAAAACGATCCCGATATGGTCGTTTATATAAACCCAAAGTAAAGTTTGAGTTTCATTGAATTCGAAACTCAAAGGTGGGAGTGTGTTGCGTTTATCGCTACTTCCATGGTTTTAATTTAATCGTTTCTTTTTTGCGCCTCGCGCAGACGATATTTTTCTGTTGATAAAAAAATGGATCTGTCTTAGAACTTTTATGAATGAACTAGAAAATGTAATACGGAATATAAGATGTAATATTTATGATGTGCGCGAAAAATGTTATGTATATTGTGTTCGTGATCGTCAATTATTTGTTTGTGTGTCTACTTTGTGTAGATTCAATTATTTTTTGAACAACATGAACATTTATTCTCGAAAAGTTAGAGTAATTTAAGATATCTTATCTCCCGAAAGAGGACCGTTTAGGTAAGCCTAACCTATTCTTGTGTTCTAGTTTTATGATATTTTAATTTTGAAATGAATATTGATACCTTAATATCAATATAAATAATATTGAAGATACAATTTTACAGACAGGGACAGATTCCATAACACTATTTTTTTATGATTTTTATTTATTGGCGTTTACTGTATTTTATTATGAAGTTTGTTCTGGAATTCCAAATGCAAACTTCCATGGAAGGAACAGCATACTACAACTAATAATTTTTCTACAGAAAACTAGGTTTGCAATCGTTTTACTCAGTCAAAATACAGCGCCCTTTGTTCCAAATCCGAAATTGGATTTTTGTTCATAACTTTCGATAATGAAAATATTTTAAAGACTTTTTAAACACTTTTAAAACATTTTAATAAGCCTAAATACATAAAAAATATATTTTGGAGATTGAAAGATGATGATTTCCACTTTTTTTTCTCACAATAATTATAAAAATTTTTGGTTTGCATAAAATTTGTCATTCAGAAATTTGATAGAATGAATGATTAAACCTTTCTTTTAACAGAACAAACAAATATACTCACTCCGTTACATACTTTGATTATATCTGTATACCCTACTTTAGGGGGAGGGGGGGGGGGAGTGCAAAACCTTTCTACTAAACGCAGTCTTCAGAATGAGATATTATTACGGTCTAGATTATTTCGAGAGAGCACGTGCTGCTTGCTGCCATGAGGCGAAATATTTTATGGAATGATTATTGCCCTCATAGAAGAGTCGCGCTCGCTTCTCTGGAATGTCTATTTCTGTTTCTCTTATATGGGCTAATTTGCTATCTTCCCTATCGAGACAATTGTCCTCCCATAATTAAAACAAGAAAGAAAAATCATGCATGCGGAATAGATTATGAAACACTTTCCAACACACTAACAGATTATTATTAAGAAAATTAATTTCTTTCACAGAATGAAACGAGATATATAAATAAAAAGAAAACTGCCCAGTTAAACTGAGGGCATTGAGCTCACAGGCTATTCACACTAATTGTATATTATACTCTTATTTTTAAAAAATTGAAATAATCCTCTCGAAAAATAAAGAAACCGACAGTATATTAAGGGGGGGATCATCACCCCGTTCCCCCTCTTATAATTAACCAATGAACCCCCAAAACTAATCAGAGAAGCGCCTTATTACAAAGAACATATATACAAAATTTGAGGAAAATCGGATAATTCTGCATAGAAAACACATTTATCTAAATTAAGGGGGGAGGGATTCTCCCTTTCCCCTTTTATACTTAACGAATGAACCCCCAAAACTAATTAGGGGAGCACCTTATCACAATGAACCTATATACAAAATTTGAAGGAAATTAGATAATTCTGCATGAAAAACCCATTTATCTAAATTAAGGGGGGGAACCCCCTCGTACCCCACCTTTATACTTAACCAATGAACCCCAAAACTAAACAGGGAAGCGCCTTATCACAATGAACCTATATAAAAAAGTTGCAGAAAATCGGATAATTCTACTTGAAAAAGTCATTTATCTAAATTAAGGGTGTGTGTGTGGGGGGGGGGGGGGGTAGTTCTCTGTTCTCCCCTTTATACTTAACCAATGAATTCCCAAAACTCATCAGAGAAGCGCTTTATCACAGTGAACCTATAAACAAAATTTGAAGCAAAACGATTATTTCTATCAAGAGTTATCGCGTTACGTACGTACATACATACATAACATACGTACATACAGAACCGGCGGGCACATTAGTTCTCAGGCTTTGATAGCGTGTGAGCTAATAAGCGGTTTAAAAAACACATAACTCAGTAAAAATCTCTTTTCAGCCATTGCTTCATAAACCGTACAATTGTAGCATATTCTTATTTGTTTTGATAATGGCTGCGATGGAGCTGGAACATGTCAACAGTCTAATTTAAAAGAAGTATTATTACCAGTTGTTATATCTTTTGGTATATTGAATTTTTATTCAGTATCACACTTCTGTGTTTAATAACCGTAATTATAGATACATAGCATAAATATTCAATAAAATATTTGAATAGTAAACATGTGAATTTTTTATACCGCTAAACTGAGCGTAAAACTGACAGAGAGAAAAATGTCCAAGCCGGGAATCGAACCAGGGCCCTTGGAATAACGCTCCAAGGCTCTACCACTGAGTTACGAAGAGGATATCCAACTTGGTATGTCTCACTCACTTATGTCGGTCGGTAAGGCAGCAGCCGCAGCACGAGATGGAAATGTCATCATGAGCACTAAGGCTGGACGATATCAGAAATTTAATATCGCAACATATCAACAAGTTAATATTGATATTGCTGATATATCGCGATACTAATTTAAAGGGGTGAGGGGGAGAGTAAGAGCATTTGCTGTTTTTTTTAAAAAGATAAATGATATAGTATCAGCAATTTAAACACAAAACTTAGTTGAATGCAATGAATTAAAATTTTTATAGCTATTTGCTCATAGAACATATTTTTTTTTTTTTTAAACAAAATATTTAAAAGAAAATAATTGTTTAATAACTATTTTCATTACCATTTCTTTCACATAAAACTTTTATTTAAAGATAATATATCCCTATTCTTCTCATTTAATTCTATTAGTCTTTTTTTTTTTAAGTCTCATTTTCATCACTATGATATGATTAAATATATGATTAAAAAGCACATTTAATAAAGGGTAATTCAAAATTGTCCACATAAAAATGTATTAAAATTTTGTTTCATAGAATTTAATTATTGGTTAAAAATATCAAACTTTGCTTTACTTGGTTGTTCAAATAGAGTTTGAAGATACCGAAACTGATTTCGTTTATTCTGTACACGAAATGGGTCCGGTCCAGACCATCGGTACAACCACGATCCTTTCGTCATATATCCTTCGTTTAATCTTGGCATAAAAAATGGATGACTTGGATCAACTTGGATGACTAAAAATATGATTCAAAAATATCGTGTATTTTGAGAGGCTTGCGATTTATTACAAAATTTAATCATGGCAACCATGTAATTAATTTTTTTCATTTTTTCCCCTTAATTATTATCTAACATTGTTTAAATTATTTAATGTATCATTAAATTATTTAATGTATTATGTAAGTATTTAATGTAAAGTCTTCTTCGCTGAATATCTGACAGACATTTCCCTTTCTCCGTTCAGAAATTTAATCTATACTTAATATTATAAAGGAGTAAAGATTGTTTGTTTGTTTGTTTGTTTGTAGGGGGTAATCTCTGGAACTACCGAACCGATTTCAAAAGTGATGGTGGCAAATTGATGGTGACAACCTCTGCTCCAACATAGGCTATATTTTATGTCGGTGCTACTGACCCCAGGGAGATGCAGGAGCGAAAAACGTTCTAAAATTGCGATTTTTTGAGTACGGAAGGAGCTAGAAATTTGAAATTTGGCATTGTAGCTACTTATAAGATGTAAATGCTCTCTAAGAACAAATATAAAAAAAATGAAATTTAAAAGGGTGAATTGAGCGAAAAGCGCTCTAAAAACATTCTAAATTACAATTTTTGTGGAATCTTTGGAACCATAGAACCGATTTCAAAAGTGATGGTGGCAAATTGATGGGGATAATCCCTGCTCCAACATAGGCTATATTTTATGTCGGTGCCACTAACCCCACGGATGTGCAGGAGCAAAAAACGTTCTAAAATTGCGATATTTTATACTGAAAGAGCTAGAATTTTGAAATTTGGCATTGTAGTTACTTATAAGATGTAAATGCTCTCTAAGAACAAATTAAAAAAAAAACTAAATTTAAAAGGGTGAAATAAGCGAAAAGCGTTCTAAAAACATTCTAAAATACAATTTCTATGGAATCTCTGGAACTACAGAACCGATTTCAAAAATAATGGTGGCAAATTGATGGTGACAATCCCTACTCCAACAGCCTCTTTAATAAAAAGCTATGCGATGCTGACGACTGGGTTTTTCGCTAATTGTTGCCACAGATTAATCTCGGAAAATGAAACCTTTGAAGTTGCTGAAAAAAATAACAGCTCGAAAAGTATTTGTCAGAAAATTGTTAGACAAACTGCGTTTGAAAGGTAAAAAAAATGTATTTTTCTCGATATAAATTTAAAATCTAATGATTATGCCGTTTTTCAAATATTGAATTTCAAAAATTACCAAATTTTATAATGGAGTACCATAGCAAAAACTTCATGCGTAAAAAGATAATGATAAGGGCGACGTGTCCTGACGTATATATTGGCACGAGTCACAAATTATAGTAGCCTTATTATTCTGTTAAAATATAAGAGTGAATTATGAAATGTCAATATTTTGTTTGATTAAAAGTTCGTTAAGAGAAATTGACCAGCGTAGCGGGCGTAGCTTGCTAGTTTCCTAATAAAATCCACTAGAATAAGCATTAAGTTAAATTCACCGAAAAACTTTTCAATGTATTTAAAGTGATGAACGGGGCAACCAAAAAAGACAATTCATTTTAAGCGCAGGTATAAATTCCTTCCGAATCCGAGAAACCGCAGTCCAGCAAGCAATATCAATACTACGCAATAACCAAGAGATATTCAAGCTCATCTTATTGGACAGAACATATCAATAGCCGAGATATATCGCAATATGTCTGGACCAATCACAGCAGCCAAACAAGGAACGCGCGATTAGTGTTATTCAGTATTTATCTCTAACTCCGTGGTTTGTAAAGATTGAGTGTATTGGGATATATTGGAATATTCTTAACTTTGAGTGTATGGTAAGAGAGATAATCATCGGTGGTAGATTTTCTGTTTTGGATGAAGCAGGGCAGTGAATAAATAAACGGATCGGATGAAAAGTGGTATGAGGTATTCGTTGCTGTTTTTCGGAGCTCGAAATCGCGGTGATCGTAAAAATGTTATTGTTATTGGGATATATCGGCTGAGTCAAACATTAGATATCGTCATTGTGCTACTTTATAAATGTCAATATTTGACCGATATATTGATAAATAATCCAGCCCTAATGAGCACACAAACCCTGTTGCGAATTTGAGACGACACATAAAGCCACAAATAAATAAATAAATAAATAAATATATAAAAAATAAAAATAAATAAATAAGATAATAATAATAATAATAATAATAATGATAATAATAATAATAATAATAATAATAATTGTAATTTACTTGAAACATTTGATTATGAAAAAACAAAATCTCTTAGTCTAGAGAATGCAAACGCTCATTTATACGTATTTCGATAAAATTGTCATAAAAAATTTAAAACCCTTTTTTCCAATTCCTTTATTTTTAAAACCCTAAAGTACGATGGAAAAACGCTTGTTATAAAATTATTTATTTAACACATTTATTGTCAGTAATTCCAAGTTAACATGACTTCTAGACATTTTACTTTATCGTGTTCCAAAAGCATTATTCGCTGTACAAAGCAAAAAATATTTTTAATGAATATTTTCTTTTTCCAATTGTAACTGGCTCAGCTTTTTTGATGTTGAAAGACATTCAGTTCAAAATTTCAGGTCTGAAAAATTTCTATACGTAAGGCCATTACTTTTGTATATTTCGAAATTCTATAAAAGGCTAACACCTGTTGGCGCAGTTTATTCATTAAATAGCAAAATTCTTAATTGTTCATTCACTGGACAAATGGAGTAAGATAAGTAAACATTTCACTCATATTTTATTAGATATCCACGTGGAGCTAGTGAACAATCGTCACTTGTCTCCAATCAAGTCTTTTATGATAATTGTTTGAATTATTCCACCTTATGTTGTATATCCGTTATTAGGTTTGAAGTCTTCTTTTTTACTTACCCATCATACGTAGTATAGGGTAAGTCTTGTAATCGTTTTGAAAATCGAAAAAAAAAATAAAAAATGACGGATTGACACGTTTCAGACACTGGAGATTCCGAAAAACATATTTTTAGAAAAAAAAAATTTGTCGTCCGTCTGTCTGTGTGTCTGTAAACGCTCTATCTCCTGAGCAAACTGAGATAGAGACTTGAAATTGGGTATGTACTTAGTATGTAATAATGGGAAGAAGCATTTTGAATTTCAGTAACCTCGATTGTCTGGAACTATTTTTTTTCGGACTCTCGAAATATTCGTCCTGATAAAAGGTATATAAACATTTTTGAAATTGTTTATTTTAAAGAGTGAATATAAAAGACAATAAAAAAACATAAATTTTGCATCAAAAATGAAGTCTCTCAGATAATGAGTTGCCGAGATATTTATAATCCTATTTTCTATACTCTTCGAGTTTTCATGACCCTGTACTTCATTCAAATTTCAATTCAAAGATATATTTTAATTAGAAATCAGATGCTTAATCCAACGCAGCAAACCGTTAGTTAATAGGATTATCGATTTTGGAGTTATAAGGATGTTTCTTTTACGCAATTCCGTAATAGAGCATTTAAAGTTTAGGACGTCATCAAGCCACGATTTTATTCGAATTGCAATGCATTTTATAAATAGTTTACACATGTTTTATTTTCATATTTTATATTATGGATATCCATGATGGGTAAGTATTACGGTGGCCCCCAACGACTACTCTGAAATCGTATTATTAATTGTATTAAACAAATTAATGCCACTACTTTAAGTTTAAATAACATTATATTAACTTTACATTGCATTTAGATTTAGAGTACAATTAGACATTATGGAGCGTTCAAACATAGCTCCTTTCACTTATAGGTTACATTATGTTACATGTGTAAAAATGTTCAATGTTCTGAGAGAAAGATACATAGTAAGAGTCATGCAGTTCGTAACAACCACTTACGTCAGAGCTTAAGACATTATTATTTCATCTAGTGGAAGAAAGTTTTGATATTCCTGGTTATGAGTTCTCTTTTAATGTCTTTTTTAGGTCGAATAATATTGTAGATTCAATTCTGCTAACTGAAATTACTTGTTAATGTTTTTTTTTTTTTTAAACCACAAACAATATCCTGAAGAAAGGATTCGGGTAGAGTTGTAAATTAGTTTACAAAATCTCTGTAAATACTAATTTAGTTAAATACATTATAATATATGAAAAATTTCTAAAATTTCTAAATTTATTTAATGATTACAGAAATATATTAACTTATTTTTTAAATATTCAGGAAAAATGTTTTGGAAGGCGAAATTTTCATTAATTCATAATTTGGTACACCAAGGGTTAAATAAAAAAATATTCCCGAGAGATTTTTAAATAAAACACCACCGCAAAATGTCTTATTTAAAGTTTTCATTCGACGTTTTATTTTTAAAGCAAGGCTATTTTAACGATTGCAACAAAAATAACATTTTGAAAAACGGGATTTTTTTTTTCTTTAGTTTAACGAATAAAATACAGGAAATTCCGTTTCCTTTTAACTTTTTCAACGATCAATCAGCGAACAGTTTAATAAATCTGATACAGGCAAGTATATGTCGAAAGAAAGATTGATTTTTTCTTCCTTCCAGGTACTATAATATTCCAGGCATTTCGAAGCATTATATTTAACTTAAAACATTAGAATTGAGAAAAATATACATTTTTAACCAACTTCAAAAAAATTTAGAAATATTTATTTATTTTTCTTCCAGGTATTATAATATTCTAGGCATTTACAAGCATTATATTTAATTTTTAAATTTAAAATTGTGGAAAATATACTTTTTTAAGCGACTTGAAAAAAAAAAGAAGCTCCTTTTTTTTGGCCGTTATTTATGTATATGTCCTCGATTTTCTTAATAATTATATTTAACTTAATATCGACATCGACACCGATCTTGACTCTAACCTGTATGAATGCAATGTTTTTATATTACAATGTTAGTACATCCGGTTAAAGTTTTAAGCTAAAAATACTCACCGTATTGTGCATATACATATACAGGGGCACTCAAAAATCCTAATATATGATTGTTTACTAGATTTAGAAAATGAGCTATGATGCTGGAAATTAGACAACCTTTATAAATAAGAGAGTAGTGACAGCGATCAATAAAATTTTATTCGACCAGAGGATTCTGTACAAAAACCTGACAATCTTGCCATCATCGCCGTTATGTATGTATTAGTTTGTTGACTTCTTTCACTCATTTTTTCGAACTTGTCCCGTCTAGGGTGCCTCTATATTACAGTGGCGACATACGCGCAGTGTGCATACTTAGACTGTGCATTTTGCTGACAAACGTATTTGACCAAACTATGGCAATTTTACATTCCAGAACTTGGCGATAGTTGCCTCGATGAATTCGATTAGATGAGTGAGACAGGTTAATAAATATTATCTTGGCGATAATCACAGGCTCGCCAAGATGCTTGGTGATTCGTTTTTGTGCAAAATCATCGTCTCAACCAATCAAATTTCAAATCCCGTATGTCGCCACTTTCATATAAAGGCACCCTTTCGTAGGCGATTATTATCAGGGCTACACTAGATACCGGGCTTGCTCATTCATTATCATGACGTCACAAAAGGTGGCTGGCCGCGACGAAAGACATACAGCGATTGGCAGAAAACGATGGGCGCGTCGCTTTGTACCAATCGCTGGTCGCGGTCAGCCACTATTTGTGACGTTGTGGGAGTAAATGAGCAAGCCCGGTATCTAGTGTAGCCTGGGTATTATTGTCTGGAATGTGAGTTGCCATAATTTCGACAACAACTTCTAATCTGAGAACGTGAATGTTGCGGTTTTCGCTACTGCTTTATTTATAATGGCACTTTACTGGCAGCAACGCAGATTAAATTGAATATTCATAGCAATGAACGGTTATAAACGAGATGTGTATTGCATGAATTTAATAAAACACTTTAAGTGCATTTTATACAACAGATATCAATCTAGCATAAGCCATAGCACATACCTCAATAATAACTTGTACTATAAAGTTTTTTCGCAAAAATCACTCTGTTGTGTTAATATACTTTCGCTAAGATACGCCAACTGTCACGCAACAAGTGAAAGTAGTCGTTGGGGGCCACCGTAATACTTACGTATCATGGATATGCATAATATAAAATATGAAAATAAAACATGTATAAACTATATTTATAAAATGCATTGCAATTCGAATAAAATCCTGGCTTGATGACGTCTTAAACTTTAAATGCTCTATTGCTGAATTGAGTAAGAGAAACATCCTTAAAACTCTAAAAATGATAATCCTATTAACTAACGGTTTACTGAGTCGGATTAAGCGTCTCATTTCCGATTAAAATATATCTTTGAATTGAAATTGGAATGAAATACAGGATCACGAAAAATCGAAGAGTGTAGAAAATGGGATTACAAATATCTCGGCCACAATTATCCGATCAACTTTATTCTTTATGCAAAATTTGTTTTTTTTTTATTGTTTTTTATATTTACTCATTAAAAAAACAATTTCGAAAATTTTTATGTACTTTTTATCAGAACGAATATTTTGAAAATCCGAAAAAACCAGTTCCGGATAATCGAGATTACTGAAATTCAATAAGCTTCTTTCCATTATTACATACTATGTACATACCAAATTTCAACTCAATATCTCAATTTGTTCGGGAGATAGAGCGTTTACAGACATACAGACAGACAGACGGACGGCATTTTTTTTTTCTAAAAATATGTTTTTCAGAATCTCCAGTGTCTGAAACGTGTAAATCCGTCAATTTTTTTTTTTCGATTTTCAAAACGATTACAAGACTTACTGTATACTACGTATGATGGGTAAGTAAAAACATATAGCCAAAATACATAAGAATTTTTCAGAGATTCCTGCAAATTAGAAAACCCTCACTTGAAGTGTTTTTAATTTTTTGATTGAAAATTGCTTGTTTTAAAAATCAGAATTGAGTAAACTATATCTTTTTCAATATTTTGAATACCAGACAAAATGTTGAAATGCACTCATTTTTTCTTTTTTTAGAACACTTTAAAATGAGCTTGGATAATGAATTTTCAAACATGAACGTATTTCAAAATGTCTTATTTCTAACGAAATTCTTAATTGTAATCCGATAATGAAATCACTAACGCTCGTAACAAATTATTTTCGCTTACTTTTATTGAAAATCAATTTTATTTGACTTTTTTTTTTTTTTTTTTTTTTTAAATTAGGATATTTAGCGAAAGAAAAATACCTCCATTAAATCTTTTGTGCTACATCGATTTCCGACAGGAAAATGAGATATAGAGAGATTAGAGATTTTAGTTAATTCCTAGTCTCGAAAGTTCCGAAATGTTTTACAAAATATGTTTCGAAATTCTCAAAATTCTTCCGGACTGTTAAATTTGGTATTATGCATATACAGGGTGTATCTTAACCCGCTACTCCTTCTTAAAAAATTGTTAATGTAATTACGACAAAATTGCAAAGAAATTCCCAAAACGCATTTCTTTGTACTAAACTAAAACAGATGAACAAATTTCCCTTTTCTAGCTTTTAGAAATGCATTTTCATTATTAGTCATGTTAACGGAAGCTTTACAGTATGTCAGGTATCATTATGTATACAGTATGTAGGATCATTACGGTATAGTTGCATTATTCATTTAAAGCGTTTTCCATTAACGGACATGACACTGATATATCGCACATGATTGTCGTTATCAGATATCGGTGCACGCAAAATGACTTTATATGAATATTCATATACACTAGGTGCTTTTCTCCTTACCGATTTTGTCGTCATAGTGTATATGAATGCATTTTGCATGAAATCAATGACGGATAAGGACAATCGCGTACGATTGATCGGTGTCGTCAGGGCCTGTTTACCGAATAGGCCTGTGAAGCCCGAGCTTACCCTTTGAAATACAAAGGGACCCCCAAATTTACTTTTCAAAACTAATTTGTAGGGGAAAAAATTTCAGTCAGGGTAAAAAATGTATTTTATTTTCTTTATTATAGCTACTAAATTTTCTCTCAGACTATTACTGACACATTTGTACTCTTTTTAGGTGCGTTCGTAATTATATAAATACGTAGCACCTATAGTCGTCGTTTGGTCCGTCCGTCTGTCCGTCCGTCTGTCTGTCTGTCCGTCCGTCTGTCTGTCTGTCCGCATATAACAACGCAAAAACTACCCAACCAAATGGTTTGCAATTTAAAATATATTATCTTTGCAGAATTTTGTCGAGACATTTCAAATTTTATTAAAATCGAATCAAAACTTTAGGAGATATTAATAAAAATATTTATTAAGAAATTTGATTTTTTTTTTAAATCGGTGCTTTTTTGTTATAGGAGCTTCCGATGGATGTTAAATCGTCAAGCGACCGAGAAACTTATTTTATTACAGAAATTAATCTGCAGACGATATAATTCATTTCACAGAATTAAAAATTATCAAGATCTGAGTATTTATATAACTAGCTGATACATATATATCTGAATATTTATATAACTAGTTAAGATATTTGTATGAACAGTGTCATAAAATATATACTTAACTAGCTGTTTAACCCGTTCTACGCACGGGATATCATGAATTTAATTCTAAAACGTGCGTACGAACGCACCTCGTTTGTAACGTTTGACGTACAATTTCCAACTTGTTTTTTCTGTTGCTATAATAAACGCTATAAAAACAGTGATTAAATGCAACTTATTTTCATTTTTCGTATGTTTTACATTTTCATTTCAAACGTTCTAAAAATAACAGAAAATTTAATCTATATAATTATATTTTGTTTATATTCATAAAAAGTGGAGGAATGATATAAAATATGGAGAATAGGTTATTTAAATAAAGAGGAAAGTAATTAGCATTCAGTGATACCAAATTTTTGTTAACAAAATAGAAGCAAAATAGTGTTGCAGCTAAGCATAAATTTACGTCCAATATTTGTTGTCACTGCATTGTTCTTAGCACTGGCGAATCCTGCAATTTGTAAAGCATAAAATATATTTTGAAGTTCAAATATTCGCACCTGTTCCATATTTGTAAATTAATTTACAAAATTAATTTGTTATGTATATTTATGTATATAATAAAATATTTTTATATGTATATAGGTAGCTAGTTTTAGCTTAATATTAAAAGTGTTGTTCACTCGAAAATTTGATGGTAAAATTGCAAATTGTTGAAGCATAATTGGCAGAGTAAAAAGGGGGGGGGGGGCTCCTGTGTAACGTCGGGCTGCCCCTACTTCTAAGTCTTAAGGGGGCCCTGGGTGTCGTTTCAACGTGTTTTGACATCGGTGTCTTGTCAACGTGAATACTACTCTATTCCAAACAAGTAATATAAAAACTTTTTTTTAAAGTCAATTCCTACTTAGGTCAAATAGATTTTTTTCCCGCGATCTACACGCTTCGCAACTGACGGTATTTATTCCTAAATTTATATCCTGCTAAATATCTTACATAAGAGAAATTTTTGAAATGTATTAAAAATTAAATAAAAAATAAATAGCTAAAATACCAAAAATTAATAGCTCGAAAAGTATTTCTCACAAAATTGTTAGACAAACTGCGTTACAAAGGTAACAATATTGTATTTTTCTTGATATAAATTTAAAATCTAATGATTATACCGTTTTTCAAATATTGAATTTCAAAAATTACCAAACATCACAACAAAGTGCCATAGCGATGTTACAGTTAGCGATGTTACAGTTTTTTCAAATATTAATTAATTAATTAAATTTTATTATTGAATTTTAGTTTTATACTTCATTTCTGTTCAAATGTATAGACTCACTCCACATTTATAGTCTCCTTCGCCCGCGAGCCGCCGGATCTTCGTCCGTGAACAGCACCATTATCTTTTTACGTGTGAAGGTGAGACTATAAATATGGAGTGAGTCTATACTTTTGAACAGAAATGAAATATAAAATTAAAATTAATTAATTTAATTTAATTAATAAATTAATATTTGAAAAAACTGTATTAACATCAATTGTCATCCAGTATAAGTTTAAAAAAATTTATTTGAATTTGAATGGATGAATAGAAAATATTTTATTAACGATTGAAAATTCCAACAAGATATATATAGAGAGAGTGTGAGCTAATAGTAGGAGTTTAAAAAAGCAGATTATTTCGAGTGATACAAGTTAATTATAGTCTAACTAGCTGTAATATTGTCTCATAATAAATCAATGTAATTAATAAATAAACAAAAGCATCAGGATATCACAAGAAATATACGAAGACATATCGTGCGTTTTTGTATCATCAGAATCTGAAACGACATGAGAAATCGAGATCATCTGGAAAAAAATATTTTTCTTTTTTTAATAAACAGTTTCTAGAAGACAAATTAAACGAGAAGCCAAATGACGTTAAAAGGGAAAACAAAACACTGAAAATGTAGCTAGAAGATAATTTAAAAAGATCGGTTTATATGTGACGGCCATTGCCATCAGTAAGGAGTGAGCCAGGCGTACAAGGAGAGCACAGTGGTAAAGTTTAAAAAGTCTGTTTATTTCACTTAATCGGGTAGGGATTGAGCAGGCCTCTACTAGTTTTCGCTTAGGCCAAAAATAAATAAATAAATAAACTTCTACTCGAAGCTCTACTCCGTAAAAATAAAACTTTCAAATATATAAAATGTAAAGATTCAGAAAAAACGAACTCACGATTTCAATAGACAGTCACAGATCAAGATGCATTCAGTAAATACTTCGACTCTACATGGTAGACCAAGCGAGCACTGATGCAGTCGTTTGACCGGGCCAAGAGCAACTATTCATATGCAGTTTCAGACTAGCAGTTAAATCGCAGAATCTAGCTTTCTTCATAGCGAGAGAGGTCCTGATCCAAGTTCCGCTTTTCAAACGTAAATTCGAAGCTTATATATGTCCCATATATGGATTGACCACCTACATTTGTTTGCATGGATATGGATAAAAAGCTGTAACTCACAATTTCCGAGATTTACACAGCATCCGTCGAAAGTTAGATCAATCAACTTTTATGCACATGGGCAATTAGTAGACAAAAAAATACGATATAATTCAAAACATCGCCTACTCACGTGATCAGAGTAGCCTAACCATCACATATATACTTTCTTTAACTCCCTCGGGACAAGCGTTCCGTATACGATTATTTTTCTCCTGCTACTACTATTTCCAAATTGCAGTCTTTGCTTACTGAATCTGATAAATTCTGCGATTAGGTAAGGAAATGATACTATTCAGAGATAGCGGAGCTCAGAAATAAAGATTTTACGCACCCTATGCGGTACTTATATATATGAAAATTGTCCTGAAGGAGATACAACTTTCGCTGCTTTTACAACTTTCGCTGCCATGTTTGTCACCAGTAATGAATACTAAATTTATAGCCGCCATTTGGAAAGAGCGGGGGGGGGTGGGGTAAGGGTGGCCGTTTTTATTTTGAACCTGTCCCTCTGTTTTATAATCCCAGGCTTCCAGAAAAGAAAGAACAGAAAGTGCTAGTTTACGCGTAGGACTGAATCACACACCCCATGGCCCTTCATGACGTAAACTGCACGAGTCTGAACTTTTGACTTCTTGATCCCCGTGCCTGGATATCTGGGCTCACAAGAGAAAGAACTGAAAAAGACTATATTCCGATTTTTAGTTAGTGTATCATTTGATTCTCAATCTAAAAAAAAAAAAAATCTCTCTCGCTCCTAAAGCGAGAATCAATTTCGTAAAAATGTCTGTAATAGTGCGTCGTAAGTGTTTTTTTTTCTAATATTAAATATTTAAATTAAGTCGCTGAAATGGAAGAAATCATTTTACATGTTTACATTTACTAACTCGTTTACTTTACACTATAGAAAAAATATGTGTAACAATGTTTGTAGAGACAACTCAAAGATTTAGATACATCGACTAGTGTGTGATCCCAGCCAGGTTTACTTATGAAATAAAATGTCCAATTAACTTGATCTTCAACGGATAAAGGTAAGAAGCTTTTACCTTACCTACTACAATTGATTAATATATCTATTTACAACTATAAATTCAAAGGTGATAAAGAAAGAATCATGAAAATTACAAATGAATAACTATATTATAATTGAATTATATATAAAAAGATATTCGGTGACAATTATTTGAATAATAATAGTTCGATTAAATACCTGTTTTACAACAGTTTTTGCTCCCAAAAGATCCTCTTCTTAGCCCAGCAGTAGATCAGTAGAGAGCAGCGAGAGAGACCAGGAAGCGGAGACCCTTTTCATTTTGTATCTGCCTGCACGCAGTTGATAAAACTAGAAAAACTGTCTAGCAGGCCAGTGTATCAAACAGGGACCAAATCATTACGTAAATCATGGACATTAACTACCTGTGGAACTGCATTCCATTTTATGAACTAAAATAACTTCTTAAAAGACCATAAAAACTTTAAAATGCGCTAGGCCTTTCGAAAGATCTGAGTCTTTCTTCGTCAGGCGCAAAAAGACGTGCGTCTACTATGAAAGCAGCAGCAAGACTGAAATGAGAGGTAAGGGAGAGGAAACAAGCTGATGCAACAGCCAATAGGAAAGTAGAAAACAACAGCCAATAGGAGAACAGAAGACAACCACCAATCACAGAAGAGTAAAAACAAAACAATAGAGAATACAAAATAGAAGGGGAATAAGGAAGTGAAAAAAAAATAAAATAAATAAATAAATAAAATAGAATAAATAAATATATAAATAAAATGAATAAATAATTTAAAAAAAAAATAATAATAAATAAATAAATAAATAAAAAACAAATAAATAAAATAAAAATAAATAAGCACACAAATACATTAAAAAACATGGAAACACATGAAAATTAAGAATTAAATAAGTAACCAAAATATATAAATATATATAAAAAAACAGACTAAAATTAATTAATACAAAATAAATTATATGGAAGTACTGAAGAGGTTTTTCCAAGCAGCAGAGAGCATTGTGGAATCGGATTTATCATTAACAATAACTTCACGATTAAGATAAATAGCTAAATTTTCCAGAAAGTCCAATTCAGAGATACTATTAGCATTAAAGATAATTTTAGCATTTTTAAAATTAAAACAATGGCCGGAATCCAAAGAGTGCTTGGCAATTGAAGATTTAGAAATTTCTTGATTAGTTACATAACGAGAGTGTTCTTTTAAGCGGATTTCGAGATTTCTTTTAGTTTGACCAATATAAGATAAATCACAGCCATTACACGGAACATTATAAATTCCCCATTTACGAAGATCAGGAACAGGAGATTTGGTGGAGGGGAATTTGAATTTATTGACAGGTTTAAAGATAATGTTAAAATTGAAGCGTCTTAAAACTTTAGCTAATTTGAAACATAAAGGAGGATAAAAAGGGAGGACAACCAAATTATCAGGTTTGCTTTTCACAGATTTAGAAAGAGTAGATTTATAAGACGGTCTATTGAATTTCTTCACAGCATTATTGATAACAGAAGGATTGAAACCTCTTTTGACAGCAACAGTTTTTAAGTAATTAAGTTCATCCTTAAGGGATGCAGAGTCGGAACAAATTTTGAGAGCACGATTTACATACGTATAAAATAGACCGATTTTTTGGTTGACAGGATGATTTGAGAGAGCATGAGGTGGGTTAGAGACAGAAAAAGGTTTTCTATAAACACAAGTTTTGAAAGAAGAATCACATTTGGTAACTAAAACATCAAGGAAAGGAAGTTTATTACAATTTTCTAACTCAAAAGTAAACTGAATATGAGGGTCAATAGAATTGACAGTTTGAAGAATGGTAGAAATATCAAAAGGATTATCAACTAAAACAAAAGTATCGCCAACATAACGCATCCAACATTTAAAATTAACCAGATTTAATAATTTTTCCTCAAAATAATGCATATAAATATCACAAAGAATTGGAGATAAAGGATTACCCATACTTAAGCCGTCTGATTGTTTGAAAAATTTATTATCAAATTCAAAGGTAGTTTGAGAGATGCAAATTTTAGTTAAATTAACAAAATCTTTGACTTCAATATCAGAGAAATGAAATTCACGTAATCTTGTTTCCAAGCAAGAAAGAGCACCTTCAATCGGAACATTAGTAAATAAAGATTTAACATCAAGAGAAAGCATACAACAATTGGATGGGTTAATATTTTTTAATTTACCAACAAAATCATAAGAATTTTTTATCGTATGAGAATTAGAAATGCATAAAGGAGAAAAAAGGGATGTTAAAAATTTGGCAAGAGGATAAGTAACAGTACCAATATTAGAGACAATAGGTCTTAAGGGGACATTGGTTTTATGAACTTTAAGCAAAGCATAAAAACGAGCACAGATGGCTGAAGAAGGAATAACACAATGTTTAGTGTTGTCATTTAAAACAACATAATTCTTAACAGCTTTCTTGAGAGTGGAAAGATGCGAATTAGTAGGATCTTTTTTAACTTCAATATAAGGACCTTCAGATAAGAGAGCATAAACTTTATCAGAATAATCTTTTTTTATCCATAAGAACAATTTGACCACCTTTATCAGCTTTAGTAATAATAAGATTATCATTGGACTTAAGCTCATTGAGAGCGATATATTGAGAACGTGAAATATTAGGTTTATATTTTGAGTTATTATTAGAAATAGGATCAGCAAGGATGTGACGAAGAGTTTCTTTTTGAAAAGGAGTGACTTTACTATGTTTAAAGGAAGACTCAATAGGAGCAATCAATTTGGTGAGAGAAGGTTTGCAAGACTGAGAAAAATTTAAACCAAGATCTAAAACGCTTTTTTGTTCAGGAGTTAAGATATGAGAGGAGAGATTAACGATGCAGTTCTCATTCGATAGATTCTTATTTGAAAATTGAGACTTTTTTTGCTTATTGCACAATGAAGAAAACTTATTATCAAGCTTATTTTGATGAGCAGTTTTGAAAGTAAGCAGAGAAGGCCAACATTTATTTTCCATATCACAGAAATTGTCAAGATTTTTACTAAGGAACAAATGAAGGTCATAAAGCTCTTCTTCAATTTTGGAGAGAGTATGCCGAACATCTTGAATACAAGCTCTTAAAATAATAAAATGTGAACGAACCATAGCTTTAGAAATTCTGACAGAGCTACTAACAGAACAATTAAGTTGAATAAAATTAGGGATAACATTATTTTTCTTGCAATTTTGAAGAAAATTTAAGTGGTTAAGAAATTTTACACGCTTACGTCTGAGTTTAGTAAATCTGTTAAATTGAGAAGTAAACATAATAGCAACACAAAAATAAACACAATACACTTATAGAATACTAAACTATAAATAATACATAAAATAAATAAGCAAATAAATACATCAATAAGATAAATAAAGAAGATAAACAATGCAAAATTACAAAAAAGTACTTACATTCGAAAGGTGAGGGGGATGAAAAAGTAGTTGAAATGCCAGAAGAAGCACAATCAAATAAAATAAGTTGAAACTGGTGTGAAACACTAAGAACTAAAATAACTTCTTAAAACACCATAAAAACTTTAAAATGCGCTAGGCCTTTCGAAAGATCTGAGTCTTTCTTCGTCAGGCGCAAAAAGACGTGCGTCTACTATGAAAGCAGCAGCAAGACTGAAATGAGAGGCAAGGGAGAGGAAACAAGCTGATGCAACAGCCAATAGGAAAGTAGAAAACAACAACCAATAGGAGAACAGAAGACAACCACCAATCACAGAAGAGTAAAAACAAAACAATAGAGAATACAAAATAGAAGGGGAATAAGGAAGTGAAAAAAAAATTAAAAAAAATAAATAAATAAAATAGAATAGAATAAATATATAAATAAAATGAATAAATAATTAAAAAAAAAAAAAAAAAAAAAAATAATAATAATAAATAAATAAATAAATAAATAAAAAACAAATAATTTTTTTTTTAAATTTTTTAAATTATTTATTCATTTTATTTATATATTTATTTATTCTATTTTATTTATTTATTTATTTTATTTTTTTCACTTCCTTATTCCCCTTCTATTTTGTATTCTCTATTGTTTTGTTTTTACTCTTCTGTGATTGGTGGTTGTCTTCTGTTCTCCTATTGGCTGTTGTTTTCTACTTTCCTATTGGCTGTTGCATCAGCTTGTTTCCTCTCCCTTACCTCTCATTTCAGTCTTGCTGCTGCTTTCATAGTAGACGCACGTCTTTTTGCGCCTGACGAAGAAAGACTCAGATCTTTCGAAAGGCCTAGCGCATTTTAAAGTTTTTATGGTCTTTTAAGAAGTTATTTTAGTTCTTAGTGTTTCACACCAGTTTCAACTTATTTTATTCCATTTTATGCTTGTTTATGAATGCAGAGTACATGTAGCTGTGTGCTCTTTGTCCAAACAAGCGCCATCCTACGAGGGAAAGTCATTCAGTAAGTCACAAAAGATAATTAAATAATAACTTACAATGATATTCACTTCAAAACTATTTTTATTTCTCAACCTATTCTCCACCCATATTTATGTCCCTATACCACCGTTTTATCAGCGCCCCAACAACAGCTGCATAAGATTCTTTGGGTTGCTGTCTCAGCCACATGAGGACTTCAAGTGGAACCTTTTCATCCTCTGTGAACATCCTCTTGCTTCCAAGATGGTTTTTTAGAGGACTCAACAGATGAAAATCGCTTGGGGCTAAGTCGAGGCTGTATGGTGGATGCTGAAGAAGTTGCAAGATGATGTTCACAGATGATGAAAAGGTTCAACTTGAAGTCCTAATGTGACTGAGACAACAACCCAAAGAATCTTCGCTTAGCCAATCCTCCATACATTTTTCGTAGGCTGATTGATGTATGACCTTCAGCTCCCTCAGCAGATTTCATTTTATAGCCTCAATTAATTCAAAGCGCCTTCCTCGAAGTGGTAACTTTATCTTAGGAAACAGGAAAAAAACACATAGTGACATATCAGATGAATACGGTGCTTGGTCGATGACATTTGTTGAGTTTTTAGCCATAAACGCTTGCACAACGAAAGTTTTGTGCGATGGTGCTTTATCGTTGTTTAAAATCCACATGAAATTTGGTGATTTTCAAGATGTTCGGTATATGGAATTTCGTTTGGAATTTAAGGAAGACTCTTTGTTCGACTCATTTTTCCATTGTCAAAAATCGCAGAGCACTCCAAAATATGACTAAAAAACAGCTGCTGTCGACACACTAATATCACAGAACGCCGTGTTGTACCATATATCTATATTTAGGGGTACCATATATCTATATTTTTTTTAAATGTCAATTAGAATTGAGAGTTTTTATTTAATGTATTGGAAATAAAATTTTAAATAGACTAGGAACAGAGTTTGGATGCTTAATTTTTTTTTCTATTCTCCCTATTGTGTTATTTCTTTAGATTCTCTTGTATTGGATATTTGCACATAGTATAATTTTAATGTAAGATAATTGTAATGAATTGTTTGTAAAAGTGTATTGAAACTTAATTTCATAAAATAAAATCAATATCTATACTATAAAAATCTGCACATAAAATAAATTTTGTATTCCTGCATTTTTGCATAAGAGTGCAACAGCTGTTGCACCCAGATCTGAATATTTATAAAACTAGTTATAGTATAAACTTACCTCATTTGTCACGTTGGACGTACAATTTTCAACTTGTTATTTTAAATTTCTGCTATCCCACTTTTTCATATTATGTTGCTTTATTTGATTAAGTTTCAATGACTTTTTTTTATGTCAATGAGAATTGAGAGTTTTATTTCCTGTATTGGAAATAAAGTTTTAAATAGACTAGGAAAAGAGTAAGAGTTTGGATGCATATATATTTTTTTTCCATTCTCTCTATTGGATAGCCCAATTGTGTTATTTGATTGATTTTCTTTCGTTGCACTTTTCACAACTATAAAGATAAATTTCTACTTCATGTCATATTTTTAAATTTATTTCCATCTGGAATTTTATTTTAAACTATTTGCTATAAATAGATGTTTAGTATGAATGTTTTTATTTAGTATGAATTTAGTATGAAACTTAAAAATAAAATTCAGATGACTATGTTTCTTTTCTTTTTTGCCCAATGTGACTGATTGGTAAATATATCATATGAATTTAATTTTTTCAACCGAGCGAAAAGAGCATTCACAAGGTTACTTTGACACTGGCACTTCAAGTCAAAGTTTCTAGGTGCGATTCCAGGCTTGGGTATTTTCGCGCTCGGTTGAAAAAATTCAATTCAAAATGCAGATGAACTTGGCCGACTAAAACGAAAGCAGTAGTCTAGGGAAATCTGTATATATTTTTAAGCTCTTCTCGACGAGTGACAAGTATACATTCCGTATAGGACGTGCAAAATCCTTGAATTTGGAGGGGAAGAGTTCCGTATCGTGTGCCGCTTGGCGCAGTTGGCGAAAAAATAAAAATTTACGCCAAAAGGCTGTTTTAGTTTCTTAACATATTTTTATTTTAATTACATTGTATTTTATTTATATTATATTTATATTATTTATATATGATTATTTATATACTATTCTATATTATTGTATCTACTTGTAATAAAATCCGAAGGCAAGAAAGTGTCTGTAACCATTCCGGGCGCAACCACTCTGGTCAGCGAATCGACCGTAGTTAAACACCATGTTAGGCTTAATGTGAAACCTATTCTAACATAAGACATCTAAATGATACTATCTTCTACTTGAAATCATGTCTGTTCAGCATATTTCCCTACAAAACATGTATATCATATCCAATTATAATGTTTTAAGTTCTTAATTAAAAATCCAGAATAAACATCAGAATCCCAGATATAGATGCGCCGCCAGGCGCGGCAACCGACCACCGTCCCCAAATCCTCATGGGTTTTTAACGCGCACATCGGAGATCACCGAGTGCGCTACGGCCGATCCGGAGGATCGTCATCCAACGAAACCTCCCAATCTTTTACCCGAGCTCGCGACGACGAAGGTCATTGTGATACGGCGGAGAATCCCATATCTTAGAGGAGATCTCCACACAGACACTGGATGAATCGTCGAAACTGTCGAGCGACCCCGGAGAGTCGGAGGAGTCGGTCTAGGAGAGTCGGCCCCTCGGCCATATGCTCGACATCCCGACGGCTCTTGCTTTCCCACGGCGTCCGATCGTCAACATGTATAGAGGGGCAAGCAACTGGGCTCATCTTCCGTGGGTAATCCCAGATATAAACAAACGAACACTGTTGCCTTTATAGTGTTGCCTTCCACATATACGCTTTTAAAAAATATATTCTAGCGCCATTTACCGGCAGATAATACAAACAAATTTTGAAATTTTTGTTTCCATCGTGAATAAAATCCTTTTCTCTTATGAAACGTAACTAAAATATAAGGAATAAATAGTATCGAATAATTTCCATTTAATTTTGCTTATATAATCAAAAAATGAGCTATGCGGCGAGTCAAGCTCTTTAGAAACTCATTGATAACACTTTTTTACAAAAACTTCCGCAGATGAATAATTTTGTAATATTTAATTTGAATGTTTTGCCCAATCCTTGAACGTTTTCAAAAATTTAATATTGAGTAAAAAAAAAAAAATTCTTTATTTTTATTTGTAGAAATTATTTGTCATTTTTAAAATGTACTTTTCTACAATACATACCTTTCAATAATAAAATCCTCATGGTATTTGTTTGTATGAAGTCTTATGAAAATGCAGCGCAGATCAACTATCTGTCATTTTTGACAGGGGTTATATACTAGTATTATATATAATAATATAATATATAAATAATAAATAATAATATAGAGTATATAGAGTACTAAATATTATATTATATTATATATAAATATTATTATTTATACAATTATAAATTTTTATATTATATTTATATTACTTATATTTGTTTATGTTATATTATATTTTATCTATAAATTTAGAAAATCGCCAAATGATTTCAACAACCACATCGAAACATTTATCACCGAAAATAACTCGCCAAATTTTCCGGAGCAGAATATGGGACTTTTCTGAGAAAATATTGCGCCAAAAAAATAACAGAAGTGTAATTGATTCTTGTCGAGAAAGAGTTAATTTCATAGAGACAGTATCTCAATAATACATTAATACTAACGTTAGTGGGGGGTGTGGTAGACCGATAAAGCTGATATCTCCTGTTGTATCTCAGTCCCTAATTGAAATCGATACTGTGTCTTCTTGTTTGATGTTATCGTACTTCCACGAATTTTGCTGCTTAATATATTGTACCCATTAAATTTGGCCATTTAATGTTCTTTCTACAGTAGAAAGTATATATTGCAAATCACTTTATTATAAGTATTTTTATCATCCTATGTTTATTTTAGTAACACATATTTTATTAAATATGTTAAAATATTCAGCGTGTCCCCTCTTATCGTTGTTTAATGATAATTCTTAAGCCTTAAGTTTTATATAAGTATAGTTCATTATTTGCAAATTATTATATTGAAAAATTAATTTTAAATAATGTTTATTATTTTACAAAAATGTTTAAAAGGTTGTTCTCTGTTATATTAAAAGTTATTTACATTAAAATAGCTATTTTTTTTTTTAAGTTACGAAATTAATTTTTTTTTGTACATAGTCCTGGTTCTATAAATTATAATATTTAGAATAAAAGTGTATACTTTTTAAAAAATATTACATTCTTTACTTCTTAATTATATATTATTGTCTATTTTTGAATGTTTAAAATATTTCATTGTCGCAGTTTCACAACCAGTCGGCGTATTTTAGGAGCGGGGTTTGGCGCATTATTAGCTCCATTGTTGTTGTAACTCAGATACAGTTGTAACCAGGGCTTAACAAATGCGGTCGCCAGGTTGCCACTGGCTAGCAAGTTTTTTGATCTGGCGACCAAAATGATTTGATCTTTCGGGGTGAGTTCTGTAAAAACATTGACATAAGAAATGAGCACAAATGGCATTTTTTCTCTCCTCCCCCCCTACTCGTGCGCGGGAAGCAGTAATCTTCCTCTTCTCTCGTATTTTAATGGAATAATTAAATTTAAATGGCATTTCCAACTCACATACACAGAACCATTTTTCACCTACAGCCAGCTAGTATATATGTCATGTGATTAGAATGTGGGAGGAGAGAGGACATTTCAATAAAACAGTAAGAAATAGTGTCAATCCAGTCTTTGTGGTATCTAAAATTGGATACAATGCTAAAAAATGCTCGAGTTTTTATTCAAATTTCAAATCTGATTTTTTTGTTTATATAAGTTGTCAACATAAGTGATTATAAGTTTTATAAGTTTCATTAGAAAATATAGTTTATATTATGTTTCTAAATTATGTACTATTTAAACTATGTAACTAATAATTCTAAACTATACTTGTTATTATTTTTTTTCAATTAATTCATAAAAAACTCTTGTTTTTTTTTAAATCAATGACGGGGAAGAGGATGAGGCGACTACTGGCGACTACTATTTTTTTCGGGCTACCAGATTTTATTAAATTTGTAAAGCTCTGGTTGTAACTATAAAGAATATCAGGCGATGAATCACCTGTGTACGGTTAACAGATTTTTTTATTTAAATTCATTCATTAATTTATGTTCATTAATTAAGTTCTAAAAATATTAAAATATTGTAATGTCATAGGAAAAACACCTGTCTACATAACTTTTGCAATTCTATCCTATCAGGAAGAGAGTGAAAAAACGACTACAAAATTTCATCTTTATACAAATAAACCAAGTTATTATAACCAAGTATGTTGTTATATATAGTTATTATAACCAAGTTGTTAACCAAGTATTAGTGCGTAAAAAGTTACTTAATGCTCTAATAAGTGAAACAATAAATATTTAATTTTGGTACGACCAAAACTAACAAAGTTATGATATTTTATTATTTATATTACCAATTTATTATCAGACATTATTACATATGTTTTTCTGGTGACTACGTGCGTGATTTCCACTGTTATGTCATTAGAAAAATTGAAGTAATATGTTATAGTTCATAATAATGTATGATAAAGACAAATCTTATTTTTTATTCTATCAATACACGTAAGTCTCTTTTAGTCTTGACATAAGTTTTGTGACTTAAAGTTTATTTAGTTTATTTATAAGTTTATAGATAAGTTTATACTAATTCGTAGTGTACTTTTAAAAAATACAGACGTACTGTTTTAGAAAATTTGTAGACTTTTTCCGAAATTACTATGCCAAGTCTCTCCACTGGGCAGTTAACTTTTTTTTATTCATAAATGGAGATCTTTAAAAGGAAAACAATCGATCAGCTTTTCAAAAGATTTAAAGTCTTCTACTTGTTACGGTTATATGGTTGGTCAGTCTTTTAAACTACGTTACTTTTTAGGGTTTCGTTCATCTCACGAAACCCTATTGCTCCCGCTCCGTTGTCTGTCTGTCACAGAGCCATTCTCGAAAACTATGTAACTCACAGAGTTGAAACTTTGTGTATAAATCAGAATATCAGCTGTGAAGAGCTGAAAATATTAAAATTTGAAAAATTCGTATTATTTTAATAAATAGAGATAAAAAACCAAAATTCTAACAGCCTTTTCCTTTTAAATTTAAACAATTTTCATTATAGCAGATGCCAAAAATTAAAAATCCACGATGAAAATCTTTCCACAGTAATTAATTTTCTATCAGACGATTTCCACGTGAAAAAGAAAAATGAAATAAAAAGTTTCACCAATTGAAAAAAAGATAAATATGAAATAAAATTGATTGACGTCATAGTCGTAATAAAACGGAAAATGTCTAAGATTTCTCAATAATACAAGGAGTATGAGTATAAGTAAGTAAACAAAGCAGATTAATGCACGTCATTAGAGTAGAATTAAAAAGAAAATCTGACGTCATATGGGAAGTTTAACTAATTTTTCAGATGTTTGAGATAATACAAAGCGAGTATCAATATAAATAATAGAGAATGGTAAATATATGAGTTTGAGAAACATATTGAATCGTGATAAAAATCCGATTATGTAAATATTCACATATTTTAACATTTTGAAGGTATACATCAATTTGTTTAATTTTGAAATTATTTTTTTAAATATTGCATTTAGTCCGTATGACGGATATTATTATGACAGAATATAATAGCGGGCTTGGCCCGCTATCTGGCTGGTTTAGATATTCGAAAAAACGAAAAAATAGACCGGTAAACTTTTACTTTATAAAAAACATGACTTTTTTTTTTGTTGTTGCTAAATGAAATTTGTTTGAATTTATTAAAAAAAGGATAAAGTGTTTTGAAAGGAATATTAAACGAAACCCTTTGAGCGACCTTTGATCACACTTACCCACTTTTTAAAATATAAAATTAGTTCAAGTATCGTGGATATATCATCTTAGAAATGTGCCCTGCAGTTCTTCGCCATTACAATATCCAAAAACGTTTTTACTCTGACTAATCTTCAGTTGTTAATTTTCAAGTGTCTTCCTTTCCTTATTTATCTGACTTGAGATTGGTAGTTTTCGTATAGTACTATGTTTTTCCTTTTCATTTCCCTCGTCTTCTAACATTTTCTTCCATCATCGCGTGTGTCATATCGTTACATATCTCTACTTTAGATGTACTGATTTCAATGTCTTCAATTATCAGAGTGTTATGATACTTTGAATTATATCGATTTGCAGCGTTTTCTGGTATTAAAACCGCGATTTTTCGTTTTTATTAGTTCACAGGCTATCAAAACCTGAGAACTAATGTGACCGCCGCGCCGGTTCTGTGTGTATGTATGTACGTACGTAACGCGATAACTCTTGATATAAATATCCGTTTTGCTTCAAATTTTGTTTATAGGTTCATTCTGATAAGGCGCTGCCCTGATTAGTTTGAGGGTTCATCAGTTAAGTATAAAGGATATTAACGAGGGAGCTAATCCCCCCTTAAATTAGATAAATGGGTTTTTCATGCAGAATTAACCGATTGGCTTCAAATTTTGTATGTAGGTTCATTGTGATAAGGTGCTTTCCTGATTAGTTTTAAGGTTCATTGGTTAAGTAGAAAGGAGGGGAACGGGGGCTAATCCCCCTTAATTTAGATACTTGGGTTTTTTATGCAGAATTATCCGATTTGCTTCAAATTATATATATATGTTCATTGTGATAAGGAGCTTCGCTGATTAGTTTTGGTGGTTCACTGGTTAAGTAACGTTAATGATTTGCAGAATCGTTGAAACGGAACATTAAATATCAGTGACACATTCCTCTGGACGTCCTTAAATGTAACACTGAGAATTTTATGTTGCAATTTAGTGCTAAAAACGTAACAAAATCCTCATTGAAAATAAATACCAGAAAAAAAATCATGCGCCCCGTACAAATTATAGCTGACTTTCCAAATTTACAAGCATAATACAAAAACCTTTTATGTCCCAAATCATGAACTAATGAAAATTTTAACTTCCAGAGCATTTATCCTAAATATTTCAGAATACGTTTTAAGATTTGGGCAATAATGAAATAAATTTTACAAATATTTAGTCTATTAAATTTAAAAAAGCTAAATACACATATAAAGGAGTTGTGAGGAATATTTGCAACTCTACACAAATAATTTCTTAAAAATACAGTAGAATAGAACACCACTTTGACACATATCAAGGGTGTTTACAGAAAAATACAAGTTGCGGGAAATTACAAAAGAACCCCGCTTGTAAATATTTCATAGGAGATGACAGAAAAAGTGTAAATTGCAGGAAATTACAACATAACAACATTTTTACACTTTTCATGTTAGGTGACAGAAAAAGTGTAAATTACGGGAAATTACAATAATTACAATCCACTTTACACTTTTCAAGGGAGATGAGAGAAAAGTGTAAATTGCGAAAAATTACAATAGAACCCCGCTTTTACACTTTTCAAGGGAAATGACAGAAAAGTGTACATTGCGGAAAATTACAATGGAACCCCGCTTTTACACTTTTCAAGGGAAATGATAGAAAAGTGTACATTGCGAAAAATTACAATGGAACTCCGCTTTTACACTTTTCAAGGGACATGACAGAAAAGTGTACATTGCGGAAAATTATAATGGAACCCCGCTTTTACAATTTTCAAGCGAAATGTCAAAAAAGTGTACATCGTGAAAAATTACAATGAAACCCCGCTTTTACACTTTTCAAGGGAAATGACAGAAAAGTGTAAATTGCGTAAAATTACAATGGAACCCCGCTTTTACACTTTTCAAGCGAAATAACAGAAAAGTGAATATTGCGGAAAATTACAATGGAACCCCGCTTTTACACTTTTCAAGGGAGATGACAGAAAAGTGTAAATGGCGGAAATTTACAATGGAACCCCGCTTTTACACTTTTCAAGCGAAATGACAGAAAAGTGTACATTGCGGAAAATTACAATGGAACCCCGCTTTTACAATTTTCAAGGGAAATGATAGAAAAGTGTACATTGCGAAAAATTACAATGGAACTCCGCTTTTACACTTTTCAAGGGACATGACAGAAAAGTGTACATTGCGGAAAATTATGATGGAACCCCGCTTTTACAATTTTCAAGCGGAATGACAAAAAAGTGTACATCGTGAAAAATTACAATGAAACCCCGCTTTTACACTTTTCAAGGGAAATGACAGAAAAGTGTAAATTGCGTAAAATTACAATGGAACCCCGCTTTTACACTTTTCAAGCGAAATAACAGAAAAGTGAATATTGCGGAAAATTACAATGGAACCCCGCTTTTACACTTTTCAAGGGAGATGACAGAAAAGTGTAAATTGCGGAAATTTACAATGGAACCCCGCTTTTACACTTTTCAAGCGAAATGACAGAAAAGTGTACATTGCGAAAAATTACAATGGAAATCTCGTTTTTACACTTTTCAAGTGAGGAGACAGGAAAAGCATAAATTAAGGGGAAATACAATAGAACTAACTTTTACACTTTTCAAAGGAGGTTACAGAAATAAATGTAAATTGCGGGAAAGTACAATAGAGCTTTGCTTTTACACATTTCAAGAGAGATGACAGAAAAATGTGTAAATTGCGAATAATTACAATAGAATGATGCTTTTACAAAAAGTAGCCCGTTCAGCTTTGAGAATAGCTTTAAGACAAACCTATTTTGAACTAGAAATTTCCCTTAACAAATACAATCAAATAAGTACCATGTAGAAACAAGACACATTTTAGTTAATAAATTTTCTGGTTCAAAATATATTTATTTGACTAGGGAAAAAAAACCTCAAGAAGGTTAGCAGTAATGCAGTATACTCTAAGTTTTTCTATGATTTCCAAATCTCACCTTTATTTTTTTTTTTATCTCCTTCACTAACAATGTACTACATGTTTTATTAATATACATCATCTCCTCTGGGGGATCTTTAATGACATTGTTTCGATATTTTCTGCAAGAAGAGTTAGACATTTTACCTTTTGTGTACTTTTGAAAAATGGCGTTATCGATTTCATGTCTCAGAAACCCAAGAATGATAAATGCAATTTATAAATCATCTCGCAATTTTCATTACTCTAACAAGTAGCTATAGAAAAATATTTCCAGAAGGAATTTAGTTTTATATTTTAATAGTATCTTAAGAATATATCTTGGGATGTATTGTTTTTCCTGCAATGACGTAATGTAGGCAATATTATGTTAGTCCATACCCTTTCTCTTCGAAAAAAAAAATGTTCTTAAAAATTAATTTTTATTTCGTTTTTAACACTTTCCAACATAGTTGAACAGTGTTTATGAATTAGATTTGTCTGGCCGTCTGTCTCTCCATGCATTGTTTTTCTGCAATGACGTAAGGTATACAACATTGTGTTAGTCCACCCTTTCTCTTCGAAAAAAAGTTCTTATAAAAGAATTATTTCATTTTTAACACTTTCCAACATAGTTGAAAAGTGTTTATGAACTAGGTTTGTCTGGCCGTCTGTTTTTCCATGCAATGTTTTCCTGCAATTACGTAATGTAAGCAACATTATGTTAGTTCACCCTTTCTCTTCGAAGAAAAAGTTCTTAAAAATGAATTATTTCATTTTCAACACTTTCCAACATAGTTGAAAAGTGTTTGTGAATTAGGTTCCTCTGGCGTCTGTATATCCATGCATTGTCTTCCTCACAATGACGTAATGCATGCAACATTGTGTTAACCCAGCCTTTCTCTTCAAATAATGCATGCAACATTGTGTTAACCCAGCCTTTCTCTTCAAATAATGCATGCAACATTGTGTTAACCCAGCCTTTCTCTTCAAAAAAAAAGTTCTTAAAAATGATTTATTTCGCTTTTAACACTTTTCAACTGTTGAAAAGTGTTTATGAATTAGATTTGTCAGGTCCATATATTTCTCATGAATACACGAACATTTTTCTTCAAATTCTGCAGACTTCTTTAATGTGACTCCTTTAGAATTAATTGAAAATCTTAAGTGAAGTTTCCACTTTATAAAAGCAAATGGAATCTTGCAAAAGTTACATGCCACCTTCTATTGCAGTAATTAAGGTTTGCGGACATCCGAGCCCACGGATTGCTTTCCATGTAAATTAGATTTCAAACAACTGAATAAATGAACTAGATTTAAACGATCGTGAATGAATGTGACTTATTTGGATTTATTTCAAGGATTTAATTTTATATAAGGTAGACACAGGAAGGAAGCTGAAGGGAGTATGGAAATTATTGCTATACGCGGACTTCTTTACAACCAGTTTTTTTACAACATCTTGCGATTTGAAAATAGTAATTTAAAAACATTTTCGATTTATCTGATGCTATGATTTAATACGGGCTCGTTTCATTCGAATTCTACTAAATAATGTACTAAGCAAAAGGAAGTTAGAATTAACTAGAATGTTGTGAATTGTTGGCATCACAAAACTTTCTTCTATATCGATCAAATCGTCTGCAACCAAAATTAAATGGCAATATATTCGTTCTCGAGATATATAGCTATCGTGGAATGCAGCATAGCAGCGCCACCTGTTGGGCTATTTACACTCAAACCTAATTAGCATCTATTTGTCTCAAGATCTAAATATAATATGAAGTTTGGAGAAATACCGCGGATTAGTTCTTGAGATATAGCTATGGCGGAAATCCAGAAAAAAGCAGCATAGCAGCGCCACCTGTTGGGTGCTTTACACCAAACCTAAACAGCATCTATTTATCTCAAGGTCTAATAGAATATGAAGTTTGATGACATTTTGTGCATTAGTTCTTGAGATAGAGATATCGTGAAAATCATGAAAAATGCCGCATGGAATCGCTACCTGTTGGACTATTAACACCTAAACTTAATCAGCATCTATTTATCTCAAAGTCTAACAGAATATGAAGTTTGGTGAAATTCTGTGCAATTGTTCTTGAAGTAGAGTTGTCGCAAAAATCATGAAAAATGCAGCATAGAAGCCACCTGTCAAGCGATTTACACCAAAATCTAATCATTTTATGCCAAGGTTTAACTCAGCCATACTCAACCTGCGGCCCGGCGACCTTTTATGTGCGGCCCGAGACACACAATCATTAATCTCTATTTATAAAATTAATTGAGATGTGTATAAAAAGTTTTAATATTTTCTCTATTCTTTTATATATTTTCATCGGTAAACATTTTTTTGTTATTTATAATTACTAATTTAAAATTACCTTAAAATATCTTAAATGACGTTTCCTTAGTCAAATTTGTTTTTACATGTAGTTTTACTTGGGCTGTAGTAGTGTATACATTTCTTAATCCTGAACACTAAACAAACATTCTTGCAAATTAATTTAATTTGCACTATATATTTCTACATTAGGCTTATTATGGTTAAATGTTTGTTGCAGAAAAAAATGGCAGCATAAAGTTTTATCCACTATTTCAAAACAACAATCTTCGTGGCATTTGTAATAGAAATCTATATTTTTTTTACATTATTATACAAGTGCGTTGCCGCCCGCCTAACGTCGCAAATATATGTTTGCGGCCCGCCAGAAAAAAAAGGTTGAGTGCGGCTGGTCAAACTGAATCTGAAGTTTTATTAAATTCAGTGCATTTTATTCAATTCGTGTCACATACAGACAGACACACAGACAGACATTTTCTAAAAATAGTCCTGTTCAGGACCTCCTAAAAGGTATAAATCCTTCATAAACCGGCAGTCGAAATTTTTCACAAAACCAATTCTGTCTTCTTGTAAAGATAAAAGAAAGTAAAAATAAATAAATAAATAAATAAAAAAGTATCTAAATAAAGAAACAAAGTTCTTTTTGTGTGTCTTTTTATGACAGTCGTGAAATGGGAGATTTTTATAAAAGCTAGGAATTTTTATTTCATTCATAGCTGAATAATATAATCTTTGCATTTGCATAATATTTAGTTGAAAGTCGCAAAACATACGAAGAGAACACTATAAAAGTGCACAGGCGTCCTCAGAACAACATCCAAGGAGTAGCAAGATTTAGGAACTGATTTACCGTCGTCGTTTGGTTTACAGTTAATTCGAAATTCGGAAATATCAAATCGCAAATAATTATTTTTTTCTACAGTTTCTAGAGATAAATGAAGTATTTTTATTGAGATGGATTCATTTCCTAAAACAGCTAATCATAATTATTAGTCATTTTATAGATTTCGAATAGTTTTATTTATTCTTGAATTATTGTATTTTATCCCAATTTTCTTGAATTATCGCATTTTATCCAGATTTTACGTGTGGCTACGACATTATGATACATATTTTTTTTACTATTTTTATCGTTTTTCTAAGCGCTTTTGCTAAAGAGCAAATATTTTTTTAATTGATTTTTATCTTACATTTTATAAAAGTGAAACATATTTTTTAATTAAAAATGTAATGAAAGACAAATAAACTCGAGGACTTACGGAAATACCTTAACCAGCCGTATATTTATACATGAGTTTAAAAAAATTTTAAATCGCATTTTTAAAATGTGAACTTAATTAAAATATAATCAATTAAGCCAAAATCCTGACTTCGTTCTACAGAGAGTGATTATCTGAATCCTTAAACTGCGGTCTGGAATTAGATTAACGGTGAACTTAACTCATTTTACCCACTTTTTAATGGCGGATCTCAAACGGTAAATTCTGCGAAATGAGTTCCTGATCTGCTTTTAATAGGAGTCATAAAAAAAGATATTATTCCATCGAAATATTATTCAAATAGTATGTCGTGATTACGAGTTAATGGAACAACATAAAGGGACTTTAAAATAATTTGTTTAAAGCTCTAAAATAGGTTTCCGAAGAACCGACCGTCTAATTGTCCCCCTAAACGTCAAAAGCTTCAAATTAATGTCCAATAATGTCCAATTAATGTCTGGCTAAAGCGGTGGTTCTTCTGTCATGTTTGATATGTTGTCATGTTTTGAACCACCGCTTTAGCCAGACAATATAGTAAGGAGCAGTTGCAGATAGATTTCAATAATAGTAAAATAAATTTTCAATCAAGAGCTTACTTCCCATCCATTATCCGTGAATCTATAGAAATATATTTGCGAAAAGATTGCAATTGTAACGAAACCGTTTCCTTTGAATTAGCTAAAATTTGGCACGCGATGATCGATAGATGGAAAAGCAATAAAAATAAAAATAAATAATAATTTTTTCACGTTTTCCAGTTTTGGCCAATTTAAGCACCTACTAACTTTGGACATGTGATCTCGTGGTATATGTTTTTACTATTTTCAAATATGCGAGAATTTTGTATTTATCATTAAGATCTGAAGATGTCACCGATAGTTGTGAACGAAACATGTGTTATCTACATTAAAAAAGGTATTTTAAATATTCTGTGTTATGTTTTTTATCACTTAAAGCATTATTGGACATTAATTTATAGTTAACAAGTGATTGTATTATATTATTTATGTCAAAAGCTTCTTTCCCTTGCTTTTGGAAATCGTTTTGAAATGCGAGTACATAAAGACTTTTGAATGTCATCATTTTTTTTAGCAATTTCCCGTATAATTGAATATTGAAGCATTCCTTTTTTATGCTAATAAAGTTCAGTCATTTTACTACAATATCGAATAAAAGATTGTCTGTTCCAATGGTGTAGTCGTAAAAAAATCAAAAGGTATACTGTCACTGTTAAAAATTTGCAGCAAACTGTCCAGTCTCGACCGTTTTTATAGAAAACGGTTACATAACCGTAATTTAACTCTATTCTGACCATATCAATGCCCATATTATGGTCAGAATAGATTTTAATTACGGTTACGTCACCGTTTTCTATAAAAACGGAACACTAACTGGGACAGTTTGCTGCAAATTTTTAATAGTGTATAGACAGATGGTATACTCTAGAGAGTGTACGCTATAGGCAGAAGATATACTCTAGAGAGTTACGCTATAGTTTTTATTTAAGAAACAGGGGGTATACGGAGATCCTTAAAAAATCCAGAAGGTATACACTGTATACCGCCCTATACCCTTCACTACATCTCTAGTCTGTTCTTTATTACAGTCGTGTAAAAACATCATAACTTTGATAAAAATTCATTTTATTTATTTATTTATTACAATCATGTAAAAAAACTATTACTTTGATAAAAATTCATCTTATTTATTTATTTATTTATTACAGTAATGTAAAAATGCCATTACTTTTATAAAAAAATAATTAATTAATTTATTTATTTATTATAGTCATATAAAAATGACATTACTTTTATAAAAATAATTTTATTTATTTATTTATTTATTATAGTCATATAAAAATGCCATTTCTTTTATAAAAAATCATTTTATTTACTTATTTATTACAGTCGTGTAAAAACATCATAACTTTGATAAAAATTCATTTTATTAATTTATTTCTTATAATCATGTAAAAATACCATTAATTTTTATAAAAAATAATTTTATTTATTTACTACGATTATGTAAAAACATCATTACTGTTATAAAAATTAATTTTATTTATTTATTTACTGCGATTATGTAAAAACACCATTACTTTTATAAAAATCATTTTATTTATTTATTTAATACAGTCATGTAAAAATACCAGTACTTTTATAGTAAAAATTCTTTTTATTTATTTATTTACTACAGTTATGCAAGAACACCATTACTTATATAGAAAATAATTTATTTATTTATTTATTACAGTCATGTAAAAATACCACCGCTTTTATAAAAATTCATTTTATTTATTTACGAGGGAAAGTCATTAAGTAAGTCACAAAAGATAATTAAATAATAACTTACAATGATATTCACTTCAAAACTATTTTTATTGCTCAACCTATTCTCCACCCATATTCACGCACTTATATCACCGTTTTATCAGTGCCCCATCACCAGCTGCATAACATTCTTTCGGTTGCTGTCTCAGACACATTAGGACTTCAAGTTGAACCTTTTCATCCTCTGTGAACATCATCTTGCAACTTCTTTAACATTTACCCTACAGCTTCGACTTATCTCCAAGTGATTTTCATCTGTTGAGTCCACTAAAATCACATCTTGGAAGCCGGATGATGTTCACAGAGGATGAAAAGGTTCAACTTGAAGTCCTAATGTGTCTGAGACAGCAACCGAAAGAATGTTATGCAGCTGGTGATGGGGCACTGATAAAACGGTGATATAAGTGCGTGAATATGGGTGGAGAATAGGTTGAGCAATAAAAATAGTTTTGAAGTGAATATCATTGTAAGTTATTATTTAATTATCTTTTGTGACTTACTTAATGACTTTCCCTCGTAATTTATTACAGTCATGTAAAAATACTATTTCTTTTATAAAAATTATTTTTTTTATTTAATTTTTATAAGTTATAATACTAGCTGGGGACGAAATAGCAGCATGACGCCAGTTGCGTACAAAAATTTCACGACTATACAGTTAAGAGTTAATGCAGAGTTGCCGTTCTGCGTAATACCCGATATATTTTAATATATCAGTGTTGCCACATTCGAATACTTTTATATTTTATTAGTATCATTCTTTTCAAACAATAACTTTCGTGGTATACTTCTTTAATTTGTTTCTTGCACATGGTGTAGAAAAAGACTTTTGCTTGGAATTGATGCTATAAATAAAGTATAAAAATAGTCACTATTGAGAATCATGATATATTTTGAGTTACGGAGAAAGACAAGTTTGTTAATAGCATCTATTGTATCACTCCAATTTCACCAGAATGTCAGGAAAAAGCATTTTCAGATTTTGATCCCGATTCACAATTATTCTAAATGGGAACAGGGTGAGATTAGAGGCGTTGTTCAATGAATAAACATATAAATTTCAAATTGGTGTTTAAACACAAATGTTAAATTGGAACCACTCTAACGAGACGTAAACCATAATTGTATTATTAATTGCACCACACTAAAAAAAAACTAATCAAATTACAAAAGAAATAAGTATAAACGTAATACAAATTTAGTTAATAAATTAAACTCATATATATTAACTCAAACAGAAATCAATTACACTTTACTTCTATTAGTGGAAGTAAAAAGCCCTTGAAAAAGTATTTCCAATTGTTTCTTGTAATAATTTTCAGTTTCTTTTTTCAGTGGATTTTTTCTCTACATATCTTTAAGTATTTACCCACTTATCTTAATTTTGAGAATCTTAAATTTTTGGATATATTTATGTATTGTATTGTAATTACGGTTTATCTATTGTCGATTATTTATGTGGTTTAATGGTTATTATTTACAAAAGTTATATATATATATATATATATATATATATATATATATATATATATTGTTATTATGCGCACAATTCAAAAGAATAGCAATAAAAAATCTAAATATTAATTTTTTGCTAAACTATCCATGAATAATTTTTACTTCATTTGTATTTTATGCATTTCCATTGCTATTTTGTTGTTATGTTGTAATTTAATAGAACAGTTGTAATAAAACCAAAAAAGTTATTTTGCACAATCTGTCCTTACGGGGTTGGTGTTGTTGCGCACATGGGTAGGAGAGATTGTTACTAATAATAACTACAATTAAATTGTTAACAATAATAATTACACTTAAATGACATTGCTGTAAGGTTTTTGTGAACAAATATTATTGTATTACGAGTGAATATTTCAACCTAATGATTAAAGAATCAGAAAAATGAAATAATTTTAAAAACGATTAAAACATTTTAATTAAAGGGGAAAAAAATTAAAGAATCAGAAAAAGCAAGTCCAGATAAGATTACAAAATAACATTACGTTACTTGAAAGCACGTTTAACTTAAAATTAGTCCATTTTCATTTTTTATTTTTTTATGCAAATTTACCAATAAGCTGCGTAATCTCTCCTAGCATGGAAACTACTGGGAACAATGCGCCATCTCTCCTAAGTAGTAGATGCGCAAACTCCCCAATTTCGGTAGGAGAGATTGCGCGGTTTTTTATTTAAACATGGCCGCTACTAAAACGAACCGTTGACGTTCACATTGTTAGTCTAGATTAGTAGCTTATGAGAAATCGTTTAAGTTTAAAATATTTTGTACTACTGACATTGTATAGAAATTCTGATGAATAGTTATGAAAATTCAAGCACTTACTTTGAGAAAACAAAACAAAATAGCAATGCTTTATCTTAGACGCTCAAAACAATCAAGGTGCACTTTCAATTGGACACTCCATTACTGCTGTTGTACAACTACCTGGAGTCGCTGCACGCTCACTCTACTCCTTCCCACCGAACCTCTATGTGCGCAATCTCTCCGACCGCGCCATCTCTCCTGGCTTTACCTTATATATATATATATATATATATTACTACACGTTTTTATAAGCATTCGATGTTTATCTTGAAAAGTACGCCTAATCTTATGACTGCAGCTCAAGATTTTTCCAAAAAATGTCCATTACAATTTGGCGGGGCATAAAACCCGATTGAGGAAAATTTACAGCTTTTTTTTTACGATTGGTAAACAGCGTGAGCTAGTGAATTTATTAAAAAATGTATCATTTTTGCTCTGCTTCTTTTTTACCACGTTGACTAACGGGTTAAAATTAACGGAATTTTATTTTAATTCAGAAATTCCGAATTCACACCAAAAGCAATATTTTCTTTATTTAATGACAAACATTTCGTGATTATTTAAAATAAAAATTATTCTTTCAAAATTTCCTGTATGAATTCATAACTTTGGATTAAAAATGGAATGTCAAATGAACGCCATGTATGCGACCTCGGTTAGCGAATGTGTTAAGATATGGGAACAAGAGAGAACAAAAAGCATTACTTAAACCCTTCTATTTGAGATTTCTAAAATGATTTCTCAACGTACAATCGTAATTTAATTAACATGAAACTCTTAATGGATTAAGCGTATAATTAAAATATATATATATATATATATAGTCCTGTAATCGTTTTAAAAATCCAAAAATATTTTGGACGGATTTACACGTTTCAGACACTGGAAATTCCGAAAAACATATTTTTAAGGAAAAAAAAATTGACGTCCGTCTGGCTGTGTGTTTGTAAAAGCTCTATCGCCCGAACAAATTGATAGAGACTTTAGTACTTAGTATGTAATAATGGGAAGAAGCTTGTTGAATTTCAGTAAAACCTCGATTATGCGGAACTATTTTTTTTGGACTCTCGAAATATTTATATTTGTTCTGATAAAAGGTATATAAAAATTTCGAAATTGTTTTTTTAAGGAGTGCATATAAAAGACAATAAAAAAACATAAATTTTGCATAAAGAATGAAGTCGATCGGATAATGAGTTGCCGAGATACTTGTAATAACATTTTTCACACTCTTCGATTTTTCATGACACTGTATTTCATTCAAATTTCAATTCAAAGATATATTTTAATTGGAAATGAGACGCTTCATCTGACGCTGCAAACTGTTAGTTAATACGATTATCATTTTTAGAGTTATAAGGATATTTCTCTTACGCAATTAAGTCACAGAGCTTTTAAAGTTTAAGACGTCATCAAGCCACTATTTTATTCGAATTGCAATGCATTTCATAAATAGTTTGCACGTTTTATTTTCATTTTTTTATATTATGCATATCCATGATGGGTAAGTATATTACAGTGGCTCCCAACAACTAGTTTCACTTGTGGCGGGCTAACGGAAAAATAACTTAAAATTAAGTAATAACTTAAAATTAAATTAAATTAATTAACTTAAAATTAAGTTATTAATTTATAATAAACTGCTAAATATATATTAAAATGTTGTATTGTCAAACACACCTTTGTACACAAATTTTACAATCCTAACATATCAGGAAGTGATTCAAAAATCGATTACAAAAATTCCATCTTTACATACAAAATCCTAGTCGATTTAAACAAAAGAATGCAAGATTTTAAAACAATCATCCGTGTAACCTATTTATCCGGCACAGTTTTCAAACCATTTTCATAGCTTAAACAAAACAATTACTTCCATCTCAAAACGTTGATTACTGGTAATCGCACGTTATGGCATAAAGAGATTACATAAACCAATATCAGTTGTTTACTAATTACCGGAACAATGGTAATTTTAGAAGCATAAAGCATTTTAAATCGTGCAGTACAATCCGGTGTCTATTACAGCAAAGCACCGAGTGAAATTCGTGCTTAATGGCATCTTTTGTATCAATCTCGTCTCACCGAAACGTCAGGAAAAGCATTTGCAAATGCTTTTCCTGATCCACAAACCTAATGAGAACAGAACGAGATTATTATTGTGTAGAATGAATAAGCATATTTGTTCTAAATTACCGTTTAAACACAAATACCCGCAAATAATTAGTACACAAAAGAATCTCGCGCTTATAAGGGTGAATTTTTCTTTCCATTTAAGAGCGTCGCTTATACAGGGTATCATAAAATGGACTGACTGATTTTAAAATTCAATAACTTCCAAACGGTGACAGATATTTAAAAAATTCTTGCAGGAGGATAATATATGATATCAGGAGTTTTTTAAACTGCGATTCCTGATTTTAGTTCGAATTACCAGCAATAGATGGCGCTGCGAGCAATAGGCGTGTAATCGAGGCAAAAACTAAAATCACCTAGCATGGATGCGAAGGCATGCGGTTAAGAGCTTACATCAGTCATGCGAAAAAACGCTCAAGCTAATGTTAAGTCTATGGGAAGGTTCTAACGCGATTTTTCGCTCGCATTTTAATATTTTTAATATTTTTTTTTTTAGCATAGAATAGCCGAGGTCAATCTCCAACGTTGTTAGTTTTTACTTTTTTGATTTTTGTTGCAGTTTTTTTTTTTATATAAGGGTACTTTCCCTTTCAGAACCGGTTCCAAAATTAAAAATGCCCGCTTATAAAAAAAAAATTAAAAAAAAAAACTGCAACAAAAATCAAAAAAGTAAAAAATAACAACGTTGGAGATTGACCTCAGCTATCCTATGCAAAAAAAAAAAAAAAAAAAAATCATTTAAAAATATTAAAATGCCAGCGAAAAATCGCGCTAGAACCTTCCCATAGACTTGAGCGTTTTTTCGCGTGACTGCTGTAGGCTCTCAAATACATAGAGTAGGTTTCATTCGCTAATACAAACTTGTTCTTAAGGCCCGATTCTGAATAAGGTTTTATTGGTGAATGAGACCTACTCCATGTATTTAACCTCCTTCCTTCACATCAGTTCTGGGTGATTGATGTTTCTGCCTCGATTGGAGGTATAGTGCTTGCAGCGCCATCTATTGCTGGTAATTGGAACAAAAATAAGAAATCGCAGTAAAAAAAAAAACTCATGATATCATACATTAGTCTCTCACAAGATTTTTTTTAAATATCTGCCACCGTTTGGAAGTTATTGAATTTTAAAATCAGTCAGTCCATTTTTGGTCTTCCGGTATATTATCTGAGATGAATAGTGCATATTTTCAATTGAGTTTCTAAACATTCATGAAATTTGCTTTAATAATTTGGATTGAAACATTAAAGCAAATAATTTGGAGTATTCCATTTATTTGGAGTATTAATAATTTGGAATTTCCAAAGTACCAAAAAGAAAAGAAAACATTTTTAAAAATGTAAATCTTCAAAATCAATTTTTTTAGGCATATTACACTGTCAAAAATTTACAGCAAACTGTTCAGTCATTCGACCGTTTTTATAGACAACGGTTAAATAGTCTAATTTAACTCTGTTCTGACCATAATATGGTCAATACTATGGACCGATACGCTTTTTAATATGGTCAAGCAAGGTTGTATCTTACGTTAGACTTGTGTACTTTGACAGCCATCTCTTTTGACGTTATGTTTGGCCAAGTATTAACTGACACTTTTTCAAATTTATTTTGGTTTCACGGATGCTGGCTGTTCGTTTATAAAAGGATGCTCTAAAGTCGGTAAAATCTTTCACCCAGGACCACTGAAATCTTTCGCCCTCGGCCGCTGACAGCCTAAGCATGTCGCTGGAAAAATTGTCTTGTAATTTTTTTTTTGTTGTTGTTCAACTCCTTTCACATTTCTGCCTCAAACTTTGTTGTTTTTAAATAAAACACTTTTTATACCCTGAAGCTCAAAGAAGAAATTTCTTTTAAAATAGATTTTCCGGATATTGTGACACAGAAAATTGAGGGGAAAAAAAAGGGAGATAAACGATTCTTGGAAGTTAAAAAACTATTTTTGATTTTTCTAGAATAAAACTCATTACTGTCGATGTATTTTTAGAATAAACGTCATAAAGTGAAGCCAATAAATTTGTTGTTCCTTTTCGGTTCATGAAATTTCAGTAACAGGTGGCAAATATAATGAAAAAGAATTTGTTTTTCGATGATTGGAATACGCAAACTATTGGGTGCTATTTATATTTTTAGAAAATAAACACATATTTCGTTTTGGAGAAAAATTTAACCGACTTAAAAAAAAAAAAAAAATGGAGGTTCTAAATTTGATGCGAATGTTTTTTCTTTTTCTTTTTTTTTTAATGTTTATTCACAGATTACTCCGAAACTACACAATCGATTCATGTGATTTTTTTTTTTTTAATTGAAAGAGGATATTCTAGAATTGGTCTCATTTAAATTTCATCAAAATTGGTTCAGAACTTTTTTTAGAAATTCAACAAAAATCAATAATAATAATAATAATAATAATAATAATAATAAACGGTGGACACGTGCGATGATTTCGCACTGCAGTCTAATATTGTTTTAGCAATATCTAATATTTTTTAGATGCAGGTTTAAACTTCTAAAAAAATATTAAGGAGTAAAAATGTCTGCAAACAACATGAATCAAGCCCGAATATTATCTCATTTTTTCCATCAAAGTTACAGTAAAAACTGAGCAAAGATAGCAAACGCAAAATAAATAAATAAATAAATAAATAAATAATAATAATAATATAATAATAATAATAAAATAAAAAATCAATCGTATTTTAACTGCATTACTCTTGCACGGGTCTACACACATATATATATATATATATATATATATATATATATATATATATATATATATATATATATATATATTAATTGTCGATGTTATATTTTCTTTTGTGTGTCGCTGTAAATGAACGATAAATGCTATGTACACTATATTGTATAGTAAGCATCTTGTAGTGAATTTAATTGAAGTATAACAATTTAAGTATGTTTGAACTAATATAACATCATTAGAATACATTTCAAACGATTCCCCCCTCCCACAACATAGGTCATAATGCGACGGAATTCTTTTGAGTGCCCCTGTAACCGAACTATAAATGCTACACTTCATTTCCAATACCGCACCATGCCATGGTAAAACTCAATAGCTTATTTAAATTACGTGGCAATCAGAGAATATTTACGCGAGTTAGAGAGCGGACAGAATAAATAAATAAATAAATAAATAAATAATAATAATATAATAATAATAATAATAATAAAATAAAAAATCAATCGTATTTTAACTGCATTACTCTTGCATGGGTCTACACACACACACACACACACACATATATATATATATATATATATATATATATATATACTAGATGGAACCCGTCAAAATTTGACGGCAAACAACTTGATAGTACCATAAAAATAAAATTTATAGTTGCTTTAACTTGACAAATTTCATAGTGGGGAGCATAATATGATTAAGCGGTCACAGACCTTTCCATCGATATATCACATGAGGGGTGTATGCAAAATTTAGAAAAGTACCCCCTTGTGGGGATGGACATGGGAGATGCATAAAATGATTAAGTGGTGACAGGCCTTTCCAATGATATATAACATGAAGTTGTGTGAAAAATTTAGAAAGTACCCCTTGGGGGGGGGGGGGGCAAAGTGGGGAGATGGACACCGGAGATGTAAAATATGATTAAGCGGTCACAGACCTTTGTAACAATATATGATATGAGGGGTGTCAACAAAATTTAGAAAAGTATCCCTTGGAGGTTGGGGGGGGGGGCAAAGTGGGGAGATGGACATTGGAGATGCATAATATGATTAAGTGGTCACAGTCCTTTCCAACGATATATAACATAAGGGTAATCTGCAAAATTTAGAAAGTACCCTTTGGGGGGGGGGGGTGCAAAGTGGGGAGATGGACATCGGAGATGCATAATATGATTAAGTGGTCACAGACCTTTCCAATGATATATAACATAAGGGTAATGTGCAAAATTTAGAAAGTACCCTTTGGGGGGGGAGGGGGCAAAGTGGCGGGATGGACCCCAGAGATGCATAACATGAATAAGTGGTCAAAGACTTTTCCAGCGATATATCACATGAGGGGTGTGTGCAAAATTTAGAAAAGTGTCGGGGGGGGGGAGGGGGGGGATGAATTGGACCCCAGAGATGCATAACATGAAAAAGAGGTTACAGGCGTTTCAACTTGCAGCTTTTTTCTCGAAGGCATTTGACAATATTTTTTTTTTTTTTTTTTTACCCAAGGCAATTTAACAATATTCTTAATTGTTTTGTGTAATTCGTTAAACGTTCATGGAAAAAATCATGAAATTCACTAATCAATAGTTGATAAATTATCAAATTCAACAATCGGTAGCAGTAAAATTGGTCAATCGATAATGGAACAATCACGAAATTCATCAAATGGTCTCCCGTAAAAAAAATTGTCCTGCACACTGATGTGATGATCAAAAGGGTTTTGAAGTATAGAACAAAATTATTACTTGCCAAACAGCAATACTGAAAATTTGGCAATGGACTTTATTGCCACCACTGGTCAAACATAATAGTCACACTCACCAATTGCGATGATTGAATGGAAAAAGATTTTTTCTCTGCTGTCGCTCGACAAATTTCGAAACCATTTGGCGAATTTCACGATTTTTTCCCCGAAATTGACAGATTGTGATTTTTTTTCTCGAAGCCATTCGACGATATTCGAAAACTTTTTCCCCCGAAACCAGTTGATGAATTTTGCGATTTTTCCACTGTCGATTAATGAATTTCACGATTTTTCCGCTATTGATTGACGAATTTCGCAATTTATCGACTATCGATTAACGAATTTCACGATTTTTTCCATAAACGAACAAATTGCGCACTTTCTTTCCGCTAATGTTTGACACATTTCGCCCTTTACAATTTAGCCAATGAGTTGAACGTTGTTTCTTTCCAGAAATGTCAGGAATGAAACAATGATTCTTTAGGATGAATTTCCTTCGTTCAATGTCCCATGGAAGAATGTGTGCGATGCAGCAACGGGCATCACAGACTTTTTAGGTCCTGCAGACTAAAAACATCTAACCAATCTTCGCGGGGGAAAAAATCACAGATTTTGTGAAATGATTGAGGAAAAAGCACTAATTTCATCAAAGGATCATGGGGAAACATGAATTTCGTTAAAAAACCACAGAAAAAACGTGATTTATGCAAAAGGATCATGAAAGATAAGCAAATTTTGTCAAAGAATCGCAAAAAAGGAAATTTCACCAAAAGATCATGCTTTTTTACTAAATATAGTCTAAAAATGGCAGAATAAAATGTATTTTATCAAAGAAACACTGGAAAATGCGAATTTTGTTAAGGATCACGAGAAAAATGCGAATTTCTTCGAAGGATCACTGAAAAAACGCAAATTTCATCAAAGGATTGCTGAAAAAACATGAATCTCGTCAAAAGGCAGCAGAGAAAGTGCGAATATCGTCAAAGGATCACAAAAAAAGCAAATTTCATTAAAGGATCACGGAAAAACGCAAATTTTGTCAAAGGATAGCGGAAAAAACATGAATTTCGTCAAAGGATTGCAGTTAAAACGTGAATTTCGTCAAAGGATTGCAGTTAAAACAAATTACGTCGTAGGATCGCTGAAAAAATCATTAATTTCATCCATCGGCACATAAATATCATAAATTTCGTCTATTGGGGGCATAAAAATCCTTAACTTCGTCAGTCGGGTGCAGAAATTTTTTTTTTTATCAATCAGGCGTGTAAAAATCATGAGTTTCATTTATCGGTCACCTAAAATTCACAAAATTCTTCAAACGGGCACATAAGAATCAAGAAATTAGTTGATCGGGCATGTAAAAATCATTAATTTCCTCTATCAGCACATAAAAATCATGAATTTTGTCTATCAGGTACATAAAAATACTTAATTTCGTCGGTCAAGTGCAGAAAAAAAATCGTCAATTGAGCGTGTAAAAATCATGAGTTTTGTTTATCAGGCATGTAAAAATCATGAATTTCATCAATCGTGTGCATAAAAATCATGAATTTTGAAGAACAGGCATGCAAAAATCACAAATTCATCAAGTGGGTGAGTGAAATCACGAATTAGTCAAGTGGGCACATAAAAATCATGAATTTCTTCAATTTAGTGCATAAAAATCGTAAATTTCGTCCATCGGTGCGGAAAAATCATTAATTTCATCGATCTGGTGAGGAAAAATCATGAATTTTGTCAAACAGATTGCTGAAAAAACGCAAAGGGAAAAAAGAAAATCAGAAAATCCTGCATTTGGCCAGTTTTTTCCATATTTTTAATAGCTAGTTTTTCAAGTTTTATCGCCGAGTGCTTATTTTTACCTTTAGGTGGCAATAAAGTCAATAGCCAATTTTCAGTATTGCTCGCTGATAGGCAAGTGCTAATTTTGTCCTGACAAAATGGTTATCGTATCAATAAAGTGTGTAGTGTATGTAAATGAATTCTGCATCGACTGTCACCTGGTATAATGACAATTTATCACGTTTGATGGAGTTTTTAAGTTTCAAGTTTAGATTATTATATTTTTAGGTAGTTTTTCATTGTATCTTTCTTTATTTTATTGAATCATTGAAGATAGAAACATATCTATTTCTGTGTTCATGATAGAGTTCTTCAGATATGTTTTGATTCTTCGCATATTGTTTGCGAAATTATTTAGTGCACATAATATAATTGTAAAGCATGCTTTATATACATTCTGGTGTATTTTTTCTTCTTTTTATGCTGTATGTATTTTGCTACATTAAAATTTTTAAACCTAAAAGTAACGGTCGAATTTTTAGTAGGATTTTTTTTTTTTAAGTAGTTTATTTTCTACTTGGTAAAGCTGAAATTTCATTTTTTTTAAATATAATATTTCAGATGTTTTAATAGTTACATTCGGCTGTAAAATATTGAAAAGTTTTGATTATATATAAAAGTTTGAAAATTAGTTGCCACTCTTTTGTTGTTGTTTATTGATAGTCTACTACATATATATATACACATATACTAAAATTATCTATCTAAATCCATTTGAATCATTGCAAGTTTTGTTAAGATTTGATCGTATTTCAATCTTTAGAAAGCTTTTCTATTAACCGACATAATACCAATAAATTGTCATACTAAAGTTCCAAAACCTTTAAAAAAAATTGTCAACAAAACAAAAAATTCTATACAAAACACATTCATACACACTATCATAACAAAATCATCAAAATGCACAGGTGGTAAAGCTATTTAGAAGCTCCTGTTATTAGTAGAATTTTGTTATATTTTCCCGAATGGTTGTTGAATTTTGTGATTTTTTTCCCGCAACCATTCAATAAATTTCACGATGTTTTATTGTGATTAAACTATGAAATTTGTTATTTTTTTACATATAAACTCAACTGCGGACGCAGCAATTTTCTGAATTTGTCCATGCTAGTGAAAGTTCTTTTTTTTTTTTTTTTTTTTTCATGCAACTGCTAGTCAAATTTTTAATCAATTTTTTGTCAATTTTTACAGCCGAATGCAACTATTAAAACATCTGTAATATTATATTCAAAAAGGTAAATTTCAGCTTCATAACTCCTAATAAAAACTCGACCATTATTTTTTGGTTTAAGAAATTTAAAGTAGCAAAATATACATACGACATAAAAAGAAAAAAAAAATACACGAAACCAAAACATATAAAATGGTTTGTATATTGTTTGCGAAATTATTTAGTGCACATAATATAATTGTAAAGCATGCTTTATATACATCCTGGTGTATTTTTTCTTCTTTTTATGCTGTATGTATTTTGATACATTAAAATTTTTAAACCTAAAAGTAATGGTCGAATTTTTAGTAGGATTTTTTTTTTAAGTAGTTTATTTTCTACATGGTAAAGCTGAAATTTAATTTTTTTTTTTAAATATAATATTTCAGATGTTTTAATAGTTACATTCGGCTGTAAAATATTGAAAAGTTTTGATTATATATAAAAGTTTGAAAATTAGTTGCCACTTTTTTGTTGTTGTTTATTGATAGTCTACTACATATATATACACATATACTAAAATTATCTATCTAAATCCATTTGAATCATTGCAAGTTTTGTTAAGATTTGATCGTATTTCAATCTTTAGAAAGCTTTTCTATTAACCGACATAATACCAATAAATTGTCATCGTCATACTAAAGTTCCAAAACGTTTAAAAAAACTGTCAACAAAACAAAAAATTCCATGCAAAACACATTCATACACACTATCATAACAAAATCATCAAAATGCACAGGTGGTAAAGCTATTTAGAAGCTCCTGTTATTAGTAGAATTTTGTTATATTTTCCCGAATGGTTGTTGAATTTTGGGATTTTTTTCCCGCAACCATTCAATAAATTTCACGATGTTTTATTGTGATTAAACTATGAATTATGTTATTTTTTTACATATAAACACAACTGCCGACGCAGCAATTTTCTGAATTTGTCCATGCTAATGAAAGTTCTTTTTTTTTTTTTATGCAACTGCTGGTCAAATTTTTAATCAACTTTTTGTCAATTTTTACAGCCGAATGCAACTATTAAAACATCTGTAATATTACATTCAAAAAGGTCAATTTCAGCTTTATAAATCCTAATAAAAACTCGACCATTACTTTTTGGTTTAAGAAATTTAAAGTAGCAAAATATACATACGACATAAAAAGAAAAAAAAATACAGGAAACCAAAACATATTAAAAGAATTCAATCATGAACACAGAAATACATATGTGAGGGATGTTTCTATGTTCATGTGCTCAATATAACAAAATAAATAAAGATAAAATGAATAAGTACCTAATATTTATAGTAATCCAAATTTCAAAACTTTGAAAATTGCTAACGCTATAATCATCTTTCCTAAAGATCTCTAGACAGGAAATAGCCTTTCACCTCATTGGCTCCGAATCTGTCTCGGGACCTCGGGACAGTAACAACCTCTCACTTGATTGGCTGAATGCTGACGCATGCGTGTAGAACCCAATTCGACAGGAGTTTACAAAAAATGCCTTTACCTGATTGGCTGAATGCTCACGCATGCGTATAAAAGCGATATTTGCATGAAAAACTAAAAAGCAGGTTAGCTTTAAATAGATGGATATATTAATTTTCGATGTTATATTTTCTTTTGTGTGTCGCTGTAAATGAACGATAAATGCTATGTACACTATATTGTATAGTAAGCATCTTGTAGTGAATTTAATTGAAGTATAACAATTTAGGTATGTTTGAACTAATATAACATCATTAAAATACATTTCAAACGATTCCCCCCTCCCACAGCATAGATCATAATGCGACGGAATTCTTTTGAGTGCCCCTGTAACCGAACTATAAATGCAACACTTCATTTCCAATACCGCACCATGCCATGGTAAAACTCAATAGCTTATTTAAATTACATGGCAATCAGAGAATATTTACGCGAGTTAGAGAGACATCCAGACAGCCGTACGGATGATTGGCACACATGATTACACATTTCAATTATGTTGGAAAGTGTTAAAAAAATATCGGTCTGTGTTTTTCACTTGTAAAATTAGTATAAGGTACCTGTACCAAATAAGGCCACGTTAAGGCTGCTCGTCAGTAAACTTCCCGATTCCCCGCGGTAATGTTATTCCTATGGGCGTAGGATGCATTCGTATTTTTAAAATATCTCACCAGGAAATTAATATTTTTAATTTCTGTTTTCTGTGTACTGTTCTTAAAGAATGTCTCTTATTTTCTTAGTTATCAAAATATTTCTAAACTATGTCCTTAATTTATATTTTTATGTGTTAAATCTTACCGAAACTGAATACGATTTTAACATTTCATATAAAATTCAGTATATATTTCAGAAAAAAATTGACAACTAAGAAAAAAAGAGACATTCTTTAAGAACAATACAAAGAAAACAGAAGTTAAAAATATTAATTTTCCGAGGAGATATTTTAAAAATACGGATGCATCCTACGCCCATAGGAATAAAATTAGCGCGGGGAATCGGGAAGTTTACTGACGAGCAGCCTTAAGGTTTCAGATCACAATAAACTGCAGTTTATGATATAACACGTGTGTTATATCATAGATAACAAATTTAAATGTCGCTGGATGTAATGTTTATCCACATTTTTACAATATTACATAATGCATACTCTTGTTGCTGTTTAATTGGACCCATGAGAGTTGAAAAGGAAGTATACGTGTTTTAAATAAGACCATACTTTTTTAAATACATGGTTTAATTTTAATTGACAAATATTTTGCAGTTATTGCATCAAATTAGAACAAAATAAAGAGTTCTCCTTGTAATAGAATATTCTGTGGCTACTCTATAAGGAAAGGGCAACTGACGTCACTGTTGGTTAAATTACTGTTGGTTTGGGAGAAAAACCTGTTCGTTCTTTACGACTCCTACAGTACACATGAGATGGAGCGATTTGATTAGCAGAGGTGCCAAGTTCCCACTAATCTTCCGTAATATGTGTTTTAATCTGAAACAGTTTAACAATGCTTGAAACCAGAAAAATTATTGGATGAATCTTTACTTATTTAATTTCAGGTTTCTACGTGGAATTTATTTAATTTCATTTCTTAACAAAATTTCGGGTGCAAAACGTGTTAAACCTGGGTCAAATTAACCCACATATTACGGAATATTAATGAGAGCTTGGCACCTGCAGATTAGTCTACGTTAACCCCTTAACTGTGAGAGGTTTTTTGACACCATAAACTAAAAATAGGCACAATACACCACTTTTTCCGTACTAAAATATTTGCTTTGTGTAATCGAAAATGGTCTGCCGATTGATAAAGCGAAGGTTGCATTTAAAAATTACTTGTGTGCAAGAGCTTTTAATAACAAAACAAGCAAACTCTTCGTGCCCGAGCTGAGTTCGGGCTACACAGTTAAGGGGTTAAACTGGTCAGTGATATGATTGGCCTACGTCGCCATGATGATTCCTGCAATGATAGCTGCCACAAAAATGCAGTGGTATAGATTGGTTGATGGAACTGTTTGTTTGTAAACATGCCCTTTCCTTATGTAGGAGTATCAACCAAAACTGCTAATTCCATTGCCCCTTCACTCTATTGAACTCTCTTTACCACCGCTTTGATAGATTCCATAGTTCTGCACAAATATTGACACATATATTGTTTAATTAGCTTTGGTAATGATTAAATACGATGAAAATGAAGTGTTCCTTAATAAGACCAAGCCTTATACTGCCTGGCCTTATTAGGGGATTTCTGTATTTCGCATATTTTACTTTCAAACACAAACATAATTAAAAATACAGAATATTTCAATATCCATTCTGAAAGACCGTTAGATTATCTCGAACATCGTGCAAAGATTGTAAATCCAATCAATAAGTTACGCTGATTTCATATGAAATTTAACCTACTGTTTTTAATAAGGACGCGTCGAAAGATTCAGCAGTCCGATAATGACGACGAAGCCAGTATCGGTTGTGGTTGAAACAATCCGCACATATCACGGACACATTATCTGACAGGTATATGCTACCATTTGTCGACCTGAGACCGTTTGCTACAAGATATAGGTTGATGGCTGTATTTGGTAGAATTGCCTTATACGAAGTATTTTTCGTAAAATTTTATTGAAATTTAAACTTTGGTATTATTGACAAATAGATAATAATAATTTTATTAGTATATAAAAAGTTTCAGCCATTTTCTCCAGCTCAACATAAAATAACCACAAATTTTATATATCTTTTATATATCTTTATTGAATCAAAAATAACTTATTTCTGAGTCAAAAATAGTCTTAAATTTGAACAAGAATAATCTTAAAGATGAACTACGATAAAAAAAAAAATAATAAAGTCTATGAATTAATTTAAGTTAGTGAAGCTGAACAAGAAATCCATAAAGAAAACTGCTGTCAAGCATAAGTTTTTTTTCTTTTCTTTCCGAAGCAATACTTAAACATTAACCACAATACACGTTCTATTCATTACTCAGCAATTAAGAAGATTCACTCTGCAAATTAAGATTCGTTCCCCGAAGACCTAATGGTCCGTAAAGCAATCAGTGGATGAGGAAAAGACCCGGAATGACTTAGTGCATTAAAAGGTCTTAAATCGGATCACATAATCAATTCATGGAAAGCTTAATTTTTTTATATCACAAATACAGGGTAACTTTTAATTAACCTAGAACTTTTAGCTGAAATAAATCTTAAGTCGTTGCAGATTACACTACAAACATATGGAAAAGAACGTGGAAAAGGAATTTAATGGATAAGGTTTCCAAAGTGAGAACCATCAGAGGTGATACAATAGCGCAACTTAGTCACAAAGTTGTCTGTATCAAAATCTGGCGTTTCTTTTTTGATGCTTGTAATTGAGTCAGTTATGAAACTTTTGAGACTAATAAGGTCCGCCATCTCCTTCTTAACAATACAAAATAACAGTGAAAACAACAATAACTAGTCGTATGTGCCATTCCCAAAACTTTCTTCTATCTCATACAGGTTTCACATACACTGAATCTGAAGTTTGATGAAGTTCCGGGCATTAGTTCATGAGATATAGCTATGATGAAAATCATGAAAAATGTAGCATAGCAGCGCCACCTGTTGGGATATTTACACCAACAACTAATCAGCATCTAACAAGCATCAGCAAAGTCTAACAGAGTCTGAAGTTTGATGAAACTATGTGCATTAATTTTTGAGACATAGGTATCCGACTACCTTGTAAGCCCTTTTTTGCAAAAAGCACATCTTTATCATAATTTCTTCCTTTTTTATGAATTTTTAAAGTTTTAACGAACTTTTGGTTCACCCGGTATTTAAAAAAAAACTGTGAAATTTAAAAAAAAAAACGTGTATAGGCTAAGTGTTTTTAAACATTCCATATATAGTTAAAATTTGAATTTTCATGAATTTTTATTCATCTTAGAAAGAATTTGTGTAAATCACTTTTCATTTTGTTGTTTTACCAATATCTGATTACACCTAATTTTTCGATTAAAACTATTTTATAATTCTTAAACTTAAAAAGCTATTTTTATTTGAATTGCATTTCATTGCACTGTTACCATAAAGTATTAATATGAAGAAAAAGTTTTAACAAAAAGTTAATTCGACAGGGAATGTGTTAATACTAGTACTATTAACTCCATTTTGTTTATCTCCATTTTGTTCCAAATTTATGCGACTAACGTAACTGTATATTCCTTAATAATCTTCGAAATACCCTGGAAGCTCTTCTTATTTATGTCAGACAATCTCTGCAAGTGCTACAGCAAACGAAGCATTTAGTATATCATCTCGAAGATAGAGAATATTATTTTTAATCCTGTCTTCGAATTTCGCTTTCGCAGTGATTATTCATCCGGCATTGTCCGTTTCTGGACATTTAATACCACTTTACTGAATAATAAGGAAAATAAATGGGTCGCTACTCACTTGTGAAGATGTCTACAGTGGCTTACTGTAAAAATAAGTATGAATTATCTCTTTACAATCTCTGTATCTATAGACCTTTATTTTTTTGCAACAAAGCTACAATAGTACACAATATAAATTTCCTCTGCACAGTTTATTGAAGATAATTGGAAGATAAATCCAGTGCAATGAAGGCAGATATGATATGTGAAAGTTAGACTCAACCCGTTGGACACACAAAATATATAAATAGGGTAAAACCCCCAGAAACTGACAGTTTAAGGATTCTTTCTTCTTCAAATCACTATTACAAAAAATTAAATCTATTTTATACTTACCTTTGTTTTTGAAAGGATAATAGAGATATGTTTAAAAAAATATTGTTCGCAAAATTTTGAAAAATTATACATTTTATTATTAAAAATTATTCTTTTCATAAATAGGGTCGAAAACTCCAGTAACTGACACCATCCCTATTTTGAAACACCAATAACTGACACAAAGTGAACCAGTGACTGACACTTTATTTCAAAAGATTAAAATGATTTTTAAAAAAACCTTTATTCTTTATTATAAAAAAAAATACTGCACTTCTGTTCGTTTTTGTTCTTTTCCCCTTCTTTTTTTTTTTTTTGTTATGCTATTTTATATAGGCTATATGTACAGATGCATTTGTCTTTTTTCAGGTTTTAAATTATTAATGCAGGTATCCAATAAATGAACCAATATTTATGAACCAATAACTGTGACATATATGGTGTCAGACACTGGTAAAACAACTTAAATTTTAATAGTGTTTACTAGAAGGCAAATTTAATTTAATTTATTATGCATTTTTAAACAGTTCAAATAATAGATTTCAACTTTCTTTAATATATGCAACAACTGACACTTCTGTCAGAGACTGGTGAAATGAAATTTCAGGAACCAATAACTGGCACCCCCCATTAAGATAAAATAAATATCTATAAACACTAAATCTTGGCTCTAATGTATCATATGCATCTTTAAACTAATTTCTATAAGTATAACTTTAAGAAAAAAGTTTAGGATGGTTGCATTACAAATAGATTAAAAAACCACTTCCTTAATTTTAAAAATAAGATGGTTGCTTGAAAATGGCACTTTTTGTATTCTCAAAACTTCCTTCCTCATTGAATATGTTCTTGGACCTCTAGAGGTGAATAAATTGACTCCAAAATAAAGATAAGTGACTAATTTATTACTAGATGACATTACTTTGTAAAATTTTGTAACAAAATGCTTATTTGAGTTAGATTTTTACTCAAGTGTCAGTTACTGGTTAAGTGTCAATAACTGGAGGTTTCACACTACCAGTGAATTCGTGCGAGCATTTAGCACTGCGGTCTAATATTTTTTTTTTAATAATTGTCTGAGTGCAACGAAGACTCATACACAGCGCAGTATTACTTTGCCCCATATAGCTACGATGGATATTAAAACCTTTCGTCAAGCATAACTCAAAAAATATTTAACGGATTTCGTTCAAATTTTTACAGCAGGTACCTATAAAGGTGACAACGTCGTCTATTTATTACCAAGAATAAGTGTCAAACCGTTTGGAAGTTATATTAAAAAAATAGATAAAAAAGCACAATTAAAGTACATACGTCACTAAATTTTGTGCGTACGTCATTTTCACCGGCGGGAGATTTTCGTAGACAATCGGAATTGAAAAGTTCATGGAATACATGGAGCAAAAAAATATGCAAGCACTAATATTCAGCACAATAAAATATATTTCAATTTAATAAAAATGGAAAGTTAATCTGGAATTTTTTCTGTTTGAAAAGTATTAGAGATTAGTAAGAGTAGTATTAGTATTAGAGATTTGGCGTAAATCACACCATTAGCAGCTTTTTTATTTCGCGTGTGTGTGTTAGGAACAATTCTTTGATGTTTAAATAAAAGGTTTCGATTTGTGGCATTATTTCTTATTTTCTTTTCCTTTTTAGTATTTTAAATGGAATTAGTGAAAGGCATGTATTTTAAATTAAATGAGTGAAAGACGTGTATTTTTAATGTATGTATTTCAAATGAAATCAGTGAAAGATTTATATTTAAATGAAATGAATGCAATATGAAGATGTTATGAGAAAAATATTTGGCGATTTATCAACTGCGCCAAGTTAACATAAAAGTACCAATACATATGTGGGTACTTCTCTATTATCCCGTCGACCACTTTTCATAACAAAAAACTATCGCCAAATAAACGGGAGAACGTTGTCATTGAAATATCAAATTACATAAATAAATAAAATATAAGAATTTAAGGACACAATTGTTATTTTAATGAATGAAATAACTAATAAATCAGTAAAACATAATGAAAAATACCCGCAAATGTCGCGTTAAAAACCACTTGATGACGTAACAAACACGTATAATGCTTCTGATATCAAGTAAATGGGACTGTATTTTTGGCGTTTAATCTTAGTTTGGCGATAGTTTTTTGTTATGAAAAGTGGTCGACGGGATAATAGAGAAGTACCCAAAAATGGCTTAGTTTTGTTAAATTTGTTTGTTATGTATTTTCATTTCTTATTAAAATATCGAAAATGGCAATAAAATTTTATTTTAGCACCGTACTTAATTTTTTAAAATGGCTCAAAAACATGGTTTAATAAACGTATATTTGTAAATATTTTAAAAAACATGCTTTTCCGCTCTCTAGAAAAATTTGTAAGATTCTACAACTGCCTTTGGCACCAACCAGTACATGATACGGAACTTTTCCCTATTCAGATACACAGAAGAGGTTGGTCACAAACAAGAGTAATGCTAGCAACAATATTGTTTTAACTCTATAAGAGTTAGAAACAATAATGATATTAAATTCCCCGATTAGCTTGATTACGGAACTTTCTCCTAGAAAAAAAAACTGTAGAAGTCTTTTACATTTGTTTCGAATGAAGCTCGATCAACAAAGTATTAATTGATAATACAAACAACACTAATATTAACATAGGGGCAAAAGTTTGAATTTAAGTGTATATATTTGGAACCCTTCCCCCCCCCCCCCAACCACCCACCAAAAAAATAAAAAGAAAGTTACAGAAATGAATTTAAAATGGCGTGAAGCCACCCTTTCTGACATAAGAAATTGGCTGCGAACCCGATTACGAAACTTTCACTTAGCTTAATAACATGCATCTAATAGCCCTGAGGACAATTCCCCTTCCCAGTTATACGGACCTTGGGGCTTTTTTAAAAAGCTTGACACAGTTCGGGTTGAAGAAGTTGAGATTTACTGTCAAATGACATAAACTACTATGAAAATAAAACTGGTGAATTATTATGCTGGTTTATGTATGTATTTGAAAAAATTGCATCTGATTACACTCTTTAGATAAATTACTCCTGTTTGCATTTAATAACCGATAAACGGCTTCCGTTTACTAAATTGTTTAAATATTGGGAAGAGTTGGCGAGAGATAGATAGACGTGTAAACAAACGGGTAGACAGACGGGTAGAGAGACGGATAGCGACAGAGATAAGCTAACGGGTAGCGAAACGAATAGACAGACGGGTAGCGAGGCAGGTGCAAAAAAGGGTTGACAGAGGGGTAGTGAGATGGGTAGGGAGACGGGTAGCGTGGTGGATAGAGAGACGAGTACAGAGACGACTTGACAGACGGGTAGAGAGAGGGGTATATAGACAGACAGACGTGTTGATAGACGAGTAGTGTAACGGGAAGCGAGACAGGTAGAGACACGATTAAAGAGTCGGGTAGAAAGACAGACGGATACTGAGACGGGTATACAGAAGAGTAGAGAGACAGTAGACAGATGAGTTCGGAGAGAGACACAACTAAGACATACGAGTAGTTAGACTGGTAGACACGTTTGTAGCAAAGCATGTTATCAATGTGGTTTGAAGTATACGAGTTTCTATAAATAGTTATACAAATAAACAAAGGAAATTTTTTTAATTCAAATATTAAATGTTTGATTTAATATTTCAATATTTAATATTTTATTTTTTAATATTTTATTTAGATATTTGTCACAAAGAAAATGTTGCAAAAATTAAATTAAATTTGCGTTAAACTACGCTTGCTAAAATACGCTATTGGCTGCAAATCTGATTATGTGACTTTAAAAATATCGTTTTAAAAGATCCGGCGTTTTTTTTTTTTTTAAGTTTTGAGCAATTCCCGCTTAAGAAAATGAGATTATTTGCCAAATGTTATAAAAAAATGCATATGAAAACATAACAGTATATGAATTTATATATGATATTTTGTAATTATATCATTTAATTTCCTATTTTTCATATGTTGTATCTTTATCTATCTCTTGTCTATCATATGCTGTATATTCACTTAGATTCTTGCTGATATCTTCTTTATATCGTAATTGTTAACTTTATGTTCTCAGCAATATCACTCAGACTAATCCCTTTGAGGGAAGTCCTAGTATCTAATATTGTTTAGATGCAAGATTAAACTATAAAGAAAAAATAAGGATTAGAAATATCTGCAAACACCAGTAGTCAAGCCAGAATATCATCTCATTGATTCCATCAAAGGTACAGTAAAAACTGATGGAAAATAGCAGAAAGCACTTGCGAGAAAAAAATAATAATAACAATCGCATTTTAACTGTATTAGAGGATGACGACATCCGCTTCGGGAAAGAAAATGGGACAAAGAAAATAAATTAAATACATATAAAATACAGTTTAATCTAATATAACAAAGCATATATTTTAGGCTACACGTGAAATACGATTCGATCGATCGATTGTGTCTTTTTCATCTAAACATTTCAATTTCAATTTTGATTCTTAATCATAAATATAAAATAAACCCGTATGAAGACGTGCACACTTTATCTTTTTGTACAATTTATTTTTCTATAATCATTGCTGAACCTGATATAATAGGGTATTTTAATTTGGGAGAACAGTTTTTTGAGAAAAACTTTTCATTTTATTTATGAAAAAAATGCCGATTTAATTTTTAATGAACTGCCATTTTAAATCAAAAAACATATTTTAACGAAATGTGGGTGTACTGTGTCAGAAGCCTTTTCAAAAACCTTTCGAATGATACCTCATTCGTTGTTGTGCTTTTTGTAAATTCGTAGAAAAAGGGAATGTTGACAACAGAAATAATATACACATGATGATCACCTTTATTTTCCTGTTTTAACAATATCTGATTATAGCTAATTTTTTTATAATACCTTTTTTTAATTTTTAAACTGAAAAAGTCAATTTTTTTTCTATAAATTACTAGTAAAAAGGAATTTTTTTTATAAAAAGTTAGTGTGGTAGGAAATAGGTTAATACTAGTACTGGTCATACCAGTTTGTATCTCCATTTCGGTCCAAATTTATCCAACTACAGAGCCCAAAGTGACCCATTAGATAATGTTGACAGCTTGACAGATCCGGAATTTTGTTTAGGGAGGTACAAATTGTAACCGCGATAATTTTGATTGGAAAGGTTAAATTTTCAAATATTGCTTAATTGCTGGAAAAAGAAAACAAAAAAAAATCTATGTCTGCATAAGCTCCAAATTTTTCTTTTTTTATTCCAATCCAAATTTACAAATGAGCAAAGAATATTTTTTATACTTTTCGGTATTTTTTGAAACGTTAACACACATTCTAAAATACTCAGAATTGTTTAAAAAATATTTTAAGCTTACAAAAGTACAGAGAGCTTTCCTATCTACGTGCTGAAAAAAACAATATTGCTGAAATTTTCATTTTTGAATGAACAAGAAGGCTAAGTATTTTTTCTCGTTAGATGGCATGGAATTTCAACATATTTTCTTCCCCGTCAGTTAAGCTCCCTTCACTTCGACTTCACAAGAATATTTCTATTCCTTAATAATCTTAGAAATATCTTGGACGTTCTTTTTATTTATGTCAGACAAATGCTACAGCAAATAAAGTATTTAGTATATCATCTCGAAGATAGAAAATATTATTTTTAATCCTGTCTTTGTATTGCGCTTACTCAGTGATTATTTTATCCGGTATTGTCCATTTCTGGACATTTAATAGCACTTTATTGATCAATGAATGGGTCGCTATCCACGTGTGAACATGTCTGCAGTGGCTTACAGTAAATAAGTCTGAATTATCTCTTTACAAATCTCGGTATTTATAAATCTCTATTTTTTTGCAACAACGCTGCAATAGTACCCAATATAAATTTCCTCTACAGAATTTATTGAAGATAGTTGGAACATAAATTTAGTGCATTAAAGACAGATATGATGTGTGAAAGCTAGTCTCAACCCGCTGGATACGAAAAATATATAAATACTTAGCTGCGTGGTCATCCGTTGTGTTGTATTTAAATTGGGTACAGATGTCGCAGACGCGCTGGTGTATTTTTTTGGCGGCAAAATGGCAATTTTATAGCTGGGTAACACGGAGATTTTGGCGAGATTTTACTATTTATGGCAACCCAATAGCGATTGCGTTTGTTTTATATTAAATTAAACATTGTGTGTTTTATAATAAATTAATCATTGTGTGATAAAATAATTTTTGTGTGTTTGTAAATTACTAGTAAAAAGGAATTTTTGCTAGTAATTGTGTGTGTTTTATTATAAAATTGTATGATTTTTTATTATAAAATAAACTGTTTCGTAATAAAATAAAAATGACATGCTGTTTTCGCAAGCTAGACCTAATAGGCACCTGTAAACGGGTTTTCTCACCAAAATCGCACAAAATGAAAATCGCGCCAACCTCGGTGCGTCTCCGACATCTATTCCTTAGATTGCATGAGGTCTTTGGATTGTTTTAAGGATAAAATAGATCTAGTTTTATTATACATTTCAGGTTTCTAGCCCTAGTAATACCAAATAAATGATTTATAATGTTTTCCCGATCATTTCACATTTTGAATTTCGACTTTTTTAGAAACCGTTCTGAGAGCATTAAAATCTTAAAAGTAACAACCAAATGTGAAATTTAAAGTTTTTAGTCTTAACAGTATCACAGAAATCGCAATTTTAGAACGTATTTTATTCCTGAACCTTTTTACATTTCGATATTTTTTTAGACATTGTTCTGTTGTGAGTATTTATTTATGTCTTAAAAGTAATAGTTATGTCAAGTCTTAACAGTTCTAAACGAATCGTAATATAGAACGTTTTTAGAACATCTTCCACTCATTTCATCCTTTTAAATTTCGAATTGTTTTAGAATCCTTTCTTCGGAAACATTTACATCTTAAAAGTAACTACCATGCCAAATTTTATGTTTTCAGTCCAAACAGTGTCATTGAAATTGCAATTTTAGAACATTTTTTGTTTCTGCACCTTTTAACATTTAGATTTTTTTTTAGAAACTGTTCTGCGTTAGCATTTATGTCTTTAAAGTAACAGCTATGTCAAAATTCAAGTTTAGTAAAGTTCCAAACAAATCATAATTTAGAACTTTTTCTGCTCTTTTCACCCTTTTAAAATTCAAACTTTTTTAAAACCGTTCATAGCGAGTATTCACATATTAAAAATAACTACCACACCAAATTGCAAGTTTCTAGACCAACAATATCAGAGAAATCGCAATTTTGGAACCTATTTTGCTACTGCACCTTTTTGAGATTTGTTTTACCTGCATAAAATATACCCTATGTCTATGTTGGAACAGAGATGGTTATCAGCATTTTACCACCATTTTTTTAATCGTCTCGGTACTTCCAGAGATTACTTCCTACAAATAAGCGTTGCTTCTTTATCATATTAGTATAGATAAAGGAATTAAGTAAGATTTAATGGGAAAGATAACACAGGCGAACAACGATCTCCTATTTTCGATTTCACATAACAGTGCCTGAAATTTGTAAAATATTCCTACAGTATTTTTTCTGTTGGGAAATTGACATTAAATCTTTCAAACTTCCTTACTTATTAGCTACAGCCGTTATGTGACGTAAACTCATACATGTAATACAGTCGCCCCCGTCCCCCCACCCCAGCTTTTTGACCCTCAACCCCAGCTTTATATTCCTCTTAGCTATTCGACAATTTCTGTAACAGCAGTTAACAGTTAAGCATAACGCAAAACTACTTGGTAAAATGAACTGTAATTTTAGATTCGCATATTTAAAGTTTCTAGAAAATGATTTCGATTAAAAAATATAATGTCATAATTCATATTTTTTTCGAAAAATAATTAAAAAAATATATTTACATTTGTTTGGTACTTTCAACCTTTAAAATATGCTTATGATTCTAAATATACTGAGATTTCCTGCTAGATTCTGTTATTTTAAGATGTTTTCTATTTATATTTTTTAATATGACAATTAATGTAAAATATAATAACATTGTCATCGTTGAATAAGAGATTCGATCATTTTTACTGTAAGAACTTACAAGTTATTTTCTGATTTTAAAGGTATATTATATATATATATATATATATAAATATAGTATATGTGTGTGTTTTATGTATAAAATATAAAATTCATATTAGATATATATGATTGGTATTTTTTAATAACTTCATCAAAATATGGATTAATTTCTTTCATTTCGGGTTTCGCGTAGGTTTTATGTTGAAGCGCACCAGGTTTCGGGTAAACTTCAAACAGCATTTTCACGTTCATGTCTCCTATAACCCGACACGTGCAGAGGTCAAATTTAAATAACAATAAAGGGTTGCTACTAAAACACTAAGTTAAGAAATAATCCTTCTTGAATTCGAGTTTTATTATCCTTAAAAAATACTTGCTTCAATTTCATATTACTTTCATTTGCAGTGATTTCATTTTAGATAAGTTTACCACAAAAAATGTAACACAATTATTTGACATCCTAGTTAATAAAAGTCTAGACGTTGCAGCGGAGCGAAAAATTTCTATTGATTCTTTACGCCAGTCTCCCGTTTACCTGAAAGCCTTCAACGGCAGTAACTTTTCTAAATTACTGCAGAGCAAATTGAATTAGAAGACGGGAATAAGCCGACAGACGCGAACATAAAGTTTCTTAAGTTTATGTGAGAAGTCAACAGGTGAGAAATTTATTATACCGAATATTTCAAAATTTCACGTACAAGTTTTAAAGAGTAGTAGATTATACTACAGCAAATATATACAATTTTATGATAAGGGATCCCCCGCCTCCCCAATTTGTGAATTAGCTCACTGTACTGCCGGGCTCTTTCTGAGTTTTCACGATATTTGACTGGTCTTTTTATATGAATTGCTCTATAGAATTGACTACTAAATCAAAATAAAAAATCTGTCGTATACCTAGCGCGTGCGCAGTTAAAAGTATTTCATACAAATGCTCATATCTCATAAAATATTCAATATTTATAATGAACAGAGGAAAGTATATTCAACTAGGTAAATTATATCCAATGATTGGAGTATCATAGTTGAGATTTTTCCAACAGAATGAAAATATGCCGGGATCAGGACTCGAACCTGGGTACTTTGGTTTGCCGTACCAACGCTCTCCCTACTGAGCTATCCCGACGATATCCTGGCTGGCATATTTCACTCTTATCTGTTGGACAAGGCTGCGAACTGCAGCGCTAATTTCATTCATCCGAGCTATAACTAGAGCATTTTACATGATGAATCTGAAATAGCACGGAAACTCCTGTATACCATGTAATTAGGTCATAATGAACAGAGGAAAGTATATTCAACTAGGTAAATTATATCCAATGGTTGGAGTATCATAGTTGAGAATTTTTCCAACAGAGCGAAAATATGGCGGGACCAGGACTCGAACCAAAGTACCCAGGCTCGAGACCAGGTCGCGGCATATTTTCGCTCTGTTGGAAAAATCTCAACTATGATACTCCAACTATTGGATATTCAATATTTAATTTTTTAATTGCTGTATGCTGTTTCTACTGTTCTTGAAGTCAAACATGTGCTTTACATCCTCGAAGTGCAATAAGAAGCCTTCCAGAATTTCAGTAGATATTCGACAGACCGTGTAAAAAGCAAAAGCGTCCGGTCACTGCCCCTTAACTTTTGGACAACAGTGTATATAGAAAACCTGGGACATAATCTATTTTACTATCATTTTCTTATCTATTTCGTATCAAAAATTACTTGCTTCATTTTCATGTTACATTTATTTAGCAATCATTTCATTTCAGCAAAGCTTAACCTAAGCACCACGACGTACCTGCGTAGGTCATGAACTCGTCTATTTGAAGTACCAGGACGTACGTGCGTACGTCCTCATTTTAATGACTGCAATGTTCTAAGCCTCGTGTTTTTTGCGTCACTAATTGCTATTGTGATTTGTTTTGTATAGTCTTTGTAGCAATGATTGTTTTCGCACCTAATAGATGGCGTTGCGTATAGAATAAAAACCTCATTAATTTTCTTGCTGCTTTGTTTCTTTCTTCGTTGTTCATTTGTTTATGCGTTGGTCATGTTGTTCAGTTGTGTTTCGTAAATTGTAGTGTTTCGATTTCCGTTTTGTGTTTTTTTTTTATCTCTGATAGATAAAAGTGAGGATATAAACATCTTTTGACAAAATTAAATATATCCGGTAATCAGCATACTAGCACTAATTTGACTATGGTGCTTAAGGGGTTAACACCAGAAACGTAACACAATTATTTGACATCCTAGTTAATGAAAGTCTAGACGTTACAGCGGAGCGAAAAGTTTCTGTCGACTCTTCAGTCTCCCGTTTACATAAAAGGCTTGAACGGAAGAAACATTTGAACAAAGGCAACGTCGGGAAAAGAGTTGACTAATATTTTCTAAATTACTGCAGAGCAAATTGAATTAGAAGACAGGGAAGCTACAGACGCAAACATAAAGCTTCTTACGTTTATATAAGAAGTCAACAGGTGCCCCATTCAGTAATAAAATTGTATTATACAAGAAGAATCAAAATTCTATGTACAGATTTTAAGAGGTAGTAGGCCGTACTACAGCAAATAAGTGTATAGAAAAGCTGGGTCGCAATCTATTTATTTTAAAAGCAACTTACGTTTGTGTATATGCATGTCTTTCAGATTTAAAATTTATACTCTAATTTCAAATGACTTCGTATAGAAATTTTGCACTCTTATGTAAATTCGTTGGCAAATTAATTTCATTATCATATGAAGTGTGTAGCTTTTACACATTTTTTTTTTATACAGGGCCACATAAAATATTTCGGATTCCTTACCGACTACAATCAGAAATTTTAATTCAAATTCAGCAAAATTTATATAGGTTATTGAGACACACAATCGTATTTTTATAATTTAAAATAAAGTACATAGCATTTGTATTTCTTATAGAGGTGGAACACAAAAGAATTCGGACATATTTACGCCTATGGGCAGGAATTTGAATTAAAATTCAACAAAATTTATATGGGTTATTCCGATACACAACAGCATTTTTTGAATTGAAAATAAAGGGAGCAGCATTTATATTTCTTGTACAGGGACACACGAAAGAATTAGGATAGATTTCCCCCTTATGGAGAGGAATATAATTTAAGAAAATTTGTTTGATTCAAATGAATTTGTTAATCAAGTATGTTGTTCTTCTAGTTCGTTCACAGGGCACACGAAAGTTTTCGATGGAATTCATTGAATATTTTAGACTACATTACAGATTACGGACGATTTAAAAAATTAGATTTCAACAAATTTTTCACATTTTTGATATAATAGCCTCATGTCTATTCAATTAAATTTGGTAAACCTAATTTAAAATTTCTCTGAAAATTACTATTCTCGCCAAAATAGCGATCTTAGAAGAAGAAAGACTAATTTGTTTAATTTATATTGAATTTTATGTATGCACTTTAAAATAAAATATAAAAAAATCAACATATTCTTCTAACTCTGCCCAGAAGGACTTGTTTAAACTAAAAAGTATCCCCCTCCCCTAAAATAAAAAAAATAATAGGACGAAAAAGCTTAAAGCATAAGTCTAAAAATCTTCAATTTTTAAATTATAAGATAAGAGCAGAGCTTTCATCTTTCTGATAGTTTCAAGTCAAATAAACATTTCTAACTAGACATTTTACTTAAATGAAATGAAAAACATGTATCACATACAAAGAACATATACTTTTATTGGAAATTTTTTCTGGTTTGAAATATGCTTATTTGGCTTGAAAAGCCCAGACTGTTGCTAAATTTATTACTATAACTTTTATAAGGCTTTTAAAAGATAATTTTAAATCGCCTATATTTGCAATCTGACATAAAATGTGAAAAAAATCCGTTTTGATATAAAATTGCTTTCTAAACGCCTTTTGTTATTTCTGGAATAATTTACGAAAGCAATATATTTTCTTATACCCCCAATTTCAGAAAATAAATTTATTTTGAAATGAATTTTCTGGACATTGCGTCATCGGAAATTCCGGAAAAAAAAATCGAAAAAGATCGATTCTGAGAAGTTTAAAAAATATATTGATGGTTTTCTTGACTGAAACTTATTACTTCCGAGATGTTTTCAGAATAAATTTCCCTGACGCCATAAATCCAAGCAGCGATTTTTTTTGTCCAATTAATATACTGTAACTGATGCTAACTAGAGTTGAGACGGGTTCAGCCCGAGTCCGAGATTGATTTTTAGGTGCGTTCGTAATTATATAAATACGTAGCACCTATAGCCGTCGTCTGGTCCGTGCGTCAGTCTGTCTGTCCGCATATAAAAGCGCAAAAACTACCCAACTGAATGGTTTGAAATGTAATATATATTATCGTTGTAGAATTTTGTCGTGTCATTTCAATTTTTATGGAAATCGGATCAAAACTATAAAAGATATTCATAAAAATTTTCTTCATTCTATTAAATCCTGTCGTTCGTAATCTATATAATAAAAGTGCTCATGTGACTGAGGAAAACAAATACAGGAAAACCACTTACTTTTTCATAGGCTACGTGACCATTTTTATTAAAAATTATTTTTTCGAATACAATTGCTTAAAAGTTACATTTTTAGAAAGATCGTTGAAAAAAATGGTTTGTTTGAGATATGAGTTATATTAAAAAATGTATAGATTCTGAGATAACGTCAGTGGAAATTAGGTTAACAGCCGAATATCGCAATCCATTAGAGTCAATAAACACAGGAGATTCTCTCATTATGAGTCATAAAAATATTAAACCATGGGTGTAATCATTCGTAAAGCAAGATCTCCAGGGTGAATTTTACACTGCTGTCTGGATTTGTAAACGTGGCATACGTAATAAGAAACAAAAAAGGCATGCTCATTTCACCCATAGCAGACGAAATAATTCATTTCACTGAAATAAAAAGGATGATTTTTTTTACATTGTGAAACTAGTTATAAACCGAACGCACCTTTTATATCACGTTTAACGTACAATTCCCAACTTGTTATACCTGTCTTCGGGCTCGGACACAAAGTGAAAATTTTATTTATTCACAAATTGAAAAAACTAGTCGTTGGGGGCCACCGTAATACTTACCCATCATGGATATGCATAATGTAAAATATTAAAACAAAAATGTGTAAACTACTTATAAAATGCATAGCAATTCAAATAAAATCGTGGCTGGATGACGTCATAACTTTATAGGCTCGATTACTGAATTGCTTGAAAGAGGTTTTTCCTTATAACTCCAAAAATAATAATCCTATTAACTAGCGGTTTATTGCATCGGATTAAGCGCCAAATTTCCGATAAGAATATATCTTTGAAGTGAAATTTGGATGAAATACAGGGTCATGAAAAATCGAAGAGTGTGGAAAATAGGATTCCAAATATCTCGGCTACTGATTATCCGATCGACTTCATGCTTGATGCAAAATTTATGTTTTTTATTGTCTTTTATATTCATTTCTTAAAATAACCAATTTCGAAAATTTTTATATACCTTTCATCAGAACGAATATTTCGAGAGTCCGAAAAAAATAGATCCGGTTAATCGAGGTTATTGAAATGAAATAGGCTTCTTCCCATTATTACATACTAAGTACATACCAAATTGCAAGTGTCTATCTCAATTTTTTCGGGAGATAGAGCGTTTACAAACACACAGACACACAGACACACAGACGGACGGCAAATTTTTTTTCTAAAAATATGTTTTTTGGAATCTCCAGTATCTGAAACGTGTAAATCCGTCAAAAAATTTTTTTCGATTTTCAAAACGATTACAAGACTTACCCTATACTTACGTATGATGGGTAAGTAAAAAGGAAAACTAGAAACTCGCTCTTTGAAAACCATGAATGCAATCTGTTTCAAGTCAAAGGATGTATAATCCTGAAAAATCAGTTTCAAAGAAATTGAATTGTTATTAATGGGCTTAAAGAGATATGTATTCTATTTAAATTTGAAGCCTTTGCACGGTCAGTGTTAGTAACATAAAGAAGCCGTGGGATATCTAACGACTTATTTATTAATAATAGAAACTAGTCGTTGGGGGCCACCGTAATACTTACCCATCATGGATATGCATAATATAAAATATAAAAATAAAACATGTGTAAACTACTTATAAAATGCATTGCTATTCGAATAAGATCCTGGCTTGATGACGTCCTAAACTTCAAAGGCTCTATTACTGATTGGCGCAAAAGAAACATCCTTATAACTCCAAAAATGTTAATCATATTAACTAAGAGTTTACTGCGTCGGATTAAGCCGTCTCATTTCCAATTAAAATATATCTTTGGATTAAAATGTGCATGATATACAGGGTCATGAAAAATCGAAGCGTGTGGAAAAACTACAAATATCTGGGCATCTCATTATCCGATCAACTTCATTCTTTATGCAAAATTTATGCTTTTTTTTATTGTCTTTTATATTTACTCCTTAAAATAAACAATTTCGAAAATTTTATGTACCTTTTATCAGACCGAATACTTCGAGAATCCGAAAAAAATAGTTCCGGATAATCAAGGTTGCTGAAATTCAATAAGCTTTTTCTCATTGTTACATACTCAGAGTTGCCAAGTCTCCAGATTTTTGAACACCAGTAATATTTTAGAGAAAATGTTGTTCTTTTAAATCGCAAAATGCTTCGATAAAAAAAAAAACTACATTTTCAGTACTAAATTACTGGTATCCAAAAAGCCGGAGACTTGGCAGGTCTGCATACTATGTATACATACCAAATTTCAAGTCTCTATCTCAATTTGTTCGGGAGAAAGAGCTTTTACAGACACACACACAAACAGACGGACGGCATTTTTTTTTTCTAAAAATATGTTTTTCGGAATCTCCAGTGTCTGAAACGGATAAATCCGTCAATTTTTTTTTTCACTTTTTAAAACGATTTAAGACTTACCCTATACTACGTATGATGGGTAAGTAAAAAATGAAAAGTAAACTTGCTATTTAAGAAAAACGAATTTAGTCAAGTTTCTTAAAGTGTTTTACAATGTTATCAAGTTGAAAAGGAATTGTATTGTTATTAATCGGATATAGAGATAAATATTCAATCTGATTCGGAAGACTTGGCACCGTCAGTGTTATACTAAAATAAATAAACCGTGGGATATCCCTTGTCTATCTTTGCTTTCTGTTTCACAATATGACAGGAAAACAGAAGTTATGTCTTTCTGCCATAGTTGTATAATGCTATTTTAAAAATATACAAATTATGATTTTTCTAGATTTCTGACATTAGTTGGGTGTAAATGACGTTTTGCTATTTTAAATGAGTTTCAGAGACATGAAAATCACGAAAGGTTGTCACAAGAGAGTATTTAAAATAGTTATTTCGATACAAGAAGCTATATTTATAAATGAGAAAATTAATCTTGAAATAATTACTTTAATAATGATAATTATACTTTAATAATAACTTCTCGAAATAACACTTTATTTCAGAAATTGAAAAGAGAGAAAGAAACTAGCTATTTAAGAAACAAGAATGCATAAGTTTCTTGAAATGTTATGACAATCGTATCCTTTAAAAATCAGTTTGAAACTGAAACACTCCCCTTTCTGGATATAATACTAGAAAGAAGTTTTGTCAATAATGTTCATGTTTTAAAAACTTCAGTTTATAGAAAAATTACTTCTTCCGATCAATATCTAAATTTCAACTCTAATAGCCCTCTTTCACATAAAGTTGCTGTGGTAAGGTCGTTGTACACTAGAGCAGGGGTTCCCAAACTATAGTACGCGTACCAATACTGGTACGTAAAGCTCTGGCTACTGGTACGCGAAAGTGCGATGCTGGTACGTAAAATAAAATACCAGCATAATATTATAAAATCAAAAAAGGTATGAATTTATCACTTTGGAAATTTTGGAACAGATACTTTACACTCACGCACCGTTGTTTGACTCATTTTTGGTTGTCGCGATTTTCAAGCCCGCGCCAAACCAATAACTTAATACAATTGCTAAGTTGCCATTAAAGGAAAAAAAATCCCCTAAATTTGGCGACTTTTTTCCTTTTTATAACCAATAAAAAAAAAAAAAAAAAAAAAAAAAAACTGTGCGTGAGTGTATGACATCATACTTTAATTTTCGAATGAAAATTAGAGACTATGAACGCTTTTTGTTGTTGTTTTTACTAGAAATGTTTGTTATAGCAAACTCTCTGAAATCCGCACACGCTGCTTATGATACAACTAGTTTTCCCGAATTAAACACATGTAATTATAACATTTATGCGGGAAAAATTTAAAATTTGTAAATAAAGACCTAATTTAAAAATTAATCAATGAAACAGTTTTAATTAGCAGAAAAAGTGTTTTAAACATGTTTTTAAAATTCTATTATCTGAAAGTTTAAGTCTGAATCCGTGAAAGTAGGAGGAGTTTGTTCAAATAGGAGGAGTTAAAACAATTTTATTTTTTATACTAGTTATTTACTAGTTTTATTTGAAGCATAATTCATTATTTAATTAATTCTCTCAAATGAAATTTTTCTCTTCTTTTGTACCAAATGTGTAAGTTTCTTTTTATTTCGTGGAAATCGGTTTGTAATACAATAAAGTTATTTAAAATATTGATTTGAAATCGAACAACATATAGGAAGCTCCACTTTCACTGTTTTTCCTATATTAATATTACGCTTGATATCTGGTGATACGCGGAAGTACGAACTTTGATTTAGTGGTATGTCGGTCTAAAAGTTTGGGAACCCCTGACTAGAGCATTGAGATTTTGCAATAGTGAGATTAGTTACAATAATGAGATTTGTAAAATAATTGCTGATTTACGTCGTAACGATTACCCGCGAAGATGGTGCCATACAGTTTTATCGGAACTATCGAAGAGATCGGATGAATATCCCACACCTTACCAAAGTGCCCCACCTGTGGGAACTATATATTTACCGTACTACGCCAATATTTTGAGAAGATGTCTGCTATTTTTACGAATGTGTGCATTAGGACTGCTTATGTGCCTTTAAATACAATTAAGAATATTTTGGATAACTACAAGCATAAATATTCGAGATTTGACCTTACATGTGTAGTTTACCGGATTCCTTGTAAAGGTTGCGGGTCAAGCTATATAGGTGAAACTGGACGATCTTTAAATGTGAGGTTGAAAGAACATAATGATGCGTTTAATAGAAGCACTCTAACCTCGAGATTGGTTGCACATGCATTGGAATTCGACCATGTGCCTGATTTTCAGAACGCGCACATTGCCATTCAAACTGTTGCGTGTACAGCAGCCGTATCTATCTGGAGAGTTGGATGGCGGTTTTATCTGAATCTCCGATTAACGAGGTAGCCCAGGTTCCAGCAGAATACAATGTTTTAACTAAACTGTGATTTTAACTGATACTTACCCGTCATACGTAGTATAGGGTAAATCTTGTAATCGTTTTAAAAATCGAAAATTTTTTTAAACTGATTAACACGTTTCAGACACTAGAGATTCCAAAAAACATATCTTTAGTTAAGAAAAAAATGCCGTCCGTTTGTCTGTGTGTGTGTCTGAAAACGCTCTATCTCCCGAAACAAATTGAGATAGAGACTTGAAATTTGGTATGTACTTAGTATGTAATAATGGGAAGAAGCTTATTGAATTTCAGTCACCTCGATGATCCAGAACTATTTTTTTCGGACTCTCGAAATAAAAGGTATATAGAATTTTTCGAAATGGTTTATTTTAAGGGTTGACTATAAAAGACGATAAAAAAACATAAATTTTGCATAAGGAATGAAGTCGATCGGATCATGAGTTGCCAAGATATTTGTAATCCGATTTTCCGCACTCTTCGATTTTTCATGACCCTGTAGTTCATTCCAATTTCAATTCAAAGACATATTTTAATTGGAAATGAGACGCTTAATCCATTTTATAAGTAGTTTACGCATGTTTTATTTTCATATTTTATATTATGCATATCCATGATGGGTAAGTATTACGGTGGTCCCCAACGACTGTTTTTTTCATGTTTTGGTTCTAGTGGTTTTGTAGTTGTGATCGTAGTACTGATGAGGTGTACGTAAGTACACGAAACGTCTAACAATTCGTATTATTTTGTTTATATGTATGTTTTTAACATTAAAAGTCTGAAGTTTAATATTATTTTACTTAATTCTATTTTTCTTTCGCACGTTCACTGTTTGTAACATGAAGAATCCGAAGAATATTCCTTGTCTATCCACGCTTTCAGTTTGAAGTCCTTTTCCAGGAATACTGGAAAACAGAACTCATATCTTTCTGCCACAGATGTACAGTCTCTGTGGGTACCAATCCAGGTGCAGGTGTCTCATCTGGAATTGGTTCAAAAATTAGGAGACCAGCTCTAGAAGTCCAACCTCTCTTGAGGCTCTGGCACCCCTTCTTTCAGAGAATCGCCATGACACTTTCTCTGACACGACAACAGCAACAACAGCTGTACAGTGATATTTTAAAAGAATTATTAATAGGACGTTTGCAGATTTCTGCTGATGGTTAGGTATCAATAACAAACTTGGTATTTTAAACAGATTTTCAGGGATATGAAAATGACGAAATATTGTCACGAGGCAGTATTTATGATTAATATTTATTTCTATGTAAGAAGAGATATTTTAAATGAGAAAATAAATTGTGAAGCAATTTTAAAATGTTATTGACAATTTTCTACTGCGTACTTTCTGTATCATGCTCGGGTTGTTTTGGCATAAACTTTTTCGGGCTCGGATTCAGATAAAAGAGCTCGAACTTATCTCTAACGCTTACAGGTGGAAAAATAAGCAAAAAATAAAAGCACTTTTAACGACTTAAAAATTCTAACAACTTTGAAAAGTATATTTTATTTAGAATAAATAAAATGTACCAGATAAAAATTAAATATTAAACAGAATAAGTATGCATTGTTATGTAAATGTTCAGCTAAAAATGGAATTTTTTTAGAATGTAATCTGAGATAATTCCTCTATTTTAGCAATATCAAAAATTTGCGTTTTGGCCATTTTATTTGATGTTGTTCTGTGCATTTAAAAGAACTTTATGTAGCCGTTCTCTTTTTTCATTCCGCCGGCTTTTACTCCCCAATTTATCGCGATTTCAAGGTAACTTCTTTTCCGTTGACTTAAATCTCTTTTCCGAGTATGAGAGTGCACTACTTGGCATTCAACACGTCTGTTCGTCTATCGACAAAATCGATTTCCTTCGATGTGGATCAGATTTTAAAAAAATTCTTTTCCAATGCGAATATTTTTAGGAAGATTATTGAATTTGAATGTAATCTTCTACCAATAGTAGTACACATTATTTTACATATGTCGTCATCACTAAATGCCATTCCATTTTAAATACTAGGGCATCCAACCCATAGAGAATACCATTTTTTTGAAAACTCTAATAGATATTTTACATTTAATATATTTTTTTTTAAACATTTTTGCATGAAATAGATCAATTATATATTCAAATAAAATTTTGAAATTTATTAAAAGCAGTAATTTCGTATTGGCCTCGTGCCAGAAGGTAATAGCCGAAGAAATTGCTAAAAATTTCGTTATCTAGAGAAGTTTTTTCAACGGTTTTAAGCGCTTATTTCAATTACATTTCTGTTAAATTTGTGTTTTATTCATACTATTTTATTCATTGCTTAATAAAGTTTTAATTTCGCTATGGAATATTAGCTTGAAACAAATGCTGAACTTTCTATAGTATTTAAAGTGCAAACGGAATAATATTTTCTAATCGTCTGCAAGCGATAGATTTTTTTTTAAATCATGCTTGAAATTTAATTTAAATGCTACAACAAATGAGTCAATTGTGATGCAGTTTTCAAACAAATTGCATTTGAAAATAGATTTTTTTTCTCGTATATAACGGTGTAAAAATTGATAATATGCGATGTTTAGAAATTAAAAGAATTGCAGTAACAAAATTCGCAAAACCGAAATTTCATCGTCCAGTGTTGCCATTCGCAAAATGATGTCAGCGTTACGCACGGACACGTTTGTCCTTTATAATATAGATAGATAATCACACAATCAAACTAGAGTACACTTTCTAATGTTAGTTAAAAGATTAAAACAATATTACAGAACATTAAACATTTCATACCTTAATTCAGGTGTCGCGATGGCTATTGTGTACTTATTGATTCTTAATTAATTGATACTGAGTGCATTTCAATTAAACTCATTTATATACGATTTTGAATTATTAGAGGTTACTTACAGTATCAACGTATTTATGTAATTTTATCTGATAATCTTTTCATAAGTAAACGAGTTTCGTACGCTTCTAGAAAAATTATACGTACATTAAAAAATGTAAAGAATCAGAAACTCTATAGAATTCTAAATATTAGTGAATAATATATAATACTAAAGGACTCTGCTCCCTACGAGCTTTGTGCGCCAAACCCTGAAGCAATGGGAGTTATTGTTCAGGGAGGTCCTCTTTCTCTCGCTGTCTGTCTACTGTCTATCTGTCTTTCTATCTATTTGTCTGTCTGTCTCTCTATCTGATTGTCTGGATACCTGTCTTTCTGTTTATCTGTCTGCCTGTCTGTCCATCTATCGATCAGTCTTTCTAATTGTACATCTGTCTCTCTGTATATCTGTCTTTCTCTCTATTTGTCTGTCTGTCTCTCTATCTGACTGTCTGTATATCTGTATATGTCTGTATATCTGTATATCTGTCTTTCTGTTTATCTGTCTGCCTGTCTGTCAATCTATCGATCAGTTTTTCTAATTGTACATCTGTCTTTCTGTTTATCTGTCTGCCTGTCTGTCAATCTATCGATCAGTTTTTCTAATTGTACATCTGTCTTTCTGTTTATCTGTCTGCCTGTCTGTCAATCTATCGATCAGTTTTTCTAATTGTACATCTGTCTTTCTGTTTATCTGTCTATATGTCTGCCTGTCTGTCCATCTATCGATCAGTCTTTCTAATTTTACATCTGTCTTTCTGTTTATATGTCTATATGTCTGCCTGTCTGTCCATCTATCGATCAGTCTTTCTAATTTTACATCTGTCTTTCTGTTTATATGTCTATATGTCTGCCTGTCTGTCCATCTATCGATCAGTCTTTCTAATTGTACATCTGTCTCTCTGTATATCTGTCTTTCTCTCTATTTGTCTGCCTGTCTCTCTATCTGACAGTCTGTATATCTGTCTTTCTTTTTAATCTGTCTGTCTGTCCATCTATCGATCAGTATTTCTATCTGTACATCTGTATCTCTGTCTCTCTCTCTCTCTCTCTCTCTCTCTCTCTCTCTCTATATATATATATATATATATATATATATATATAGAGAGAGAGAGAGAGAGAGAGAGAGAGAGAGAGAGACAGAGATACAGATGTACAGATAGAAATACTGATCGATAGATGGACAGACAGACATATATATATATATATATATATATATATATATATATATATATATATATATATATATCCATATATCTCTCTATCTGTATGTTCATCACTCTATCTCTGTCTGTGTCTGTTTGTCCGTCTATCTATATGTCTGTCTATCTATCTATCTATCTGTATTTATATCTGTACATCTGTCTCTCTATCTATCTCTCTGTCTCTCTAATATTAACCTCTAATCTGGCTCTAATCTCTAGTCTGTCTCTCTCTATCGTTTCATATATTCGTTTCATATATTTGCTTCATAAAATCGTTTCACAAAATTGTTTCATTGGGATTTTATACTCTAGTATATAGGGTAGATATATTTATAATCCAAAGTGAAATTATAATATAAGAGAGTTTTAAGTAACAAAAAAATTATATAACTTATATTTATAATCCAAAGACAAATTACAAATGTTTATAATCCTAACTTGTTCCTTTAAAAATAATAAGAATATATACTTTTTTAAAAGATGAAATATTATAACCTTTAAATGGTCATAATTCTAAGGACAGTGCTTATAAGTTCGAAAAGATACAATTTTAATAAGAAATAAAATAAAAGCGACTTCATGTGACTGTTTCATAATCCATATAACTTGTATACAATTGTACAAAAACGCTCCTATTATTAATATTGCCTATCTTTTTATTATTATTATTTACCGATTCCCTGTTTACGCCCATATGCATATTTTAGCGAGTAATATTTTGGTCAAAGTATGTTTTGTGACATTTCTTAATTGTTTTCCACATTTTCACTACATTGTTGAAAGTAGAGTCCCAATATAAATAAGAGATTGGCGACATTGTTACAATTTTAAATATCTAGCCATCCCATTGAAGCGTAATTCATGCATAACATTACTTAGACCCTTTCTTATATAGTAAAGAGCAAATGCACAAAATAAAAACTTTTATCTCGAAGGAAACACTTGAATTGTTACTTTCTCAAAAAATAAACAAAGAAATTGAAGTTACCATATAACCTATGGATTCTGAAGAAATCGAGAATAAATAACATTTTAGAAGAAAATTTCGTATGACGAATTGTCTAATAATGTTTCTAAGCAATTTTCGTAAGAGCTGTCTAATATTTATTTTGTACTTGAATTTCTGATAGATTATTAGAAAATATATCTTATAATAACAAGAAAGAAATTCTGTCACTTAATTTTCGTAATATTGGCAAACTCATTAAGATTATCAATTAAGCAACAAGATGAACTTGTTTATTCCCTGCCTTTTAAATGTTTATATAATGTATCTAATTGAATTATATGTAATGAAGATAAAATAAAAATTTCACTCCTACTGTCTTAAATTATTCCTTTTCCAATTAAATTTAATGATTTATGAAGAAATTTCATTTAAAGTTTATTAAATTCAATCGTTTCATTCTTTTAGAGTATGTTTTAAAAATGTGGTAACGATTCTCTTTCTTCTTTTTTTTTCCTAATTTGTTTAATTATATTTAATCCTAATTTAAAAATATTTCGTAGAAATTTAAAAAAAAAAAGATTTTGTACCAGAATATAATGACATGGTGAAATAATTATTTGTTATAAAAAAAGCAAAAGGTAAAAAAAAAATATTTAATTTTTCCGACGTCTTTCAAGTAAAAGTAATTATACAGGATTGCGTTATTACTCTATGATATTAATTTTTAATTAAGAGCTCTTTAAGACAAATTATTCAAAGCATTTTTTACACTTCCTTAACGCATATCTTAATTTGTTTTAATCCTCATTTTTAAAAAGAAATTAATTATAATATTTTTGGTTTAATTTCGTGTTTTTTTTTCCTTTTTCGAAAAAAAAAAATACAAATGCTTTATTTAAATTTATGCTGAATTATTAAGGAATATTAGATAGACTGATATCAATATTGATAATCTGCATTAATTTTGGAATTAAAATACTTAATATCAATTAGAAAGCAAACATTATTTAAGTAAATTTTTATTTATTAAGTTAAAAGTAATTTTTTCATTCGAAACAAAAAGGAAAAATACAGTTCACGATCTTGATCTGTAGATTACGGTACATATTTTACGATGTTGCGATTCTTACGTTGATTGAATTACAGGGCTATGCTCGGACTGCTCCTTTTGTATTAAGATTTATTGGGATAAAGGGCTCGAATAAAAAAATATATTAAGCTAAATAAAATTACTCTGAAACTGTAAGCTTAAAAATAATTTTAAAAATCAGAAATGCATCAAAAATATTGTTTGCCACAATTATTCGCATTTTAATTTTTTTAAATTACTAGGGGGCTCTGCCCCCTACGAGCTGCGCTCGCCAACCCCCGTTCTGACACCGCATGATTTAAAAACACTCTGATTTGATCATCTATAAAACGATTACGGAAGATTGTATTATAATTAAACAACCAGTGGCGATCTGCTGTAACAGGGTTTCCATTCATTTTCCTTTGACTGAGGGATTTTAAGGTCGAATCAACTGCTGTTGAAACAGATTACAACTGTAACTGTCACCAAAATATATGATTTAGCGCCAAATGTGCATAATCGTGGCGTCGCGTCACTTTCAGTTGACATCAGATGCGTTACACGAGTTAGTTTTTTCATCGGGGAATTTTTAATTCAACGCTTATTTGTCTTTTGATACTTCTCCATTACCCCGTCAATCAATTTTCATTAAAAAAAAAAAAAAAAACTATCGTTAAACTGTAACACCAAATAAACAAATAGAAGAATTTTGACATTGGAAAGGAAATATTATTATTTACGCTGTTTTAAAATTTGCAATAATAGGTAAAAGATATGTCGAAATAAATTGATCTCTCATGAAAATATAATAATTAATTGAAATTGTTTGGAAATATTGTTTTTTTATCATTTTAAATGTGACGTGAATTTCCCTAGTTACTCGTATTTCTCTTTGTAATATTTACGCGCAAGTATATTTTTATTACGTCATTTTCTACATTTATTGCTTTTAACACGTGATCATTTAAATATTATTTTAAAGTTTTATTTCTGTTTTTAATAGTCTCGTGTAAATACATTTCTTAATTGAAAGGGAATCTTATTACGTGCGCTATTTTACAAATTGGCAACGGTTCAAATAATGGAATTTATGACATATGAAATAAATCTTCGTCAAAATAATAAAAATTTTGAATAAAAAATTGGCAACGGTTCAAATAATGGAATTTATGAAATATGAAATAAATCTTCGTCAAAATAATGAAAATTTTGAATAAAAAATTGAAATATAACCTGAAAAAATTACTCAAATTAAAAAAGTGATTGCAGTCTGCACTCCGCAAACTTGTCAACTATATCCTTACAAATTATGGTTAAATTCCTGCGGATAGTTTTCGTTCCTATAAAACTTTTTTCAAAAAACTTTTGACGAACTTTGATTTTAAATATCTCTTAAAATAATTCTTCGATTTAAAAACTGTTTGCTTCAGCGTGTTTATCGAACATTTCTTTATAAAACTACCAATTTTTAAAATTTTACATGCAATAGTTTTCTAGATATTAGTCCAGAAAGACTTCAAGGCACAAAATCTTAATTGACAGCGGCGGCAGCGGTGGTTACTTTTTTTTAATATAGAGAGAAATATATACTAGGAGGGGGCAGGTGTTGGTCCCTTACGAGTTACGATCGCAAACCCCTGTCCAGACCCCGTAGTCTATAAAAACAGGCTAATTTGCTTTAATTTTGGAATTAAAATACTTATATTCTATAGAGAGCAAAGTACATTTATATTTTTCATGTTAAAAGTAATTTTTTCATTCGAAACATAGCAGAAAAAAAAACCGTTCACGATCTTGATCTGTAGATTATGGTACATATTTTACGATGTTATGATTCTTACGTTGATTGAATTACAGGACTATGCTCGGACACTATTCCTTTTGTATTAAGTTTTATTGGGATAAAAGGCTCGAATAAATAAATGTATTAAGCTAATTACGCACTGTAAAAAAAAAAAAATCTCTGAAATTGAGAGAAAAAAACTGTCAATTTTGGCGCCAGGGGAAAACCGTTTAATTTACAAAAAATATCTATATATTTTTATTAAAACAGTTTTTTTCTGTAAAAAATATAGATTTGTTCTGTAAAAATTACAAAATCCACCTTTTTTACAGGAAAAAAAGAGTTTTTTTTTCTGTAAAACATACAATATTTTTCTGTCAAAATTACAGATTTTTTTACAGTGCAATTATTCTGAAACTGTAAGCTTAAAAATAATTTAAAAATTAGAAATGTATCAAATCTATTGTTTAGCAAAGTGATTTGTACTTTAGTCAATTTTTAAAATATAAACTAACGGGAGGGATGGGGGGGGGGTGTAATAAGGATGGGTTGTAAGGATTATAAAAATAATTCTTACAAGTTATGCTCGCAAACGCCTGTCCAGTCCCCGTGGTCTATAAAAACAGGCTAATTTGCTCTATTTTAAAAATAAGAATAAAAAATGGCGCAAATCAGCTCAATAGCCATTGAAGATAAATATTATTTTAAGAAATGGACTCAGTGAGTGAAATAATAAAATGACATTGTCCACTCCTCAAAAAATAAAAGGAAGAAAATAATCTGGGAAAAAGGAACTATAAACGGAAAAATGTGTGGAATTACGCCATTTTTGGGTAATCGTTATGAAATGTTTAAGTTTTCTGGACGTTTTGTTTTAAATATGACGACATTTTCACCAGCGGATGCTTTAAAGTCCGTTATTTATAAATGCAAATACGCGTGATCTGTGAATTATGGCAACGAATTTTACATATAAGAACTCTGTAATTAATAACTAATGTATTGTTATCAAAATATATTTACTAGTGCATAATTTCTTTTGAAAATACAGCAACAACTTCAAACAATCCTCTCTAGTTCAGATGAGAAAAGTTATCAGAAATAAATAAGAAAGAAAAGCCATGCATCAAGCATAGCTTATGAAATACTTTCTAGACTACTTTAATAAAACTTCAATTTTATAAGGTAAATAAAATACCTATGTAAACATTTTAGAGAACCCATAACGCATTTGAAAACCATATTTCAGCAATAACCACCCACAAGAAGAAAAATACTCGAATGCTTTTGTGCGGCCCTGTATTTGATCAATACATTTGTATATATTCTACATAGTAATGCTAAAATTTAGTTTAGTAAGAAAACGCATAATAGGTTTAAAATTCACCTTCAGCAATTTCCACCAATAGACGGGAACAAACTTGGATTATTTTGTACAGCCTTGTGTATATGACCTACAGAAATTTATATGAAATAGCACAAATAAAAATATATAAATTGGCAAACAGCTGTTTCGGGGTCCCTAAAGTTCCATCATCAGTGCCAATCCAAAAGATTAAAACCGATTTAAAAGTTTAGGCCATGTAAAATATGCTAGCGTCTTTTGCACAAGATGGAATGGCGGCGACCTTTTCAAAAACAACAGCGGAGTCAGGAAACAATTTTAAGGAATTTAATTATAATGTTTCCTGACTCCGCTGTTGTTTTTGAAAAGGTCGCCGCCATTCCATCTTGTGCAAAAGACGCAAGCATATTTTACATGGCTTAAACTTTTAAATCGGTTTTAATCTTTGGAATTGGCACTGATGGTGGAGCTTTAGGGGCTCCGAAACAGCTGTTTGCCAATTTATACATTTTTATTTGTGCTATTTCCCGTTGTTTATTTATTTTTAATAGTTTTGTCTATGTTCTAAATAGTATTCTAAAATTTAGTTTATTAAGAAAACGCATAATAAGTTTAAAATTCACCTACAGAGATTTCTACCAATAAATGGAAACATACTTGAATTATTTTGTACATCCCTGTATTTTACCAACAGAAATTTATAAACGCCACATTTTAAGCTAAAATTTTATTCAGGCTAAAACACGCTTAAAACTACTGAAATCACACTTCCAAAAATTATCATCCATAGGCAACCATGTATCCAGTTCCTTGCGTGGCCCTGTATATGATTTTATTTATATTCTACAAACATATCTTGGTACTTTTCCGTTATACGGACACCATGCCAAAATGTATGCTAATGCATAATGTATATAAATGTATATGAATGTATGTATGTAAATGTATGTAAATGTATGTATTAAATGTATGCAAATGTATGCTTGGCGATAATGATGTCCGTATAACGGAAAAGTACCCATCTCTTAGTATACTAAACATAGTTCAGTTTGAAAATACACAACTCAATCAAAATCACTTCAAGCAATTCACGCTTACACTACGTAATTATTGCGAATTTTTTTGTGTAAGCCCTGTATATGATCTATAGCATTTATACACACCACGTAGTTTGCAAAAATTTAGTTAAACTTAAAAACACATACCATAACTGAAAACGTACTTCCAGCAATTATCGCTAATAGAAAGTATTTCAGATAAAGTACTGTACCCGAAATCTTTTGCGTGTCCCTGTAAATGAATGATAAATGCTATGCCCATCATATTCTACACCAAGTATCTGCTAGTACACTTCAGTAATGTACATGAATTTTATTATATTCGAAAGAGTGTTACTTGCTCTGTAAACTTTTCTTCACCATAGACCATTATGTAACGGAATATTTTTGTGTGGCCCAGTAACTGAATAATGAATGCTTTGCACACAATATTCCACATAATGCATGTTTCAGTACACTTCATGAATACATATCAATTTCATTATCTTTAAAATGATGTAACATCATTAAAATGCACTTGAAACGATTTTTTCCCATTGACCGTCATTTAACGGAATGTTTTTGACTGCCCCTGTAAAAGAACTATAAATGCTACACACTTCATTTTTATAGCAATCATGCTATGGTACACATTAATAACATATAAATTACAAGGCAATCCGAGTATTTTTACGAGAGTTAGACCGACAGACGGACAGAAAACCGAAGTCATAAACACTTTCAACAATATAAAGTGTTAAAAAAGGCAGCGAAATGTAATGAAAAGAAATGTAAAACGAATATTAATTCTATTGTTTGTCTCACAATTGCAAATTTACAAATATTACAAAGAATATATTCTGCTTTTCACATTATATTTATGAGGAAGAAAATTCCCCGCGCAGCGAATATTATTAAAAATAGAAATACATCTCAGCCAGATCGTTGAAAGAAGATTTACAAATATGGAACTATCCGAAAATACCAATCTATACTCAAAAATAAATAACATATTTATAAGAAATTTCAATCAAATATTTTACTTTTTTCGCTACGGTAAAGCATTTGTTTTGTTATTGAGTAAATCTAAAAATGTATCGATTATTTTCATATGTTTTTCATCATAATAAGTTTAGTGTACTGCGGCTGGCGAATGAAGGGCATGGAGTGAAATAAAACGGGTTGAGAAACACTGATTTACAGGGACACACGAAAGAATTAGATTGCACTACTGTCTAATGAGTGGTAATTGCTGGAACTACGTTTTCAAGTTGTGGTATGCGTTTATAAGTTTAACTAAATTTTTGCATCTTACATGGTGTGCATAAATTCTATATATTATATACAGGGCTATACAAAAGGATTCGTGAATATTATTGTCTTTGGGGGGTGAATTGCTTAAGGGTTATTTTTTAATTGTGTTATGTATTTTCCAACTGAATTCTATTTTGTATACTAAGAGATGTTTGTAGAATCTATATATATATTTGCCTTACGTGGCGCGAAAATAGGGCTGAATTTGTAACTTATGGTTTGGCAACAACTGTAGTTTCCAGAGCTCAGACCAATGAACAGACTAGATTGTGTTAGATCAGCTCCTCCTCCGTCCAATATGGCGGTCAGTGTGAGAGCAATGAAACTATAGAATGAAACTCGAACTAGCAATTATTAAAAATGAAATAACATGTACGTAATCCAAAGCGTCTCAGATGACTCCTCATTTTAATTATGAGCAATATCGTTAATTTAATTCTCAACTCTTATTTAGAATTCATTTACGAATTTCACTCACTCAAAAGACGGAGAAAAAAAAAATCAACTGTCTAGATATCACCTGCCGCCATCTGTTGCTGTATTGATGAAGTAAAAAATAATTCATTTTGTAAAAATCTATAATCAATAAACAAACTATCTTCCTATCACGTAGTTTTGTTTTCTAATGAATTTAAGTCGTGCTGTACAAAAGATCCTTTTTTCATAGTATTTAAATGATTTATATGCTCATTATAGCGCCAACTAAATGCATTTTCAGTTGTGTTTTCAACGGAGAATTACTTTTTTACATTAAAATAAATTGTCAATTTCATATGTTCAAATGTTTTATGGTCGAATTTATTCCGGCTAGAATTGCTGAAAAAAAGCGGTGAGCAAGCGAAGCGAGCTTTGACCGCGTAGCGTTCTCAATGTGAATTGCTTCGCAATTCACGGGGGGTTGGCGAGCGTTAGCGAGTAGGGGGCTGAGCCCGCTAGTATAAATAAATTCATATATAAAGCTACGCAAAGAACTGGATGCATTGCCGCTTGAGGTTGTTAATTACTGAAAATGCGTCTTTAATTGTGATATACGTGTTTCACCTTAATTAAATTTCAACTTAATATGTGGAAAGTATTTAGAATTATCTGTAGATAATATGCTGGGTTGTAAAAAGAGTTGGAGTACATACCTGTCTGGTGGAAATTTCTGGAGGTGAATTTTCAACTGTGTTATCCGTTTCCTACCGAACTAAATGTTAGCGTATGAGTTGCACAGTAAACCAACCATACTGTTCAATATGCATGAGTGTTTCGGTTGTTTCACGGAAAAAATGTCTTCCAAATCAGTCAACAGTTGTGGTGTACTGTTAGTGGAAAGCCCATCCACCAAGGCAAGGTCGTACCCCATTGTATGGGAAAAATCGGTTTTTAATTGTCCTTGGGCCAAAAACAGCATAAAAACCACAAAATGATTCGGTTTTTAATGGCACATGAGTGTTTTTTTAAAATGCATAGAATGCCGTTTACAGCGCCGTCTATTGATACACTTTGAAACTTTCTTTTCGTATGCCATACCGTTTCCCCCTTCTTCCAGTATTATTCAGTTCAAATTGGAAGTCATTCTGATCAGAGGTTCTTTTTTTACAGCATTTTGAATGTGGAACTTTAATCATAATCACCCTGTATATGTTTACAGACTATACACAGGGCAGCACAAAAAATTCGACTATTTTGCCGACTAAGGATGGTAATTACTGAAGTAGGGTTTTTAAGAGTGTTTTACGTTTCCTAAACAATTTACATATCCATATCTTCTTTCTCCTTATTTAACTGTGACGTTTTCTTGTAGTATGCTGTATGTATTGGAAAGTGTTTCATAATCTATGCTTGACGCATGATTTTCCTTTTTTTTAAAAAATTTAAACAAGCTGTTTTTCATAAAAATATGTCAATCGTAACAAATTTTATACATGGTATTAAAATACATAGAAACATTTTTAAACAGTGTAAAAAATATTTTTAAAAAATATTTTTTATTTACACAGACGCGTTAATAATTTTCACGTACCATCGTCTACTGCACGTCAAAATGAGTGATATTGGCAACAATCTTATTGAAATGAATGTAGATAATAATATAGAGTTGCCACATGCACTGTGTATTTCCAAATCACTCTCAGTAAAATACAACAATGGGTTTACAATAAGCAAATATTAATGTAATTAAGGCAAAGAAACATCCATTGAAGCCGGTTATACTTATTTTATCTTAAAATTTATTTGTTAGTAATACTTTCTCAATTAGAATTATTTTTGTATAAAAGCAAACTATCTTGCTGTTTTCGATCGATATTAATTCATTTAAAAGAAGGACATTATTTGCAGAAATAAAATCTCAGTACTTCAACTTAATCTTCAGTTAAAATATTTGTGGAACCATTAAAGGCTAATTAATGTATGCGCAGTGAACAGTCTGTGATGAGTCGGATCAGTAATTTACTCTTATAAATTATTTACGATGGATATATTAATTACTCGTATAAATAATCCGTATCATAACCTTATTTATAAGAGTATTTCTTTAAAACTGCTTAAACTGGGATACAAAACTTAATAAATACGTATATATAGATTGGAGAAAGTCACAGGAACATTACGCTGAATAAGCTCAATAAAGAGATGTTAATCAGCTGATTAAGAACATTAATAGCAGAATTTAAGAAAGACTAAGTTTATATAATAAATTAATACTTTTTTCACGAAAAGAAAGACTGGAATTATGGGTATCCCTAATGATGATTTTTGTAGTATTTTTTTTAATGTTTCATGTCGTGGAAAAACAACTCATCTTGCTGTTTGCAATCCATACCAATTCATTTAAAAGAACTGCATTATCGGAAGAAATAAACTCTCAGCACTCCAACTTAATCTTCAGTTACGAGATATCCGGAATCGTTAAAGTTGCAGTTAACGGTCTGTGGTGAAGCTAGATTGAATGATTATTGCCCAGGATAATGGGAAACATTAGACGTCTGGAAGAGGACATTTCAGCTCTAGATTTCGGAATATATCGGACATCGAGAATTAGTATTTCCCATAAGTTAACTCCGTTTAACAATATGGCATTATGTTTTTTGTAAGTTAGCTCTATATTCATTGAGGGCAAAAACGAAACCTGGGACATACGCTGCTACCAAGTAACATTAGAAACAAATAATAAGTAGGCTATTATAATTTATACAATTATAATCAAGATATATAAGCAACAAATAATAAACAATGTATTACGATATTAGGTTTATTTTACCAAAAATGTGGCTTTGCACTTTAATGCTCCGACCCCCCCTCACATGTTTGTCATATATAAAAACTTTCGTATGCCTATTTCAAATATATTCGGAGTAAAGGTACATCAAAATTTCACGATTTAACATTGTTTATAATAGCCCTACCGACACCACTTGAACATATATTTCACGAAGAAAAAAAAAGGCACAGTAATTATAGGTATTTTTAATAAGATTTTTAGTAGTATTTTTTAATGATTCCTTGCCGTAGAAAAACAGATCATATATTCTGTTTGCGAACCATATGAATTCATTTAAAAGGAGCGCATTATTTGAGGAAATAAAATCCCAGCACTTTAATCACGATCTAATCTTCAGTTAAGAGATATGCGGAATCGTTAAAGTTGCAGTTAACGGCCTGTGGTGAACCCAGATTGAATGGTTATTACCCGAAAAATGGGAAACATTAGACGTATGTGGAAAGGACAATCTCAGCCTCGCATTGAGGAAGTAGCGGGCAATTAGCGATCAAGTATAGTGTCTTAAGTATAATATTTCTGTTTAAATTTCGTAGTTTCTGCCAAATGAATCATTCGGTTTTATTTTATTCTCTTTTGGCTTCAAATTTACTTTATATGGGATAATTCAAACTAAATTGAAGAAACTAAAAGAAATGGTAGATCATACAACAACAAACAACTTCTGTATAGAAAACTGAGGTCGTAATCCATTTATATTCTCAAAAATACAGGGTGCCATAAACATATCCAAGCAGCGCTGAACTGTTCTCTCCATATTTCGAAATGTAGTTCACATGACAGAAGGTGTCACTGACCGAATTACACTGCACTTTCAAAACCTTTCTTAATGCCATCGCATTTTACACAATAAAAGGTAAATCTGTTAAATTCTTAAAATGTCTTAATTATTGTTAAAGTTGATGCAAAATGACACAACATTTTTGATAGAATAAACGACTTACGTCCCTGGTTTCCTATTCAAAAAATTTTGTGGTGTGTTTTACCATTTCTTAAAGTTTGTCTAATATTTGTGAATCACCTTGTATATCAAGAAACTTTTTAATCAAACTTCTTGCTGTACAAAAACGACTCATCTTGCTGTTTCTGTGTATATTCTGTAAAGAAGAGCCTACTTGAAGAAGAAAAAAACTCCATCTTAGTCTTTAGTTAAGAGATATGCGGAATCGTTATAGTTGCAGTTATCGGTCTGTGGTGAACCTATAGATTGAATGATTATTGCCCAGGATAATGGGAAACTTTAGACGTCTGGAAAAAGACATTTCAGTTCCGGATTGCGGAATATATGAGATATCGAAAATTAGTGTCCGACATATGTTGCGTGCTTTTAAATGTCCAAGTTTGTCCGAGAGGAGTCATTTGCTTTTTTTTTTTCAACGGGGGTTGGCGAGAAAATCGATTAACATTGTAATGAGGATCGAACCCACACCCATTAAGCCCTTACTCCGACTGAAAGATGGCGCATTTACCAACCATAATACGGTTCAATCGGAGAACATCAGCTTATTTCTAAAGCAATCAATGACGGTTACGTGATCACGCACGTCATGACATTAACTTATTGGTCAAATGTTTTTGTCCCTGTGGGGTTGCGGAGGAAAATTTCAAGTATTTGTTTTTATAAAATATTGTATTGTCACCATAAATATGTCACAGTACCAAAAATGGGTCAATTGTAGCGCACAGGAAGTGCGTTAAATTTTACAAGATTTGAGCCGGAAGGACTTGTTTAAACTGAAAAGTATTTTTCCCCAAAATTAAAAAAAAAATACGCGGAATAAAAGAGTCAAAGTATTTCTAAATATAACTTTCTATTCTTACATTATAATCTAGGAACATTGAAGCCAACCTTCCAATAGTTTCAAGTGAAATAAACGTACTTCAAACAAGACATTTTATGTAATAAATGAAATTTTTATGTAATAAAAAAAATGTATCACATATAACATAAATGTTTTTAAAAATGTATCACATAAGAAAAGACATACATTTTTATTCGATACACTTTCAGATTTAGAATATGTTTATTTGGCTTGAAAAGCACTGGTCTGTTTGCATCAGCTATGCAAAAGTCTTAAATTTATTAGTGTAGCATATAAGGCTTTTAAAAGATAATTTTAAATCGCCTCTATTTCCAATATGACACAAAGTGCTAAAAAAACCGTTTTGTACTGAAATTATTTCTGAACGTGATTTTTTTTGTTATTTCTGGAACAATTTACGAAAGCAATATATTTTCTTAAATGTCGAAGTTCAGAAAACAATATTCTTTGGTAAGGAATTTTTTGGACATCGCTTCATCGAAAAGGAATGATTCTAGAAAGCTCAAAAAATACTGTGTGTATTTTTCTTTTCTTGACTCAAACATATTACTTCCGAGATGTTTTCAGAATAAAATGTCCCGACGTCATGAACCGATGTTTCTGCGAAATGTATTGCCCAATTAATGTTCTGTAACTGACGATCACTAGAGAACAGACGGTCTCAGCGTGAGCTCGATTTTTAACACTTTCCAACTTAGTTTAACAGTGTTTATGAATTCAGTTTGTCTGAAGTACAGGGCGGTTATAATATAAGTATCTCTATTTGGAGCTGTCTGTAGCTCGAAGCAATAACCGGAATGAAACCTAAATCGGTACACTTACTATTCGAGAAGGGGGAAGAAGAATGAAACAATGTAAAAAAAAATAATTGCAATAATCACCAACAGATGGCGTTATTGAGGTTGGAATGTAATGTGTAATACAAGAACAAAGAATTAAGGCGTCAAACTGGATGGCACATCTAATTTATTGGAAAATGTCACAGTGGATGTGATTACGCTTTCGCATGGGTGTGCCGTTTATGTTCAGGATCCACATGGCCATTGTGCTGGACAACACAATCCAGGCGGTGCACGACGTGCTCAACTGCGGAATGTCACGCATCAGGAGTGATGTTTAGCACATGTTGTCATTGAGGTTTGCTACACCTCCACGGTACACAATATTACACATTACATTTCATACTCAAAAGTGCCATCTGTCGGCGGTTATTGCAATTATTTTTTTTAATTATTCCTTTCTTCTTCCCCCTTCTGGAATAGTACGTGTAACAATTTTGGTTCCATTCGGGTTATTCCTTCAAGCTACAGACAGCTCCAAATAGAGATACTTATATTATAACCACCCGGTATATCTGCCATCTGTCCGTGCTCTAACTCGCGTAAATGCACTCGAATTGCTATGAAAGACATACATGTTATTGAGGTTTATTATGGATTGTTCGGTATTTAAAATGTCGTGTGTAGCATTTATAGCTAATGTATACAGGGACACTTAAAATAATTACGGTCTATGGGGAAAATCGTTTGCTTGTGTACTTTAATAATGTTACGCTATTTCAAACGCACTGAAATCGATATACTGGCTACACAAAATATAACACACTTTGATATACTGGCTGCACAAAATCCATGAGGGGCACTTCAAGATGCTTACTATAGAATAATATGTGTATAACATTCATCGTTCATTTACAGGGACACACAAAACAATTCGGTTACAGCACTTTCTATGTAATTGAAATACTATTGCTGGAAGTGCGTTTTAAGATGTACGCGTTTTAAATCTAACTCATTTTTGCATATTACTTTGTGTATATAAATACTAATGATCCTATACAGAGCTGTGCAAAAGATCTGGAGTACATTTCCGTTTATTGTGGGAATTTGCTGTAGAAGAATTTTTAATTGTGTTAAACGTTTTCTAACTTTAGTAAATTTTAGAATGCTATGTAGTATATATACAAATCCATAGATCTGATACAGGATTTCACAAAAGAATTTGGATACTTTTCCGACTATTGACGGTAATTTCTGGCATTGGGTTTTCAAATGTGTTATGATTTGTCCACGTGATATTCCTTGTCTATCCATACTTTGTGTCTGAAGTCTTTTACCAGAATGATTGGCAAAAACAAAACTCGTGTCTTTCTGTCATAGTTGCTACATGACATTTTAAAAGAATAACAATTGAGAGTTTTGCAAATTTCTGACATTGGTTGGGTTTTAATAACAAATTCGCTATTTTAAATAGATTTTTAGGGACATGAAAATCATGAAATATTATCATGAAGGAGTATTTATGATTAATACTTATTTCTATATAAGAAGAGATTATAAAATGAGAAAATTAATTTTAAAGCAATTTTAAAATGCTATTAAAATTTTTTCACTGCATAATTTCGATATCAGACTCGGGCTCTGTTGACACAAAATGTTTTGGACTCGGACTCCAAAAGAAGAACCCGAGCTCACCTCTAACGCTAACAGGTGGCCAAACGAAAAAGTCAGTTTTCATAGTCGAAAAATACTGGCAACTTGGTGTTCCCCATATTTTTGAAAGGTACGTTTTGTTTTAGAAGGAATAAAATGTATTAGATTTACACCGAATAAGTATGTATTATTATGTAAATAATCAGCTAGAAATGGAATTTTTTAGAATGTAATCTGAGATGTATCCTCTATATTAAATCATCAAAAAATTAATTTTTTGGTATTTTATTGGATGCTGTTCTGTGAATTTAAAAGAACTTTATGTAGCCGGTCTCTTATTTCATTCCATCGGCCTTTTTCTCCAATTTATTGCGATTTCAAGGTAACTTCTTTTCCGTAGATTGAAATCTCTTTTCCGAGGAGGAAAGTGCACTACTTGACATTCAAAACGTCTGTTCGTTCTATCGACAAAATAGATTTCTTTCGGATGTGAATCCGATTTTAAAAATTCCTTTTCCAATGCGAATATTTTTAGGAAGAATATCGAATTTTAATGTCATTTTTTACCAATTATTTTACATATGTCGTCGCCACCAATGCCATTCTATCTAAAAAAAATTCCTGACGGCTCGGCCTACAGACACAGGTAGATTTCGAAGACGCAGACCGTGGAACGACTGTTTGATGGGAATTGGGATAAAATGACTTGTTTGACATTATGCGGCATTTGGAAACGCCCACTTCGAAACCTAACTTGTTTGCAGGTGGAGCCGGCGGTAATTTTTTTTTTTTTAATTTTTTTTTTATAACGGTTGGTTCTATAAAAAACTTGTCAATATAAAGGTTTTAGATAATATTAAGAGGATTTATAATAAACTTAAGTGGATTTGATATTTTCTGAATGGACGAAGTTATGAATTTATTTCTTCTAAAACACACCTTCCCCCCCCCCCTTGGGGCCATTTTTAATGATGTCAAAAATCTGTCCTACATAATTTTCTAGAAGTAATAATAACTTTAAACGAATTCAATACGTATCATAATTAAGAAATTATGTTTTTTTTTCTGTTTTCACAAAAAGCCCCCCCCCCCATTCCCCCCCCCTTGTTTCGATTTTGCCCATTAACGAACTTGACCGAGATTTTATGCCCCTTGATTTTATGTATCCGTTGGAAGATCTTTTGATAAAATTTTCTTAATTTAATTTTTTATGCGATTTTTTAGCATTTTTTCGAATGTTGTAGCGATTTTTCCACATTAGTAAAAGGAATTCGGTTTCAAATCTTTTAGCCCAATATAATAAATTTTGTTCTCTTTTCAATGAAGTTTATTGAGCGTACAGCGATATTTGAAAATTTCGCAATTTTTTAATGGAAATTTTACACTTCTTTAACGTTTAATGAAGATTTTTTGACATTTGTAATATATTTGTAAGTATACCCGTTTTAATCTTTTTGTTCAATATAGTGAATTTTGTCCTCTGCAATTTTTGAAATTCAAACGATTTTTTATTGCGATTTTTCCACATTAGTAAGAAGAATCCTCCTTCAATGTTCTAGCTTAATTTAGTAAATTTTATTTTCTTTTGAATACAGTTTGTTTGGAATTCGTACAGCGATTTTTGGAATTTTGTATGCGATTTTTAGAGTTATTTCGTGTTTTGCGGAGATTTTTTAGACATTCTTAAAAGGAATTTGGTTACAAACTTTTCCCTTATTATATTTTGCCTTCCACAAGTTTTAAATTTTTAGCAATTTTTAATACGATTTTCAATGCAATTGCTAACGGGTTTTTTTTTCGCGTTTTAAGGGTATCTTTTGACATTCGTCAATTAATTCTGGTTACAATGTTTTAGCCTACTATAGTAAATTTTTCAACTTTTAGCAATTTTTTTATGAAATCTTGTTTTTTTTTTTTTTTTTTTTTTTTTTTTTTTTTTTTTTTTTTTTAATGCGATTAGATTAAAGTCGATATTTCCAGATTAGTAAAAGGAATACGGTTTCAATATTTTATCTCAATTTATCAAATGTTGTGCTCTTTTCTAGTAAAGGTTGATGATGAAAGTGCACTACTTGACATTCAAAACGTCTGTTCGTCTATCGACAAAATAGACTTCTTTTGAATGTGGCTCAGATTTTAAAAATTCCTTATCCTATGCGAATATTTTTAGGAAGATTATTCAATTTGAGTGTCTTTTTTTACCAATAATACTTCACATTATATTACATATGTCGTCATCACTAATATCATTCTATTTTAAATATATCCACACAATCAAGTCAGAACACACTTTCTCTTGTTGGTTAAAAGTTTAAATGAAAACTACAGAACATTAAACCATTACATCTAATAAACTATTCATGCATTAAATTAGGAGCCGCGACTATTCTACACTTGTTAATTCTTATTTTTAATAATTAATTAATAGTTACTGCTTTTTAATTAGATTCATCAGTGTTGGATTTTGGCTACTAGAGATCACTTATATTGTTACAGTATCAATGTACCTATGTAATTATCTATATATATAATTCTCTTACGTGGCGCTAAAATAAGGCTGAATTTCTAGCTCGCCGTTTGGCAACAACCGTAGTTTCCAGAGCGACGAACATTGGTTCATTGTCCGGCCACGTGTTTCATTCAGTAAATAAAAATTCAGAGCTGGATAATTTTTTAAACACAGCATCATCTATCAGCTGATGTAGCTGTCATTGATTAGTTTTACGATCACGTGATGCATCCAGCAAATCAGCTACACAACATTGTACGTTGCTTTTACACGCAGCAGAAAACGTGTTTACTTATAATAGATACAGTATTTTTCACGTCAAAGACGATTGTTAATTTACATAAACTATCTTCCTATCACGTAGTGTCTTTTTAAATGAATTTAAGCCGTGCTGTGCAATATTATAGGTGTAATGAGTTTTAAATTGTGTTTCCAAGATAATTTTTCATAGTATTTAAATGATGTATGCCCATTAGTAACACCAACTAAATGCATTTTTAATTGTGTTTTCAACGAAGTTTTCAATTACTTTTTTTACATCAAGGAAACTTGTCAATTTCATATGTTAAAATGATTCATGATAGTACTTATTCCTGCTAGAGTTGCTGCAAAACAAAAAGGGACGAGCGAGCGAAGCGAGCTTGGACCACATAGCGGTCTCAAAAAGAATTGCTTCGCAAATCACGGGAGTTGGCGAGCGTTAGCGAGTAGGTGGCTGAGGCACCTAGTATCTCATAATCCATTATTCATAAGAAAAAATGTTAGTACGCTTCTGACTAAATACTAAACCTGACTAGGATACTAAAAAATGTAGAGAAACTTTATATAGTTCTAAGTATTTATGAATAACATATAATTCAAGGAGGCTTTCCCCGTGCGCTCTTTGTGCGCCAACCTCGGAGCAATGGAATCTAATTGCTCCGGGATGTTCTGTATCTCTGTCTGTCAGCCTGTCTGTCTATATATCTATATCTGTCTGTCTCTCAATCCATCTGCACAGATTATCGACAATTGGTTATAAAGCAATTAGATTGTATTTATTAGCTCCTTTTAAAGGTTTATATGTATTTGAATGAAATATAATAAAGATAAAATAGACCTTCCACTTTTAATGTCTTAAGCGGACCGTGGACCTTAATTTGTGCAAAAATCGACCCAAAAATTGAAAATTCTTTTTGTGCATATTATTTTTTCCAGTTTGTTCTGAGCCATTTTCGAAAAACCGCATGCAGCTTCGACTATTTTTTCGCAAAGTTACAAGCGTTTGAATTTTGTACACAAATACTTTTTCGGCCCTTTAATATGTTTTTCTCAAAACTGATTTTTCAACGATTTCAGATTTTTGAAATGCTCCAGGCGTCTTAGTTTTTGATCAAAATTCACGAAATTGTTAAGGAAGTATACTGATACTGTGTACAAAGAAACAAAGCATGCATTCTGAAATTCGACTTCATTAAGATAGTTAAATTTGATTTTTAACTTGTTAAAAGGCAAAATTTTGATGAAAATCGATAGGAAATTCAGAAAAAAATCTCTAAAAAAAATTAACTATACAAGAGATTAAAAAATCAATGTTTAGATTTGTTTGTAACATAGTTTTAAGTGATTAAAATTCAAAAGCAAGGACATATCTAAAAACTTAAGATGCCCGGAGCAATTTAAAATTTTCTTTTAAAATTTTAAATTTTTAAAAAAATCTTAAAATTGCAAAAAGATTGAAAATTTATTTTAAATACTTATGATGAAATGTATATATGCAAAACATTTTATATCTGTATGATGAAAAATATATATATAACATCCACCACCCCCTTAAATGAAATGTTTTCCAATTAAATTTAATGATTTATGAAGAAACTTCATTTAAATTGCTTAAATTCAACAGTTCAGTTATTTTAGAATATGTTTTAAAAATGTGGTAACGATTCTTATCTTTTTTTTTCTAATTTGCTTAATTATATTTAACAATTTCAAAATATTTCCTAGAAATTTTTTTTTTTAATATTTTGTACCAGAACTTAATCACATGGTGAAATAATTTTTTGTCATAAAAAAGGCAGTTGGTAAAAAAATATTTAATTTTGCCGATGTCTTTCGTGTAAAAGTAATTACAGAGGATTGCGTTATTACTTTATGATATTAATTATTAATTAAGAGCTCTTTAAGATAAATTATTCAAGGCCTTTTTTCACTCATCTTAATTCATTTTCAAAAAGAAATTAATTTATAATTTTTTTTTGTTTAACTTCGTGTTTTTTTTTTCTGAAAAAGGCAAAACAAAAATTAAATGCTTTATTTAAATTTATGTTGATTAATTAGATATATTAATAACCAAATATAAATATTGCTCGATATTCTGCATTAATTTTGGAATTAAAATATTTAATATCATTTAGAAAGTAAATGATATTTAAGCAGATTAAAATTTATCAAGTTAAAAATAATTTTCACGATATTACGATTCTTATATTAATTGAATTACTGGACTATTATAATTACAGCTTAAGATTTATTGGAATAAAGGACTCGAATGAACTTATTCAACTAAATGCAAAATTACTTTGAAATTGTATGCTTAGTAATAATTCAGTAACGCATCAAATTTAGCGTTCGTCTTGCGTTTTAAATCCATTATAATTAAATAACCTAGGGGGTTACGCCCGATAAATATTATTTTAAGAAATGATTAAATGAGTAAAATAAGCATTACATACGCTTTTAATTTAATAAAATAACATTCCTCCCTACGGGAGGGGGAATAAAATAAAGAAAATAATAAAGCAAAAAGGAACTATGGACGGAAAGCTTGTGGAATTACGCCATTTTGTGTAATAGTAATAAAATATTTAAGTTTTCTGGACGTTCCGTTTTAAATATGACGACATTATTTTATTTATATTCTACAAACATCTCATAGTATACAAAATATAGTTCAGCTTGAAAATGCACAACTCAATTAAAAACCACCTTTAAGTAATTCACGCTCACTCTCAATAATGGTTGTGAATTCTTTTGTGTAGCACTGTATATGATCTATAGAATTTATACACACCCCATAGTATGCAAAAATTTAGATAAACTTAATATCATAACTGAAAATGCACTTCCAACAATTTTCGCTAATAGACAGTACTTCGGATACAGTACTGTACCCGAATTTTTTTGTTTGTCCCTGTAAATGAATGATAAATGCTACGCACATCATACTCTACAGCTAATTATCTTCTAAAAAACCTGAGTAATGTTTATCAATTTCATTATATTCAAAAGTGTGTTATTTACTCTGCAAACTGTTTTTTCCGTACGCCATTATGTAACGGAATACTTTTGCGTGGTCCTGTAAAGGAATAATAAATGCTTTGCATCCCATATTCTACAGAATGCAGGTTTTAGTACACTTCATAAATACATATCAATTTCATTATTTTTGAAATGATGTAATATTGTTAAAATGCATTTGAAACTATTTTTTCCCATTGACCGTCATTTAACGGAATATTTTTTTACTGTCTCTATAAATGCTATACACTTTACTTTCAATTGCCATCGTGCTACGGTAAACGTTAATACCATACAAATATTACAAGGCAATCCGAGTATTTTAACGAAAGTTTGAGCACGGATAGAAAACCGAAGTCATAAACACTCTTCAACAATGTTGGGAAGTTTTAAAAAGAGAGCGAAATGCAATGAAAATAATTATAAATATAAAACGGATATTACAATAATATTGTTTTACTCACAATTGCAAATTTGCAAATATTACAAAGAAAATATTCTACTCTTAAGATAATATTTATGAGAAAGAAACTTTTCTGTGCAGCGAATATTGTTAAAAATGGAAATAAATCTCGGCTAGATCATTGAAAGAAGATTTATAAATATGGAACTATCCGAAATGTCGGTCTATATTCAACTTGTCGGATGTGCCAATCCCAAAACTTTCTTTTATCTCACACAGGTTTCGCATACACTAAAAAGAATGAGCACCAATTTATATCAAGGTCTAACTGAATCTAAAGTTTGATTAAATTCCGTGCATTCGTTCTTGAGATATAGGACTAATGCTAAAATCGTGTGAATCCTGCAGAATGCAGCATAGCAGCGTCACCTGTTGGAAGATTTAGACAAAAACCTAATCAACAACAACTTATGTCAACGTCTAACTGAATCTGAAGTTTGGTGAAAATCCGTGCAGTAGTTCTTGAGATAGAGTTATTGTGATAATAATGAAAAAAGTCGCATTGCAGCGCCACCTGTTGAGTAATTTACACCAAAACGTAAGTAGCATTTATTATTTATGTCAAGGTCTAACAGAATCTGAAGTTGGATGAAATTCCGTGCATTAATTCTTGAGATATAGCTATCGTATAAATAATGAAAAAGTGGTATAGTAGCGCCACCTGTTGGGATATCTACACCAAAACGTAATCGACGTCTTTTTATCTCAAGGTCTAACTGAATATGAAGTTGGATGAAAATCTTGCATTAGTTCTTGAGATAGAGCTATTGCGGAAATCGCGAAAAATTCAGCCTAGCAGCGCCACCTGTAGGGCGATTTTCACCAAAAACGAATCATCACCCATTTATATCAGGGGCTAACTGAATATAAAGTTTTATTACATTTCGTGCATTAGTTCTTTAGAGAGAGCGCCCACAAAATTTTGTCACATACAGACGGACAGAGTCACAGACTCACAGACAGACATTTTCTAAAAATGATCAAATCGTGTTCAGGAGCTTCTAAAACGTATAAATCCGTCGAAAAGCGGAAGTAGAGAATTTTCATGAATCCAATAATTTCTTCTTTTAAAGATAGAAGAAAGTAAAATTAAATAAAATATTTTTAACAAATTGTAATAAAATATTTTACTTTTTTGGATACGGTAGAGCATTTTATTTTTTGTTATTGAGTAAATTAAAAAATGCATTTATACTTTTCATATGTTTTTCAACAAAATGATTTTATTGTGCCGTGCTAATAAAATAGGTTAAGAAATACTGATTTACAGGGACACACGCAAAAGAATCCAATTACACTATACTGTCTATGACCCATAGTTGATGGAAGTGCGTTTACATTACGGTATGTGTTTGTAAGTTTAACTAAATTTTTGCATATTGCATGGTGTGCATACATTTTTCAGATAATGTACTAACACATGTAAGGCTAACATAAAAAAATCGCGAACATTTCTATCTATGGGCGTGAATTGCTTAAGGGTTTTTTTTTTTTTTACTTTCTTCTATCTTTACAAGAAGAAAGTATTGGATACATGAAAATTTCCGACTTCCAGTTTTCGACGGATTTATATGTTTTAGAAGGTCCTAAACACGATTTGAGTGTTTTAAGAAAATGTCTGTCTGTCTATATATATGCGACAAAAATTTTGTGGGCGCTCTATTTCAAGAACTACACTCTAAATAAGAAAGAGTGACTATTCACTCCGGAGGAGTGGATATTCACTCTATCGCAGAGTCAAAATTTGCCCAACCTCTTTAGAGTGACTATTCACTCTAGGCAAAAGGGAAATTGTTCACTCTCTGAAAGAGTGAATACTCACTCCCGAGAAGTGAATATTCACTCTAAACAGGGGTGGATACTCACTCTTTCAGGGGAGTGACTATCCACTCTTGCAAAAAGAGTGGGTTTTTTCACTCTGATAGGAGTGAAGAGTCACTCTTTCATAGGAGTGGCTATCCACTCTTTCATAGGAGTGACTATTCACTCTTGCAAGAGGAGTGGGTTTCTCACTCCTGACAGGAGTGAATAGCCACTCTTTCATAGGAGTGAATGTTCACTTTTTATGGAGTGAATTATTTTTTGCGGAAGATTAAATGTATTTGGATAAATATATTTTTTCTTATTAATCTTATCGTATACTAAAAGTTCAAAATCTTCAGTACAATTTCGAAAGAGATTTAAAATATCTGCTTTATGAAAATTGCTTACCTTTTTTTTGGGGGGGGGGGGGGGAGCGTTCATAAATCCGAGGGGGGGGCACGGCCCGGCTTGCCCCATGCTGTAATCGATTCCGTCTTCTAGAAGCAACCTAACTCTTCTTTATACTTCGCTTGAATTGAATTGAAGTTGTCCGTTATAGAGGTTTTACTGTATATATCTACAGTAAAACCTCCATAACGAACATTCCCGAGTAGTGATGGACTTACGTTCATTTAGCGAAAACCTTTTTCAACCCACAACACATAGATATTTATGTACCTTTACCTCTGAAAAGCGGGTGAATTCCATGGTCTGGAGGTGTTCGCTATTGAGAGGTTTCACTGTATATATTCATATTTATAAATCAATTTATATGTGTATTCTAAAGCAGTAAAAGGGTATAATTTTTTGTGATAGGAAATGTCTCCAAATGAATTCCACGTCCAACGGCTGATATTAATCTCTAACATTTTGTAAAATTACTTTAAAATTACATGAATCTAAACACACATACATGCATACTAACCAATCAATTAATTACGACATGATCAGTTATACCCTTTAATTTGTAGCATCACAATGCACGTTATTATTATTATTATTATTATTATTATTATTATTATTTTGCCATATAAACAGACTAAATTTAAATGCAACGAAGATGACGTGCTTTGAGATACTGCATTATCAAACACAAAATATGAAAAGATTTTTTTTTTTCTAAATCTGATTTTCTTTTATTATTCACAATTTTTTCCTCCTTAGATACATAAAAAGTGCCTTAAGAAAAAAATAAATAAATAACGTATTTTATTTCTGTAAACATTGCACTAAAAATAATTATTTAGAAATTTTAAAAGTAATAATAATATGGAAATATATACATAGATTAAATATAATCATATGAATAATTATATCTCCAAACCATATTACTTTCTGAAAATATTAACTATCAGGCATTACTGGCATTGCCTGTTTGGAATGATAGATTACAAGTATGCTTTAAGAACTTTCTGTTTTATAATATCCTAAATTTTATTACAAAAATTAAAACTTCTTAGTAAAGTACCTGTCATGTTCCGAAGATGGGTCTATACCCATCTGTTTTTTTTTCTCTTTATATATATATATATATATATATATATATATACAGGATAATATTTGACTTGATTTTTTAAATATTTTTTAACGCATATGGGATTAAAATATCGATTTTTAATCTCTGTAGTGTATTTTCAATAATATCCCTGTGTCTTGAAATTTAAATATGTTATTGAGATGATACACAGGTTATACATATCAAAGTACTTTTTGTATTTTTAAACCAGTATTCATAAGGATTATTTTACAAAAATGATAGTATCGTCGTGCAATTGAATACTATATGAGAGATTTATTTTCCATTAAAAAAATAAAAAAATAAAAAATAAAAAACCCTAAAAATTCGTATATAGATTATTCAGAAATTTACGATAACTTACTTCACTCTGATGCTTTATTTTCATAGTCTGTATCCATTATATAAATCAAAAATATTCATAACCTTTTTCATACATAAATTTCAATTTGTTAATATTAAAACATTTGCTTCGAAAATTTACTCTGTAAGACAATTAAATGATATTCTTGTCACAAAAATGAAAATTAATGTGTAAAATGATATCAATAATACAAAGTTACTGGAAACTGGAGGGAAAGAACTTAACAATGCAACATTTGAAAACAATTTGAAAATTATATATATGTTTTTTTTTTAATTATTTATATTGCCATATGAGTGACTTTTTTTATATGTGGATTAGATAATAACCTCAATCTATAGCTATCCTTAAAAAATGATTTAGCTATCCTTAAAATTTATTTAGGTATCCTTTAGAAAATAAATAAATAGTATTTTTAATAACATGCAGGAAAATAAATTCTGGTTAAAAAACTAATTTTGTTTTAAATTTACATCTCAATTTTATATAAGTAAAAACATTAAATCTAGCTTTTTCTCATTTCAATTTTAAATTTCAAATAACTTTTTTACAATAAATAAATAAATAAATAATTTAAATTAAATTAATTTATATTTTCTCCTGTTTTGTATAACCTAAAGCAACAATTTAAAACAGTAAACCAAAAGTATAATAATCATATATATAATATATATACAAAAATATACAGTGCAATTAAAATTTATTTTCAAATTTTGCATTCTTCATTTGAAATTATTCTGAAATCATATAAAACTAATTCTGAAACCTTGTCAAATTAAGTTCCACATATTACTACCATGATTTGAAAACAATTATTAAAAAATATTCCATTTTATACAAAATTGAAGGTCTATAGAAATATTAAGCAAATTCATTAATGTTAAAATGATATGTATTTATTTATTGTAAACACACAAATGAACACACACATTTTTTAACGCTAAACATCTTTATTGCATATAAATAAGACGGAACAATGCAAAATAAAAATTATTCTAATAAAAATAATTTAAATCATAAATAAATAATACTGAATATGTAATATATGATATTGAGTTTATATAATCATACAAACCTTACTTTTGAGGAAATAATAAATCCAATTCGAAGAAAATGAAATAACATATTCCACAATCCCATAAAAACGCCATTTGAAAAAAAATTGTAAAACCTTTATATTATAAACTTCATACTTTAAGTATGATCACGAATAATGAAAATTAATAAACAATATCAATGAAGTATTTGTCACTTCAAAATCTAATATTCTGTTTCATAAACAAGCGCACAAATCACAATTGATAATCCGTTGCGCAAGAAGAATATTTCTTTCATTCCGTAATAATAATATCATATACTCCTATGCACAAAGAAGTGCATCGTGTAGGTGGTTCCATTATTGTAATAAAAATTATTACATTTCACAATAGTTTAAACTAAAAAAATCACAACTTCAATCACATCTTCAAATTCATCACTCGTTCAAAGAACTTTTAAATAGTAATGAACTAATAAACTTGACTTACACACTTCTTCACAAAGAAAGTGCTATGTCAGCAAATTCGTATCCGTTAAAAATGATTCATCTAATCAGCAGACGGTGGGTGTCGCTCACTTTCGGTTTGCAGTGTGTTAGACTTCAAATCATTAGTACTTAATCAGCAAGAAAAGAAACGAAAATAGCCTAGTTGGTACATTATTTTAGTATAATTGCCGGCAGGAAAGGGGCAGTAAAGGGGCATGGCCCCTCCCTAGATTTTGAAATTTAATAAATGATGTATGTCTGATTCTTAAAAAAACATGATAAAATTTATACTTCCAAGTGATCAACGAATAATTAAACGCTAAAATAAGGGGATCTAAGAATTTTTCGTCAGGGAAGCCCGCTCCCCTCCCACCCCACTCTTGAAGCCCCTCGTAGAAAGCAATTTATATATATATTTTTTTTTTCTTTTTTTTTTTTTTTTTTTTTTTTTTTTTTTTGACATCCATGTGTGTTTAATTTATCTTAAGCAGGGAGTTTGAGAAAACAGAATCTCCTGATTTTTTTTTTTTTAACTGTTAATGTGCATTTTTTATGTTAATGTACAAAAATGTTGTTAAAAACATTTTTCCAATATTTGATGTTCATAATTATAAATTTTTGCATTGTTTTTTAAGTTGATATGTTTAAAAAATATCTTGCACGTTGCGGTTTGTCAAAAAAATCCTAGCCTATTTAAGCATAGCCTATTTAAACATTATAATATGCATTTAAAAAAAATCGGTCTAGGCTGCGGACCACAGGCATATCTGTCCCAAAATCTTGTTCCTCCCCACATTTCCTTCTGCCGGTGTTCATGTCTTTCTGAATTTCAAATTATATATCTTATTATGTTCAAATATTTAAAACAGGGGGTAGATTTCGAAGACGCAGATCGTGGGGCGCCTGTTTGTTGGCAATTGCGGAAGAAATAACATTTTTGCCATGATTCGGCATTTGGAAACGCCCACTTTGAAACCTAACTTGTTCGCAGGCGGAGCCGGCAGGGATTTTTTTTCTTTACTATAAGGGTTGGCCCTATAAATAACTTGTCAATATAAAAGTTGTAGATAATATTAAGAGGATTTATAATAAATTTAAGCGGATTGGATATCTTGTGAATTGACGAAGTTATGAATTTTTTTCTTCTAAACCCCCCCCCCCCTCCCCCCCGGAGCCATTTTTAATTATATAAAAAATCTGTCATACATAAATTTTCGACCCTTTTCCTAGAAGTAATAATAGCTTTAAACGGATTTGATCCGTATCATAATTAAGAAGTTATGGTGGTTTTTTTATTTTCACAACCCCCCCCCCCATTTCGATTTTGCCCATTAGCGAACTTGATCGAGATTTTATGTCACTTGATTATATGTATGAGTCTGGAAGAGATTTGTGCAGAATTATTGAAGTTATCGTGTCCATAAAAAAATGATATAGCTATATAGACAGATAAATAAAGTTTTGAACTGGAGGGGGGGGGGGGTTCTAGGGGTCATAATCGGCGTAGATCTGCAAAAATTTTCAGAAATTCCAACATAGGAGAGAATGTAATAGGTAGTATTTCTTACCAAATCTACCTAAAAAGAAAAAGAAAAATATATATAATTTCGTTTCTCCTCAATAAATAAATAGAGACAAAATTATATAATGACAGGCTTTCACTCTTCAACGGAGTGAAATATTTCACTCTTGTCAAAGGAGTGAGCCAGTCACTCTCGACAACGGAGTGACATATTTCACTCCTTTCTAGGGAGTGGAAAATTCCACACTTTAAGGAGTGTGTTTTTATAAAATTCACTCCAAAAAGAGTGAAAATGCCTCTCACTGTTCCAAAGAGTCAATTTCTCACTCCTCCCAATTTTAGAGTGTAATGCACGGAATTTAATGAAACTTTAGATTCAGTTAGTTCCTGATGTAAATTGGTGCTTATTAGCTTTTGGTGTAAATCGCCCAACAGGTGACGCTGCTATGCGACATTTGTCTGGATTTTCACGATATATATATCTCAAGAACTAATGTTACACAATTTCATCAAAATTCAGATTATGCTAGGCCTTGGCATAAATAGACGCTTATTACGTTTTGTTCTAAATAGCCCGACAGGTGGCACTGCTATGCTCACTGAAAATTCCCAGCACGCATTTGGAACACTTTGATTCGAAAAAAGTGTTCCAGTTACCTTAATGTGCTCCGAATATGCTCCGCTATAAAGAAAATGTTCTGAAAGTGTACCGAAAGTGTTCTGCTCAGGATATCTGTTAAATCTAAACAACACATTTGAGAACGGATTGGGAGCACATTTGGGCACACTTGTGAAATCATCGCTTTCAAAAAGTGCTCTAGAAAGTGTACTTAACAAAAAGAAGTGTTCTCAGAAATATTCTAAAAACTGTTCTAAAAAGTCCGCTTTAAAGTGTTCTAAAAAGTGTTCTGAAAAGTGTATAAAGATTTGCAGTCGTCTCTTTTGCTTGATTTTCACGATAGCTGTATCTCAAGAACTAATGCACAAGATTTCACCAAAATTCAGATTCAGTTTGACGTTGACAATTAGGTTTTGGAGTAAATTTTCCAACAGGTGGCGCACTTATGCTGCATTTTTAAAAAGTTACACGATTTTAGTGATAGCCCTATCTCAAGAACTAATGCAAGGAATTTAATAAGACTTTAGATTCACTTAGATAGACCTTGATATAAGTTGGTGTTGATACGTTTTCGGTGTATGTAAAACCTGTATAAAATAAAAAAAAGTTTTGGGATTGGCATATCCGAGTAGTTTAGTTATAGTATGTATTTTCCAGGGTTGGGTTTTTGACATGACAGTGGTAAAAACCGTGTTTTTACCGGTTTATTCCGTCAAAAACCTATCATTTTCGATTGTCCTCCAATTTATGGTGTAAGTGTAGCATACAATACATTTCTAGATTGATTTTACCTTGTTATTGTTATTATTATTATTCACAGTTACATTTGTTAAATTTATTTAAAAGAAGATCATTTCCTAATATGGGAAAGATTTAAAAATACAAGAGTAAAAGAAAAGAACAATATTTATCATAATCTTCACTAATATAAATTCCACTAATATAACCAGTTTTGATAATATTAAATGATAATAAAAAGGTTATAATTATAAAATAACATTCAATATACATTTTTAATAAAGTACATTAAAATTATTTTAGAGATGCAAAAATGTTGTTACATTGTATGACAATAGATGTTAAGCTTAGACTGGCAGTGAATAAATTTGAATATTCTTAGATAATAGTTTAACCCTTTAGCGGGCGGTGGTCACAAAAAAGGACACCTAATTTTAATTCCAAAACTGACAAACGGCACCAAGAATATTTAATTATTTTTTTCCTTTTATAAAGTATTGGAAATTTAGCAAGTTTTTATTTTGTAATAAATTCTTTTTAAATTCTGGTGTCAGTCCATTATTTCATCATTTTAAAAACAGAATTACTCCGCGCCGGAAAGGGTTAAAATGCATATCTTATGTATTTCATAAATGCAATTACGGTGATTTTCATTTGCACTTCAATAAGTAGAATCTTAAAGTTTTGTTTTCCACAATGTAATAAATTGTACCGAAATTATATACATTGTTTAATCTAATACTTATAGGTTACAGGATTTCTTCAAAAAATCTAATTTTTTTAGACTATGCCAAATAGCTTAAGATTATTGTAGAGATCTTTTAACAAAGATGTACGTACACGTATTATTCTAGTGCAATTCTTTTTTGTTTTTCTTGGATGTGTAAATATACTTTAGAGTCTTTCTGATAATGAATATTTCATGTAAAACAACTTAATATTAAAGATAGAATGAAAAAAAATGTAAAAACAAACTACTAAAAAATGGGTTTTTGACATTTTTGAAAAGTAGGTTTTTGACATGACGGTAAAAACCATGGTAAAAACCGTCATGCGTCAAAAACTTGCCAACCCTGGTATTTTAAAACTGAACTGTATTTAGTATACTAACAGATGTTTGTACAATACAAATAAATTCATACATTGCCGTTTATGTATGGTGATTACTGCAAAAGTGTTTTTAGTTGAGATATACGTATTTTATCTTAATTAAATCTTAGCTTAATATGTGGAAAGTATTTAGAATTATCTGTAGATAATATACAGGGCTGTAAAAAGAATTCGAGTGTATTTCTGTTTACTGGCGGAAATTGTCAAGTTGAAATTTGAACCCTGTTATGCGTTTCCTAACTGAACTAAAATTTACACGATAATTATTTTTAACACAATCAAATGATTGGTAAAAAATTCATACAAGTAACAATTTTCCCATCTGAGCGAAAATGTGTCCGGGCTGGGATTCAAACTCAGAACTATGGCTTTATAATTGCCAACGCTCTTTCAATTGAGCTGTCTGGATGAAATCTCAGCCAACACAATATTCACTCAGAACAACCAATTGGTTATGACATCTGGATTAATAAATCTGGACTATGAATTAGTAATAACACGTTAATTAATTTCTAACACAATCAAATGATTGTTAAATAATTCATACGAGTAATAATTTTCCAATCTGAGCAAAAATGTGTAATTACGCATTTTTGGTCAGACTGTGTTGCCAGAACACAGTGTTGTGCCAAATGACTGTTATTAAAATACACCCATGAGTGCACAATAAGTAAATATTAATGTAATAAGGTTGTAATAAGTTAAGAAATCCTTCCTGGAAGTCGATTTTCTTTATTATTGTTTTCAAATTACTTGTTAGTTGTAGTTTCTAAATAAGATTTCTTGCCGTATGAAAACAAACCATCTCGCTGTTTTCGATCGATATCAATTCATTTAAAAGAAGGACATTATTTGCAGAAATAAAATCTCAGCACTTCAACTTAATCTCCAGTTAAGATATTTGTGGAAGCATTAAAGACGAATGTATGCGCAGTTAATTGTCTGTGATGAGTCTCAGATCTGTAATTTACTTTTATGAATTATTTACAGTGGATGGATTAATTACTCTTATAAATAATCCGTATCATAACCAAGAGTATTTCTTTAAGACTGCTTAAACTGGGATTGAAAACTTAATAAATATGTATAGATTGGGGAAAGTCATAGGAACATTACGCTGACTAAGCTCAATAAAGAGAAGTTAATCAGCTGATTAAGAACATTAATAGCAGATTTTAAGAAAGACTAAAAGCAAACATATATTTCATGAAAAAAAAAGACAGTAATTATTGGTATCCCTAATAATGATTTTTTGTAGTACTTTTAAGTTGCTTTCAATACAAAAAGCTACCTATTGCAGCCGTTCGGAGGAAAGCAATTCCAAAAAATTTTGGTATATTTTCACCGATCATGACGCCCAGACCTCCAAACCACCCTCCGTTCAAATGCTGATTTATATATATATATATATATATATATATATATATCCATATATATATACATATATCTGACATATGTCATGTTCTAACTCTCTTATTTATGAACCGATTTGGATGTAACTGAGTATGTGTATAGGACATACCAAGGTCTCGACCCAGTTCGTTGGCCAGCTTCATCCGTCATCTTGTTTCCAAAATGGCGGCCAGTTAAAAATTTTAAACTTTTTAAAAATTGAAAAACATATACAAAAAAAATTATAAATTGAAAAAATTGTTTCTGTTAAGTGTTAGAACGTGATAACATTTTCTAGAACAGAACGGGATTCTGAATTATTTTTTGTTTTTGCTATATCTTAAAAAATGGCAGACATATGGCAGTTTGAAATTCTAGGTTGGATGACATTTTGAAACAATCTGATATTTGTTATGCTGTAACACTCGTATTGCTGAACCGATTTGAATGTGACTGATCATGTGTACAGAACATATCAAGGTCTCGACCGAGTTCGTTGGCTAGCTTCATGCTCCATCTTGTTTCAAAATAAAGGCAAGTTAATTTTTTTATTTCTTTTAAAAAATTTCAAAAACATTTACAAAAAATTATAAATTTAAAAAGTTGTTTCCGTTAAGTAATACAAGGATTCCGGAACATTTTTTGTTTTGGCGTTATCTTAAAAAGTGGCAGAGATATGGCAGTTTAAAATTCTAGGTTGGCTGACATTTTGAAACAATCTGATTTTTGTTATGCTGTAACTCTCATGCTGAAATGCGCATTCAAATTCAGTATTAACGAAATCCGGGATTGAATCTTCTATAATCAAATGAGGTTCCCAGCAATTTAGCTTAGAGTGGTTGAGTAAAATGGGTTGAATTTTTAAAAACATGGACTATGAAAGCTACCTTTTCCTCCCGGTACAGGCCGGAAGGACTTTTTAATGATTTCATGCCGTAGAAAAACAACTCATCTTGCTGTTTTCGATCCATATCAATTCATTTGAAAGAAGGGCATTATTTGAAGAAATAAAATCTCAGCACTTCACCTGAATTTTCAGTTAAGCGACATATGGAATCATTAAAGGCGAATGTATGTGCAGTTAAGAGTCTGGTGTAACCCAGATTCATAATTTACTCTTATAAATTATTTGCAACAGATGGCTTATTTACTCTTATAAACAAACCGTATCTTAACAGTATTTCTAAGAAGTTTCTTTAAGATTGATTAAACTGGGATAGAAAACTTGATAAATATACAGATAGGAGAAAGTCATATAACTCTACAGTGACTAAGCTCAATAAAAAGACTTTAATCAGCTGATTAAGAACATTAAAATCAGTCTTTACTAAATGCTAATTTTAAATAATACACAAAACATATATTTTACAAAAAAATACAATATATATGGGTATCCCTAATACGATCAGATCAGTAATTTCCTCTTATAAATTATTTATAATGGATGGATTATTTGCTTTTATAACTAATCCGTATCATAACAATATTTATAAAAGTATTCCTTTAAAGTTGCTTAAATTGGGATAGAAAACTTATAAATATATAGCTTGGGGAAAGCAACACTGTAAAAAATGACAAATGTTTCTTAATATACGAAAATATAATATAATCACGAATAAATTTATAATGTAAACTCATCCTTGTTAATCATGATTCTGAAAAGTGTTTATTTATCTTTAGAAACCTCAAACATCAACGGCATTTCGATATTTAGAGAATTATTTATAAAAACAAAATTTCTCTTGCTGCCCGTAATTTTCCGAAACGTTTACGAGTAGCTTTTAAAGTGTATTAATCAGTTTTCTAAGCCCGGAATATAGTTTTTCCCGATGCTATCCCTCCGAAAGTAAACATTTTCCTGTTCAACAAATATGTTTAACAGACAAACATGCAAAATTAACAGCGTTAACATTAACATTAAAGTTAAGATTATTTCTTTACTCTTTCATGTATTTAACTTATGCAGCTGAAAACGTTTACTTGAGAATGGATGACATTCGAATAACAGGTATTCCAGGCTGAGGAAGCTGATTAATACACTATAAAAACTATTCGCAAACGTTTTTGAAAAATACGGGCAGCGAAAAATACTTTGCTTTTATAAATAATTCTTTAAATTTTGGAAATGTATTGGTTTCTGGGTATTCAAAAGACAATTGAACACGCTTTTCGGAATTTCGGATAACTCAGAAGATTAAATTATATTTTTGTTCGTGGTTTTAGAATATTTTCATAAAATAAGAAACATTGGTCATTTTTTACAGTGAATAGAAACCTACGGTGACTAAGCTCAATAAAGATACTTTAATCAGCTGATTAAGAGCATTTATATAATAGTCGAATTCAGTCATTTAGATTAATAATTCATTTCATCGAGTTCAGTTATTAAAGATTAATTTTAAAGAATGCATTAAACATGCCTTTCATGAGAAAAAAAAAGACAGTAAAGATAGGTATCCCTAACAATGATTTTTAATAATATTTTTAATGATTGGTTGCCGTCGAAAAACAACTCATCTCGTTGTTTGTCATCCATAGCAATTCTTTAAAAGAACTGCATTATTGGAAGAATAAACTCTCAGCACTCCACCTTAATCTTCAGTTACGAGATATCCGGAATCGTCAAATATGCAGTTAACGGTCTGGGGTGAAGCTAGATTGAATGATTATTGCCAGGATAATGGGAAACATTAGACGTCTGGATGAGGACATTTCAGCTCCAGATTTCGGAATATATCGGACATCGAAAAAAGTGTTTCCCATAAGTTAACTACGTTTAATTGTTCCAGTTTGTCCCAGATGAGTCATTCACTCATATTTTATTCTCATGTGGCATAGAGCTTTTTTATATACAGGATTATTCAAAATAAATTGAACAAACTTAAATAATTGGTATGTCTCTTTCCCACAAGGTCAACTAATTACACAACCTTAGTAGGTCAACTGACACACAACAGCAAATAATTTCTGTATAGTAAACCAAGGTCGCAATTCATTTATTCTTCCAAAAATACAGGGTGTCGACATATCATTCATATCCAAGCAGTGTTGAATTACACTGTAAAATATTTTTCTTAAATTGACAGAAAAAACTGTCAATTTTGGCGCCAGTGGAAAACCGTTTAATTTACAGAAAATATCAAAAAATATTTTCAATAAAACAGTTTTTTTCAGTAAAAAATATAGATTTTTCTTGTGAAAATTACAAATTAACATTTTTTTATAGGAATTTTTTTTTCAAACAGTTTTATTCTGTGAAAAATGCAATATTTTTTCTGTCAAAAATACAGATTTTGTTTTACTGTGTAGGTTTTTCATATTTCGAAATGTAGTTAGTTCACATTACAAAAGATGTCACTAACCGAATTACACTGCACTTCCTAAAATTTTTGTGATGCCATCGCATTTTACACAAAACAAGGTAAATCTGTTTAAATTTTTGTTAATTTGTTTTATTTATTGTTAAAGTTTTGAGTAAAAATTGGGGTTGAGAATGGACTGAGACACGCTGCAATTTTGATAAAATTAATGAATCGCGACCCTGATTTCATAAGCAAAAATTGCTGTGGGTGCTATACCCCTTTCTGAAATTTGCCCAATATTTTGGAATCACCTTGTTATACCATTTTTTTAATTTTGTCTAATATTTTTGAATCACTCTGTATATCAAGGGATTTTTTAATAAATCTTTTTGTAAAACAAAAACACCTCAACTTACTGTTTGTGTTTATATTCTAAAAGAAGAGATTACAAGAAGGGGAAAAAAACTTCACTGTAATCTTCAGTTAAGAGATATGTGGAATCTTTAAAGTTGCAGTTATCGGTCTGTGGTGAAGCTAGATTGAATGATTATTGTCCAGGATAATGGGAAACATTAGACGTCTGGAACAGGACATTTCCATCCCGGATTGCGGAATATATCGGACATCGAGAATAATTGTCTCCCATACGTTGAGTCCGTTTAAATATCCCAGATGAATCATTCGCTTTTATTTTGTTTTCATGAGGCTCCGAATTTTCCTATATATTCATGTACGTGGATTTACGCTGAGAGGAAAAACTTAAGGTAGGTGCTATGAATTTATATAATTTCGAACGCAACTAAAAAACATTTAGCTATATAGAAGCAAAGTGAAAATGAAAAACAAATTTATATTCTAATATTCTAATATTCTAATATATAGTATTATTCTATTATTCTAATATTCTAATTGTAATATTTTAATATTATAATATTTCAATATTCTTGTTCTAATATTCTAATATCCCAATTATAATGTTCTAATATCCTGTTCTAATATTCTAATATTCTAATTCTAATATTCTAACATTCTAATAGTAATATATTCTAATATTTCTAATATTCTAATATTCTAATAATCAATTATTCTAATATAAAATTATAATAATTGATTTTATTCTAATCTTATATTTTTCTTATCGAATTACACCTGTAAAACTTGTAATTGCCATCTATGCACACATTTCCAAGCTATTACTTAACTAAAATTCAAATAATTGCAACGTAAGCCAAAAACTTCTTTGTGAAAACTGATTACCGTTGTGCTTAACATCCATTAAACAGATGTTTCGAAGTTAGTTATCTTGTTTAACATTAAAACCTCATTTTCTAGTCAATTAGAACGGGGGTAGAATCTGGCTTTTTCTGACAGTTCAGCTTAATGAGATTTCATTCTGATCACTTTTCAGCCCAAACGAGCAAGAGTGAGGTTACAATGTCAAACTAAAAGCAGCTTTATATTCTCTGAATAAGCATTTGTCTAATCATTTCAGTCATAGATAAGTGCGAAGGGCTCATTTGCAAATCCGGTCAGTGGCATACGATGATGCCTATCTATGAAGTAATGAATGTTTCACTTTATGTAGCAGTAAAATGCATGTCGGAAGTTGCCTAATGAAAGTATTTTGAAAAGTACTGAGTAAATTGCCATTTTAACTTTTTATATCCCAAATTATGACTTACTCAAAATTTCATCATCCAAAACATTTTTCCTGATTTTTTTAGAAAATATTATAACTGGTGAATCTATTTTTTAAATAAACTGAATTTTCGTTCTGAATTTCGTCGTGAATCTGTTTCTTTTTTTAAGATATGGCAACAGGATAGAAAATAAAGCATAATTTAAACTATCTATTCAGAATTTCTAGATTGTATGGTCAGAGTATAATCATAATTTAATTGGTATTAAACTATTAATTCATAAAAGCGTATTTTAAAATATTAGACTTTTATTTTGTATTTACATTCTATTTTCTACATTTTAGTGTTTAAAATATTTCATTGTTGCAGTTTTACAGCCTGTTGGCCTATTTTAGCAGGCATTGTTCAGCGCATCATCAACATCATTAATACAGCTGTAACCATAAAGAATATTTGACAACTTATTACCTGCTGGAAATAACATTTCATTCTGGAAATAACAAAGATATTGGAAAAAAGAATCTATAACAAATATGCTTCTTTTAAATTGTATATCACGTAAAAAAAACTCTTTTACGTCTCTGAATACTCGTTATCGTGCAGTACAGTGTAAAATTCCTCGCTCCATAACGCGAAATTTTACATTGTATATCACGTGAGTAAAATTCTTTTAAAGCTCTAAACCTTCTTAATAATTTTATGCTGTTTTACATTACAATGTAAAATTCCTAGTTCCATAACGCGAAATTTTTCATTGTATATCACGTGAGTAAAATTCTTTTTAAGCTCTAAATCATCTTAATAATTTTATGCTGTCTTACATTACAATGTAAAATTCCCCGCTCCACAACGCGAAATTTTACATTGTATATCACGTGAGTAAAATTCTTTTAAAGCTCTAAATTTTCGTAATAATTTTATGCTGTTTTACATTACAATGCAAAATTCATCGCTCCACAGCGCAAAATTTTACATTGTATATCACGGGAGTAAAATTATTTTTAAGCTCTAAATCTTCGCAATAATTTTATACTGTCTTACATTACAATGTAAACTTTCTCGCTCCACAACGCGAAATTTTACATTGTATATCATATAACAAAAAATCTTTTAAAGCTCTGAATACTCGTAATAATTTTATGCTGTCTTACATTACAATGTAAAATTCCCCGCTCCAAAACGTGAAATTTTGCATTGTATATCATGTAAGAAAAATACTTTTAAACCTCTGATTCTCGTAATAATTTTATGCTGTCTTACATTACAATGCAAAATGCCCCGCTTCACAACGGGAAATTTTACATTGTATATCATGTAAGAAAAATGCTTTTAAACCTCTGATTCTGAATCCTCGTAATAATTTTATGCTGTCTTACATTACAATGTAAAATATTCTGACTTGACTTTACCTTAGTGTATGTGCTTCAAACTAAATCTTTCAAAAACGTAGCGCATGCCACAATCATCCCAGATCGTTTAAATTCGGTGCATTGTTTTTCTTTATCTGGTTATTTAAAATCTAATTTACAAAGAAAGAACTCCGTAACATGAGTGTACTGCAAACGTTAATTACTCTAATAGAAGTTGTCATGCATTTTTAGAAGATTCTACTTTGCTTTAACACTTTCTGTCCTAAATCAAGAAATTGTTTCACCTCAATATTTATCTTCCTTAATGTCTAAAGATATATTCAAAAGTTCATATAATAATAATAATAATATGAAATTTAGATATTAGAAATTTAGAAGTTTTTTGATTAAAACTGATTTAATAAATCGATAGTTATAGCTGTTTTTGTGAGATATTTACAAGAATAATTTGAATAATTTTCAAAAATACTGTTTTGGTAATCTTCACAATTCTTAAAAAAACAATGTATATGTACAATGTATAATACGTAAATAAATGTATTGTGATCCTATCTGTAAATGGAAAGGTTTTTGTAGTTGCAAATTTTTAGTAAGTAGTAATTTTTAGTAAAAATAACCGGTTTAAAAAATATTAACTTCGACTGTTTTGCTGGGCTTTCTAAATGTGGTAGATATGACCAGAGCTTTACAAATTTGATAAAATTTGGTAGCCAGGAAAAAAGTACTAGTCGCCAGCAAAAATTATTTACACCCCCCCCCCCCCCCCATCTTCTTTCCCGTCATTGATTTAAAATAAAACACAAGAGTTTTTTATGAATTAATTGAGAAAAAATAATAACAAGCATAGTTTAGAATGATTAGTTACGTAGTTTAAAATATTACATAATTTAGAACGATAATATAATATATAAACTATATTTTCTAGTGAAGCTTATAAAACTTATAATCACCTACATTATGTTGACAACTTATATAAACACAAAAATCAGATTTGAAATTTACAAAAACTCGAGCATTTTTTAGCATTGTATCCAATTTTAGATGCCACATAGGCTGGATTGACACTATTTCTTACTGTTTTATAGAAATATCCTCCCCCCCCCACACACACATTCTAATCACGTGACATATACTAGCTGGCTATAGCTGAAATGAATGGTGTTTTCTGTGCATGAGTTGGAAAATGCCTTTTAAATTTAATTCTTCCATTAAAAATACGAGAGAAGAGGAAGATCACTGCTTACCGCACACAAGTAGGGGTGGAGGAGAGAAAAATCGCCATTTGTGCTCATTTCTTACGACAATTTTTATACAGAAATCACCCCGATAGATTAAAAAACTTGGTCGCCGGATCAAAAAACTTGGTAGTCAGTGGCGACCTGGCGACCGCATTTGTCAAGCCCTGGATATGACTATTAATCAAAATTTTATAAAGAAAACATTTAAAATTTAACAGATTCTTTTCTCTCTTGTTTTCTTTAAAAATACACTTACTCTAAATAAATTTGAAAAAATATACGCTCAAAAAAAATGAAACAATGAGGTATTTATTATGGAAAAAATAAAATTATGATTTGTATGACTCAGAAAGACCGAGTCTCATCTGTCTTAATAATATAATTTATTTCTTAAATTTCATAATTCCTGATTTCATAAGATAATTTATTAAATAAAAGTAAAAGTTTAGAAAACTTTAATATGTTGCAATGCCATACTTTGGTGCAGTATTAAAAAATAAAATAAATAAATATTATGATTGAAAATACCGGAGATAACTTTCTTCCTTCTCACCTGCCTATTTCAATTTCAATAAACTGTTTTAAGTTTAACAAAAGATCGACAGAAGACAAAGAACTAAGAGCGGAAGAAATGAGAATAATTTACTATTTTATTCTTCGATAAGTGTGCATTGCTTTATATAAAATCGAATAAAATATCCAAATATCCTTCAGAGGGGGGGGGCGGGGCCCAACGGAGTAGCGAAATATTTATTGCGGGAAGAATAAAACTGTGGAATATAAGATTCACAAAAATGAATAGCTTCTGATTCCATAATGGAATCTACGGAAAAAAGAAAATTTTCTCACATTCAAAGAGTTCAAGAAAATTTTATTGCAATTTCATACTGGATGCAGCATTTAAAAAAAATTAAATGCCATGATTGTATCGAATATAATAACTTTTTCTCTCCGTACCTGCTGAATAAATTTTATTTTAATAAACTGTTTTAAACCAAGCGAAAAATCAGATTTTGGATAAAATTTTACTTTTATAATGTGCATAAAAAAATTATATATTTGAAATCAATTTGGGTATATTCAGGTGATATTAAATCATTTCAACATTTTAGCAACCGAATTACTACGGCTCTGAAAGGGTTAAGGGGTGGTAAAAAGTTTTTGTACAGAAAATAAGGGTCGCAATTCACTTGCGCATAATCAGTGAATAGTCATTCATTCAAGGACACCGTATGTAATGTCGACTGCATTTAGAAATAGACAGTGCAGAGCAGTTTTGATGTGGATGAGGTGGACCTCTTCCTCCACTCAACAAAATTTTTGCTCAACTAAATTTTTAAGCTCAAACTAAAATTAAGCTCTCAACTAAATTTTTGCGTATTATGTGAGGTGTGTATAAATTTTAATAGATGATATACAAAAGAACTCGCAAGCATTTTACTGTCTATTAGACGTAAATTCCGTAAGAGTGTTTTTTAATCATGTTATGCAATTTCCAACAGAACTAAATTTAGTATACTGGAAGATGTTTCTAAAATACATTTAAATTCATATGCAAGGTTACAAGGCTACTTAAATAACTGGATATATTGCTGTCTATGGATGGTAATTTCTGGAAGTGCGTTTTTAGTTCCGGATGGTAGTGGGATTCTTCCGCCAGTTTTCGTGATGCGTTGCTTTCTACCTATGCGTTTTTAGCTGTTCTATGTGTTATTAGGTACAACTAAATTTTTGCGTATTATGCGTGGAGGCATTTTCCAGCAGAACTATACTTAGTATACTGAAAGATGTTTGTAGAATACAAATAAATGCATATGCAAGGTTACAAAGCTACGTAATTAACTGGATATATTGTCCCCTATATGCAGCTACAGTAATTTCTGGAAGTGCGCATTTTTAGTTGTGGATGCTGATGGGCATCTTCCGCCACTTTTCGTAATGCGTTGCTTACTACTTGTGCGTTTTTAGCTATCCTATGTGTTATTAGGTTCAACTAAATTTTTGCGTATTATGCGTGGTGTGTATAAATTCTACAGATGATATACAAACGCCTTACAAAAGAACTCGTAAGTATTACTGTCTATAGACGTTAATTCCTTAAGAATGGTTTTTAATTATGTTCACTGTAAAAAATCGCTGCAGTAAAATTACTGCAGCAGAGATTCCAGACAATGTCAGTAAGAAAACGGGTTTTGTCTCTAGATAAACGGGCTTTGCTCTTACATAAATGGTTTTTGCCCGTAAAAACATTAAATGTATGGAAATTGGCCGTTTACCTCGAAAAAGGAACATTTTCCGTAAAATTACGGCAGCAATTCACGGAGAATGCCCGTGAATTTACATTTTTTTTTCAGTGTACATTTTCCAGCAGAACTATATTTAGTATACTGAAAGATATTTATAGAATGCAAATAAATTCATATGCAAAGCTACAAAGCTACTTAAATAACTGGATATATTGCCGTCTATGTGTGGTAATTTCTGGAAGTTTTTTTTAAGTTGTGGATAGTGCTGGGCTTTTTCCACCAGTTTTCGTGATGCGTTTCACTCTTAGGTATTGAAAAAACCATTTGTAACGCGAGCTGCTAGTGGATCTGGTCTGCTTCTCGGGATTGCACTCTAAAGCTTAAGTTGAGTTCCCGAGGTGGTCATCTCCGGTCATGTGAATAAAAAAATTTATGCTTTTGCATTTTTTCTTATCTTTTGAGAGCTCGAAAAAAAATTAATAAATGAAAATTAACAGTTTTCTACGGCATATACTTAAGCTCCAGCAAAAATGGTTTTCTTTCTTTTCAATAAAGAATGAAGGAAATCGGTCGAATTATTCTCGAGAAAAATAGTCGCCCTGTTTGAAAAACATGGTTTCGAGAAAAACAAGTTTAAAATTTTACAATAGCGTTGCGTTCAACGAGTAAAAAGTATTGTAAAGATATTGCGAAACTGCTTCAAAGGCCAACAGTTTTCACACTTGGGAGATAAAAAAAAAAAAAAAAAAAATCGAAAATTTAGATTTAAAAAACATTAACCTTTACTTAAAAGGCAGAGCACGAAATTTCTGCTCGTCAGCTCACCATTGGCGAAAAAATATTTAAGGTTGGCGAGTAAGTTTCGTCTTTTGAAATGTTGCGCTTCAAATCAAACTGTATACACTCAGAATATAGTGCTTCAATCTAACGACACGCGGAAGTGTTTTAAAATCAAGCGACAGCATTTATCTTCCAAAAGAAGAAAAAATGCGGCGTCAGCCATTTCCATTTCTTTCACCCGAACGTCTAACGAACTTCCCCGTCTGCATTCATTCCCCCACTTTCGAACCGGGCAAGCGCCAAGGCTGCATTTTTCGCTTCCGAGTCCGAATCTGGTCGCTCTTCACTCCTGCGCGAAATGAATCAGGTTTCGCCACCTAAGCTCAGCTGCTTGGAACACGGTAAAATTTATTCACTTTCTCCCGAATTTTTACCATTTTAAAAAAAGTTCATATTTTTCATGAATGTAAAATATTCTGGATTTAACAGACAGCTCCTTCTAACAATGGTCAATTTCAATTCAGTTTGTCATAAATAGTTCATTTTCTGGGTAGGTGTGGTGGCTGACGTTACAGTCTGAATGAATGTAAAATAGTGGCGAGCAAAAAATTTTAGTCTGACTAGTAACTTTTCAACTGAAATTTCATGCCCTGAGTTAAGGGGATGCTTTCACTCACGCGAAAACACTCACGCTAATGTTAATCCTATGGGAGGTATTTTTTAAAAAATATCTCATTGGCATTTCCATATTCTTTAATGATATTTTCTTAATTGGATAGTATTTAATCTCTACAGAAACCAATTTTAATGTTTTCATTTTTTTTTTTTTTTTTTTTTTTTTTTATGAGGGTATTTTTATTTTCGAGGTATTTTTACTTTCGAGAACGGTTTCGAAAGTGAAAGTATCTTAATAATAATAATAAAAATAAACCTATAAACAAAATCGAAAAAGCAAAAAACGGGATTTGTAGAGATCGACCTCAGCTATCCAATGCAAAATAAATCATTTAAAAATATGGAAATTAAAATGACATATTTAAAAAAACAAATCCGATAGGATTAACATAAGTGATCGGGTGTTTTCGCGTGAGTGAAGTAGCCTCTTAACCTTTTGAGCTTATGCTACTCTGTGATATCTGTGCTTTTAGTAGAAAAATTGAGTCACAACAACGGGTAACTTACTTGTTGAGACATCACCAATATGTATATGTCCCTTCAGAACAAGGACGTAGCCAATGGAAGGGGGGGGGGACCAGGGTTTAATCCTCCTCCGAAATTTTTTCAGGATGACTATAAATAAGCTATTAAATATCAATCAAGAAAGTCAAAATTAAAAGATCAACTACAATCAAAAATTTTAAATAAAAATTCTATGAGCTAGCATCTCTGATTTTTCTTTGATTACGTCAGCATGTTGAAAAGATTAATGCAATTTAAGAAAATAGAAAATAGGTAATAAACAACAGAAAGTTTTAAAATTCCTTTTTTTTTTTTTTTTTTTTTTTTTTTTGTGGAACTGGGTAAAAGCGGAATTTCTATGCTATCAAACAATTTGGTGGAATATTCAAATAGATTCTCCAACTTGTTTAACTGAAACGCTTGAAAAATACAATGATCATCTAATTCCACAAATTGGCAAACGTAATCGTTTTAACATAATGCTCCTGGGAATACATTTCTGACAAAAGACATTTTAAAATATATGTAAAAATATTCAGAAATCTTTAATTTGATTGACACTGTTGTTGATACATTAACGAAGTAGAATCACTACCAACACAAATGAAATTATAAATTTCTTTGCAATGAAGATGACTCAAATATTCAATTTTGGTTTGTGATAGGTATCGGTTACTCGAATTCGCATTTTAGTTTCGGCATGAACTAAAATGTTTCTAAATCCTCAATAATGTTATTTAAATGATAATTTATTTATTAATTATTGTTTTTAGACTTCTTGTTCTAATGCATAACTGAAACACAAGTATAACAAAACTTTATTTGTTTTGTTTTGGATTATAGTGGACATGCTGTAATTGTCTGAGTGCAACGAAGACTCATACACAGCGCAGTATTACTTTGCCCCATATATAGCTACGATGGATATTAAAACCTTTCGTCAAGCATAACTCAAAAAATATTTAACGGATTTCGTTCAAATTTTTACAGCAGGTACCTATAAAGGTGACAACGACGTCTATTTATTACCAAGAATAAATGCTAAACCGTTTGGAAATTATATTAAAAAAATAGATAAAAAAGCACAATTAAAGTACATACGTCACGAAATTTTGTGGTACGTCATTTTCACCGGCGCAAGATTTTCGTAGACAATCGAATTGAAAAGTTCATGGAGTACAAGGAGCAAAAAAATATGCACGCACTAATATTCAGCACAATAAAATATATTTCAATTGAGTAGAAATCGAAAATTAATCTGGATTTTTTTCTCTTTGAAAGAAAAACCCCGCAATAACTTAGTAGACTTGGTATTAGAGATTTGGCGCAAATTTCAGCAATAGCAGCTTTTTTTATTTCTCATGTGTAAATAATAAAAAAAAATTCTTTGGTGTTTAAATAAAAGGTTTCGATTTATGGCATTATTTCTTTTTTTTTTTTTTCTCTTTTTAGCATTTTAAATAGGATTAATGAAAGGCATGTATTTTAAATTAAATGAGTGAAAGGTTTATATTTAAATGAAATGAATTCAATATGAAAATGTTATAGGAACAATATTTGGCGATTTATCAACTGCGCCAGGATAACATAAAAGTACCAATATATCAAACGGTATGTAGTATGTAAAATGAAACATTTATAATCACCCATCGTACAAGAAAAAAAACTAATATTCTGCATTCAGAGGGAAAAATCCATCTCCTGTGCCGTAAGATTTGGCGAGTTCTTTTTTGGTGATAAGTTTTTCGATGTGATTGTTGGGATCTGAAGGATTTGGCTTACTTTTTCTAAATCTTATTTTTTTGCAGATGTAGTATTATGTAAATATATTTTTTAGGAGATATTTTTCTATTTTGTATATTTTCTATTTGGCATTTGTAAAAGAGATTTTTACCTTTTTATCGGTGCATTCGGAAATATTAAAAAATAAAAAAAGATTTAATATATCAAGCGCTTAATTTTTATACGGACCCCTTCTCCATTTTTAGATTTGGTACTTGTCGGTTAGCCGGGCGCCAGTGAAATTTATATATCTATGTATACATATATATACATATATCTATACATACACACATTTATATATGCATGTATGTATATATACATATATATATATACACATACATATATGTGTGTATGTATACATATATATATATATATATGTATATATAGATATATACATTTCACTGGCTCTCGGCTAACCGAAAAGTACCTTAGATTTTAAATGCTATTTATTATTTACTAGCCGTTTATTAATTGTTTACAATAACCCCCTGACAATAACAATTATTTATCACAAAAATGCCTGTTAGGTTTGTTATATAAGTTTGTTTATGTGTTTTCATTACTTATTAAAATATCGAATATGGCGATAAAATTTCATTTTAGCATCGTGCTTAAATTTTTAAGATGGCGCAAAAACATGCTTTAATAAACGTATGTTTGTAAATATTTGAAAAACATGTTTTACCGCTCTCTTGAAAAATTTTGTAAGTTGCTAAAACTACCTTTTGGCACCATTTAAAATTTTTTTCGCCAACCGACATAGGATACGAAACTTTTTCCCATTCAGATACACATGCAAGGTTGGTGTCAAACAAGAGTAAAGCTAGCAACAATATTGTTTTAACTCTATAAGAGTTACAATAATGATATTAAATACTCCGATTGGCTTTGGGCCCAATTACGAAAGTTTCTCCTACAAAAAAACTGTAGAAGAAGTCTTTTACATTTGTTTCAAATGAAGCTCGGTCTACAAGGTATTAGTTAATAATACAAACAACACTAATGGCATGGAGGCAAAAGTTTTAATTTAAATGTATATATTTGAAAACCTTCCACCCTACCCCCCCCCCCCCCCCCAAAAAAAAAAAAAAAAAAAAAAAGAAAAGAAAAGAAAAGAAAGTTACAGTAATGAATTTAAAATGGCGTTAAACCACGCTTTCTGACATAAGCAATTGGCTGCAAACGCGATAACGAAACTTAATAACATGTAGCTAATATAGCCCTCAGGGTACTTTGCAGTTATACAGACCTTGTGGTTTTTTAAAAAAGCTTGAGACAATTCAGGTTTAAGAAGTTGAGATTTACTGTCAAATGATATAAACAACTATGAACACAAAACTGATGCATTATTATTCAGGTTTATGTATGTATTTTAAAAAAATGCATCTGATTACACTTATTAGATAAATTACTTCTGTTTGCATTTAATAACTGATAAACGGCTTCTGTATAATAAATGAACTGTTTGAATATTGGGAAGAGGTGGCGAGAGGTAGAAAGACGAGTAAACAAACGGGTAGACAGACGGGTAGTGAGATGGGTAGAGAGACGAGTAGCGGCATAGGTAGCCTGACGGGTAGCGAAACGAATAGACAGACGGCTAGAGAGAAAGGTAAAAAGAGGGTTGACAGAGGGGTAGCGAGATGGGTCTCGAGACGGGTAGCGACACCGGTAGAGTGGAATGTAGCGAGAAAGGTTGTGAGACGCGTAGCGTGGTAGATAAAGAGACGAGTAGAGAGATGAGTACAGAGACGAGTTGACTGACGGGTAATGAGATTGATAGCGAGACGGGTGAAGAGTCGGGTACAAAAACAGACGGATAGTGAGACGGGTATACAGACGAGTAGAGAGACAGTAGATGGGTACGGAGATGGGTAAGAAGATGGGTAGAGAGGCGTATAGCCAGACGGGTAGAGAGACAGATAGACAAATGGGTAGCGAAGTGGATAGAGACACGGCTAGACATACAAGTAGTTAGACGGATAGATAGACGGTTAGAGAAATAGATTGGCGGGTAGCGAGACTGGTAGAGGAATATAGAGACGGGTAGCGAGACCGGTAGAGAAATATAGAGACAGGTAGCGAGACGTGTAGAGAGATAGACAATCAGTTAGCGAGACGGGCAGAAAAACGGATAGGGAAACAGACAGATTGTGGAGAGACAGACAGACAGGCAAAATAAAAGTCTGCGGATTGGCACTGTAAAGGCGTATTAAAGGCGCAGGGAGCAGAGCCTCCTATAGAATAATCAAGAAGTATCTGTTAAGCTTAACTTTGTTATATATATAATTTTCAATTTTGCCGATATGGAGATTTAATGTAAAAGTTATTTTACAGAAGTCATCGAAAGATTTTTTCTATACTTTAATAGTAATTTAGACTATAGTTTTGCAATCTGGTTTGTAGCAAAACATGCTATCAATGTGGTTTGAAGTGTAAGAGTTTTTATAAACAGTTATACAAATAATAGATATATAATCAAGGAAGAAAAATTTTAAATTCACACACAAAAAAGGTGCAACAGTGAAATTAAATTTGCGTTAAGCCACGCTTGATAGAATAATCTATTGGCTGCAAATCCAATTACGTAACTTTAAAAAGCTTGGCGTTTTAAAAATCCGGCGTTTTTTTTTTTTTTTTTTTTTTTTTTTTTTTTCAAGTTTTGCGCAATACGCGCTTAAGAAAATGAGATCCTTTGCCACATGTTAAAAAAAATTATGACAACACATCTGATGAACGGTACTTCTTTTCTATTTTTTTAACAGTGTATATGAATTTATATATGATATTTTGTAATTCTATCATTTAATTTGCTCTTTTTCTTTATATTGTAATTGTTAACCCTATGTTCTCAGCAATATCACTCAGACTAATCCCTTTGAGGGAAGTCCTAGTAATAATAATAATAATTAAAATTATTAAACATAAAATATATATTTTATTCTCATTCTGTGTGACCCTTTTAGTTAGAAAATAGCCTATTTAATATTGGGGATTTTCCAGTTTTAAAGTATTCAACAAAGGGTTGTAATGGACTAGCGACTCCTCATAAAGGCAGTCGTTTGTTTTGATTGAGATCTTATTGTGAAAATAACACCTGTGTGCATGCAGCGACATCTGTAGACTATTTTACTTTAATTTTCGACGAATGCATGCGTTCTTTGGAATTCGTGAGTTTTTGGTGCTTCGTTGCGGTTTTATGCAAATTTTGGCGTTCCTGGTCCAGCAGCAATGGCATTTAAGCTCAAGCATGGGTGTGTAGCGTCGGATTTGTGGTTGGACATGTCTCTCGTGGGCTTTTTGAAACCAGTATCTACCAGCGTCGATAATTTGGTGTCCCTGAAGATGATTTTTGATCTGATTAGAAGCCAGTGGTAAGAGTTAAGTTTACTTTGTTGTTGCAAATACAGGTGTTCGGTGGCCACGGGCTACCATTCCTATATAGATATTATTTCAGCCGTAAGGAAGTTTTCTGGGTGTCTCCGCTTCGCAGCTAACGATTTCTCGTAGATTAAAGTGAAGTTTGATATGTGACATTGTTCGTCCTTCCGTAAGTGTTAAGTTTAATTATTCATTTTATGCAAGTGCTTCATTGGTATATAGTGAGTTATATTTTCTTCAGTGGGCTTATTTTCAAAAGTATTCTGCAGTATAGTCTAAATTCTGAAGTGATACTTGGATAATCGTTCTTGCCCGTAAATTATTCCTTAAATTATCCTTGCGCTTTAATTATTCATTTTATGCAAGTGCTTCATTGGTATATAGTGAGTTATATTTTCTTCAGTGCGCTTATTTTCGAAAGTATTCTGCAGTATAGTCTAAATTCTGAAGTGATACTTGAACAATCGTCCTTTCCCTTAAATTTTTAAATAAACATTTGTTTTATCTTATTTTCTGTCTTTTCACTGACCATGAACCCGTACGCCACAGGGTTAACACTGAAGTTTCGCTACAGTATTCTGGAAGTGTTGGAAACTGTTTCATAATCTAAGCTTGAAGCATGATTTTTCTTTCTTGTTAATTTTAAAATGAATTCTATCACATCCATTCAGCTGTTTCGTCTAAGCTGCCGAAGCGTCGATTGTTAGCTGCTTATTTGCGCTTTATTCTGCTTCTCGCTCGTTCAAAAAAGATTTGCCGAGAGAGTCGCATTTCATTCAAGTCTGTAAGATTCATTCTCTTCTTTTATGACCGTAATTTCTAATATTTTCTATTCAGTCGCGTCTTAGTGTGAAATATTTTCAGGAGAACGAAAGCTCGTTAGGACTGAAATATTTCTTGAAGTTGTAAATGTATTAACGATCATTTCCGAATGCTTCGAGTTTCAGATGAAATGGAAATTTAAGATTTTCCTTAAACCAATACACCAAAAAAAAAAAAAAAAAAAAAAAAAGACAAATCATGCGCCAAGCATAGATTAGGAAACGCTTTCAAACACTGCCAAAATACTTTTACAAATCTGTACCGTTTGATAAGAGAAAAGACCAGGGGTCGGAAAAACTACTTTTTTATTGTAGCGAACTACAACTACAACAACTTTATCGAAGATGTAGTTAACTACAACCAGGGCTTATTTACCGAATAGGCCCGTGAAGCCCAAGCTTACCCATTGAAATACAAAAGGACCCCCAAATTTACTTTTCTAAACTAATTTTTAGGGGAAAAAATTTCAGTCAAGGTAAAAAATGTATTTGATTTTCTTAATTATAGCTACTACATTTTTTCTTAGACTGTTACTGTCACATTTATACTCTTTTTTTCTGTGGATATAGTAAATGATATAAAAACAGTGATTAAATGCAACGTATTTTCCTTTTTCTTATGTTTTACATTTTAATTTGAAACGTACTAAAAATAACAGAAAATTTAGTCTCTATAATTATATTTTGTTTATATTCATAAAGGTTGAAGAAATTATATAAAATATGGAGTATAGGTTATTTAAGTAAAGGGGAAAGTAATTAGCATTCAGGTGATAAAATATCTGTTTATAAAATAGAAGCAAAATTGTGTTGCAGCCAAGCATAAATTATGTCAAATATTTGTTGTTCCTGCATTGTTCTTAGCACTGGCGAATCCTGCAATTTGTAAAGCATAAAATGTATTTTGAACTTCAAATATTCGCGCCTGTTCCATATTTGTAAATTCATTTACAAAATTAATTTGTTATGTATATTTATGTATGCATAATAAAATATTTATGTATATATATAGGAAGTTAGTTTTAGTTTAATATTAAAAGTGTTATTTACTCGAAATTTTGATGGTAAAATTTCAAATTGTTGAAGCATAATTGGCAGAGTAAAAGAAAGCCTGCGGGACGTTGGGCTTCCCCTACTTCTAAGTCTTAAGCGGGCCCTGACTACAACTACAACTACTTGTTTTAAAAAGTAGCGACTATAAACTACTTTTCTAAAGTAGTCACTAACGTCGCTACTTTCAGAATTTGTAAAAGGACCCAATTAACACTCGAAACTGAAGACCTGAATTAAATAATACAACGACCCATCATTATATCGTTTTTTCGGGATACAATTAAATTAATACGACACAACCGAGGGCATTAAAAAATTAAGAAAGATAACATACTAGAAAATGTTAGTTTATACACACATTACACATTTCGTAGAAAAAGTAAGAGAGATATTATAATCTGGAAAATTACAGAAAAACAACTCTAAATGCAAACAATAAATAAATCTGTAAATAAAGCAATTCCGAATAAGAAACCCGCCGTTAAATCCTGAATTCTGTTAGGACCTTCGGTAGCATAATAATTTTATATTCTTATAAATTGTTATACCAGTCTTTATATTTAAATTTTAATTTTCATCTTTTGATAATAGTAAAAAGATTAATTCAGCTTACCTGAAATTTGCCTTCGCGCTAAGATTTATCCACAGTATTATCCTGATACTTATCCTTTTGAATCATTGTCGTATCACTATTTTGGAATAAGAAACAATATTAGTAGTAAATAACAAATTGGCATGTAGTAAGTAGATATCCATTTGGTTTGAATATAATATTATTATTCACTTTCTTGGCTGCATATATACATTTATTTCGCGTTTGGAGACTGCTTAAAAATGATCCAATTTTACATTAAATTTAAGATATATACATCGTATTTACACGGACGTCTTTACTGTTCGGTTACATTTTGCATACTGAGAAAGTTTTATATTGAGTTCACACGCGCGATATCAGTTGAAGGTTGAAGAAGCAGTCTGGAGTATTTCTGAGTTGATTAGTTTCGACATAAGGTCCATCTGGTTTTATTCAGTTTGGTTCGCAGCTGTTTGGTTCGCATCACTTGAGGTACTAGAGTTAATTGGGGTCTGGTTTTAACATTTAATGTTTTTCACTGCGATGTTTATAAGTATGCACTTAGTAATGTTCGATGCTTTCTTTCCATTGTTCACAACACGTGGAGATTATTAACGGCGTAAAAAGGTTTCTCCGTCAAATTCTAGTAACGACTAAATAGACAAGTGTTGCCAGCAGGAAAACTATTTTCTTTGGTGGGTTAGTATTTGATTTTAGTGGCAAGTGTCAATGGAAAAAAAATCTATAACTTCATGGGATGAGTTGCTATACAGTCTGCAGCTGAGTTCCGCAAATTGTTTCACACAAGAAGCAAGTTTGATCCACGTGACTTGCAGATTAGCACATCCCCCCCCCTGAAGTAGCGTCAGTTCTCACTACAAACTACTGATTTATTGTATCCCGCTACTCTCTACACAACAATGTTCAAAATGTAGCGCGCTACACTACAAACTATTGTAAAATGTAGTGACTAATGTAGTTTCGCAGTTTCGCTACTTGTTGCATGCTGCTTCTGACCCCTGGAAAAGATGATGTCTAAGTACACAATTTCAAAAACGCATAACACATTTGAAAATTCAATTTAAAGAATTACCAAGAATATTCGGAAAAATATTCAAATTATTTTCTGCAGGCCTGTATTGGATCTATAGATTTATATATATACAAAACAGAATGCTAAAATTTAATTTAGTTAGGTTACGCATGATGGCAATGTTGAAAATTCGCCTTCTGGAATACCCATCAATAAACGGAAATGTACTCGAGATCTTTTGTGCTGCCCTGTATATCATACATAGCATTTATACACACCAAGAAATGTATAAGAAATAAATTGACTTTAAAAACGTGTATTGCAACTTAAAAAGCGCTTCCATGGAAGCGCATTTTCAGTTGCAATACGCGTTTTTACTGTTACGCAGCAATTACTGTTTACAGACCTTACTTTAACTGACCGCTGTCCTGAGGTATCCACTATTCAGAAGTTTTACTGTAGCGGTAAAGAATGATGTAGAAATAAATTTAAAAGAATAACAAAACATTAAGTTATATTTTACACATCTTTCCAGCAATAAATACACATCAATGAAGATTTTAAATCTTCAGAAATCAGTAAGATCTTATCTTTATATAGGTGTTAGAGCAGTAAGAATTGCGAGGTAATAATTTATAAATCTACCGGGTAAAATAGCATTTATCGTTCTTCTAAAACAAACAATCGATAATACTATTTTTCAAACGAATCATAGAAGATATGAGATGTCTGTAATCATCCCAGAAAATTATCAAAATAAGATAATTAAAGGTACATTAGAAGTGATGATGAATGTTTATAAGACGTGTAGTACATTAAAGGAGAGGGGGAGAAGAAAGAAAGTGTTAAAGTTTGGGGATAATAGAAAACACGTATAGTATATTGCACAGCTGTCAAATTTCCAGGTTTGTTTGTTTTTTTCAAGTCAAATAAACATGTTTTGAACCAGAAAATTAGTTAAGGGCTTCTATACTCATCATTTTGCAAAAAATGAAAAAAAAATGTCAATTTTTAAGTTTTTTGCTTAAAACGTATTTAGACTTCCGTAGTATATTCCGACGAAGCTTCGTAAAGGTCTGCTAATTAAAAATATTTGAAAAAGGCTTTTTACTTCACCAGTTCCCTTTAAAAGATTTAGAGCTGTCTTTAAATTATTTTTTTTTAGTTCGTGTTTTTCAGTATATTGCTATAATCAAAACACTAAAATTTTAACATATATATACTTTTAATAACTAATAATATCATATAACACTATTATTAATAACTAATAATGATGCATATCAATATTATTAATAACTTATAACTAGGACTTCCCTCAAAGGGATTAGTCTGAGTGATATTGCTGAGAACATAAAGTTAACAATTACGATATAAAGAAGATATCAACAAGAATCTAAGTGAATATACAGCATATGATAGACAAGAGATAGATAAAGATCAACATATGAAAAATAGCAAATTAAATGATATAATTACAAAATATCATATATAAATTCATATACTGTTATGTTTTCATATGCATTTTTTTATAACATTTGTCAAATAATCTCATTTTCTTAAGCGGGAATTGCTCAAAACTTGAAAAAAAAAGACCCGCCGGATCTTTTAAAACGATATTTTTAAAGTCACATAATCAGATTTGCAGCCAATAGCGTATTTTAGCAAGCGTAGTTTAACGCAAATTTAATTTAATTTTTGCAACATTTTCTTTGTGACAAATATCTAAATAAAATATTAAATATTGAAATATTAAATCAAACATTTAATATTTGAATTAAAAAAATTTCCTTTGTTTATTTGTATAACTATTTATAGAAACTCGTATACTTCAAACCACATTGATAACATGCTTTGCTACAAACGTGTCTACCAGTCTAACTACTCGTATGTCTTAGCTGTGTCTCTCTCCGAACTCATCTGTCTACTGTCTCTCTACTCTTCTGTATACCCGTCTCAGTATCCGTCTGTCTTTCTACCCGACTCTTTAATCGTGTCTCTACCTGTCTCGCTTCCCGTTACACTACTCGTCTATCAACACGTCTGTCTGTCTATATACCCCTCTCTCTACCCGTCTGTCAAGTCGTCTCTGTACTCGTCTCTCTATCCACCACGCTACCCGTCTCCCTACCCATCTCACTACCCCTCTGTCAACCCTTTTTTGCACCTGCCTCACTACCCGTCTGTCTATTCGTTTCGCTACCCGTTAGCTTATATCTGTCGCTATCCGTCTCTCTACCCGTCTATCTACCCGTTTGTTTACACGTCTATCTATCTCTCGCCAACTCTTCCCAATATTTAAACAATTTAGTAAACGGAAGCCGTTTATCTGTTATTAAATGCAAACAGGAGTAATTTATCTAAAGAGTGTAATCAGATGCAATTTTTTTAAATACATACATAAACCAGCATAATAATTCACCAGTTTTATTTTCATAGTAGTTTATGTCATTTGACAGTAAATCTCAACTTCTTCAACCCGAACTGTGTCAAGCTTTTTAAAAAAGCCCCAAGGTCCGTATAACTGGGAAGGGGAATTGTCCTCAGGGCTATTAGATACATGTTATTACGTTAAGTGAAAGTTTCGTAATCGGGTTCACAGCCAATTTCTTATGTCAGAAAGGGTGGCTTCATGCCATTTTAAATTCATTTTTGTAACTTTCTTTTTCTTCTTTTGGTGGGTGGTTGGGGGGGGGAGGGTTCCAAATATATACACTTAAATTCAAACTTTTGTCCCCATGTTAATATTAGTGTTGTTTGTATTATCAATTAATACTTTGTTGATCGAGCTTCATTCGAAACAAATGTAAAAGACTTCTACAGTTTTTTTTTTCTAGGAGAAAGTTCCGTAATCGGGCCCTAAGCTAATCGGGGAATTTAATATCATTATTGTTTCTAACTCTTATAGAGTTAAAACAATATTGTTGCTAGCATTACTCTTGTTTGTGACCAACCTCTTCTGTGTATCTGAATAGGGAAAAGTTCCGTATCATGTACTGGTTGGTGCCAAAGGCAGGTTGTGTAATCTTACAAATTTTTCTAGAGAGCGGAAAAACATGTTTTTTAAAATATTTACAAATATACGTTTATTAAACCATGTTTTTGAGCCATTTAAAAAAATTAAGTACGGTGCTAAAATAAAATTTTATTGCCATTTTCGATATTTTAATAAGAAATGAAAATACATAACAAACAAATTTAACAAAACTAAGCCATTTTTGGGTACTTCTCTATTATCCCGTCGACCACTTTTCATAACAAAAAACTATCGCCAAACTAAGATTAAACGCCAAAAATACAGTCCCATTTACTTGATGCCAGAAGCATTATACGTATTTGTTATGCCATCAAGTGGTTTTTAATTCGACATTTGCGTGTATTTTTCATTATGTTTTACTGATTTATTAGTTATTTCATTTATTAAAGTAACAATTGTGTCCTTAAATTCTTATATTTTATTTTTTTTGATATTTCAATGGCAACGTTCTCCCGTTTATTTAGCGTTACAGTTTGGCGATAGTTTTTTGTTATGAAAAGTGGTCGACGGGATAATAGAGAAGTACCCATTTTTTGTGATAAATAATTGTTATTGCCAGGGGGGCAAATTGTAAACAATTAATAAGCGAACTAAAAAAATTACCGGAAAAAACTTGTGGGAATCTCAAGAAAGAAATATCTGATATAAATAGCATTTAAAATCTTAAAATGGAGAAGTGGTCCGTATAAAAATGCAAAACATTATACACCTGATATAAGAATTTTTTAATTTTTTTATATTTCCGAAAGCACAGATAAAAGGGTTAAAATCCCGGCACAGATGCCATATACTCACCACGTTGGCGCGATTTTTCCCCCGCCCCTTTGGCGAAAACTGTTTGTTGTGTTTGTTTACTTTTATTTTTTATTTTAATTCTATAGATTATTTTTATATGTATATCAATATTAATTTAGTCACAGATGTCATATACGCACCAGATTGGCGCGATTTTTCCCCCGCCAATTTGGCGAAAACTTTGTTTTTGAATATTAGCTACAAATACCACACAATAATAGCATGTAATTTTTTATTTCAATATAAAAATAAAATAACGTAATAAATGAAATAGCTCCTATTATTCAAAAATGGGAAATAAAAATAAATAAATGATAGTTTGATATAAATAAATATTGATATATATAATAAAAACAATTTATAGAATTAAAATAAAAAATAAAAGTTAATAAACAACAATTGAAACAAAATAACCGGGTTACCATGTGAGGCATAAAATTGCCATTTTGTTGCAATCGCGCCAATGTGGTGGGTATATGACATCCGCGCCTTTATTTATATCAAACTATTATTTATTTATTTTTATTTCCTTTTTTAAAATAATAGAAGCTGTTTCATTTATTACGTTATTTTATTTTTATATTGAAATAAAAAATCACGTGTACTATTTGTCACACTATTTGTAACTAATATTCAAAAACAAAGTTTTCCCCAAGCTGGTGGAGGGAAAAATCGCGCCAACGTGGTGCGTATATGACATCTGTGCCTTGTTTCATTTCACATAGAGGTACTGCTCTATTATCCCGTCGACCACTTTTCATAACAAAAAACTATCACCAAACTGTTAGATTAAACGCCAAAAATGCAGTCCCATTTACTTGATATCAGAAGCATTATACGTGTTTGTTACGTCATCAAGTGGTTTTTAACGCGACATTTGCGTGTATTTATCATTATGTTTTACTGATTTATTAGTTATTTCATTCATTAAAATAACAATTGTGTCCTTAAATTCTTATATTTTATTTATTTATGTATTTTGATATTTCAATGACAACGTTCTCCCGTTTATTTGGCGATAGTTTTTTGTTATGAAAAGTGGTCGACGGGATAATAGAGAAGTACCCACATATGTATTGGTACTTTTATGTTAACTTAGCGCAGTTGATAAATCGCCAAATATTTTTCTCATAACATCTTCATATTGCATTCATTTCATTTAAATATAAATCTTTCACTGATTTCATTTGAAATACATACATTAAAAATACAAGTCTTTCACTCATTTAATTTAAAATACACGCCTTTCACTAATTCCATTTAAAATACTAAAAAGGAAAAGAAAATAAGAAATAATGCCACAAATCGAAACCTTTTATTTAAACATCAAAGAATTGTTCCTAACATACACACGCGAAATAAAAAAGCTGCTAATGGTGTGATTTACGCCAAATCTCTAATACTAATACTACTCTTACTAATCTCTAATACTTTTCAAACAGAAAAAATTCCAGATTAACATTCCATTTTAATTAAATTGAAATATATTTTATTGTGCTGAATATTAGCGCTTGCATATTTTTTTGCTCCATGTATTCCATGAACTTTTCAATTCCGATTGTCTACGAAAATCTCCCGCCGGTGAAAATGACGTACGCACAAAATTTAGTGACGTATGTACTTTAATTGTGCTTTTTTATCTATTTTTTTAATATAACTTCCAAACGGTTTGACACTTATTCTTGGTAATAAATAGACGACGTTGTCACCTTTATAGGTACCTGCTGTAAAAATTTGAACGAAATCCGTTAAATATTTTTTGAGTTATGCTTGACGAAAGGTTTTAATATCCATCGTAGCTATATATGGGGCAAAGTAATACTGCGCTGTGTATGAGTCTTCGTTGCACTCAGACAATAATATATAACAATATATATCATTTAAGGAGACTATAATGATTATAACCATTTACAAACTATATTAACATTTAATAAATACTCTGGGTTACATTTTACATTTATATAGATACATAATTATATTTTAGCAGGGGGAATTACGGGATAAATTTTAACGGAACAGCATTGAGGCACAGCCGACTTCGAAACCGGCCTCCAAAACTCTTGTCTGTTCCTCCCGTTTAGTACGGAATTCATGACGTCAGATCACATGAACTAAGGCAGACTCAATCGGTTGACAAAGCTCTTGTTTGTTTCTTCCCTCTCTAGGATGCCTTTATCGGTCTATTTAAGGCTCCTATAAGGGAGGTTGATGCATATTCATCTTGTTGCCTAAAATAACCGCCATATTGTAACCCAGCTCAGCATTAGTTTACCACCAGAGCAGGGGTTTGCCGTGTCTCTCTCACTGTCACTCGCCGCCCACCACTGCGGTAATCTAACCGGTTTTAGCTTGGTTTTTGGTCACGAGTTATTAAATGGCGGGGATGATTTAGCCTGTATACAGGAGCTCTTACGCTCGTATTCACGAATAACTTCGACCCCGAGTTAAGCCGAAAACCCGGGTCGAAAGCTAAAATGGTATTCATCGTCTACCTGACTGGACCGGTTTGAAGTCGAAATCTAACGATGGGTTCAGTTACTTGAACCTGGCTTTACACAGGGTTGAAGTTCAAGTTCTTCAACCGAGCATGCGTAGTTAACGAAAAACAAGACGAGAGAGGAAGTCGGGTCACATTTTACAATAATGGCGGCTTACGTACTGAATCAAGTGTCTGTGTATAAGATATAATAGAAGTTTAATACTATTATAAAACAGATGAACAATATGCAAAAGGTATGTGATCTCATATATATGTATTAGCTTTAATTTTTTTTATCTGTTTTGTTTATATTTATATATAAATCCTCTATATTTTATGTTCAATTGTTTGTTTACATGAATACGCATGGTCGCGAAGAATTTTATTTGCCGTAAAAATAGTCAACATTACATTAATGGCAGATAAATTGCTATTAAAATAAAAACTGTTGCATTTAAGGTTATTTGTTTTTGCAATTTTGATCTTAAAAAGAATTTAGGAATGTATTTTAATAGTAGCGAAATAAATGTCGTACTTCCGTAAGTTCTAATTAAAATTTGAAACATCAGACTAATTTGCATTTTTCTTTAAGTAAAAAATACTTAGATTATGTTCAAGTATCCATCGACTCAATGTAGGTTTTCGATTTTGGTACTCGTAGAATATGAGTAAAAGTTAAATTTTGGGTCTTGTGTGAAAGATACTATTATTATTTATGTACGATATGTTATATAAATATAAGATTAGATAAATTAGATATTGTGGTTTAAAATTAAACAATATATCATCTGAGTTGTATTTATTTATTGAAGATTTTTAGTAGGTTTATTCTTTTTTAAAATCACGAATATCTTTATATTAATTAAACAACTCTATCATTAATTAACACTATACTATTGTTATTTCTGCTTTTGAGCTTTACGTTATATTTCCCAATTTTTGAGAAATTTGAAACATTTATTTAATTACATTTAAGTTTCAACTGTGTTTTAATTTCAAAATTATATATAGTTTAAAATATTACAATAGAAGTAAAGGGCTGAAATACATTGATAAAAAATTGTTCATTTTTAAAATAACACCAGGGAAAAAATCCAGAAACACCTTTGTTTTAAAATAATGCTTTTCTTCAAATAAACGTTTTGTCATTTCCAATTTTGTCTATCATGACAGAATTAATTGTACAGTATATAAAAAGTTATAACAGCTGTACATAATAAACTTTCAGAATCAAACTTACTCCCTCCCCCTTTTCCCACCATGTTTTCACTTATACACAAACTAGGGACCATCCAGACAAAATTTGGAGCCTATTTAGGGCCCCTTCACAAAAATCCATGTAATAAAACAGGGCCCTTCATAAAATTCCTTTTAATAAAACAAGCCCTTCACAAAACTCCTTTTAATAAAACAGGCCCCTTCACAAAATTCAATTCCACAAAAACATACTCTTCATTAATTATTTTTACTGTGTTAGCTTTTAAAATGTGTAATCTACTAACAAAACAAATTCACAAAAAAGTAAAACTTTAGCAGAAGGATTTAAAGAAGTTATTTTTAATAAATGCTTAGTTGCATTTGAATAACTGAATTTCCTCTTTTGTTACAAAATGTTTTTTTCGCAAAAATATAATACTTTTCACAAAAATGACCCCCCCCCCCCCCCCCCCAAAAAAAAAAAAAAAAAAAAAAAAAACTTGGATTTTTTACTTTAGCTGGTAAATCAAAAATACTAATTAGTTTGATATCTGAAATTTCATTTATGTACCTAAACAGGAATCATTTCACTGCTGTTAAAATACATTCGTTATTCCTAATTTTTTTTTAATGAAAATTTGAAAAAAAAAAAAAAACCTTAAATGCAAAATATGTTATTTTAGTAATGTTTTATTAGCCCTTTAGGTAATGTTGACAATTTTTTAAGGCAAATAAACTCTACTCTTCATGATCTTGAATGTTTATGTAAGCAAATAATTAAACATATAATATATATGAGTTGTATGTGTAAATATAAACAAACCAGCTAAAATGTTTGCAGATAATATATATATATATATATATATGAGATTACATACATTCTATTTTTAATACTTTAAACTTTCTTTTTATTTCCATATCTTACACAGAATCTTGAGTCACGTTTTAATTTACTTTAATTAACTTGTGACACTGACAAAAAAAAAAAAAAAAAAAAAGAAAGAAAGAAAGATAGATAGACGGAGAGATGCATGAATAGGGTGGGACAAATGGGGCACTTATTCTCCACTAAGTCACATTCAAAAAAGTTATATTCCTTAAAATTTGGCACTGTAAAATTATCGGAAATTATCGTTAATAAATTCAGATTGTTTTATCAGATTACCAACTATCATTATTCTCCCTATCTAGTCTAGAAATCTATCGCCATTCATTCATAAAAAAATATTCAAAAATCTTTTTTTTTTCTCTCTCTCATAAATAAACTTGTAATTGAATCTATGAAGTGACATCTAAATGAGTGAAAAAAATAAAATTTAAAAACTAGAAAGAATATAGAAAATGAAGTATAATTTTCTATATAAATACATATTTTTCAATGATGCACTGGATCTAAAAATAGGTGTCTGTATGCATGTAAAAATATTTTGTAATTACTTTGAATATTTTTTAATAAATTAGCCTAAAGCAGTCAAGTGAATACCTTTGAACTTGTAAATCTGATAATTGAAAAATTCTTATACAAAAGGAGGGGGGGGGGGGGAGCTTCTAAAAGCTACTAAAAAAACCAAAAAAAAAAAAAAACAATTTTTGTAATATTTCACAGTTTTATGTCCAAGTAATATACAGAATTTATTTACCATTATTTAGAAAAGACTTTACTCGATTCTGTGTTGAATGAAAATTTATGTAGTAGCCTTAAAAGGTTTAAAATATTAGTGTTCATTAAAATAACATCTAATAAAATAGTAATATATCCATGGTAGACAGCTTAAACGAAAAACAAGTTTGGAGTTTATTATTTAGCGACTGGTTAAAATAAAATGTTTGTTAACCGATCGGAAGCGATAATTGAATACGCCGTTGGAGCTCCTGAAAAAAAACTTGGGTGCCTGGTGCCAGGACACTGCTAGAACCACAAATACCACCTTTTAAGCAGCTCTGTTGGTATTATTTCCACTCTTTTATTGTTGTTGTTTTTGTCAATGTGCATATTAATTACTATCCAGTTCAATTAGAATTAATCATTTTAGTTAGATTGATGAAAATAAAAACAATCAAATCAATACATCTGGATATCATAATATATAAATTGATTAATATATAAATTGATTCGACAAAATAAAAATAATACTAGAGGCTACTTTCTGGAATTTTTTCTTTTTCTCCATTTTAATATTTTCTTAATTAGAAGTTTAATTAATTACTAATTACAGCTATTATTAATAGAAATCAACATAATTGCTTTTGAAATAAAATTTTCGTTTTGATCAAATCAAGTTTTCGTTTAGCTACAAAGTTAAATTTTATTTGAAAAATAAACTTTATTACTACTTTATTTTTAAATTTACTTTAGCAATTAACACATTTCATATCCCTTTCCTAACTCACATATATGTTTAAAAGTAATAATAATAATACATAAAATTTGAATAAATTGTTTTAAAAAAATATTAAATTTTGTAAGAAATTAAAATAAGTTGATCTCCATATTTAGTAATTACAAGTTTTTATTTTGTGCATGTATTTTGTAAAAAATAAAATAAGTACTGCATTTAATTTCCTTTTTTTTCCCAGCACTTTTCTTCCATACTATAAACAAACAATGATTCAACGCGAAACCGAAAACGTCATCTGATTTTTTTAACCAATTAGCACGCTTTATTCAACCGGGGTCGAGAAACTCTGAGTTGGGTAACTTTTCGTTCGAAGTAGACGGTGAATACGAGTTTTCAACTCTCGGTTCAAAACCTCAACCTGGGGTTACTGGACCGTCGGTTCAACTCTCGGTCGAAGTTATTCGTGAATACGAGCGTAAGTCTATTGAGTCGACGCTAGAACTCCTATAATAGAGGCTGACGCATCCTCACAGATTTGGTACTCGAATTTGAGCGCAGTCGAAAAACAAAGCTAATCAGAACCGGTTCAGCCAATCAGAACCGAGTCTTAGGCAACCCCAACTCCGGCTGCGGTAGATTGATGCTGAACTGGGCACCAATAATCCGAAACAAAATGGATATGCGTCAGCTCCTATTATAGGAGTCTTAGTCAACGCAGATCGTGTGACCTGACGTCATGAATTCCGTCCTAAGTCCCCACCATGACAAACAAGAACTTCCTCAGCCGGTACTGGAGTCGGGCGTGGTTGAGGCCATCTGCCTAAGTCAATTCCAATATTAGCTCTCTCTGAGCCCGCGCGAGAGACTCCTGCATCTATTTTAAAAGCTGTTAACATTACACTTTTATCTAGCCGAGGCATCTTTATCAACGTCACTCTCATCAGAAAGAGTGTAACTCAGCCTATTGCTAGGCCGAAGGTGCTGCTATACTTGTATATATTTTTTAATTGGTTCTATTTTTTAATTTACGATACTTGTGGTCTTGTGGAGAATTTTATAAAATTAAGGTTAGACTTCTCAGCAATATAAATATTTTTTTGTAATACAAATTTTAAGTAAATAGTAATTTTTTACTGCGGTTTTAGATATATTGTGATATATCATTTTACTCAAACAAATTAAGTTTTTTATTAATCCGATCTTTACTGCTATAGAGCATACTTGTAGCTAAAGTATGACGAAATAAATTAGACAAAAAATTCAAAACTGTAGGAGAAGTGTGTCAACTTTTTAAATTTTACTATAAGAATTGCATTTTTTCTTGGTTACATCATTTGTTTTTCAAAAACTCTTTTTAATAATACGTCAAAAATGTATATAAAATACTCAAAGATTTTTTACAAACATTTTAACCCTCTGACTGTCCCTCTGCAAAAGGGCAAAATTTTAATGTTGTTTTCTCTGTATTTTATTTTAAATGCTAAAAAAAGATGATTATTCCAACATATTATATAAAAAACTTAATTGTATGAAGGGTGAAACTCCCAGTAGTTGACACTTTAAGGGTTATTTCTTTTGTTCAAATCACTATTAAAAAAATGTAAATCTATTTTATGCTTACCTTTGTTTTTGAAAGGATAGTAGAGATATATTAAAAAATTATTGTTGGTAAAAAAAAAAAAGTATACAAAAGTATACATTTTATCATTCAAATTTAATTTTATTCATAAATATGATCCAAATATCCAATAACTGACACTATCCCTATTTTGAAACACCAATAACTGACACAAAGTGAACTAGTGACTGATACTTTATTTTAAAAGATTAAAATGCTTAAAAAAATTATTCTTTATTATAAAAACAAAATGCATTAATATTTATTATAAAAAGTGGGATTTAGTAAGCTGTACTGTATTATTATTAATGCAGAGTATATAACAGTAATATTTATTACTGCATTATTAGTAATGGAGATATCCAATAACTGACATTTATGAACCAGTAACTGACATCTGGTGTCAGGCACTGCTAAAAAAACTTAATTTTTAATTGCGTTTACTACAAGATAAATTTAATTTATTATTATACATTTTTAAACAGTTCAAATAATATATTTCAACTTTTTTTTAATATAACCAATAACTAACACTTCTGTCAGAGACTGGTGAAATGAAATTCTAGGAACCAATAACTAGCGTCCCCCCTCCAATAAGCTAAATTAAATAACTATGAACCGAAAATCATGGCCCTAATATCATATACATCTTTAAACTAATTTCTACTAGTATAACGTTTAAAAAAAAAAGCTTAGGATGGTTGCATTACAAATAGATTAGAATAACACTTCCTTAATTCTAGAAATAAGATGGTTGCTTCAAAATGGCACTTCTTGTATTCTCAAAAGTTTCTTCCTCATTGAATATGTTCTTGGCCCTCTAGTGGTGAATAAATTGACTCCAAAATAAAAATGAGTGTCTCATTTACCACTAGATGACATTACTTTGCAGAATTTTACAATAAAAAGCTAATTTGAGATAGAGTTTTGCTCAATAACTGGGGGTTTCACCCTATATGAATGTAATCCTTCATATTATTAATCATTACTCAATGTATTAAAACTACATTCTATCAGCAGACTTATATTAATTTAAGTCATGCTTCTCTTACAGTGAAACCTGAAGCTTTTAGTGAACGTATAAACAAGGGAATGTCAGTGAGAGATGTTTAAAGCTATTTTTACTTACCCATCATACGTATAGGGTAAGTCTTGTAATCGTTTTAAAAATCGAAAAAAAAAATTTGATGGATTTACACGTTTCAGACACTGAAGATTCCGAAAAACATATTTGTAGAAAAAAAAAATTGCCGTTCGTCTATGTGTCTGTAAACGCTCTATCTCCCGAACAAATTAAGATAAAGACTTTAAATTTGGTATGTACTTAGTATGTAATAATGGGAAGAAGCCTTTTGAATTTCAGTATCTTCGATGATCCGGAACTCTTTTTTTCGGACTCTCGAACTATTCGTTCTGATAAAAGGTATATACAGATTTTCGAAATGGTTTATTTTAAGAAGTGACTATAAAAGACAATAAAAAACATAAATTTTGCATAAAGAATGAAGTCGGTCGGGTCATGAGTTGCCGAGATATTTGGAATCCTATTTTCACGCGCTTCGATTTTTCATGACCCTGTATTTCATCCAAATTTCAATTCAAATATATATTTCAATTGGAAATGAGACGCTTCATCCGGTGCAATAAACCGTTAGTTAATAGGATTATTAGTTTTGGAGTTACAAGGATGTTTCTTTTATGCAATTCAGTCATAGAGCATTTAAAGTTTAGGAGTTTAGGAGTTTAGGAGTTTAGGAGTTAGGGTTTTAGGTATCAAGCCCGATTTTATACGAATTGCAATGCATTTTATAAGTGGTTTACACATATTTTATTTTCATATTTTATACTATGCATATCCATGATGGGTAAGTATTACGGTGGTCCCCAACGGCTAGTTTGATAATAAATTCGGAAATAAAATTATTTTCTTTTAAATCAATTGCATTCAATTTGATTCCATGCCATAGACATTTAAAGTAGTTTATGAATCTTCTCAATACCGTCTAAAAAATTTTTTGGTGTTTGTTGAGTTTCTAAAAAGGAAGTTTCCAAAAGTTTCCAATTTAACTTCGTGAAAAACATACTAAACAATATTTTTCACACGTCTTCTATTAAAAATATTATGCATTGTGGACTGCTGTCTATGTTTATAGTATCAGGTGAAACACACTGAACGTGCTTCGCATATTTTCGTCACCTCTTCTTCTAAAAAAATATAGTTTTAACTCCAAACACTTATTTTAAATCCATTCTTGGGTTGTTTTCCTTTTTTGTCGAAATTTCATTTCAATTACAAGTAAAAGTATAACATAACTTTAAACTTAGTTCAACAAAATTCATTTAATAATAAAATAGAAATAAATTTATGAATATTTATTTGTTTCACAAACATTGCGTACATACCATGGTAGTTTGGAAAGGCCAGACACGTAGTCTGATATATATATATATATATATATATATATATATATATAACAAAATTTAAATTTCCGCCCTATCTTAAAAGTTTGCTATAAATTTTTCCTATCTAATATCATTTTTCTAACACTAGTTTATTTAATACGCGTGGGATAAGATATATTTTCACCAGTCTTTAAAATATTCCAATAACACATCCATTTTATCCTACTTTCCAATCACCTAAATGCATACAATATCATTTATTTTTCTCTTCAAAACCCTATTTAAAATAATTCACGTATTCTATTATTTTCATCTTTTCGAAATCAGTCTGTCCAGATTTCAAGGTCTTATCATTTTTATTCAATCAATTCGGCAATCAGCATTTCCCGAACATATCGGTTAATTCAGCCTTTATATTTCTTTTATTTTCAGAGATATGTAATTTTGATAAGTTTCATTAGAAAACTTAGGTATTATCTTTTAAAATTATATGCTATACTCTAAACTATGTAACTATAATAATTCTAAACCATGCTTATTATTATTTTTCTCAATTAATTCATGAAAAACCTCTTTTGTTTTTGTAAATCAATAATTGGGGGGGGGAAAGTGGTTACTGTCGACTAGAATTTTTTTCTGGCTACCAGATTTTATCAAATTTGTAAAGCCCTGGGTTTAACCCCTTAAGTAAAATTATACAACGTTATTTGCAATAAGTGTAAGTCTGTACCTTTAATTTTATCAAGAAAATGAAAAATCCTCGGCATATGCTTATAAAATAACTTTTCGAAGATATATGCAAAGTATTTATTTCTAGATAATAGTTTTTCTTAATATACCCTCGGCATATCACGCGTTCAGATATATTGCCTTTTTCTTTTCTTATCTCCAGACAGATGCGATATTACGAGGGATTACTGTAACAACTTTAGTAAGTAACCCTTTTAAAATAACTTATTTAACCTCATTTACAACAGAATATCTTATATGTGATAATAGAACAACATTATGGGATTGCAGTTATCTCCAAAGAGTTTCAAATTGCAAATAAATTCTAGCAAAGAATCAAGTCTTCGTATAAATTTAAAAGCTCTTATCGGTATTCTTGCAAAATTGATCGGCGAAGCGCTGCACACTTTATTTATCATGTTTTATAATATGAAATCAAAGTTCTGATAACTTATTTTCGCAAATGTTTATTCATTTTAAATTGGTTTTATTTTATTCCCTGATGGGTAAAACTTTCTTTATTGGGAAAAATGCTTAAAATATTATTGTAAATGAAATTTTTGAAAAATGACTATACTTTCAATTTTGTAGAATGAATTAGGTTAAAGAAAAGATTTAAAGTAAAGAGAAACAGTGTTTTCAGTTCTAATTGGTCCAAGAAAATAAAAAAAATTGCTCAGCAATTTTAAGTAACTCGCTTTGAATCCAAAATTTTTAAAATTTAATGGATTGATATATATATATATATATATATATATATATATATATATATTGTTCAGTTTTCTTTTTAAGATACGATATCGTGAAAGAAAAAAAATACTGCAAATGTTAATTTACATTATTGTAAACAAATATTTATTATGCGTCACGTGGCAATAGATTAAAAAAAAAAATCATGTCTGAAAATTATTTAAACAATCTAGAATTTCGAAATTATTTTCTCGGTATATAAACAAAATTTAATTAAGATAAATTCATTAATTAATTGATAATTAAGTTAGGTAAATATGAAAACATGGTTTCAAATTTTAAAAAAAGTTCTAAGGCATCATTCATGTGTTTATTATATATTTAAAATCAGTATAACAAAAATGAGGGAATACTATTTTAATTAAATTTGCACAAATAAGTAGTGAAATTTTAATTATTCAAAAATGTAATAATTAATGTAAATGAGAAATGCTGATTACTAAGTATTTTAATTCAAAGAAATACTCTTTTTTTTTTTTGTTAATGCATTGACTGTTTTGAGTTGATACTTTGCGTTGTTCTAATGCTAAAGATGAAACGGGATCCTGAAACGGGAATCGGAAACATACGCAAAGAATTTATTTGTAGATTAATATTTTCTTTAATACCCTGTCTATATCGCGCTTTTAAATATATCGCCTTTTTTTTTTCTTATCTCCAGACAGACGCGATATAACGAGGTATTACTGTAACAACTTTAGAAAGTAACTTTTTAAAATAACTTATTTAAACATAATGCGATAACTTACAACAAAATATCTTATATATGATAATAGAACAACATTATAGTACGCACTTATCTCCAAAATATTTCAAACTGCAAATAAATTCAAGCAAAGAATAAAGTCTTCGAGTAAATCTGAAAGTTCTTATCGGTATTCTTGCAAAATTGGTCGGCGAAGCTCTGCAGATTTTCCCTTTCATCTTTTATAATACGAAGTCAGAGTTCTGATAACTTTTTTTCGCAAATGTTTGTTCAATTTTAAATTGGCTTATTTTATTCACTGATGGGTAAACTTTTCTTTATATAAAACAAGTATTTAAATTCAAGCATAAATTATGAAACACTTTCCAACGCATCCAGAATACTTTAACAAAACTGCACCGTTTAATATGTTGAAAGATGGTGTAAACAATTCGTTTGAAAACCAATTTTAGCAATTATCATCAATAACCTTTCGCTTAGCCCTGTATGTGATCTATAGATTTGTATGTATACTACATAGTATGCTAAAATTTAATTCAGTTAGGAAACGCATAGTATAGTTGAAAATATCCCTTCAGCAGTTTCCATCCATAAACCGAAGTGTATTACAGATCTTTTGGGTTGCTCTGTATATGATCTATAGAATTATACACAGTAAGCAATATACAGGACAAGAGTAGCGTCCGGACAGTTCAAAACAAATCCAAAAGTTTTAAGGAAAGGGACCTTAGCCTTGAAATCAAACACATATGATGATGTGATAGGACATCAGTTCTGATTTTTGACCCGCTGAAGAACAAAGTAGAGGAGAATCCACACACTGACATCCGAAAACGGACGAAGGAACTAGAACACATATTTAGCGCGACATATACAAAGTTTTACAGAAGTTTAAACAAATTTTCAGTAATTTTCTATAATTGAAAAATAAAACTGAGAATTAACAAACCTTATATCAGTTGCACACATTGAATAACACCTTTTTATATTCAGTTATTGAACTTACAAACATTATTAGGTGCGTTCGTAATTATATAAATACGTAGCACCTATAGTCGTCGTTTGGTCCGTCCGTCTGTCCGTCCGTCTGTCTGTCTGTCCGTCCGTCTGTCTGTCTGTCCGCATATAACAACGCAAAAACTACCCAACCAAATGGTTTGCAATTTGAAATATATTATCTTTGCATAAATTTGTCGAGACATTTCAAATTTTATCAAAATCGAATCAAAACTTTAGGAGATATTAATAAAAATATTTATTAAGAAATTTGATTTTTTTTTAAATCGGTGCTTTTTTGTTATATGAGCTTCTGATGGATGTTAAATCGTCAAGCGACCGAGATACTTATTTTATGACAGAAATTAATCTGCAGACGATATAATTCATTTCACAGAATTAAAAATCATCAAGATCTGAATATTTATATAACTAGCTGATAGATATATATCTGAATATTTATATAACTAGTTAAGATATTTGTATGAACAGTGTCATAAAATATATACTTAACTAGCTGTTTAACCCGTTCTACGCACGGGATATCATGAATTTAATTCTAAAACGTGCGTACGAACGCACCTCGTTTGTAACGTTTGACGTACAATTTCCAACTTGTTTTGATTAAAATAGTCTTTAATCGTCGTCTGACGTTCCGATTTACTTTGAGACTTGCAAAGCATTATGTATGCAGTGAAGTTCCTGCAAAGTTTTATCTCTAGTATTGTGAGAAACATTCTCTTTTAATAAAAGTGCCTTTCGTAATCCGGACATTTTAGTAGTATGTTCAAAACATTCCGAAAAAAAAACACAAATCGCGCTCAAATGTGGTCTAAATTGCAACTAAATTGGAAAATGAAGCGAGGTTTACTTAATCTTAAACTTGTCTCGTGAGCAGACCAGCCACTGTTTATTCTTTTCGTCCCACCCCCTTCAGGTTCTACGAACTTTAAATAACCGTTGTAGCCGTCCACATATTACCTCAAATATTGCTAGCAGAAAAGGAGAAAAGAACAACGATGGGGGAGGGTTGAATTCTGAGAAATTGGTTACGGCATGAAAGAAACGACGGATATCCGAAGTTTTGCGTCGTATAAACGAAACATTACAGCATTAAAATACATAGGGATGAATAGGGACCGCCATGAAACGATGTATAAATGTAAAAGATCTACCAATGAGGAAAGTATAAATGGTGTTTTACTGTATTAACAATTTTCTACGGCGTACTTTTGGTATCTAGCTCTGACGACACAAAATTTTTCGGGCTCGGATTTCAAATCGTTCGAACTCCGAAAAAAGAACCCGAAGTCATCTATCTGTATTTGATACTTTGTAAAAACACAAAGTTCATGTTTATTTTGAATTCAATTGTTTTAGAGATATTAAATATAAATTAATAATAGAATTATTTATAAATAATCATATAAATTCTGTCTGTACTATCTTGAAGTTTGAATTAAAAAAGAATCTGCTTTATTTATTCCATAACGAAAAATATTTCCTTCGATACTTTGTATCATTCGAAGCGAATAAAAATAAACTTCTTTTGTCAATACACCAAAAACTACGAAACCTTTTCATCTTTCCGGACACCGTGTCGTCTTTTTCCTCTTTTTTGTCTCGGTGCTCCTTGTCTAATATTTTCCGACAGGTGTCGCACAGGGAAAGAAGAAAAACAAAGAGAAGACTATTCATTTCCATCATAGAAACTTTATTCTCTTCCGTATTCTTTCCATTGAAGTCACCGGCTTGGGAAAACAGTTTGGTTTACTTCAAGAATCCGTGACTCTTTAGCTAGTTAACTGGTTATCTTAAGAAAAAAACGGAGTTGATATAATTAAGATATTTTTGGCAGTCACTAACTTGAATAAATGAAATATCTAGAAATCGAAATATGTTCAGATGACAAATAAACTTTTTATTTATGAAAGAATTATTGGACTTGTTAGCTGGATTCTAAGGAAATGGATTTGATTAAATAAATTTTAATGATGGTCCATGACTCCTTAACAGGTTAATTGGTTATCTTAGAAAAAAAATGATTTATTTAAGAATTTTTATTGCAGTCATTGGCATGAATAAATGAAATATTGCAGAATCGAAATATGTTCAGATGATAAGTAAACATTTATCTGTGAAAGAATTATTGAATCTGTTAGCATGCTGGATATTGCGTTCTTTATGCATAAAGAAATGGATTTGATTAAATAAATTTTAATGACGGTCCATGACTCTTTAACAGGTTAATCGGTTATCTTAGATAAAACAGAGTTGATATACTTAAGATATTTTTCGCCGTCACTAACTTGAATAAATGAAATATCTAGAAATCGAAATATGTTCAGATGATAAATAAACTTTTTATTTGTTAAAGAATTATTGAGTCCGATGGTATACTGGTTTCTATTAACTAGATGTCTAAAGAAATAGATTTGATTAGATATATTTTAATGACGGTCATACTTCAATAGGACCGATCAAATGAAACATCGTTTTCAATAAATCAAAAAGTGTTCAGATAATCAGCAAATTTTGTATTAATTTTTAAAATGTTGGATTTGGATATTGGATTACTTGTATTCTGTTAACATGCACCCTAGAGTTCGCCTTAACCCTTTTCAGGAACAAAGTTATAAAGCATTATGTTTCTAAAAATTGTCGAAATGATTGAATGTCACCAGAATTTGCAAACAAGTTGATTTGAAAATAAATTAATGCATATCTTGCATGTACAAGTTAAAAGAGAATTTTCAAAAATTCTGGTACAAATTTGGCAATAGGGAACTAAAATTTAGTGGTGTACCACGGCCTTACAAAGGGTTAAAATGGTAATTTGTTTCGGAGAGTTATCACCATGATAATTATTTGAAGCCTGGACAAATGATATATCATTTTCAAGAAATTGAAATAAGTTCATATGATAAGCACACATCGAATCTAATGAAAGAACGGCGACAATTTAAAAATATACCAAAGAAGTCATAAAATTGAACCGGATAAATGAAAGATCGCGTTTAGGAAATTGAAAGGTATTTATATAACTAAATCTTGTATTTATGGAATAAATATTGGAAAAGTTCGTATGCTGCTCGGTGAAGCTTGTTAATTGAAAGTTATAAAAAAAAAATTGTTTAAAGGTTTTTTATAATAATTTATTTAACGTTCCAATGTCTGAAAAATCAATATTGCATTGAGAGCAGTAAACATTGTATTTTAATATATATATATATATATATACAGGTTGTTCCAAAATTCCACCAACAAATTAAGAGAGGTGATAGAAGGCATCAAGAGGATGAAAACTTACTATAGAACATGGGGTCGCAAACCACGTTTAGTGGGAGAAAATCGTAAAAAGAGTTATCAAGGGTGTGACGTCAAGAGGAACAAAAAGCGCCAATAATAAATAGAAAAAACATTTATTTGACGTAAAGAATGATTACAATGCATTACAGTTCAACGTCAGAAAGGAGACGACGAGACATTTTTATAGGAATATATTTTAACGCGTCTGACAATCCTTCGTCCGTCGGTGTCCGCTGTGCAGTGACCTTCGTGGCCGCAACTTCGACCAATTTCTATAAAAATATGTGTCGTCGTCTCCTTACTGACGTTGAACTGCAATGCATTGTAATCACGCTTTGTGTCATATAAATAATTTTTCTACTAATTATTAGCCCTTTTTCTTCCACTCGACGTCACACCCTTCCTAACTATTTTTGCGATTTTTTCGCACTAAACGCGGTTTGCGACCCCATGTTCTATAGTAAATTTTCATTCCCTTGATACCTTCTATCATCCCTCTTAATTTGTCGATCGAATTTTAGAGGATCGTTTAGTATTCTGGACTCTACAACACGAAGAAATGTTTTCTAAAAATCACTAGTTGTTAAGTAAATTTTCTATTTTATAGTAAAAGCAATGGTAACATTTAAAATAGATTTTATTTATGTAACTTACTTAAAATATTCCAAAACCTTTTGTAATGAATCTATTTCATTAATAATCATTGATAGAGAAAATATTATATTCCTCATTTATACGTATATATATATAATATATTTAACATATTCTTGAAATATTTTAGATGCACTATTAGTGGAAAACTTTTAGTAAAAAATGTGATTTAAGATTATTACGATTGGACAGCGTGTTGTAAATCAACGTCTGCTTTATGCTTAAGAAATTTTTTTTAATTTTTACTTTGTGATTGATTTCTGTAATATGTGTAATAATGATTAAAAATTATCCCTATATAAGAATCATTTTTAATATTTAAATTTAAATATTGTGTATTGATCTTTTTAACTGCAACATTCAAAATAAGAAGTTGATAAATATCTTATTTTAAAAAATTGAAATTTAAAAGTAATAATTTTATTTTAAAAATTACTATAGGCTCAAATAGTAAGTTCATTGTTTGAGGTATAAATTCTAGAAAATAGATTTCATTTAGGCTAGTTATTTGATAAAATATTCCAGAATCTTTTGTTGTATAGCTTTTAATTTATATTAACATTTATAGAAGAGTGCAAGATGAATATTTTTATACAGGTAACAATATTTCATGCATCAAAAATTATAGTCACGCTATGAGTAGCCAATATTTATGAAAAAAAACAATTTAATATGTATTTTCCAAACGATGTAATTTGAAAAAAAAATGAAAAATTCAATTTGAAAAAAAAAAATTAAATGATTTTTAAGAATCAATTCCTCTTAGAAATATTCTTCTGAAAAATAATTTCGTAAACGAGTATGAAAGTTTTTGCTTTGATTTTTTTGTTTTTTTTTTTGTCACGAAAATAATTAACACAAGTACATTTTATAACCCGCTATTAACAGCAGAATACGGATTTTTTTCACTGATCAAGTATATTTTTCATACTTCAGAAAATAGTATTTTCTTTAAATATCTAATTCCAAAGTTTGTAGCTGCTATTAAACAGCATGTTTAGGCATTGTCTTTGACATATTTGAGATAGTATTATGTATGAGAATCTAAAATTTTATTGTGTGATTAAGATTTTACGATATACAAAATGCGCCTAATCGTTATATCTGCTTGGAAATCATATTTTAATACTTTAATCAAAATGATAGCAATGCCATATAACAATAGAATTATTCATATTAGGCTAGTTGTTTGAGCGTTGAAATAATAAAAACAATAATAACAAATAGAATAATAAATTAGATGATTTTTATTCGAAAGAGAAAATAGTTGTTCCAAAATTACTTTTGGTCCAACAAAAAAATTTCTAATAAAAATTAAAAACATTTAAATAAACTGTGGATTAAAAATAAACGACAAAATTATTTGAAAAAAAAAATCTTTAAATATTATGACATTAAATGCGTCAGCATGTGGGATGGAAATTTTGAAATTGATGTGACAAAACTGTAAATATTTGAGTTCTAGAAAGGTGACATTTCAAAATCGAGTTTCTTTCAAATATTTTATAAATGACAGTGACGTTTACACTAACGGACAATGACTTTTTTCTTTTATCATTTCAAATTTATTATTTTTTTAGCAAACCTCTTGAAATAAAAAACAAGGGTTTCGTAATAGAAATTTAACCTGCAAACTTTTTTTTAACAAAAAAAAAAAAAAAAAAAAATTACAAGTTTGCTAAAAGGAATATAAAGAACACATCAATAACATGTCTTTGTTCAAAAACTGTTTTATGTAAGTTTTATTAAATGAAAGTATGAGCACATAGAGCTTCTGATCAACACCTTGATTGCAATCCTGGATAAATTACTTATTACAATACTATACTATACATTACTATAATAATATTACAATACTATTTATATTGCATACTATTATATATAATAGGTAAATATATAGTACAGTAGAGTCTCGATAATTCGAGTCTCGATTGTTCGAGTTTCCCGTAAATCCGAGTTAGTGAAAAAAAATCAGTTTAGCTTCCAAATAATGACGAACATATACGCAACACATGAAAGAATTATTTCGCACTACAAAATTCAAGTATCTGGTTTTTATTGTTGTTCGACGGGTCATATGTCAACTGCGCACTCCGAAGCCACTCTGTTAAAAAAAACGGGTGTATTCTTCCTATAAGTGCAGGGGATCCCGCCGGGTGAAATTGGAGAGAATCAGAGAATAGTTATTCAACGAGCTTCCGCCCCACTCACTCTTTATGTCTACTGCGAAAGTATCAGAACAGAAGTAAACTAGAAGCTTTTTCTACTAACAACTGTTCTGATTTATCCTTGGACAGAAAATCCTTAAAAAAGTCTGAGTATGAAAAAACTGGTGAGCCACTTTGTATGTGGATTACACAGCAAAGTATAAAATTATGCCCTCTTTCAGGTCCGATTCTTCAAGAAAAAGCTTTGCTGTTTCGAAAAGAATTTGAAGAAAGTGATGAAAACTTCACTGCTAGTGTAGGCTGGTTTGAAAAGTTGAAAAAATATATCGTATCCGGCAACTAGACATCTGTCGAGAGAAGCTATCTGAAGATTCTGAGGTCGTCGCCGTGCAATTTTGCAAGAAATTGCAGGAAGCCATGACAAATGAAAACCTTACGAACGACCAGCTTTATAATTTCCATGAAGCTGGCCTTAATTTCAAAATGCTACCATCTAAAACAGTCGCGTCAAGCTAAGAGAAAAGTACTCCGGGTCTCACATAAAAGCAAACATAGGTTAACACTTCTTGCTGCATCAAATGCTTTAGGAAATCACAAGATTAAACTTGTTGTTATCAGAAAAGCTGCAAAGCCAAAAAAGAGCATTTAAGCATGTCTCGATATCTTCACTGTCGGTTACTTATATAAAACAAAAAGTGCTTGGATGACTCAAGAAATATTATTTTTTTTTTTTTTTTACGATTTTGTGCCAGAAGTTATAGAGGAATGGATAAATAGTCACAAACAACTAGAATTTACGGATTCTGCCAGAATCAGACAGATTCCACACCACTAATGAGTCACAGCAAGGGGCTGTCTGCTGAGCTAGAATCCGCCATGCTATACATAGAGCAATAGACTGAGTCAACTCCAGCCGACAATATGCTGCTTTGACGATGGCGTGATATTACTGCACGGAAACGAGACAATGTGTCAAGAAAAAAACAATTAACCTGTTGCTATATGCAGTAATGTAATAATTTGTAAGTACATTTTTCATTTAAATATACACTGAAATTTAAAAATTGCTTTATCTTCATTTATTTATTAATTAAATTTTATGATTTCGATAATTCGAGTTTTCGATAGTTCGAGGTAAGCCCGGTCCCGTCCACCTCGAATTATCGAGACTCTACTGTATATATAATACATATTTACTACATATATATTACAATACTATAATAATATTATTTACTTTGAAACACTACAAGGAACTCAAAAGTTGTTTCATTTTAGTTTTATTGAACGGAAGCATGTGCACATAACTACTGATCAACATCTTGATTGAAATTCTAGATAAGTTACTTATTTTTTTATGTCATTCTCTAAACATTCGATATGATTAAATGTCTATTTTTATGGTGCAATACTGCAAGAATATGTTACTGTTTGTCACGACTACGTTCTTCTATCCTTCGGCGTTAGAAACGGCCTAAATTCTTGGAATACAAACACCCGTTATTTCAATGTGCAACAGATGATTCAAATGGTAAAACTTGTTGGTAGCTTATCGTTAAAGTTACGACCGTTAAAATGGACACTGGCCTGAAAAACATTAAGATGTAGACAAAATTAAGAATGCAAATTTCAGATTTACGAAATGTTCATATTTTAATGGTATCTGAATTCGTAACTCTGTTCGCAAGATTTTCAGTATATTTTAAGTTCAATTGAATCTTACAGTATATTTCGCTAAAAGGCATTGACTTTATTTTCTCAATTTTCATTATCATTTTGCATCTGTTTACTGACTTATGTTTCAAATCTTTTTGAACAAAATACTATCAAGAATTTCAAATATTTTATTTCATGTAGTCAAGATTACCGTGCAAAAAAAAGCTTTAAGTAAAATTTTAAGATATCGCACTAATTAAAGATAAAGATTCCAACGAGAGACTTACAAAACATTCTTGTACTATTAATATCGGAATTCGTTAATCCAATGGATTGTTCGCATTTCAGTATATTGTAAGTGCTATTTGGCCTTACAACACATCTCGCGACAATTCTGAAATCAACTTGGACGATCTCTTATGGAAAAAACCACCAAGGCGGTGTGAACATTTTTTCCATCATCTCTCTCGTGTCGAACATGGTCGTTACATAGGATAACAAGAGACACTGCATGCAAATGGCATAAACACTGTTCTCCAAAAACTCACTGGCCTTCAGAATCTCGATTACTGCAACAACACGTACAGCAACTGTTCACTCAACTACTCTTGCAACCCGGCCTATCTTCGAGCACCTACCTTTTAACAATAGGCCCTAACTCTGGTTGATCGCCCTTTTCTTCCTGGTGGACAACACAGCTACACTCTCTTCCATCTTGAGAAAAGGGACAGGCATTCCACCTCTACCCTGTATATGTTCCTGTTCCATCTCTCCCTCGCCGACCTGTTCATTGCGGTCTTCTGCATCTTGGCGAACACCCTGTGGAACCTCCCCGGATGCGGGCAACCTGTTATGCAAGAGTGTTAAGTGTACGCAGATGTTCAGCTTGTATTTGTCCACGTTTGTGTTGGTGCTGATCGGTTTTGATTGGTTGCCCGTTTTCAATTGAGTCGAGCACACACCAAGCACAGAGTCCGGGGGGGGGGGGCTTCGTGGGCGTGTGGGCCCTCAGTTCTGTCTTCAGTGTTCCACAAGTAAGTTGGAAAAACAAATAACAATATTCTCAATTTTTTTATTTTCCCCCGCTCAACAATGCAAATTAGTGTCGCATTCACAAACTTATATGTAGTGATGGAACAACTGCGCACCAAAAAGCCAATTGTCACCACTATATTTAAATAGTATTCTTCGCCTTATTTAATGACAAAATTTCTGAGATTTAATAAGAAGAATAATACTATTAAAATTTAGTGGTGACAATCTGCCCCCTTGCTGTGCAGCAGTTCCATCACTGCATCTGTCTTAATGTTTCCATAGTTGCCAAGTTTCCCAAAATTTTGGCTACCTCCATTTCTGTATAAAAATATCAGCTTTAAGTAATTGCTGGATTTTGAGCTTAAATAAAACGAACAATTCTACACGGAAATAATGATAATCAAACATTGGGAGCTATTCCATCACTGCATCTGTCTTAATGTTTCCATAGTTGCCATTTTTCCCGAATTTTGGCTACCACTATCTCCTTATAAAAATATCAGATTTAAATAATAGCTAAATCCTACGCTTAAATAAAACGAACTATATGGAATTAATGATAATCAAAAATCTGGAACTGTTCCATCACTGCATATGTTTTAATATTTTCATAGTTGCCAATTTTCCCGAATTTTGGCTACCACTATCTCCGTATAAAAATAATAACCGATTTCTGCTTTTAAATAAAGCAAACAATTCTAATTGGAAATAAGGATAGTCAAAAATCAGCAGACTTGGCAAGTATTCACTTTACATATTCCTATCCATTCTCCGTTTTCTCATACATTCCGTACATTTTTAATTACTGCTCGACTAACGTTCTGTCTTTCTCATACCCCAAAAATCAGCTTAATACGCCAATTATGGTGTCATTATCAAAAGTATTCGTAATTTTTATAGTAAATTACAATATATACTCATCATACATTGCTAATTACTGTACTTGTCTTCCCATTTCGTCTTTATTATATTTAAATTTATTTACTTCCCCCACATTACAAATATTATTTGCTTTGTCAATATTTTTTTCTTTTGATTCTGTTTTATCTTTATTCATAATTCATAATAGATGGCAGCACTAGCCTTATTATTTAACTTGTCTACAATTTCAGCTTTTACTTATAATTTTCTGTGATAGATGGCAGCACTACACAATTTATTTTTCCAGGGGGCATGGGCCCAGGGCCCCCGATTTTCCGGGGCCCCCAACTGCTACTGAAGGTTTTTAAATTATTGGCCAAAATCTGATGAAGTTTTAACAATTAAAAAACAAAATTAACATGGAAAAATTTGTTTATAATTTTTTTCATTTAAAAATAACTTTTTAAGGGCTACATCACTCCCGTGAAAACACATGCTCGCAAATGTTAGTCCGATGGAAGAAAATTTTAAAAATATCTCGTTTGCATTTCAATATTTTTAAAATATTTTTTTCCATTGGATATTTTAAGTCGATCTCTACAAAGGCCGTGTTTTATTTTTTCGATTTTGATTACAGGTTTTTAGCTCACAGGCTATCAAAGCCTGATAGCTTATGTGCCCGCCGGTTCTGTATGTATGTATGTATGTATGTACGTAACGCGATAATAACTCTTGATAGAACTAACCGTTTTACTTTAAATTTTGTTTATAGGTTCCTTGTGATAAGGCGCTTCCCTGATTAGTTTTGGAGGTTCATTGGTTAAGCATAAAGGGGGGAAACGGGGGGCTAACCCCCCATTATTTAGATAAATGGGTTTTTCATGCAGAATTATCCCATTTTCTTCAAATTTTGTATATAGGTTCATTTTGAAAATGTGCTTCTGTCAATAGTTTTGGGGGTTCATTGGTTTAGTATAAAGGGGGAAAGGGGAGGGATACCCCCCCCCTAATTTAGATAAATTTTCATGCAGAAATATCCGATTTTTTTCAAATTTTGTATATAGGTTCATTTTGATAATGTGCTTCTGTCAATAGTTTTGGGGGTTCATTGGTTAAGTATAAAGGGGGGAAAGGGGGGGTAACCCCCCCTAATTTAGATAAATGAGTTTTTCATGCAGAATTATCCGATTTTCTTCAAATTTTGTATATAGATTCATTGTGATAATGCGCTTCTCTGAATAGTTTTGGGGGTTCATTGGTTAAGTATAAAGGGGGAAAGGGAGGGCTAATCCCCCCTTAATTTAGATAAATGGGTTTTTTATGCAGAATTATCCCATTTTCTTTAAATTTTGTATATAGGTTCATTTTGATAATGTGCTTCTGTCAATAGTTTTGAGGGTTCATTGGTTAAGTATAAAGGGGGAAAGGGGGACCCCCCCCTTAATTTAGATAAATGTGTTTTTCAAGCAGAATTATCCGATTTTCTTCAAATTTTGTATATAGGTTCATTTTGATAATGTGCTTCTATCAACAGTTTTGGGGGTTCATTGGTTAAGTGGAAAGGGGGGTAATCCCCCTAATTTAGATTAAGGAGTTTTTCATGCAGAATTATCCGATTTTCTTCAAATTTTGTATATAGGTTCATTGTGATAATGTGCTTCTCTGAAAAGTTTTGGGGGTTCATTGGTTAAGTATAAAGGGGGAAAGGGGGGCTAATCCCCCCTTAATTTAGATAAATGAGTTTTTCATGCAGAATTATCCGATTTTCTTCAAATTTTGTATGTATATTCATTGTAATTAGAGACTTCCTTGATTAGTTTAAGGGGTTCATTAGTTAACTATGAGGGGGATAACGGGGGATGATCCCCCCCCCTTAATATATTGTTGTTTTCTTTATTTTTCGAGGGGCATATTTCAAATTCTTTGAAATAAGAATACAACATACAATGAGTGTGAATAGCCTGTGAGCTCAATGCCCTCAGTTTAACTGGGCAGTTTTCTTTTTATTTTTTATTATGATACTTTCACTCGGGTCACGAAAAATTGAAGAGTGTAGAAAATAGGATTCCAAATATCTCGGCAACTCATGATCCGATCGACTTCTTTCTTTATGTAAAATTTATGTTTTTTATTGTCTTTTATAGTCACTCCTTAAAATAAACAATTTCTAAAATTTTATGTACCTTTTATCAGACCGAATACTTCGAGAATCCGAAAAAAATAGTTCCGGATAATCAAGGTTGCTGAAATTCAATAAGCTTCTTCCCATTATTACATACTAAGTACATACCCAGTTTCAAGTCTCCATCTCAATTTGTGCAGGAGATAGAGCGTTTACAGACACACACACAGATACACAGACAGACGGACGACAATTTTTTTTTTTTTTTTCAAAAAATATGTTTTTCGGAATCTCCAGTGTCTGAAACGTGTAAATCCGTCATTTTTTTCTATTTTCAAAACGATTACAAGAATTACCCTATGCTACGTATGATGGGTAAGTACTAAGCGAATTCGTCAACAGCATAATGCTTTCAAACAATGGAGTGATTTTACAATGTTTTTCCAAACGGCTGGCTTTTCATAGCCTCCAACCGAAAGGAAGAATAGGGTCCATTTGTAACTTCAAAACTTGAAAAATTTCTTTTTGTTTTTCTTCCCACGCGGATTTGTTAAGAACAATTTACGATCTCCCCAAACATCAAACTTTCAAAGTCTTTGTTTCCAAAATTTATGTGTCCGGTCGATTTATTTTTCCTTTTATTTCTCGTTATTCCGCCTTTAATCCGTATATTCATCATATCCCGGTAATTCGTAGATTTTAATAACAAAAGCTCTCTTTGAAATCGAATTTATATGCTCAAAACGTATTTCAGTTTTTATTTCAGAAAACTGGATGTATGAAATCCCCTATAGGGATTTTTGTACAAACAAAGAGCTCGATTATGAATTGCGGCTATACAGTGCCGATTTAGTATATTAAAAAGATTTTTACGTCGAGGGAATTGTCGTTTTCAAAGTTAAATCCCAAATGAAAGGTGCATAACCGTCGTAAATTATGGAGTTCCGTGTAAATAGATTAATGTTTAAAGTACATTAGTTCGGTTAGTAACTTAAATGTTAGTATTAGATTTTCTAATTTTAAAAATAATTTATTTTTAGCTCACGGGCTATCAAAGACTGAGAGCTAATGTACCCGCCGCTTATGTATGTACGTACGTGTGTATGCATGTATGTACGTATGTACGTATGTACGTAACGCGATAACTCTTGATAAAAATAACCGTTTTGCTTCATATTTTGTTTATAGGTTCATTGTGATAAGGCGCTTCCCTAATTAGGTTTGGTGGTTCATTGGTTAAGTATAAAGGGGGAAAACAGGGGGTAACCCCCCTTATTTTAAATAAATGGGTTTTTCATGCAGAATTATCCAATTTTCTTCAAATTTTGTATGTAGATTCATTGTGGTAAGGCGCTTTCGTAATTAGTTTTGGGGGTTCATTGGTCAAGTATAAAGGAGATAACGGAGGGCTAATCATCTTCCCCCCCGTAATTTAGATAAATGGGTTTTTCATGCAGAATTATCAGATTTGATTCAAATTTTGTATATCGGTTCATTGTGGTAAGGTGCTTCCCGGATTAGTTTTGGGATTCATTGGTTAAGTATAAAGGGGATACGGGGGACTAATCCCTCCTTAATTTAGATAAATGGGTTTTTCATGCAGAATTATCCTATTTTCTTCAAATTTTGTATATATGTTCATTGAAATAAGGCGCTTCCCTGATTAGTTTTGGGGGTTCATTGGTTAATTACAAAGGGGGGAGCCGGGCATGATCCCCTTAATATATTGTCGATTTCTTTATTTTTCGAGGGGGTTATTTCAGATTCTTTGAAATAAGAGTTTAATATACAATTAGTGTTAATAGCTTGTGAACTCAATGTCCTCAGTTTAACTGGGTATTGAGGCTCAGTTTAATTGGGCTTTCTTTTAGGTAGATTTCGTAAGAAATACTACCTCTCACTACATTCTCACCTAAGTTGGAAATTTTGAAAATTTTTTGCAGATCTACGCCGATCATGACTCCCAGAACCCAAAAACACCCCCAGTTCAAAACTTTATCTATCTATCTATCTATCTATCTATCTATCTATGTCACTTTTTTCTGACCACGATAACTGGAAAAATTCTGCATAAATCTCTTCCAAACTGATACAGGGAGGGTCATAATCAAGCATCATAGATCAAGGGTCATAAAATCTCGGTCAAGTTCGTTAATGGGCAAAATCGAACTAAGGGGGGGGGGGAAATGAGGGGGCTTTTTGTGAAAACAGAAAACCCCTCATAATTTCTTTATTATTATACGTATCGAATCCGTTTAAAGTTATTATTACTTCTAGGAAAAGGGCCGAAAATTTATGTATGACGGATTTTTGATATAATTAAAAATGGCCCCAAGGGGGGAAAAAAGGGGGGGGTTTGGAAGAAAAAATATCATAGCTTCGTCAATTCACAAGATATCAAATTCGCGTAAATTTATTATTAATCCTCTTAGTATTATCTAAAACTTTTATATTGACATGTTTTTTATAGGACCAACCGTTATAGCGAAAAAAATTAAAAACAAAAACAATCCCTGCCGGCTCCGCCTGCAAACAAGTTATTTTTCGAAGTAGGCGGGTCCAACTCCCGCATCTTTTCGAAACTGATACATAAAATCAAGGGGCATAAAATCTCGGTCAAGTTCGTTAATGGGCAAAATCGAACCAGGGGGGGGGGGGGATTGGGGGGGGGACTTTTTGTGAAAACAGAAAAAAACCCATAATTTCTTAATTACGATACGTATCGAATCCGTTTGAAGTTATTATTACTTCTAGGAGAAGGGCCGAAAATTTATGTATGACAGATTTTTGATATAATTAAAAATTGTCTTAAAGGGGGTGGAAGGGGGGTTTTAGAAGAAAAAAATTCATAACTTCGTCAAATCCCAAGATTTCAAATCCGCTTAAATTTATTATAAGTCCTCTTAACATTATCTAAAACTTTTATACTGACATGTTTTTATAGGACCAACTCTTATAGCAAAAAAAAAAAAAAAAAAAAAAAAAAAATGCTTGCTGGCTCCGCCTGCAAACAAGTTTGGTTTCGAAGTATGCGATTCCAACTGCAGCATCATCGCAAAAAGGTCATTTCTTCCGCAATTCCCGACAAACAGGTGCCCCACGGTCTGCGTCTTTCGAAATCTACCTGTGCCTGTAGGCCGAGCCGCCAGGGACTTTTTTATTTAATATTTTGTGGTTGCAAATGCACTCGTTTCTAATTTTGGTGCAACTATTTTACTCAATTAAGGGGCTCTGCCAGCAACGAGCTACGCTCGCCAACCCCCGTTCTTACACAGCAAACTCTAAAAACAGGCTAATTTGATTAAGTCTTAAAAAGATTACGGAAAATTGAATTAAAATTAAACGACCAGTGGCGATCTACTGTAATCGGGTTTCTATTCATTTCCCTTTGACTGAAGGATTTTAAGTCGAATCAACTACTGTCGAAATGGCTAACAACTGTTTTCGTGATTTATTAAATAAGATCAATTAAACATTTGAAAATCAACTGATGCAAAATGGCTAAGTAAATAATGTTGATGCATAGGGGAATTTTATAACGATGCTATAAGAAAATTGGGTACTTCTCCATTATCTCGTCGACCACTTTCCCTAAAAGAAAAAAATTGGCACCAAAATACATGGTTTAATGTCAAAAGTGCGTTCCCGTGGCGACGTTACCATGTTTTTTTTTTTTTTTTTTTTTTTTTTTAGATTATGGTAACATTTGTTTTTTGGACGTTAGAGCTTGCGAATAGTTTGGCGATAGTTTTTTTTTTTTTTAATGGAACGTTGTCAACAGTATAATGGAGAAGTACCGAAAATTGTTTTCAGTAAGATGTTTTAAATGTATCGCTTCTGATATAACGTAATTTTCACAAAATTTTTTTCCTATTATTAAACGTAAAAAATATATTTTTTAATTGAAAAGAAATATTATTATTTACGCTGTTTTAAAATTTGCAGTAATAGGTAAAATATGTTGGTAGTATTTTGTATATAGGTAAATAAATGAATCCCTTGTGTAAATATCTTTTAAAATTGAAACTCTTTGGAAAAGTTGTTATTTGAGCATTTTAAATATGGCGTAAGTTTCCCCATTCAATGCTTTGAACGCGTAATAATTTAATTATTATTTTATTTTCAAGTTTTATTTCTCTTTTTAATATTCACGCACAATGACGTAATATTCTCCATTTCTGTTTTTAACACGTCATCATTTAATTATTATTTTAATGTTTTATTTCTGTTTTTAATAGTCACATGTTTTAACATTTTTTGATTGTAAGGGAATATTATTAAGTGCGCTATTTTACAAATTGACAACAACTTAAATATTTTTTTTTTCTAAATACGAAATAAATCTCAATTAAAATGATGGAAAGTTAAATAAAAGGTTGAAAAAAATCCTCAAAAAATTACTCAAATTAAAAAAATAATTGCACTCTGCACACCGCAAGTTTGTCAAGTATATCCTTTCAAAATTTTGTTAAATTCCTATTGCATAGTTTTCGTTTCTATAAAAGTTTTTTAAGGGAATTATTTTGACCAAATATAATATTGAAAATAATTCTTCGATCTAAAAACTGTCTGCTTCAGCGTGTTTATCGAACATTTCTCTATAAATCTACCAATTTTCATATTTTCATATGCAATACTTTTCCGAATATTTTATCAGAAAAATCTCAAGGCATAAAAACTTCATTGACAGCGGCGGCTGCGGCGGTGGCGTTGGTATTTTTTTTTTTTTTTTTTTTAAATATAATAGAAACATTTATCAGAGTTTTTCCGTTGTAATCTATGCTTTAACCTCTTGGGACCTGAAGTTAAAATAACACTACCAATACACATTCTTTGCTTTTTCACAAACAAAATAACACTGCAGATGACATAAAGAAACCCTTTTCGGAAATTGATACTTTAGGGGACTGGTAATTTAGGTTCACAGAAGTATGGATCTAAAATTACTAGCCACCTTTTTTATCGTCGATTTTTATCGATTTAAATATCGATTTAATTATCAGTAACCTAAATTCAAGCAATAACAAACTGAAACAAGTGAATTATCTACAAATCCTCACATTGTTATATTGTAAAGGATTTAAGTAAAAAAATTATGAAAATTTCTTACTTTCTTGGAAACACTGTATTGAAGGAATTTTGCAAACTCAGATGAAAATAACATTTATTTTAGGAAGAAATAATCATCAGTGCTGCCATTTATTTGGTTTTGTTCCAAAGCAAAAACAAGTTGGAAATTGTACTTCAAACGCGACAAACGAGGAGCGTTCATACTATAACTAGTTTTATAAATATTCACATCTGGGTGCAATAGCTGTTGCACTCTTATGTTGCACTCTGCATGAATACAAAATTTGTTTTATGTACAGATTTCATATTATAGATATTAATGTTATTTTATGAAATTAAGTTGCAATACACTTTTAGTACAAACAATTAATCACAATTCTGTTATATCAAAATTACACTATGCGCCATTATCCAATACAAGGAAATGTAAAAAAAAAAAAAAAAAAAAAAATCACCGTTATTATTTCACTGAAAAAATGAATTATATTCTCTGTTATGGTTATTTCCGTAATAAAATAAGTACATTTTAAGTTGGCAACATTTTATCTTTTGTTGACATTGACTGAAATTTCCAATGCGAAAATTAAACCTAGCTTTGAAAGTTTCAGAACTCGAAATCAATGTTTAGACTCTTTTTCTATCTAATATCTATTTCTCCGGAAACATCTATCCAGAAAACTGTCGATGGATTATATGATGGCTATAATTAAACAATTTTAGTACACAAATTCAGTTTTTAAATTCAGTAATACGGAAATAATAGGACTTCATCTTAAATAGGACGTCATCACCATGACAACCTAGAATCATGACCTATCATGGGATATCATTGAATTAATTACGCATGATAGGATTTAATAGAATGAAGAAAATTTTTATACTCTATTTTTAAGTTTTGATTTGATTTTCATAAAATTTGAAATGACTCAACAAAATTCTGCAAAGATTGCATATATTAAATTTAGTTTTTGCTCTGTTATATGTGGACAGACGGACGGACCAGACGGCGTCTATGCGTATTTATATAATTTCGAACGCACCTAAAAACGTTCAGCTATATAGAAGTAAAGTGAAAATGTAAAAAAAAATCAAACAGTTTAGTCTTTATGGGTAAAAGAATAGAGATTCACATTTGTGTAGCTCAGGTCTAAAGAGGCTATGCTTAAAATACTCGTATATTTATTTAATGGTTATTCTTAAATGCTTTTGAAGTTTCTAGCCCTATTAGATGAGTCTGCGTCGGCTCTGTTTTCTCTTCTAACATTTTTTGATGAATGTGTTTTTATTTATACTTAAAATATATTTATTTAATGGTTATTCTTAAAGGTTTTTGAAGTTTGTAGCTCATAAGAGGGGTCTGCTTCGCTTTCTGTGTTTCTATAACAAGCGTTATTCTTCATTTTATTCAATACTCTGGAGACAGAAGATAGACACGCTCTTTTGCGGGTTTTTTCTATTGTAGATTCACGATCGTTTTTATTTTGAAATGGATGTTGTCTAATAGATTTATAAAGCATGTAAATAACAACGGAAATATTTTCTGTACAAACGGAAATACTATAATAGACAGTGTTATTACTAACCTAGAAATTGATAAAGTAAATATATATTTAGTAATATTGATGGATTAAAACGAATTGAAGGACAGCAAATGCTTGAATTGGAAATTTTCATTTTTTTTTTTTTTTTTTTTTTTTTAAACCAATGCTATAAAAGTAATTTTTTTTTACAAAATTCCGGTACACATCTTGATTAAAATTAGGTGAGATAAAAATACTCCTACCACTCTTTAAAAAGTTTAATTTCTATTTAGCTGTGTTCAAGCATCGGCTCTAGAGTGTTTTCTCTTCGCACATTTTTTGATGAATCTGTTTTTATTTATACTTGAAATATATTTATTTAATGGTTATTCTTAAAGGTTTTTGAAGTTTGTAGCTCATAAGAGGGGTCTGCTTCGCTTTCTGTGTTTCTATAACAAGCGTTATTCTTCATTTTATTCAATACTCTGGAGACAGAAGATAGACACGCTCTTTTGCGGGGTTTTTCTATTGTAGATTCACGATCGTTTTTATTTTGAAATGGATGTTGTCTAATAGATTTATAAAGCATGTAAATAACAACGGAAATATTTTCTGTACAAACGGAAATACTACAATAGACAGTGTTATTACTAACCTAGAAATTGATAAAGTAAATATATATTTAGTAATATTGATGGATTAAAACGAATTGAAGGACAGCAAATGCTTGAATTGGAAATTTTCATTTTTTTTTTTTTTTTTTTTTTTAAACCAATGCTATAAAAGTAATTTTTTTTTTACAAAATTCCGGTACACATCTTGATTAAAATTAGGTGAGATAAAAATACTCCTACCACTCTTTAAAAAGTTTAATTTCTATTTAGCTGTGTTCAAGCATCGGCTCTAGAGTGTTTTCTCTTCGCACATTTTTTGATGAATCTGTTTTTATTTATACTTAAAATATATTTATTTAATGGTTATTCTTAAAGGTTTTTGAAGTTTGTAGCTCATAAGAGAGGTCTGCTTCGCTTTCTGTGTTTCTATAACAAGCGTTATTCTTCATTTTATTCAATACTCTGGAGACAGAAGATAGACACGCTCTTTTGCGGGTTTTTTCTATTGTAGATTCACGATCGTTTTTATTTTGAAATGGATGTTGTCTAATAGATTTATAAAGCATGTAAATAACAACGGAAATATTTTCTGTACAAACGGAAATACTATAATAGACAGTGTTATTACTAACCTAGAAATTGATAAAGTAAATATATATTTAGTAATATTGATGGATTAAAACGAATTGAAGGACAGCAAATGCTTGAATTGGAAATTTTCATTTTTTTTTTTTTTTTTTTTTTTTAAACCAATGCTATAAAAGTAATTTTTTTTTTACAAAATTCCGGTACACATCTTGATTAAAATTAGGTGAGATAAAAATACTCCTACCACTCTTTAAAAAGTTTAATTTCTATTTAGCTGTGTTCAAGCATCGGCTCTAGAGTGTTTTCTCTTCGCACATTTTTTGATGAATCTGTTTTTATTTATACTTAAAATATATTTATTTAATGGTTATTCTTAAAGGTTTTTGAAGTTTGTAGCTCATAAGAGGGGTCTGCTTCGCTTTCTGTGTTTCTATAACAAGCGTTATTCTTCATTTTATTCAATACTCTGGAGACAGAAGATAGACACGCTCTTTTGCGGGTTTTTTCTATTGTAGATTCACGATCGTTTTTATTTTGAAATGGATGTTGTCTAATAGATTTATAAAGCATGTAAATAACAACGGAAATATTTTCTGTACAAACGGAAATACTATAATAGACAGTGTTATTACTAACCTAGAAATTGATAAAGTAAATATATATTTAGTAATATTGATGGATTAAAACGAATTGAAGGACAGCAAATGCTTGAATTGGAAATTTTCATTTTTTTTTTTTTTTTTTTTTTTTTTTAACCAATGCTATAAAAGTAATTTTTTTTTTACAAAATTCCGGTACACATCTTGATTAAAATTAGGTGAGATAAAAATACTCCTACCACTCTTTAAAAAGTTTAATTTCTATTTAGCTGTGTTCAAGCATCGGCTCTAGAGTGTTTTCTCTTCGCACATTTTTTGATGAATCTGTTTTTATTTATACTTAAAATATATTTATTTAATGGTTATTCTTAAAGGTTTTTGAAGTTTGTAGCTCATAAGAGGGGTCTGCTTCGCTTTCTGTGTTTCTATAACAAGCGTTATTCTTCATTTTATTCAATACTCTGGAGACAGAAGATAGACACGCTCTTTTGCGGGTTTTTTCTATTGTAGATTCACGATCGTTTTTATTTTGAAATGGATGTTGTCTAATAGATTTATAAAGCATGTAAATAACAACGGAAATATTTTCTGTACAAACGGAAATACTATAATAGACAGTGTTATTACTAACCTAGAAATTGATAAAGTAAATATATATTTAGTAATATTGATGGATTAAAACGAATTGAAGGACAGCAAATGCTTGAATTGGAAATTTTCATTTTTTTTTTTTTTTTTTTTTTTTTTAAACCAATGCTATAAAAGTAATTTTTTTTTCAAAATTCCGGTACACATCTTGATTAAAATTAGGTGAGATAAAAATACTCCTACCACTCTTTAAAAAGTTTAATTTCCATTTAGCTGTGTTCAAGCATCGGCTCTAGAGTGTTTTCTCTTCGCACATTTTTTGATGAATCTGTTTTTATTTATACTTAAAATATATTTATTTAATGGTTATTCTTAAAGGTTTTTGAAGTTTGTAGCTCATAAGAGGGGTCTGCTTCGCTTTCTGTGTTTCTATAACAAGCGTTATTCTTCATTTTATTCAATACTCTGGAGACAGAAGATAGACACGCTCTTTTGCGGGTTTTTTCTATTGTAGATTCACGATCGTTTTTATTTTGAAATGGATGTTGTCTGATAGATTTATAAAGCATGTAAATAACAACGGAAATATTTTCTGTACAAACGGAAATACTATAATAGACAGTGTTATTACTAACCTAGAAATTGATAAAGTAAATATATATTTAGTAATATTGATGGATTAAAACGAATTGAAGGACAGCAAATGCTTGAATTGGAAATTTTCATTTTTTTTTTTTTTTTTTTTTTTTTTTAACCAATGCTATAAAAGTAATTTTTTTTTACAAAATTCCGGTACACATCTTGATTAAAATTAGGTGAGATAAAAATACTCCTACCACTCTTTAAAAAGTTTAATTTCTATTTAGCTGTGTTCAAGCATCGGCTCTAGAGTGTTTTCTCTTCGCACATTTTTTGATGAACGTGTTTTTATTTATACTTAAAATACATTTCTTTAATGGCTATTCTTAAATGATTTTGAAGTTTCTAGCTCATAAGGTGGGTCTGCTTCGCTTTCTACATTTCTATAACAAGTGTTTTTCATTTTATTCAATACTCTGGAGGAAGAAGATATATTTCACCCACGTTCTTTTGTGGTTTTCATCGGAAAATCGATCGTTTTTATTCTGAAATGGATATAGCGTCTATTAGATTTATAAAGCATATAAAATGAATTAATAACAGCGGAAATATTTTCTGTGCAAATCGAAATATTGCAATAGACAGTGTTATTACATCCCTAGAAATTGATAAAGTAAATATATATTTAGAAATATTGATGGATTAAAACTAACTGAAGGAAAACAGATGCTTGAATTGGAAATTTTCATTTTATAAAATTCCATATCAACAGTTTATGTCACGATATATAAACTTACATTTTTAATGATAATGGAATTCACAGCCATTTTTTTTTTACCAAAGTTATAAAAGTGAATTTTTTTCAAAAAAAGCCCGGTACCTATCTTGATTAAAATTAAGTGGGATAAAAAATATTCCACCACTCTTCAAAAAGTTAAATTTCTATTTTGTTTTCTAACTGTTCAAGCATCGGCTCTGGGGTGTCTACAAATGATGCATGCATAAAACTATTTTTGACCAAAATAGAATAATAACAGACTTACCACTAACTTAAAACCAAAATATGCACAGAAGCTTTGTTTTAGCATGTATACTATGAAGAAACGCACATGTAGTTGAATTTTTTAAGCTGTAGCTTATATAGTTTGCAAGTTACACTACGCGCAAACTCAAAAATTACTAATCTTAGAAAACGCATCTTAAAGTTTTAGTATCCACTTACAGGATTCATGTATCGCCGCCGTCTATAAATGGCCATTTATAATTCAAAAAATAATGTAGCGTTTTGAATGCGGTTTTTTTTTTTTATATATTGTTAAAATATTTTTAAAGATTCAAAATAAAGCAAAAAAAAAAAAAAAAAATTGATCTTTTGAAAATTTAAAGGTCATGTGCCCCTTAAAAAATAAAATGCTGTAAAAAATCTGTAACCCTATCTTCTTTTCCTTGTAGTTCAACAAAACCTGTGTGTTTCCCGCTCGGCCATCGACGACGCCCGGCGGAAGTTCTAACGAAAAGCAAGTCGCTCCTGATTACCGTGGTCATCGTCTGCGCCTTCCTCGTCTGATGTACAACTCCTATAATAGAGGCTGACGCATCCTCTCAGATTTGGCACCTGAATTGGAGCTCAGTCGAAAAAACCAAGCTAATCAGAACCTGTTCTATTATAGGAGTCTTAAACAACCCCAGCTCCAGCTGCGGTAGATTGATGCTGAACTGGGTACCAATAATCCGAAACAAAATGGATATGCGTCAGTTCTTATTATAGGAATCTTAGTCTGCTGGACCTAGAATTCCTGTAATAGAGGCTGACGCATCCTCGCAGAGTTGGCACCCGAAAAGCAGCCCAGTCGAAAAACCAAGCTAATCAGATCCGGTTCAGCCAATCAGAACCGAGTCTTAGGCAACCCCAACTCCGGCTGCGGTCGACTGATTCTGAACTGGGTACCAATTATCCGAAACAAAATGGATATGCGTCAGCTCCTATTATAGGAATCTTAGCTGGACCCCTTACTACGTCATCATGTTCATCTTCATGTTTCTCGACCCCAGCGATCAGATGAGCCGGGTCCTGCAAGAGGCTGTCTTCTTCTTCTGTTGTTCACCGGCAGTCATCAACCCTCTCACCTACGGAGCCTTCCACCTCCACAGGCAGCCCCGCTCCAGGTCCAGGTCCCCTAAACTAGCTCAGAACAGCTCCTTCACTACCAGGGTGGATTCAATGAAGAGCTAAGCTAAAAGGTACAGAGCGGAAAGCCTGAGCTTGCATTTCATCAATAGTGAACTGACGAATTACGCTGCAAACTTGTACAGGCACAGCAGTGTACCACATTGCGAACCCAATAACAGGATAATACTTCATTAGAATTTTATCCCTTCGAAGGAAAAAATAATGTGAGACAAGTAACTTCTTATATTTGAGATGAGAAACTTAAATACGTCTGCTGGACACCTTACTACGTCACCATGGTCATCTTCATGTTCCTCGACCTCAGCGAGCAGATGAGCCGGGTCCTGCAAGAGGCCGTCTTCTTCTTCGGCAGTTCAACGGCAGCCATCAACCCTCTCATCTACGGAACCTTCCACCTCCACAGGCACCCCCGCTCCAGGTCCAGGTCCGCTACACTAGCTCACAACAGCACTTCCACTACCAGGGTGGACAATTATTCAAGGAAGAGTCAAGCTAAAAGGTGCAGAGGGGAAAGCCTGAGCCTGCATCTCATCAATAGTGAACTGACGAATGACGCGGTAAACTTGTACAGGCACAGCAGTGTACCACATTGTGAACCCAATAACAGGATAATATTTCATTAGAATTCTGTCCCTACGAAGGTAAAAATAATGTGAGACAAATTACTTCTTATATTTGAGATGACAAACTTAAATTTATTTTGTCGAAAGTCTCTATATTGGTATTTTGCGACACATCATATATATTATTTCTCCTGTCAACATCCCTTTTTCTAAGAAAATACGAAACGCAGAACCACGAATGAGATAGCATATGAAAGGATTTCGAACAGGCTTCTGACATAGCACACTTAACATTTCTCTAGACATATTTTTCGATTAAAATTGGCTGATAATTAAAAATTAAATCGGCATTGATTTCATGAAAGAAATGAAAGGTTTTCTTCAAATTACTGTTGCCACAAACATAAAATACCACATTATACGATGTTCAGCATTGATTATAAAAAACCCCGCATGTGTTTATTTTATATTTATGATTAAAACGCGAAGTTGAAATTGAAACATTTAGATTTATATTTCTATGTCCCATGTTTTTTCCGAAGCGGATGACGTCATCCTCTATGCAGTTAAAATACGATTGTTAATTTTTGTTTTTCTCGCGCTTGCCTTTTACAATCTTGGATCCGTTTTTACTCCAACTTTGATGAAATAAATTAGATGATATTTTGACTTGACTAAAAAACATACATGTTGTTTTCAGATATTTTTATCCTCACTTTTTCTTTAGAAGTTTAAACTTGCATCTAATAAGTATTACATATTAATAAAAAATATTAGATTGTAGTGCGAAATCTTCGCACGGGCCCGCTGGTTTTGAAATAAATCTGGATACATTTCGTCATCACGGTAGCTCCAAGTCCAGGTCCACCTCTGTCGCTCACATCAGTAGTTTCACTATCAGGATGGACGACCATCTGTACTAACAACCATCTATTTCCAGGAAGAGACAATTTAAGAGATGCAGACGACAGAACTTGCACGTCGACGACGGCGATGCAGCTAACTTGTACAAAATTAGGTACAGCAGTCTGCCGCTTTTTGAGCCTAATGACAGGCTAATACACCACTAGAAATTTTATCAATTCGAAGGGAAACTAGTAGATGGGGGCCACCGTAATACTTACCCATCGTGGATATACATAATATAAAATTTGAAAATTAAACATGTGTACAACTATTTATAAAATGCATTGCAATTCCAATAAAATCCTGGCTTGATGACGTCCTAAACTTTAAAGGCTCTATTACTGAATGGCGTTAATAAACATCCTTATAACTTCAAAAATGATAATCCTATTAACTAACGGTTTAATGCGTCGGATGAAGCGTCTCATTTCCAATTAAAATATATCTTTGAATTGAAATTTGAATGAAATACAGGTTTACGAAAAATCGAAGCGCGTGGAAAATAAGATTACAAATATCTCGGCAACTCATGATCCGATCGACTTCATTTCTTGATGCAAAATTTGTTTTTTTTTTATTGTATTTTTTAGTCACTCCTTAAAATAAACAATTTCGAAAATTTTTATATACCTTTTATCAGAACGAATATTTCGAGAATCTGAAAAAAATAGTTCTGGATCATCGATGTGACTGAAATCCAATAAGCTTCTTCCCATTATTACATACTAAGTACATACCAAGTTTCAAGTCTCCATCTCAATTTGTGCAGGAGATACAGCGTTTACAGACGGACGGCAAATTTTTTTTTTCTAAAAATATGTTTTTCGTAATCTCCAGTGTCTGAAACGTGTAAATCCGTCAAAAAAATTTTTCGATTTTCAAAACGATTACAAGACTTACCCTATACTACGTATGATGGGTAAGTAAAAAGGATAACTGATAGGTCTGATATGATAACTGACGGTGTGATAACTGTTTTTCTATGTTTAACAAACATCTGTTTTATAGGCGTGAATTTGTGTTTATTGTATCAGTAATTTTCGTATTTATACATCTGGGCTATAAATAAATCCCCAAACCCAATTTTAAAAGGAAAAATATTTCTTGGCGTTTGACATACTTTCGGATAAAAATATAATTTGGTACGAGGTCTCAACGCTTGTAATCTATATTAATAAAAGAAAATTTGTGTCTGTGTATGTGATTTTGTCTATTTGTTTATTGGCGATGGATAGGCAAATCTATCGCACATAGAGGTTTGCAAATTTGGTTTCGGATAGACGAAGACAGGCCCAAGTTTACCTGTGGGCCTGTAGCTCATATTTTGGATTTTTTTAATTCGATTTTTTTGTTATTTTATCTTAAACAGTATCACGTATTTCTCTATTTTTCAAAGTTTGACTCAGATTTTGATCCCCTCATTAAAGTAATCCAAATTCAATCTTTTATATACTAAATTTTGTCCTCTCTTAAATAAAATTTATTCTGAATTCGTACAGTGATTTTTGAATTTTTCGTGATATTTTTAAAGTCCTCATTCCGCCGGAAATGAAAAGTTTTTCGAGGAAAAGAGTACAGATTTTCAAAATTACTACACTACATATAATATGTAAGACTACGGGTCGCCAAGCAGTTTTCACATACTGTACCTGAATTGCAGTCCTTTGGATATACAGGGTGCGTCAGGAAAATGTATAAACACTTTGAATGATTATAACTCCAGTTTTTATTGACATATAATTAATATTTAAATTGCAAAAGAATCTACATAAAATGTATAACCTTTTCTCCTAGCGCAGATGGTCAACATTATTATTGTTGTGGTCAATACAATGCTTACAACGGTGGGCTATTAATTCCCCAGCTTCAACAAACATTTCATTTGGTGTTGTGGCGCATTCTTGTTCCATTGCGGTTCCGAAATGTTGTCTACGAACATCCATTCGTTTCAAACTTATCTTTTATTCGATGAATTGTAAGTCGCATGGGTCGATCTGTCTGAAACATCCCTGCGATATTGTTTTTGTACTTCTCCTACATTTTCATACTTACAACAGTATTTTAAAATAAAGTTTCCTTTTTCGAAAGTTAATCTTGGTTCACTGATTATTTCCAATGAATTACACTTTGAAAAGAATGAAAAATTAGAACGTTATGGCCCATTAAACAGCGTACGTACACATTTTTTGGATCACCCTGTATTATGAGTAGTGATATCTTTTTATACGGCATTCTCAGTGTGCACTTCTATATCACTTATTTTTTTAACTGACGTTTTAAATTCGTGACGGGAGTTGTTTTTTATAAGATTTGTTATATTTAACTTGATGTATCTAAATCAATTATTCAATTTTTTAGATTGCCTTCAGGAGTTTTAGTTTTGAAGGAAAATTATAAAAATAGGAAAATTTGTTTTCTACCAGTTTGTAAAAAGTATTGTCGATTTGTAAAGTTGTATTAAAACGTATTCATAAAACATCCATTTTTCTTTTAAAACTTATTAATTTACACAAATATTTTTGTAAATATCAAAGTTAAACTTGTATTTATTTTATTTTCTGTAGTCAAAAATAATAATTTTTAAAAAAATGTATGCGAAAAAAGTTTTTTTTTTCTCAGAAAATTTTAAAATTTTAAAAATAACAAAAAAAATTATTTTTGAATTCTTAAAAACTCAAGTTAAAATCATGACAAACATATGAAATTTTTATTTTTTTTAAATTAAAATGTAAAAATTAAATATCCGTTTTGATTTCTGGTCTGGGCATTTTTTTACTCTGTCGGTTGTACGCTTCGTAGCAAATGAAAATTCACACCTTTTATTGTTTTCATTAATTTCGAGCGTAATTCCTGAAAAATTAATTATGTATATATATATTTTTTTTTAAATGTACATTCGAAGATAAATATAGAAATAAATATAAATTTCAAGGAAAAAATAATATTTATAAATAAATAAAAGGAAAGTTTTGCATCCGTAACTACCTTAGAACAAAAGTATTTTATTTCTAAAACAAGTGTCGAAAGACAACTTTTAAAAGTTTGATTTATGGTTAGTTTATTTACAATTTTAAATTAATCAGAAATCAAGCATTGAATATAATAAAAAGAATTTCTGATTGTTTTAATAATAATAATAATAATTACAAATAAATTAACTATGAATCTAAATATTAAAAAGCGCCATTTGACACCAGTAGAAATGATGTTCAATATACTCAGAGAAATAATTAAAATTGAGAAGAAGGCTTCAAAGAGGAAATTTTAATTACTTTTTCAGAAAACTGTCTCTCTATTTTTAAGTGCAAATGTTTATTATTGTGAGACGCCCTTCGCGACATTATCCTGCGGATAAGAATTAAAAGATAAAGGCGAAATATTTATGGCCGGGCACTTAAAAGCTATAAACGAAAGGCAGAAAATAGAATGATGAATTACTTGGACGAACACCTTTACGTGTAGAGTGGGGTGTCATTTTTATTGTGCGATATTTTTAAATTTTCTTAAAATAAAACAATATGTGCAACTCTTTACGTTTTCTCCTTAATTCTTTATGTTCAAAATGGTGAGTTAATGAAAATTTCACCTTTCAAATATTCTTGACTATTTTTTGCGACTACCTGTTGCTTCTTGACTAGATTTGTACGATCATGAAATGTATTTTCAAAAGATTTAATCTATTAAAATTAATACATTCTAAAATAATTTAAAAAAATCAAATTAAATCAAATTAAATTAATATATTTCTTGTAAATGCTGAAAGGTGTAAATTAACAACATAATAAATACACAGTAAAATTAATTTTATTAGGTTGTTTGACATGTTTCGGCCTACTCCGAGCCATTTTCAAAAACAAATGAGACTATTCCATCATTGCACGGTCTTGGAAGTTATTATTTGAAATGTTATTATTAAATTATCATGTACTTTTTAAAAATTACACACGTTATCTTTTATTTTTAAAAAGTACATGAAAATTACATGATAGCATTTTAAATAATAACTACAAAGACCGTGCATGCCATTGTGGAATATTCTCATTTGTTTTTGAAAATGGCTTAGAGTAAGCCGAAACATGTCAAACAACCTAATAAAAGTTATTTTGCTATATTTGTATATTATGTTGTTAATTTACACCTTTTAGCATTTAAAAGAAATATATTATTACAAGGTGTTATAAGTTATTATATTGTCAAATTAAATTAAATTAAAAAATAAGTAAAATTCACACTTATTAGAACTCCAGTTTTGTGGAATATTTCGATGTGAATGTTGCTAAAGATTTTCTTTCTAAAATCCTGTAAGAAACATAATCATGGATTCATAATTAAAAGTAATATAAAAGTCTTGAACATAATTCAATAAATACAAAACAGAAAAAGGTTGCGAATAATTCAAAATCTAACCTTTTAAAAATGTCTTTTGCTTTGAGAGCACATTTTAATTTATTTTAATTAGAAAATTTAAAGCTTCGGCCTTCGTTTGTGGTTATTATATATTTTGTAGATTAGGAAAGATTCTTTAGTAAAGAAAAGCTTTTATTTATTTTCAAATAAATTTGTTCATAAATCCTGGTGTTATTCAATCATTTCAACATTTTAGTACTTTGGCCCTGTACGAAGTACTGTATCGAAGTACTTTGTGCCTGAAAAGGTTAAGGAATCATAAATCTAAAGAACATTATATATGGTAACAATCATCTACGAAGAATTATTGTTACTATATTTTCGAATCCTCAACTAAAACTGTTGACTTAGAACTCATAGTTTAACACAATTACATACGCGTTGCACGTGCGTATTAACGTTATGCGCAACCATATAATACACATGATAGTGTATCACTATCATGTGCAAATTGATAGTGTATAACTTTAATACACTTGTTTTAAAGTGATTTGAAAGCCGTATTTTATAGATTGAATTAATAATATGACATTTCATTTTGGAAAAAATGTTTTAAAAAGTCATTAAAATTTGAAAAAAAAAAAAAGTTTATAATGTACGATTGGGTAGGAACCTAAATTTAAATTTCCCCAAAGTCCAAAATGTTGCATTCAGACACTGTAAACCGGAACATAAAAATAAAAAATAAATATATTACATCGAATTAAAACTTTTCCTTAAGACGGATCGATGAAACATTATTAGCAAAAGTTGTCTACTTTTATCGTTAACCGATAGCTAATTCCTGAACCGTTATTTTTAGAGGTATTGCTCCAATTGCAAAAAATGTTTCAAATGTTGGTCTTCATCACATCAAAAGCTATTTATGTCAAAAGAGTTATTTATCTAAAAGTTACGAAATGTATTTATTTATGTATTACTTACTCATCATACGTAGTATATAGAGTAAATCTTGTGTTCGTTTTAAAAATCGAAAAAAAACAAAATTGACGGATTTACACGTTTCAGACACTGGAGATTCCGAAAAACATATTTTTAGAAAGAAAAAAATAACCGTCCGTCTGTCTGTGTGTCTATAAACGCTCTATCTACCGAACAAAGTGGGATAGAGACTTGAAATTCGGTATGTACTTAGTATGTAATAATGAGAAGAAGCCTATTGAATTTCAGTAACCTCGATGATCCGAAACTATTTTTTTCGAACTCTCGAAATATTCGTTCTGATAATAGATATATAAAATTTTTCGAGATTGCTTTATATTAAGGAGTGACTATAAAAGATAATAATAAAACGTGAATTTTGCATAAAGAATGAAGTCGATCAGGTAATGAGTTGCCGAGATATTTATAATCCTATTTTCCACACCCTTCGATTTTTCATGACCCTGTATTTCATTCAAATTTCAATTCAAAGATGTATTTTAATTGGAAATGAGACGCTTCATCCGACTCAGTAAACTGTTAGTTAATAGGATTATCATTTTTGGAGTTATAAGGATGTTTCTCTTACGCAATTCAGTAATAAAGCATTTAAAGTTTATGACGTCATCAAGCCAGGATTTTATTGGAATTGCAATGCATTTTATAAATAGTTTAGACATGTTTTATTTTCACGTTTTATATAATGCATATCCATGATGGGTAAGTATTACGATGGCGCCCAACGACTACTTTATTTATTTATTTTTTTTTATTATTTTATTTATTTATTTATTTATTTATTTGTACTTTACTTCAATTCTAGAAGTTATATTTAGAAAAATTTTCTCTTTGCTGTAACAAATAAAACAATATAAATCCCATTGTTTCAGACAAAAAAAAACATCGAGTTTTCATATTTTGAATTTTATCGGTATTCGGCGTTTTCTGGCACTAAAACCAAGTTATTATTTTTTATGCCAGAAATTTTTATGCATGGGAATTCATTTTAGCGTACTTATCACCAATAACTCGAGCCCTTAATTAATAGAAGAATAACATGTGAAAATCAGTATTTCCTAATTGATTTCTTTATCTTATTTTATAGAAGATTTGATGATTTTGTTTTCGATTAAATAAAACGGTTAACTATTATGAAATAGTGGTATCCAACCTGTTTTTTCTCTCTATTTTGGGGGTTAACTTATTACACGTATACATACGATAACACATTTTTTGTTTCCATTGAATTCTCATTCGTATAAATATCTAAATTCTTTTCTTTCTTTTACACATTCCAAAAAAAATATTTTGATCCAATAACGTTTAATCGCTTTCATAAGTGCTTAGTGCATAAACATTTTGAAAATTTTAAAGACCCTTGCAAACAAATTGCTGAGTAAAGGTAAACATCCATTCGTTTATGCTTATGTTTAAATAACATGTTTTATCTCTTACATTAGCCTCTGTTCTTTCTGAAATACATTCAATATTTATGCACAAAAATATATTCACTTTAGAAACTTATTTTTTTATTATTGTTTACTAGAATAAACTTCCATCTGTTAAAGATTTCAGTCATGGAAAAGGTTATTTATAATTTAACTATAAACCTTCTGATGTAGTTCTTTGTTTATTTAACAACTTTTATTTCTTGAATAATAACCAGTGAAATTTTTATCATGTTTTTTCTAAGCGTAAACCGACAGAGTTAAAAATGTCCCAAGCCGGGAATCGAACCCGGGTCCTCAGAACAGCGATCTGAGGCTCTACCATTGAGCTACAAAGAACGATTTCCCATCTCGGCATCTCTCACTCTTATATATGTCTGACAGGCTGCAACCACAGCGCAAGATGGAAATGTCATCATGAGCACGCAAATTTCTGCGGCAAACATGATACGACATACAAAGCCCAGCATACGACAGCACATAGTTAATTAATTCAATTTCAGCAGTAATACGGCTGTAATCCTTGAATAATATCCACAGAATTTTTTATCCTGATTTTTGTAAGCGTAACATTTCTAAGTGTAAACGCTCTAAGCATAAACTAAGCGTTTATTAACTATGTGTTGTCGTATGCTGGGCTTTGTATGTCGTCTCATGTTTACTGCAGAAATTTGCGTGCGCATGATGACATTTCCATCTTGTGCTGCGGTTGCAGCCTGTTCGACATATATAAGAATGAGAGATGCCGAGTTGGGATATCGTTCCTTGTATCTCAGTGGTAGAGCCTCAGAGCACTATTCTGAAGACCCGGGTTCGATTCCCGGCTTGAGACATTTTTCACTCTGTCAGTTTACGTTTAGAAAAAGCAGGATAAAAAATTCACTGGTTAATGTTCAAGGATTACAGGCGTATTACTGCTGAAATTGAATTAAAAATTAACTTTTATTGCTTTCTCAAAAACATGAAATCTAAATGAGGAAGCATTTCTTGGAAATTTTGTTTGTTTGATTCCTTCCAAAATAAATCGAAAACAAATTTCGCATTAAAACCAATTTATAAAATTATGCATTTATCCTGAAAAGATCTTTTAGACTCATGTGAGTCTTTTAAAACTTGTGTTTCCGCTGAATTTATATTTATTTTAATCGCACAATATGATTTTTGTGTGTTTAAGCTTAAAACCTTCAACGAAATACTTGACTTGCGTTTTATATTTTATCCTGTATTGACTGCCAGATTTTTGTTTGTAAATGTATATCTCTAAATATAATTTCAATAGAAGTTTCTTTCTGACAAAAAGAACCCTGTCAGCGTCATATCTATGCATTGTATAAGTCACAAGTTTAGATTAGGAAAAGAAACCTGTTTTATACAGATTTTACTTACGAGCTAGTGTGGTTATGATTAATAAAAACTGTATTTTTAAAGTATCTTCATGCTGAATACTCTATACTTACATACGTTATCTACACAAATACATTTATTTGTATACTAGTTGACCCGCCCAGCGTTGCTCGAGCTCATGTAATAAACTTAAATTTCTCAAAAAACAAAACTCTGGCCACGGTCAAAGATGGCTTCGGCACCGTATACCGGGCATGATCGTACTCTCAGGAAAATCTTTTATTTTCCCCTTCCACCGCCAGGAAAGCATTCTGTTCTAAACAAACCTCTTATCAAACGAACCTCTGGGACACGTCCCCGCTGCCTACGGCGCTGTATAGTAGACGTGCTACAAAATTGAGTTGGTTTGGAGAAGATGGGAACATTATTAGCCGAATTATTGAAATAAGGCATAGTTAGAGAAAAAACATTGAAGGAGGAGCCGGAGGAGAGGGATGTTCAAGTGCTCTTCAGCAAATGACTAATTAGGAGGACCACTATGCATCTTTAAAAATTCGTTCGTTTGGTTAAGCTAGGAACTTAATTACACATTTGGCTTAGACTATTATTCGGAAATATTGTTAACTGCTTTCTAGAAATACACCTTGAAGCTATGAATGCTGATTTTTACGATAATTAAGTAAAAAAAGAACTGGTTTGGAGAAGTTCGGAACATTATTAGCTGAGATTTAAAAAAGCAGTATTCTCTATATAAAACACCAATTAAACGCTACGGGTGAAGATAAAAATGTTAAAATTGTTAAATGTAATTAGTTCTGTTGAAATCAGAGCAGTAGATTTAGATTTATTAATACGGGGGATCAATTAAGGTAAAAGCTGCCGCCAGGTGGCGCGCGGTCAAGTAAAATCAATGCGATATTTACTAAAGGTCTTTGCCCTTACCCCTCTCCATCCCCGCAAATATAACAAATAATCTGTTAAATAAAGGTTCCTGTATTAATAATCTCTATCATAATAATATATGGCTATATGCCATATCAAAAAAACCCTTAAACTCAGCTAATTATCATGAAGAAAAACGTGCCTAGAAAAGTTTTCCAAACAGGTGGCGTCTGTGTAATTTATCGTGTGTAGGTGGCGCTACATTAGCATGGCTGTACGCCGGTAACTGCACTCCATATTAACACTATTTCGTTAGAAGTCCTTATCTTTGCATCGCTATTCTGGTTTATTTAATTACTTCCGTGAAGACACAACCAACCAACCCAAGAAAAAAATCGTATTTCTGATGAGAGTTCTTTGTGGATTTTAATTGATATTTCAGTAAATAATTAAAATATTAAAATTCTGAGTGCCAGATGCATCAGGCGAGGACTTGGACTACATAAATCTAAATTTTCAGGTTTCTAGGTACGCTAGATTTCTAGATTCCTAGCCATCGTCGACAGACACATACACAGACAGAGCGAAACTTTCTTTTATTAGTATATATATGCTTAAGTAACACATCCTACATAGGGTGGATGCACCAGTAATTGACTGTACACCAGTAATTGACCAGTGAAATTTAAAAACTGCAGAAAACAGGAATTAATAAGTACACATTCTAACTTTGGTCGTTAGAGAACATATCTAAAATCCAAAGAAATGTTTAAGTTATAATTGCAGGTTGCTTTTCTAGTTTCATTAATTTATGGATTATTATGTTATAAAATGTTTTCTGACTTTTGTATCTCCCAGTATACGTGTCTTTTATCAGCAGTTTTAAATATGAACATTCATATTTTGATTTTTAGATAGAAAAAGAAGTGGATCAGTTACTTCTGCAATCTCATTTTCTAACTAATAGTGTAAATAATTTAAATTCTAGAAATGAAAATGAGAAAATGTTTCCGGAATATGAATCCTCATACTTTAAACCCTTGCCTATGACACCCGAACTCAATTCGGGCTACGCAAATGCGCCAATTTTGGAATGCCCGACCTGAGTTCGGGCAAGAGGAAATGGATGTTTCAATTAACGTTTTCCAATTAATGTGTTCCAATTAATATATTCAATTAACGTTTTTTAATTAACGTGTTTCAATTAACGTTTTAACATTTTTTAGCTCACAGGCTATCAAAGTCTGAGAGCTAATGTGCCCGCCGGTTCTGTATGTACAACATACGTATATATGTATGTAAGTATGTACGTGTGTACGTAACGCGATAACTCTTGATAGAAATAACCGTTTTGCTACAAATTTTGTTTATAGGTTCCTTGTGATAAGGCGCTTCCTTGATTAGTTTTGGGGGTTCTTTGGTTAAGTATAAAGGAGGGGAACGGAGGGGAACGCCCCCTTAATTTTGGTAAATGGATTTTTCGTGCAGAATTATCCGATTTTCTTCAAATTTTGTATCTAGGTCCATTGTGATAAGACGCTTACCTGATTCGTTTTGCCTAGGACTTTATTCGTTCGTAGGTTCATTAGTTAAGTATAAAATGGGAAAGGGGGGGGGGGGGCTAATACGCACCATAATTTAGATAAATGGGTTTTCATGCAGAATTATACGATTTTCCTCAAATTTTGTATATAGGTTCATAATGATAAGGCGCTTCCCTGATTACTTTTTGCAGTTCATTTTTAAATAGTATAAAGGGGGTAACGGGAGGAGGGGGGCTAATCCTCCCTCCTTAATTTTGATAAATGGGTTTTTCATGCAGAATTATCCGATTTTCTTCAAATTTTCTATATAGGTTCATTGTGATAAGCCGCTTCCCTGATTAGTTTTGGGGTCTCATTGGTGAAGTATAAGGGGATCCCCCTTAATTTAGATAATTGGGTTTTTCATGCAGAATTATCCGATTTGCTTCAAATTTCGTTAATTATAAGGGGGAACAAAGGATGACCCCCCACCCTTATTATATTGTCGATTTCTTTATTTTTATAGAAGATTATTTCAAATTCTTTGAAATAAGAGTACAATATACAATTAGTGTGAATAGCCTGTGAGCTCAATGACCTCAGTTTAACTGAGCAGTTTTCTTTTTAACACTTCCCAACCTAGTTGAAAGGTGTTTATGACTTCGGTTTGTCTGCCGTATGGCCGTCTGCTGTCTGTCCGTGCTCTAACTCCCGTAAATAGGATCGGATTGCCCTGTAATTTTTATATGTTATTGTCGTTATCTATAGCATGTTCCCTATTTCAACTGAAGTGTGTAGCACTCATAGTTATTTTACAGGGACACTCAAAAAATTCCGTTACATTACGGTCTATCGGGAAAAATCATTTGCGGTTTATTTTAATGATGTTACACAATTTCAAACACATTGTAATTGATATATATCACTAAGGTGCATTACGAGAAGTTTAATATGGAATATGCTGTGCATAGCACTTATAGTTACTTTACAGGGACAGTCAAAAGAAATCCGTTACATTACATCTATAGAGAAAAATCGTTTGCGGTTTAATTAAATAATGTTTCACTATTTTAAACGCATTGAAATTTATGTATATCACTAAGGTGCATTACAAGAGGCTTACTACAGAATATATTGTGTATAGCAGTCATCGTTCATTTAGAGGGACACACAAAAGAATTCTCTACTGTCTGTTAAAAATAATTCCTGGAAGTGCGTTTTAAGTTGCTGAACGCGATTTTAAATTTAACTCACTTTTTGTCTATTACTTGGTGTGTATAAATTCTCTAGATCCTATACAGGGCAGCACAAAAGTTCGCGATTTAATTTCCGTTTTTTGACAGAAACTCCAGAAGGAGAATGTTAAACTGTGCTACGCGTTTCCTAACTAAACTAAAATTTAGCATCCTATGTAGTATATATAGAAATCTATAGATCCTATACAGGGCTGAATAAAAGTATTCGGATAAATTTCCGAATATTGTATATGTTGAAAATTCCTGAAATTACGTTTTTAAATATGTTATGCGTTTTCCAAATTGTTTACTTAGATGTTATCTTTCAGCTTTTTAAACGGTAATAATTTGTAAAATTATTTTGGAAGCGTTGGAAAGTGTTACATAATCTATGCTTGACGCATGATTTTTCGTTCTTGTTTTATTTCAAATATTTTCCACAGTCAATGGGTTAATTAGTATATGGGGAAGACTGCAGAAAAATGTGCCAATAATTTTATTAGAAAAAATAAAATAACTTGAAGAAATTTCCACAAAATGGTCAATTACTGACACACTCGCCCTAAATAGTATATTGCTAAAGAACTTGTAAAGTGAAGACTTGTAAAGTGAAGACTTTCGCAAGCTAATGTTAAACCAATGGCAGCGTCCTTTTCAAATTTCTAGTTCAAATTTCAGTATTTTTAAATGCTTGTTTTTGCATAGAATATCTGAAGTCAATATCTAAGTAGATTACTCATTGATGGCGCTGCTATAAAAATTGCATTGATATATCACAGTTAATATTCGATCATTAAATATCGTATCATTTCACTAATTATTATTATTATTATTATTTTGTGCTATAATTGTTTTAATTTCAAAATTCCTTTCATTATTATCATTATCATTATTATTAAAATTGGATATTGTTTTTATAAAATAATAATTTATATGTGTATATGAATTATTTTTAAATTTGTAAAAATAGTTTATTTTATTAACTTTGAATGTAACGATTATATGCAATGTGCTTTTCAAACGGTTAACGTGGTTTTTGATAGCTAAAATGTTGCTAGTTCGGTAGGTTTTACTGCAATTTTTTTTTGTCTAGCAATTCCTTATTAAATACATTTTTGTATTTAATAATGCTCCCTATCCATTGATTTTTGCACATATCATGTTCAGTTACTCAATATTTGTCCATTTTTATTCAATTTTCAAATTTGACTCTGTAATTGATCGGGCAATTTGAGTTAATAAATTTGGTTCATGGCTATTAACTCAAACAGAAAGCAATTACATTTTACTTATATTAGTGGAATATTGATATTGCACTTGAAAAGGTGTTCCACTACATAAGTTTCCAATTGCTTCGTGTAATAATCTTCATTTTCTGCACATTGGATTTTTTCTCTACATATCTTTAAGTATTTTTTCCCACTTATTTTAATTTTGAGAATCTTAAATTTTTGGATATATTTATGTATTGTATTGTAATTATCGGTTTATCTATTGTCGATTATTTATGTGGTTTAATGGTTATTATTTACAAAAGTTTTATTATATATACATAATATATATATATATATACTCTCTTAAAACGAAAGAGCCAAAATAACTCAAGTTGAGCCGAAATCCACTCATCTCATGATTTGAAAGTCAGCTTCTCATGAAGAGTTGAAACAACTTGAGTGAACGAGTTGTTTTTAAGCAACTCATGATTGAGTTATCTCTATTTTACTCATACTTGAGTGAAATCAAATCAATGAAGGTTAAATCCAGTAGCACTTGAGTGATTTATAACTAACTCATACCTGAGGAGGGGAAGGAGAATTAAAATTCATGGTAAAATGTAATAATTCATTGTAAAATAATAAATTTCATGAACAGGTAGATTATTATTTTAGAAAAAAAGAAGTAATTTGCATATTGAATATATACATATTTATGTTTACATATATGTATATATTCAACAATTAAGTGAAAAGTATCTTTTTTTTTTTGTTGTTGTTGTTGTTTCTGAGCTGCTTGAAATATATACCCCCCCCCCTCCCGACCCAAAAAGAGAATTTTAAAAGGAATATTTGAAAAGATAAGAATTTCTGCTGATTTAAATATTTTAATCTTTTTTTTTTATTTTGTTATAATGATTATGTTTTCTATGCAATATTATTCGATACATTGCATGATATTTTTCAGTTTATATCAATATTATCATTAAATATGTTTTAATCCTAATACTATTTAGGAATATTCACACCGTGAATATCCGGGAATGTAGATATTTACCTTATTTTTAACAACATACGATAAAAAATATGGGATTTATACAGTTTCATAAATCAAGTATATTTTAAAATATTAGAATTCAGACTGAGAATAAAATAAGAAATATAATTTGTTTACTTTAAAACAATATTTTTAAAGTCAGACAAGTCAATTTTCAATTTATAGTATTATAAAAGTTAGAGTTCTGAAACACCGCTAAAAATATATACTATCAGGGCTCGATCCAGACAAAATTTTGGACCTATTTAGGGCCCCATCACAAAAATCAATTTAATAAAATGGTCCCTTCACAAAAATCAATTTGATAAAATGTGGCCTCTTCACAAAATTCCTTTTACTAAAATTGATCCTTTCACAAAATTCTATTCCATAAAAACTTATTATTTATTATTTTATGATGTTTTAAAATATGTAATTTGTAAACAAACAAGTTCAAAAAAGAGAAAAACTTCAGCAGAAGGATTTTAAAAACTTTTTGTTTATAAATGCTTGGTTCGAATTTGATTAGCTGGATTTCAACTTTCGTTACAAAATGTTATTTTTCACAAAAATATAATAAATTTCACAAAAATAACCTTTACTTTTCACAAAATGGGCCCCAAGATAAAAAACTTGCATCGACCCCTGACTATATAAACAAACGTACCGCCAAGATATTTTCTTTAAAAGTTTAAATTGCTACTAAATGCTATTTATATAAATCATATTTATTGAAACAACATTTAAAAAAAACATAAAGGAGAGGCAAAGGATTTATTTCATTATATTTTAGAGTATTTTTTAATATTTATCCTTCCAACTTAAAAGATCTCTAAATGTTCGCTCGTATAAATAGTCCTAAATGTTAGGGTTAAGACATATTTAATAAAAATATTGATATAAACTGAAAAATATCACGCCATATATAAAATAACAATTAATATAAAACAGAATCATTATAAAAAACATAAATAGAGTATTTAAATCAGCAGAAATTCTTACCTTTTCAAGTATTCTTTCTTTAAAATTTTAACAACGTGGTGTTAGCCGCGTACTACACACCACACGTCTGTCGTCTGCTCAGCGGATATGGGGACAGTGAGGTCACGTCAACTGCGTCAGCTTACTGGATTTCCGCTCGCCAATGAGTGCTTTTTTATCGAGATGAGTTGTTTAGTATTCGCCCTTCTGGAGTGCATTAGGAAAATAAAAATTCAAATCATGATGAGTGAAACATTTAAAAATCAACTCATTCACGATCCAATAAATTAGAGCTCTTTTCTGAGAAGCAAAATCCACTCTTTCGTTTTAAGAGAGTATATATATGTATATAACCATTAATGAAACATTACCGAAACACCTACCGAAACGTGAAATTATGATTTAGTAAGTAACAATTTATTGACAACGAAATTGTAACCCCAACACAATGAATATAGATATGAAATACTTATTGAAAAGAAGAAGAAATTAAATTAAAAATTGAATGAAAGAAATTGAATGAATGAAATTTGTGGAATTTATACAGAACTATCAAGTCCCAAATGCATAAATAACACAAATAAAATGAGTGGTTTCATCATCATATTAGCCATAAAATTGCTAAAGAATATGATTTTGGGACGACCATTCATAAACATATAATTAAACCTGTGAAAAAATCTTAAAGTTCAAAAAATAAATACAATATTAATACAATATTAAAATGGATAGAAACCTTACCCATAATTATGAGAAAAGAACATGATATTAGATCTTTAAGTACTAAAAACAATGAGATGAAGATGGGTGTTGGTGCACAACATTAACCAGATATATATATATAGTATCTTTAAAATAAAAAATAAGAAAAACTCAGTGCTTGACATAATAAAAATGGCCGAATCTCTTATTTAAAGATAGCATGTAATATTTTTTTTTACATCAATTGTTATAGTAATACATATAGTTATCGAAAACATCTTAATATTATACATCCTTAATAATACATCCAACCCACCTACCAGTAAATCTCAATACATTAAAAATCATAAAAATATTAAAGACAGATGATGTCAAATATATTTATGCACATATATATTGCCTGCTCGGTCATGACATTTTTATTTATTTATTTATTTGCGAATCATTATATATGATATAAATTTACCTTCAACATATAAACTCTTTGGAAAACAAAAGCAAAAATTCATTTAATTTCATCCGTCTCTGGAACATGGATAGTCTTCGATTAAATAACTGCATTAAGAGCGTCTGACAAAAGTTTCTGTTCTGAAAAGTGATTACGAGATTTTCGTTGCCAATGATTTTATAAAAATGGATGCTAAAATGTCGGCTTAGCTCTGAGAACAAAGGCAGGAGAACGGCTTAACGTGTTCTGGAATTTTCTGAAAGCTTATGTCTTCTGTTTACCGCGATATAATATATCTCGTGTCATAGATGTCAAACCACAAATCAATTCCTTTTCAAAGAGATATTTTGTAAGTGAATAAAGGTAAATAGAAATGTATTTTCTGATGCTAATATTACTAAATAGGAATTTTCTAATCCGAAATGGGCAAAGTACTTTCGTCGGTGAAAAGGAAGCTGAAATAATAATAATACACTCAAACCTCGTTAGTAAGTCACCTGGATAAAACGTCACTCCGCGTATAACGTTATGTTTCAGAAATCCCGACCATTCTCTTATTACTTTTCACATATTGTACCTCGCTTATTGTATCGCTTTTTTTTTTTTTTCAATCACTCCACTTAACACGTTCACTACCGAGTTAAAATTAACGGAAGTTTATTTTAATCAGAAATTCCAAATTCATACCATAAAACACTAATAGCAATTCATTTGATTCATTTAATAACAGACATTTTTTGATTACATAAAATAAAAATTATTCTTTCAAAGTTTCTGGTGTGAATTCGTAATTTTGGATTAAAAGTGGAATGTCAAATAAGTGACCAAGCGCACCACGTATGCGTCCTCGGCAGCGAACGTGTTAAAACGCCACTTTTTCAGCTGCGAACAAACTACGTTTTGCTAAGCGGTCCCTTTCTTGAAGTAAGGCGCTCTGTTTCATGTGGTAAGGCGATTTGTTTCATGTGTTCAGCCTTCCTAGCTTGTCTAACAGAATACATAAACACTTTTCAACTATAAGGCGTGTGCAAATGAAAGCGATTCGAAGCGTCGCATGCGAACAGTTTTCTACGTATTTTCGTGAAACAAACGCGATAGTGAAGGTATATGTACCACGCGTGCGCATGCGCAAGCAGATTTGTGATAACTTAATTCAGCACAAGGACGTGGTATTCAGTTAAAAAGGGCTGGTGTGAATGCAACGGCGTCCAAAACGGACCAGCGAGAGCGAACTATAATTAAGTTTTTAACACTGGAAGGGTGTAAGCCGGTGGATATTCATCGTAAAATGCCGGCTGTGTCGCCAAGGTGTGTGCCGAGGCACTGGCCCGTAAAAAGTGGGAAGTCCTGGAACAACCACCTTACAGTCCAGATCTGTCGCCTAGTGACTATCGCATCTTTGGATCACTGAAGAAAAGCCTAAAGGGTCAACATTTCACTCCGACGAGGACGTAAAGGCTGCAGTTCCGAACTGGTTCCATGATCAAGCGACATCATTCTTTGCGGACATAATTCGTAACCTTTCTAAGCAATGGGACGCTTGCCAAAACGCCATGGGTGATTTTTTTAAACAAACTTTGTATGCATTTCACTCATTAAATAGTGTTGTTTCTATCTATGTATCTGTCTCATTTCTGTCCTTACGCATCTCATGGATACACAACTCGAATCACTTTCATTTGAACACCCCTCATATGTTGGAAAAGTCAACTATGTTCAACTATGTTGGTTTTAAAGAAACCTTTATATCTTCATGAATACACGTGTTGTAAAGATTATGGGTCACCCGGAGACATCTCTGACAGTTTTTATTACCGCCTCTTTCTTTTGTTGAGGACCACAGAACTAGTGGCATATCAAGGATTTCATCCAGAATTTACCTTCACATTATCTATATAAATCCCGAGATAAAATCGCAAAGTGTGATAAACGATTTCGTTTTAGACAGGTTTTCGTCTTAGCGGATGTAATTGTATGGTATATTTCCATTTAAGTCATCCGTTTTCAGAAATTTCGAAGTATATCTATTCTTCTGAAGAATTTCTATTTCTTCCTCATCAGTCAATCCGTTGATGTTATTAGGAAAAAGAACAAATGAGGGTTTTTAACTTCTTCACTGACGAAGAAGAACATTAGTAACTGAGGATGCTTCGGGAACCAGAGGTGCAAATATTTTAACAACTTTTAACATATTGACTGGTTTTGTGTAATTTTAAAAGTGTTTTTTGAAGGTTTTGGACATGTACACTGCTTTTTGATGTGTTTTAAAATAAATTAATGACTGTTTAAATGAGAAGTGCAAGTAACTCTTAGGTATTTATTATTATTATTTTATAATCATGTTTGACGAGACGGCTGCCGAGGGCCCCGCGCCGATAGGGGTCTTGTTACTAATCTCTCTACACAATTGGAAATAACGTTTCCTCTGCATGAAATAATAATTAGATTTTTTAAAATGTTCCTTCATGAGAGTATTAACTTTATTCCTTACAAACAAAGATCACATAATTAGATTTGACGATCCTGAAAGTAACCGTGAACAATAAATATTTAAAATATATTAAAGGATAGAAGATTTTCCGAAATTAAAAATAACTAGATGGAACCCGTCAAAACTTGACGGAAAAAATACTATAACAACATCAGTAAAATAAGCTTCTTTATTATTTAAGAACGTATGAAACATTCTTTCAAATGTTTTATTTTATAAGTTTTTTCCCCCAATGAAATACAGTACTATTTCCGTTGCAAACTCCAAACAGACAATCCGTAAACAACTGTGTAAAGCAAATCAGTTTGACATTACCGCCATATTCCCCACGGCAAGAAAGAAAATTTCATGGCCCTATGAAGCATCATACAAATAGTATATTCCTACGTTTATCTCATAGTCAAGAAATAAAAGAACATAGTAAATAAAGCACACAGCTACAACACTATTTTTAATAATTTTAATTTCCTGAAATCCTTTACTTTCGTGAATTTTTTTATTAAAAAAGGAAATCGTCTAACCTATAATTAAAAACAAAGTAATTGGTAACATGTAATCAAGGTATGCTATCAAGATGAAGCAATTAATAAAGACTCCAATTCTAATCTTTATAATTAAGAATGGAAAAATCAGTTAAAATTACGTCATGTTGACACAATCATATAAATTTTTCTCTTTAGTTTTATATCAATGTTAAAACGCTTTTCAAGCTAAGCATAATGTCATTTTCAAAGGCGCACTTCTCACATGTACTTTATATACGTTACGTTTATGCTTAAACACCATGTATACAAATAAAAATATATTTTGTATTTAATTGTAATGAAAAAATGGCATCAACAATGTTATAATGCATAATAATAAAATAAACTCAATGGACAATATTTCCATGACGTCACAATAAAAATGAATTTTTATTCGCTTATAAAAATAAAGTGTACGCGATAAATATTTTTACGGAAATTATACTTGCAAATTAAAAAAATCGATCTAAAAGCCACGTGCCTTAATATTTATTATTTCTCTTTCATCCTCGCAACCACGGAGTTTCTCGTTATTCTGTGCCTCGCAAATCCGATTGCCAACTTTATGACGTCATACGCAGAAGTAAAAGTTTAATTTAAAATTACGGCTAATTAATAAAACTTTCGAACAAACGAATGTACGATAACAAATCTGTATCTAAATATCTTTCATTTAAAAAAAGAATGATGTAATTTGATGCAGTAGTTTGTTCTCACGGATTGTCGAAAGAAAATCCTTAGCGTTTTAAATATATAGATTATTCACATTAAATGTGGAAGTAGTATTTTTCATACATTTTATTAACTTTATTCAATGATGTATACACAATTTAAAAATAAATTTTATTAGTCCAAAATTGCAGTATACGTTGGATCCCACTAACTGCTTTGTCAGGGCCCCGCGGGACGTTGCACCGATCCTGAGAATGACACACTAGAAACTTGAACCCAAGTTTTCATTTGCAACTTTAAGAAGACCAGGAAGCTGCGAAATGACAAAAAAAATGCATTTATTATTATTACCTTTACTTTGTTATTACTATTTGAATGTTTAAGAATGTCGTAAAATTGGTCTGATAGGAAAATTCCTAAAATTACAATTCTATAAGCCGTAAACGTTGAGCTGAACAAACCGACGTTACTGCCAAGGCAAAACTTTAAATGCAGTTATCTCTTAAACGCTGTTTTCAGCGATTTTGCCACGATAACTTTTGAACAAGTTAACGGATTTAATTTTTTTTAAATAACAAAAGATAATTTCCCTGCAAACTATACATGAAAAACAACAAAACATTTTTTTATATATATAAAATATATATATATGATCCATTTTTATGGATTTGGACTTTTTTTGTAATTTATTTTTCAGGTATAATCGAAAAGCAACGTAATAAATAAGCAACATAAAGGTAAAATGCTACAGATGTCGCAGACGCACCGGGGTTTTTTATTTCTTTTGGCGCCAAAATAACGATTTTTTGCATGGACTGGCAACCCAAGCGCTTTTGTCTGATATACCAGTTAGTGCGTAGCCAGTAAATGCCTCCGGTATTAATAGCTGAGTCAGTTGTATTATTGACAATGTGTATGTTTGTTGTATTATTGACAATGTGTATGTTTGTTGTATTATTGACAATGTGTATGTTTGTTGTATTATTGACAATGTGTATGTTTTATAATAAATAAAACATAGTGTGCGTGCAATAAATAAAACATAGTTCAGTCCGTGAACGCGTTCACGGACTGAACCCCGAGTTACATAGGGTAACCCGAAGCGTTCAGAGACCGATATCACGTGACTTTTTGCGGGTTACCCGTAGTGTTCAGAGCCGGAAATGATCCAGACTTCGGGTAACCCACATTATCTGGTGGTTGTCACGTGGTTGGGAAATCTGATTTGTTTGTTTGTTTTATAGCTAACTGCAACTGTTAACTGTAGTTCTTTATGACTCCTACCGCGACCTACGTTATACATGGCCAGTGCATGACGTTTAAAACGTCACATGTAGTGGATCATTTTTTTACGTCGATTGGTGCAAAACGGGAGGCTCGCCGCTTTGCACATATCCCCGTGTAAAAATGATCCACATCATGTGACGTTCTAAACGTCATGCATCGGCCGTGTATAACGCAGGTCGCGCTCCTACTGTACACTTGAGTCCTGACCATTTGATTGGTCTACCTTTAACAGGACTATGATATAACTGGCCAATGTCGCTGGCATGGTTCCTGCAATGTTCCTACAATCAAAATGTAATGGTAGATTGGTTGACGGAAGTGTTTGATTGTAAAGATGTCCGCAACTTTACCCAAAAGTGTTCAAAGCCGTTTTAACCTTGAGAAAATCAGATGACGTCATTCACCCAATTATACGAGTAACACGCGTTTCGGTCTCTGAACGCGTAATAACGTTCAAATAATTTGTGAGTGGGTTTATAATAAAAAAGTTTGCGTACTTTATAATAAAATAAATGTGAGTGTTTTATAAAACGTTTATACAGGAGGTCGTCTATATACTTTATGGAAACGATTTTCACAATTAATTTCTGAACATGTATGCCCTATTCTTTGCTACAATTTTACCCTACTGTATAGCCTTGATTCTTGATTATAACTCTGGATAGAGTTTTTCATCATAGTCTATTTTTCTTTTAGTACAAACATATCAATTTTCTACTACACCTCTTGGAAAACTTTCCAAATGTGTTGTGGATAGCGCTTTATAACGCTCGCTTTAGCAAACACATAGGTGGTGATAAATAAAAATTTATCGTGACATTGGATGAAACATGACTTTATTTAAGTGAGTATTTCAAAAGAAGAGCAATTTTTATCAACTAATAGAAAAAAAATATGGGTTTGTTAATGTTAAGAAAAAATTCCAAAAAATGTATGATTGCTGCTGAATTTTGTTATGAAATTAAATTAAAGGCAAAAAACACAGTAAAGCTAAGGTGATTTCACTTTATTATCAGTAAAATATTTTAAAACTCATTTTGAAGGAGAAATTTCAGCTTTATTAGACATTAATTGAGCTTCATATGAACAAAGTCTCCCAACCGCTCTTCCATAACTGACGCATATTTAGCAAAGAAGGAATCCCAAACGGAAATAAATTGTGTCTCAATTGCAGAAATGCATGTAAAATCACCTGACGTCCCCTTCCCCCCCCTCCCCGTCCTCTCCAATGACCTTTTGCTGCATTTGGATTGTTTAAATGAAGTCACGAACATTGAAAAGACTTTGGAAAGTTTTACATAAGGTATAGGGGAAAAGTAACATAACTGTAACAAGGAAATTCTTTTATCATAGTAATTTCAAGCCTGAGCTATAGCCAAAAGTCAAGGCTATCCAACAAAGTAAAATGATTGCAAAGAATATGTTATTTATGCGTAGAAATTAACTTTGGAAATGGTTTCCATAAAGTATGAACAACCTTCTGTATGTCTTTTATAATAAACTGTGTGTGTCTTAAAATAAAATTTTGTGTGTTTTATGAGGCTCGATCTGACTTGTATTCGCAAACGGGGTTTTCTCGCCAAAATGGCGTAAAAACAAAAATAGCGCCAACCTCGGTGCGTCTGCGACATGCGTTCCGAAAAAATAACGACTCAAAAATACGGAACCTGAACTTTAATCTCAGCAAAACTAGTTTTGCAAGATTAATTTTGTCCTACAGTATCAAAACTTTTCTTTTTTTTTTCTACAATTCCACAAATATTTTTATTTCTATCTATACTAATATTATAAAGGAGTAAATCTTGTTTGTTTGTTTGTAGGGGGTAATCTCTGGAACTACCGAACCGATTTCAAAAGTGATGGTGCCAAATTGATGGTGACAACCCCTGCTCCAACATAGGCTATATTTTATGTCGGTGCCACTAACCCCAGGGGGTGCAGGAGCAAAAAACGTTCTAAAATTGCGATTTTTCAGTTATCACACTGGCTGTCAAGACCTGAGAGCTTGGCAGCCGGTTCTGTATGTATGTATGTACGTACGTAATGCGATAACTCTTCATAGAAATATCCGTTTTCCTTCAAATTTTGTTTATAGGTTCACTGTGTTAAGGCGCTTCCCTGATTAGTTTTCGGGATTGATTGGTTAAGTATAAAAGGGGAGGAACAAGGGGCTAATTCCCCCCCCCCCTTAATTTATATAAATGTGTTTTTCATGCAGAATTATTCCGTTTTCCTTCAAATTTTGTTTATAGGTTCACTGAGTTAAGGCGCTTCCCTGATTAGTTTACGTGTTTGATTAGTTAAGTATAAAGGGGGGGGGGCTAATCCCCCCTTAATTTATATAAATGTGTTTTTCATGCAGAATTATTCCGTTTTCCTTCAAATTTTGTTTATAGGTTCATTGGGTTAAGACGCTTCCCTGATTACTTTTCGGGATTGATTGGTTAAGTATAAAGGGGGGGAACAAGGGGCTAATTCCCCCCCCCCCCTTAATTTATATAAATGGGGTTTTCATGCAGAATTATTCCGTTTTCCTTCAAATTTTGTTTATAGGTTCACTGTGTTAAGGCGCTTCCCTGATTAGTTTTCGGGATTGATTAGTTAATATAAAGGGGGAGGGATCGGGGGGCTAATTCCCCCCCCCCTTAATTTATATAAATGGGTTTTTCATGCAGAATTATTCCGTTTTCCTTCAAATTTTGTTTATAGGTTCACTGTGTTAAGGCGCTTGCATGATAATTTTCGGGATTGATTGGCTGAGTATAAAGGGGGGAACGGGGGGGGGACTAATCCCCCCCTTAATTTATATAAATGGGTTTTTCATGCAGAATTATTCCGTTTTCCTTCAAATTTTGTTTACAGGTTCACTGAGTTAAGGCGCTTCCCTGATTAGTTTTCCGGATTGATTGGTCAAGTATAAAGGGGGGGAACAAGGGTCTAATTCCCCCCCCCTTAATTTATATAAATGGGTTTTTCATGCAGAATTATTCCGTTTCCCTTCAAATTTTGTGTATAGGTTCACTGTGTTAAGGCGCTTCCCTGATTAGTTTACGGGTTTGATTAGTTAAGTATAAAGGGGGGGGGGCTAATCCCCCCCTTAATTTATATAAATGGGTTTTTCATGCAGAATTATTCCGTTTTCTTTCAAATTTTGTTTATAGGTTCATTGGGTTAAGACGCTTCCCTGATTACTTTTCGGGATTGATTGGTTAAGTATAAAGGGGGGGAACAAGGGGCTAATTCCCCCCCTTAATTTATATAAATGGGTTTTTCATGCAGAATTATTCCGTTTTCCTTCAAATTTTATTTATAGGTTCACTGTGTTAAGGCGCTTCCCTGATTAGTTTTCGGGATTGATTAATTAATAAAAAGGGGGGGGGATCGGGGGCTAATTCCCCCCCTTAATTTATATAAATGGGTTTTTCATGCAGAATTATTCCGTTTTCCTTCAAATTTTGTTTATAGGTTCATTGGGTTAAGACGCTTCCCTGATTACTTTTCGGGATTGATTGGTTAAGTATAAAGGGGGGAACGGGGGGCTAATCCCCCCCTTAATTTATATAAATGGGTTTTCATGCAGAATTATTCCGTTTTCCTTCAAATTTTGTTTATAGGTTCACTGTGTTAAGGCGCTTGCATGATAATTTTCGGGATTGATTGGCTGAGTATAAAGGGGGGAACGGGGGGGGGCTAATCCCCCCTTAATTTATATAAATGGGTTTTTCATGCAGAATTATTCCGTTTTCCTTCAAATTTTGTTTATAGGTTCACTGAGTTAAGGCGCTTCCCTGATTAGTTTTCGGGATTGATTAGTTAAGTATAAAGGGGGGGGATCGGGGGGCTAATCCCCCCTTAATTTATATAAATGGGTTTTTCATGCAGAATTATTCCGTTTTCCTTCAAATTTTGTTTATAGGTTCACTGTGTTAAGGTGCTTCCCTGATTATATTTCGGGATTGATTGGTTAAGTATAAAGGGGGGGAACGGGGGGATAATCCCCCCCTTAATTTATATAAATGGGTTTTTCATGCAGAATTATTCTATTTGCTTCAAAATTTGTTTATAGATTCATTGGGTTAAGACGCTTCCCTGATTAGTTTTCGGGATTGATTGATTAAGTATAAAGGGGGGAACGGGGGGCTAATACCCCCCTTAATTTATGTAAATGGGTTTTTCATGCAGAATTATCCCATTTCCTTCAAATTTTATTTATAGGTTCACTGTGTTAAGGCGCATCTCTGATTAATTTTCGGGATTGATTGGTTAAGTAGAAAGGGGGGGAACAAGGGGCTAATTCCCCCTTATCTATACTAATATATAAAGTAGTAAAGATTGTTTGTTTGTTTGTAGGGGGTAATCTCTGGAACCACTGAAGCGATTTTAAAAGTGATGGTGGCAAATTAATGGTGACAATCCCTGCTCCAACATAGGCTATATTTTATGTCGGTGCCACCACCCCCAGGGGGGTACAGGAGCGAAAAACGTTCTAAAATTTCGATTTTTTGTGTACTGAAGGAGATAGAAGTATCAAATTTGGTATGGTAGTTACTTATATGATGTAAATGCTCTCTAAGAACAAATTATAAAAACATTCGCAATTTAAAAGGGTGAGATGAGGAAGAAGCGTTCTAAAAACATTCTAAATTACAATTTCTATGGAATCTCTGAAACTACAGAACCGATTTCAAAAGTGATGGTGGCAAATGGATGGTGACAGTCCCTGCTCCAACATATGCTAAATTTTTTGTCGGTGCCACTGCCCGCAGAGGGTGCAGGAGCGAAAAACTTTCCAAAATTATGATATTTTCAATAATTAAGTAGTTAGGAACTTGACATTTTGTATGGTCGTTACTTACAAGATTTAAATGCTCTATAAGAACAAAATCTAAAAAAAATCGAAATTTAAAAGGCTGAAATAAGCAAAAAATTTTCTAAAAACATTCTAAATTACAATTTGTATGGAATGTCTGGAACTACTAAAGCGATTTCAAAAGTGATGGTGGCAAATGGATGGTGACAATCCCTGCTCCAACATAGGCTATATTTTATGTCGGTGCCACTACCCCGAGGGGGGTGCAGAAGCGAAAAACGTTCTAAAATTGCGATTTTTGCGATGCTGAAGGAGCTAGAAACTTCAAGTCCGGCATGATTGTTATTTATAAGATCTAAATGCGCTCTAAGAACAACTTCTAACGAAAAATGATCTAATGATTCTGCGATTTTTCAACTATTGAATTTCTAAAATTACCAAATTTCACAATAGAGTACCATAGCGAAACCTTCACGCGTAAAAAGATAATGATAAGGGCGACGTGTCCTGACGTGTATATTGACTATAGCACGAGTCACAAATTATAGCATCCTTATTATTCTGTTAAAATATAAAAGTGAATTATGAAATGTCAATATTTTGTTTGATTAAAGGTTCGTTAAGAGAAATTGACCAGCGTAGCGGGCGTAGCTTGCTAGTAAAATATAAATAAATAAATGTGAAAAGAAGTAGTAATAGTCTAAACTAGTTATAGGCTTCCGAATCCCCGATCGAACGCCAGTCAATTTCACACGTTTCGAGCCTAGCTGTTGTTCCCCTTAACAATGATGAAAATATTTTTACGATATTTTCATCCGATTGCTCCATATGCAATAGGATGTCATCATAAAAGTGCAAGAAATGCACTGTAATTTGTTCAGTAGCACAGTATTTGCTGTCAGCTACATTCCAAATTATGGAGCGATAAACTCAAGGTCGTTTGGACACAAAAATTTTGGACACTTCCAGAATTTCTGGTGATGTTATCATACTTCACAAAAAGCAAAGTAAGTCTGTTGAAAATATTGTTACATTAATTTCATTATTGTTAAAGTTCTGAACTGAAATACGAGTTCAGCTTGCAGTGAAATATCCCGTAATTCTGACTGGATAACTGGATGGCGACCCGAATTTCTTATACAAAAATCGCTTGCCTTGATGCGTATATCACCCCTGAAATTTCTGACCATGAGTTCAGATATACTCTGCATATTAATGATTCGTGGCGAAATAATAGATTCTGACTTAATTCTTAAGATCGCCCAACATCTACGCGACGGAAGGCGTTTATTTTTTTTTGTTGTTGTTGTTGTTGTTTTTTCAGCTTTTTTTTTTTCTGTGGTGAATTCTGGTAGAACACCTACTAGTCTGACTTTTCTTGCTGAATTAAAGGGGAGGTCACGTTCAGGGCCCGACTTATGCAGGGACATGCGGGGCAGCTGCCCGGACCCCCTTTGAGAGGGGGCCCCCTCTGGGCTTAACCAGGATTTTTGTTTAAAGGATACAAAATGGTTCAAATTGGCCAAAAGTGACCAAAATTCTTACATTTTCAAAGATTTACGAAGGGAGTGTATCCCTCCACTTTCACAATCTGCTTCCTGTGCCCCATGTCCCCTCCTCTCCAAAAAGGAACAATCTACATCATCATAAAACTATTGTTATAAAATTTTATACAACTTTAACCGTTTGAGTGCTATGAAGCGCGATAGCGCCGCAATGTATCTGCGGATCAAACAAATTTTGTTTCAACCCAGAAATTTTATTCAATAATTGAAATCATTCAATTTTTATTCAATAGTTATGTATTTACAGCGATCTAGTAAGTTACATTTTATAAGATAAAATTTCTGGGTTGAAACACAATTGTTTGTTTCGCGGATTATAGGCCGAATTTTCAACACTCAAACGGTTAAAGAACATGAGGAATGAAAAAATAACATAACAAGTGTTGAAATGTGTTGCTATTAGTATAAGTACATGCCTTCACTTGTTTTTGCATATTATGGAATCACCTGATGCAATACAAATATAAAATTTTATAATGTGGTAGAAAATTTTATATTATAACAAATAACCAAGACTGGCTGAAAGACCTGTATTTACACTTCATAAGCTCATATGAGTCGTTATATTCATATATTAAAAAAAAATAGTGTTCTGTCATCTGTTAACTTGTGACCCTCTTTCTTGTGATACCCTGTATACAGATGTAAATAGTACTTGGTTCGAAATTTATGTATACACACAATAGGTATGAAGTTTAATACTACTCACTTCAACATAATTCCCAAACAATTTCTATGGACAGGTAGAGGAGGGGCCCGCCAGAATGATGTTTTCCCCGGGGTCCCAGATGGTCTAAGTCGGGCCCTGATCACGTTGAAGGTTTAATCAAAATCGATTTTTCAAAAAAATTAGCATGGATACCTTGAAATGTTACAAATACACTGCAAAAATAATTCTACGAAAATTCCAAGTAGAACAGAAGTTTTAGCAAAAAAATCTTCTAAAAAGCCATTTCCTGTCATGCTATAAAGTTATCTTTGAAGCCCTTTTTCATAAAACTGTATTTTTTCACATTGAGCGGCGCACTCTCATTTGAAAACTATTTATCATAGAACCTTGAAATTTTGCGTATTATTAATTTTCATGTATACTTTTATGCCGAACCTAAATTTAATCTGATTTTTGTCACAAAAAATTTTGTATTGAAAAATTAAATACTAAAATTTTTGGTAAATTTAGTGAAGATCATTATAAAAGCCATTAAATATGCTAATGAATTTGAATATACTTTTAAATTTAGGTTCAGTGTAAAAAATAGTAGTATAAGTAAAAATAAATGAAATATTAAGCGTGTGTTTGCAGTAGAATTTTTTAATCTCGCACGCAAAATACATATTTCAGTATTTATATTTTTAAAAAGCCATATATATATATGGTCAGTTATTTCTGTTTCAATGGTTAATTTTTGCAATAAGTTTATATATATATATATATATATATATATATATATATATAATTTGAATGTTTTATTTAAACTACAAGAATGTGTGAAATTACAGAAAAAAAAATTGTTGTATTTTATACATTAGTTTTAAGCACTAATTTAACTAGTAAATCTGCAGATCAGGAGCCTCCACGGGATCTCTGAAAGTCATTATTTTTTAATCTCACTTAATCTTACAATTCACAATTTATTTATTTGTTTATGTTACATACATATTTTTAGGCATATAAAATGCTTCGGAGTTTTCAGAAATTAGAAGAATAAAATTAAACACGATTTATGCAATGACATTCTGAAATTCTTATAAACTTCTTATTCTTGTAATTTTTTAGATTAAAGAATGCATTTCTTATTTTGATATTCTTTGAAATAGGGTTGCTAAGCAACTAATAAAAAAAAAGAGGAAAGAAAAAGAAATGCATTTTCAAATTTGTAAAAAATAGAAAAATAAAATGTTTTATATTTCCCAAACGGTGGCAAAATTTTTTCCAATAATTTAAACGATTAATTTCTAAATTCTAATAGATGTATCAGCAAATTTTCAAAGCTATTACATATATTTAAGATATATTGAAAATTTGAAATATTGAAAATTTAGTATCCGTAATTTTACGTTTAAATCCATTATTCAAATAATTTCAGTTAAAAATGAAATTTGAAAATCGTCTGCATTCCCATAGGAAAGCTATCACTGACCGAACCCCGAGTTACATAGGGTAACACATGGGTAACCCGAAGCGTTCAGAAACCGATATCACGTGACTTTTTGCGAGTTGCCTGTAGCGTTCAGAGCCGGAAATTACCCATACTTCGGGTAACCCACATTACCTGGAGAATTTTGTTGGGTAAAGTGATCCCGTGGTTGGGAAATCTGATTTGCTTGTTTGCTTTATAGCTAACTGCAACTGTTAATTGTTGTTCTTTATGACTTCTTCTGTATACTTGAGTCCTGACCATTTGATTGGTCTACCTTTAACAGGACTACGATATAATTGGTCAACGTCGACTAGGATGGTTCTGCAATGTTCACATTGTGACCTAAAATGAAATGTTCTATATTTTTCGAACGAATGACCAAATGTAACTAAAAACTATACAGCTAATTCCGGGTACCTCATCAACATACCCACCAAAAATCAACCTAATCGAATGTTTCTTATGGCCGTTATCGCGTAACAGACAGACCGAAAACTTTTTGCGTCGCCTCAGTGAGCCTTCACTGGCAATTATTGCCATTTTCAGGCTGCTCGACGTGATCCCCCCCCCCCCCCCTAAATAATTATAAGAGTTCGTAGAGTAGAATTAAAGTTTCAACCAAAATATCAACTCAGTGAATGTATTATGTTAAGAGACGGCTTTGCTGAAACTCTCCGATCTCAAAATCCCATGTTAACCTATGGGGAAACTTAGAAGCGCGATGACTCATTACCTAATATAATTATTAAAATACGGTTTTCACCATTAGAAAGTAGTCGTCAGATGCCGATGTTGTTCGTTTTTAAAACATGTCTCCTTAAATTTTAAGTATTTCTAAGAAGATGATGAAATTTCAAAGTTTATAGGGTTTTTTTTAACCCATTTAAGGAGACAATTTTTAGAAACGCACATCGTTGGCACCTGATGCCTACTTTCTGATGGTGAAAACCGTTTTCTAATAATTATATTAGGTAATGGGTAATCGCGCTTCTAAGTTTTCTCATAGGTTAACATGGGATTTTGTAATTGGATCAGAGGAGATCGGGCCCCTTAAATTAAAAATCATAGTTACTTTCAAAAATAACTTTATTAACCCATTGCCTGTGACGCCCGAACACAGTTCGGGCAATGCAAATGCGCCAATTTTGGAATGCCCAATCTGAGTTCGGGCAAGAGAAAAATAGGTGTTTCAATTCCGTGAAGCCCGAACTTAGTTCGTCCAATGCTTAAAAACAATGCAAAGAAACTTTTAACTTGCGAAAAATTTCCTGACATACCGTCAGGAGAAAAACTCTGAGCAGGGTTGCTTCCTCAGAACATACCAACTGGAAAGAGGTGTGTGAGAATAAGAGCAGGTTGCTAACTTTGCGCGATTAGCATTCGATTGAAGCCCTCAATTTTTACTACGCCTTCTATTCGACAACGCGATTACAGTACAATTTAATAATATAATAAATAGAGAAATGTATTACCGAAAACTACAACATTTTAAATCAAATCTTTAAAATATGTTTTTTATAGGCATTAAGACTGTTCTCAAATCCAAATGAGCTACTTTCTGACACATTTTTGAATTCATTTTTGTGCGGAAACGAATGAAATTGGCAGATGATGTTATTCAGAAACTAGGTAATCGAAAAACATTTTTTCATTTTTTGATAAAGGCAGAAGATCTTCCAGAAAGTGGTGTGAAAGTCGACGTTTTGAATCGAATTTAAGACACGGCAGCACGAGAAAATGTAAAAATGTATCGTCACGTGACAAGAATCGCTTTTAACTCGATAAGTAATTTATTTATTAAAAAAAAAAAACTCATTTCGATTCCAAATCGCTTCAACAGTCAAGCCTTCCACTTTTAAGCCTTTGCATTTAAAAATGAGTCAAAAAATGTGTCAGAAAGATTCGTGTTTTTGAGACGGTCATTTCAGAACCACCTTGAACGATTAAACAAAGTGAATCATCATTATAACTGCCCGACTGAAACAAGTTCTTCAGGCCTAAACAGAACTGAAACTGTAATTTCGGTCCTTTCTGGAAGTTTGGATTTAAAAGAAAATGAAACCCTCAACTCCTGATTTACACGCTCCTTCCTATAACTGCTGCTGAGATATGGCGAAATGACCTAAAACATTCGACCACCCCCTTTAACCCCCGTTTGGGGGGGGGAGGAATTTCTGAAATCGCTGAAATACATGTTTAATCATTTTTTAGTAGCTTTGTTTTCCTGATTTTCACGCTCCTACCTATAACTGCTGTTGAGATATGCCGAAATGACCTAAAACATTCGACCATCCCTCTTTAACCCCCTTCTGGGGGGAATTTCTAAAATCGCTGAAATAGGTGTTTAATCATTTTTTAGAAGATTTGTTTTCTGGAATTTCAAAATCCTACCTATAACTGCTGCTGAGATATGGCAAAATGACCTAAAACATTCGAACCCCCTTTCAACCCCCTTCGGGGAGGGGGGCGGGATTTTCAAAAATCCCTTCTTATTGCTTGCCTAGGCCATAACAGCAATCTACAGTCCAAATTGCGTGACCCTGACTTTAGTAATTTCGGCTGGTCGTTGATGAGTCAGTCAGTCAGTCAGTCAGTCACCGTTTCCTCTTTATATAATAGTATAGATATGCTATGTATGTATAAAAGTTACCGAGTGGATTATGTGTGTTAGTGTAATTTTTGTTTTTCATATTTTAGCCCTGGGAAGAGCTTAGTCCTTAAGGGTGTATTCAAATCCAAACTGCGTATTTTGAGACACATTTTTAAATTCATTTTTGCTCTAAAATGCATCCAATTGGCAGGTTCTCTTATTCAGGAACTTTATAATGTCCGTATTGCCTCGATTTTTTGACAAAGGCTGAATATATTTCTAAGAAGGCTGTCAAAGTGGACATTTTGAACCGAATTTCCCGAAGCGATAGCGCTGAAAAAAAAATATATCGTACTGTGAAAATAATTCTTTGTATATCAATTTCTAACTAATTGAACGAAAAATAAAAACATGGGGCCCTTACAAATGTCTTCATAAATCACGCCGCCAAGTTTCATGTTTTTATTTTAAAAAATGAGTTTGAAAATGTGTCTCAAAATTTTGAGTTGTTGAACGTGGAAAAATATTTCTTTTGAATACCGCCTTAAAGGGACCATTTTTTAATCCTCAAAAGGACTGTTTTTTTTTTTGAAAATGAATTCGATTAATCTAAAGGCCAGATGTCATCGAAATCACTTCCACTATCATCATTTGATGCTTCATCAGTGTCAGTATCAGATTTGTTATCGTCCACCTCAATAATTATCTTATCCACGAGATCTTCTATAAGTCTGTCATTTTCCCAATAACTCATTTGCGATCTTCTCAATGGTTTGCCCACTCACTTGCAGAAATTTTTGAGAATGCCTCGTTAAGTAATGACTGCAAATTTCCCAAACTTGCAGTCATTACCATTTTCCCAAAATCGCCGGCTACGTTGTTATCTCTTATATAATTTTTAACAGATGACCAAACATATTCAATTGCATTAAGGTGGCAATGATATATGGTGGTAATCTGAGAACTTCATGCCCTTCATCTCTTAATAAAGTGTCTATTTTGTATTCGATATAGACTTAGGAGCATTTTTAGTTATTATTTCAAATAATTCGGCTTTTCGCATGTTTGGGTCATGTACTATCTCTTTCAGCATTAACCAGTCAATCATTACAGTTTTCGTGGAATATTTTGTGGGAACGGGATAAACTTTTTTTGTATGATATGGAGCATTATCCATACAAATTATGCTTTTCGGTGGCAAATTCGGTATCAGTTTTTCTAAAATCCATTTTTGAAAACTATTGAAGTTCATCTGGCCATGATAATCTCCAACATTTGTAGAGGCTTTATAAACAAGTTCAGCTCCAGAAATAAACCCACTAGAGGAACCAGCATGCACCACTATAAGGCGATTTTTAAAGTTTGTGTCCACTTGGATACCCGTAATTTTTTCATCTTGCCAACATTTTTCACGTGTTAAATTACTATCGATCCAAGTTTCATCGATGTAAACAATGCATCGGTTATTATTTCTATTTTTTTTTTCATTTCCCGCAGATAACGATTTCGCCAAAATACAATGTCAGGAACTTTCCATCAGAATTTTTCTGCGACTGCTGCTTTTTTCCGACGGAAATTCATTGAATACAAAATTTTTCTTTGAGATTCTCTCTGCCATTTGAAATAAATTCTTTCTCTCAATATTGGTAATAATTTTGAAATAGAGGGGACTTTCTCTTTATTAACATAAAAGTCTTGAATAATTTGTCGGATAACACATTTATTGAAATCATCAATATAGCAATTGCGGATTCCTGGTCTTTTGCGGTGTTTTCCTGGAGTAGACAAAATTTTCTCATTACTCTGCTCCAATTTGATCACCTCGTGTTTAATTTTTTTTTACCGTAGATTCTGACACTTTTGTTGCTTCAGCTGTTCTTTTAGTGGCTTGGGAAATTGGTATTTTCAAAGATTTTGCAGCAGCCTCTGCCTTAAAGAAATTAGACACGTTATTTATTATTTCACGTGCTTGAGAATGCAATGTTTTTCTTTTTTTAAATGTGGATGTCATTTTAGAATAGAAATATCTGCCGGTGGCAGGGCTTAACAAATGCGGTCACCAGGTTGCCACTGGCTACCAAGTTTTTTGATCTGGCGACCAAAATGATTTGATCTTTCGGGGTGAGTTCTGTAAAAGAATTGACATAATAAATTAGCACAAATGGCATTTTTTCTCTCCTCCACCCCTACTCTAGCAGTGATCTTCTTCTTCTCTGGTACTTGTAATGGAAGAACTAAATTTAAAAGGCATTTTCCAACTCATGCACAGAAAACATCATTCTTTTCAGCTATAGCCAGCTACTATTTGTCACGTGATAAAAATGTGTGTGTGTGTGTGGGGGGGGGGTTTCAATAAAACTGTAAGAAATAGTGTCAATTCAATCTCTGTGGCATCTAAAATTGAATACAATGCCTAAAAATGTTCAAGTTTTTTTTTTTTTTTAGTTTTAAATTTGATTTTTGTGTTCATATAAGTTGTCAACATAATATAAGTGATTATAAGTTTTATAAGTTTCATTAGAAAATATAGTTTATATTATATTTCTAAATTATGTACTATTTTAAATTATGTAACTAATAATTCTAAACTATGCTTGTTATTATTTTTTCTCAATTAATTCATAAAAAACTCTTGTGTTTTTTTCTTTCTTTCTTTTTTTCTTTTTTTCTTTTTTTTTTTAATCAATGACGGGGAAGAGGATGGGTGGTAAATGCTTTTTTACTGGCGACTACTATTTTTTTGTAGCTACCAAATTTTATGAAATTTGTAAAGCCCTGGCCGGTGGTATTTAATCACAGATGACAATCAATGATTAAAGGTTTAATCAGCGCTAGAAAATATAAAAGCAAACGCGCAATAATCAGAAGAGAACTAGGAAGCCCCTGAACCGGTCTCAACTGTTCCCTTTACTGTCACATTACTTTTGTTCTGAGTAGACGTGTTCTCATTCTCATAGTGTTCTTCTAGCCCTAGCATATGTGTTGGTAATATTGTGTCGTTAGTTGTTCTAGTGGGTGATAAGAGTAGAAGCTCAATATAGAAAGAGCTCTTGATGGGAGCATGTACGGCGCTTGCGCGTGTTGCTTGCTGCCTTATTACTTGGCGATTTGCGGAAGTCTTCGCCAACGAGCTGAAGAGCGAAAAGCTCAAACAGAACTTTTCTCTCTGCTGATTGTAAGGGTAAGCGCGCTAACGTCAAAAAAGGTTGCGAAAAAAAAAAAGAGAATCAATTTTTATTATCACGTTTGCTTCATGAATACATTTAAATCAACATTAATTATATTACTTAATATAATATTTTATTTTCATCCATATAATTTGAAATGAGACCAGTAACATAATTTGCAAGTGTAAATGTTAGTGTACATTAACAGTTATAACATGTTACGCATTCAAAGCAATACAATACGATAATTGTATGCAAAATTAATTAATATAGCTTTTAATATAATGTTTTTATTTCATTAAAACATTACAGACAGTGATTATTAAGTACCGTATATAATTATTTGTAACTGAATATAGCTTTTAATATAATGTTTTTATTTCTTTAAAACTTTACAGACAGTATTTATTAAATACTGTATATAATTATTTGTTACTGAATATAGCTTTTAATATAATGTTTTTATTTCTTTAAAACTTTACAGACAGTATTTATTAAATACTGTATATAATTATTTGTAACTGAATATATATTTTAATATAATGTTTTTATTTCTTTAAAACTTTATAGAAGACAGTAATTATTAAATACCGTATATAATTATTTGTAACTGAATATTTCTTAAGTGAAATTTTTTACTACCTTTATATAATATATAATATTTTATAAATATATATTTATGAGCTTAGTTTATTATTATTATTATTATTATTATTATTATTATTATTATTATTATTTTGAGAATGGGAGTTATGAAAATGAGTTATGAAAAAACAAAGTAAAGTTCATTTTTTATACAATGTAGTATATTTAGTGTAACGAAATTACACTATCCGTGTTTATCTCAATAAGGATAAAAATTACATTTTTTTCACAGAAAAGATGAATTTTTTTGCTTGATTAATGAACCATAATTCACAGATCAACATACAGTGATCGGACAATCATGATTGATACAACATTTTTATCCTTAGATTTAGGAAGAATACGGCACTATTGTATACAACCCAATATATGGTAACTTTTGCAGTGTGAAGTGGAGATGTTCCCAAATCGTAACATATAGTCTAAAATTTAAATATCCACATTACTCTTCAACAATACTGTTTAGCATACATTCTATATATAAGTGCCAATTAGCTTTTATTATTTAAATGTGAATAATGTAACAAACTTAAAAGATTAATAAGTACTTAAAGTAGTAATGCAATATTTTATTTCATTAGATTACTACTTTCAGTAGATTAGTTGTGTTCATTGATTTTAACTTAATATTTTGAAATTAAATTAATTTTAAATTACATAAAAGTTACTCTCGTATTCTGTAATATTGTGATATTAGAAATTTTTTCGACCCTATCTCCTTCCCTTTCTGTTTGTTTGCTTGCTTAGTTTATTTATGTTTATTATTTTTAACTTAATACTCAAAAATTAAATTAGTTTTAAAGCAAATAAAATATACTAATTTTTTTGACGATAAAATGAAAAAATTAAATGAAGGTGAATATCTTATATGATTAAGTACTATTCAAAATGATTTTGTTCGTACAAATATTATTTTTATTCCTGAATATTTTTTTATGAGCAAAATTTTTCATGATTGAGCCAAAAGTCATTTTCAGCATTTCATTTTGGAAAAATAAGTATTACATATACATAGAGTAAGACCTTATTAAATACTGTAGGACCTATTACATAAAGTAAGTCCACCTTTTCATGCCAAGCGTATAATTGGCTTTAAACATCTATTTTGTCAAAATTTTCTGAAGATTCCTTGAAACCTCAATAAAGTTAACTGGATAAATAATTTGCAAGATTTTTAAAACTACAATATTTTAATTTGGGGATAAGTTGTTACTTTTATCCTGATGAAAGAAAGAAATAAAAATTATGCTTTGTCTGTATTTCTGAAATCTAAAAAACAGGGCACTCATAAAAAATATCCCTGTATATCTGATAAAAAAATATACATATATAAACTGAAATACTACACAAACAATGGTACTTTTATGTTAGCCGGGCGCCAGTGATATATATACATATATGTACATATATACACATATACATATCTATATAAATTTGTGTCTATATCTATGTATATATATATATATATATATATATATAATAATAAACATCAATGGAAAATCACTTGCAGAACCATTATCACAAATGCCAACCAAAAACTTTAAACCACTTAAATTCAATACTAGAAAAACAAAACTAAACAAACTACATTTACACAGAACCAGAAAACGCAACTAACTACTTAAACTCAAAACAAAAGAACACAACAAATTGCAGCAAAAATTAAAAATGCCAATAAACAACAAAGAAAAGCTAAAACAACCTGTGTCAGGTGGCATGGCTTGAGACATGCACTATATATCACTGGCACCCGGCTAACATAAAAGTACCCAATTAATAACACGACACAAACAGATATATAATAGAATAGATATAAAACTTACTGCAACTTTTTAATTTTTTTTGTTTGTTTGTTTGTTTGCCTGTTAATCAACATTTTTGTCATGAAATAAAACATGTGAGTGTCTTCACTTTCCTGACTAGCTTCTCAATATAGAATGGGCTCCTTCTGAGAAGCTGCAGCGCATGAATAGGGTTACTGTATTAGGCAGTTTATTGCTTGTTTGGCTAACTGAATTTAATATTTGTATAGAAAATAAGCATATGGTAGAATTGGTTCCAACTGAACACGAAAAGAGAAAGAAAAAGGAAGTATTGGCTCCCACTCTGCCTATGAGAGAAAATTAAGTGCTAAAAAAAAGTGTTTTAAAGTTGTATTTATATTTTATCTTTAATAACATAAAAATATAATGAGCAAGAATAAGTTTATTTTTGAGAATCTGTAGATAAAAGATGTTAATGTTTAGATCAAGTAATCTTCCTCGGGGGAAGGGGGGGGGGCGCAAGATATAGAATTGCATTTGTAACAACTAAAATACTTGATTATGATGTTATTAAAACTGAATATTAGAGTTTTCTGTTCTATTAAATAGTTTAGAAAACATACGAGTTGTAATTTTCCAACTGGACGAAAAATGTCCGGGCCAGGATTCGAACCTGGGATCCCTTGGCCTGAAGCTGCCACGCTCTATCTACTGAGCTATCCCGGTCGAATCTGGAGGGCATAATTCATCCAGTTAACCTTATTGATCATAGCATCTGGTCTGATATTTTTACTCAGCTCAACAGAATAGATCGCAGGTAATGAAACGCCAGTAAACGCTGGATACGTGATTACACTGGATTAATTTTAACACAATTATTCAAAATTGGTAAAGAAATCATACGAGTTGTAATTTTCCAACTGGACGAAAAATGTCCGGGCCAGGATTCGAACCTCGGATCGAATCCTGGCCCGGACATTTTTCGTCCAGTTGGAAAATTACAACTCGTATGATTTCTTTACCAATTTTGAATAATTGTGTTAAAATTAATCCAGTTTAGAAAACGTAATTTTTTAGCAGTTTTGTTTTTAAGAAATAATTTCAATGCCTGATTTTTATAACATATAGACATTTTTGTAGGTGATTGATAAGAGAATAATGATGCGTAAAAAGTTAGTGTTAAATAATTTATCATTTTTTTAGCAATTTTGATTTTGAAAATTTAATGTAATTCATTACAATTTTTATAATATGTTATATGGACCCATTTTTCTTTCATTTAATACGAGAATAAGTAAAAACTAAGTATGTTAGATAATTTAGAAATGTTAATAATTCTTTAATATTTTCAGTGTTTAATTCAAGCATTCTTCTCCATAGGGGGTGAGGTTAAAGTTATAACTGTGGCGGTGGTGCGTGTGGAGAATTTGCACTTCAACAACCTTCCGGGGAGGTTGCACCCCCCCCCCCCCACCTCCACACACGCGCGCGCATCAGCGCCGCCTCCTGAATTTATCATTGAGCATTTTTGTTTTGAAATATTTTTTTAATACTATCTTATTTAAAGTTTTAAGGGAAAAAAAAAAGATTAAAAAAAATCTTATGCACTACAATAAAACATATTTAAAAGAGAGCTGTTGAAAAGTTAGATTAGATTAATGCAAGTTTTATTGTAAGAATAGAGCTTGTGGAGAAGAAAATTTATTTTTGTAATTTGTGTTTGACATATTAGGGATGGTTGTTCAGTACAAATTATGATTTAGAGCAAATGCACTTTTAAAAAACCTGGCATGTTTTATTTCATTACAAAAATGTTGATTAACAGGCAAACAAACAACAACAACAACAAAATTAAAAAGTTGCAGTAAGTTTTATATTTATTCTATTATATGTCTGTTTGTGTCGTGTTATTAATTGGGTACTTCTATGTTAGCTGGGTGCCAGTGATATATATATATATATATATACATATATATATACACACATATATTATATAGATATAGACACAAATTTATATATATGTATATGTGTATATATACATATATGTATATATATCACTGGCGCACGGCTAACAGAAAAGTACCGTTGTTTGTGTAGTATTTCAGTTTATATATATTTTTTTTTTTATCAGATATACAGGGATATTTTTTATGAGTGCCCTGTTTTTTAGATTTCAGAAATGCAGACAAAGCATAATTTTTATTTCTTTCTTTCATCAGGGTAAAAGTAACAACTACTCCTGAAATAAAGTAATGTAGTTTTAAAAATCTTGCAAATTATTTATCCAGTTAACTTTATTGAGGTTTCAAGGAATCTTCAGAAAATTTTGACAAAATGGATGTTTAAAGCCAATTATACGCTTGGCATGAAAAGGTGGACTTACTTTATGTAATAGGTCCTACAGTATTTAATAAGGTCTTACTCTATGTATATGTAATACTTATTTTTCCAAAATGAAATGCTGAAAATGACTTTTGGCTCAATCATGAAAAATTTTGCTCATAAAAAAATATTCAGGAATAAAAATAATATTTGTACGAACAAAATCATTTTGAATATTACTTTATCATATAAGATATTCACCTTCATTCAATTTTTTTTTTTTTTTTTATCGTCAAAAAAATTAGTATATTTTATTTACTTTAAAACTAATTTAATTTTTGAGTATTAAGTTAAAAATAATAAACATAAATAAACTAAGCAAGCAAACAAACAGAAAGGGAAGAAGATAGGGTCGAAAAAATTTCTAATATCACAATATTACAGAATACGAGAGTAACTTTTATGTAATTTAAAATTAATTTAATTTCAAAATATTAAGTTAAAATCAATGAACACAACTAATCTACTGAAAGTAGTAATCTAATGAAATAAAATATTGCATTACTACTTTAAGTACTTATTAATCTTTTAAGTTTGTTACATTATTCACATCACTACATAGTATAAAACAAAGTCGCTTTTTCTGTCCCTATATCCCTATGTACGCTTAAATCTTTAAAACTACGCAACGGATTTTGATGCGGTTTTTTTTAATAGATAGAGTGATTCAAGAGGAAGGTTTATATGTATAACCCGACGTTCTACGTAGATTAGTTATTGAATTATGATAGAAAGTTTTGTTATTTTGGCCGAAAAGGTTACCATTGCTATTTTTTTGGCGATCATTATTGTTGCAGAAAGAAATGAAAAGGCTATACATCTCCAAAAATAAAAGAAAAACTGTGTTAAATTAATTAAAAAAAAAAAAAAAAGAAAAAGAAAGAAAAAAAAGTTTTGATGAGAGAATATTATAAAACGAAAATATTTAATTTAAACATGATTGGGAATGTTCGCAATGCTTAAAAAATTATTCAAGGGGCAAGATTGCTATCGAAACAATATTTCGCGATTTATCTTTTGTTTTTGGCGATTTTGATTTTACTTTTGATCCTAAACAATTTGATTTTAAGGGTGTATTTCGAACAATTGTCGCCAAGGCAATCACTTGTCCGACAACAACTCCTGAAATTATCCAGAAAAATATTCAAAAATGGAGTATGTTATGCAAATTGACCTTATGTAGGTCCCCACCCAGATTTTTTAAAATTTAAATTTGTTAAGTTTAATTTTTTGAGTGTTTCATGAAAATTACTTTATACTTAAGTTCTCCGCACATTTCCCACAAAAAGATTCAAAAATGCAGTATTATATGCAAATTAACCTTATGGAAGTACACACCAAAAATTGGAAATTTTGAACTTTGTTAAGTTAGGTTTTTAAGTGAAATTCTCTTGGCGAATTATTAAAATCTTTTGTGAGAATGTTTGATATGGTAACCCTAAACGTAAGTAAATATTTCTTCAGTGCGATGACAGATGGCGCTACAATAGCTTTTCAGATATTTTTGTGCATTATTTGGGGAAAGGCGGAGTTGTATTCAAGGGTCACATCATTGGCCAATTCGTTAAATTCTTACATTCAATTCGCTGTGTGTCAGTAGAGGCGCGGTTTACGAAATATCTATTGTTTGTGAGCTTATTGAAAGACGTAAGTGGAGGGGCGTTTCATATTATTTAGGTTTCAATAACGTTTATTTAATCTTTTGATTCTCATGGAAATAATTTTAAGGACTTTTCTGATAAGTTTATGAGCGAAAAAAGTTTAGTCTTTTGACTTTTTTCTTCTTTGCTGTGTTATTGATGAATGTTGATTGATTATTAGACAGGGGTCTGGAGCTTGCGCCATTCTGGTTTGCAAACTGGTTTTAAAAGACGGAAAAGAAGGGGGATGGGGGGTGGTTATATTATTTAGGTTTTCTCATGAACTTTTAAATGTCTAAATGTCATAAATTAAATTGGCAAATATTAAAACGGAAGTCCCATAGTTTGTTTGGATAGATTTTCGTAAAAAAAATAAAAATAAAATAATAATAATAATCATACAAATTCGAGCGTGTACATTGCCGAAAGATATAAAATAAAATCTACATATGTTATTATTACTAAGCATCAAAATGCATTTTTAAAATGTTGAAATGCGTAAAGAAATGGGAATACTTGAATAAAAAACAACAGAAATTTTGTGTTTGGTGGGGGGGGGGGGGGGGGGCGGAGAGAAAGAAACAAAGTTTTTTCCACAAATTGAGAGTGACGCATACGGGAAATCGTTTAGGCACCTTACTAAACAATGTTAAACAGTATTTATATGTACATTTTTTTCTTTTCCTCTTTCCATCTTTATGATTTATTTATTTATTTTGTATGCTATCATGCACGATAGAAGAAAGCATAAATTTTGGCGAGAGAGGGTTAATTTACTTGATTGATTATTAATTTATTATCACTAGAAAGCAGCAAATAGGTCAAAATTTTTATGCTATGAAAAAAAAATAAGATTTAATTTTTTTACATGCTTTGGAGGGGGCAAATGGGGGAGGGACGGATCAGATAAAGACGTACATAGTCAAACAAGACTGCATTTTGCTGAATATAATCGTGGTCGGATAAAAAATATTTATTGAGAAAATTGCTATGGATTTTTAAATGCTAACAAACGAAGAACAACATAGTTTCTGCCACCCAAACAGTGGAAACGTGCCCATGCTCTATTCTGGTCCTGTTGATTGAATAAATTATGCAGTAACAGAACTCAAATTCTTTTTTTCGTGTTTTTATTATTTAGGTTTTCTTACGAGCTTTTGTTCGGAATTGAAAGCTTAATACGTCTAATTGTCAGTGACGTCCCCGGGATTTAATTTCGGGGGCGGGGTGACTTAAATTTCAATAACGTTCTGAGTCTCACGAAAAACATTTAATTGTGTTGTAAACAGGAATCATGTTTGCAATAAGGCCGTAGCCAGAGGATATCGGGAGGGAGAGTACGGGGCCGGTCCCAAAACGTCCCCCCCCCCCCTTGCCGATATAAGTTGAAAACTGCTAATGGGTTCTTTCATTATACTTCCATTTCAAAGACAGTCATTGTAACTTAAAATGTATAAAATTGTCCTGGAGTCCCAAGTAAATAATATAAAGTATCTTCTGGCTACGATTCCTGTTTTAGAATAACTTAATATTGCTTTGGAAATTTCAAATGAAAATATTTTTGAAGTGAAAACTTCTTTAGGCGCGTTGGGCATTTTTTGAGATGGGAAAAAACCATTGAACTCGCGACACTGTTACCGACACCTCTGTAAATTTGAAGTAAAAACTTCTTTAGGCGCGTTGGGCATTTTTTGAGATGGGAAAAAACCATTGAACTCGCGACACTGTTACCGACACCTCTGTAAATTTGAAGTAAAAACTTCTTTAGGCGCGTTGGGCATTTTTTGAGATGGGAAAAAATCATTGAACTCGCGACACTGTTACTGTAACCGACACCTCTGTATATAAGTATGTACATGTATTGTGTATAGTTAGGTATAAGGTAGGGCGGGGCGGGCGCATCGCGCGCCGCATGCTTGCCTGTGCGCTATTGCACCGCGGTATAGTAAGCGCAAAAAAATGTAAGCGGTATAGTAACGCAGAAAAATGTAAGCGGTACAGTAAGCGGTATAGTAAGCTGTATAGTAAGCTGTGTAGTAAGCGGTATAGATGCAGTATAGTAAGCGCAGAAAAATGTAAGCGGTATAGTAAGCGGCATAGTAAGACCAGAAAAATGCAAGCGGTATAGTAAGCGGTATATTAAGCGGTATAGTAACGCAGAAAAATGTAAGCGGTATAGTAAGCTGTATAGTAAGCGGTATAGAAGCGGTATAGTAAGCGCAGAAAAATGTAAGCGGTACAGTAACACAGAAAAAATGTAAACTGTATAGTAAGCGGTATAGTAAACGCAGAAAAATGTAAGTGGTATAAAAAGCTGTATAGTAAACGTAGAAAAATGTAAGCGGTATAGTAAGCGCAGAAAAATGTAAGCGGTATAGTAAGCGCAGAAAAATGTCAGCGGTATAGTAACACAGAAAAAATGTAAGCGGTATAGTAAACGTAGAAAAATGTAAGTGGTATAGTAAGCGATGTAGTAAACGTAGAAAAATGTAAGTGGTATAGTAAGCGCAGAAAAATGTAAGCGGTATAGTAAGCGCAGAAAAATGTAAGCGGTATAGTAACACAGAAAAAATGTAAGCGGTATAGTAAACGCAGAAAAATGTAGGTGGTATAGTAAGCGGTATAGTAAACGTAGAAAAATGTAAGCGGTATAGTAAGCGGCATAGTAACGCAGAAAAATGTAAGCGGTATTGTAAGCGGTATAGTAAGCGTAGAAAAATGTAAGCGGCATAGTAAGTGCAGAAAAATGTAAGCGGTATAGTAAGCGCAGAAAAATGTCAGCGGTATAGTAAGCGCAGAAAAATGTAAGCGGTATAGTAACGCAGAAAAATGTAAGCGGTATAGTAACGCAGAAAAATGTAAGCGGTATAGTAATACAGAAAAATGTAGGTGGGATAATAAGCGGCATAGTAGCGTAGAAAAATGTAAGCGGTATAGTAAGCGGCATAGTAACGCAAAAAATGTAAGCGGTATAGTAACGCAAAAACTGTAAGTGGTATAGTAAGCGTAGAAAAATGTAAGCGGCATAGTAAGCGCAGAAAAATGTAAGCGGTATAGTAAGCGCAAAAAAATGTAAGCTGTATAGTACACGGCATAGTAAGCGGTATAGTAACGCAGAAAAATGTCAGCGGTATAGTAAGCAGTATAGTAAGCGCAGAAAAATGTAAGCGGTATAGTAAACGCAGAAAAATGTAAGCGGTATAGTAAACGCAGAAAAATGTAAGCGGTATATTAAACGCAGAAAAATGTAAGCGGTATAGTAAGCGGTATAGTAAACGCAGAAAAATGTAAGCGGTATAGTAAGTGGTATAGTAATGCAGAAAAACGTAAGCGGTATAGTAACGCAGAAAAATGGAAGCGGTATAGTAACGCAGAAAAATGGAAGCGGTATAATAAAGCAGAAAAATGTAAGGGGTATAGTGCGACTGAAGTCTGGTTCCCGAAATTTTTGTATGTAAAATAATATGCATTATTTTTCATGTACAATAGCGCATTAAATGAAAATTGTAATATAATTTTTGTAGTAGTAGTTTGTAATAATGAATAAAAAAACACTTCATATAAAAGTATTTCCTGCACAATAAAACATTTCCTGACGATTTAAAAAATACACACGTAATTGTTCAAGTTTTCACTTCTGTCGGCACTCCCGGAGTGCCCCCCCCCTTTTTTTTTATACTGAAGGAGCTAGAAATTTGAAATTTATCATTGTAGTTACTTATAAGATGTAATGCTCTCTAAGAACAAATTAAAAAAATATTTTAATTTAAAAGGGTGAAATGAGAGAAAAGCGTTCTAAAAACATTCTAAATTACAATTTCTATGGAATCTCTGGAACCACAGAACTGATTTCAAAAGTAATGGTGGCAAATTGATGGTGACAATCCCTACTCCAACATAGGCTATATTTTACGTCGGTGCCACTAACCCCAATGGGGTGCAGGAGTGAAAAAATGTTCGAAAATTGCGACGTTTTTTATACTGAAGGAGCTAGAAACTTGAAATTTGTCATGGTAGTTACTTATAAGATGTAAATGCTCTCTAAGAACAAATTCTAAAAAAATTCGAAATTTAAAACTGTGAGATGAGCGAAAAGCGTTCTAAAAACATTCGAAATTACAATTTCTATGTAATTTCTGGAACTACAGAACCGATTTCACAAGTTATGGTGGCAAAGTTTTGATGACAATCCCTGCTTTAACAAAGGCTAATATTTTACGTCGGTGCCACTAATCCCAGAGTGGTGCAGCAGCGAAAAACGTTCTAAAATTGCAATTTTTTTTATACTGAAGGAGCTAGAAATTTTAAATTAGGCATTGTAGTTACTTATAAGATGTAATTGCTCTCTAAGAATAAATTTTAAAAAAATCGGAATTTAAAAGGGTGAAATGAGCGAAAAGTGTTCTAAAATCATTCTAAATTACAATTTCTATGGAATCTCTGGAACTACAGAACCGATTTCAAAAGTGATGATGACAATCCCTGCTCCAACATCCTCTTTAATATAAAGCCATGCGTTACTGACGACTGAGTTTTTCTCTAATCTTTGCCACAGATTAATCTCGGAAAATGAAATATTTGAAGTTACTGAAAAAAATAATAGCTCGAAAAGTATTTGTCATAAAATTGTTAGACAAACTGCGTTTGGAAGGTAAAAAATTGTATATTGCTTGACATAAATTTCAAATCTAATGATTATGCCATTTTTCAAATATTGAATT